>CM077663.1:383419120-384910370 GCA_039707655.1 Elymus sibiricus
TGAGTCAAGTTAGCGATAAGAGTCAGCTACTTTTTCCTTGTCATTCTCTTTGTTGCCATATAGATAGGTTGGAGTGCGGGTGGCCACTAACCCAACGAACGAACTTACGTGTAGGTGTGATCCTATCTGCTCTTCCACTATAGGACTAGAAATCCAGTACAACCATGTCCCTTTCTTAGGGGAAAAGCCCTCTTTGAAGGAGAATCCACTTCTGAGCGCCAAAGGCGGGCATCCGACGTCACCAAAAAGAAGGAGAAAGGCATTCAGGCACCGCAAATCCAAGAAACTCCGAATACAGGCCGGCACGAAAAGCGAAATGACCAAAGGGATTGGGGCTGTTTCGGCACCAAAAAAAGTGTCACTATGCTAAACACATCGAATATCCGTCTCTTTATGTGGGAGCGAACCATCTTCGCTTACGGGTCTACCGATCCTATAGCTCCGATATAGATTTAAGTAACTTGGCAGAAAAAAATGCGAAAAAACGGTTTTGGATGGAAGAGGTAGATGAGAAAGACTTTCCACTTAGAGTCAGAAGTCCACGCTAGATGACCTATCTTTATGACCTTGAGGAAAATTACCTATCTTGAATTAATACACCAAAATCGGTTATTTCAATCGATCCACGAAAGGAATTGATCACCACCGGTTATGTGAAATCTGTAATCAACATCGGTTATGTGAAATAGGTCATTTGAGAAAAAAAAGAGAGAATAGGACAATCTATATGTTTAACACAAGTGGTTAAGTCGATAGCTTTCTTAAGGAACAGCTAAAGAAAACACTCTCATGAATCCTATTTTCTGATTATGTATGCCGCGACATTACGATTCGGAGCGATAGCGAATTCATACGAGGACTACGAAGCGAATAATTGCATTCCTTCCAGGCGGTCGAGCGCACGCTTTCCTCGGTTTCGAATCAAGGGACAAAGATAGATCCTCGGTAACGGCAAAGGGGATAGCCTTGCTTTTGAACATTCATGTGCATATATTTTCATTAGATGTGCAATCGAAATCAGTAGGAGAGAAAATTTCATCCCTATATTTCCACTGAAATGGAATTAGCGATACCTTTGCTTTTAGTTTGAATTCATGAATCCTGTTTCTAGTGGCGAGTAACTACTACGAAAGGTACGGAAAACGGGAAAGGCAAAGCACAGGAAAGAAGAATATATTCAATAATGTCATCCTTGTTTCGGTACCGGATTCAACATGTCGAGGCTTCTGCTCGTAACGTCACTCACTGGATCAAATCAAAGGGCTCGGTTTCTGCTCCTCGGCAAAGGCAAAGTAAATTCAATAGGAATCCGAATCCTAAAAGGCAAGACCCAAACCACCGGTCGATCAACAGTTCTTCTTTCACTTCCATCTCTTGATACCTGTTTTCTTGCTTTTCTTACCACTGCTGTAGTGAACCGCATCTCTAAGCACCGGGAGTCGTGAACCGCGCACAAGGTCCTTCTTAAACTAGAAATAAGTGAAATAATTGTTCTGGGTCACCTTGGCTTTTGTGTTTAGTAGTTAGTAGGGGAAGTTGCCCGGCTTGGTATCTCTCTTCCCTGTAGAAAACCAATCACAAGTCCCTCCTTCTTGTAAAAGGAAGGTTCTATACTTCTGGTTATGCCAGTTATCTTAACGGCCAGTTATAGAAATCTTGCTTATGGCTCTCTAGTAAAGAGGTGGAACCAGATTATCTACCTTTGCCTTCCCCTGTGATTCTTAAACTAACTCTAAGCTAACTCGCAACTCGAAGATCCCATGGACCACGACAGGAATGGGCAACCCTATTCTTAGTCATAATGTCAATAGGGCGTGAAATGACGGACGACAATAGTCTTTCTCTTTTTTCACTCGAGCCAAACTAAGTGTTTTCCCGGAACGGAATAGCGGAAATTCCATACGTTGATCACCAATGTTGCATGTCTTTCCTTAAGCTGGAGTACTTTGAGTTAGAAGGCCTACTTTATTCGTCCTTTTAAAGCCTACTTATTCGTCTAGCTATTTCCAATTCTAATAAATAACCCGATCATATCATATCTTGGAAAACCCTAAGACTACCCAAGGCTGTACCCTACAGTGTTACCTATAGTCTATACTTGTGTATACGTTGCCTTCTGGGGTGGCAAGCTAGAACCAAGTAGTCTAGGTATCAATTCCAATTTAAGTCAATGATCCTCATTTTCTCCAACATTAAGAAGATTATTGGTAAGGTGACCAACCATCACGCAGGATTCCGGGTCGGAGTAGCACCTCTTGCCTGATATATACAGGTCGTTACTGGCGATTCGTTTGTGCCCTATGGTGTTCAATTGCCCGTTTGTTCCCTCCCCCTCGGGACGGGTCAACCTACTTTGCCCGCTCAGGCGCTCCAAAATGCTCTGACTAGACCGCCGACACCCATGATTTGTCCATCATTCAAAATGGCATTTCGTAAGGGCTCATAAGGTAGGAGGAATCAAAGATCCTCCGTGCACTTTCGCCTAGAGTTAGTTTTTTTTTCACTACTGTCTGAGTGGTGGCTAAACCCTGAAACTTTTCCTTGAAATGAAATAAAGATCTAACTTTATTCCAGTAGTGGTTTCCGCAAATGTAGATAATCTTGTTGATTAACACCCACTTTCCATACCCTGCAATTCAGAGGCCATCACCTCTGGTCTTTTAGTAACATATCAGAAAACAAGGCTCTCCTCGTGTAGCTTTTTGTTCTCGAGGAAGAAAATCTCATTGATTACTTATAATGCCGGATGAAGCAAGTTACAGCATTGGTTCTTTCGTGATTCACGTATATTGGAAATCTCTTTCTTTAGGAAATGGGATGGCATTCAATTCTAACTTAGGGATTCTCTTCTTCCTGAACATTCATGAAAAGAAGGACTCTGGCTTTAATGCTAAAGTTTAGTATTGGGCCGAGCGTACTTACCTACTTAGACAAGAGGGATACTTATAGATCTCTATGAGCGTAAGGCAAAGTGGGCAAGACTACTTCCACAACTACATTTTCGCTTAAGCAGGACCTGTGAGACCTCAAAGCAACCGTCTACTACTAGTTATAGATGCTATTTCTAATTGAATAGAATGGATGCTTCACAGCGGTTCTGCGACAGGCAGGGCAGCCGGGTGAACATAGGCAGCTGTTCTTATAGAACACAAGTCTTTCTCTAAAGCACGACCTTCCGATTGGACTACGTCTGGTCTCTGTCCTTTTTATTCCCAAAATGGGTCCTCGATCAAAATGATTTGGTGTCTATGTCCATGCCTAAGGTTGGTAAACCCTATATCTATTGCGGGGTGGTTTGAGGAAGGGACAGCTTGTAACCCACGACTTACTACTACGAAGATTCTGGCGGAGAGCTTTTCACATATAGATAGGTCGGGATGAGGAAGCTCCGTAGTCAACTAATAGATAGAAAATCCACCTTGTGAACCGTGTTTGTCTTAAAGTACTGTCTGAGAAGGAATATACCTGTTCCAATCCCTCTAGTGGCTATACTGATTGACATAGGTAGCTTTCGTAGTCAAAGCTCACAGGGCCAAATGCTCTATTGGAGTGGGCACGAACACACACAATCAAGGTTCGAAGAACTTCTACTTCACGCCTTGAGGATTCTATGACGCTCACTCAATGGTGTTGTGGCGATTGCAAGCAATCAATAAACGAGGAAGCCAAATTATGGATCCAGGAAGGCTGCATCAGAAGGAAGAGTAGGTGTTGCTATGCCGTTGGCTGGGACTGAGACAGAGAGAGGGGAGCATAGCCCCTATGATCCCGGTAAAGAGTTCCAACTAAGCTCTTCTCAGGTTCTTTCTTTCTCTTCCATTCTTATGTTTACATATTAAAGTGTAGTTTTCTTACTTAAATATAATAATATTAATCTAATATGCCCATTGGTGTTCCAAAAGTACCTTACCGGATTCCCGGAGATGAAGAAGCGACTTGGGTTGACTTATACAATGTTATGTATCGAGAAAGGACACTTTTTTTTAGTTCACTGCCCTATACATAGAAAGAAGTGCTTTTCCACCGGTATCAATATTCTATCTGGAATCAGTAGCGATAATTGTTGTATTGTGAGCCAGCCCCGTAAGACACTACGCACCTCCAAATTCTATATGATTTTTCCAATCATTTCATTTATACGACCTGCAAATAAGATAAGATCTTGGCTCGCCCTACAAAAAAACAACTATATGCCCTATAAACTTGCTTGCTTCTTCGAATCTCGAAATAACATATAGAAAGTGTTTCTGTGATGAGACCATTCTCGATCGATAAATGCGATAGGAGCCTATGTGTTTCACGGGCAGCCGGCCAATAGGGGAAGGTTGTGAATCCGGCGAACCGACCGCTTTAAGAACGTGATTGTCTTCTCTCACTCAGTTATCAATTGACAAAGATGACCCATTCTTTTTCGCCCTAAAAACGACAATGGTATGGTACTTTTTCTTCAAATCGAGATTGTGTGGGTGTCCGCTCATGTTCACGTTACATGCTAAATCAGGCTTTCCTTGGAAAAACCAAGGACAACCCCTATCTCAGTCTCCTTTCTCTTTTCGGGAGCAGAGCTGAAAAAGATGGAGTTACCTGGAGATGAGATTGATTTCTACGGATATGAAGGACAGAAATATGCTATTTGCTGCTATTCCATCTATTTGTGCATCAAGTCCGAAGAAGATCTCAATCTATAATGAAGAAATGATAGTAGCTCGTTGTTTTATAGGCTTTCTCATATTCAGTCGGAAGAGTTTAGGTAAGACTTTCAAAGAAACTCTCGACGGGAGAATCGAGTCTATTCAGGAAGAATTGCAGCAATTCTTCAATCCTAACGAAGTAATTCCGGAGGAATCCAATGAACAACAACGATTACTTAGGATCAGCTTGCGAATTTGTAGCACCATAGTAGAATCATTACCAACGGCATGCTGTGCGCCTAAGTGCGAAAAGACAGTGCAAGCTTTGTTATGCCGAAACCTAAATGTAAAGTCAGCAACACTTCTAAATGCCACTTCTTCCCGCCGCATCCGTCTTCAGGACGATATAGTCACAGGTTTTCACTTTTCAGTGAGTGAAAGATTTGTATCCGGGTCTACGTTCAAAGCTTCTACCATAGACCTAATTCGAGAAGGCTTGATAGTCCTAAGAAAGGTGAGGGTGGGGGGTTCTATTTAGGAAGAATAAGAAGAATCTCATTCATGTGTTCATGCTAATAGAAGAGCGGATCCAATACACATAAGACTTTTTAGCAGGAAATTCCTAATGTAAATGATGAATTTGGGATGTCATGCCCCACAAGTTAGTTGCCCAAGCGCTCCCTAGGAGGGCAGTCGACCACAAGATAGAGTTTGAGCCTGGAGCCAAAGCCCCAACCCCTCCATTTTAGGTTTTTATCAGGAAAGAATTTCTGGAAGTGATATCGGCCAGATAAGCCTCTGACGGCTCCATATTGATTTTTCCCCAGTTTTCTTTCAGAAGAAGCGGGAGCCATTTTGCATTGAAACTCGGTATCAGCAGAGTCATCTCCTGAGAAAGACTTCTTTCTTATTTATACAAGATTTCAGAGAACATAGTGAAGCCCTCAAAGCGCTAACAAAGTCGTAAGTAGAGAAGTTTTCCAAAAAGACACCTCATTTTTCCATTAAGTGTGCGTTGTCTGATGAAGAATAACGGGGGAGCCAACTCAATAACCTAGCGGAGGAACCGTCCGGACTTGAAACAGCGGATGCAACCCTTGCATTTCGTTCTTTTGTTCTTTACTCTATTTTCGCTTTGGCACTCACTTCCTTTGGAATAAGGGCATTTTTCTTCTCTACTCGTTCCGTTGACCATCAAACAGTTTCTTAATTATGTTATGTCAAATGATGGGAAAAAGGAAGGTGTAATAAAAAAAAGACTAGAACTACCCGATCCGTTGAAATACGATACGAAGGAAACAGACTTCAATCCCTCATTCTTATTGTTTGTTCTTCTGATCCCCTTGTTTTTCACTCGCTTAATTCGGAAGAGGAAAACGACAGCAGCTAAAGTGAGAAATAAACAACTGCTCGGAAAGCTTCGGTTTGAGCGTTGGTTTTGATGACAGTGAAGAAAGCTCGCCCAAAAGACGTACGTGGAACCAATGATACCAAAAAAAGAATCAAATATGAGGAGAACTGGGTGCATTGTTAAACGGCTCCGCCATAGCTTGTACGACTTTTGAATCCTATTAATGGCGCTCTCCGAATAAATAAGTAGATACAGGCGGACTACATACACGTGCTCTCCGAGTAGGGAAAGTGAGAAATCTACGGTCTTCCATCCGCGGATGTGACAAATCCAATCCAATTTGGTCTTGTCCCGTGGCTCGGACCCGGTCGCGTAAATGCAGCTACCACTACGACGGGATACTCTAGTTATTTACTCTGTTTCAATCCCTATTTGGCCATTCAACAGTAGCGTACGGCCTTTGGAAAGCATCTCTTCCTAGAGGGGACTCCCGCTTGTGATCTTCTTCCTTGGGTCGGAGAAAATATAACTTACCAATTGGAAATGGAAATGCCGAATGAATTGAACCAAACTACGGAAACTGTGGTTGAGCTTGCCTGTCATCAACGAAGGATGGTTGTGAAGTTGGTGGAAGAAAGCAAACCAATGAATGCAGCTAGTCACCCCGAAAGGCGAGCCCATGTCTTTTGAGAAACTGACACAACCTGTTGTGTTGACTTATCTTATACTAAGGGTCCGTCCCAGCCAACAAGGGATTTCTCATAATTCTAGGATGAAACAGCATCATATCTCAGCTTGATTATGAGAGAGATTGAAGTGAAAGAACCCGGTTTCAGAGCGTGGAAACGGAAAAGAATGAGGTGAAAGGGCCGACCCATGCGGCCCACTTAGAATGTGCTTTGACTTCCCCAGGTTGTACAATAGCACTATTTTCTGGACCCAAGTTCGAAAGGATTAGGGCACTGGATTGAAGAATAGCTCAGTCCGATAGAAACTTAGGTTGGGCTGGCGGAGGGATGAGTGGAGCTTCTGTATGACATGTACTGGTGTTTCATTAGTCCCTTGATCGGGTACCCGAAGCTCGCTTTGAGGAAGCAGTGCCATTTGGTTCTTCCTTCTTTCACGTCCATCCGCGAATGATTTGATAATTCTTTTCATCACTGTTTGGATCGTAGACTTGATCGTTGTCTATAGAAAGAAAGTGCTCACTCGTTTTCTGTTTGTTTTCATGTGCGCATACACTCAGCCTAATTTAGTAAGTGTGAAGTGGAAGGGCGAGTACGGGTGAAAGCCCACTACCTTCCGGATAAAAGATATGCTCGATTTATAGATAGCTTTGCTTCACTATATAGCGTGGGATGAATTGATAAGCTCTGAATGCAGGAAGGGAAACCTTAGAGCTTTCTTCGCTTATCTTCCCAAGCAGACCATATGATTCTCATTATTCTATTTCTCTGTCTTTCCAGCCAGCATTCCCGCTTATTCTGATTGGAGTGATGTGTGGTACCGGGGATAATGCAATTGATGGTGCTTGTGGCCCCACGGAATGACCGTATAAAAGGAAATAGGCAGCAAGGGAGTTGGGTAGACTAAAGATACTGCCTTTAGCCCTCTGCGGCCATTTTTTTAAGTCGAGTAGTAAGGAAAGATCGATAGGATTTGGTCCATTTGGTGTCCTTCCAGACGGAGAAGCGAGAACCCTTTCTGCTTTGACCGCTTGCCCTCCTGGCACAGATGTGGGAAAAGGTCTCAGTTGCGGAATCAAATATGAATGAAGTTAGAACAATCAGCGTAAGCTCTTTCTCTAGGGCCACTATCAATAATGACAAGAACTCTTACCAACTAGCTTAACGCATCCGGTCTCCTTCTCCTTCGTACCCCTAGCGGATATGAATAATAGGAAGAAACAGGTCCTTTCTAAAGGCGGGCATTAGACCAGAGTTTCGTGAGCCGGAGAAGATCGATAAAGCTTAGAACTTGCTCGTTTGCAGGAGGAGGCGGTGGTATGACTCCGTCCGTTGAACGAGCATTTCGTGCCACCTGTTCGGCGTCCACATCCACTACCATTTTCTGATCCCAGTATCTATAGCAAAATCGCTATTTGCCTCACTCTATAGAAGGCCTCCCGTATGTAAGATCACCAACCAAGTTCCTTTCTTCTTTTGTTAGTGCCATCTTTACCAACTTCTACTTCTTGGCTGGCTTGATGCTTACAGGTCTCGCCTCTGCTGATACTGGTCATGGGGACAAGAACTCCGTGGGAAGAGAGCAGATACCAATCCTAAACAACCCTTAGAATGGCCTCATCCAAATGGATGATTGTCATTGATAAGACGGGCAGGTGGTATGTTGATACTGAGCCGCTTCCCCTGTAGTTGTTAGCTCGTTCTTGACAAATCCGATCGGGTCTTCATAATCTGGAGTAAAAGGATTCGAACCTTTGCATGCCGATACCAAAAACCGATGCCTTACCACTTGGCTATACTCCAAACAAACGGTAGGTTCCTGGAGAACTGTGGAAACTAGTTAGTTCAAATCGAACTCAAAAGCAATGCGCATTATCTACGCCTTTTTTTGATTCACCAAGACCCGCTAAAGGCTGATACAAACGAATAGTGGGAGTTCTTTCTTACGAATATAAATGGAGGAAATATCCCTAGTACCTTTGTCCTCTGTAAAGATCATAAGATCAGATGGAGTTGGATTGATTTCTCGCATCTACTAGATCAGAGATCAGAGTCAGGGGAGCTCTCGTAAGTGAGCCTAAGTAAGTAGTGTGGTTCGAGCGGATCAGTCACCGCTGAGTTCTGCTTTCCTCGCAGAGTTGGTTTTAGCCGGAACCGCGCTCTTGCCTTCTTCTTGTGCCCCTTGATTATTGATCTGAATTCAAGTTAGATTAGAGAATACCGGTGCCTTTTGATCCACCCTTAGGTTTTAAAACTGTGGAGGTTCAGTTACAAAATGCAGTTTATGAGGCTGCTTTGTATGCCAGTGTGCAGGAAGGAGAGTTGGAAGATATACCTAGATCCCCCAATAGAGAAAAGAGCGAGCAGGTTACCTACTCTTGTGGTGGATGGCGGCACTAGAAGTTCATGCTTTTTATGGACGGACATAGAAATTTGATTTCCAATAGAGCTGCAAACGCTACTGTAAGCCGAAGACGAATGCTGGCCAAAAGTAAGCAAAGCAGGAGAGGCGTCGTTTCCTTCAGTTGGTCAACCAACAGGTCTCCTCACTCTAGCATTTCTTCTTTGTTCGGTCGCAAGGCAGGGAAATGGAGGATTTGTTTCTGCTCTGTCCTTTACCGCATCGATGGATTCAATTTCAGTGGATAGAGCTCAACCTGTTGCCATCGTCATTTCAATCACAATTCACTTGGTAGGTAGACGCTTGTTTCGACCTCCATAGTGGCACTTTGACCTTTTCTCAACAACATCTACTTCTAATCTGCTTGAACGGCCCTCTTGTCATTTGACCCAGAATTGAACGAGATGACACCCACCAATATCTTCCAACACAGGATCTCCCTTACAGGGCCGTCCTTCTCTCTTTCTTCCCAAGAACATCGGGGGTCTGTTCTCTGAACGAGTCAGCACCAGCCCCGTTACCAATACGGGGATCTCGGCCATGAGAACTTGTAGAACTTGTCTCTTGAATTGCACCCCCTAGGCCGACCAGCTAAGTAGGACCCACTTAGCAAAACAGGTCTATAGGGCGCTAGGGAAGGGGTATAGAATGGTACTTGAATCTATCTATAGACATAGGATCCCCCAGCCACTGGAATCCATTGGTTTCTGTCTCAATTCGTCATTTGAACTGAAACTAACCATGAAGGGAAAAGAAAAGAAGGATTCTAGTTTGCCACTACTTGGACTCAACTTGGACTTTCGGAGGAGAAAACCATTTCCATTAATATATGACTCAGTCATAGCCAAGAGATCATCATTCTAATAACAAGGATCTAGTTTATATATCTCGAATTGGGTTCCATAAGATGCCAAAATAGTGGAAGTACCATCACGTCAACCTAAAGCAAATGGTTTCTATAGATTGAGAAATGGTTTCTATAGAATGAGATATAGTCGAATGTACCTTTAATACTTCACGTGCATTCTTCGCTTATAAATTTAGCCAAGATCCAAACATCTCAATCTCTTCATACGTTCTTCCTGTTGAACTCTTCTTTTCGCTCAACAAATGCAAGTTCGTCAGGGTTTGGTTACTAGTTTTCTTGGAAGGGTTTTCTCCCTTGATCTTTTCCCTTGTTTTATGATTGGAATGAAAGTAGGATTGTTTATCCAATTCAAACTATTTATTGAGGGAAAGTAAGATCAATAGTTGGCCCTATTGTCTGTGCTCTGTTCTGTTAAGGATTTCTGTATTGGAAACATAGGCATCCTGCTATTCCCTGCTCTAGTTTCAGTTCAGTCATAAACCTATTGCCCGGGTCCTTTGATACTTGATTTCCTGGGTCAACGGTACCTAGATTCCCCTTTGGCTTGATCTTACCTTGGATTTCTGATTGGAATACAGATTGGATAAACAAGAGGAACTTGGAAAAGAGGGTTGGCCAAAGCATAACGATAGTGCATTCAATCGATTCCACTCTAGTTTTTCATATCTTTTCCCTCAATAAATAGTTTATATATGAAAGAAAGTGCCAACTTATTGTTCTTGGAATGCTGATTTCCATGGATTTCTTCTTGGCATATCCTCCCTGATTTGATGACCTGGCTAAAACACCTATTCCTTTTTTCTGGAATTGCTGCCGAAAGCCTGTTTGCAGCATCCATAGCAATACGTGTTAGTACTCAATTTCTTTGATTTTCATTTGATGAAGTGAAGAAACTTATTTATATACCATTTATAGAGTGGTAGAGTAATCTTGCAATGCGGCATGAATTGGATGACTTAATAGTTTTCTGCAGTTTAGTACTAACATGCCTGTGTGGTGAACTAACTACCTTGGGAAGCAACAAATATGCCCCCAATCACGCTGCCTATGTGAACAAATTCTAAAACTTTGCATAAGCAGCTTAATTAAGTAGAAAAACCTAATCGATAGCCTACTACTTATACTTCTTACTTTCACTTTGATTTATACTTTGACTTTCGATACCTCTCCCCTAGTGTACTTGAGAGCTTGAAGGGGAAGACAGACTAGAAGACTTCCACACCATAACTTCCTTCCTTGGCTGACTGCCTGGCCTTCAAGAAACTAGAAAAACTGTAATAACTCACTTCACTATGATAACTATCTTTCGAATAGGACTACTACTTAAAGGCTAAAAAGACCTACCGCGACTGGCTCACTTGCTTAAAGGACTAATGAAAACACGTCGAACTAGCTAAAAGGACGTAAGCTAACAGCGAAACTCAAACAAAAACGGATGCTGACTCCGATATAGATATTGAGGATTTTCTACAAGCCGCCGCCTCACCCTGCTCGCTTACTTCCCACATGCTTGCTTAACTCACTATCTTTTGGGGTAATACACTGTATAGATAGGAAAGAGATAAATGAAAGAAAAAAAAGATAGAAATGAATTGATAGAGTCAGATGATGTCACTAGCTTCAATGAAAGGACTAACGAGAACTTTGAAAGTTCTTCCTATCAGCATTAGTCAGGTTTCGAGTTAGCTTTCCTTCAAGCGAGTGCCGCAGGGAAAGTAAGAGTATTTCATCATGGCCATTTATTAGGACTTATTGGATAAGTTAGGACAGTTTCTCTAAGGCCAGCTGTTGAGTTAGTCGGTTCATAGGTTGTCGTAAAATATGGGTGTAGGAAGCCTGGACTCTGATTACCGATTATGAAAGCGAGGACTCTTTTTCTCTCTCCCCATTAACGGAAAACTATCTTAAGATCATCTCCTCCTTCAGCAAGTTCGTTATCTACAAGTAAGTTAGAGAATTCCTGTTGTCAAGCTAGTTATCTTATACAAGACTTTTCTATAAGGCCTGCAAGCAGGTTCAGGTGGAAGCAGGAAAGTAACACCACCTGGTTTTAGACCGGGTGTAACTCTTTCTCTTTTGCCCTTTATGCCAGCCTATTCCCTAAGTAGGATAAGTTCATTGTGTTATTACAGGTAGTATTGCTCTCAAAGCTAGGAAGGAAAGGTAAGGAGCAAGCTTATTTACTAAGATCCTAGCGAGTGGAATACTTTGAACGAGCAGGGGAGCGAGCGGAGTACTTTACGCAAGTAGTGGTTTACCAGGAACTCGTATAAGAGCTAGTCATATAGTCCTTGAAGCATTATTCCTTTTATCGGTAGGGCTGTTAGCAAGGAGTTTGAAGCTTTAGTACTTTCAGCTTTCCTGTTTTAGCTAGGAATGAAGTTGGTTCAGAGGTGTCAAGTAGAGAGGTTAGATCTTCTCTTCCTTCTCATACTGCGAGTAATATCTCTACTACACTTTCCACTTTATGTTGATCAGTTTGAGCATGAGCAGCTCGTTCAGGAGCAGCCGCCCGTGGAACTCTTGTTTTGAGGAAGCAATGAACATTGTCTTTTTCCATTCTCAATAAATGAGGAAGGAGGGGTGAGGTCCTCACTTGCGAGTGAGGCAAGGCTTTCTTTTATAATACATCCTACCCGATTTTGGTTGACGATTGCGTTCTATTCCAATTATTCACTTGTTTTTCTTGTCATTGTGGCGAGACCAGATGAGAGAGAGAACTATTTTCCATTTCCAGACAGACCCCGAGCCGAGGTTGGAACAATTCTTTATTTTCTTGTTGGTTCCTTCTTTATTATTTATTCCAAGTTTTTCTCTTCCATTCGGTTCATTAGCTTTAGGAAAAATAGAAGCTGCGGAAATGCTCGCTTCTAAAAGGCTTAAAGGCTCTGATCAAGGCAATGAACATTTTGCACTTGGAAACTAATAAGAAAGGAATTCAAATCATAGTTCAATACAGACTTTTTCTCTTTTAAGAAGGGTGAAACTTTCCTTCCAATACTTGTGCGCTCTACCCATCTCTACTGAACAAACCCACTACACATCGAGTGGCAGGGTATGTGTGTAGGCCTTTTCAAGGACATTCGAAACAACATGTCGATAAATTGCTATAGAAAGTGGGGCTAGATCGAGAGTTCTGACCTTTTCGTGGGTTGGGTGATCTTCAAACTCTTGTTTTTCTAGCGAAAGAACGCCCTTCTGAGCGATGATCTCCTACAAGCGAGTATAGTAAGGTTGACTTCAATTGAGACAGAAATGTCACTGGTCAGCTCCTTAGCGTGACAATTAACACCACTTTCTTATTACCTAAGAGATTAGATAAGGGAAGAAGGCAGGCCAAAGCTTATAGATTCGGAGATCGTACTTCTAACGCTTTGTCTGAGTCAGTCCTACGACCCCTTCCGGCTGAGACACGAATCCTAGCCTATCTGAGTCGCATAATGAAGGGCTCTTCAGAAGGCGCCACCCAAGTCTCCTTTGATACTTCGGAGTCAGGATTTTTTTTTCCAAGGAAGGCGGATTTTCTGCGTTCCGCAGCACGAACAGGGTGTACAGAAGATCGATGTGCCATCTTTCTAACCACCTTCATTTGTTGTATGATCAGTAGGGAAGGGAGCCTTTGATAAAGGGACCCCCACGTTAATCAGAAACATCTAGCCTTTAATTTTGTACATCATAAAATCTCCACCGTTAGATTCACTTTAATGTTGAAAAATTTACCCACCAATACCACCGGAAATATTTATTGTATAAATATTATCCCTGAAACATCAGTGATCAATTATAACCTCAAAACCTAATTTTTGTATACTATACGGCTGGCGGCGGCTGGCGGCGGACACCTTTAGACAGATAGCAAGGCCATGGCAGGCGGCGGACACCTCTAGCGATGGATCATGTTAGTGTAGATCGCAAGCCCATGTAGCCAGCGAACCACCTCTAGGAGCAGATCACGTACGTAGTTGCCCGGTGGGATCCATCCATGCATGCAAATTGACGAAGATATATGGGAGGCCTTCATGCAGCACGTATGTTTCTTTCTTTTGAATGATTCGCCCGTCGATTCCTTCACGGGTATTCTAACTCACACACTCCCGTCCTCACCTTTGTATCGGTGCCGTCGGCTGGACGCCGGATTGGTTTAGCCTTTTGGAGCAGCTTATTAATAGGTTCATGCCTCACAGCTAGCCCGAAGGTCCCAATATGTGAAGCCTCGGTGTCTTCGGCCGGCCGGCCGGTCGTTTCGGCGAGCGGCACAACCCAGACATGTAGCTGTGCAAAGCTAGCTTCGTGGAGTAACTAGATCCACACGTGTACAGTTAGCACGAAACTCTTCATCCTGGATTCTCTTGGGCTGCTTCTACCGCTTTGTAAGCTAGCTTGCTCTAGGACTCAATCTGATGTGATTGATCAACCCCATTGTACATATTAAGGCGTGGAGCTGATGTGCATAGGCCAACACATAAGTATGATTTACATGTAAATCATTATTTTGATTCTTCGGTATTTCTTTGTGTGTGTATTAACTTTTCGTTTGCATGGTTCATTAGGATGGGCGGATGCTACTGAAACATATGAATTTGTGGCGGTGGTATTTACACATCATAGTATCGTGTTCAAAATAATTGAATTAGCTCCTGATCTGACAAAGTTTTTCATTATGACAGATCCCCACATATGCAGTAAAAAAAGACCATCAAACTCACAAGCTCCGTTTCGAAATTAAGTACTGGCGGCTCTCCTCGAGAAATACCATCTGACTTGTGAAATTCCCTTCAATATCAGGTTTTTCCGGCTACCATGAGTACCAAATATCCTTTGCTTGGTCTGGAGTAAAACCTCTAGGAAGTACCATTTACATGAAAGCAAATATTTGGACTAATTAACTGTTTATTGGATTGATGCAATTTTACTTCAGTTACTTTAAATCAAGATCAATGGTACTTCAGTTGCTTCAAAAGAAATAATTTACTCGATGAACTTTTTCCAAATTGATGCAATTAATCAATAATACTTATATTACATACAGCAGGTTGATCAAATGGTACTTCAATTACTTTAAATATGCATATCTATCCATAAGTTACCAAGCATTTTACTTTATTGGTCAACATGTTTATTTCTATTTTTGAAACCACAAACATAATGTCACATTTTTTTTGGAAAAGGAGGATTACCCCTGGCCTCTGCATCTGGGCGATGCATACAACAATTTTATTGATTATTCAGAAAGACCTTACAAAGTAGTACATCAGATAGTCTGAAGCCACCATCTTAGCAACAATTGTCGCTACTCCTATCCACTTGATGAAGGGGTGCCGATAGTCCGAACCTAATACCAAACAGACATCGCACGAAAGCCTAACATCTAAAGCCGGAGGCCCCAACCAATACACATACTGGGTTTCGGGTACAAACCGGTCCGACGCACTCTCATGTGTCGTCCCCGCCGACCCGTCGTCATCCACCAATCCATCTTCAGAGAAGACTAACGCACCGACCTTGCCAGACCTCTCTGCCATCGATGCCACCATGACGCCAGACAACGTCCCGCTCCTTCGCGAGTCCATCTCTACACATCGGACGCCGAGTCTCTACTGCGCCACGCCGCCGAGATGCGCCGCCATCAGTGCGTAAGATGAAGCACCGCTCCACCAAAGAAGTTGTCCACTGGTCCCTCGAGCCCGTGTACACCTCCAAGAATGATGCACCCAAGGGGGGAACGACACCAGAGTGCCGCCGTCATCCGATCTACTGATCTAGGCTTTCCCCGGGAGGTAGCGGATAGAGGTTAGGAGCTTCTCCACGACAATATATACATTGATGATTGCCTTCAATACAAAAAGGAGTCATATTTGCACCAATATAATTTCAAAAGGAAAAATTATCACATACATAACATGTAATTCTATTCCCAATGTTTAGCACTTGCCCAATATACTCTTTGTATACAGGCCACATAAGATCCATCCATCTATTGGGAAAAATGCTCGCAAAGCTTAAGCAACAGACTAATGAGTCCATTTACATACTTAAGACATTGAAATTTGGGGAGTGTAACTGATTTGACTATTGGATAACAATCCGAAAATCATTCCATTTTTGATAGATCGTTTAGGAAGTCGAAGAATTAGATTTATTGGAGTATGACTTCGAAATTGCTGATAGTGATACTTTTTAGATTAGAGTAAAGATCGATAAATAGTGCCCATGAATGCGGATCCTGCATATTGAAAAACAATTTCATTTTATTAATACCATTTCTGTAGGTGTCAATGTCCTACTAAGGAAACATAAAAGTCAAGTACTCATTTCCAAGGAAGGGTGAAGAGCGAAATTCAAACATGTGCATGACTGAAGTCCTTTTACTGCAACAAGTAATTATATATGCAACATCTTAAGAATCAAATAAAGGATCAAACTGTGGATAATAGGCAATTAATAAGATTGCAATGATGATAACATAATGAATAAGATTCTAATAAGGAATTTATTAAAGGTATAGAAATAGATGGACCTATTTCTACTATTCTTGCTCGGTGAGATGATGTTACTAGGCATCGAAATAATAATAAATAAATGGAAAACTCCTTCAGAGTTAGATGGAAATTATCTTTTAATTAGGAGTAACTGAGTATACTATGCATACATGATTTTTTATGCTCTACGGCACAATGGACATGGTCTTCTTTTCTATTGAAATTAGTTTCTACAATTTATCTGTACAAATAAATTGAAACATTACATATACAATAATCAAAAGAATATTAAGATGTTGCGCGCACAATCTGTTCACTAATAAGATGTTTTGGATATTTCAATATGGACTATATACAGACCGGAATAGATGCAATAAAACACGATGAGTTAAATCCTGAACATCTAAGTATCTACGGTAATCTATACACTGAACAACGGCACACATTTCACTCACTAAATGGAGAAGTAAAATTTTAGAGACTTTTTAGTATGCCATTATTTAATTTTCCGTGATAATTGTACAGACTTAAAATATTGCTTAATATTACTGTTGTAGCAACATTAACTCGCTCTACAGTTTATCTGTACAAATAATTTGAGGCATCATATATACAATATTCAACAAAATATTAAGATGTTGCCACAATTTGTTCTAATTTTTCTGTGGATAAATAGAATAATATATTTTCATTATTAAACTTATAAATTTCTAGCCCACGCATCGAGCGGGCCATGGCACATGCAAATTTACTTGAAACAACAAGGTAATGCCGCATACAGATAGGTATGGTGGACTCATGTGGAGTAACTTGGTTTTAGGATTTTGGATGCACAAGCGGCATTTCCGCTTAGTACAGGTGAAGGCTAGCAATAGGTTGAGAAGCGACCAGCTAGAGAGCAACAATGGTCATGAACATGCATTTTGAATAATTAACATTGAACGTAGCATGAGTAGGTTATGAACACTCTGAACTTAAACATCATGAAGGCTATATTGGTTTTGATTCAACTACATGTTTGCACATGGGCCAAGTCAAACCGCTTGAATTTCTCAGAGGGAAATACCATACTATCATACCATATTATAACCATTTTAATGCATGTTGACACACAAGATAAATCATTATTAACTCCTAGCTATTTAGGCTTGGCATGAGAAGCTATAATCTCTAATTGTCATCATGAACATGTTTACTCATGATATACTGAACCAGGATCAAACTGGCTAAACATATTTATAAAAACGGAAAATAAGAAGAGTTCATACCAGCTTCCTTTGCCACAATCACTTCATCAAATATCGTCATTATTGCCTTTCACTTGCATGATCGAATGATGTGATAATAATAATAGTGCAAGAATGCCGTGGCCTAAGCTGGAATCTGCATGGCAGTTTAAGACAAAGTAAAATTGGCTCTCTGTTAGATCATCAATAAAGCATATGAGATCCACTCAACATTTTCATCATGGCCTTCTCCTTTGAACAAATCAACAAAAGAAAAGAAATTCAGAGAAACACACTGAAATTTTGTTGGAGTTTTTGTTTTTCTTAAGCAAGCAAATGGACTAAGGGAAAAACAAGAATGAGAAAAACTATTTACACGGGAGAGCTCCCAACAAGCAAAAGAAATCTTTTTTGGGTTTTCTTTTTAATTCTACAACTAGAAAAATAAAGAAATGAAAAACCAAAAAGAAGCGAGAAATATTTTGGGATTTTTAAAGTTTTTCAAACACACAAGAAGAAAGCAAAAAATAAAGCTAACATGGATATACAATGGAAGAGGATGAACACCGACAATTTGTGTGAAGTGTGAGAACATGAATGTAATGTCGGTGAGGAATACGTACTCCCCCAAGCTTAGGCTTTTGCCTAGCTTGGTAATTACCACTGACGATCTAGGTAATAGTTGAAGTGGTAACTCATGGAGGCATTCCTGGCCTCCTCCTTTGCCAGACGAGCAGCCTCTGCTGCCAAGCGAGCAGCCTCCACCGCAGCATTGTGCTCTCGCACCTCGTCCTCAAGAACGTAATATCTTTGTCGAGCTTGAAAGTCAAAGAGGGCATGTGCAGGCAAAAAGACAGGCATGGGCGTGTATTTCCTAAATATTAAGTTGTATTCATAGCCTCTAGCACGTTTCACAAGAAATTCATGATAACGCATAGCTTCATAATCTAAATATCGTTCAGGCAAACTGGGGTCATTAGGTTGGCGTGCCACTCTCAAATGTGCAGGTAAGCGGGATGCATAAATGCCTCCATACAATTCTCCATTACTAGAGTTGGAGTACAACCTTCGGGCAACAATTGCACCGAGGTTAAATTGTCGCTCGCCCGTCACAGCAGTATGTATAAGACTCAAGTCATCGGCACATAGTGCACTGCACTCTTGTTTTCCTACTACACATTTCCCATTGAACAAAGCAAAGTAGCGGATAGAGGGAAATTGTATACTTTTAATTCTAGCCCGCGATACTCCCCTATCTCCCCACACACAAAGACTTTCGAGAAATATATTATAATCAACTGTTGATGGTTTCTCAAATGAACCCCAAAGTGGGAGTTTGCAAGCAATCGAGAACTCTTCTAGGTCCATGCTAAAAGATTCATCATATAATTTAAATAACACCCTAGAGTTACTCTCTTGAAAGCAAAATCCATCTATGAAAGTACGGGTAAGGTTATAGTGTTGGATACACTTATCTGCAAGGAAGTCGGTGAGGCCAGTATTCTCAATAAAATGATCAAATTCCTCTTTGATACTGATACGTCTCCAACGTATCTCTAATTTTTGCTTGTTCCATGCTGTTATATTATCATTCTTGGATGTTTTACAATCATTTTATAACAACTTTATATCATGTTTTGGGACTAACCTATTGACATAGTGCCAAAGTGCCACTTGCTGTTTTTTGCTTGTTTTTTACTTCGCAGAAAATCAATACCAAACGGAGTCCAATCGCGACAAAACTTTTTATTTTTTCTGGACCAGAAGACACCCAGTGGGCCAAACAACTGTCGGAGAGGTGGGCTGTGGAGAGCACAATCCACCAGGGCGCGCCAGGGGGGCCCCGGCATGCCCTGATGGGTTGTGCCCTCCTCGGCCCCCTTCCGCACCGCCTCTGATGCCTATAAATTCCCAAATATTCCAAAAACCCTAGGGAATTCGACAAAACACAATTCCAGCCGCCGCAAGTTCCAGAACCGCGAGATCCAATCTAAACACCATCACGGAGGGGTTCATCTTCCTCATAGGTGCCTCTCCGATGATGCGTGAGTAGTCCACCATAGACCTACGGGTCCGTAGGCAGTAGCTAGATGGCTTCTTCTCTCTCTCTTATGATTCTCAATACAATGGTCTCTTGGAGATCTATTTGATGTAAACTTTTGCGGTGTGTTTGTTGGGATCCGATGAATTTTGAGTTCATGATCAGTTTCTATCCATGAATATTATTTGAGTCTTCTTTGATCTCTTATATGCATGATTACTTATAGCCTCGTATTTCTTCTCCAAATCTTTGGTTTAGTTAGGCCGACTAGATCGATTTTTCTTGCCATGGGAAGAGGTGCTTTGTGATGGGTTCGATCTTGCGGTGTTCTTTCCCAGTGACAGAAGAAGCAGCAAGACACGCATGTATCGTTGCTATTAAGGATAACAAGATGGGGTCTATTCCTACATGAATAGATCTTGTCTACATCATGTCATCGTTCTTATTGCATTACTCCGTTTTTCCATGAACTTAATACACTAGATGCATGCTGGATAGTGGTCGATGTGTGGAGTAACAGAGGTAGATGCAGGCATGAGTCGGTCTATCTATCTTGGACGTGATGCCTATATAATGATCACCGCCTTGGATATCGTCATGACTATTTAATTTGCTATCAATTGCCCAACAATAATTTGTTCACCCACCGTGCGCTATACTCATGAGAGAAGCCACTAGTGAACCCTACGGCCCTCGGGTCTACTTTTCCATCATATTGCTTTCCGATCTACGTTTTTGCAATCTTTGTTTTCAGATCTATAAAACCAAAAACCCAAAAATATATTGCTGCATATTTACTCTTTTTATTTTGTGTTCTTGAGAGATCTATCTCACCTATCTATCACTACCTAATCTATCTTATTACCGTAGAGAGATTGACAACCTCTCTTTCGCGTCGGGTTGCAAGTATTTGTTGTTTGTGTGCAGGCGCTGCTTATTGGGTGGCGGTGATCCTCCTACTGGTTCGATAACCTTGGTTTCATAACTGAGGGAAATACTTACCGTCGCTGTGCTGCATCATCCCTTCCTCTTTGGGGAAATACCGACGCAGTCTCAAGCCATGTCAAAGGAATTTTTGGCGCCGTTGCCGGGGAGGAAGCGATCTCTTCTACGTGCCTACCCTAGGTGCCGAGGGGACTCCACCATCATCTACCAGGTTCCTAATCACAAATCTCATCTCCTTGCAATTACATTATCTGCCATTTGCCTCTCGTTTTCCTCTCCCCCATTTCACCAATTTGCCGTTTTATTCGCCCTCTTCTTCGTTTGCCCTTTTTCTCGTCAGATCTCTTGTTTGCTTGTCACCATGAGTGATTTTGGTATGGTAGAAACGGATGATGGCAGGACTCCTAAAATTGGATGTTCTGCTAATCTTGATTCTAAAACTTTTGTTTTGGGGCAAGGGAACGTTATAGGAAAAGAAACTATTTAAGAGTTTTTCAATTGCGTTGGGAATTTGACCCTCGATGATACCCCTATTCTGAAAAGAACTAAATCTTATGAGATCTATCTCGGCGCTAGTTTTAAAACTTGAAAATAGATTTATTCGTACCCATCCTACCTTGCAAAGATTGTTTTATGAGCTACCCGTCATAAAGAATTCCAAAGCTAAAAAGCTAGCTACCCTTGTTCTTATGAATGAATTTGATCACATAGTACGGGAAGCTAGGGAGATCTTTGACTTTTATGGTATGAACCGTGAAAAACCGGTAATAGGAGAAATCCTTTACAATAGTGATTACATGATGAGATATTTGCTTGGAAATAATCAAATTTTTGATGATAATCTCAAAAAGTAAGTCCCCGTTTTAGATATGATCCAACAAGTTTTCAATGACGTGAACCAACAATATTCTTGGATCGTAGCCGGTAATCAAAGGGGGTATGTAGAGGGACAAATTGATAGTGCTAAGGTTGCTATGGATGATGTGTTTCAAGTTTTATTTGCAAAACCTCTTGACAAAGGCACCTCAACCAAAACCAAAGATGACAATACTTGAATCTATCCATTATGCCTAGCTAGGGGCGTAAAACGATAGCGCTTGTTGGGAGGCAACCCAATGAATAAATAAAATTTTGCTTTTTTCCTTTCTGTTTTTGAGTGTTGACACAATTATGCCTCTATTATGATTGTGTTTTTATGGTTTATTTAGTTTTGTGCCAAGTAAAGCCTTTAGGATGATTCATAGGATGAGTAGAAGTGATGCTGAATCTGAAACAGAAACTTTGCGTCCAGTATATGATTTTTCATTTTTTACTGGAACGTGATCTTGAGCTGAAATTTTAACACAGTGTTGCTATACAGATTCCTTACGTATTCCTATTTTTTCAGAATTTTTAGAGTTACAGAAGTATGGGTAGAGTACATATTACTACAGACTGTTCTGTTTAAGACAGATTCTGTTTTCGTTGCATTGTGTGCTTGTTTTGATGAATCTATGGGTTATATTGAAGGGTATGAGCCATGGTAAAGTTAAAATACAGTAGGTATAATGAAATAATAAAATTTGAATGGGTTTTCAACAGCACCTGAAGTAGTGATTTGCTTTATTATACTAACGGATCTCACGAAGAATTTGTTGAGTTTTGTGTGATTGAAGTTTTCAAGTTTTGGGTGAGATCACGATGGATGAAGGAATAAGGAGTGATAAAAGCCTAAGCTTGGGGATGCTACCGCACCCCCAAGATATATCCAAAGAGAAACAAGCAACTAAGCTTGGGGATGCCCCGAGTGGCATCCCCTCTTTCTTCTAACGATCATCGGTATTTTACTTGGAGCTATATTTTTATTCGTCACATATCATGAGTTTTGCTTGGAGAGTCTTGTATCTTTGCTTGCTTTTCTTGTTAGTTTGTCACTTGTATCCTTGCTGTACACACCTATTTGATAAAGCCAAAATCATGCTATGATTGTTAGAATTGCTCTATGTGCTTCACTTAAACTTTTTGAGCTATGGAATTGCTCTAGTGCTTCACTTATATCTTTTTGAGCACGGTGTGCTTGGAAATTTTTGTAGAAATACTCTCATGCTTCACTTAGATTAATTTGAGAGTTAGTAAATTTTGAAGAAATCCTCTCATTCTTCACTTATACCTTTTTGAGAGATGAAATCTTTATGCTTATGTGCTTCACTTAAATTTGTTTGAGCTTGACAAAAAGCAATGGCAATATATGAAACTAGTGCCAAAGTGATAGATATCCAAGGAGGGTATAATTAAAACTTTCATGAAGATCATTGGACAAATTAAACTTGATTCCTTGTAATAGTTTTGAAACATGATGATAGTAATATGTGAGTCATGTTAGTGAGTAATTATGCTTAGTAGGAATATTGGTGTTAAGGTTTGTGATTCCCTATGCATGCACGAAAGTCAATAGTTATGCAATGAAGTTACATCCTACTTGTGGTGCATTATTCGGTGTTAGTTATGTTCAATGCTCACTTATGTGAATTTTCGTTTCTTGGTTTGGTTGATTCCCAATCTATTTGCTAGCCTCCATTTGTACTAAGTAGAAATACTACTTGTGCATCTAAAATCCTTAAACCAAGTTTTGCCTTATGAGTCCACCATACCTACCTATATGCGGTATTTCCATGCCGTTCCAAGCAAATTTGTATGTGCCATCTCTAAATTTTGAAAATAAATTTTCTCTTTTGTGTGACCATATCGCTCATGAAACGGTGGGCAGTGTCCAATATTTTTCCATGCTAGATGTGTTATTCTCAAGATGAGTGTTTATTCACTTGTCATTGCACGAGAGTGCGGCGGTAATAGGGATGACCATTCCCGAAATGAAAAAGAAAAATAATAATTAATTAATGTTGTCAAATAATAAATTCCTTGGAAAGTGTTGGTATGGAAGGCAACTGTGGATACGGCCCGCCATGGAAAGTGAAAGTTTGGTGGAAAAAGGAATAAACTTTATTTTCTGTTTGGGAACCGCCTATGATATATCTAGCATGGAAAGTATTGTGAGCTACTTTGTCGTTTTCGTTGACAGTTAAGGCATGCCACCCAAAATATTTTTCTCTCTCAATTTAAACCTTGAGCTCTGGCACCTCTACAAATCCCTACTCCCCTCTGCGAAGGGCCTATCTATTTACTTTATGCAATTTTTATTTTTGCTTTGAGTCTCCATCTTCTCTTATAAGCACCAACTAGGGGGCACTATGATCGTACTTGAGTATTTGGCAAAGCTAATATTTGAGTGTGTTTCATGAATGGATCAATGATTGAGCATGATGGGCTAGGGATAACTTTCTTTAGTGTTGATATTTTGAAAGACATGGTTGCTTGTTGACATGCTTGAGTATTGAAGTCATTATGTTAAAACTAGACTATTGCTTTGAATCATTATAAGTCCAAATGTCCATGCTATACAAAAGAAAAGAATGTGATGAACATGTTAGGCAGCATTCCACATCAAGAATTCTGTTTTTATCATTTACCTACTCGAGGACGAGTAGGAATTAAGCTTGGGGATGCTTGATACGTCTCCAACGTATCTATAATTTTTGCTTGTTCCATGCTGTTATATTATCATTCTTGGATGTTTTACAATCATTTTATAACAACTTTATATCATTTTTTGGGACTAACCTATTGACATAGTGCCAAAGTGCCAGTTGCTGTTTTTGCTTGTTTTTTACTTCGCAGAAAATCAATACCAAACGGAGTCCAATCGCGACGAAATTTTTTGGAGATTTTTTCTGGACCAGAAGACACCCAGTGGGCCAAACAACTGCCGGAGAGGTGGGCTGTGGAGAGCACAACACACCAGGGCGCGCCAGGGAGGCCCCGACGTGTCCTGATGGGTTGTGCCCTCCTCGGCCCCCTTCCGCACCGCCTCTGATGCCTATAAATTCCCAAATATTCCAAAAACCCTAGGGGAGTCTACGAAACACAATTCCAGCCACCGCAAGTTCCAGAACCGCGAGATCCAATCTAAACACCATCACGGAGGGGTTCATCTTCCTCATAGGTGCCTCTCCGATGTTGCGTGAGTAGTCCACCATAGACCTACGGGTCCGTAGGCAGTAGCTAGATGACTTCTTCTCTCTCTCTTATGATTCTCAATACAATGGTCTCTTGGAGATCTATTTGATGTAAACTTTTGCGGTGTGTTTGTTGGGATCCGATGAATTTTGAGTTCATGATCAGTTTCTATCCATGAATATTATTTGAGTCTTCTTTGATCTCTTATATGCATGATTACTTATAGCCTCGTATTTCTTCTTCGAATCTTTGGTTTAGTTAGGCCGACTAGATCGATTTTTCTTTCCATGGGAAGAGGTGCTTTGTGATGGGTTCGATCTTGCGGTGTTCTTTCCCACTAACAGAAGGGGCAGCAGGACACGCATGCATCGTTGCTATTAAGGATAACAAGATGTGGTCTATTCCTACATGAATAGATCTTGTCTACATCATGTCATCGTTCTTATTGCATTACTCCGTTTTTCCATGAACTTAATACACTAGATGCATGCTGGATAGTGGTCGATGTGTGGAGTAATAGAGGTAGATGCAGGCCGGAGTCGGTCTATCGATCTTGGACGTGATGCCTATATAATGATCATCGCCTTGGATATCGTCATGACTATTCGATTTTCTATCAATTGCCCAACAGTAATTTGTTCACCCACCGTGTGCTGTACTCATGAGAGAAGCCACTAGTGAACCATACGGCCCCCGGGTCTACTTTTCCATCATATTGCTTTCCGATCTACGTTTTTGCAATCTTTGTTTTCAGATCTACAAAACCAAAAACCCAATCTTTGTTTTTGGTTTTGTAGATCTGAAAACAAAGATTGCAAAAAGGTAGATTTGAAGATTTTTTGTAGGTAAGCTTCTGTCCAAATGGGAAGGACCATATATTATTGAAGAGGTTTATCGTTCTGGAGCTATCAAGATCAATAATGCCGAAGGTACTAACCCGAAGGTGATCAATGGACAAAGAATTAAACACTATATCTCAGGTACGCCTATTAATGTTTAAAGCAATGTTATTCAAACCATGACATCGGAGGAACACATAAAAGAAACCTTCCGGAACACTCTAGAATTCTGAAAAAGAGGAGGTACGTGATACGGTATGTAAACGGACTCCGAAAAATCCGCAAAAATATTTTCTGTCAGTTTTGGAATATTACAAAAATTAGGAAAATAAGAAATAAACAGGAAAGCAACCGAGGTGAGCACGATACACCAGGGCGCGCCAGCCCTGCCAGGCGCGCCCTGGTGGGTTGTGCCCACCTCGGACACCTTCCCAACTCTGTTTTCCTTCCATATGCTTGCTTCCCAAGAATAAAAATTCTCTATATATACCCCCGACTGTTTTGACCACCGCATCGTAGAAAAATCCTCTGTTCTTGTTTCGTGCTGTTTTCCTGGCAGATCTGAAAATATGTCGTCTCAAGATCCAGAGGGGGAGAGCTATGTTGCTGACTATATTGCAAACCCCAAGATCTATGGAGAAGTGGAGCATTATGGATGGATCTCAGACGAGGAGGAAGGCGCTGCCATGAAGGAATCAAAGGACGATAGCTCTGAGGAAGAGGATGACCCACTACCTCAGCCCGGAGACATGCATGTGGAATTCAAGAAGTCAAGCCTCCCTAAAGGATACAAACCCGAGGTTGAATTTATTCCATCCCGTTTTCTGCAGGAGAGCAAGGCGGCATTATGCAAAAAGATATTAAAGCTCGAGTTGGAGAATGATGATCTAAGGGAGGAAAATTTTATGCTCTAATATAAGTTGAAGAAGAAGGCTACTTCATCACCACCACCTACTTCATCACCACCACCAAAGGAGACTTGAGCACACGGGTATGGGCACTCCCCTTGGCTTGAGCCAAGCTTGGGGGAGGTGCCCCGGTATCGTATCACCATCACTTTTATTCACCTTTACCTATTTTAATTCGATATTTAGTCTTTTATTGATTTAGTTGAATAAAAGTTTAGTATGATTTATTTTCATGTGCTAGTTTCGTGATCTATCTATCTATGTAATCGAGTGAGAGTTATATAATAAAGTTTAGTTTGAGATTTTGCTTCTTTATTTTCTTGTTGCAATCAAAATAAAGGGAAAGAGAAATAAATGAAAAGAATCATATGCTAATCTTATGGTAAGTAATGACATCACATAAGGAAAAGTATAAGTGGAAAAATTTATTGGAGATTGACAAACATAGCATTGGTCAATGATGCAATTCATGAAAGAATTAATAAGGGAAGAGAAGATTCACATGCAAATACACTATCTTGGACATCTTTTATGATTGTGAGCCCCCATTAAATATTATATGTCAAAATTGTTGACGTTGGACAAGGAAGACAACGTAATGATTTATGTTTGTTCATATTCACATAGAATTTATATTGTCATAGATCCTTCAACATGTGGTGCTTGCTCAATATCTTTGCTAGCCAAAAATTCCGCACTAAGTAGAGATACTACTTGTGCATCCAAAAACCCAAAACCAAAATTCATGCTTTGAGAGTCCACCATACCTACCTACGGATCGAGTAAGATCCTTCAAGTAAGTTTTCATCGGTGCAATAAGGCAATAAAAATTGCTTCTAAATGTGTTTTGATCAATTAGTGGAAGAGAAAATTGAGCGCTATACGAACTTATGATGGCAAAGTAATAAAAGCGACGGACTGCATAATAAAGGTTGCTATCATAGGGGGCAATATAGCGTGATGTTCTTTTACATTAAGGGATTGGGCATACAAACCAAAAAGCGCATGACAACCTCTGCTTACCTCTGCGAAGGGCCTATCTTTTACTTTTATGTATTTACTTTTATGCAAGAGTCAAAGTATTCTTCCCTATTCCTTTTTACTTTTTATTTTTGCAAGCATCATGTGGTGAGGAAAGATCTAGGCACATATATCCAGTTGGATGTGAGTAAGCATGAGTTATTATTGTTGACATCACCCTTGAGGTGAGTATGTTGGGAGGCGAAACTATAAGCCCCTATCTTTCTATGTGTCCAGTTGAAACTTTTTGCTCATGGGTATGCTGTGAGTGTTAGCAATCATAGAAGACTAAATGATGGTTGAGTATGTGGACTTGCCAAAAGGCTCCGACAAGAGACCCTTCCTGAAAATATGATGATTGTAGTTGCAAAGTTGACTGAGAACATAGTTTGTTGGTTTCCAATAAGGTTTATGCTTTATACTTCTATGTTGTGATGAATTGTTACTTGTTCATGAGAAGTTATATAATAAAAGTCATATGAATAAGTTGTTTGATAAAGTTTGTTTCTGCTATGATAATAAATATGATGCTACTATGTCCGTATTTTTGTTTTTATCGACACCTCTCTCTCAAACCATGTGGACATGCTTTTCAATATCGGCTTTCGCTTGAGGACAAGTGAGGTCTAAGCTTGGGGGAGTTGATACGTCCATTTTGCATCATGATTTCCTACTGTTATTTATAATGTTTTGTTGAATAATAATGCTTTAGGGAGTGGTTCTAATGCCTTTTCTATCATAATATGCAAGGTTTACACGAAGAGGGAGAATACCGGCAGCTGGAATTCCGGACCTGAAAAAGCACATAAGAGATACCTATTCTGCACATCTCCAAATAAGCTGAAACTTTACGGAGAATTATTTTGGATTATATAATAAATATTGGAGCAAATAACTACCGGAGGGGGCCACCCTGGTGAGCACAAGACACCAGGGCGCGCCAGGCCCCCCAGGCGCGCCCTGGTGGGTTGTGCTCAGCACGGCCCACCTCCGGTGCCCATCTTCTGGTATATAAGGTCTTTTGACCTAGAAAATATAAGGAGAGGACTTTCGGGATGGAACGCCACCGTCTCAAGGCAGAACTTGGGAAGGAGCACTTTTGCCCTCGGGCGGAGCGATTCCGCCAGAGGAACTTCCCTCCCGGAGGGGGAAATCGAAGCCATCGTCATCACCAACACCCCTCTCATCTTTGGGAGGCCAATCTTCATCAACATCTTCAACATCACCATCTCCTCTCAAACCCTAGTTCATCTCTTGTGTTAAATCTTTGTACCGGAACCTCAGATTGGTACCTGTGGGTGACTAGTAGTGTTGATTACATCTTGTAGTTGATTACTATATGGTTTATTTGGTGGAAGATTATATGTTCAGATCCATTATGCTATTCAATACCCCTCTGATCTTCATCATCAATATTATTTGTGAGTAGTTACCTTTGTTCTTGAGGTCACGGGAGAAGTCATGTTGCAAGTAATCATGTGAATTTGATATGTGTTCGATATTTTGATGATATGTATGTTGTGATTCCCTTAGTGGTGTCATGTGAACGTCGACTACATGACACTTCACCATCCTTGGGCCTAAGGGAATGCATTGTGGAGTAGTTATTAGATGATGGGTTGCTAGAGTGATAGAAGCTTAAACCCTAGTTTATGCGCTACTTCGTAAGGAGCTGATTTGGATCCAAACGTTTAATGCTATGGTTAGATTTTATCTTAATACTTTTCTCGTAGTTGCGGATGCTTGCTAGGGGGTTAATCATAAGTGGGAGGTTGTTCAAGTATGAACATCACCCAAGCGCCGGTCCACCCACATATCAAATTATGAAAGTAGCAAACCCAAATCAAACCAACATGATAAAAATGACTAGATGAAATTCCCGTGTACCCTCAAGAACACTTGCCTATTACTAGAGACTGTTCTGGCCTGTGCTTTGCCACAAAAGGATTGGTCTACCTTGCTGCACTTTATTTACCGTTACCGTTACTTGCTTGTTACCAATTATCTTGCTATCAAACTACCTATTACCTACAATTTCAGTGCTTGCAGAAATTACCTTGCTGAAAACCGCTTGTCATGTCCTTCTGCTCCTCGTTGGGTTCGACACTCTTACTTATCGAAAGGACTACGATTGATCCCCTATACTTTTGGGTCATCAGTGTCCCACTAGCACACCCCCCTGCAGTAATTTTTACACAATTTTTTTATTTATTCCAGAAAAATTCATGTTAAAATTTCGTGGCAATCCGAGACTTTTTATTTTTGAGGTATTTTTCATGCACGGGAAAAACAGAAAACAGGAATTTCATGGATTTTTATTTTTATTCTTACTAAGAAAACAAAATATAAACCTGTGATACAGAGAGTTGTGAATACTCAATTCATCAATCACATGCCTTTCAAAAAGAATTCATTAATAAGGTTGATCAAGTCTTATTAATAAACGTTTTCGATTAGCATGAAACCGAAGAATTTTCATATGTCACTAGGTTACCTCAATTGGGATTTGTATCTCCCAAACAATAAGATTATAATATTTCTTCTTCTTGGCAGTAGGTAGAGGAATTGTAATATCTCCAATGATAATTGTGGGAATAGGATCAATGAGATTAATATTATTAACCAAAGTTTGCTTCTTCAGAAAATGTACGGTATGTTGCTTGCCATTGATATGAAAGGTAACCTTGCTTTTATTGCAATCTATAACAGCCCCTGCAGTATTTAGAAAAGGACTACCAAGGATGATCAACATATTGTCGTCCTCTGGCATATCAAGAATAACAAAGTCCGTTAAGATAGTAACATTTGCAACCACGACGGGAACATCCTTGCAAATTCCAATAGGTAAAGCAGTGGATTTATCAGCCATTTGCAAAGATATCTCAGTAGGTGTGAGTTTACTCAATTCAAGTCTTTTATAAAGGGAGAAAGGCATAACGCTGACACCGGCTCCTAAATCACATAAAGCAGTTTTGACATAATTCTTTTTAATAGAGCAAGGTATTGTGGGTATACCCGGATCTCCCAACTTCTTAGGTACTCCACCATCAAAGGAATAGTTAGCAAGCATGGTGGCAATTTCAGTTCCAGGTATCTTTCTTTTATTAGTAATAATATCTTTCATATACTTAGCATATGGAGGCATTTTCAATATATCAGTCAAGCGGGTGCGCAAATGGACAGGTCTAATCATTTCAGCAAAGCGCTCAAAATCTTCATCATCTTTACTTTTAGTGGCTTTACGAGGGAATGGCATAGGTTTTTGGACCCATGGCTCTCTTTCCCTTCCGTGCTTCCTAGCAACACAGTCCCTCTTTGTAACATCCCAAAATTTTCCAAATTTTGGAATGTTAATAATAAGATAATATTGAGTGAATTTCTATGATTTTCAGGGGAAATTAAAATCTTTTTGAGTCATGTTTGAAAATTTTCAAATTAATTTGTTTTTCGACTCCTATGAAATATTTTGAAACCGTAATCAAATTATAGAGTGAGAATAAAATGAATTTCTCATATGTGGTGGATGCATATTTCATTTGAAGTTCTTTGAATTTTCGAGTTTCATTTCAAATTGGATCTTACTTGGAGTTTTCATGCCATTTAAATATTTCCAACTAGTTAAATGAAAATTTAGTGAGAGGAGATAATGGGACTTCTCCAAAAATATATTTGGAAATATTTAATATAGCACAACTATCTTTTTGACGTTTATTTGTTGCTGATTAATTTCTTAAAACAAAATTACATAGGTGTTATATCCTAAAAATGAGTTTTAATAAAATAAATATGTACACAGAGCCTTTAAACTAAATACCCAATTAATAAAAATTATTTCTAAGATAAAATTATATTTACCAGAGTAAAAATTATTTTCTGGTAATTATGAACATTTTTGAACATTTTTTTCTAAAAAAAACCCTTTCCTTTTCCATGGCCCTATTCTTTCCCACTAAGGCCCATACCTCTCATCTTCTTTCTCTATACGTTGAGGAGCACGAACAGGCAACACATCCATGGCGCGTGTACCTCTTCTTCTCCCTCTAGCACTTGAACCGTTCGTCGTTTACCCTTCTCTTCAACACGAATAATCTTCGGAATTCCATGGAGAACCCATTCAGCAAATTAAAACGTCACTTGATGCGTTAATTGTTCAGATCGACTTCACACACTGAGCTATCATTAATGGCCAAACTAAGCTCGCTTGATCTTCTCATGGTGACTCCCTCTGCCCCTATAAATAGCACACCGAGGAGAGTCTTTAACCCTACTCTTCCAAAGCCTGAAACCCCTCTCCAATTCGTTCTTATCCATAAGTAATTGCTCGCCGGAGCTCCGTGAACTCCGGCGGCTTCTCGCGGTCGCTACGGGAAGAAGCCTAGTGCCCCGTCTTACCTCCTGGATCAGCCCAGACGCGGTCTACCCCGTCCCACGCTCGCATCTCTCCGGGACCAACTCCAACGCTGGATTCCGGCGAACCAGAGCCGCCGCCGCTGCACTCCGGCGACCGGACCACCTCCTTCCGGTGAGCTCCCTCCGTTCTATTTTGATCGATCCAACAGGTTGCTCTCTCTATGTTTGTATGAAAAAAGAGAAAAATTCATCACATGTCCTCATACTTGTCTTGGTGGTCACTTTAGTCCGTATAGTTGCAAATACCCGAAATACGGTCCTCATATTTGTCCTAGGGGTTCACATACGGTCCATTATACGATTTTGTCTACTTACACGCTGATTTGGCAGTTGACCGACCTGTCCACGCGTGCGTTGACTGCCAAATCAGCTACATGCCATCGGATCGCTGCAATACGCTTGGTACCCCGACCCGTACGGGGAGGCGTGGGCGCTGCGGCGGCGCACGCGGTCCAGCCCGGTGTGCCGGCGGCCGACGGGGACGGTGCGCAAGTCTGGCTACCGGCTGGCGTTGACCTCGCTGCCGCGGGAGGTGCTCGATGCGCAGTGGGACGCGTGGTTATTTCACACAAGTTTGCAAAAAAAGCCCCTGGATTCCAAGCGTATTGCAGCGATCCGATGGCATGCAGCTGATTTGGCAGTCAACGCACACGTGGACATGTTGGTCAACTGCCAAATCAGCGTGTACGTAGACAAAATTGTATAATGAACTGTATGTGAACCCCTAGGACAAGTATGAGGACCGTATTTCGGGTATTTACAACTACACTGACTAAAGTGACCACCAAGACAAACATGAGGACCTGTGATGATTTTTTCTCAAAAAAAAAACTAAAGCCAATAGGTAGATTTTGACACGTGGCATCCTCCTATAAATCCCGTAGTTCATTTCCAGATTTTTATCCGAACTTCAGAAATTCGTATCTCCTAGACCGTATGTCCAATTTCAACAAATAAGATATCCCTGGATTCATTGGAACCTGTAGTTTATCATAAAATTATAAAATTTCACTTTTGGACAAATTCAAATTCATTTTTTATTCAAATAAAAATCTGAGTGATTTTTCTATTTGTTTTATTCAGTAAATCATATAAAAATGTTTTATAAATGAAAGTTGGACCTTAGGACCCCACCTTTCTGTTGGAACCTCGGTCATAATTTATCAAATATGTTTAGGTAGTATTTTAGCTTCAACACTCCAAATTGACTCTCTTTAGTCATGATTCATTACCCTCATCCAATTAAATTTTATTCTTGGATACATCCCTTAGATTGATCCCGAGAAAACCTCTCTGGTCATATGTTACTACCACAAAGAATTTGGAGTTAGTAAATTATTAGTTCCAATTCCCTAAACTCATATGACTTTCAATTTCCATAGTCGATCATAAGTCTCTTCATGGAAATTTGTTTATCAAACCTTGTCTCTCAATCATTCTATATATTGACACCATGATCTTCACTTGAACCAATTTGACCCCCTAGAATAAAATTCTTGACATATTTACATCCAAAGAAACTTGACCTTATCCCAACCATAGCTATGACCCAATAATTATCATAATGATGTACTTATATTGTTAATTTGCATTTTTTATTTGGATCTTCTTTGGAGTTGTGTGTTGAAGTAATTTTATTTTATTGTTAGATATATCGCAAAGTGAAGGAGTGACGATAACGAATAGGGAATCAACTTCAAGACTCAGGCAAGTTGCAACTTGATCATACTTTGTCCTATACTTTTGAAATATGCATGATCTCCTCAAAGTTTATTATTATGCATGTTTTACTAAAAAGTTTTGCAAGCAACTATTGCTAGCTAAAGCCCTAGGAATTTGTAGCTATGCTTAGCCATGCTTACAAACAAGGGGTTGGGAATCAAACAAGTTTTAAACGAATAATCTTGCTCTCTTTTGGGGCAACGTTTTGTGAAAACTTTTTAAAAACAAAACTATATATATTATTTTACTTCTACTCCCTGGGCGGAATGGTATGACGGGAGCGTCTACAAGTGATTGCGCCCATCGGGTCTTGCAGTGAATGCGCCCGACTGGGGTCTTGCACACGGTTTTTTGGTGGGGACTGATAACCCACAAGTGTAGGGGATCGTTTGTAGCCTTTTTTGATAAGTAAGAGTGTCGAACCCAACGAGGAGCTAAAGGTAGAACAAATATTCCCTCAAGTTCTATCGACCACCGATACAACTCTACGCACGCTAATGCTTGCTTTACCTAGAACAAGTAAAAAACTACTTTGCGGGAATAAAACTAGAAGTACTTTGCAAGATAATAAAAGTTAGTTGTTTAGTAGAAAGCTTTTGTCAAATAAGAAGGTTATTTGTCCCTAGGCAATTGATAACTAGAACGGTAATCATTCTAGCAATTTTATATGAGGGAGAGGCATGAGCTAACATACTTTCCGTACTTGGATCATATGCACTATGATTGGAACTCCAGCAAGCATCCGCAACTACCAAAGATCATTAAGGTAAAACCCAACCATAGCATTAAGTATCAAGTCCTCTTTACTCCCATATGCAACAACCCACCTACTCGGGTCTGTGTATTCTGTCACTCACGCCACCCACCATAGGCAAATCATGAACACATTGCAACACCCTACAGTGAGGATACCTCACGTTTGCACGAGACGGAGGACACCGTAGGACATCAGCATAATAAAATATACACTCATACCAACCACGATCATCAATTAGCCCATAGGACAAAACGGATCTACTCGAACATCATAGGATAGCCACATATCATTGGGAAATAGTATATGGAGTTGAGCACCATGTTTAAGTAGAGATTACAGCGGGGAAGAAAGGTGTTACACCGCTGCATAGAGGGGGAGAGAGTTGGTGTTGACGGCGGCAAGATTGTTGATGTAGATCGCCGTCACGATGCTTGCCCCGGCGGCGTTCCGGCGCCACCGGGGGAGAGGGGGATAGAGCCCCCCTCCTTCTACTTTTTCCTTGGCCTCCCCCCTAGATGGGAGGAGAGCTCCCCCTCTGGTCCATGGCCTCCATGGCAGCGGAGGGGCAGGAGCCCCTCCAAGATTGGATCTCCCTCTCTGTTCTCTTCTGTTTCACGTTCCTGTTTTCTGGTCGAAAACCATTTCTTATATTTCCGGAGATCCTTCACTCCGATCGGGCTGAAATTTTGAGGGGATTTTTATCCAAAAATTAGCTTCCTTGCGACCGAAGGAGAGCTCCAACCGACTTACGAGCTGGCACAACCCACCAGGGCGCGCCTGGGCCCTAAGGGTGTGCCCTGGTGTCTCGTGGGGGCTGTGGGCCTCCGTTTGCGTTGATTCCACTTCTCAAAATTCACAAATATTCCAAAAAAATCTCCGTAAATTTTTATCGTGTTTGGACTTCGTTTGATATGGATATTCTGCGAAATAAAAAACATGCAACAAACAGGAAGTGGCACTAGGCACTGGATCAATAGGTTAGTCCAATAAATCATATAAAATGTTGCCAAAAATATGTGAAAGTTGTATAATAATGGCATGAAACAATCAAAAATTATAGATACGACGGAGACGTATCAGCATCCCCAAGCTTAATTCCTGCTCGTCCTCGAGTAGGTAAATGATAAAAACTTTAATTTTTGATGTGGAATGCTACCTAGCATAATCTTGATCATATATCTAATCATGGCATGACTATTAAGACACAAGTGATTCAAAGCAATAGTCTAGTTTTGACATAAAGACATTAATACTCAGGCATCCCAACAAACAATCATGTCTTTCAAAATATCAAGGCTAAAGAACGCTATCCCTACAAAATCATATAGCCTTCTCAGTCTCTGTCTTCTTAACACAAAGTATAAATCATGTACTACCCCGGTGTCAGCCAAGCAATTGGTTCATACTTTTTAACGCGCTTCAGCATTTTCAACTCTCACGCAATACATGAGCGCAAGCCATGGATATAGCACTATGAGTGGAATAGAATATGGTGGTAGGTTTCAAAGGGGTAAAAGTAGAGAAGAAAGTCTCGCATCAACTCAGCGTATCAACGGCCTATGGAGATGCCCATCAATAGATATCAATGCGAGGACTAGGGATTGCCATGCAATGGATGCACTAAGAGCTATAAGTGTATGAAAGCTCAATATGAAAACTAAGTGGGTATGCATCTAACTATATGAAAAATTCCCACTAGTATATGAAAGTGACAACACAGGAGACTCTCTATATTAAAAACATGGTGCTACTTTGAAGCACAAGTGTGGAATTAGCATGCCCCTATTCCTTCTTCTTTCATTTTTTTTCTTTTTTTTTCTTTTCTTTCTTTTCTTTTCGTTTTCTTTTTTTTTCTTTGTCCGGAGCCTCATCCCGACTTGTGGGGGAATCATAGTTTCCATCATCCTTTCATCACTGGGGCATGCTCTAATATGAATAATGATGATCATCACACTTCTATTTACTTACAACTCAATATTACAACGATAGTAGAACAAAGTATTACTCTATATGAATGCAATGATCTAGCATAGCCAAGATTAAAAAAACCGGACAAGCCATGAAAACATCATGCTAGCTATCTTACGATCATGTAATGCAATATGACAATGAATGCACGAGTCATCAAAACAGAGGCGGTGGAAGTTGCATGGCAATATATCTCGAAATGGCTATGGAAATGCCATAATAGGTAGGTACGGTGGCTGTTTTGAGGAAGATATAATAAGGCTTATGTGTGATAGAGCGTATCATATCACGGGGTTTGGATGCACCAGCGAAGTTTGCACCGACTCTCGGGGTGAGAAAGGGCAATGCACGGTACCCTAGAGGCTAGCAAATTGCGGAAAGATAAGAGTGTGTATAATCCATGGATTCACATTAGTCATAAAGAACTCACATACTTATTGCAAAAGTTTTAGTAGCTCTCTCGAAGCAAAGTATTACTACGCATGCTCCTAGGGGGAGGTTGGTAGGAGTTAACCATTGCGCGCCCCCGACCTTCACACAAAGATAGACAATCAAGAATAAATTGGGCTCCAACTTCCTAGCATAACGGGAGACTATACGTGCATGCTTCGGGAATCACAAACCTTAACACCAATATCTTAGTAAACACGATCATCCACTAGTACCTCCCACATATTATCATCTTTATATCGCAAAACTATTGCAAGGAATCAAACATATCATACTCAGTGATCCCTAAGTTTCATGTAGGATTTTATGACTAACCATGTGAATGACCAATTCCTTTTGACTCTCTAAATAGATATAAGTGAAGCAAGAGAGTTTAATTCTTTCTACAAAAGATCATGCTCTAATAAATATAAGTGAAGCAAAAGAGCATTCTACGAATAACGGTTTTCTATGTGAATAGAAACAGGCAATCCAAACTTCAAATGATATAAGTGAAGCACATGAAGCATTCTATAAAGCCATATTCAAAAGATATAAGTGAAGTGCAATGAGCATTCTATAAATCAACCATGGACTATCTCATACCAGCATGGTGCATAAAAGAAAAGTGAAAACTAAACACAAAAGACGCTCCAAGATTTACGCATATCATGTGATGAATAAAAATATAGCTCCAAGTGACATACCGATGATTTGGAATAAAAGAGGGGATGCCTTCCCGGGGCATCCCCAAGCTTAGACGCTTGAGTCTTCCTAGAATATTACCTTGGGGTGCCTTGGGCATCCCCAAGCTTAGGCTCTTGCTGCTCCTTATTCCTTCTCATCGCGATGACACCCAAAACTTGAAAACTTCAATCACACAAAACTTAACAGAAAATTCGTGAGATCCGTTAGTACACATAACACCAAATCCCATCATGTCTTGCCATAACATTATTGCATACTTATAATCTAACATTACCCACTGTATGCTATCACAATTCTATGGCTCCCAAGTCAATGGGGGCTCAACAAGAATTCAAACATAAGCACGCAAAGCAGCTATAACAACAATCTGTCAAAACAGGACAATCTGTAAAGATTTGTAGACATGTATACTTCTATAGCTCAAACAATTCTGAAATATTAGGACGTGAGAAATTATTTGCATAACAGTACTGTGTAAACATTTCAGAATTTTTGCACGCTCCAGTAAAATATGAAAATTCAAACACTACGGCAAAAGTTTCTGTTTCTGCACATCACACATCAAACAAGCAATTCAAACATCCTAAAGGCAAATCTTGGCACAATATTTTTATAATACAATCGATTTATACAAGGGGATAATTATTTTTGTTGAAAAAGTTTCCGTGATTCAAGATTCACAAAGTTTCCATGGGCATGAACAAAAGTTCAAGGTTAGCCCCCACTTCAACGATGCTCATCATCTCTTCTCACTTTCACCTTTCCTTTTGTGAAGTTTTAGGTTCCCCTCTATATTTTTTTGTTTTTAAACTTTATAAAAGCACACAACAGAAATAAATGACTCTCTAAAACTTCTGGGATGTCTCCCTGGCAGCGCTTTTTTTAAAGCCATTAAGCTAGGCATAAAGTGCTCAAGAAATGGATCCACCCAGATCCCAAGGTATATCAAAGCCAATTTTAATTAACAATGATTTGTAATTTAGTAGTGAGCACAAAGTGATATATATCATGTGACAACGAAGTCTAACTCTCTTCCTATGCATCGGCATGTCATACAAGAACAATTCATGCACATTAACTAAAGGCCAATGCATAGTATAAACGGTTTCTTGCAATTTTATAGTATTGGAAACATAGAGAGGTGAAGATTTGGTTCCTCTCTCATAATAATTGCAAGTAGGAGCAGCAAGCACATGCATATTATATTCATCAAAATCATCATGTCTAGTGGTAAAAAGCAAGCCATCAATCTAATCCTTAACAAGACCAAACTTCTCCAATATAGTGTACTTGGGAGAATTCAAAAAGATAATAGGACTATCATGTGTGGGTGCAATAGCAACAATTTCATGCTTAACATAAGGAACTATAGCAAGTTCAACTTTATAAGCATAATTCATATTGGCATCATGGCCACAAGCATAGCAAGCATCAAGTTCATCAAAAAGGGATATTTCAAATGAATCCAAGGGATCATAGCAATCATCATAGCATTCATCATAGCATTCATCCTTCGGTATGTGCAAAGGGAAATTAAACAATGTATGAGTTGAAGAGTTACTCTCATTAGAAGGTGGGCACGGGTATCTAATCCGCTCTTCCTCCTTTTGTTCTTCGCTCTCCTCCTCATCTTTTTCACCTAATGAGCTCACAGTTTCAACAATTTCCATATATTTCAAAACGCAACATATCATATTACAAAAATTGCTGAAACTGTGAGCTCATTAGATGAAAAAGATGAGGAGGAGAGCGAAGAACAAAAGGAGGAAGAGCGGATTAGCTACCCGTTCCCACCTTCTAATGAGAGTAACTCTTCAACTCATACATTGTTTAATTTCCCTTTGCACATACCGAAGGATGAATGCTATGATGAATGCTATGATAATTGCTATGATCCCGTGGATTCATTTGAAATATCCCTTTTTGATGAACTTGATGCTTACTATGCTTGTGGCCATGATGCCAATATGAATTATGCTTATAAAGTTGAACTTGCTATAGTTCCTTATGTTAAGCATGAAATTGTTGCTATTGCACCCACACATGATAGTCCTATTATCTTTTTGAATTCTCCCAAGTACACTATATTGGAGAAGTTTGGTCTTGTTAAGGATTAGATTGATGGCTTGTGCCAAGATTTGCCTTTAGGATGTTTGAATTGCTTGTTGGTATGTGCGGTGTAAAAACAGAAACTTTGGCTGTAGTGAATTTTCATTTTTTACTGGTACGTCAAAAGTTTCTGAATTTTTTACGCAATATTTATATACAAAATGTTTATTTCGTCCTAATGTTTCAGAAGTTTTGGAGTTACATAAGTATCGTCAAAGTTCAGATTACTACAGACTATCCTGTTTAAGACAGATTCTGTTTTTGATGCATTGTTTTGCTTGTTTTGATGAAACTATCGATTTTATCGGTGGCATAAGCCATGGAGAAGTTATAATATAGCAGTGATAATGCAAATATAAAATATGAATGGGTTAGCAACAGTACTTAAAGTAGCAATTTGCTTTATTATACTAACGGATCTCACCAGTTTTCTGTTAAATTTTGTGTGGATGAAGTGTTCAAAGATCGAGGAGGTCTTGATATGAGGAGAAGGAGGAGAGGCAAGAGTTCAAGCTTGGGGATGCCCAAGGCATCCCCAGTAAATATCCAAGGATACTCAAGCATCTAAGCTTGTGGATGCCCCGGAAGGCATCCCATCTTTCTTCAACAAGTATCGGTATGTTTTCGTTTTCGTTTCGTTCATGTGATACGTGTAAATCTTGGAGCGTCTTTTGTGTTTAGTTTTCACTTTTTCTTTTATGCACCATGCTGGTATGAGATAGTCCATGGTTGATTTATAGAATGCTCATTGCACTTCACTTATATCTTTTGAGTATGGCTTTATAGAATGCTTCATGTGCTTCACTTATATCATTTGAAGTTTGGATTGCCTGTTTCTCTTCACATAGAAAACCGTTATTCGTAGAATGCTCTTTGGCTTCACTTATATTTATTAGAGCATGGTCTTTTGTAGAAAGAATTAAACTCTCTTGCTTCACTTATATCTATTTATAGAGTCAACAGGAATTGGCCATTCACATGGTTAGTCATAAAATCCTACATAAAACTTATGGATCACTGAATATGATATGTTTGATTCCTTGCAATAGTTTTGTGATATAGAGATGATAATATGTGGAAGGTACTAGTGGATGATCATGTTTAGTAAGATATTGGTGTCAAGGTTTGTGATTCCCGAAACATGCACGTATATTCTCCCGTTATGCCAGGAAGTTGGAGCACAATTAAATCCTACCACCCCCCCCCCCCCTAGGAGCATGCGTAGTAATACTTTCTTCAAGGGCTAATAAAATTTTGCAATAAGTATGTGAGTTCTTTATGACTAATGTGAGTCCATGGATTATACACACTCTTACCTTTCCGCAATTTGCTAGCCCCTACGGTACCGTCATTGCCCTTTCTCACCTCGAGAGTCGGTGCAAACTTCACCGGTGCATCCAAACCCCATGATATGATACGCTCTATCACACATAAGCCTTATTATATCTTCCTGAAAACAGCCACCATACCTACCTATTATGGCATTTCCATAGCCATTCCGAGATATATTACCATGCAACTTCCACCGCTTCCATTTTGATGACTTGAGCATTCATTGTCATATTGCATTACATGATCGTAAGATAGCTAGCATGATGTTTCCATGGCTTGTCCGTTTTTTGATATCTTTTCTATGCTAGATCATTGCATTCATATAGAGTCATACTTTGTTCTGCTATCGTAATAATTGAGTTGTAAGTAAATAGAAGTGTGATGATCATCATTATTCATTATTAGAGCATGTCCCAGTGAGGAAAGGATGATGGAAACTATGATTCCCCCACAAGTCGGGATGAGACTCCGGACAACAACAAAAAAAGAAAAAGAAAAAAAATAGAAAAAAAGAAAAAAAGGAAATAACAGAAAAAAGAAGAAGTAGAAGGGGCATGCTAATTCCACACTTGTGCTTCAAAGTAGCACCATGTTTTTCATATAGAGAGTCTCCTATGTTGTCACTTTCATATACTAGTGGGAATTTTTCATTATATAGTTAGATGCACACCCACTTAGTTTTCATATTGAGCTTTCATACACTTATAGCTCTTAGTGCATCCGTTGCATGGCAATCCCTACTCCTCGCATTGATATCTATTGATGGGCATCTCCATAACCCGTTGATACGCTGAGTTGATGCGAGACTTTCTTCTCCACTTTTACCCCTTTGAAACCTACCACCATATTCTATTCCACCCATAGTGCTATATCCATGGCTTGCGCTCATGTATTGCGTGAGAGTTGAAAATGCTGAAGCGCGTTAAAAAGTATGAACCAATTGCTTGGCTGACACCGGGGTAGTACATGATTTATACTTTGTGTTAAGAAGACAGAGCATGACAAGGCTATATGATTTTGTAGGGATAGCGTTCTTTAGCCTTGATATTTTGAAAGACATGATTGTTTGTTGGGATGCCTGAGTATTAATGTCTTTATGTCAAATTATAGACTATTGCTTTGAATCACTCATGTCTTAATATTCATGCCATGATTAGATATATGATCAAGATTATGCTAGGTAGCATTCCACATCAAAAATTATCCTTTTTATCATTTACCTACTCAAGGACGAGTAGGAATTAAGCTTGGGGATGCTGATACGTCTCTGTCGTATCTATAATTTTTTGATTGTTTCATGCCAATATTATACAACTTTCACATATTTTTGGCAACATTTTATATGATTTATTGGATTAACATATTGATCCAGTGCCCAGTGCCAGTTCCTGTTTTTTGTTTCGTAGAATATCCATATCAAACGATGTCCAAACACGATAAAATATTATGGAGAATTGTTTTGGAATATTTGTGATTTTTGGGAGGTGGAATCAACACAAAAGGAGGCCCACAGCCACCACAAGACACCGGGGCAAGCTTGAGGGCCCAGGCGCATGGTGATGTCTTGTGCTCACCTCGTAAGTCGGTTGGAGCTCTACTTCTGGTGCAAGGAAGCTTATATCCGGAAAAAAATCGTGTTAAAATCTCAGCGCAATCGGAGTTACAGATCTCCGGTAATATAAGAAACGGTTTTCAGCCAGAAAACAGGAAAGCGAAACAGAAGAAGAAGAGAGAGGGAGATCCAATCTCGGAGGGGCTCCTGCCCCTCCACCGCCATGGAGGCCATGGACCAGGGGGGAACTATCCTCCCATATAGGGGGGAGGCCAAGGAAGAAGAAGAAGGAGGGGGGCTCTCTCCCCCTCTCTCCCGGTGGCACCGGAACGCCGCCGGAGAATCATTGTGACAACGATCTACACCAACAACTTCGCCGCCGTCAACACCAACTCTCTCCCCCTCTATGCAATGGTGTAACACCTCTTTTCCCTGCTGTAATCTCTACTTAAACATGGTTCTCAACTCCATATATTATTTCCCAATGATATGTGGCTATCCTATGATGTTTGAGTAGATCTGTTTTGTCCTGTGGGCTAATTGATGATCGTGGTTGGTATGAGTGTATATTTTATTATGGTGCTGTCCTACGGTGCCCTCCGTCTCGCGCAAACCTGGGGATCCCCGCTGTAGGGTGTTGCAATGTGTTCATGATTTGCCTATGGTGGGTGGCGTGAGTGACAAAATACACAAACCCGAGTAGGTGGGTTGTTGCATATGGGAGTAAAGAGGCTTGATACTTAATGCTATGGTTGGGTTTTACCTTAATGATCTTTGGTAGTTGCGGATGCTTGCTAGAGTTCCAATCATAAGTGCATATGATCCAAGTTCGAAAAGTATGTTAGCTCATGCCTCTCCCTCATATAAAATTGCAAGAGTGATTACCGGTCTAGTTATCAATTGCCTAGGGACAAATAACCTTCTTGTTTGACAAAAGCTTTCTACTAAACAACTAACTTTTATTATCTTGTAATTTACTCATAGTTTTATTCCCGCTAAGTACTTCTAGTTTTATTCGTGCAAACTATCCTATCACCTACAAAATAGTTTCATACTTGTTCTAGCTAAAGCAAACGTTAAAGTGTGCGTAGAGTTGTATTGGTGGTCGATAGAACTTGAGGGAATATTTGTTCTACCTTTAGCTCCTCATTGGGTTTGACACTCTTACTTATCGAAAAAGGCTACAAACGATCCCCTACACTTGTGGGTTATCAGACCCACATGTAAGTGACTAATTAGTTTAAACTAACTATCAGAATTAATTAAACATTTTTTATTAACACTAAACAATATGGGCCCACATGTTAGTGGCCCAGGGGGGTGGCCCACTGGCAGTGACTGGCAGTGCCCAGTCAGCACAGTTGACTAGCTCAACCGGTCAACTGGGACCACAGGCGCACCTGCCAGTGCCACTGGGTGCTGGCCCCTGCCGGCCAGGTCAGCTCCGGCGACCGGAGGCGTCGCCGGGGACCTCAAAACACGGTGGAGGCTCTGGAGGTGGTCGGGATTTGCCTAGGGGGGCCATTTCGCGCGCCGAGAGGTGGGATCAAATGCGGGGACTAGCCCACGTCGATCTGCGGTGGTGGCCGAGGCTGGGGTGGTCAGAGTTGACGCCGGCGTCGAGCTTAGGCGGTGGCCGGTTCGGGCGAGCGTGTAACCGCGGCTACAAAACGAATCCGGGCGAACCAAAACGGTGGGCGGCCTCTACGCGGTGCGGCGGTGACAACGATCAGGAGCCCGGGGCCGTTTGGCCATCGGAGCCTCGCCGACAACGAGCCCGAGCGGAGCTCGAGTGAGGCCATGGCGGAAGGGGGAGCTATGCGACCGGATCGAGTGCGAGAGAGGGAGGAGGAGGAGCAGGGGGCTCACCGGCCCTGTAGGTGCGCAAAGCGGGCTCGGGGGAGGCTCGAGGAGGCGTTCCAACGGCGGCGACTGGCGGCGGACCGAGGAGGAAGAAGCGGATCAAGGCGGTGGTGCGGTGTGCTCCGGCTCGATTCCGGGCATGGGAGGACGGTGGTGAGGCCTGCGGAGCTCCAGGGCGCGTCGGGGCAACGTGGGGTGGCCTATGGCTGCGTCTAGCCAACGGCCATGGCGGCGGCGGCGCTCGGTTGCGGGCGGGGAGGAGGAGATCGAGCACGGGGGGGGGGGGGATGTTGGCTAGGGTTCCTGGGCGGCCGGGAGGCGCCTTATGGTCGGTGAGGGGCCGCCGGATGGGCGCCAAGGCGACGGGGGCGGCCGGTGGCGCGCATCGCCGCGTCCACGTCTCCCTAGTGAGCAGGAGATAGAGGAAGGGGGGGTTAGGTGGGCTGGGCCGCGTGTAGCTCACTAGAGCCCAGGGGCAGATTGCCGCCTTCCCATTTTCCCTTTTTCCTTTCTTATTTTATTAAAACCCTGTTTTTATTTAGTTTTAGGACCAAATGACTTTTGTAAAATATGTCACTTGGCCTAATATTAGTATTGCAATAGGCAGTGCCACAAAAGTTTGAGGACTATTTGAAATTATTTGAAATCTGCAAAATTCAAAAGGACATTTAATTAAATGATTTGGCCTCTGTTAAATTGTTTTAGGGGCACTTAAATACATGATAAAAGTTGGTTCAAATTTTATAAATGTTTAAGGATTATTTCTAACACATGGATTAGCAAAAGCATTAGCTTAATCTTGGCCATTACTGTAGCTTAATTACATTGGTCTCTGTATCACTGAATCCAGGGTGTCACAATATTTCATTTTCTCCATCATAGATTTTTCTTTTAGTTTGCATAGCAGTTTCTTCAAGTCATCTCTATTTTCACAAGCAAAGAAATCCCTAGCTGTTTCCTTATCCATGACATAACCTTCAGGTACATGATACTCCTGATCTGCGTTGGGTTTTCCGTGAAGAGGAACGGGTAATCGCAGCACAAAGTGGGTAAGTATTTCCCTCAGTTATGAAACCAAGGTTTATCGAACCAATAGGAATACCAATCCTCAACCGTCTTCAGCGGCTGCACACAAAAGAACAAACAACTTGCACCCAACGCCGGCAAAAGGGTTGTCAATCCCCTTGATCTCGTTATTTGCAAGCAAGTGAGTTGTCTAGATAATTGTAGATAATAGTAAAGTGCAAAATAAAATAAAAGGTAATAAATAACAGCAAGGTAATGATAGCGTTTGTGAATATATAAGTGGATAGACCCGGGGGCCGTAGAGTTCTCTAGTGGCATCTCTCATAAGCAAAGCATACAGTGGGTAAACAAATTAGTGTTGGGCAATTGATGGAAAAGCGAATAGTTATGCGATTTTCGCGGCAATGATCATGTGTATATAGGCATCACGTCCATAAGCAAATAGGTCGACTCCTGCCTGCACCTATTACTATTACTCCACACATCGACCGCTATCCAACATGCATCTAGAGTATTAAGTAAAACAGACTAATGCTGGGAGAACATTGACATGATGTAGACAAAGTAAACTCAATCAATATGAATAAACCCCATGGTTTTATCCTTAGTAGCAGCAACACAAAGATGCGACTTGTCCCCTTCTGTCACAGGGATATAGAAACTCGCCAGGTTGAACTGATACGTCTCCAACGTATCTATAATTTTTGATTGTTCCATGCTGTTATATTATCATTCTTGGATGTTTTACAATCATTTTATTGCAACTTTATATCATTTTTTGGGACTAACCTATTGACATAGTGCCTAGTGCCAGTTGCTGTTTTTTGCTTGTTTTTACCTCGCAGAATATCAGTACCAAACGGAGTCCAATTGCCACGAAACTTTTAGGAGATATTTTTGGACCAGAAGACAACATGGGAGCCAAGGAAGCACCCGGGAGGAGGCCCATGGGGCCCAAAAGACACCAGGGCACGCCAGAGGCCCCCGGCATGCCCTGATGGGTTGTGGGGCCCACGGGGGTCTCCTTCACCGCCTCTCAGCTCTATAAATTCTCAAAAATTCCAGAAACCCTAGAGGAGTCGACGAAATACACTTCCAGCCGCCACAAGTTCCAGAACCGCGAGATCCAATCTAAAACCATCACGGAGGGGTTCATCATCCTAATTGGTGCCTCTTCGATGATGCGTGAGTAGTCCACCATAGACCTACGAGTCCATAGGCAGTAGCTAGATGGCTTTCTCTCTCTCTTTTGATTCCCAATACAATGGTCTCTTGGAGATCTATTTGATGTAATGACTTTTTGCGGTGTGTTTGTTGGGATCCAATGAATTTTGAGTTCATGATCAGTTTCTATCCATGAATATTATTTGAGTCTTCTTTGATCTCTTATATGCATGATTATTTATAGCTTCGTATTTCTTCTTCGAATCTTTGGTTTAGTTAGGCCAACTAGATCGATTTTTCTTGCCATGGGAAGAGGTGCTTTGTGATGGGTTCGATCTTGCGGTGTCCTCTCCCAGTGACAGAAGGGGCAGCGAGGCACGCATGTATCGTTGCTATTAAGGATAACAAGATGGGGTCTATTCCTACATGAATACATCATGTCTACATCATGTCATCGTTCTTATTGCATTACTCCGTTTCTCCATGAACTTAATACACTAGATGCATGCTGGTTAGCGGTCGATGTGTGGAGTAATAGTAGTAGATGCAGAATCGTTTCGGTCTACTAATATTGGACGTGATGCCTATATAATGATCATCGCCTTGGATATCGTCATGATTATTTGACCTTCTATCAATTGCCCAACAGTAATTTGTTCACCCACCGTGTGCTATACTCATGAGAGAAGCCACTAGTGAAACCTACGCCCCCCGGGTCTACTCTTTCAACATATTGCTTTCCGATCTAACTTTTGCCGCTTTTGTTTTCAGATCTATTATTCCAAAAACCCAAAAATACATTGCTGCACTTTTTATTTGCTTCTTTTATTTTGTGTTCCTGTGCGATCTATTTATCCAATCTACTACAAACTAATCTATCTTTTTTTACCATTGAGAGATTGACAACCTCTCTTACGCGTCGGGCTGCAAGTATTTGTTCTTTGTGTGCAAGTACCATTTACATAGTGTTGCATGGTTCTCCTACTGGTTCGATAACCTTGGTTTCATAACTGAGGGAAATACTTACCGTAGCTGTGCTGCATCATCCCTTCCTCTTTGGGGAAATACCGACGCAGTCTCAAGCCACGCCAAAGGAATTTCTAGCGCCGTTCCTGGGGAGACGTCATCAACATCTATCAGGTTCCTAATCACAATCTCATCTGCTTGCAATTTACATTATTTGCCATTTGCCTCTCGTTTTCCTCTCCCCCAATTCACAAAAAATTGCCATGTTATTCGCCCTCTTTTTCGTTTGCCTTTTTCTCGTCAGATCTCTTGTTTGCTTGCGATCTTGTTTGCGTAGTCACGATGACTCAAGAAAATACCAAATTGTGTGATTTTTCCAATACCAATAATAATGATTTTATTAGTACTCTGATTGCTCTTCCCGCCACTAGTGCGGGGTCTTGTCATATTAATGTCGCTTTGTTGAATCTTGTCATGAAAGATCAATTTTCCGGTACTCCTAATGAGGATGCCGCGTCCCATCTAAACACATTCGTAGAATTGTGTGATATGCAAAAGAAAAAAAGATGTGAACAATGATATAGTGAAGTTAAAATTATTTCCTTTCTCCTTGCGGGATCGTGCAAAAAATTGGTTTTCTTCTTTCTCGCAATCATATCGATTCTTGGAATAAGTGCAAGGATGCTTTTATTACTAAGTATTTTCTGCCCGCGAAAATTATTTCCCTTAGAACTCAAATCATGAATTTTAAGCAACTTGAGCATGAACATGTTGCACAATCTTGGGAAAGAATGAAATTGATGCTAAGAAATTGTCCTACTCATGGTTTAAATCTTTGGATGATCATACAATTTTTTTATGCGGGATTGAATTTTGTCTCTAGAAATCTTTTGCATTCCGCCGCGGGTGGTACTTTTATGGAAATTACTTTGGGTGAAGCTACTAAATTACTAGATAATATTATGGCAAATTATTCACAATGGCATACTGAAAGAGCACCTACGGTTAATTCGGTTGAAGAAATTAGTACTTTGAGTGAAAAAGTTGATGCTCTTATGAAGTTGGTTGCTAGTAAAAATGCTCCTATTGATCTTAATGATGTGCCTTTGTTTACCTTGATTGAGCAAAATAGTGATTCTGTAGATGTGAATTTCATCTCGCGAAACAATTTTAATCACAATGCTTTTAGAGGTAATTTTAATCCTAGGCCTTTTCCTGAAAATTCCTCTAATAATTATGGTAATTCTTCTTACAATAATAATAGGAACCCATCTGATCTTGAGAGTAATATTAAAGAATTTATCAATGCTCAAAAAGTTTTCAATACTACACGATAGATGAAAAGTTGAATAAGATTGATGATATGTCTAGAAGCATTGATAGAATTTCCCATGATGTAGAAAATGTCTAGTTGAAAGCTTTTGCACCTAAGCTTGATGAATCAATTAAAGCTTTATATGTTTCTATGGATGAAAGTAAGAAAAGAACCGCTATGCTTAGAGCTAAAAGAGAATTTTTAGAAAAAGCGTTTCCTAGTGATTTCTTTCATAAAAATGACGAAGATCTTAAAGTGAGTGGTGTTTATTCTATTGATTCCTTGTTTAGTAATATTAAAATTTATGATAAAGGGACTGAAGAAGAGTCAACCTTAGTTAGAAGGCGTCCCAATGATTTGGAGGGTGAAAATCTTGATGAACAAATTGATGAAAGTGGGTTTGGAGAGGTCAAAACTTTAACTAGTGATGTGCCCACTACTTTGGATTACAAAGATTTTAATTATGATAGTTTCTCTTTGGTTGAATGTATTTCTTTGTTACAATCCATGATAAATTCAGCCCATGCTTATGAACAAAATAAAGCTTTTACTAAACATATTGTTGATGCCATGATGAAATCTTTTGAAGAAAAGTTGGAGTTAGAGATTTCAATTCCTAGAAAATTACATGATGAGTGGGAACCTACCATTAAAGTCAATATTAAAATTTATGAGTGCTTTGCTTTATGTAATTTGGGTGCGAGTGTTTCCACAATTCCGAAATCTCTATGTGATGTGCTTGGTCTTACCAATATTGAAGAATGTTCTCTTAATTTGCACGTGGCGGATTCTACTATTAAAAAGCCTTTGGGAAGAATTAATGATGTTCTTATTCTTGCAAATAGGAACTATGTGCCCATAGATTTTATTGTTCTTGATATTGATTGTAATCCGTCTTGTCCCATTATACTTGGTAGACCGTTTTTACGCACTATAGGTGCCGTGATTGATATGAAGGAAGGCAATATTAAATTTCAATTTCCACTAAGAAAGGGTATGGAACACTTCCCTAGAACAAGAATAAAGCCACCATATGAATCAATCATGAGAGCATCCTATGGAGCAAAAACTAAAGATGACAACACTTGAATCTATGCATTATGCCTAGCTAGGGGCATAAAACGATAGCGCTTGTTGGGAGGCAACCCAATGAATAAAATTTATTTTACCTTTTTTATTTCTGTTATTGAGTGTTGACACAATTATTTTACTGTTATGATTGTGTTTTTATGTTTTAATTAGTTTTTGTGCCAAGTAAAGCCTTTAGGATGACTCACAAGATGAGTAGAAACGGTGCTGAATCTGAAACAGAATCTGTGACTCCAGTGCAGGAATTTTCATTTTTTACTGGAGCGTTATAATGATCTGAAATTTTAACACAGTATTTCTATACAAACTCTTTACGTTGTCCTAATGTTTCAGAATTTTTAGAGTTACAGAAGTATGGTTAGAGTACAGATTACTACAGGCTGTTCTGTTTTTGACAGATTCTGTTTCCGTTGCATTGTGTGCTTATTTTGATGAATCTATGGCTTCTATTGAAGGGTATAAGCCATGGTAAAGTTATAATACAGTAGATATAATGCAATAATAAAATATGAATGGGTTTTCAACAGTACTTAGAGTGGTGATTTGCTTTGTTATACTAACGGATCTCACGAAGATTTTGTTGAGTTTTGTGTGATTGAAGTTTTCAAGTTTTGGGTGAGATCACGATGGATGAAGGAATAAGGAGTGAAAAGAGCATAAGATTGGGGATGCCCATGGCACCCCAAGATAATATCCAAGGAGAAACAAGCAACTAAGCTTGGGGATGCCCCGAGTGGCATCCCCTCTTTCTTCCAACGACCATAGGTATTTTACTTGGAACTATATTTTTATTCATCACATATCATGAGTTTTGCTTGGAGCGTCTTGTATTATATGAGTCTTTGCTTGATTTTCTTTTTAGTTTGTCACAGTTATCCTTGTTGGGCACACCTATTTGAGAGAGCCAAAATTATTCTATGATTTGTTAGAATTGTTGTATATGCTTCACTTAAATTTTTTTGGGCTATGGAATTGCTCTAGTGCTTCACTTATATCTTTTTGAGCACGGTGTGCTTTTTTTTTTTTTGAAGAAACACTCTCATGCTTCACTTAGATTAATTTGAGAGTTACTAAATTTTGAACAAATTCTCTCATGCTTCACTTATACTATTTTGAGAGATGAAATTTTTATGCTCATGTTCTTCACTTAAATTTGTTTGAGCTTGCCAAAAGCAATGGCAATATATGAAACTAGTCCCAAAGTGATAGATATTCAAGAGGGATATAATAAAAACTATCATGAAGATCTTTGGACAAATTAAACTTGATTCCTTGTAATAGTTTTGAGACATGATGATAGTCATATATGAGTCATGTTGATGAGTAATTATGCTTTAGTAAGAATATTGGTGTTAAGGTTTGTGATTCCCTATGAAAGCACGGAAGTCAATAGTTATGCAATGAAATTACATCCTACTTATGGTGCATTATTCGGTGTTAGTTATGCTTAATGCCCGTTTATGTGAATTTTCGTTTCTTGGTTGTTTGCTTCTTAATCTATTTGCTAGCCTCCACTTGTACTAAGTAGAAATACTACTTGTGCATACAAAATCCTTAAACCCAGTTTTGCCATATGAGTCCACCATACCTACCTATATGCGGTATTTCCATGCCGTTCTAAGCAAATTTGTATGTGCCATCTCTAATTTTCAAAATGAATTTCCTTTTTGTGTGTCCGTACCGCACATGGAATGGTAGGGGGTGTCCAATATTTTTCCATGCTAGATGTGTTATTCTCAAGATGAGTGTTTATTCACTTGTGATTGCATGATAGTACGGCGGTAATAGGGATGCCCAGTTCCGAAATGAAAAAGAAATTTACTTTATGTTGTCAAATAATTAATTCCTTGGAAAGTGTTGGTATGGAAGGCAACCGTGGATACGGCTAGCCATGGATTGTGAAAGAATGGTGGAAAAGGGAATAAACTTTACTTTATGTTTTGGAACCGCTTATGATGTATCTAGCATGGAAAGTATTGAGAACTACTCGGTCGTTTTCGTTGACAGGAAAGGCATGCCACCCAAAATATATTTCTCTCTCAATTTAATCTTTGAGCTCTGACACCACTACAAATCCCTACTTCCCTCTACGAAGGGCCTATCTATTTACTTTATGCAATTTTTATGTTTAATTTGAGTCTCCATTTTCTCTTATAAAGCACCAACTAGGGGGCACTATGATCATACTTGTGCATTGGGTGTACCTAATATTTGAGTGTGTTTCATGAATGGATCAGTGATTGAGCATGATGGGCTAGGGATAACTTTCTTTAGTGTTGATATTTTGAAACACATGGTTGCTTGTTGGTATGCTTGAGTATTAAAGTCTTCATGTCAAAACTAGACTATTGCTTTGAACCATCTAAAACTCCAAATGTCCATGCTACAAAAGAAAAAAATATGTGATGAACATGATAAGCAACATTCCACATCAAAAATTCTTTTTTTATCATTTACCTACTCGAGGACGAGTAGGAATTAAGCTTGGGGATGCTGATATGTCTCCAATGTAATTTTTTTGATTGTTCCATGCTGTTATATTATCATTCTTGGATGTTTTACAATCATTTTATAGCAACTTTATATCATTTTATGGGACTAACCTATTGACATAGTGCCTAGTGTCAGTTGCTGTTTTTTGCTTGTTTTTTACCTCGCAGAATATCAGTACCAAACGGAGTCCAATTGCCACGAAACTTTTAGGAGATATTTTTGGACCAGAAGACAACTTGGGAGCCAAGGAAGCACCCGGGAGGAGGCCCATGGGGCCCACAAGACACCAGGGCATGCCAGAGGCCCCCGGCGCGCCCTGACGGGTTGTGGGGCCCAGGGGGGTCTCCTTCACCGCCGCTCAGCTCTATAAATTCTCAGAAATTCCAGAAACCGTAGAGGAGTCGACGAAATACACTTCCAGCCGCCGCAAGTTCCAGAACCGCGAGATCCAATCTAACACCATCACTGAGGGGTTCATCATCCTCATTGGTGCCTCTCCGATGATGCGTGAGTAGTCCACCATAGACCTACGGGTCCGTAGGCAGTAGCTAGAGGGCTTTCTCTCTCTCTTTTGATTCTCAATACAATGGTCTCTTGGAGATCTATTTGATGTAATGACTTTTTGCGGTGTGTTTGTTGGGATCCGATGAATTTTGAGTTCATGATCAGTTTCTATCCATGAATATTATTTGAGTCTTCTTTGATCTCTTATATGCATGATTATTTATAGCCTCGTATTTCTTCTTCGAATCTTTGGTTTAGTTAGGACAACTAGATCGATTTTTATTGCCATGGGAAGAGGTGCTTTGTGATGGGTTTGATCTTGCGGTGTCCTCTCCCAATGACAGAAGGGGCAGCGAGGCACACATGTATCGTTGCTATCGAGGCCTACATGAATAGATCTTGTCTACATCATGTCATCGTTCTTATTGCATTACTCCGTTTCTCCATGAACTTAATACACTAGATGCATGCTAGATATCGATCGATGTGTGGAGTAATAGTAGTAGATGCAGAATCATTTTAGTCTACTAATCTTGGACGTGATTCCTATATAATGATCATCGCCTTGGATATCGTCATGATTATTTGATCTTCTATCAATTGCCCAACAGTAATTTGTTTACCCACCATGTGCTATACTCATGAGAGAAGCCACTAGTGAAACCTATGCCCCCCGGGTCTACTCTTTCAACATATTGCTTTCCGATCTATCTTTTGCCAATTTTGTTTTCAGATCTATTATTCCAAAAACACAAAAATACCTTGCTGCACTTTTTATTTGCTTCTTTTATTTTGTGTTCTTGTGCGATCTATTTATCCAGTCTTCTACAAACTAATCTATCTTTTTATCGTGGAGAGATTGACAACCTCTCTTACGCGTCGGGTTGCAAGTATTTGTTCTTTATGTGCAGGTACCATTTACATAGTGTTGCGTGGTTCTCCTACTAGTTTGATAACCTTGGTTTCATAACTGAGGGAAATACTTACCATAGCTGTGCTGCATCATCCCTTCCTCTTTGGGGAAATACCGACGCAGTCTCAAGCCACATCATGAACCTACTACAACGCACCACTCCCACCGAAGAAATATCAATCTAGTTGGCCAAACTATCTCAATAGATCGGAGAGCGTTACGAAGCTATGATGACCATGCAAATAAGAATCATAGTAATCAGATTTGACTCAAATACTTTTCATGAATAATATGAACATAAACTCACAATTCATCGGATCACAACAAACACACCATACAAAGGGATTACATCGGATAGATCAAGGAAAAGATGCGGTGAACATTGTATTGAAGATCGAGAGAGAGAGAGAGATTGCCATCTAGGTACTACCTACGGACCCGTAGGTCTGTGGTGAACTACTGACGCATCATGGTGAGGGCAGCAAGGTTGATGAAGATGCCCTCCGTGATCGATCTCCCCTCCGGCAGGGTGCCGGAACGGAGGTGTAGATGGCCTCCCATCGGAACAGAGACTTGCAGCGGCGAAAAAAGTGTTTCGGGAGGGCTTCTGGTGTTTTTAGGGTAGATGTGAATTTATAGGCCAGCGAACGACGTTGGGAGAGCCACCAGGGGGCCACCACATATCTGGCCGTGCCCCCTGGTGGCGCGGTGGGATATGTGGTGGGGCCCAGGTGCACCTTCCGGCCTTCCTCCGAAGCTTCTAGGTCTTGTATTGGTCTAGAAAAAATCGTCAAAAAGTTTTGTGGCAATTGTACTCCGTTTGGTACTGTAACTTTGGAAAGGCAAAAACACGCAGAAAACAGGAACTGGCCCTGGGCACTGGGTCAATAGGTTAGTGTTCAAAAATATTATAAATTGGTAAATAAATACCCACAAAGTATCCTAGAATGATAATATATTAGCATGGAACAATAAAAAATTATAGATACGTTGGAGACGTATCAACATCCCAAAGCTTAATTCCTGCTCGTCCTCGAGTAGGTAAATGATAAAAACAGAATTTTTGATTTGACATGCTACCCACTATGTAATCTTTGGTATGTATGCTCATTGAGAAATGATGAATTAACAAATAGAAACATAGTAATATTTATAAGTATAGGAAACAAAATCATTGATTTTTCAAAATATACGATCCTAATAGAATGTTTACCCCTACTCATCTTATTATATTAGCAAGGCATGACTCCGTCTTCACCACATAGATACAAATGTTAAGTACCACAGTGTCCAAGTCAAGCAATTGAATCGTACTTTTTCAGTATGCATCAACTTTTTATTATTCACGAAATACATGAGCGTGAACCATTGGACAGAGCATATAGGTGGTATAGAATATGGTGGTAGGTATCAAAGGGGTAAAAAGTGGAGAAGATAGTCTCACATCAACTAGGCTTACCAACGAGCTATGGAGATGCTCATCGATAGATGTCAATGCAAGTAGTAGGGATTTCCATGCAAATGATGCACTAGAGCTATAAGTGTATGAAAGCTCAACTGAAGCTAAGTGGGGTGTGCATCAAACTTGCTTGCTCCTGAAGACCTCGGGAATTTGAGGAAGCACGTCCTCGGAATATACAAGCCAAGTTTACCCACTAGCATATGGAAGTGTCAACATAGGAGACTCTCTATATGAAGAACATGGTGCCGCTTTGAGGCACAAGTGTGGTAAAGGATAGTAGCAAAGTCCCTTCTCTCTTTTCTCTCATTTATTTTTGTTATTATTTTTTATGGTGGTCTTTTCTCTCTTTTTTTCTTTTTGCCTCCCCCATTTTCTCTTTTTTTATATGGTGGTCTCATTTGGCCTCCCCCATTTTTATTTCATTTTTTGTCCGGAGTCTCATCCCGACTTGTGGGGGAATCATAGTATCCATCATCCTTTCCTCACTGGGACAATGCTCTAATAATGATGATCATCACACTTTTATTTACCTACAACTCAACATGAAAGACTGATAGGAAGATATGACTCTGAATGAGTGCATCTGGCAGTGTACCAGGATGTGCAATGATCTAGCCTGACATGTATCAAAAATATGATGAACGGTGGCTTTGCCACAAATACTATGTCAGCTCTATATGATCATGCAAAGCATTATGATGATGAACGAACTAGTCATGTGAAGTGACGATGGAATTTGCATGGCAATATATCTCGGAATGGCTATGGAAATGCCATAATAGGTAGGTATGGTGGATGTTTTAAGGAAGATATAATGAGGCTTATGTGCAACAGAGCGTATCATGTCACGGGGTTTGGATGCACCGGCGAATATTTGCACCGATCCTCGAGGTGAGAATGGACTATGCACGGTACCGAAGAGGCTAGCAAATATGAGAAGGTGAAGATGCGTATGTCCATGGTGTCACATTAGTCATAAAGAACTCACATACTTATTGCAAAGTTTTATTAGTTTTATCACAAATCAAAGTACTCCTCGCATGCCCTAAGGGAGGAGGTTGGTAGGAGTTAACCATCGCGCGCCCCCGACTCGAAACAACACTAGGGTTTCAATGAGGAATATAAATGCGCAGACATCATCACCATGCCTCTTTACTATTTAGATGAATAACAAGTTAACACCTCTTAATCTCGACACTTCTATGAATCAAATTTTTTGGACTCACACCTTTTTCATATTACTACATCAATGTCATTAACCCACAACTTCTCTATATGTGCTACACGATGGTTTTGATTGTCATTCATTGAATACCTAATATTCTTGGACTAGTCTTATGACCCATGCAAATTACCATCACTATTAATTCAGATCTCAAACAAGTATAAGTGAAGAACGAGAGCACATTATTTCTATAAAATCTACACGCCACCGTGCTCAAAAAGATATAAGTGAAGTACTAGAACAACTGCCTAGCACAAAAGATATAAGTGAAGCACATAGAGTATTCTAGCAAATTATCATGAAGGTGTGTCTCTATCAAATAGGTGTGTCCAGAAAATGATGATTGTGACAAACTGAAAGTAAAAGCAAACAAAAGAAAACGACGCTCCAAGCAAAACATATATCATGTGATGAATAAAAATATAGCTCCAAGTGACATACCGATGGATTGAGACGAAAGAGGGGATGCGTTCCGGGGCATCCCCAAGCTTAGACACTTGAGTCTCCTTAGAATTATACTTGGGGTGCCTTGGTCATCCCCAAGCTTGGGCTCTTGCTACTTCTTATTCCGTAGTCCATCGTGATCACACCCAAAACTTGAAAACTTCAATCACACAAAATTAAACAAAACTTCGTGAGATCCGTTAGTATAAGAAACATATTGCATACTTGAGGTACTGTGATAAATAGATTCAAATTCATTTTTGAATAATAGGTACTGTATTCTAACTTCCCCATGGCTTACACCCCCCGATATAGTCCATGGCATAATCAAAACAAGCAAACTATGCAAGCAAAACAGAATCTGTTTAAAACAGAACAGTCTGTAGAAATCTGTAAAGAGCCCATACTTCTGTAACTCTAAAAATTCTTTAAAATTAGGAAAACGTAAAGAATTTGTACAGCAATACTGTGTTAAAAATTCAGATGAATATCACGCTACAGTAAAAAAATTGAAAATTCCTGTACTGGAGTCAAAAGTTTCTGTTTTTGTTTCAGCATTGTTCCTACTCATCTTGTGAGTTATCCCAAAGGCTTTACTTGGCACAAACACTAATTAAAACATAAAACATAATCATTACAGAGGCAATAATCATGTTATCACACAAAAACAGAAAGAAAAAAACAATAATTAAGATACATATTGGGTTGCCTCCCAACAAGCGCTATTGTTTTATGCCCCTAGCTAGGCATAATGCATAGTTTCAAGTGTTGTCATCTTTGACACTCAACCCATAAGTGGCTCTCATGATTGATTCATAAGGTGGTTTAATTCTCTTCCTAGGGAAGTGTTCCATCCCTTTCTTTAATGGGAATTGGAATCTTATGTTTCCCTCTTTCATATCAATAATTGCACCTATAGTTCGTAAAAATGGCCTTCCAATTATGGGACAAGAAGGATTGCAATCAATATCAAGCACAATGAAATATACATGCACATATTTTTTTTTTGCAATAATACGCACATCATTAATTCTACCTAAAGTTTTCTTGATGGTAGAATCCGCAAGATGCAAGTTTAGGGAACATTCTTCAATATTAGTGAGACCAAGCACATCACATAAGGTTTGAGGTATAGTTGAAACACTAGCACCAAGGTCACACAAAGAATTGCATTCATATTTATTTATCCTTATATTCATAGTAGGTTCCCACTCATCATGCAATTTTCTAGGAATAGAAATTTCAAGATCAAGTTTCTCATCATAAGCTTCTATCATAGCTTCTACTATATGTTCGGTAAAAGCTTTGTTTTGTTTATAAGCATTGGGTGAGCTAATAATAGATTGCAGCAAGGAAATACATTCTACTAAAGATAATTTATCATAATTAAAGTCCTTATAATCCAAGATAGTGGGCACATCACTAGCTAAAGTTTTGACCTCTCCAAACCGACTTTTTCAGTTTTAGCATTTGAATCATCACCCTCCACTAGTAGAAAACAGGCCATTAGTCCCGGTTGGGAAGGGCCTTTAGTCCCGGTTCCCCAACCAGAACTAATGTATAGGGACTAAAGGGTCCAAGCCTTTAGTCCCGGTTGGCTACGAACCGGGACTAAACCCCTACCACGTTGTCGGTAGCGGGCGCCAGGGGATGGGGACCTTTAGTCCCGGTTGGTAACACCAACCGGGACTAAAGATTTAGGGGCTTTGGGGTTTATGGGTTTAGGTTTTATTGTTTATTTTTCCTTTTCATTTTGCGTATTCGATTTAATTCTTTTTCATTTCAAACATATTTTACGCTGCTACATACTATACACGTTATGCATATATAATAGAATATCTCGTAGAACCAATCATATACATAGAACTTTTCGTACGACCATGCATACACATATGTACAATTTGGTATATACAATTTCTCCTACAATTTGCAAATCATTACATGCATCCATTAGGTGTAATGGTATTCTCCGTCGGGAGATATGACCTGCTCAAGCAAAAAACCCGCAATTTCCTCTTGAATTGCTTATATGCGGTCCTTTGGTAGGAGCTTATCCCGCATCTCGTGCATCTTTAAAGAAGGAGATCAATATGAACATGTTAGTTGTCTATATATATTACATCATGATAAAAAATGTGAATGGTGTTTACGTACCCAAAGATCTCTTGTAGTTTTGATCTTTTCGGTCATAATGTGAATGTTCTCGCAAACGTAATATGCACATAAATTAGTCCCTTGTTCCTGCCTCATGCACTTTACGAGAATATAATTCAATCAGATAATAATCAAGCATGATAATGGTATTGAAACTATACTTAAAGATATGCGCAGATGTAGCTAGTACTACTTAAATCCATTCACGTCTAACCTCTTTGGTGAAATTTTTCCAAACCCTGCCCGGCAAAGAAAATGAATAAAGGAGTTACTAATTACTTGATATCATGAAACAAACTAAAGAGGCCGACATAGTGCGTAAATGATTGAAATTACCTGTCGAGCATCGTATTCAGGCTTCTGTATTCTTCAGGGTCTTTACTTAGTGAGTCCAGTACTTCAACAGTTCCATCGTCAATTCTAATGATTAGCAGGATCCAGTGGAAGCTGCGGACACGATTTGTATAAGCGGGCATGCATAACTCATCAACTACACTTAACATCGAGTATATATATAAGGTAAAAGTAAGGTAAAAGTAACACTCACTTGAAGTCGTAAGGTAAAAGTATTTCTGGTTTGGTATTTAGGGCCTTCAAAAACCTTAGCAACATTTTCTCCGTGTCTTTAGAGTAAGTAGTTACCACCTTTTCATTAACGGTATTTGGGTCAATGAACCCAGTGCCATCGACTCCATCTCTTTCCAATTCAAAAATCTTCATTCTGCACAATACCACACAAAAGAATATAGTGAGGATAATTACAGGTAATGAACGAGCTGAGCTAGAGACTTAATTAAATTATAGAAAGAAATCACTTACAGACAGTAGCAACTGACAATAGATTTGTAGAGTGCTTTTTGATTGAATAACTGAAAGAATTCTTCATTTTCAATCCACAAATCATTTTCATGGATGTAATGCTCTCGCTTGACTTTCACCATGAGGCTCTGTCGCCCGCTCTTTACTTCTCTCATGTACCAGTCATGCAAGTTGTGCATTTGCGTTGATAGAAGCTTCTCATCTTCAGGACTCACGAGAGGGTTCCTGGGGACATATGTCCATGCTAGTTCCTTCGGATCCTCCGGTGGGAATTCCTCGATCTCTAGGAGTTGTTCAACAGTGATACCGATCTCTCTAGCCCTCTCTCTATCAGCGTCGGTTATTACCACCTTATCGGTACTCACCTTGAGCGGGATGATCAATTGCACTGCCTGTTCTCCGAGCTGGGGAACAGTTTTCCCGCATTTACTACTACCGCTCGACTTCCATTTTTTTTGTTTATGATAGGACTTGCTAATAGAGCGTTCATAGTCAGATAGCGGCCTTTTCTCCGCCGGTTTAGCTGCATTCAAAAAGTGTTGTATGACTTCCTCGGGTATTTTCTCCTTTGGCGGCGGGGGCGGTTTTGGTCCAAAATGGGCCTGCAACTCCTTAGCCACTTGTTCATCGATTTCCTCGTTAGTCTTCTCGTAAGGTAACTTCTCGTAAGCTAACTTATTTTTGACAGGAGGCTCGGGTTTCTTCTTTTGTGCTCTCTTCCACTTTGGAGACGGCGGATATCGATATCGCGGACTCGCGCTAGGCTCCGTCTCGGATGGATTACGCTGACGCGGCGGAGATCGATATGGCGGACTCGCCCTACGCTCCGTCTCGAGGTGGGTTGGAGTCTGCTGACGCGGCAGACTTGGAGCAGGAGTCGGTGGCCTTGGCACCGAGTTTGGAAACACGATGCATTCCTTTTTCCATAAAATGAGACAACGAATGGCTTCTCCCAGTGTCCGCTCCCCTTCACCTCCAAGGTAGTCAAGATCTAGTGATTCATATGCCGACACAACTTCATCCACCCCGACACGAGCATAGCCAGGTGGAATCGGATTGCCGTTGAAGGTTGCTTCAGGTCCACTCGGTAAAGTAAAGCCATCCGCCACCTTCATGGATATGTTCTTCAGTTTCACGTGTAGCTCACAAATTGTCGACTCTAGGATATCATCCACGGGGTAGCGAGCCAGCAGTGCATCATCGGCCGGGACCCCCGTGGAACCCACGCTGCTTTTCGGCATAGATGATGGAATGGTACCATCCAATGCTGCATCTGGATGCTCCTGCTGCTGAGACGCGCCTTGCTGGCTAAGTTTGTTGATTTGCTCCTGCTGCAGCATGTATTTGCGTTCCAAGTCCGTGTTCTTTGCTTCTACCATTTGAATCTGATCTACTTCATGCTTCTTGTATCTCTCACGGCTTCTATAAATGTCGTTCCAATCCGCAAACCCCAGAAGCCACGGAACAAGGCCTTTGCCTTGTGTTCGTCCCGGGTGTTCAGGATTCTTGTGGGCGCATGTAAGCTCGTCGTTCTCTCTCTCGGGCTGGTACAGACCCATTCGAGCTTCTTCTATTGCTTTAAGTAACTCGTCCGTGGCTTATTTAAGACTTGCCTGTTCAAGAACCTTCCCTGTCTTTGGGTCCAACTTTCCCCCATGTGCATAAAACCAAGTCCTGCACCTGTCGGGCCAATTCTCTGTTTCTGGAGTGACCCCTGCAGCCTTCATGTTTCTCTCGGATTCTTCCCACTTAGGCAACCAATACTTGTAGCCACCTGGCCGCAGATGATGGTGCCACGTTTTTTTCTTGGCATTTATCTTGTTTACTCTCGACCGTTCGTTAGCTGCTTCTGATTCCTTGAACTGCACAAATCTGTCCCAGTCATCTTTTAACTTCGTATATTCTCCTTTGAATTCTGGAGTCTTCTTTCCTCCTTTCAAGTAATTGGTCCATAATCTTTTCTTCCAAGTCTGGAATTGTGTGGCCATCTTCTTAAGAGCACACTTCTTGAATTTCTCCCGTTGGAGATCTGTGAGACCCTCTGGTAGGGTGAAATGTTTCATGAGCGCCTCCCAAAACAGATCTTTTGCTCTTTGGCTGACAAAAGGAACTCCGCAATCTTTTGGCTGATTCCATTCTTGAGCAGGGATCGGGATTTGGTCCCTAACGATAACTCCGCATTGACGTATAAATTTGTCTGCATTAATTTTAGGAGCAATCGGTTCGCCATCTGATCTGATTTGATCGATGTTGTACTTTATGCCTTCTTTCAACTTTTTTGTCGGGCCACGTTTAACCCTTGTTGAAGATTTGCTCGATCCGGAGGGCTAGAGGAAGAAAGATTCGTTAATATATACAAATCAATCAATACTTCTGATGATCACCAGAGGGCAAATTAATACCTCGCCGGACTTCTGATGATGGAGAAAAATTTCTTCGCCATCATTGTTAGTTGGTTCCCCTTCGTCTCTTGGTTGTTCTTACTCAATTCCCTCACCGGATGGGTTAAGGTATTGTGAGCCATCATCTACTTCTTCATTCTCTTCGTTTCCGGAGCGTATCATGTCGTACATGACATTCTCTTGATCACGGTCTCTGTCTCTACCGTCCATAGCTTAACTAATCCAGAACAAATATAATACAATTAGAATGCATTCAATAAGCAAAACCGGAGATATGCAAATCAATACAAGGCAATGCAACAATATGATCATATAATATCACTAATACATCATTGAATAGTATCACTAATACATCTCGAATATTATTATATAATATCACTAATACAGATCCAGTTGACGTCTCGCGGCGTAGGCGGTGGACACCCAAAGCGAAGGAACCATGATAGGATCATAGCTCGGGTGAGATCCTGAAGAACCTGCCAGGTATTGGAGAACCTGGCGTCCAACGCAGCCATGTAGCGTCAGACGTGCTCGTCCTCCGCCCTGACACGACGACGTACCACCTCCGCGGGGGCCGGCTCCCTCTGCACCGACGGTCCACGGGACCGCCACAAAAGAACCTCCGGGTCGACGACGGGACCCTCATTCCTCACCATGCTGCGCGCCCTGGAAGGCAGCACCTCCCAGTGCCAGCCCGGCGGAGCCTAGTCCCGGACATGGCGCTTCTCATCAAGCAGGTTGTTGCCACCGAGTCGACGACGAGGATGCGGGCCGGGCATCGTCGACTCAACGGCTACGCTATGCAACTAAACATTTAAACATCGAAACATTTAAACATATGCATCTAAACAACTAAAAAATGAACAAAATTCGAGGAGGCTAATCATCATCGATCGATCATCATCTAACTAATCATCATCATCATCATCATCTATCATCATCTAACTAATCATCATCATCATCTATCATCATCATCTATCATCATCATCATCATCATCATCATCATCATCATCATCTATCATCGTCATCATCTAACTAATCATCATCATCATCATCTAACTCCCCCGGCGATCGTCAGGGACTCCTCCGGCGATCGTCGGGGACTCCCCCATGTACATCTTTCCTACTTATAAAGATTGGAGTTGGTGGTGAGTTCACATATGATTCTAACATCATTTCCAAATAAATAAACAAATACACTACTTTCATGCGAGACCAACATTTTGTAAAAGGCACAAATATCAAAGACAAAAATGTGACTTCAACTCAAAATCTATCTTGATTTTAGTTGTCTTCCCAACCTATTCGCCAATGATTTCGTGGCAACGCACGGGCATCGTGCTAGTCTACTAGATATCTTGGTTCAACGCACGGGCATCGCACGGGACAGAGTCGGGTGGCGCTGCGGGGTCGCCGGAGACGCGCGCGGGGCCAGTGGCGGTGCTACGGTGGGCGGAGGCAGGGCCGGCGGCGGTGCTGCGGTGGGCGGGGGCGAGCGACGGAGGCGCGCGGGGCCGACGGGGACAGAGAGGAGGGGGAGCCTTACCGGCGAGGAGCGGCGACGGTGATGGAGGAGACCAGCGAGGAGCGGCGATGACAACGGAGCGACGGAGGAGACCGGCTAGGAGCGGCTACGGCGACGGCGACGGCATCGGGGCGGAATTGGGCAGCCTGGCGGCGTAGAGTGAAGTCTGGTGTCGGGGGAGAAACTGAGGAGGAAGAAGCCGTTGTTAAATACCCCCACACCTTTAGTCCCGGTTGGTATTACCAATCGGGACTAAAGGGTCTTTAGTCCCGATTGCTATCACCAACCGGGACTAAAGGTCTCTCCTTTTCGGCGGCCCAAATTCCGGGCGGGAAGGGACCTTTAGTCCCGGTTGGTGGATCCAACCGGGACTAAAGGTGTATTTTCTCTTTTTTGTTTTGTTTTGTTTTTCTAATTTCTATTTTTAGATTTGGAATAACTGTTAGAATATTTATAGTTTTTTAATGAATCTTTTTTGCTTTAGGTCAAAACAATTACAAACTTTCTGTTAGTGCCAGTAGTTTTCAAATTTAAATAGTTTAAATTTGAATTCTTTTGAAATTTGTGTGAATCACTAGTTTGTGAATAACTTTAGTTTAAAAATAGATTTTTGAGTGATTGTTTTTCCTGTTGTATAATATTAGTATGTTTTATCATTATGTTAAATTTGGGAATTTTTAGGATAATTTAAATAGGTGTTTTAATCAAAACCAGATTATGTTTAACTCTTTTTGTTTTATACCTTCATTTGTTTTAATCAAAATCACCCAAATGAACTCCAGACTTTTTCTGCATTCAATATGCACCATTCTAAGCCACATCTTCAAATTTCAACCCTTTCTAACTTCATTTGCTATTTTTCATGCATTTAATGATTTTTTGAGCTAAATGACCCTGAAATTAAAAAGGAATACAAATGAACTCTGAAAAGGTAGAAACTTGGCATGGTATCATCATTTCACCCGCATAGGATGTGCTAAAAAGTTGAGAGGGTTACGACAAAAACTGGATGTACTTCGTGTACAAACTGGACCATCTCCTTCGAAGTATGAGGGTTTCGGGCGAAATTCATCTGTTACAAAGGCATTTCATTTTTTTAACTTATTTCTACTCCAGACTTTTTGTGCATTCAATATGCACCATTCTAAGCCACATCTTCAAATTTCAACCCTTTCTAACTTCATTTGCTATTTTTCATGCATTTAATGATTTTTTTGAGCTAAATGACCCTGAAATGAAAAAGCACTACAAATGAAATCTAAAAAGGTAGAAACTTCGCATGGTATCATCATTTCACCCACATAGGATGTGCTAAAAAGTTGAGAGGGTTACGACAAAAACTGGATGCACTTCTTGTACAAACTGGACCATCTCCTTCGAAGTATGAGGGTTTCGGACGAAAACTCATCTGTTACAAAGGCATTTCATTTTTTTAACTTATTTCAACTCCAGACTTTTTGTGCATTCAATATGGACCATTCTAAGCCACATATTCAAATTTCAACCCTTTCTAACTTCATTTGCTATTTTTCATGCATTTAATGATTTTTTTGAGCTAAACGATCCTGAAATTAAAAAAACACTACAAATGAATTCTGAAAAGGTAGAAACTTGGCATGGTATCATCATTTCACCCACATAGCATGTGTTAAAAAGTTGAGAGGGATACAACAAAAACTGGATACACTTCGTGTACAAACTGGACCATCTCGGCTACTCACTAGAGAAGAAAAGTGATGACGGTGAAGCCAATCACATCCCAGAGTGGGATCTTGGGGTATAAAACTTTTTCTTCTCGTGTGTCCCTTGCTTATTGTGCCATAACCATGGACAATCTTCATCATTTAACAGGATGCTTGGGTTAATCTTCACTGTGAAGGGAGGAATTTCATCAAACTTTTCATAATCTGGTGACATGTCTGTCTTGTCCTCCACTCCCACGATGTTTCTTTTCCCTGAAAGAACTATGTGGCGCTTTGGCTCATCGTATGATGTATCCGCTTTCTTATCTTTTCTTTTTCTTGGTTTGGTAGACATGTCCTTCACATAGAAAACCTGCGCCACATCATTGGCTAGGACGAATGGTTCCTCTGTCTACCCAAGATTGTTGAGATCCATTGTTGTCATTCCGTACTGCTGGTCTACCATTACCCCTCCTCCAGTCAGATTGACCCATTTGCACCGGAACAAAGGGACCTTCAAATCACTTCCATAGTCAAGTTTCCATATCTCCTCTATGTAACCATAATATGTGTCATTTTCCCTATTGGTGTTTGCTGCATCGTCAAAGCAGACACCACTGTTTTGGTTGGTGCTCTTTTTATCTTGGGCGATCGTGTAAAATGTATTCCCATTTATCTCGTATCCTTGGAAAGTCAATATAGTCGAAGATGGTCTCTTGGCCAACAAGTACAGCTCATCTTCAACAATGTCGTCATTCATGAGATGTGTTTGCAACCAACCGCCGAAAGCCTCAATGTCTGTACGTTTAATCCAGGGGTCAGACTACTCTGGGTTCTTGGAGCGTATAATATCCATGTGTTTCTCGATATACGGGGTCACCAAGGTAGAATTTTGTAGAACTGCGTAGTGTGCTTACGCCCAAGAATGCCCGTCCCTACATATTATTGATTTTGGTCCAAGCGTGCCTTTTCCACGCAGTCTCCCCTCATGCCGCGATTGAGGAACACCAATCGACTTAAGGTCAGGAATAAAGTCAACACAAAACTCAATAACCTCCTCTGTTTCATGGCCCTTGGAGATGCTTCCTTCTGGCCTAGCACGGTTACGAACATATTTCTTTAAGACTCCCATGAACCTCTCAAAGGGGAACATATTGTGTAGAAATACAAGACCCAGAATGGCAATCTCTTCGACTAAGTGAACTAGGACGTGCGTCATAATATTGAAGAAGGATGGTGGGAACACCAACTAAAAACTGACAAGACATTGGACCAAATCATTCTGTAAGCTTGGTAGGATTTCCGGATCGATTACCTTCTGAGAAATTGCATTGAGGAATGAACATAGCTTCACAATGGCTAATCGAACATTTTCTGGTAGAATCCCCCTCAACGCAACCGGAAGCAATTGCGTCATGATCACATGGCAGTCATGAGACTTTAGGTTCTGGAATTTTTTCTCTGCCATATTTATTATTCCTTTTATATTCGATGAGAAGCCAGACGGGACCTTCATACTGAGCAGGCATTCAAAAAAAAATTCCTTCTCTGCTTTGGTAAGAGCGTAGCTGGCAGGACCTTCATACTGCTTTGGATGCATGCCGTCTTTTGCGTTCATATGTTGCTGGTCCTGTCGTGCCTCCGGTGTATCTTTTGTCTTCCCATACACTCCCAGGAATCCTAGCAGGATCACACAAAGATTCTTCATGACGTGCATCACGTCAATTGCAGAGCGGACCTCTAGGACTTTCCAATATTCTAGCTCCCAAAATATAGATTTCTTCTTCCACATGGGGCGTGTCCGTCAGCGTTAATCGGAACAGATTGTCCGCCATGACCCTTTCCAAAGATTACTTGTAAATCCTTGACCATATCAAGTATATCATCACCAGTACGGAGGACAGGCTTCTTTCGGTGATCTGCCTCACCTTTGAAATGCTTGCCTTTCTTTCTTAAGGCATGCTTGGTCGGAAGAAATCGACGATGTCCCAGGTACACATTCTTCTTGCATTTGTCCAAATATATACTTTGAGTCTCATCTAAACAGTGCGTGCATGCCTGGTATCCCTTGTTTGTCTGTCCTAAAAGGTTACTAAGAGCAGGCCAATCATTGATGGTTACAAACAGCAATGCTCGTAGGTCAAATTCCTGCTGTTTGTGCTCATCCCACACACGTACGCCTTCTTTATTCCACAGTTGTAAAAGTTCATCAACTAATGGCCTTAGGTACACATCAATGTCGTTGCCGGGTTGCTTAGGGCCTTGGATGAGCATTGTCATCATAATGAACTTCCGCTTCATGCACAACGAAGGAGGAAGGTTATATATACATAGAGTCACAGGCCATGTGCTATGCTTGCTGCTCTGCTCCCCAAAAGGATTAATACCATCTACACTTAAACCAAACCATACGTTCCTTGGGTCATCTGCAAAGTCCGACCACTTTCTCTCGATTTTTCTCCACTGCGACCCATCAGCGGGTACTCTCAACTTGCCGTCTTTCTTACGGTCTTCTTTGTGCCATCGCAACGACTTGGCATGCTCTTTGTTTTGAAACAAATGTTTCAACCGTGGTATTATAGGAGCATACCACATCACCTTGGTAGGAATCCTCTTCCTCGGGCGCTCGCCCTCAACATCATCACCAGGGTCATCGCGGCTGATCTTATATCGCAATGCACCGCATACCGGGCATGCAATCAAATTCTCGTACTCCTCACCGTGGTAGAGGATGCAGTCATTAGGGCATGCATGTATCTTCTGCACCTCTAATCCGAGAGGGCAGACAACCTTCTTTGCTTCGTATGTACTGTTGGGCAATTCGTTGTCCTTTGGAAGCTTCTTCTTCATTATTTTCAGCAACTTTTCAAATCCCTTGTCAGATAGACCATTCTCTGCCTTCCATTGCAGCAATTCCAGTGTGGTACCGAGCTTTGTGTTGTCATCTTCGCAATTTGGGTACAACCCTTTTTTGTGATCCTCTAACATGCGCTGCAACTTCAACTTCTCCTTTTTCACATTCGCAGTTTCTCTTTGCATCAGCAATGGCCCGACCAAGATCATCAGCGGGCTCATCTGACGCCTCAACTTCTTCTTCTTCATTCTCTTCCCCCATTGTAGTACCATCATATTCAGGAAACCCAGGATAGTTGTCATCCTCCTCTTCTTCATTGTCTTCCATTAGAACCCCTCTTTCTCCGTGCTTGGTCCAACAATTATAGCCGGACATGAAACCGGACGTAAAAAGGTGGACGTGAATTTGTTTTGCGCTAGAGTAAGTCTTATCATTCTTACACACACCACATGGACAACACATAAAACCATCCCGCTTGTTTGCCTCAGCCGCACGCAGAAAACTATGCACGCCATTAATGAACTCGGGAGAGCGTCGGTCTTCGTACATCCATTGCCGGTTCATCTTCATTACACAACACCGAAAAGACCAAATTAATACAAGTTCATACACACTTATTCTCATAAAACAACATACAACTATCTAGCTAAAACATTTAAATGCAACAACAAATGCGATCAAAATCGCAACTAAGGTAACAATTGATCCAACAACATAATGATACCAAGCCTCTTTATTAATGGCATATTTTCTAATCTTTCTAATCTTCAAGAGCATTGCATCCATCTTGATCTTGTGATCATCGACGACATCGGCAACGTACAACTCCAATTTCATCTTCGCTTCTTCAACTCTTTTTAATTGTCCTTTCAAATCCTCGTTTTCTTTTTCAACTAAATTTAACTTCTCGACAATAGGGTCGGTTGGAATTTCCGGTTCAACTACCTCCTAGATAAAAATATGTATGTCAACTTGTTGGTCATAATTGTCATTAACACGATCGAAATGCAACAAATAGTTATAAAAGAGAATATACCACATCCGAATCATAAACCGGACGAGGGCCGACGGGCATGGATACCAAAACCATGGCACTATGGATAACAAACAATCATACAAGTAAGAAGATTATACAAATAACTATCTAAATCATACAAATAAGATTTTCCTTTATAAAAGGATAAGAAACAAGAAGAGGCTCACCAAGGTGGTGCCGGCTACGGGATGGTGCGGGCGATCGACGGTGGTTAGGACGGGGACGGGAAGGCACTAAGTAAACCACACCTACACACATATGCAAACTAAGAACTTAATTTGAGCTCAAATTGCATATAAATCAAAAAAACTCCCATATAATTACACCCAAACTAAAACCCACAAATCACTATACTTATAAAGCATTGCACGAGCTGATCTAGCAATGAGAGATGAAAGGACAAACTTGCTAACCTTTGTGAACACTTGGATGGATTGGGGTGCCTCAAATCTTGACAAATCTTGGCAAAAATGGAGGGATGAGCTCAAGAAGAGGAAGAGAAAATAGAGAATGGAGAGGATGAGCTCGGGCTGGAAGAACCATCTATATATAGCGATACATTTAGTCCCAGTTGGTTATACGAACCGGGACTATAGGTCCATCTCTAGTCCCGATTTCTGTTAGCAACCGGGACTAAAGTGGCTCGCAGGGGCCCCACCCTGCCACTAGCCTGCAATGGCCCCCTTTAGTCCCGGTTGGTAACACCAACCGGGACTAAAGGATCATCATGAACCGGGACTAATGCCTAGCCTAATGAACCGGGATTATTGGTGGCATTAGTCCCGGTCCAGAAGCCAACCGGGACTAATGCTTCGATCCAAAGGCCTGTTTTCTACTAGTGCTCCAAGCAAACGAGACGCTCCTTAACTAAAATTTACTCAACTTCAGTCCCTTTATCATTCATATTCAGAGAAGTAAAAAAAGATTCAATAGGAGAAACACCAATCATTTAAGATCTTCATCATGATTCGTAACCGGCAAAGATTCCGGTTTAGCGGCCATCCTGTTTACTAGAGTGGTTTGCTTATCGGAGATTTTTCCTACTAATTCTTCAGTGTGAGCAAATTGTGATTCAAGGCTAGACACCTCTTTATTGATTTCATCAAGTTGCATACTAATAGCATCAAGCAAAATTAAATGTTCCTGTATTTCAGAGGCAAAGAATTTATTATGCTCAAATTGTGAAGTCATGAAGGTTTTCATAGAACCCTCTATCTCCGTCATTCTTTGTTAGAAAGAAGTATCGTAGAATCTATCTTGCGACATGGTGACCGAACAAGCAAAGCAACAAGCAAGACAGGTAAACTAGCAAGTAAAGCAAACTAGAAGCAAACTAGTAACTAGCAAAGATAAATATTTTTGTATTTTTTGATTTTTATGAGACACACTAAATATAACAACAAATAAAAAGAAGAACAAGTGAATGAAATTTTATGCAAAGTTAGTTGATAGTTGGTGATGGTATTCCCCGGCAACAGCGCCAAAAATCCTTCCTGATACTCGTGATCTGTGTTGGGTTTTCCGTGAAGAGGAACGGGTAATCGCATCACAAAGTGGGTAAGTATTTCCGTCAGTTATGATACCAAGGTTTATCGAACCAATAGGAATACCAATCCTCAATCGTCTTTAGCGGCTGCACACAAAAGAACAAACAACTTGCACCCAACGCCGGCAAGAGGGTTGTCAATCCCCTTCATCTCGTTATTTGCAAGCAAGTGAGTTGTGTAGATAATTGTAGATAATTGTAAAGTGCAAAATAAAATAAAAGGTAATAAATAATAGCAAGGTAATGATAGCGTTTGTGAATATATAAGTGGATAGACCCGGGGGCCGTAGAGTTTTCTAGTGGCATCTCTCATAAGCAAAGCATACGGTGGGTAAACAAATTACTATTGGGCAATTGATAGAAAAGCGAATAGTTATGCGATTTTCATGGTAATGATCATGTGTATATAGGCATCACGTCCATAAGCAAATAGGTCGACTCCTGCTTGCACATATTACTATTACTCCACCCATCGACCGCTATCCAGCATGCATCTACAGTATTAAGTAAAACAGAGTAATGCTTGGAGAACATTGACATGATGTAGACAAAGTAAACTCAATCAATATGAATAAACCCCATCGTTTTATCCTTAGTAGCAGCAACACAAAGACGCAGCTTGTCCCCTTCTGTCACTGGGATATAGAAACTCGCCACGTTGAATCTACTACAACGCACCACTCCCACCGAAGAAATATCAATCTAGTTGGCCAAACTATCTCAATACATCGGAGAGCATTACGAAGCTATGATGATCATGCAAATAAGAATCATAGTAATCAGATTTGACTCAAATACTTTTTATGAATAATCTGAACATAAACTCACAATTCATCGGATCCGAACAAACACACCATACAAAGGGATTACATCGGATAGATCAAGGGAAAGATGGGATGACCATTGTATTGAAGATCGAGAGAGAGAGAGAGAGATTGCCATCTAGGTACTACCTATGGACCCATAGGTCTGTGGTGAACTACTCACACATCATGGTGAGGGCAGCACGGTTGATGAAGAGGCCCTCTGTGATCGATCTCCCCTCTGGCAGGGTGCCGGAACGGAGCTATAGATGGCCTCCCGTCAGAACAGAGACTTGCGGCGGCGGAAGAAAGTGTTTCGGGAGCACTTCTGGTGTTTTTAGCGTAGATGCGAATTTATAGGCCAGAGAACGACGTCGGGAGAGCCACCAGGGGGCCATCACATATCTGGCCGCGCCCCCCTCGTGGGACGGTGGGATATGTGGGGCCCAGGTGCACCTTCCGGCCTTCCTCCGAAGCTTCTAGGTCTTGTATTGGTCCAGAAAAAATTGTCAAAAAGTTTTGTGGCAATTGGACTCCGTTTGGTACTGTAACTTTGGAAAGGCAAAAACACGCAGAATACAGGAACTGGCACTGGGCACTGGGTCAATAGGTTAGTGCTCAAAAATATTATAAATTGGTAAATAAATACCCACAAAGTATCCTAGAATGATAATATATTAGCATGGAACAATCAAAAATTATAGATACGTTGGAGACGTATCAACATCCCCAAGCTTAATTCCTGCTCGTCCTCGAGTAGGTAAATGATAAAAACAGAATTTTTGATTTGATATGCTACCCACTATGTAATCTTTGGTATGTATGCTCATTGAGAAATGATGAATTAACAAACAGAAACATACTAATATTTATAAGTATAGGAAACAAAATCATTGATTTTTCAAAGTATACGATCCTAAAAGAATGTGTAGCAATATGAGCATCAAGTAATTCATTCAGTGGCACAGTTTCAGTTTCAACATGTGTAGCAATAGTATCATCATTAATTTCAGAGGTAGCATCATCAAGTTCATGTGACATATCAGGACAATCAACAGGTGGTGGTGTAACAAGCTGATTCAAAATAGTAGGTGAATCAAAAGCAGAGCTAGATGGCAGTTCCTTACCTCCTCTCGTGCGAGAGGGAACGATCTTAGTTCGATTATCTTTCAGATTCTTCATAGTGGCAATTGGATATCCTCAAGTTAACATAATAAATAGAGCTATGCTCCGTGGCAACGGCGCCAGAAAAAGGTCTTGATAACCCACAAGTATAGGGGATCGCGATAGTCTTCACGAGTAGTATTTCACCCTAATTTATTGATTCGACACAAGGGGAGCCAAAGAATATTTATTGGCCTTGACAGTTGAGTTGTCAATTCAACCGCACCTGGGATATCTCTCTGCAGCAAAGGTTTAGTAGCACGGCAAATAGTAGCTACAAAAGTAACAGTAATAGTGACAGCAGCAATTTAGTAACAGTTGTGACAATAGCAGTAGCAATAGTAACTTAGCAAGATTCAGTATATGTAAAGCGTATGCACGTGGATCGGTGATGGATAATGATTAAGATGAAATCAATCATGTAACAGTTACACACTAGGGCGACACAGAACTACCTCCAATTCATCAATATAATGTAGGCATGTATTCCGTATATAGTCATACGTGCTTGCGATAAGAACTTGCATGGCATCTTTTGTCCGACCCTCCCGTGGCAGCGGGGTCCTATTGGAAACTAAGGGATATTAAGGCCTCCTTGTAATAGAGAACCGGAACAAAGCATTAACACATGGTGAATACATGAACTCCTCAAACTACGGCAATCACCGGAAATAATCCCAATTATTGTCACCTCGGGGTATGCGGATCATGACACGCAATAGGTGCATACAACTTGCAAGATAGGATCCAAATCAATCTTATATTCAGAGGTAATATAATATGTTCAGATCTGAAATCATGGCACTCGGGCCCTCGTGACAAGCATTAAGCATAGCAAAGTCATAGCAACATCAATCTCAGAACATAGTGGATACTAGGGATCAAGCCCTATCAAACTTAACTCGATTACATGATCAATCTCATCCAATCCCACCACCGTCCAACAAGCCTACAAAGGAATTACTCACTCCCTGTGGTGAGCATCATGGCGGTGTTGATGGAGAAGGGTTGGTGATGACGACGGCGACGATTTCCCCTCTCCGGAGCCCCAAACGGACTCCAGATCAGCCCTCCCGAGGAAGAACAGGAGATGGCGGCGGCTCCATCTCGTGAAACGCGATGAAAACTTCTCTCTGATTTTTTTCTCCGAAGATGTGATTTTATAGGACTGGAATTAGGGTCGGAGGAGCCTCGAGGGCCCCACAAGCCATCAGGGCGTGGCCTAGGGGGGCGCCCTATTGGCTTGTGGCCCCCAGGTGGCCTCCCTCCGGTAGGTCTTCGCTCCATAATTCATTATAAATCCCAAAAAAAAATCCAGAAAAATTTTCGTCGAATTCCGGGAACTTTTATTTCTGCACAAAAATAACACCAAGGTAGTTCTGCTGAAAACAGCGTCAGTCCAGGTTAGTTCTATTCAAATCATACAAATTAGAGGTCAAAACCAGAGCAAAAGTGTTTATAAAAGTAGATACGTTGGAGACGTATCAACCTCGTACTGACACTACTTCCATACCCCTAGTGCACACATTTTTCTCCTTAATTCAAAGAACTTATTGTATATGTGTTTTCTCATTCATTGTGGTATTTCCTTTTCTTTTCCATGAACTCATAACCATTCCAAAATCAGGATACTACACCCTTTTGTACCTCCTACTAACACTACTTCCATACCCCTAGTGCACACATGTTCTCCTTTTATACCCCCTAGTAACACTACTTCCATACCCCTAGTGCACACGTGATGTCTTGACAAAAATATCTTATTGTTGCAACTTTTATATGGCCAAAAGCGGTTTTCTTCATAATCACGATTCAAAATTTGGGCTTGTGTTTATGGGGTATTAACATGTACAGAATGCAGAGAAGAAAATGCAAACTCTTTGGGCGTGGTTTGCTTCATAACTAGTACATGAATGAACCAAGATATGTGTGTAGTCTGCACAAGTAGAAGTAAGATGCACGTCACATTGGCCATGTCCACTTGTTAGATACATCTACCATTCACTGTGATTGCTTGTTGTTTTGTCAGCAAATTCAGTTGCAATTTCAGAAAGTGTACATGCCTACTTGAGCTACTCCATACATACATGATCAAGTTTGCATGCAAAAACATGAATTATTTTTGCGGATGCAAAAAAATGTGACTCTCCCTAGCCAATGGCCATATGGGGAGATAGAAACTCCACATCTTTGTATAATGTTATTATTCGTAGATGTGTTACTGGCACCAAGTCCTGTAGTCCAGCTTCTTTGCTCGTATATATGAGTGACTGCGTCCATGTTGTGTTAAAAAAAACTTCTTGCTTGATTTTATAAAACTGACACCAGTGATTTTGTTGGAGACGTTGACGGGGTAATGGCAGTAGAATCACGATGCCAATTCCATATGTATCACCTTTATGTAAACACAAACAACTTGCATACTGACGATCAGAGCGACATTGTCTTTTTCTTAGGACATAGGTTCGAGCCTTGCCTAGTGCAGTGCGGCATTATTACTTTTAAACGCAGATAAACTGGTTGATTTTGGCAACTTTTGCAAAAGACAACTCGTAGAAATTGAACCAAGCACGAGTAAGCTACACTGACGTGGCAACCATGTGGACGATTTTTGTAACTTTGAATCAGTTTTGGCCTATGAGTTTATGGACTAAATCTGATCACTTCTTGAGTTCTTGGCATAAAGTGTGCAGTTACTTTGAGTTAATGGACTAATGGCGCATTTCACTCTTGTGTATGGATAGATATGCCGAAGAAACAACTCGGTCGCGGGGGAATAGAACAAATTAATATTTTACATATAGTAATAATAATTTACAAACCCTACACTTGGTGGTGATGGTCTGCGTGTCATCTCACTTAGAGCTTGCCGGCACGAGAATTCACTTCTTTGTAATTTTAACCATCTTGTTGTGGTGATTATTTTAGTTTATTTTATATGTCACTACATTTTGTATGACTAGTACATTCGTATTTTTAGCTCGGCGTTGAAATTTTTCCCATCTCTTTTTTATAAACTCATCTCTAGCTATTTGAATCCTCGAATCTTTATCCCTTCTCTCGCAACCCAATCACATTTCTACCTAACATACGTACATCCTCCTTTTTCCCATTATTAAATAGTTAAAGTGCTTGAAATTCCTCCGTCCTTATTGTCGGACCGTCATTATTTGGGGTAACCTTTAAATCCAAAATCAATCTAGTTGCATTCTTTCCACTTCCATCGACTATATTTACCGACCTTGTCATACTTTAATAGAGCTTTTGCCATGCTCAGAGCATCGACGTAACCAAAATGATAGGCTTGGATGTCATGGTTGCTACTTCTGTTTGCTAAACTTGTTGGTACATGAAATACATAAGATGGTATGCTATTAGAAGACGAATATATTCTTTATTTTGTGTAAGCACATAGACTGATTTTACCATGGTTTTATTGTGAATTTTTTGTGTACTACGCAAACTACTATTCATCAAAACTGTGTTCTGTGAAGTGCACCTGAAACATCAAATTTGTGTTGTTTCCCGAATTCAGTGGAACTTCAAAAAAGTTCTCATGACAACGTGTGATCAAAGTGGTTAGAGGTTGTACGGATAGCTTTTGTCTCTGCTCAAATAACCTTGACATGATATGAAAACAATCCAATGATGTAGCTGATCGACAGCGGTAGAATGATCGGAACGTGGAACAAGAGTTACGCCTGCCTGTCAACACTCGTTTTTCTACAATATTTGTATGCTTAATTTTTACTACCTGCAATCGATCAGAAATTGAATTTCATATCTATTCTCTCAATTTATGCAGATCATAGTTGATGCCTCACTGTGTCGACTCAGGAGGAATGTGAAGTTCGTTTGGAGCTGGAAAAGCTAGCTAGCGTAGAAAATGTGCGCCTATGTTTTATTTGCCCTTTTCTTGTAGAGAACATCGTCAATCAGTACAATCGTACAAGTAAGAAATAATGCTATGGTACCAAAGTTACATTGCTAATACATGCGTGGTTTTTCCACATTCACTAGTTTTCAATTGTAGTGCACAATTGTATAAGCAAAAATAAAAAGGAAAGATGAACTCCTATGTGCAGAGTGATGAGATTTGTTTTGAACGAACATTAACTTCTCTTTTTATGTCTCCAAGGATACTTTGCTAGATATCCTCCAAGGTGGTTACCATTAAAGATGTGATGGAAAAGGAAACCTAGCCTCCCGGGTCGCTAGCTCGCGCCACTCTGGAGGCCTCCCGCCGCCATCCCTAAAAGCGCCGCCGCCACCATTTCCTCCCCTCATCGTCGCCGAAGGAGGCCTCCGGGCGAAGTCCAACGGCAGACAGCGGTGGCGAGGACATGTGTTGCTCGGCTACCGAATAACAGTGACTGTGATTCCCCTTGAAGCCCCCATCTCCATCTGCCCTACTTTCATGCTCCAACAGATCTACCCACGCGACCATCCCTTTCACCTACTTCTTCGGCCACCATGCACATGCGACACCTGCCCCCTGAGCGGCGTGCTCCACACACCCTATCCTACATCCATGGTCAGTCTTGTTCCCTACCTCCTACCCCCTCTCATCTCCTCTACGAGGATCCAAATGCATGTCCTCCTTGTCCATCCCCTAGCTTGGATTCTCAAGCTTAGCGTCGTTCGGCGCCTGATGGTTCCCCGACGGCTGCCACACATCCCCTAGCTTGGAAATTTATGCAACGCTCACAATGACATTTGGCAAACTGTGTTGTGAGTAAAAAAGTTTGCCGAATCAACTTGTGACAAGAAGCCCACAATTGTCTTGGATAAAACATGATCAGACCAAACAAAAGAGCATGCGAACACATCGCTAACAATAGCAAGTAGATATCACAACTTATTTAGACGACCGACAGTGGCACTGGCAGCATCCACGATACACGTGTCCATGGATGGATAAGCTAGGTCGAAACCAGTACATATACTATATGAAAAAATTATTTAGGCAGCATATATATTTTGTAGGTGACGTATGCTGATGCACCTCTCAAACCCAGACGCAATCCTGCACTCCCAGAGGGTCCCCATCAAGGCCGAGGCGATCAGGCCCATCCAATGATACAAGCGAGGTCTAAGACGTGAGCCATGCCGCAGGCAGTGAACACGGCATTGACGTTGTCGGTGGTATTTGCGCCGAGACGGAGGTCCCGGCTGAAGGCGACGCTCAGACAGTTGGCGGCGTTCGGCATCCCTCGTATCTGCCCACAACACTGGTCCTTGTCCACCGGGCTCATCCTTCCCAGCTGGAGGTCGACACACACTCTTAGCTTGACTATGTCCTTGAGCAAGCAGTGGTCGCCGCAGGGTGATGGTGTTGGTGCTGCTGCTGGTGGAGGTGACAGGCTCCGGCCACTTGCCTGGACAGAAGCCATGCAAAGGAGGATAGCGGCGAGGAAGAGGACGCGTGAGGACACCATGGCTTTCGTGTTGGTGATGGCTATTTTCGGAGATGCTGCCTGAGTGGATGAATTGGGCTGATATTGGTGCCTATGCATACTAGAAAGGTATCAATTTATAGGACGCATGAGAAGTTATTTTGAAGAGGCGATTAGTGCTCTCGTGGAGATAACAATAGCGTCATGGCTCACACAAACGAGAGACTACTTTTCAGGCAACTACGTGGACTGCATCTAAATTCCTTAAGATCTTAATTAGTGCATATATGTACAAGCAAGAAATGCAAGAAATAACACTTTGGCAGTGAATGTACAATGCAAGTACATCCTTCATAGAGATAAGCCCACCTTACAACCTCGAACTACCACCGGAGTCTAAATCACAACCCTGAACTACGAAACTGTCTAATATACAACCCTTAACTTTCAAAACCGGACAAAAAACAACCCTGTGTTGGTTTTTGACTGATTTTGACCAGTCAACCGCTTAGTTAGCGCCAAGTCATTTTTGGGTCAAATTTTGGCCAAAAAAGGTTCCAAGAAAAAATTGAAAGAATTCTCAGAAATCCACATGACCATTATTTTCGATCTAAGAAAGTCTCAACAAGTTTTGCCAAGTATAAAAAAATTAGAGAAAAAAATCAAATTCAGAGCCTTTTTGTATCAAATTTTGGCCAAAATAAATATTTTAGAAAAATTGAAAACATTCTAAAAAAATCCACACAACCATTAGATTCAATCTGGGAAAGTTTCAACAAGATTTGCCAAGTATAAAAAAAACTAGAGCAAAAATTCAAATTTAGACCCTTTTTGTTTCAAATTTTGGCCAAAAAAATGCTTTCATAAAAAAATGAAAACAAACTTAAAAAAATACACACAACCCTTAGATTCAATATGTGAAAGTTTCAAGAAATTTTGCCCACCGGATAAAAAAATAGAAGCAAACTTCGGATTTAGGATAGGTGACATGGCGTACGACTTGGCGTTGACTGGTCAAAACCAGTCAGAAACCAACACATGGTTGTTGTTTTTTCCGGTTTTGAATGTTGAGGGTTGTATATTTGATGGTTTCGTAGTTCACGGTTGTGTTCTAGACTTCGATGGTAGTTCGAGGTTGTAATATGGACTTATCTCTCCTTAATAAGGTCTTAATTAGTAGTACAACGTACACGGAAGAAATGCAAGAAATAACACTTTAGAAGTGAACGTACAATGCAAGTACATCCTTAATAAGGGTCTTAACTAGTAGTACAATGTAGAAGGAAGAAATGCAAGAAATAACACTTTGGCACTGAATGTACAATGCAAGTACAAGCGTAGAATTTCCACACTCTCACTTATTTCCTATTATAGAGCACACATATTTTCGTAGAAACTAACCGAAACAATGCCTTTTCATATAAAAAAAAACTAGTGATACGATAAGCACACATGCCTAAACCCTTACATGGGAGATAAACGGAATATTCACCAGCCAACACGAACAATCAGCTGGGAGCCTTCACAAATCAGATCACACTGCTTGATATCCGCAGCAGCTGGTAAGGCCGCTTTGAAGGAAGTTTGTCTCCTGCATAGCATTAACGATACGATGATTCCTTCAGTTTCACACATGTCACACAAACTGTACAGCAACCTTCCACTGCAGTGCCACCTTATATCCTTCGAGGTTTAGTTTAGCTTTTTCCTCCTCACCACTCTCGGAGACTCCTTGTGTGCCAGGTCTGCTGTCATTGCTTCCCTCGTTTAGGCTTGCACATGATTCTAAATGATGGAAAAGGGAAATCCTTGCGTGTGTGACTTGTAGCTTATGGAGGCTCATGCTGTCATACCCTCAAGGTGAGCATGTTGGCCGTGAGAATTATCTCATGAAGCACAAGCCAAGAAATGTATTTAAAATTTAAACTTTTTTGGTTGAACCGCACGCATATACTAACTCACTTCATGAAGTCCTTCTTTTGCATTATACTAAGGCAAATTTTAACATGTTCCCTGTTACCTCCTCTTTTCACATGTGAGGTAAGAATGTAAGAGTTAATCATACCACTAATTAATGAGATTAATAGCTTAGATCTATTATAGCTCTTACCTCTCATGTGAAAAGATGGGGTAAGGGGAGCATGTTAAAACTAAATAAACACATTATGTCTACTTGTTCGTGAAGTGAAATACGTCATCATTACAATGCTCGACACTGAGAAACAAGTTGCTAATCCATTTAGTCTTGCCGACAATAGCCGGGAACCACGACCACCAGCATGCAGCGCGGGCAATGGGTGGAGAACAGATGGCTACCTTGCTGTGAACCATGGTCGCCCACATGCAGCAGATAACGAATGGTGGATGGAAGGCTACCTCTCCGGGAACTAGGGCCACGACTTGCAGTGGGGAACCGGTGGCGAACGGAAGATTACCTCACCGGGTACGACCTCAACTACTAGGTACATTTTTTTGTTTTAGTAGTAATTAATGTAATTAGCTCACTGCTATTGCATCAGAACAGTTTCTAAAATATCACTTTACAAGGTTGCTGGCCTATGTGTTTCACTAAATTTGTTGTGTACATATGTGTCATGGTTTCCTTTTTTATCCATGGTCATGTAGCTCTTAACCATGAAAAATCCAGGAAGGTTGCGAAAGAGGTTGTCTTTTCTTTAGTGAATGCTTATGTAATCGGCTGTAAAATAAGCTACTAGGTTGTAGGATCGGATCTCTGTTTCATATGGTCAATGCCTTCATTGTTGATAAAACTGCAAGCACAGGAACATAGTTGATAGTTCTATATAGTAGCATGTGAGCTAATTTTAGCTTTTGTAGAAACTATATTTTTAACTCTAACACCATGAGGATTTATTGATCAAAGTTGTGTTAATCCGCATATGAGCTTTGAACAACTTGAGCTGATTCCACTTTCTTGACAAATTTGTGTGATTTTTTTTACAGGTACTTAGCCAACTTGTGTGCACATGGACGTGATGACTTTGCAGTGTTTATGGACCAACCAACTTGTATTCTAGACCATTTGGTGTTTCGGGTATTTTGGAGCGGAGCGTCGTATACGTTCAGGAGTATTCTGCACGGGCGGGATCTTCTAAGAGAAAGAGTCATATGGCGTGTAGGTGATGGAGCATCAATAAACATACACCATGCAAACTGGATCCCAAGGGCGGGAAGTTTAAAACCTCTCGGGCAGCAATACGTTCAGGGCATCACTAGGGTGAGTGATCTGTTGAGCCCCGATGGCACCTCATGGATCATGGGAAAGTGGATGCTATGTTTTCTGCAGATGACGCATGTGATATAAAGCAAGTGGCAATTGGAGGCCCGGGGAGCAGTGATTCCATGGCGTGGAACCATAGAAAGTCGGGTCTGTTTAATGTGAAGTCGGCATATCACCTATGCATGGCGCTTAAAATAAGGACTAAAACCGGATGCCCGGAGTCCTCGTCATCGGTGAGCAAGCATAAAAGTTGGCTATCACTATGGAATACCAATGCCCCTGGCAAGGCGAAGATACACAACGTGTCGGCTGATAAAAAATGGTCTGGTAGTAGGCTCTGAGTTGCATAGAAGGCAAATCAAACCGGGTATCTTCTGTTATGTTTGCGGCAGAGAAGAGATGACCATTCATCGTTTTTGGACGTGTGTGCATTCGGCCATGTTCTGGAAGGTGTTAAGCTCGAAGGAAGGGGTTCCGGTGGCCATCCCACCAGTGTTGGGCGGGCCCCAAGGAGAGCTATCTTCATGGCTGTTGTATTGTTTTGCAGGTGCAAGCGAACAGGAGAAGAAGTTGATGGCTCGGGCTATATACGGCCTTTGGCTTGCATGAAATGACGCTAGGAGTGGCAAGCGAATAGCTGACCCTAGGGTGGTCGCGGAGACAGTCTATCAACACATCATCGAGTGGGCGGATGTTCATGAGAAGCAACCGAAGATACCATCTCCGACACTGGCTGAGAGATGGTGTCCACCGGAACAAGGGTGGCTCAAATCATCAAATGTAATTCTGATGGAGCCTTGGCAAAGCATCGAGACCTTGGTGGTGGAGGGGTGGTCCTAAGGGATCACGAAGGAGCATTTAGGGGAGGTGCGTGTTTTGCATTCCCAAGTGTTTCTGATCCTGAACTCGCCGAGATCTTGGCATGCCGTAAGGCAGTGCAACTGGCAATCCAAGCGGGAGCGACAAAAGTTCATGTGGAAGTCGATAACAAGGGAGTTGCAGCTCAGCTGAACGACAAGGCTAAGAATCTCTCCATGACGGGGCCGATTATAGAGGATATCAAGCTTATTATTTACATAAATTAAGATAAAAAACATAATTTACATAAGATACAGTTCATCGTGCCCCTCAACACTACTCAGTGTGTGAGTGATCAACAACTATTGTAGCGCCGCAATGTCTCCGAACCCATCCCAAGGCGGCGTCGTCGTCGACATCCTCTCGTCGCTACCGTAGCACGACGCCACGGTGCCCCCCTGAAACCCGGCGTTGCGACAAGCGTTGCTTGGCGACGAGAAGAGGCCGCACACGTCGGAAGAAACCCCTGTTGGAAATATGCCCTAGAGGCAATAATAAAATGGTTATTATTATATTTCCTTGTTCATGATAATTGTTTATTATCCATGCTATAATTGTATTGATTGGAAACTCAAATACATGTGTGGGTATATAGACAACACCGTGTCCCTAGTGAGCCTCTATAGGACTAGCTCGTGGATCAAAGATGGTCAAGGTTTCCTGGCCATAGACATGAGTTGTCATTTGATAACGGGATCACATCATTAGGAGAATGATGTGATGGACAAGACCCAAACTATGAACGTAGCATATGATCGTGACAGTTTATTGCTATTGTTTTCTGCATGTCAAGTATATGTTCCTATGACCATGAGATCATGTAACTCACTGACACCGGAGGAGTACCTTGTGTGTATCAAACGTCACAACGTAACTGGGTGACTATAAAGATGCTCTACAGGTATCTCCAAGGGTGTCTGTTGAGTTGGCATGGATCAAGACTGGGATTTGTTACTCCTTGTGATAGAGAGGTATCTCAGGGCCCACTCGGCAATACAACATCACAATGAGCTTGCAAGCAAAGTGACTAAAGAGTTAGCCACAGGATCTTGTATTACGGAACGAGTAAAGAGACTTGCCGATAACGAGATTGAACTAGGTATGGAGATACCGACGATCGAATCTCGGGCAAGTAACATACCAATAAACAAAGGGAACTACGTACGGATTAACTGAATCCTTGACATAGAGGTTCAACCGATAAAGATCTTCGTAGAATATGTAGGAACCAATATGGGCATCCAGGTCCCGCTATTGGTTATTGACCGTAGAGGTGTCTCGGTCATGTCTACATAGTTCTCGAACCCGCAGGGTCTGCACACTTAACGTTTGGTAACGATTCGGTATTATTGAGTTATGTATGTTGGTGACCGAAGGTTTGGTCGGAGTCCCGGATGAGATCCCGGAAGTAACGAGGAGCTCCGGAATGGTCCGGAGGTAAAGATTGATATATAGGAAGTTCCGTGTTGGTCACCGGAAAAAGTTCGGGCGTCACCGGTAACGTACCGGGGGTGCCGGAAGGGTTCCGGGGGTCCCCCGGAAGGGGCCCACCCACCCCGAGGGGCCACATGGGCTAAAGAGGTGGCACACCAGCCCTGGTGGGCTGGGCAGCCAGCCCCTAGAAGCCCATGCGCATGGGGGTAGGTGGGAGGTGGGCTAAGGGAGAGGGACTCCTCCCTAGGTCCTCCACCTCCCTTGTGGGAGGTGGACTCTCCCTCCCTTGGCCGATCGGCCAGCCCTAGGGTTTCCCCTAGGGCTGCCACCCCTCCTCCCCTCCCTCCTATATATAGTGGAGGTTTTGAGGGCAGCCAACTCCTGAAAAGCCACGTGCTGCCCTCTCCCCTCTAGATAGCCTTCTCCTCTAGATCTGTTCGGTAGAGCTCGGCGAAGCCCTGCCGGATCAGTTCACCACCGCCGCCACCACGCCGTTGTGCTGCCGGAGAACTCGTCTACCTCTCCGCCCTCGCTTGCTGGATCAAGGAGGCAGATATCGTCATCGAGCTGTACGTGTGCTGAACGCGGAGGTGCCGTCCGTTCGGCGCTAGATCGTGATTAGATCGCGGGACGGCTTGCGATTTGGATCGCGAAGACGTTCGACTACATCAACCGCGTTTCTTAATGCTTCCCGCTTAGCGATCTACAAGGGTATGTGGATCCGATCTCTCCTCTCATAGATGCTCATCTCCTAGATTGATCTTGGTGAAGCATAGGAATTTTTTTGTTTCCCATGCAACGTTCCCCAACAACCCCATGGAAGAAGTCATGGGGTTTTTGAGGAAGATAAAATGAGGCTTATGTGCAACAGAGCGTATCATGTCATGGGGTTTGGATGCACCGGCGAATATTTGCACCGATCCTCGAGGTGAGAATGGGCTATGCACGGTACCGAAGAGGCTAGCAAGTATGAGAAGGTGAAGATGCGTATGTCCATGGTGTCACATTAGTCATAAAGAACTCACATACTTATTGCAAAGTTTTATTAGTTTTATCACAAATCAAAGTACTCCTCGCATGCCCTGAGGGAGGAGGTTGGTAGGAGTTAACCATCGCGCGCCCCCGACTCGAAACAACACTAGGATTTCAACGAGGAATATAAATGCTCACACATCATTACCATGCCTCTTTAATTTTTAGATGAATAACAAGTTAACACCTCTTAATCTCGACACTTCTACGAATCAACAATTTTGGACTCACACCTATTTCATACTACTACATCAATATCATTAACCCACAACTTCTCTATATGTGCTACACGATGGTTTTGATTATCATTCATTGAATACCTAATATTCTTGGACTAGTCTTATGACCCATGCAAATTACCGTCACTATTAATTCAGATCTCAAACAAGTATAAGTGAAGAATGAGAGCATATTATTTCTATAAAATCTAAACGCCACCGTGCTCAAAAAGATATAAGTGAAGTACTAGAGCAACTGCCTAGCTCAAAAGATATAAGTGAAGCACATAGAGTATTCTAGCAAATTATCATGAAGGTGTGTATCTCTCAAATAGGTATGTTCAGAAAATGATTATTGTCACAAACTGAAGTAAAAGCAAACAAAAGCAAACGACGCTCCAAGCAAAACACATATCATGTGATGAATAAAAATATAGCTCCAAGTGACATACCGATGGATTGAGAGGAAAGAGGGGATGCCTTCCGGGGCTTCTCCAAGCTTAGAAGCTTGATTCTCCTTAGAATTATACTTGGGATGCCTTGTTAATCCCAAAGCTTGGGCTCTTGCTACTCCTTATTCCGTAGTCCATCGTGATCACACCCAAAACGTGAAAACTTCAATCACACAAAACTCAACAAAACTTCGTGAGATCCGTTAGTATAAGAAACATATTGCATACTTGAGGTACTGTAATAAATTGATTCAAATTCATTTTTGAATAATAGGTACTGTATTCTAACTTCCCCATGGCTTACACCCCCCGATATAGTCCATGGCATAATCAAAACAAGCAAACTAAGCAAGCAAAACATAATCTGTTTAAAACAGAACAGTCTGTCGAAATCTGTAAATAGCTCATACTTCTCTAACTCTAAAAATTCTTAAAAATTAGGAAAACGTAAATAATTTGTATAGAAATACTGTGTTAAAAATTCAGATCAATATCACGCTCCAGTAAAAAATGAAAATTCCTGTACTGGAGTCAAAAGTTTCTGTTTTTGTTTCGACATTGTTCCTACTCATCTTGTGAGTTATCCCAAAGGCTTTACTTGGCACAAACACTAATTAAAACATAAAAACATAATCATTACAGAGGCAATAATCATTTTATCACACAAAAACAGAAAGGAAAAACAATAATTAAGATACATATTGGGTTGCCTCCCAACAAGCGCTATTGTTTTATGCCCCTAGCTAGGCATAATGCATAGTTTCAAGTGTTGTCATCTTTGACACTCAACCCATAAGTGGCTCTCATGATTGATTCATAAGGTGGTTTAATTCTCTTCCTAGGGAAGTGTTTCATCCGTTTCTTTAATGGGAATTGGAATCTTATGTTTCCCTCTTTCATATCAATAATTGCACCTATAGTTCGTAAAAATGGCCTTCCAAGTATTATGGGACAAGAAGGATTGCAATCAATATCAAGCACAATGAAATCTACAGGCACATAATTTTTGTTTGCAATAATACGCACATCATTAATTCTACCTAAAGGTTTCTTGATGGTAGAATCGGCAAGATGCAAGTTTAGGGAACATTCTTCAATATTAGTGAGACCAAGCACATCACATAAAGTTTTAGGTATAGTTGAAACACTAGCACCAAGGTCACACAAAGAATTGCATTCATATATATTTATTCTTATCTTGATAGTAGGTTCCCACTCATCATGCAATTTTCTAGGAATAGAAATTTCAAGCTCAAGTTTCTCATCATAAGCTTTTATCATAGGTTCTACTATATGTTTGGTAAAAGCTTTGTTTTGTTTATAAGCATTGGGTGAGCTAATAATGGATTGCAGCAAGGAAATACATTCTACTAAAGAGCATTTATCATAATTAAAGTGCTTGTAATCCAAAATAGTGGGCACATCACTAGCTAAAATTTTAACCTCTCCAAACCGACTTTTTTCAGTTTTAGCATTAGAATCACCACCCTCCAAGCAAACGGGACGCTCCTTAACTAAACTTGACTCAACCCCAGTCCCTTTATCATTCATATTCAGACAAGTAAACAAAGATTCAATATGAGAAACACCAATCATTTAAGATCTTCATCATGATTCATAACCGGGAAACATTCCGGTTTAGCGGCCATCCTGTTTACTAGAGTGGTTTGCTTATCGGAGATTTTTCCTAATAATTCTTCAGTGTGAGCAAATTGTGATTGAAGGCTAGACACCTCTTTATTGATTTCATCAAGTTGCATACTAATAGCATCAAGCAAAATTGAATGTTCCTTTATTTCAGAGGCAAAGAATTTATTGTGCTCAAATTGTGAAGTCATGAAGGTTTTCATAGAACCCTCTATCTCCATCATTCTTTGATAGAAAGAAGTATCGTAGAATATATCTCGCGACATGGTGACCGAACAAGCAAAGCAACAAGCAAGACAAGTAAACTAGCAAGTAAAGCAAACTAGAAGCAAACTAGAAGCAAACTAGTAACTAGCAAAGATAAATATTTTTGTATTTTTTGTTTTTTATGACACACACTAAATATAACAACAAATAAAAAGAAGAACAAGTGAATGAAATTTTATGCGAAGTTAGTTGATAGTTGGTGATGGTATTCCCCGGCAATGGCGCCAAAAATCCTTCCTGATACTCGTGATCTGCGTTGGGTTTTCCGTGAAGAGGAACGGGTAATCGCAACACAAAGTGGGTAAGTATTTCCCTGAGTTATGATACCAAGGTTTATCGAACCAATAGGAATACCAATCCCCAGCCGTCTTCAGCAGCTGCACACAAAAGAACAAACAACTTGCACCCAATGACGGCAAGAGGGTTGTCAATCCCCTTGATCTCATTATTTGCATGCAAGTGAGTTGTGTAGATAATTATAGATAATAGTAAAGTGCAAAATAAAATAAAAGGTAATAAATAACAACAAGGTAATGATAGCGTTTGTGAATATATAAGTGGATAGACCCGGGGGCCGTAGAGTTCTCTAGTGGCATCTCTCATAAGCAAAGCATACGGTGGGTAAACAAATTACTGTTGGGCAATTGATAGAAAAGCGAATAGTTATGCGATTTTCACGGCAATGATCATGTGTATATAGGCATCACGTCCATAAGAAAATAGGCCAACTCCTTCCTGCACCTATTACTATTACTCCACCCATCGACGGCTATCCAGCATGCATCTAGAGTATTAAGTAAAACAGAGTAATGCTTGGAGAACATTGACATGATGTAGACAAAGTAAACTCAATCAATATGAATAAACCCCATTGTTTTATCCTTAGTAGCAGCAACACAAAGACGCAACTTGTCCCCTTCTGTCATTGGGATATACAAACTTGCCACGTTGAACCTACTACAATGCACCACTCCCACCGAACAACTATCAATCTAGTTGGCCAAACTATCTCAATAGATCGGAGAGCATTACGAAGCTATGAAGATCATGCAAATAAGAATCATAGTAATCAGATTTGACTCAAATACTTTTCATGAATAATCTGAACATAAACTCACAATTCATCGGATCCCAACAAACACACCATACAAAAGGATTACATCGGATAGATCAAGGCAAAGATGCGATGAACATTGTATTGAAGATCAAGAGAGAGAGAGAGATTGCCATCTAGGTACTACCTATGGACCCGTAGGTCTGTGGTGAACTACTCACACATCAAGGTGAGGGCAGCAAGGTTGATGAAGAGGCCCTCTGTGATCGATCTCCCCTCCGGCAGGGTGCCGGGACGGAGATGTAGATGGCCTCCCATCGGAACAGAGACTTGCGGTGGCGGAAAAAGGTGTTTCGGGAGTGCTTCTGGTTTTTTAGGGTAGATGTGAATTTATAGGCCAGAGAACGACGTCGGGAGAGCCACCAGGGGGCCACCACATATCTGGCCGCGCCCCCCTGGTGGCACAATGGGATATGTGGTGGGGTCCAGGTGCACCTTCCGGCCTTCCCACGAAGCTTCTAGGTCTTGTATTGGTCCTGAAAAAATCGTCAAAAAGTTTCGTTGCAATTGGACTCCGTTTGGCACTGTAACTCTGAAAAGGGAAAACACGCAGAAAACATGAACTGGCCCTGGGCACTGGGTCAATAGGTTAGTGCTCAAAATATTATAAATTGGTAAATAAATACCCAAAAAGTATCCTAGAATGATAATATATTAGCATGGAACAATAAAAAATTATAGATACGTTGGAGACGTATTAGTACATAAGGCAATTCATATCTATTAGGAGAGCGAGGTGTAACATGTGATTCAAAGTCCTCATCAGTTTCAGCATTTTCAAGTTCCCTTGCTCTAGCAATATGAGCATCTAGTAATTCATTCAGTGGCACCGTTTCAGTTTCAACATGTGTAGCAATAGTATCATCATTAATTTTAGAGGTAGCATCATCAAGTTCATGTGACATATCAGGACGATCAACATGCGGTGGTGTAACGAGCTGATTCAAAACAATAGGTGAATCAAAAGCAGAGCTAGATGGCAGTTCCTTACCTTCTCTCGTGCGAGAGGGGACGATCTTAGTTCGATTATCTTTCAGATTCTTCATAGTGACAATTGGATATCCTCAAGTTAACATAATAAATAGAGCTATGCTCCCTGGCAACGGCGCCAAAAAAAGGTCTTGATAACCCACAAGTATAGAGGATCATGACAGTCTTCACGGGTAGTATTTCACCTTAATTTATTGATTCGACACAAGGGGAGCCAAAGAATATTTATTGGCCTTGATAGTTGAGTTGTCAATTCAACCGCACCTGGGATATCTCTCTACAGCAAAGGTTTAGCAGCACGACAAATAGTAGGTGCAAAAGTAAAAGCAATAGTGATAGCAACAATTTTGTAACAGTTGTGACAATAGCAGTAGCAATAGTAACTTAGCAAGATTCAGTATATGTAAAGCGTATGCACGTGGATCGGTGATGGATAATGTTTTAGATGACATCAATCATGTAACAGTTACACACTAGGGCGACACAGAACTAGCTCCAATTCATCAATATAATATAGGAATGTATTCCGTATATAGTCATACGTGCTTGCGATAAGAACTTGCATGGCATCTTTTGTCCTACCCTCCCGTGGCAGCGGGGTCCTATTGGAAACTAAGGGATATTAAGGCCTCCTTTTAATAGAGAACCGGAACAAAGCATTAACACATGGTGAATACATGAACTCCTCAAACTATGGCAATCATGGGAAAGAATCCCAATTATTGTCACCTTGGGGTATGTGATAACCCACAAGTATAGGGGATCGCAACAGTTTTCGAGGGTAAAGTATTCAACCCAAATTTATAGATTCGACACAAGGCGAGCCAAAGAATACTTGAGAGTATTAGCAGTTGAGTTGTCAATTCAACAACACCTGGAGATTAAATATCTGCAGCAGAGTGATCAGTAGCACAGTAATATGATAGTTTGATAGCAGTAGTGACAGCAACAGTAGCAGTGACAATAGTAGCAGTAGTTTTGTAGCAGTTGGAACAGCAGCAACAGTAATAGTAACTTAGCAAGAACAATAAGTGAAAAGATCGTAGGCACTGGATCGGTAACTCGTTGGATGATATTCGTCATGTAACAGTCATAACCTAGGGCGACACAGAACTAGCTCCAGTTCATCAATGTAATGTAGGCATGTATTCCGTAAATAGTCATACGTGCTTATGGAAAAGAACTTGCATGACATCTTTTGTCCTACCCTCCCGTGGCAGCGGGGTCCATAAGGAAACTAAGGGATATTAAGGGCTTCTTTTAATAGAGAACCGGAACAAAGCATTAGCACATGGTTAATACATGAACTCCTCAAACAACGGTCATCACCGCGAAGTATCCCAAATATTGTCACTATGGGGTTGAGGGATCATAACACGTAATAGGTGCATATGACTAGGCAAGATCGGATCAAGAACATAGATATAGAGATGATAACATAAACGGTTCAGATCTGAAATCATGGCACTCGGGACCTAGTGACAAGCATTAGGCATAGCAAAGTCATAGCAACATCAATCTCAAAACATAGTGGATACTAGGGATCAAGCCCTAACAAAACTAACTCGATTACATGATGAATCTCATCCAACTCCTCACCGACCAGCAAGCCTGTGAAGGAATTACTCACTCCCGGTGGGGAGAATCATGGAATTGGCGATGGAGAAAGGTTGGTGATGATGAAGACCAAAGATTCCCCTCTCCGGAGCCCCAAACGGGCTCCAGATCTGGCCTCCTGATGAAGAACAGGAGGTGGCAGTGGCTCTGTATCGTAAAACGCAATGAAACTTTCTCTCTGATTTTTTCTCCGAAAATAGGAATTTATAGTGGCGGAGTTAGAGCAAGTGAGGCCACGAGGTGGGCACAACCCACCAGGGCACGCCTAGGGGTCCTGGCGCGCCCTGGTGGGTGATGCTCACCCTGGCCCCCCTCTTCGGTGGATTTTGGCTCCAATAATTCTCATTTATTCTGAAATAATTCTCCAAAAAGTTTCGTTCTATTCCGAGAACTTTTATTTCTGCACAAAAACAACACCATGGTAGTTCTGCTGAAAACATCGTCAGTCCGGGTTAGTTCCATTCAAATCATGCAAATTAGAGTCCAAAACAAGGGCAAAAGAGTGAGGAAAAGTTGATACGTTGGAGACGTATCAACTCTCCCAAGCTTAAACCTTTGCTTGTCCTCAAGCAACTCAGTTGACAAACTGAAAGTGATAAAGAAAAACTTTTATGAACTCTTTTGTTCTTGTTTACATATATATATGCTTAAGTAGCACCCAGATTTTCAGCAAAGATTATGACTAACCATGTCAACAATAACTCTTAAAAATTATATTTACTCATATCAATAACATAAGCAACTAGCGAGCAATAATAATATATCTCAAGCGCCAACACTTTGTCAAAACAATCATGATACAATATGACAATAGTGGTATCTCGCTAGCCCTTTCTGAGACCGCAAAACATAAATGCAGAGCACCTCCAAAGTTCAAGCAGCGACTAAACATTGTAATTCATGGTAGAAAAGATCCAGTCATGCTGCACCCAACATCAACTATACACAATGCATGAGGATGAAAATAGTGCTCTCAGGTCTGGCGCTTATTTTAGAAGGTGATGACTCAACATAAAAGTAAATAGATAGTCCCTTCGCAGAGGGAAGCATGGATTAGCTGTGGTGCCAGAGCTCAAAGTTTGAAACAGAGATAGATATAATTTTGGGAGGTACGCCCTTCCTGTCAACGTCACGACCATCAATATCTTCCATGCTAAACAAATTAGCGGCGGTTCCCAAGCGATAAAAGTAAAGGTTTACTCCCCCTCCACCAACAATCACACTCCACGGCGAGCCGCATCCACGGGTACCGTCCAAACCAACAACATTCCTGGGGGAGTTTTGTTTAATTATTTTAGATTTTTGATTTCGGGACTGGGAATCCCTATTACCGCCCCTCTCGTGTAAGGACAAGTGAATAAACACTCATCATGAGAATAACCCGCTTAGCATGGAAGATACTGACCGCCCCTGTCGCTCCATGAGCGGTCCAGGCACACAAAACAGATGTTCATTTGAATTTTTAGAGGTGGCACATGCAAATTTACTTTGGAACGGCAGGGTAATACCGCATATAGGTAGATATAATGGACTCATCTGGCATAACTTGGTTTAAGGGTTTTGATGCACAAGCAGTATTCCCGCTTAGTACAGGCGAAGGCTAGCAAGTAGATTGAGAAGCGGCCAGCTAGAGAGCGAAAACGGTCATGAACATGCATTACATATAATCATGATTGAATACTAGCATGAGTAGGATATGTTCACCATGAACATAAATATCGTGAAGGCTATGTTGGTTTTGATTCAACTACATGCGTGAACATGTGCCAAGTCAAGCCACTTGAAACATTCAGAGGAGGATACCATATCATCATACCGCATCACAACCATTTTAATGCATATTGACACACAAGATAAATCATTATGCACTCCTAGCTACTTAAGCATGACATGAACAACTATAATCTCTAATGGTCATTGCAAACATGTTTGATCATAATGAACTGAATCAAGGGATACTAGGTTAAACATATCTATTATCTACTAAAAGAAAAATACGGATGAAAAAAAGAGGAATTAACTAGAAAATCTCACGTTTATCAGAAAATACCGGCCCTTGATCTAACATCCCCAATTAAACAAATAAAACACATCCGTTAGATTTATGTAACTGTACCAATCTATTAGGTGGACCTGCCAAGTAACTTTTAATTGTTTCGACCTGAAACCTCACGTGTGACGTCTCAAGAAAACAAAAAGGAACGTTTTCCCTTAAAAAAAAGAAACAAAAAGGAATGTCAAGGCGTTTGTTGTCTCTAGACCTAAAGCCTCACGTCTCGAAAAAAGAAGGAAGGCCAGGGTGCATGATGTCAAGAGAAAGACGTGAGGGCATCTACTTGTGGAGGTCCACTTAATTTTTTATATGAAAATGACCTTCAGGTACCTCTTCGACTCACATATAGACGGGAGCATTTTTAAACTGCTGGATCGTATTGCTTTTGCTGCATTATTAGCCCTCTCCGTCGTTGCCGTTTCTTTGGCTGCCAATCAACCGTTTCTTACTTTGCCGTGCGTGTGTGTGCTGCCGCCTACCGCGAGTCGATTTGGCATCCATAACGTGCAAATGTGGACCTCAGGTTTGCATCCACAACGTGCACGTGAAGACCTCAGGTTTCAAACTTGCATATCCTACCGGTCCCTTGGGTTGTCCACAAACTGGACATGCGGGACTTCAGGTTTCCAATTTGCATCATGCATGCATCCATACAATGAGGAGGAGCGTTGCCTTGCCCTTCATGCGTCCGTACAGCAAGGAGCTAGGTACGTGATAGCATGAGCCATGACGACATGTAGCTTGCCGTTCATGTGTACGTACACAGTAACTACAAGAGATATCGTTGAACTTGCCTCAAAGCTAGATACATGACAGGTATATTTTTTGTGTACTGCCCCGTCTAATTCTGCACAAGAAAATATAAAATATGTTTCTCTAGATCGAGGCGTCTATACATCACGATTATGTATACACTTTGTCATGTATGAAACATGTGCCGCATGCCAGAAAGTATCAGCTCTATAGAGTATTGTTTTTTGGTTCAAATAAATAGTGCTATGAGAAAATTCGCTCAAATGTGCCTTTTTAGCATAACATCGTAAGGATGACACATACATTGGCCCAAAAATGTGCTAGCAAAGATAAAGTAACAACCAATATACTCAATTCCAAAAAAAACTTCGAAATTCATACGAACGAATATATTTTTAGACCACAATTACTTGATTGTTTTCCATCCTAAATTCATACGAACGAATATATAAGCAATGTTATGAATCTCAGCTAATTCATTTTAAATATCTATTTCATGTGTTAGCCCTAACAAAAATTTATTTCATGTGTTTAGATTATGCCACTAATAGAATCGGGTTTTGTCCTGAGTTCATAATTGTGGTCTTCCTGATGGATTTATTTGTTTAATATCTAACAATACCTTATTAATAATGTTATGAATCGCACATGTCTTCCTTATGGATTTATTGAGATATTAACAATACCTTATTAATCATGCCATTGGGAAATAAATGATTAATTAATTATAGGAAGATTATCTCTTTCATAACATGGTACTTAATAGTAAATATTTGTCTCGACTCCAGACTATGAATTAGGTTTACCAAAGTTATTCTTTTACACGATACTTTACCATACTTTCCTCCAATGTTTGTTATAAGAACTTTGTAGATATTTCACGCCCTCCTTTGGATATATCATAATCAAATATGTTTTAATGTTTTAATCCTTGACCTGGTAATTAAGTATTAATTATATAGTTCTAGAATGCATGAGTTGGCGATAAATTATGCTCCCTCTATTTCTTCTTACTTCTCATTTTAGTTTTGTCTTACGGCAAACTTTCCAAAGAGTTACCAAATTTATATTTAAAATATCGACATCTATAATACCAAAAAAATACAATATAAAAACATAATCCATCATGGATATTGATTTTCTATCATGAATTTTGATATTATTTTCTGTAAACATGCACACTTGAATTAAGACATAACCGATATGTGGAGAAAGACGGATGGAGTACATTGATACAGACTAAAAAATCACATTCAAATATTATAATTCCTACCCCACGTGTAAATCACATCCTAGAAATGGTCTATAAATATATCTACTTTTTATTGTCTCTGAATCATCAAGTGATTATACATACTTGGACCATGAGTCCCATCTTTGAACGCAAAGTTCTTGGGTTAACAACTAATCTCATCTTAAAAATGATAGTTTGAAAATCCAGTATATTTATTCTAGATTTTGAATATTTCTGGCCAATAGGTCATTCCTATTTTGGGCAAACTTTGGAAACCAACAACCATGTATTTATTTCACAAACTACGATCCCTGAAAGAAGTCATCTGTCACATGTGTGTATTATATATGTGTATTTAAATCAATTTAATATTTCTCAACATGCAAAATAATAGATAAGTACGTAGTTTAAATGAAGATAGAAATCAAAGGCAATCCAAATGCAGTAATATTTTTTATATGGTGTTTTCAAGTTAAATTACTCACCTTTACTCCAATTTCATTCCATACTATTGGCAAACTTTCTTTACGATAATTTTAAAATAAACTAGAAATTTGGTAAATTATGCAACATATCTCTATGTTAATAACAAACATTCTATATTCCATGAAATTAAATTAAATAGATAAAATTGTTGCGCAAAAGCCCAAATCTCAACTCTTCATAAATATCGATTGTGACGCACAAACTGTCTCCTACCTTGGGACGTAAACTTTGATTATGTGTACTAATATATCATTAGAGCCAAATGAATACGGCCATCATATATGATTATCTAAGAAATATAATATTTATTTCTAAACATTCTTGCCGTGCCAAAGATGATGCCCTCGCATTTGCGAGGGCCACTATGCTAGTTTACAAAAACAAAAACAAGTTGAGTTCATACCTGCCTTTCTCTGCCACAGTCAATTCATCAAATGTCGTCATTATTGCCTTTCACTTGCACGACCGAATGATAAGAAAATAATAATAGTGCAAGAATGCCGTGGACTAAGCTGGAATCTGCAAACATTTTATTCAAGAGGAGAAGACAAAGTAACATGGGCTCTTTGTTAGATAAACAATAATGCAGATGAGAGCCACTCAACAATTTCATCGTGGTCTTCTCCTAGGTACGACTCGAGTAAAAAGAAAAGAATTTCAGAGAAACACACTGAAATATTTTTGGAGTTTTTGTTTTTTCTTGAAGAAAGCAAATTAAAGAAGAAAAACAAAAACGAGAAAAACTATTTACACGAGAGAGCTCCCAACAAGTAAAAGAAGAAGCGAGAAATCTTTTGGGGTTTTCTTTTGATGCAACAATTAAACTAAGCAAGAAAGAAAAACTAAAAAGAAGTAGGAAATATTTTTGGGTTTTCTCAAAGCTTTTCAAGCACACAAGAAGAAAGCGAGAAAACAAATCTAGCATGGATATTACAATGAAAAAGTGTAAACACCGACAACTGGAATGAAATGTGTGAACATGAATGTAATGTCGGTGGAAATACGTATTCCCCCAAGCTTAGGCTTTTGGCCTAGCTTGGTAATCACCATCCGTATGAATAATAATCTAGGCGATGGCTCATTGAAGCCCTCGGAGCAGACTCCGCGGCCCTCCTGGCAGCTTCAACCTCCGTGTTGTACGCATGGGCTTCGCTCTCAAGAACATAATATCTTCCCCTAGTGTGAAAATCAAAGAGAGCAGGAGCAGGCAAAGCAACAGGCACAACGTTTTTTTTATTAAATCTCAAGTTATAGGTGTAGTTGGTGGCCGTACCCGTAAGGAACTTATGACGCTTCATGGCATCAAAGTCTAAATACTGAGTGGGTAAGATGGGGTCATTAGGCCATGGTGAAACATTTAATCTTTCAGCTACACGGGAGGCATAGATTCCTCCATAAAAATTACCACTAGCAGCATTAAGCTGCAACCTCCGTGCAACAATTGCACCTAGATTACAATCCTTATTCCCAGTTATGGCAGTGTGTAAGAGACTCAAATCATGAGCACACAGTGTGCTACAATCTTGTTTGCCTACAATACATTTACCGTTAATGAGCGCAAAATATTGTAGTGATGGGAAATGGATGCTGTTAATTCTCCCTTGTGTAACCCCCCTATCTTCGCCAAAACAAAGATTAACTAAAAATGATTCGTACTCAGCTTTTGTTGGTTCATCGAGAGAACCCTCATATGGAAGTTTGCATGCATCGCTAAACATTTCTAGTGGCATGGTAAAGGAATGATCATACAGGTTGAACGAAACTCTAGACTCACGAGGAAAATATTTAAATTTCTTTGTGAATGTTTTCGTGAGTTCGAGGTGTTGGGGGCACTTATCTGCGATGAAGGGAGCAAGCTCTGTGTTGTGAATAAATTGATCAAATTCCTCCTTAATACCTGCACCTTCCATGAACTCGTCGCAAGGCCACAAGCATGATTTGGTGGCGGCATCTCGCATCGAGCTTTCGCTTGGTTCAACATAAGACTGTCGAACTGAGCTTCCACTCGATGGGGCTCCCGAGGATCTCCTCCTCGAAGAACTCCTAAAGAATTGCATTTTATTCCTATAAAAATTCTGAAAAAAATTTAGTCCACAAAAATTTGTCAACAAAACTTTGTAAGATTGTTAGCGACTACTCCTAAGCATGCATAGAGGCCATATTGAGCATTCAAACTACTTAGAACTCTAAGAATTCAACATGCAAGCTCATCTACAGCAGCACCAAGAGTAGTTAATTGCTCTAAAAATAATCCACTAAAACAAAAACTAATTGGAGCAATGGAGGAGTCACATACCAAGTAGCAAATCATCCAAACAGTTTCAGAAACGGAGCTTCAAGCAAAGAGATCGAAATCCGCGGGTTTGAGAGCAAGAACATGAAAATGGTGGCTGTGGTGATTTTTTGCTAGAGGTAGGTGATGATGTGGGCTAAAGAGGTAAGTGAGGGGGCCCACGTGGGGACCACAACCCACCAGGGCGTGCCTGGGGGTGCTGGCGCGCCCTGGTGTCTTGTGGGCACCAGGTGCACCCCCCTCTGGTGTTATTTGCACCAAAAATTCATAAATATTCAGAAAAAAAATCGTGTTAAATATTCAGGGCATTCTGAGAATTTTTATTTTTGGGTCATTTTTTATTGCACGGAGAAAACAGAAAACAGGATAAACATGGCATTTTATTTTATTTGACTAACTAAAACAGAAAATAAAAGGTAGGAGCAGAGAGTTGTGCTGACTAGATTCATCGACGTCATACCTCTCAAAAATGATTCATTAATAAGGTTGATCAAGTCTTATTAACAACCACTTCCGATTAGCATGAAACCGAAGAACTTTCGTAAAACACTAAGTTACCTCAACGCGGATGTGCATATCCCCAACAATAAGTATATCATATTTCTTTATGACAGTAGGTAGAGGTAATTGAAAACTTCCAATAGTGATGGTCGGAGATTCTTCAATAACATTTATACCATTCACTTGGAATTGTTTCTTCGGAAAGTGCACCGTGTGCTCGTTACCATTAATATGAAAAGTGACTTTGCTTTCATTGCAATCAATAACAGCCCCTGCAGTATTCAAAAAGGGTCTACCAAGGATAATCGACATGTTGTCGTCCTCGGGCATCTCAAGAATAACAAAGTCCGTTAAGATAGTAACATTTGCAACAACAACGGCCACATCCTCACAAATACCAATATGTATGGCTGTTGACTTGTCAGCCATTTGCAATGATATCTCAGTAGGTGTGAGTTTATTCAAATCAAGTCTTTTATATAATGAGAAAGGCATAACACTAACACCGGCTCCCAAATCACACAAAGCAGTTTTGACATAGTTTCTTTTGATGGAGCAAGATATAGTTGGTATTTCAGGATCTCCAGGTTTTTTAGGTACTCCATCCTTAAAGGAATAATTAGCAAGCATGGTGGAGATTTCAGCTTCAGGTATTTTTCTCTTATTAGTGATGATGTCTTTCATATACTTTGCATAAGGGGCCAACTTTAGGATATCGGTTAAGCGGGTACGCAAAAAGACTGGCCTAATCATTTCAGCAAAGCGCTCAAATTCTTCATCATCCTTTTTCTTAGATGGCTTAGGTGGAAATGGCATGGGTTTCTGAACCCATTGAGAGAGTCCTAGATTAAGGGGTCCTCGGGAGGCCGACCTATTTCTTATGGGCCGAACTGTATGGGCCGTTCGCCGGACACTGGATGGATCGAAGAACCTGTCTCCAGGATGGAAGCCTCGAGGATCGTGGCTTATCCTCCAAGTTTAAAGTATTGAATAGGCATGTTTATCCCTTCGACGTGTAACCATGTGTAAACCCTAGGTACCCTCGGCGTCTATATAAGCCGGAGGGTTTTAGGTTGTAGACCAACAGAACTCATCTAGGGTTTTAGTCATACGATCTCGTGGTAGATCAACTCTGTAACCCTTGTATCATCAATATAATCAAGCAGGACGTAGGGTATTACCTCCATAGGAGGGCCCGAACCTGGGTAAAACCTCGTGTCCCTCATCTCCTGTTACCATCGATTCTAGTCTCACAGCTCGGGACCCCCTACCCGAGATCCGCCGGTTTTGACACCGACATTGGTGCTTTCATTGAGAGTTCCGCTGTGGTCGCCAAAGGAATCGATGGCTCGTCTTGTCATCAACGAAGAGGTCCGCAACCCGGGCACTTTCGTCCCCGGACAGATCTTCGCTTTCGGCAGCATTGTGCTGCACGTCGACCCGACCGGCCATCTAGACCGTGTCGGAAGTTTCGCCCCTGATCAAGAGGTCAGATTCGGGAACTTAGAGTTTTTAGTAGATTCTCGGGGCGATCTATCGCTAACCGGGCTCGCAGTCTTACCTGCCACGCCCGAAGACTCTGAGGCTTTAACCTCAGATCCATCCTTCGGTTCCGTCCACGGGATTTGCCCTGGCGAGGATCCAACTGTCAGTCCGGACCCGGTCGTAGTGCCAGACGTCCGGACACCTGTTCTTACCGAACACTCCCCCTGCGCGGACGCATCGGAGGTTAACTCCGGAAGCTCTGAGCAGGCCGATCCGATCGAGCTCTCAATACTCAACGAGGCCCTAGATCGGATCTCGTCGATGAAGATTGCCGACGACCCAACCCCGATCTATGCTCGGATCGGGCCTAAGACGGGTCAGGACGAATTTTTTGTCCCACCCACCACCCACTTAATAGCCACTGTCGAGGATTTAACTGACATGTTGGACTATGCCTCTGAGGAAGCAGTTTACATGGATGAGGAGGACCATGCCCTCACCCCCGTTAACACCGGGCGGTGGACTGCCACCTCCACATACGACGTCTACATGGTGGACACTCCGAAGAACGATGGCAACAAGTAAGATGAAGCGCCGTCAAGACGCCGAAAGCCGCATAAACAGTCAAAAGGGAAAAAGGGAAGAAGAGCTATTGATGGCACCGGGGACGGAGACACCCCGGAAGACCCCGGCAATCCCGAAGTCCCCGAACACCTGTTAGAGGGTCAGGAGAGGCCGGAAGACCGGCGCAATCCCGACGATCTAGATGATCCCGAGGACGACGACTACCTCCGCTGTGTCGAGGGGGAGGACAATGCGGAAGCCGAGGACTTCGCCATCCCTGATAATCCCGAAGATCAGGAGCTGTTCAGGTAACAGCTTATAGCCACGGCCCGCAGCCTGAAAGCAAAAGAACGGCAGCTTAAAGCCGAACAAGACGACCTCAACAATCGATGGACGAGAGTCCTCTCAGCTGAGGAAGGATATGGTACCGGTCTATCGGACCAACCTAAGAGCTATCCGCGCAGAAGGCTACTGCCACAATTCGATGACGAGCTCACTGATACGCCGTCTCCCGAACATACCCCATACGACAAGCCAGACCGCCCTCCTCGAGGACGAGATAGGATGGCTGACAACACCGGCTATAGGCCAACGATACCCCGTAGACGGGGAAAAGAGCCGCAAGAGCCCGATGACAGGTTCGACCTGCGACAAGACCTTGACCACAGAGCTGGTCGTACGCGATCCATCTACGGATCCAGAGGATACTCACCCGATAGACGGGAAGAGTACCGGCCCTGGCTCAACCGCAACCATAACGGACGGGAACAAAACTGGGCTAGGACAGACGCCGATCACCGGCGCATCATGGCTCGGGTTAGAGGCGCTGCCCACCCATTGTGCTTCACGGACGAGGTGATGCAGCATCAGTTCCCGGAGGGGTTTAAACCCGTAAACATAGAACAATACGATGGGACAACTGACCCAACCGTATGGATCGAGGATTTCCTCCTCCACATCCACATGGCACGAGGAGATGACCTCGACGCCATCAAGTACCTACCCCTGAAGCTCAAGGGGCCAGCTCGGCACTGGTTAAATAGCCTCCCCAAAAACTCTATTGGGTGCTGGGAGGACCTAGAGGATGCATTCCGATCTAACTTCCAGGGCACTTATGTTCGGCCGCCGGACTCCTCCGACCTAAGTAACGTCATCCAGAAGCCAGGAGAGTCCGCGCAGCTATTCTGGAATCGTTTCTTGACAAAGAAAAACCAGATCGTGGACTGCCCGGATGCCGAAGCAATAGCCTCTTTCAGGCACAATATTCGGGATGAATGGCTGGCTCGTCAGCTTGGCCAGGACAAACCAAGGACAATGTCCGCCCTCACATCACTCATGACCCACTTTTGCGCGGGCGAGGATAACTGGCTAGCAAGATGTAGCCACAACCCCGAAGACCCCGGAACCTCCGAAGTTTGGGATGGAAACGGGAAACCGAAGCGCAACAAGAACAAGTGTCGGCACAATAATAGTGATGCCGATGACACGGCTGTTAACGCCGGCTTCCGCAACTCCCGGCCTGGGCAGCGGAAGAAGCCTCCTAAAGGCAAACACGACGGACCCACCCCGCTGGACAAGATCCTGGAGAGACCTTGCCAGATCCACGGCACTCAAGAGAAGCCCGCCAACCATACCAACCGTAACTATTGGGTATTCAAACAGGCAGGCAAACTCGCATCTGAGGACCAAGGCAAGAGCCCGCGCAGCGAGGACGAGGATGAACCCCGTGGTCCGAACGGTGGCGGACAAAAGAAATTCCCTCCAGAGGTGAAGACAGTAAACATGATATACGCCACTCATATACCCAAGAAGGAAAGGAAGCATGCCCTTCGAGACGTCTACGCCGTAGATCTTGTAGCCCCGAAGTATAACCCATGGTCAGCGTACCCGATCACCTTCGATCGTCGTGACCACCCGACCAGTATCCGTCATGGGGGTTCGGCCGCCCTCGTCCTCGACCCCATCATAGATGGGTATCACCTCACTAAAGTCCGAATGGACGGAGGAAGTAGCCTCAATCTGATTTATTCAGATACGGTGAAAAAGATGGGCATACATCTGTCAAGGATCAAGCCCAGCAACACTACCTTTAAAGGAGTGATCCCAGGCGTCGAAGCCCGGTGCACAGGCTCTGTAAGCCTGGAAGTAGTGTTCGGCTCGCCCAATAACTTTCGAAGCGAGGACTTGATCTTCGACATCGTACCTTTCCGCAGCGGCTATCACGCCCTGCTCGGCCATACAGCGTTCGCTCGCTTTAACGCCGTCCCGCACTACGCATACCTCAAGCTCAAAATGCCAGGTCCCAAGGGGGTCATTACTGTGAACGGCAACACGGAGCGCTCCCTCCGAACCGAGGAACATGTGTTGGCCCTGGCGGCCGAATTCCACTACACTGATGATCGGCAAATGCCGACATCTGCCGTAAAGGCACCCAAGGCTGGGAAGCGAGCTCAGTTTCAACCCGAAGTCCCAGAACCTTCTTCTCCCCATAAATAGGGATTCGCCTCCCATCGCACGGCCTTAGAACCGACAAAGTACGTGCCGAGGAGGCACAACTTCGCGCTCAAAATTCCATGGGCAGTGGTGGGGCAAAAATTATTAAAGGGTAAGTGTTCGGCTGGACCGAACTATCCCCATCAACATGTCTTCGGACACACTACAGGTACCATAAAGTACCTGCTACGGCGTAAAGCTCATTCATCGGTGACTTCTCAAGACTTTTCTCCAAAGTCCGTTCGCCGAACAGTACACCTATAGCGGTATATAACTCCTTGGGAGACGCAGGAGTGGACAAGCGACAGGGCACGTCGAGGACGTCAGGTCACCTATCGAAGACCCTTGGTACAACCCCTCCTTTAAGGTTTATATTTCATTTTTTATACCTATAAACAGTTGTATCGGCACTTTTAATAACATAAGAGTTGTTGAGCAAAATTCAGATCCTTTATGTATGATCTTTTCGCTGTCTTTTTTTTGGACACACCCTCTATTTTCTCCCTCTTCTTGCGAACCTGTTTCGGTATATTTCACGATGCAACCGGCTAATAGACCGGGGGCTCAAACTTACAAAATCGCCCTAAGCACAACTGATTTTGCGTCCGGCGTCTTGGAAATCCGCTTTATATGCATTGGTTCCGAACTATGTCTTGGGTCAATAGTTGGGTTGCCCGGCTCCTGTGCTTGCCCCTTTATGTTCCGCTCGTTCGGCTAAAAGGGCAAAGGGAGAACCGCTGCGATTGTGCTTCCGGCTAGCCTGGTCAAGCACCTTAGCGGAGAAAGCCGAAAACTGACTGTCATGGTATGCGAGAACCGGTCTGCGAATCCGAGTTTAACTAAATCTCGTCAGAGGTTATTCCGTGTCATACGATGGGTTTGGTATTAGTACAAACTATGTGATATAGGCTTTGGCCACGGCTCATCCGAACATCACAAACACCTGGGGGCTAGTCATCAGCCTCCCGCACTCCTTTCTCGCGCCCCTATGGCTAAGTGAAAGTAATAAAGCATTATAGTCCGATTGCCTTGTCCGCCCCACACTACCGCCTTTGGGTACCGATAGCTCGGCTAAGGGTCACAGTGTGTTGGCAGAGACACCCTGCGTAGTATCTACATGGGGTCTGAAGCCGACGACTCGCAACTTTCAGTTTCAACGGCCACACAGGAGTTATAAAGGATGCAAAACATTAAAGACATGATAAACCATGCATCTCAAATATAAACGTGTTAAAAGGTCTTCGGACATATTACAACGCATCTAGTCATAAACATTTTCCCCCGAACACTGAGCCTCTATTGCCCGAGCACCCTCCATTACTCCGGAGAAGTACAGCTCGGGGCGCCTATGCTCCTTTCCAGGGGGCGGAGGGGCGGTGGCTATCTTCATTGGATCCAGCCCTGGCCAGTGCACCTTGGCCTTCGCAAAGGCGATCCGAGCCCCCTCGATGCAGGAGGACCGCCTTAATGCGTCGATCCGCGGCGAGGCGTCTCTCAGCTTCTGCACCAGGCCGAAGTAGCTGCCCAGCAGTGGCTTGTTGGGCCATAGCCGGATGCAGAGATCCTTCATGGCCGGCTCCGCCATCCGGTGTAGCTCCATCAGATGCTTCAGCTGCTCAACAAGTAGAGGGGAGCGCTCGGGGGCTTCGAACTGCGCCCAAAACTGTCGAGCTTCATCTTCCTCTCCCCGCGAAGCATAGAACTGATTCGTGTCCGTTGTGCTCTTCTGGAGGTCCGAGCAGGCGCCTGAGGAACGCCACACTTGGGTAAGCAATTTGAACTTGCTATCCCAAAAGACACACTGCAATAAATATAGCTTACCATCCATGATAGCCTTTGCCTGGCTGACTTGCTCTTCAAAAGACCGCCTATCCACCCGCTCCTTTTGGAGATTGGTTTTCAGGGTGGATAGTTCGGCGGCCTGCTCCTTGCCTTTCCGCTCAAGGTCCTCGCACTTTTGGCCAGCGTCCTTGAGCTCCTGTTGGATTTCCTCCACCCGAGCCTCATGCTTGTCGCTGGTAGCTCTCAAGGCGGATAGAGCGGTAGCCGCTTCTTTGGCCGCCGCCCTCTCAACAACAGCCTCCTGCTTCGCCTTCTCAAGCTCGGCCTTGAGCTCCTCAATTTCCTTCGCCGAGGCTGCGTAAGCATTAAACATATCAACAATACTGCTTTGACAGTACGGTAATGGAGAATTTGGATACTCCAATCCGGCTTACCTTGCGCCTCGTCGAATCTCTTGTGCAGAGCGTCAAGCTCGTCTTCGGAGCTCTTGAGCTTCCGATTTAGTTCATCTAGTTCGGCGGCATTAGCAGCCACCGCTGTCGACGAAGCCTATAAAAAACAAAACCATATCAAGTTATATGGGCTCAAAGCCCGCCGAACTGTCAACAATATGATCCTGTGACCGGTCGTTTAAGGACTGTTAGAACATTCCGAACACATATTGTCTTCTACATAGTTCGGACTATGATCTACCGTTGACCCCCAAGTGAGTTTTTCCAAACTCACCTGGGGCTCGGGGGCTGCCATGTATATAATCATAACTCAAAGAAAATCGTATTTCACAGACAGAGCATTACATGGCTTACCTGAAAGCCCGTCAGGAGACCGTTGAAGGCCTCCTTCAGTCCGCTGTCCACGGACTGAATGCTCTGCAATACCGCACCCATAAGGGTACGGTGCTTCCCGGAGATGGAGGCGCTTGACAGAGCCTCCCCCATAGCCGGCCACCCAGCGGTCGGCGGCGCCGGTGGGGATTGGTTGACCCGATCTCCAACCGGAGATTGAACCGGTGCCTCCGGAGGCATAGTGCGCTCCGGAGACTGCCTTGGAGGTGACTGGACATCTCCTCGTCCGGTCTCCTCATTATCCGGGAGAGGCTTCTCCCCCGGGTCTTCGGCGCCCGAGGTGTTAGCCTCGACCATGACGTCATCGCCCCCACCTCCGGTATCCGGCTCCAAAGGGGCCTGTTGGGATGACACCTCCGTGGCGTCCTTCGCGGCGCCCGGAGGAGAAGGGTGCGACGCGTTCCCGCTCTCCGCTAGCTCGGCGGGCGGGGTCTCCCCGTCCGAAACTTGATCGGTGGGGAGAACACGTGGCGGGCTGCAACTCAATAGGCATCCGCTTATTAGTAACATCCAAAGCTTAGCATTAATAGCTCAGGAGGTCTTCGGATATGTACCTTCGAGGTGGGGGCTTGACCCTGAGGTTCCTCCGTGGAACCCTCTCGAAGTCTTCGGACTGTCGTCGGACAGAACTACCTGTGTCCAGCGTGCTTTCTTTTGGGCGGGAGGAGATACATCCTCCGAGGCGTCCGGTGACACCGCCCTCTTTCCTGAAAAGAGGGAATCGCCTCCCCCCTCACCCTCTTGCTCCTCCTCTTGATTCGAGGAGGCGTGGGTTTCTTCGGACACAGCCGCTGGCTGGTCCCTGATGCGCAGGCCTACTTGGCCTGGCTTCTTCTTCTATTTCTTCTCTGGCGCCTTGTAAGGCGCCACGACAAGCATCTCCGACAGCAATGGAGACCTAGGGTCTTCGGGCTGTGGAGCCGGACAGTTGATGCCCGTGGCCTTGCTCAACCATTCCTGTGGAAGTGATCGGAAAATGCTTAGACTTTCTTTAGGAAAACAGAGCTGATCAAATAAAACTGTGCTATACCTTGGAAGGGGGCTTGTCGGCGCTCAAGCCCAGGTCCTCCTTCTTGGCCGGCCACTTCTCCTGCGCCTTAAATAGCGCCTTCCATAGCTTCTCCCGAGTGGTGCGGAAGAGCTGACGGATCGTAGGATCATCATCGGTCCGGTAAGTCCACATGGGAGAGGCCCGGCGGTGGCAAGGGAGGATGCGCCGCTGGAGCATAATCTAGGCCACGTTGGTTAGCCCGATCCCGTCCTTGATAATGGAGGCGACGCGCCTCTACAGGTTGTTCACCTCCGTATCCGACCCCCAATCGAGGCCCTTTCGGACCCACGAGGTCAATCTAGCCCGGGGGCCGGATCTGAATTCGGCAGGAACAGTTCCGGATTCAGCAGGAACAGTTCCGGCCTCCTCCCTTGGCTCGGTGATGTAAAACCACTCTTTTTGCCAAGTTTTGATGGTGTCGATGAGGGTGCCGGATGGCCATACTGCGCGGGGAAGCTTGCTGATGACCGCACCGCCGCAGTCTGCGTGTTCGCCTGCGACACACTTCGGCTTGATGTTGAATACCTTGAGCCATAGTCCGAAGTGTGGTTCGACCCGTAAGAACGCCTCACAGACGATGATGAAGGCCGATATATGCATGAAAGAGTTCGGCGGGAGGTCGTGGAAGTCGGGTCCGTAGAAAAACATGAGGCCCCTAAGAAAGGGGTGGAGCGGGAAGCTCAATCCTCGGATGAAATGAGGAATAAAGACCACCCTCTCGCCTGGTTTGGGGGTGGGGATCACCTGGCCCTCCTCTGCAGCGCGGTGGAAGATATTGGCGGGGAGGTAGCCGGCGTCCTTGAGGTCCCGGATGTCCTGGTCTGTGACCGTGGATGCCTCCCACTTGCCGCTGGCCATGGCTGAGCTCGGAGGAGAAAGGGTGGAAAACCTAGATCTGGGCTCTGGAGGCTCGGGAGACAGGGGAAGCGGGGATGCGACTGGGAAGTGCGGTTAAGCCTTGGGGTTTTCTTCCCCTTTTATTGGGCTTGTTGCCGGTTAGCCTCCCTTCACTGCGCCTTGAATCCCTCCGCTTCCCAAGACGTGCGTGCCATTATACGCACATGATTAAACATATCCTGTGTGAAACGGGGCACGATCTGTGCATTGACGGATCGTGCTGATGAAAACGGCCTCGAACCGCGAATCGAGTCTTTACGACTGGTTTAGCGGTCGTGGTGGGCCGTGACCCTTCGTCAGAAAGGTTGTCAAGGAGCACTATTTACCCCTTGACGTTTGGCCTTCGTGGCCGAGCTATTCATGGTGCTCGGATGATCAATGATCGGGAAAACTACACGTCGTCGGAGGCCGAACTAAACTCGGCCGATCGCTATTTGGAGAAAGGAACTCGCCTCGCAAGCCGAAGACTCTGATTATATGAAGCAGCTGGAGCTAAGACCCTTGGCGTTGGAGGCTAGTTCGGGGGCTACTGAGGGAGTCCTGGATTAAGGGGTCCTCGGGAGGCCGACCTATTTCTTATGGGCCGAACTGTATGGGCCGTTCGCCGGACACTGGATGGATCGAAGACCCTGTCTCCAGGATGGAAGCCTCGAGGATCGTGGCTTATCCTCCAAGTTTAAAGTATTGAATAGGCATGTTTATCCCTTCGACGTGTAACCGACCATGTGTAAACCCTAGGTACCCTCGGCGTCTATATAAGCCAGAGGGTTTTAGGTTGTAGACCAACAGAACTCATCTAGGGTTTTAGTCATACGATCTCGTGGTAGATCAACTCTGTAACCCTTGTATCATCAATATAATCAAGCAGGACGTAGGGTATTACCTCCATAGGAGGGCCCGAACCTGGGTAAAACCTCGTGTCCCTCATCTCCTGTTACCATCGATTCTAGTCTCACAGCTCGGGACCCCCTACCCGAGATCCGCCGGTTTTGACACCGACACCCATGGCTCTCTTTCTTTACCATGTTTCCTAGCCACAAAATCTCTTTTATCATACCGTTTATTTTTAGGTTGTGCGTTATCAAGATCAGGAGCAGGCTCTATTTCAACATCATTATCTGGTTCTTTATCATTACTAGGTTGAGCATCATCGTGAACATCATCATTATCATTTTCATTATCACTAGGTGAATGTTCACTACCAGATTGAGTTTTAGCATCGGAAATAGAGACATCATTATTATCAGGAGGTTTTTGTGTCTCGGGTTCACTAGAGGTATGCAAAGTCCTATTATTCTTCTTTTTCTTTTTCTTCTTAGAAGGACTAGGTGCATCAGAATTAATTCTCTGAGAATCTTGTTCAATTCTCTTTGGATGACCCTCGGGATAAAGTGGTTCTTGGGTCATTCTACCTCCTCTAGTTACTACTCTAGCAACGAAATCATGCATATTATTATTCATTTCATCAAGCAATTCTTTTTGAGACTTAGCAACTTGTTCTAACTGAGTTTGAACCATAGAGGCATGCTTTCCTACACCTCTAACATCATTACTGATTCTAAATAGCAAGTCACTCAAGCGAGCAATCATATCAGAATTGTATTTCAATTGTTTCAGAACATGAGCATTGAAATGATCTTGCTTCATAATATAGTTGTCAAACTCATATAAGCACTGACTAGGATGTTTATTGTGAGGGATTTCACTTTCATTAAACTTTAATAAATAATTTACCTCTACCACCTGTGGAGGTGGTGGTGTGTCAAGGCCATGTATCTCTTCAATAGGTGGTAAATTCTTAACATCCTCGGCTTTAATACCTTTCTCCTTCATAGATTTCTTTGCCTCTTGCATATCTTCAGGACTGAGAAATAAGATACCCCTCTTCTTCAGAGTGGGTTTAGGCGGTGGTTCAGGAAGAGTCCAATCATCATAATTCTTCAATATGTTATTCAATAATTCCTTAGCTTGTTCAACAGTTCGTTCCCTGGAAACACAACCAGCACAACTATCTAGGAAGTCCCTAGAAGTATCGGTTAGTCCATTATAAAAGATATCAAGTATTTCATTTTTCTTGAGAGGATGATGAGGCAAATCATTAAGCAACTGGAGAAGCCTCCCCCAAGCTTGTGGGAGACTCTCTTCTTCAATTTGCACAAAGTTAAATATTTCCTGTAAGGCAGCTTGTTTCTTATGAGCAGGAAAATATTTTTCAGAGAAGTAGTAGATCATATCTTGGGGACTACGCACACAACCTGGAGCAAGAGTATTGTACCATGTCTTAGCACCACCCTTTAATGAGAACGGAAATAACTTAAGGATGTAATAGTAGCAAATCTTGTCATCATGAGCAAAGAGGGTGGCTATATCATTCAGCTTAGTAAGGTGTGCCACTACAGTTTCAGTTTCATATCCATGGAAAGGATCAGATTCAACCAAAGTAATTAACTCTGGGTCGACAGAGAACTCATAATCCTTATCGGTAACAAAGATAGGTGAAGTAGCAAACTTAGGATCACATTTCATTCTAGCATTCAAAGTCTTTTCCTTATACTTGCATAGCAATTTCTTAAGATCGTCTCTATCCTTGCAAGAAAGAATTTCTCTAGTTATCTCCTCGTCCATAACATAACCTTCAGGTATCTTAGGCATTTCAAACTTAGGAGAGCTAGGACTAATAGGAGTTTCATAGTCATTATCAGTTTGATAAGCTTCATCAGTTTCAGCAATCTCATCAGTTTCAGTGGTTTCATTTTCTTTAGCTCTAGCAATTTGTTCATCAAGAAATTCTCCTAGTGGCACATTATCATCAAGCATGGTACTAGTATCATCATTAGCATAATTCATAGCAGAGGTAGCATCATCAATAACTTGTGACATATCAGGATTACTAGCATGTGGTAGTGTTGCAAGCTTACTCATAACAGAAGGTGAATCAAGTGCAGAGTGTGATGGCAGTTCCTTACCTCCCCTCGTAGTAGAGGGGAAAATCTTGGTCTTAGTATCCTTCAGATTCTTCATAATGATAAATTGATATAAATCCCAAGTGACTCAACAAATATTACTATGCTCCCCGGCAACGGTGCCAAAAAAAGGTCTTGATAACCCACAAGTATAGGGGATCGCAACAGTTTTCGAGGGTAAAGTATTCAACCCAAATTTATAGATTCGACACAAGGGGAGCCAAATAATACTTGAGAGTATTAGTAGTTGAGTTGTCAATTCAACCACACCTGGAGATTAAATATCTGCAGCAGACTGATCAATAGCACAGTAATATGATAGTTTGATAGCAGTAGTGACAGTAACAGTAGTGGTAACAATAGTAGCAGTAGTTTTGTAGCAGTTGGAACAGCAGCAACAGTAATAGTAACTTAGCAAGAACAATAAGTGGAAAGATCGTAGGCACTAGATCGGTAACTCGTTGGATGATATTCATCATGTAACAGTCATAACCTAGGGCGACACAGAACTAGCTCCAGTTCATCAATGTAATGTAGGCATGTATTCCGTAAATAGTCATACGTGCTTATGGAAAAGAACATGCATGACATCTTTTGTCCTACCCTCCCGTGGCAGTAGGGTCCATAAGGAAACTAAGGGATATTAAGGCCTCCTTTTAATAGAGAACCGGAACAAAGCATTAGCACACAGTGAATACATGAACTCCTCAAACTACGGTCATCACCGCGAAGTATCCCAAATATTGTCACTATGGGGTTGACGGATCATAACACGTAATAGGTGCATATGACTATGCAAGATCGGATCAAGAACATAGATATAGAGATGATAACATAAACGGTTTAGATCTGAAATCATGGCACTCGGGCCCTAGTGACAAGCATTAGGCATAGCAAAGTCATAGCAACATCAATCTTAGAACATAGTGGATACTAGGGATCAAGCCCTAACAAAACTAACTCGATTACATGATGAATCTCATCCAACTCCTCACCGACCAGCAAGCCTACGAAGGAATTGCTCACTCCCGGTGGGGAGCATCATGGAATTGGCGATGGACAAAGGTTGGTGATGACGAAGACCGAAGATTCCCCTCTCCGGAGCCCCAGACGGGCTCCAGATCTGGCCTCCCGATGAAGAACAGGAGGTGGCGGCGGCTCTGTATCGTAAAACGCGATGAAACTTTCTCTCTAATTTTTTTCTCCGAAACTAGGAATTTATAGTGGCGGAGTTAGGGCAAGTGGGGCCACGAGGCGGGCACAACCCACCAGGGCGCGCCCAGGGGGCCTGGCGCGCCCTCGTGGGTGATGCTCACCCTGGCCCCCCCTCTTCGGTGGATTTTGGCTCCAATAATTCTCATTTATTCTGAAATAATTCTCCAAAAAGTTTCGTTCCATTTTGAGAACTTTTATTTCTGCACAAAAACAACACCATGGTAGTTCTGCTGAAAACAACGTCAGTCCGGGTTAGTTCCATTCAAATCATGCAAATTAGAGTCCAAAACAAGGGCAAAAGAGTGAGGAAAAGTAGATACGTTGGAGACGTATCAGTATGCGTATCAAGACACGTAATAGGTGCATACAACTTGCAAGATAGGATCCAGATCAATCTTATATTCAGAGGTAATATAATATGTTCAGATCTGAAATCATGGCACTCAGGCCCTAGTGACAAGCATTAAGCATAGCAAAGTCATAGCAACACCAATCTCAGAACATTGTGGATACTAGGGATCAAGCCCTATCAAACTTAACTCGATTACATGATCAATCTCATCCAATCTCACCACCGTCCAACAAGCCTACAAAGGAATTACTCACTCCGGGTGGTGAGCATCATGACGGTGTTGATGGAGAAGGGTTGGTGATGACAACGGCGACGATTTCCCCTCTCCGGAGCCCCAAACGGACTCCAGATCAGCCCTCCCGAGGAAGAACAGGAGTTGGTGGCGGCTCCGTCTCGTAAAACGCGATGAAAACTTCTGTCTCATTTTTTTCTCCGAAGATGTGATTTTATAGGACTGGAATTAGGGTCGGAGGAGCCTCGAGGGCCCCACAAGCCATCAGGGCGTGGCCTAGGGGGGCGCTCTGTTGGCTTGTGGCCCCCAGGTGGCCTCCCTCCGGTATGTCTTCGCTCCATAATTCATTATAAATCCCAGAAAAAATCCACAAAAAGTTTCGTCCAATTCCGGAAACTTTTATTTCTGCACAAAAATAACACCAAGGTAGTTTTGCTGAAAACAGCGTCAGACCAGGTTAGTTCTATTCAAATCATACAAATTAGAGGTCAAAACCAGAGCAAAAGTGTTTGGAAAAGTAGATACGTTGGAGACGTATCAACCTCGTACTGACAGTACTTCCATACCCCTAGTGCACACATGTTCTCCTAGATTAAAATAACTTATTGTAGATGTGTTTTCTCATTCATTGTGGTACTTCCTTTTCAATTTTCATGTACTCATAACCATTTGAAAATCAAGATGGTACGCCCTTTTGTACCTGCTACTAACACTACCTCCATAACCCTAGTGCTCACATGTTCTCCTTGATTCAAACAACTTATTGTAGATTTGTTTTCTCATTCACTGTGGCGTTTCCTTTCAATTTCCATGTACTCATAACCATTTGAAAATCTAGATGGTACGCCCATTTGTACCTGCTACTAACACTACCTCCATACCCCTATTGCTCACATGTTCTCCTTGATTCAAGGAACTTATTGCATATTTATTTTCTCATCCATTATGGCATTACCTTTCATTTTGCTTGTACTCATAACCATTTGAAAATCTAGAAGGTACGCCCTTTTGTACCTCCTACTAACACTACTTCCGTACCCATAGTGCACACATTTTCTCCTTAATTCAAAGGACTTATTGTATATGTGTTTTCTCATTCATTGTGGTATTTCCTTTCCTTTTCCATGAACTCATAACCATTTCAAAATCAAGATGCTACATCCTTTTGTACCTCCTACTAACACTACTTCCATACCCCTAGTGCAGACATGTTCTCCTTTTATACCCCCTAGTAACACTACTTCCATACCCCTAGTGCACACATGATGTCTTGACAAAAATATCTTATTGTTGCAACTTTTATATGGCCAAAAGCGGTTTTCTTCATAATCACAATTCAAAATTTGGGCTTGTGTTTATGGGGTATTAACATGTACAGAATGCAGAGAAGAAAATGCAAACTCTTTGGGCGTGGTTTGCTTCGTAACGTGTACATGAATGAACCAAGATATGTGTGTAGCGTGCACAAGTAGAAGTAAGATGCATGTCACATTGGCCATGTCCACTTGTTAGATACATCTACCATTCACTGTGATTTCTTGTTGTTTTGTCAGCAAATTCAGTTGCAATTTCAGAAAGTGTACATGCCTACTTGAGCTACTCCATACATACATGATCAAGTTTGCATACCAAAACATGAATTATTTTTGCGGATGCAAAAAAATGTGACTCTCCCTAGCCAATGGCCATATGGGGAGATAGAAACTCCACATCTTTGTATAATGTTATTATTCGTAGATGTGTTACTGGCACATGTCCTGTAGTCCAGCTTCTTTGCTCGTATATATGAGTGACTGCGTCCATGTTGTGTTAAAAAAAGCTTCTTGCTTGATTTTATAAAGCTGACACCAGTGATTTTGTTGGAGACGTTGACGGGGTAATGGCAGTAGAATCACGATGACAATTCCATATGTATCACCTTTATGTAAACACAAACAACTTGCATACTGACGATCAGAGCGACATTGTATTTTTCTTAGGACATAGGTTCGAGCCTTGCCTAGTGCAGTGCGGCATTATTACTTTTAAACGCAGATAAACTGGTTGATTTTGGCAACTTTTGCAAAAGACACCTCGTAGAAATTAAACCAAGCACGAGTAAGCTACACTGACGTGGCAACCATGTGGACGATTTTTGTAACTTTGAATCAGTTTTGGCCTATGAGTTTATGGACTAAATCTGATCACTTCTTGAGTTCTTGGCATAAAGTGTGCAGTTACTTTGAGTTAATGGACTAATGGCGCATTTCACTCTTGTGTGTGGATACATATGCCGAAGAAACACCTCGGTCGCAGGGGAATAGAACAAATTAATATTTTACATATAGTAATAATTATTTACAAACCCTACACTTGGTGGTGATGGTCTGCGTGTCATCTCACTTAGAGCTTGCCGGCATTAGAATTCACTTCTTTGTAAGTTCAACCATCTTGTTGTGGTGATTATTTTAGTTTATTTTATATGTCACTACATTTTGTATGACTATTACATTCGTGTTTTTAGCTCGGCGTTGAAATTTTTCCCATCTCTTTTTTATAAACTCATCTCTAGCTATTTGAATAGTCGAATCTTTATCCCTTCCCTCGCAACCCAATCACATTTCTAACTAACATACGTACATCCTCCTTTTTCCATTATTAAATAGTTAAAGTGCATGAAATTCCTCCGTCCTTATTGTCGGACCGTCATTATTTGGGGTAACCTTTAAATCCAAAATCAATCTAGTTGCATTCTTTCCACTTCCATCGACTATATTTACCGACCTTGTCATACCTTAATTGACCTTTTGCCTTGCTCAGAGCATCGACGTAACCAAAATGATAGGCTTGGATGTCATGGTTGCTACTTCTGTTTGCTAAACTTGTTGGGTACATGAAATACATAAGATGGTATGCTTTTATGATATTAGAAGACGAATATATTCTTTATTTTGTGTAAGCACATAGACTGATTTTACCATGGTTTTATTGTGAACTTTTTGTGTACTACGCAAACTACTATTCATTTTTTTTTCGGGGAACCGGCAGGAGCACTGCCTCTTCATATTAGATAGCGAAAAGAGAGTAATATGTACAGAGCTGACAGGTTTTAAAAAAAATGGGAAACCTGATAAAACCACAGCTAACACATTCACAGGTTCAGAGTTAGCCAATACCGGTCACCACAGGTGCATGGCCGAAAGCAAGGCACCTTTGCTTTATGTCGTCGAATGCAATAGCCGCGACCTCGAGATGGGTTAGACGAGTACCCATGAAGATTCGTCTGTTGCGCTCCTTCCAGATGTTCCAGATGGTATAAAGGAGGCGTCCACTATGCCGGCGGCGGGCATCTTTAGGCAGCGCGTCGTTGAGTAGGTCCCACCAGTCGTTCATGCCCATTGTCGGTGGCAGCGTGGGCGTGGCCCCTGGGTCCTCACCGTACCAGACCTTCACGTGGGACCAGACAGCAGCGGCGAATGGGCAATCTTTGCAAAGGTGTGTTGCCGTTTCCGGGGCTTGGAGACAGAGCGGGCACATCGGGTCGTGCGGCCATCCACGAAGGGCCAGCATGTCCGCCGTAAGGATCTTCCCATGGAGAACCAGCCAGGCGAAGAACTTGCACTTTGGTTCAGCGTGGGCTTCCCAAATCTTAGCCGGAGCGAATCTAGGAAAGGAACCGATGAATTGGGCCGCGTATGCCGAAGCGGTGGAATAGGTCCCGCTAGGGGTCCACCGCCAGGAGATGGAGTCCTCCTGGCCCGGGGTTAGATGCACCATGGTGACGGCCGAAGCGAGTGCAATGAACTCTTGAAGTTGAGGAGGGGTCATAAGGCGGGCCACAGATCTGATCCAGTTGTCTTCCTGGAGTTCCTTCATGACAGTTCGTTGTTTTCTAGTGGCGATCTTGAAGAGACCCGGCATTAGCAGTCGCAGAGGACCACGACCGGTCCAGTCATCATGCCAGAATAGAGCTTTACCACCGTTGCCCAAGGAGATGATTGTGGAAGCTCGGAAGAGCGCCATGTCAGTGTCGTCGCAGGGGATAGCAGAGCCCATCCATTGGCGGTCCGGGTCATGCCACATTAGCCAAGGCCACCGTAGTCGAAGAGCCCTTCCAAACCGCTCAAGGTCGGTGATCCCAAGCCCACCCAGGGCCTTAGGCCGGCAGACAGTCTTCCAGTTGACCAATGAGTGGCCGCCAGACGCATTCTCGTAGTCATCACCGCACCAGATGAAGTTGCGAGTAATCTTGCCGAGCTTCTGGTTGGCCCAAGCAGGGAGCGGTAAAGCCGTGAGGTGATGAGTTGCAATTGCGCACAACACGGACTTTGCCAGGGATACCCTGCCAGGTCGTGCGAGGTTTTTCCCTTTTCCAGCCTGGCAACCTACCCATAGTTTTGTCGATGAGAGGCTGCAGATCAACCCTCTTGAGACGTCTGGTATGCAGTGGGAGGCCGAGGTACTTTCCTGGGAAGGAGGAAATCTTTGCCGGGAAGCCGAGAAGGATGGCGGGTAAATCAACGTCGTGGCAGCGGATTAGGCCCGAGGCCTCCCCGAAGCAGGTTAGAATCCTAGCGATGGCGTCAATCTCCTCTTTGACAGGGTTGGCGAAGATGCCTACATCATCCGCATAGAGGGATATCCTACAGGGAGCCGACCGCGACTTGATGGGCTTGAGGATCCCAGCCCAGACAGCTGCCTGGAGCATGAGTTGCAGCGGGTCGATGGCAAGGATGAAGAGCATAGGCGAAAGGGGGTCTCCCTGGCGAAGACCCTTGGCATGCGCGAATGGGGATCCAGGTTCGCCATTGAGTAACACCCTAGAGGAGGAGGATGCGAGGGACAAGCAGATCCAATCCCGCCACCGTTGGCTGAAACCCAGATTTTGAAGCACTTCTAGAAGGTAGGCCCAACCCACCGAGTCAAAGGCCTTGGAGATGTCTAGTTTGAGGAAGAGGCCAGGTGTTGAGGAGCGGTGAAGTTCTTTGATCAAGTTTTGCACGTGGAGGAAGTTGTCATGAATGCATCTCTTCTGGATGAAAGCGCTTTGGCTCTTGGAGACCAGTGTTGGGAGAAGCGGTGCAAGACGGTTTGCCAGCATCTTGGAGAAGATTTTGGAGATGCTATGGATCAAACTGATTGGGAGATAGTCGCCAATCGAAGAAGCATCGGCCTTTTTCGGGAGGAGAATGATGTTGGCCGAGTTGATGAGACCCGCGCAGTCTCCTCGTAGGTTTGCCATTTGCTGCGTAGCAGCCACGACGTCAACTCTGATGATCTCCCAGCATGATTTGAAGAAGGCACCGATGAAACCGTCTGGTCCAGGGGCCCGCACCGAGGGCTGGGAGAAAGTGGCCTCCTTTATCTCAGCCTCATCGAAGGGGGCGTCCAGAGAAGAAAGGTCGTGGTGTTGCATACCAATGCTCTCCCAGGCGATGCTCTTGGAGCGAACAACAGGCTATCCAAGGTTGGCCTGGAAGTGGTCAAGGAGAGCCAGCTCCTTGTCTTGCTTCGTAATTGCCAGGCCAGAGCCGGTGTTTAACGTCTGAATGAAGTTTTTACGCCTACGGCCATTTGCTCTAGCATGGAAAAACTTGGTGGTGGCGTCCCCTATGTGGATCCAGTTTAACCGCGCGCGCTGTCTCAGCTTGATTTTCTGAATGGCAAGTAGTCCAAGGTACGAAGCCTTTAGCTGCGTCCGCAAGTCCCGCTCCTAGCTAGAAAGAAGGCGAACTTCTTCGGCGACGTCAAGACGCCAAATGATCTCCTTGGCCACCGCGATCTGGTTGTTGAGCACGCCGACCTTCTCCTTTTGCCACTTCTTCAGAGCTTTTGCCGTTCGGCAGAGCTTAATGTGAATAGAGCGGATCGCATCTTGAGCCTTGACAGGCTTACTCCAAGCCTGGGTGACGACGTCGTGGAAGCCAGGAAGACGTAGCCAGAATTCCTCGAATTTGAATGAAGGCTTTCGAGGGGTGTTCGAGCACCCCTGGAGGAAGAGCGGGGCATGGTCGGAGCAGGCCGTGGTGATAGCTTGAAGGTGGGCGTTGGGGAAGAGCATGTCCCAGTCATCGGAGTGGAAAACATGGTCGATCTTGGTGAGAACCGGGTTTTCCTGCGCATTTGACCACGTGAACCGACGTTCACACAAGCGTAGCTCTTTAAGCTGCATGAAATCCAGGGCGCCGCGAAATTTCCCGACAAGGCGGCGGTTGATGTTGGCGTTGCTCTTGTCAGCCGCTTTGGTGATCAGATTGAAGTCGCCCAAAAGAAGCCACTCGCTTCTGGCCATGGTCTTTAAGGACCGCAGTTCCTCGATGAAGGCCAACTTATCTTGCTCGCCCTGCGGTCCGTAGACACAAGAGATGGTCCACGCGTGGCGCTCGTGAAGCATTGTGATTGTCGCAGAGATAGACCCCGGAGTCGCATGGAAATCTGACAAGGCGAAGAATTGGTCTGAGGCGGCCATAATCATGCCTCCACGGGTGCCGGATGCAGGCAGGACGTGGTAGTTAGCGACAAAACTTGGACCGAGCATGTCGCGAATGATAGCGTCGTCGACGAGCTGAAGCTTTGTCTCCTGAAGATAGACGACGGAGGCATGTGAGTCACGGACGATGTCACGGACGGCGTCGCGGCGGGCCCGAGAGTTGAGACCACGGACGTTCCAGCAAATGATGTTGACGGGACAAACGGCCTTCCGCCAAACTGTGTTATGGAAAAGGAAACCTAGCCTCCCGGGTCGCTAGCTCGCGCCACTCCGGAGGCCTCCCGCCGTCATCCCTAAAAGCGCCGCCGCCACCATTTCCTCCCCTCATCGTCGCCGAAGGAGGCCTCCGGGCGAAGTCCAACGGCAGACAGCGGTGGCGAGGACATGTGTTGCTCGGCAACCGAATAACAGTGACTGTGATTCCCCTTGAAGCCCCCATCTCCATCTGCCCTACTTTCATGCTCCAACAGATCTACCCACGCGACCATCCCTTCCACCTACTTCTTCGGCCACCATGCACATGCGACCCCTGCCCCCTGAGCGGCGTGCTCCACATGCCCTATCCTACATCCATGGTCGGTCTTGTTCCCTACCTCCTATCCCCCTCTCATCTCCTCTACGAGGATCCAAATGCATGTCCTCCTTCTCCATCCCCTAGCTTGGATTCTCAAGCTTAGCGTCGTTCGGCGCCTGATGGTTGTTAGCCATAATCTTGCATGCATTGTTAGTTGACTAGATTGCATATAGTCTGTTAGTGCCAACCGGCTACATGCATGTGGTTTCGGCTGGCTCGTGTGGCGGCCGTTGCATGAGTTGTTAGCTGGATGAGGTTAGGTAGCTAGGCTAGTTGTGATTTAGTTAGTGCATGCAGCCGTTAGCAGCATGGCCGGGTCGTAGATCGTGGTGAGATCCCAGGTCTGTTAGGCTGAACATGCGTGCGCGGAATTGGTGGCTGGGTCGGGTGTGTGTGCACCGGGTATAAAACCCCTCCACCCCTTGTACTGATCTGCGCCGGTGTGGTATGTCCCCAGGTTAAGAAATAAAAACGCCGTTCGTGCGGCGTGGCGCCGTTCGTGCGGCGAGGCGTTTGTCGCCGGAAATTCTTGTGTCAATGTGCTCCTCTTCTTTTTGCACCTACGTACGTCCGAGTGTGTGAGAGAGAGAGGTCCGTCCGGCGTTCGTCTCGCCGGAGCCTACTCGGCGTTCGTCGCCGGACTGGGTTTGTCCCAACAATTGGTATCATGAGCTTGGTTACCGTGGGCGTCGTTCGCCTTGCCGGAGGCGTGCCGGCGGTGACGGCGTTCGCCGGCGGCTGCGTGATGCAGCTCCGGGCCGTGTGTCGGCCTGAAGAGATGCGCGGCGCTGCGGCTGTCACCGGCATGTGTTGTCGGAGCCGGAGAAGATGGCGTATGTCGCCGCAACCAGAGACGAGGATGACGGCGTATGTCGCCGGAACATCGGACGTGTGTCGCTGGCGGAGAAGGATCTCGGCGTGTGGCGCCGAGGAAGATGATGGAGGCAACGTCAAGCTTGGTGGAGGCCATAGCGGCAGCCATGGCGACGGCGACGACGGGAGCTGCAGCGACGACAACGACGGCGAGGTCAAGATTAGGGGGAGATTGTTAGCCATAATCTTGCATGCATTGTTAGTTGACTAGATTGCATATAGTCTGTTAGTGCCAACCGGCTACATGCATGTGGTTTCGGCTGGCTCGTGTGGCGGCCGTTGCATGAGTTGTTAGCTGGATGATGTTAGGTAGCTAGGCTAGCTGTGATTTAGTTAGTGCATGCAGCCGTTAGCAGCATGGCCGGGTCGTAGATCGTGGTGAGATCCCAGGTCTGTTAGGCTGAACATGCGTGCGCGGAATTGGTGGCTGGGTCGGGTGTGTGTGCACCGGGTATAAAACCCCTCCACCCCTTGTACTGATCTGCGCCGGTGTGGTATGTCCCCAGGTTAAGAAAAAAAAACGCCGTTCGTGCGGCGTGGCGCCGTTCGTGCGGCGAGGCGTTTGTCGCCGGAAATTCTTGTGTCAATGTGCTCCTCTTCTTCTTGCACCTACGTACGTCCGAGTGTGTGAGAGAGAGAGGTTCGTCCGGCGTTCGTTTCGCCGGAGCCTACTCGGCGTTCGTCGCCGGACCGGGTTTGTCCCAACAATGGTTCCCCGACGGCTGCCACACATCCCCTAGCTTGGAAATTTATGCAACGCTCACAATGACATTTGGCAAACTGTGTTGTGAGTAAAAAAGTTTGCCGAATCAACTTGTGACTAGAAGCCCACAATTGTCTTGGCTAAAAGCCTAAAACATGATCAGACCAAACAAAAGAGCATGCAAACACATCGCTAACAATAGCAAGTAGATATCACAACTTATTTAGACGACCGACAGTGGCACTGGCAGCAGCCATGATACACGTGTGCATGGATGGATAAGCTAGGTCGAAACCAGTACATATACTATATGAAAAAATTATTTAGGCAGCATATATATTTTGTAGGTGGCGTATGCTGATGCATCTCTCAGACCCAGACGCAATCCTGCACTCCCAGAGGGTCCCCAGCAAGGCCGAGGGGATCAGGCCCATCCAATGATACAAGGGAGGTCTAAGACGTGAGCCATGCCGCAGGCAGTGAACACGGCATTGACGTTGTCGGTGGTATTTGCGCCGACACGGAGGTCCCGGCTGAAGGCGATGTTGGAACTAATCTTATTATTAGTACTGGATTTAGACTACTAGATTCTGCTTTTGAGTCATGCATGTAGTTGAGTGGTAAAACTTGAGGCCGCGGGCAGTGTGTGCACACACAAATGTGATCGTGTGTGTACCAATGCAAGCCAATAGTGTTAATTAGTTGAGTCACGTAAACCAACCTGTGGTTGGATGGTTAGACGGACTGTGGTATCTCCAGCCCACCAGGGTTCAAATCCTGATGCTTGCATTTATTCCTGGATTTATTTCAGGAACTCCGGCGATGCGCATTCAGTGGGAGGAGACGTTCCCGTCGATGACGAGGTGCCTACGGTGACTTCGTAAATTTCAAGATGATATGCCGGCTCAATCTCTCGGAGGTGCTCATAGGGGTAGGGTGTGCGTGTGTGCGTTCATAGGGGTGAGTGTATGCGCGTGTATATGAACACTTGCGTCTGTACTGTGTTCAAAAAAAAATTAGTTGAGTCACTCTTAGAAGAAAGTGGATGCAAGTGTGGGCATCCGTTAGGTGAGTAGCATGCACGTACTGCATGGATAAGATTAGTTGTTAGAATGGCTTAGTTGTGGACCTGATAATCAGCAGTGTTGTGCGTCTTCATGTGCGAGGAGATCGGCCGAAACTGAGTGGCTATCGGCTAGTGGAGCTAGTCATGGTTCGGCCGATGTGTGTGGCTTGACCGTGGGTTGCATGCAAACGTGTGTGCGTGTGGGGTTCGGCTCTCCTGCTGGGATCCCTGCACGCACTATCGTGCAGGGTCAACCAGCGGCTAACACGTGGCCTGGTGGACCCATCACTTAAACAACCACATCTCCGTATCTCCTTAATTACAGAAAATCAGCAAAACAGCTTTTCTTTCCCCCCGCGTATCAACAGATTGCCGCCAAAATCTCCAACATCCTTTCTCCCATCTATCTACTCCATTGTGGATTACACGAGAATACATCAGGATCGATAGAGAATTGCCCTCTCACGTGGACCAGCTTCTACGGTGTTCTTCGGCATGGAAGGAGCTCCCGCGTGTTCATCATCCATAGGTTTGTTGGTGTGCCTTGAATCTGCAAATTATCAACACTCTTGTCATATGGAGGAGACAAGATTAAACAGAAAGAAACAAAGAGCTTAATCTATGACATGCAAATTAATCCTTGAGACTTAGCTCCTCGTACTTCTTCTTCCATAGGTCTGTTTCTTGTGTCTTTTTTGCCAATTGTAATGATAGAGATTATTGTATCTAAGAAAAAAGGTCAATGTTTTGCTAATGCTCCTATGGATACAGTGTGATATTTCAGAAAATATGTTGTCCCATCTTCAAGTGATGTTCAGGTTTCACTACAACAGGACTGTGAATATTGTGTGTGTTTTTATACAAAAATGTGTCTCCATGAACTAATTAGTATATGATATTTTTATGTTGTGTAGATCATGACACCACAGATGTGGGAGACGCAGGTCAAAACACAGAAGATTATTACAGCAAAAAGTTAAAACCAGAGATAGGAATGGAATTTGAGAATGAAGATATAGCATATCAGTTTTATAATGCATATGCAGGACATGTAGGTTTCAGTGTCAGGAAATTTTGGCATGATAAATCCTCAATGAATGTTATCCGAACAAAGAAATTTGTATGCTCAAAGGCAGGTTTCAAGGACAAGAGCAAGGAACAATGCCAACGGAAGCGAGCAGATACAAGAGTTGGTTGTCTGGTAGAAATGACCATCAAAATAAGTGCTAACGGAAAATATGTTGTGAGCAGCTTTGAGGATGTCCATAATCATGAACTCGTAACTCCAAGCAAAGCTCATCTACTGCGATCCCAAAGAATTACAGAAGCTCAGAAGGCCCAGATTGACATATTGAATGATTCAGGTATTAGACCAAAATCTGGTCATGAAGTGATGAGTAGGCAAGCAGGGGGCCGACAAAGTCTTTGCTTCAGTCACAAAGATTATAAAAATTATCTCCGATCAAAGCGTATGCAATCAATCCAAGAAGGCGATACAGGTGCCATTCTTCAATACCTACAGGATAAGCAAATGGAAAATCCATCCTTTTTTTATGCAATACAAGTAGATGAAGAGGATATGATGACTAATATATTCTGGGCAGATGCAATATCAATATTAGATTATCACTACTTTGGTGATGTGGTATGCTTTGACACAACCTTTAAGACAAATAGTTATGGCAGACCGTTTGCCCCTTTTGTTGGTGTCAACCATCATAAACAAACAATGGTTTTTGGAGCTGCATTATTGTACGATGAAACAGCTGATACGTTTGAGTGGTTATTTGAAACATTCAAAAGGGCCATGTCAGGAAAAGAACCAAAAACAATATTGACTGACCAATGTCCTGCCATTATTAGTGCCATTGACAAGGTTTTTACTAATTCAATACATCGTCTGTGTGTGTGGCACATGTATCAGAATGCTGCAAAACATTTGAGTCATGTTTTCCAAGGTTCGAAGACATTTAAGAAAGATTTTGTCAAGTGTGTTTATGATTTTGAAGAAGTTGATGAATTCTTAGCAGGTTGGAATGATATGCTAGTGAAATATAATTTGGAAGACAATGACTGGCTACATAGATTATTCCAGAACAGGGAGAAGTGGGCTTTGGTTTATGGGTGACAAACCTTTTGTGCGGATATGAAATCTACGCAAAGAAGCGAGAGTATGAATGCACTATTGAAGCGATACTTGCATGTCCGCCTAGATTTATTAGATTTCTTCAAGCACTATGAGAGGGCCGTGGATGATAGAAGGTATGCTGAAGTGGAAAGTGATTTCTATGCGAGTCAAACATCACCAAAAGTGCCACATGTGCAGATGTTGATTCAAACTTCCAAAGTATATACACCTGCTATGTTTGAGATATTTAAAGGAGAATTTGACATGGTAATGGGATATTGTGTGTATGAAAGTGGTCGTACTGCCTCTATGTCTGAATTCAAGGTTACCCATTCAGCTAGCCAAAATAGTCATACGGTGAAATTTGATCACAATGGATCAAAAGTTTCCTGCTCATGCAAAAAGTTTGAATTTGTTGGGGTATTGTGTCGTCATGCATTGAAGGTGTTGGACCACAACAATATTAAGGAGTTGGCACCGGAATATATCTTGAAAAGATGGACAAGGCAAGCAAAATCAGGGCCATCACATGCATTTCAAAAGTGCGTTGATGATGAAGATGCTAGAGTTGTGCTAGCTAGGCAGTATGGATCACTATGTCGCACTTACAATAATATTTTGAGCAAAGCAGCAGCAAACAAAGAGGCATATGCACTACTGCAAAGTATGTCAATTGAACTAATGGAAAAGGTGGACCAGATTTTACATGGAAGCAACCAGTCGAAAGATATACCATCTAATCATGAACAAGCTAAGAAACAAGCAGAGAAACAACCAGTTGAATGCAATAATGAGAACGTTGTCCAAGCACATGGAATAAAGAGAAAAGAGAAAGGAAATAGCAGTAAGAGGATTAAATCTGGATTGGAACTAAACAGTAAGAATACACGGAAGAAAGGTATGGTATAGCACAAGAAATGGCTACATAAATTTCTGCTCATGTTATTTAAATAGATCTAACAATTTCGTTTCCAAATAGGTCAAGCAACAACATGCAAGAATAGGAATGGTGATTGTGCTTCTGCCTCAATTGAAGCAAATCCTAGCTTCACCATGTCAAATCAGTACTCCAACTTGCAAGTACTGCACGGTGCTATGCCTCTAGTACTACAAGCTACGAACTATAGTTTGCAAGTACCGTCGCATGCTATGCCTCCACTACCACATGCTGCAAACTACAATTCACAATTGCTGGCGCATGCTATGCCTCCCAACCCACAAGGTACGAACTATAATTTCCAAGTATTGCCGCACGCTATGCCTCCAAACCCACAAGCTACGAACTAAAATTTGCAAGTATTGACGCGCGCTATGCCTCCACAACCACAAGCTACGAACTCCAATTTGCAAGTATTGCCGCGCGCTATGCCTACACAACCACAGGCAGATAACTACAATTTGCATCTACTTCCACAGACTTTGACATGAGTACCACGGCCAGAGAATTTTAATTTGCAAGTATTGCATCACGGCCTGCCTCAACTACAGCAGGCAGATGCTACTTCTTTTCAGCAGTTACTCGGCTTGCAACCACAACAACCATATTTGTATTATGGCACTCAACCAAGTCAGGTATATTTATTTAGTTAGTTGTTAAAAATTAAGATGAACATGCATAGGTCATTCACTTCCATTAACTTTAAACTGTATGTAGAGTTCTGTATTGATACCAAACTCGGAATGGGCAGCATATCAAAATGACCAGCTGCCGACTAAGGTATTGTTTCACTTACAAGTCACACTCTCAAATTCAAGTTTATTTCTCACACAAAATAGTTCCTTTCTTATTTCAGGACTTGGGTAGCCAATCAAGCCATGGACAAGATAGCACTTTTAAATAGCTCTATATAAACTTTGCTTCTCAGGATTGGTCTACAAAACAATTACGTCCCGATGTAATAGTTTATCTTACTGTTATTTTCGGTGTGAGATGTATAACGGATTTATTCTAAATGGAGATATATAAGTGTACTGATTAGTTGCTGGTTATTTCTCCGTGGTTCAATCCACAAGGATCTTTCACCAATTTGAGATTTCTGTGACTGTCGTGTGACTAAAAACAGAGAACATAGCTAAAATGAGGCTGCCTAGTTTGAAGTCATCGAAAGCTAGTTTAATCTCAAATTAATGGTTATCTTAGCAATATACTACTAGTAGTAATTAATTGGACAGTCCCTGTACTAGTTTGAAGCCATCGAAAGATAGCTAATAGTACAGGATAGATGAAGAAATCAGCTAGCACTAACCTCGGTCCAACGAGTGTGCATCGGGCTCCCGTCTTGATGTGCGCCTGCACGACCTCCTGCGGCATCCCGGCGAAGCAGCGCTGCGCCCAGCCGGCCGCACGCCCTGCAGTTCCCCACCGATCTGGTCGGTCCAGGAGGGGAACGGCGGCCTGCCAGAGCAGCTACTCCAGCCTTGGCCGGGGCTTGGGCATGCCGGAGCTGGCGTGCCGGAGTCAGGCAGCGGCAGCCGCGGCTGCTCCCTCTGTCGCTCGCAACGGCCACCGACGGACGGCGGACCTCACTTTCTGGAAGCCTCTCTCTCACGGAGCTCAGCTGAGTGGAATAATGGTAGTAGCTCGAAGTGTCCGCGGCGGATAAGGCAAGGTAAAGGACTTTTCAGCAAATTAAACAAAAAAATCTGTTTACTAAGTGGTGGGGTCCACCAGGCCACGTGCTGCCCACTGGTTGGCCCTGCACAATAGTGCGTACAGGGCTCCCAGCAGGAGAGCCGAACCCGTGCGTGTGTGCGTGGCTTAGTGGGTGTGTGTGTTGTGGTGAGTCTGGGTATTTAAGGCCTTGTAATCAGGTTGTTTATTTGCTAATTAAGTTGAACAAGAGAAAGGGCACAAGTGTGCGGTGCCAGAAAAAGCTCTGTGTTCTTCTTCTCCACTATATATGTGTGTGTTGATCCTGGGGCGAAGCCAACATTTGGTATTCAGAGCCATGGCCGAAGAAGGATCGCGCGCTCCGTCGCGTTTGCCGGGTTGCCGGAGGGGCTCAAGCTCACCTATACGGTGTGAGCAGAGTTCGACGCGGCGTGGCAGCCGTGAGGGGGTGCTGCACAAGAGCCTTGTGCATCGAGGTCCATTTCACCGTCGTCGTCGAGCTGCGTCACGACCAAAGGAGAGCATGTTGCCCGGTAAGTTGTGCCACCGGCGGCAAGGAGGTGATGGCCATGGAGCGGAGGCCATTGCCATGAGGAGTTTCATGTCGGAGTTGTCGGCAATGTGCGTTATCGACGACAACATGAAGGCTAGTCATCGGCGAGTTGCGGCACCGATGGCGAACATGAGACCGCGAGCGTGTCGCGGTGACACGCTTGTGGTGAGGGCGTAGGAGGTGTGGCTCTCATCGAAGGCAACGACGGTGGCGGTATTCGGCGTGACAAGATGGCAATGGCGGCCGTCTACGTGTTGCACCGACAACATCGACGACCACGGGCTTCAAGAGAGAAACAATTAATAACAAGATTAGGGAGGTGATTGTTGAAACTAATCTTATTATTAGTACTGGATTTAGACTATTAGATTCTGCTTTTGAGTCATGCATGTAGTTGAGTGGTAAAACTTGAGGCTGCGGGCAGTGTGTGCACACACAAATGTGATCGTGTGTGTACCAATGCAAGCCAATAGTGTTAATTAGTTGAGTCACTCTTAGAAGAAAGTGGATGCATGTGTGGGCATCCGTTAGGTGAGTAGCATGCACGTACTGCATGGATAAGATTAGTTGTTAGAATGGCTTAGTTGTGGAACTGATAATCAGCAGTGTTGTGCGTCTTCATGTGCGAGGAGATCGGCCGAAACTGAGCGGCCAGAGAGGTGGTTATCAGCTGCCGTTTCTATCGGCTAGTGGAGCTAGTCATGGTTCGGCCGATGTGTGTGGCTTGACCGTGGGTTGCATGCAAACGTGTGTGCGTGTGTGCGTGGCTTAGTGGGTGCGTGTGTTGTGGTGAGTCTGGGTATTTAAGGCCTTGTAATCAGGTTGTTTATTTGCTAAGTTGAACAAGAGAAAGGGCACAAGTGTGCGGTGCCAGAAAAAGCTCTGTGTGTTCTTCTTCTCCACTATATATGTGTGTGTTGATCCTGGGGCGAAGCCAACAGGCGACGCTCAGACAGTTGGCGGCGTTCGGCATCCCTCGTATCTGCCCACAACACTGGTCCTTGTCCACCGGGCTCATCCTTCCCAGCTGGAGGTTGACACACACTCTTAGCTTGACTATGTCCTTCAGCAAGCAGTGGTTGCCACAGGGTGATGGTGTTGGTGCCGTTGCTGGTGGAGGCGACAGGCTCCGGCCACTTGCCTGGACAGAAGCCATGCAAAGGAGGATAGCGGCGAGGAAGAGGACGCGTGAGGACACCATGGCTTTCGTGTTGGTGATGGCTATTTTCGGAGATGCTGCCTGAGTGGATGAATTGGGCTGATATTGGTGCCTATGCATACTAGAAAGGTATCAATTTATAGGACGCATGAGAAGTTGTTTTGAAGAGGCGATTAGTGCTCTCGTGGAGATAACAATAGCGTCATGGCTCACACAAACGAGAGACTACTTTTCAGGCAACTACGTGGACTGCATCTAAATTCCTTAAGATCTTAATTAGTGCATATATGTACAAGCAAGAAATGCAAGAAATAATACTTTGGCAGTGAATGTACAATGCAAGTACATCCTTCATAGAGATAAGCCCACCTTACAACCTCGAACTACCACCGGAGTCTAAATCACAACCCTGAACTACGAAACTGTCTAATATACAACCCTTAACTTTCAAATCCGGACAAAAAACAACCATGTGTTGGTTTTTGACTGATTTTGACCGGTTTTCCAGTCAACCGCTTAGTTAGCGCCAAGTCATTTTTGGGTCAAATTTTGGCCAAAAAAAGGTTCCAAGAAAAAATTGAAAAAATTCTCAGAAATCCACATGACCATTATTTTCGATCTAAGAAAGTCTCAACAAGTTTTGCCAAGTATAAAAAAATTAGAGAAAAAAAATCAAATTCAGAGCCTTTTTGTTTCAAATTTTGGCCAAAATAAATATTTTAGAAAAATTGCAAACATTCTAAAAAAATCCACACAACCATTAGATTCAATCTGGGAAAGTCTCAACAAGATTTGCCAAGTATAAAAAAACTAGAGCGAAAATTCAAATTTAGACCCTTTTTGTTTCAAATTTTGGCCAAAAAAATGTTTTCATAAAAAATGAAAACAAACTTAAAAAAATACACACAACCTTTAGATTCAATCTGTGAAAGTTTCAAGAAATTTTGCCCACCGGATAAAAAAATAGAAGCAAACTTCGGATTTAGGAGAGGTGACATGGCGTACGACTTGGCGTTGATTGGTCAAAACCGGTCAAAACCAGTCAGAAACCAACACATGGTTGTTGTTTTTTTCGGTTTTGAATGTTGAGGGTTGTATATTTGATGGTTTTGTAGTTCACGGTTGTGTTTTAGACTTCGATGGTAGTTCGAGGTTGTAATATGGACTTATCTCTCCTTAATAAGGTCTTAATTAGTAGTACAACGTACACGGAATAAATGCAAGAAATAACACTTTAGAAGTGAACGTACAATGCAAGTACATCCTTAATAAGGGTCTTAACTAGTAGTACAATGTAGAAGGAAGAAATGCAAGAAATAACACTTTGGCACTGAATGTACAATGCAAGTACAAGCGTAGAATTTCCACACTCACTTATTTCCTATTATAGAGCACACATATTTTCGTAGAAACTAACTGAAACAATGCCTTTTCATATAAACGAAAAACAAGTGATACGATAAGCACACATGCCTAAACCCTTACATGGGAGATAAACGGAATATTCACCAGCCAACACGAACAATCAGCTGGGAGCCTTCACAAATCAGGTCACACTGCTTGATATCCGCAGCAGCTGGTAAGGCCGCTTTGAAGGAAGTTTGTCTGCTGCATAGCATTAACGATACGATGATTCCTTCAGTTTCACACATGTCACACAAACTGTACAGCAACCTTCCACTGCAGTGCCATCTTATATCCTTCGAGGTTTAGTTTAGCTTTTTCCTCCTCACCACTCTCGGAGACTCCTTGTGTGCCAGGTCTGCTGTCATTGCTTCCCTCGTTTAGGCTTGCACATGATTCTAAATGATGGAAAAGGGAAATCCTTGCGTGTGTGACTTGTAGCTTATGGAGGCTCATGCTGTCATACCCTCAAGGTGAGCATGTTGGCCGTGAGAATTATCTCATGAAGCACAAGCCAAGAAATGTATTTAAAATTTAAACTTTTTTGGTGAAACCGCACGCATATACTAACTCACTTCATGAAGTCCTTCTTTTGCATTATACTAAGGCAAATTTTAACATGTTCCCTGTTACCTCCTCTTTTCACATGTGAGGTAAGAATGTAAGAGTTAATCATACCACTAATTAATGAGATTAATAGCTTAGATCTATTATAGCTCTTACCTCTCATGTGAAAAGATGGGGTAAGGAGAGCATGTTATGTCTACTTGTTTATGAAGTGAAATACGTCATCATTACAATGCTCGACACTGAGAAACAAGTTGCTAATCCATTTAATCTTGCCGACAATAGCCGGGAACCACGACCACCAGCATGCAGCGCGGGCAATGGGTGGAGAACAGATGGCTACCTTGCAGTGAACCATGGTCGCCCACATGCAGCAGATAACGAATGGTGGATGGAAGGCTACCTCTCTGGGAACTAGGGCCACGACTTGCAGTGGGGAACCGGCGGCGAACGGAAGGCTACCTCACCGGGTACCTCAACTACTAGTTACATTTTTTGTTTTAGTAGTAATTAATGTAATTAGCTCACTGCTATTGCATAAGAACAGTTTCTAAAATATCACTTTACAAGGTTGCTGGCCTATGTGTTTCACTAAATTGGTTGTGTACATATGTGTCATGGTTTCCTTTTTTATCCATGGTCATGTAGCTCTTAACCATGAAAAATCCAGGAAGGTTGCGAAAGAGGTTGTCTTTACTTTAGTGAATGCTTATGTAATAGGCTGTAAAATAAGCTACTAGGTTGTAGGATCTCTGTTTCAGATGGTCAATGCCTTCATTGTTGATAAAACTGCAAGCACAGGAACATAGTTCTATATAGTAGCATGTGAGCTAATTATAGCTTTTGTAGAAACTATATTGTTAACTCTAATACCATGAGGATTTATTGATCAGAGTTGTGTTAATCCGCATATGAGCTTTGAACAACTTGAGCTGATTCCACTTTCTTGACAAATTTGTGTGATTTTTTTTATAGGTACTTAGCCAACTCGTGTGCACATGGACGTGATGACTTTGCAGTGTTTATGGACCAACGAACTTGTATTCTAGACCATTTGGTGTTTCGGGTATTTTGGAGCGGAGCGTCATATACGTTCAGGAGTATTCTGCACGGACGGGATCTTCTAAGAGAAAGAGTCATATGGCGTGTAGGTGATGGAGCATCCATAAACATACACCATGCAAACTGGATCCCAAGGGCGGGAAGTATAAAACCCCTCGGGCAGCAATACGTTCAGGGCATCACTAGGGTGAGTGATCTGTTGAGCCCCGATGGCACCTCATGGGATCATGGGAAAGTGGATGCTATTTTTTCTGCAGATGACGCATGTGATATAAAGCAAGTGGCAATTGGAGGCCCGGGGAGCAGTGATTCCATGGCGTGGAACCATAGAAAGTCAGGTCTGTTTAATGTGAAGTCGGCATATCACCTATGCATGGCGCTTACTAAAACCGGACGCCCGGAGTCCTCGTCATCGGTGAGCAAGCATAAAAGTTGGCTATCACTGTGGAATACCAATGCCCCTGGCAAGGCGAAGATACACACGTGTCGGCTGATAAAAAATGGTCCGGTAGTAGGTTCTGAGTTGCATAGGAGGCAAATCAAACCGGGTATCTTCTGTTATGTTTGCGGCAGAGAAGAGACGATCATTCATCGTTTTTGGACGTGTGTGCATTCGGCCATGTTCTGGAAGGTGTTAAGCTCGAAGAAAGGGGTTCCGGTGGCGATCCCACCGGTGTCGGACGTGCCCCATGGAGAGCTAGCTTCATGGCTGCTGCAGTGGTTTGCAGGTGCTGACAAACAGGAGAAGGGTTTGATGGCTCAGGCTATATACGGCCTTTGGCTTGCACGAAATGACGCGAGGGGTGGCAAGCGACTAGCTGACCCTAGGGTGGTTGCGGAGACAGTCCATCAACACATCATCGAGCGGGCGGTTGTTCATGAGAAGCAACCGAAGATCCCATCTCCGGCACTGGCTGAGAGATGGTGTCCACCGGAACAAGGGTGGCTCAAAGCTACATAATTCTGATGGAGCCTTGGCAAAGCATAGAGTCCGTTGGTCCTCAGGGATCACGAAGGAGCATTTAGGGGAGCTGCGTGTTTTGTATTCCCAACTCCCAAGTGTTTCTGATCCTGAACTCGCCGAGATCTTGGCATGCCGTAAGGCAGTGCAACTGGCAATCCAAGCGGGAGCGACAAAAGTTCATGTGGAAGCCGATAACAAGGGAGTTGCAGCTTAGCTGAACGAGAAGTCTAAGAATCTCTCCGCGGCGGGGCCGATTATAGAGGATATCAAGCTTATTATTTACATAAATTCAGATAAAAAAACATAATTTACATAAGATACAGTTCATCGTGCCCCTCAACGCTACTCAGTGATCAACAACTATTGTAGCGCCGCAATGTCCCCGAACCCATCCCAGGGCGTCGTCGGCAGCGCCATCCTCTCGCCGCTACCGTAGCACGACGCCACGGCGCCCCCCTGAAACCCGGCGTTGCCACAAGCGCTGCTTGGCGACGAGAAGAGGCCGCACACGTTGGAAGAAACCCCATGGAAGAAGTCGCGGTACTCGTACGACCCTTCCCCCGCCGGCAGCTCCCCGACCCGATCCGCACATGCTCCCGTCCCCTGCAGTGAATCCGGGTCGTTCCTCTCCACAAGCTGCTTGAACATGGTCGACTTGAGAAGCAGGCTGAGCGCCGTGGACGAGGACGACGGCGAGCTCCTCCTCCTCAGGCCGCCACCGAGCGCCGCCGCGCCGTGGTCGAGGACGAAGGGGTTGCCCGCGGCCGCCGCCGCCGTCGTGGGAGGGAGCATGATGTGGGCCTCGGCCGGGAGGAAGCGCTCGTGCTCCACCTCAACGGGGCTGGGAGGAAGCTGCGTGTGCATGCCGGCGAGGAGGTGGTCGGCGAGCACCGCCGGGCCGGCGACGGGGGGCTTGAGCCACGTGATGTAGGACCTGAGGTCGAAGTTGGTGACGGCGTTGACGCCCTTGTACTCGATCGCCGCGATGTCGTAAGCGCGCGCCGCCTCCTCCTGCGTGCCGTAGGTCCCGAGGTAGAGGTACTTGTTCCCGAAGACGCGCCCGATCCTCGCCTCCCATCTTCCGTTCTGGTGGTGCCTGGCAACCCCTCGGTACTTGGACACGCCTCTAGAGAAGCCGCTGCTCTTCCTGGAATCAGGTTGAAAATTTCAGAGTTAACTATAACTATATGTGTACGTAGGGGATTCGAAACATATGGCAGGGGTTTGGAGTTAACATGTGCCACCTCCTTAGCGACGCGAGGTACTCCTCCTTGGTGAGGGTCTCCATGATCTTGAGCTCCTTGTCGTAGTCCATGACCGGGAAATTTGTGTAGGTGGTGGCGCCCCAGTACTTGAGAGCAGCGAGGTCGTAGGCCCTCGCGGCTGCCTCCTCCTCGTCGTACGCTCCAAGATACACTGTTACAGATATCATTTTCCAGCGTTAATCAACTGATCCATGTACATTTCTATATATTGTGGCAAGCATGTGCAGTGCACATATAGTGGCATGCATGGCAACAAAGTCGAGTAGACGTACCCTGCTTGCCCTTCTTCCTCTGCGTGGGGTTCCACGAGTTCTTGTCCCACAGATGCGCCTCGTAGCGGCCCGTCCACCGATGCCTGCATCCATGAGTCGCAGACGAATTGGTTATCATCGTGTGCCATCATCGACATACATGTATTCTGAATTTCTGATCAATAAATAGTGTTTGTAATCACCTGCTAACTCCACGGAACCTGGAGCTCCTCTTGATGGCGACGCCCGGCAGGGATGCCTTGCCGATGCCGCCACCCACCGGACCGAGCGTCGGCTCCCTCCTCCTCCTCCTGACCACGACCTCGGCACCGCCAGCCGCAGCGGGCTGCGCCGCGTAGCTCTCAATCTCGCTCTTGACCATCATGATGCTGTCCATGGCTAGCTCCGCTTCTTCCGATCCCCTCTCTCTGGAACAGACGCGATCGATCAAAGCAAGGAAAACCAACGAACGTAGGCCAAGGACGTACAGCAATGGTGCTGTTGTGCTTGTGTGAGAGAGAGAGAGCCAGGTGAGACGAGCTGCTGCGTGCAGGTGTCCGCTTGCTTGCTCGCTTATATGCTGGCGACAGATCTTGTCTGCAGCGGCAGCAAGAGAGGAGAAGCAGACAAGGCGTTTTGATGGTTCCGTGGCTCCCGCGTCTGTCTTTACGATGCGGATTTTGTTCGGAAACATCGATTTTAACCGCATGCAGCCACGGATCCTCTGTCCCGTGGCGGAAATCGACCGAGTGTTTTAGTGCGTGCGTGCGACTGCTGCATGAGTATTATACGTGACCGAAGAGCATATGATATGTTTGCGTGGCGAACTAGGGAGAGCCGAGAGGAACGGAGCGCTGCGTTCGCACGAGCCCGGGCCATGGCGGGCTTGGACGCTTGCTTGGAACGAGGGTACGAGACGAAATGGTGGCAGGCAGCTGAGAACCCCGTGCTCCGCCCTGACATGCATGTCTCGTGCGCTTCACCTGCGAAAGAGACCATTCGTTTTTCTTCCGGGTGAAAGCTCTGGGCTTCTCAACGACCAACCCTGCGACCGCGAGAGCTTGGGGTGTTCGTCGCGGCTCGGACGACCATGACGTCGGCCGTGGCGCCGACGCATCGACAGGGACCGGCCCTGCGCTCTCGGGCTGCCCGCGCGCGGCCGGACGGGTCCGTGTCGTGCCACGCACCGTCCAGTCACAGTTTGGGCAAGTGAAGTTTTTGGGTTGGAAAGGTCGGCTCAAACAAGCCCGTAATGGTTACAAAGGCCCTCATTACAAAGATTACAACGACGGTGTGATGGCGCAGTTGGCTAGCACGTAGGTCTCATAAGGGCATGTACAATGGTGCTATCTTAGGAGTGTCACGTATGATAAATGATGAGGTGGAGGAGAGAGAACTCATAAGAAAAGGTTTGTCTTCTCTTATTTAAGAGAAGACAAGAGGTGGTCTCTTAGCACAATATGTTTCACCATGTTTTTAGGAATAACTAGTTATTTAAGATAAGGCTAAGAGATGACCCATTGTAGACCTTTTTTTTGTCATCTCTAAATTACATGCAAGTCTTAAGATAAGACTATCTTATCAACCATTGTACATGCCCTAACTAAAAAAGGGAGTGATACTGAGGTCGAGAGAGAAAATGCTCTGTGACAACTTGGGTCGTCACACATGTCTGAACTTCAGATGATACGAGCAAATCTGAACTTTGTTTTTCTCCTGTGTTTTTTACAATACAGCGAGCGGTCGGTAAAAAAGGAAAAACATGTTGGCTTCGCCCGGGTTCGAACAGGACACCTTCAGTGTGTTAGACTGACGTGATAACCAACTACACCACGAAACCGTTGTGAATTAGCAGCCTCTCAAATTTAGTTATACTATCAATGTGTGCTTCTCAAATCTAGTTATGCTGTTCGTTTGTGTTTACGTGGTGTCCACTCCAAATGAAAGATAGTAAACTCGCGAAAAAAACAAGGGGCGCTAGACTAGTTCACATGGCAGGAGACGAAATTTACTTTGCACCGGACGCTCACACAACGCGAAGGACATACAAAACAAATGTAGCACTTCCCTTTACACAAGAGTTCACATGCGCCAGTGAAGCATGCTGCAATCACTGCTGAGTGGTGTCGACGAGCAGACCAGAGCATGCATCTTGATGCTACTCTGGAGGTGTTGGCACCTTCGCAATGACATAATCCATGGTATGGGTGAGGCTTTTCGGTCGGTTTTCCCAAATAATACATGGATTCACTTTTATTGGCTCAACAAATACATGGATTCTTTTCGCAAAAAAAAAAAAACAAATACATGGATTCACTATACATGTATCCGGCAAGGTGATTTGAAGGGGGAGTCGAGCCCTTTTCTGGAAGTGCATGCACTGCCTGCACCGAACAGATTAAGCTAGGGCGGCCGTCGACCCTTGTCCTACTGGGTCCTCCGCCACTAAGGTAAAAGGACCCCACCATCTCTGTTGTGGGCAGAGCTGGACACTGATGCGAGCTATGACTGAACATCCTGGTGCAGCATCAGCAAGCTGTGTCATCCGCAACTATCGAGGAGATGCTCCAGCGCTGACCCTCAAATTTTCTCCTGCATTTGTCCACGCACCGAGGGACCAGTTCGCGGACACATATGTGGGAGCAGGCGGTCCAAAGCTAGCCGCATATGTATGGTTACATTTTCAAATAAATTTTAACGAAAATAAACAAATTTGATTCAAACTCAAGCAAACCAGACAATATTTATTTAAACTAAGATAATTTTTACATATAATCGGATGATATTTCGCCCGGTGAAATAAAAGTCTTTAATAAAAATCTAACCCTACAATACCTTATACCCGCGGACATGGATTCAGCTTGTAATGCAGATTCTGATGAATGCATACCTCAAACACGAGACATTCAGGGACGGTCGTAGCATTATGAAGGCCCTAGTGCGATTGAGGCACAATGAACATTAACAGAGTAACATATATGCTTTCAACAATATATCGTATTAACAGAGTAACATATATGACAGGGTTGAGTGGGTCTTCCTAGAGAAGATGATGGAGCGGATGGGTTTCTCCCTGAATTTGATTCAAACCATTTTGCGTTGTGTTAAATCAGTGTAATTCTCAGTCCGGCTCAATGGTGACATATCTGAACTGTTCTAACCTTCACGAGGTTTGCGGCAGGGGGATCCTCTATCTCCCTATCCCTTTCTCTTTTGTGTGGAAGGCTTCTCCACCCTGCTGACGAAAGCCCAAGAGGAACACCGGATTAAAGGGGTCGAGTTTGGGAGGGACGACCCTCACATTACTCACCTTCTATTTGCGGATGACAGTATTGTTTTTCTTGAGCCGACGGAGGATAGTTTGCTGGATCTTCACAATATACTGAATATTTATGAGTTGGCCTCAGGGCAGAAAGTTAATTTTGATAAGTCTTCCATCTTCTTTGGGAAGGGGTGCGATGATACGAGGAAAACTATGTTAAAAGGTGTGATTGGTATTGGAAATGAGGCTCTCAATGAGAGATATCTAGGGCTTCCAACACTGGCGGAGCTAGGGAGAAAGTTCGGGGGGGGGGGGGGGGGGGGGGCAAATGATAAAATATCCAGACCTGAGGGGGGCCAAATACTAAATTTATCCTAATCTAAACCCTCTAGTTAATTTCCTTCACACTTTTTGGTAAGGCTGGGGGGGCACAACCATCCCAAGGAGCACACATAGGTCTGCCACTGGCTTTCAACACTGGTTGGTCGCTCAAAAGATGGTTGTTTTAAATACGTGACTGATCGGTCAGCTGCAAAAACTCATGGATGGAAGGCCAAGGGCTATCCAAAGCTGACAGAGAAGTGCTTGTGAAATCAGTACTGCAAGCGACCCCAACGTTTTCAATGAGCTGCTTCGAGTTTGCCAAAAAAAAGGTGTGGGAACCTCACAACTATTTCTTTAAAATTTTGATGGGGAGCGGATCATGGGAAACGTAAAGTCCATTCACTAGTAGAAAACAGACCTTTAGTGCCGGTTCGTAAGGATCTTTAGTGCCGATTCTCCAACCGGCACTAAAGGGTGGGGACTAAAGCCCCCCCCTTTAGTCCCGGTTCAACACGACCCGGCACTAAAGGCCCACCACGTGGCACATGCCGGCGCCGTGGGCTGGGGGACCTTTAGTCCCGGTTGGTAACACCAATCGGGACTAAAAGTATTTAATTCTTTTAATTTTGGTTTATTTTTCCTTTTAATCCTTTAGGGGTTTATGAATTAATTATGGTTTATTTTTCCTTTTAATTTTGTGTTTTCCATTTAATTATTTTTCATTTCAAACATATATTACGCTACTACATACTGTACACGTTGTAGATATATATCATCGAATTTCTCGTACGACGACCATTCACATACATATATATATATACAATTTGGTATATACAATTTCTCCTACAATTTGCGGATCATTACATATGCAGGCATTACTGCTTGATCTTGTAATGGTATTCTCCTTTGGGATCTATGACCTGGTCGAGCAGAAATCCAGCTATTTCCTCTTGAATTGCTCGTACGCGAGCCGTTGGTAGGAGTTGGCCCCGCATCTCCGTCAGCTATAAGAAGGAGCTCAAGATGAATATATTAGTTGTGTGTATATATATTAGCTAGATCATGATAAAAAAATTATGGATAGTGTTGTGTTCTGGCAAACGTACCCAAAGATTTCTTTCGTTTCTGCTCCTTTCAGACGTGATCATGCGAATGTTCTCGCAAACGTAGTATGCTCATAAACTATTCCCCTGCTCCTGCCTCATGCACTTTACGAGAATAAAATTCAATCAGGTAATAATTAATCAAGCATGATAATGGTATTCAAACTAGAATTAAAGAGATGCACAGACGTAGCTAGCTAGTACTACTTAATTACCTTGGGTCGCACCCATGTCAGCTTTTGTTCCCAGTCGCCTGGGACTAGTTTGACGAACTTGGCCCAAGCCCTGCTCGCCGGCAAAGAAAATGAATAAAGGAGTTATTAACTAGTTGATATCAGGAAATGAAGTAAAGAGGCCGACATAGTGCGATAATGATTGAAATTACCTGTCGACCATCCCCCTCACGGTTGCGTATTCGGATGGATTATTATATAGTGAGTCCAGTACTTCAACTTTTCTCTTGTCAACTTCAATGATTAACAAGATCCAATGGTAACTGCATGCGCACACGTTTTGTATAATTAAGCGGGCATGTGCATAACTCATCAACTACACTTATTAACATCTAGTAAGCAAAAAATAGAATTTGTAGTACAAGATATAGTAACACTCACCCGAAGTTGTAAGGAAGTAGTATTTCTGGTTGGGTGTTTAGTTGCTTCAAAAACTCTAGCAGGAATCTCTCTGTGTCTTTTCTCGAATATTGATCTTCCCATATCGCTTGATTAACCGTATTTGGGTCAATGAACCCAATGCCATAGCGTCTAGCTTTTTTCATTTCATACATCTTCATTCTGCATAATACCACAGAAAAGAATATAGTAAGGATAATTACAGGTAATGAACGAGAGCACAGCTAGCTAGCTAGAGACTTAAATTACAGAAAGAAATCACTTACAGACAATAGCAACTGACGATAGATTTGTCGAGTGCGTCTTGATTGAATAACTGAAACAACTCTGGATAATGAATCCACAAATCTTTTTTATGGAAGTAATGCTTTCTCTTGACCCTCACCATGAGGGACTCTTGATTGGTATTTGCTATTTCTTGCATGTACCACGTATGCAAATTGTACAATCTCGTTGGTAGAAGCTTGACATCGTCAGGCTTGACCAGAGGTTTGCCGCGAACATATTGGTATTTTACTTCCTCGTCTGTAATCCCGGGGATTTCCTCAAGGCCTAGGAGTTGTTCAACAGTGACACCGGCCTCTTTAGCCCGCCTTTTATGATCGTCGGTTATTACCAGCCGATCGGCGGTACTCACAGGTGTTTGTACAATGAGCGGGGGGATCGATTGCACTGCCTGTTTTCCCAGTTGGGGAACAGTTTTCCCGCTTTTTTGCCAACTGCTTGGCTCGAGCTCGAGCTCGACTCCTTTTGTCCTGCCAAATATGACTTCTTGATGGACCGCACATAGTCGGAGTCCTTCTGATTGTCAGCCGGTCGAGCCATATCAATAAAGTGTTGTGAGACATGCTCAGGTACTTTATCCTTTGGCGGCGGGGGCGGTTTCGGTCCAAAATGGGCCTTCACTTTGGCATCCACTACGGCGTCGAGTTCCTCCTCATTCAGGTGGTAAGGCAACTTCGGAAGAGGCTTGAGGCTTGGACCATATTTGAATTTCTTGCCTGTTGTACCGCTAGCCGTCGTAGCTGCGGCCTCTCTCTTCCGCTATTGCTTACGCGACGGAGCACGCTGAGTCGGCCGAGACGGCAGACGCGGTGCCGGACTTGGAGGAGGAGGAGTCGGCTGACGCCGTGCCGGGCTTGAAGGAGGAGTCGGCTTACGCGGTGCCGGACTTGGAGGAGGAGGAGTTGGCTGACGCCGTGCCGGACTTGGAGGAGGAGTCGGCTGATGCGGTGCCGGACTTGGAGGAGGAGGAGTCGACTGACGTGGCGGCGGACTTGGAGGAGGAGTCGGTGGCCTTGGAAAGACGATGCAATCCTTTTTCCATAGAATGATACGATGTATGGCCTCTCCCAGTGTTCTCTCCTCGTCACCTCCAAGAATGTCAAGTTGTAGCTCATGATATCCTGACATCACTTCATCAACCCCGACACGAGCATAGCCAGCTGGAATGGGATTGCAATGGAAGGTTGCTTCAGGGGGATTTGCTAAAGCATAGCCGTCCGCCACCTTCATGGATAAGTTCTTCACTTTCATGTGTAGCTCACAGTTAGTCCTGTCTTTGATATCATCCACAGGGTAGCTAGCTAGCAGTGCATCATCGATATCGGCCGGGGCGGAACCCACGCTGCTTCTCGGCATAGATGGGACGGTGCTATCCAATGCTGGATCGATCTGCTCATGCTGCCGCTGAGACGCCCTTTCCTGGCTGAGTGAGTCGATCTACTCCTGCTGCCGCCTGAAAGCGCGTTCCAACTCCAGGTGCTTTGATTCTAGGCCTTCAAGGCGGAGTGCTTCCTCCTTCTTCTTCTGCTCCTCTTGCTTCTTCTTTCTCGCACGGCTTCTGTAGTCGTCGTTCCAATCCACAAACCCCTCATACCACGGAACAACGCCTTTGCCTCATGTTCTTCCCGGGTGTTCAGGATTCTTCAGGGCGCGCGTAAGCTCGTCGTTCTCTCTATTGGGCGTGAACACCCCCGTTCGAGCTTCTTCTATTGCAATAAGTATTTCGTCTGTCGCTTCTTTAAGACTTGCCTTCACCATAACCAGCCCTGTCTCTGGATCCAACTTCTCCCCATGCGCATAAAACCATGTCCTGCACCTGGGGGGCCATGCCAATGTAACTGGAGTGACCCCTGCACTAATCATCTCTTGCTCAGATTGATCCCACTTAGGCAGGGCCACCTGGTAGCCGCCTGGCCCCAGAGTATGGTGCCACTTCTTTTTCGCAGCATTAATCTTGTTTTTTCTCGACCGTTCCTTAGCTTCTTCCGATTCCTTGAACTTCACGAAAGCGTCCCAGTGATCTTTTTCCTTCACCAGTGCTCCCGTGAATTCTGGAGTCTTCTTTTTTGATTTGACGTACTTAGTCCATGCATTTTTCTTGAAGGTGTTGAATGTGATCGCCATCTTTTTAAGAGCATAGTTTCTGACTTTCTTCAGATCTGCATCTGTCAAATTATCTGGTAGGGTGAAATGTTCCATGAGCGATGTCCAAAGCACATCTTTTGCTCTTTCGTCGACAAAAGCAACTCCTGCTCGATCTCCCTTTGCTGGCTTTTTCCATTCTTGAACAGAGATCGGGATTTCGTCCCTGACAATAACTCTGCATTGATTCTTGAACTTGGTCGCATTTTTCCTAGGTTCAAGTGGTTCGCCATTTGATGTTTTGATGGAATCGATGTTGAACTTTACGCCATGATCCAACTTTCTGGCCGGGCCTCGAACTACCCTATCGCTTGTAGAAGATTTGCTCGATCCGGAGGCCCAAAAGAAGAAAAATCGATTCGTTAATACATACAAATCAATTAAGACATGTAATGATCACCGGATGGCTTATATAATAAATATACCTCGCTGGTCTTTGTTATTTGAAGAACATTTTCTTCGTCAACATCGTTGTCGTCGCCTTCATCTATTCGTTCGTTTTCATCAAATATCATACAACCCTCACCGGAATTGTTCAGATATTGCGAGCCGTCATCATCTTCAGGTTCATGCTCTGGGCTCGGGGAGCGTATGATGTCGAACAGAGCCTCTTCTCCTTCTCTGCCGGTATTGTCCATAGCTTTTATTTAACTAATCCAGAAGAAAGATAAAACAATTTAGTATTCAAATTAGAATGCATGCAATCAATAAGGAAAAACTGAATCATAGTACATAATATGCATCTCGAATAATGCATATAATATGCATCATCGAATATAATCTCGAATAAATCATCTCGAATATTATCGAATATAATCTCGAATACATCTCGAGTATTATCACTAATACATCTCGAATGTTATCATATATATAACTTCACTAGCTAATACAGATGGAATATTATCGAAGAATCTAGTTCACTCGCGGTTCCTGAGGCGCGGGCGGTGGACACCCAAAGAGAAGGAACCATCACAGGATCATAGCTCGGGTGAGATCCCTGAAGAACCTGCCAGGTATTGGAGAACCTGACGTCCAACGCATCCATGTAGCGACGGACGTGCTCGTCCTCCTCCCTGACACGGCGACGTACCACCTCCGGCGGGGCCGGCTGCCTCCGCACCGAAAGTGGCCCATGCGAACGCCACCAAAGAAGCTCCGGGTCGACGACGGGACCCGGGGCCGGGTTCCTCACCAAGCCGTGCGCCCCTGAAGGTAGCACCTCCCAGTGCCAGCCCGGCGGAGCCCAGTCCCGAACGTTGCCCCTCTGAAGCAGGACGTCGTCGCGAACGAGTCGACGACGAGGATGCGGGCCGGGCATCGTTGACTTCGAGAAGAAATTCTATGCAAATTTAACATTTTTTAAATGCTTGATTGTGATTTCTTATATACGAGGAACCTTCAGAATCATAACAGATTCTCTTAACCTTTAAGGGATTTAACAAAATGGCGCCATTGTGGATGTGCAGAAAATGGTCCATATTTTTCTTGATATCATCTACCCTTCTATATGTCACGTTGTCTAGCTAGTGTCAAAGGAAGAAAACCATGGCTTCATCATTAGCCGGAAGTAACAGGCGCATGATGGTACGAAGCTGTCCAAAGTTGTTTTGGAACGGAGTCCCGGATAGGATAATTAGCTTTTTGGTACGAAGTTCAGCAAGAGCCTTCCGAATATCGCTATTTGGAAGGCCTTTGCTGAACTTCGTACCAAAAAAACTAATTATTCTATCAAGAACTCCGTTCCAAAACAACTTTGAAAAGCTTCGTACCATCATGCGCCTGTTACTTCCGGCTAATGATGAAGCCATGGTTTTCTTGAATCCTTTTGACACTAGCTAGACAAAACGTGACACATAAAAGGGTATAGATGCATGAGATCAGAAAAAAAATGGATCAACTTGTGCATATCCATAATGGGGGCATTCCTGATAAATCCCTTAAAAGACTAATTGCAAATCTAACATTCATCTAACATTTCTATAACTAAAAGTATAAAAAACTAACATTTCATCTAACATTTCATCTAACATTTCATCTAAAAGTATAAAAAATGTCAAAATTCCTCAAATGTCAAAATTCCTCAAAATTTCTATACATACATTATACTAATTAATTCCTCAACTTTTCTATACATACATTATACTAATTAATTCCTCAACTTTTTTCTATACATCTAATCATCTAGTGAAAAAAAATGTCAAAATTCTTCTGAAAAATGTCAAAATTGCTATACATATATACTAAAACATACAAAAATACATATAAATCATCTAACTTAAGAAAATGTGTGTGTGTGTGTGTTCATGCATGTGTGTGTGTGTGTGTGTGTGGGCTCGGGGAGGGGCGGCCATGGCGGCAGGGGGCGAGGGAACATTATATATGCAACTAAATTTCAAGTGATATAGAACATTATATATGCAAATTCTATACTAATTAAACACTAATTATATCCATCTAACATGCATTCATACATACATATATACTAGTGAAAAAATAATCATCTAAAACATCTAAACTAATTAATTTCTATACATACATATATACTAAATAATCATCTAAAACAACTAAAACATCTAAATAAAACATCAAACATTCATTCATACATGTATAAAAAAAACTAGTGAAAAAAAAATCGCCGGAGGGGGCGGCCGCGCGAGCTCACAGCGGACGGACGGCGGCGTCGAGGTGCAGGGGCGCGGACGGACGCCGACGGCGGCGTCGAGGTGTAGGGTCGCGGACGGACGGCGACGGCGATGGAGAGGTGCAGGGGCGCGGCGGCCATGACGTCGAGGTGCGGCAGAGGCGCGGACGGACGGCGGCGTCGAGGGGCACGGGCGCGCGGACGGACGGCGGCGTCGAGGTGCGGTAGGGGCGCGGACGGACGGACGGCGATGTCGAGGGGCAGGGGCGCGCGGACGGACGGCGATGGCGAGCTCCGGCAGCCTGGCGGCGTGGTGGTACGTTCGGCGTCATCGATTTGGGGAAAAATTCGTAAGTGTTTGTATATATAGGAGGCACCTTTAGTCGCGGTTGGAGCCACCAACCGCGACTAAAGGTCGATTTCGCCAGCCCAAGCGGCGGGAAGCGCAGACCTTTAGTCGCGGTTGGTGGCTCCGACCGCGACTAAAGGGGGCCTATAGTCGCGGTTGGAGCCACCAACCGCGACTAAAGGTTTGGCTTCCCGTGTCGAATGTTTAGTCCCACCTCGCTAGTTGAGAGGAGCTCGCACCGGTTTATAAGCCCCGCCGCGGCTACCGTGTCGAGCTCCTCTCTAATGCAGGCCTTCTGGGCTTACCGCACCTGTGCTGCCCTGTTGGGCCTACTGGGCCTGCATCCTGGCCCAATACGTCGTGGTGGCCCAGTAGGCGGGCTTTTTTTTATTTACTTTTCAGTTTTTTTAATTTCTGTTTTATTTATTTTCTTTTGTTTCTGAGTTTTTTTTTGCTTTATTTAGAGTTAATGAGTGAATCTTTTTGCGTTAGGTCAAAAAAATTATAATCTTTCTGTTACTGGCAGTAGTTTTCAAATTTGAATAGTTTAAATTCGAATTATTTGAAATTTGTGTGAATCACTAGTTTGTGAATAACTTTACTTTAAAAATAGATTTTGCAGTGATTCTTTTTTCTGCTGTTTAATATCAGCGTGTTTTATCATTATTTGAAAATTGATGACGTGGCATCGAATGGTGCATACTGAACACACAAAAAGTCTGGAGTTGAAATAAATTTAAAAAAATGAAATGCCTTTGTAACAGACGAGTTTTCGTCTGAAACCCTGATACTTCGAAAGAGATTGTCCATTTTGTACACGAAGTGGATCCATTTTTTGCCGTAACCCTCTCAACTTTTTAGCACATGCTATGTGGGTGAAATCATGATACCATGCCAACTTTCAACCTTTTCAGAGTTCATTTGTAGTGCTTTTCAATTTCAGGGTCATTTAGCTCAAAAAAAAATCAGTAAATGCATGAAAAATAGCAAATGAAGTCAGAAAGGGTTGAAAATTGATGATGTGGCTTCGAATGGTGCATACTGAACACACAAAAAGTCTGGAGTTGAAATAAGTTTAAAAAAATGAAATGCCTTTGTAACAGACGAGTTTTCGTGTGAAACCCTGATACTTCGAAAGAGATTGTCCATTTTGTACACGAAGTGTATCCAGTTTTTGCCGTAACCCTCTCAACTTTTTAGCACATGCTATGTGGGTGCAATGATGATACCATGCCAACTTTCAACCTTTTCAGAGTTCATTTGTAGTGCTTTTCAATTTCAGGGTCATTTAGCTCAAAAAAATCAGTAAATGCATGAAAAATAGCAAATGAAGTTAGAAAGGGTTGAAAATTGATGACGTGGCTTCGAATGGTGCATACTGAACACACAAAAAGTCTGGAGTTGAAATAAGTTTTAAAAAATGAAATGCCTTTGTAACAGACGAGTTTTCGTGTGAAACCCTGATACTTCGAAAGAGATTGTCCATTTTGTACACGAAGTGTATCCAGTTTTTGCCGTAACCCTCTCAACTTTTTAGCACAAGCTATGTGGGTGCAATGATGATACCATGCCAACTTTCAACCTTTTCAGAGTTCATTTGTAGTGCTTTTCAATTTCAGGGTCATTTAGCTCAAAAAAATCAGTAAATGCATGAAAAATAGCAAATGAAGTTAGAAAGGGTTGAAAATTGATGACGTGGCTTCGAATGGTGCATACTGAACACACAAAAAGCCTGGAGTTGAAATAAGTTTAAAAAAATGAAATGCCTTTGTAACAGATGAGTTTTCGTCTGAAACCCTGATACTTCGAAAGAGATTGTCCATTTTGTACACGAAGTGGATCCAGTTTTTGCCGTAACCCTCTCAACTTTTTAGCACATGCTATGTGGGTGAAATGATGATACCATGCCAACTTTCAACCTTTTCAGAGTTCATTTGTAGTGCTTTTCAATTTCAGGGTCATTTAGCTCAAAAAAAATCAGTAAATGCATGAAAAATAGGAAATGAAGTCAGAAAGGGTTGAAAATTGATGACATGGCTTCGAATGGTGCATACTGAACACACAAAAAGTCTGGAGTTGAAATAAGTTTAAAAAAATGAAATGCCTTTGTAACAGACGAGTTTTCGTCTGAAACCCTGATACTTCGAAAGAGATTGTCCATTTTGTACACGAAGTGGATCCAGTTTTTGCCGTAACCCTCTCAACTTTTTAGCACATGCTATGTGGGTGAAATGATGATACCATGCCAACTTTCAACCATTTCAGAGTTCATTTGTAGTGCTTTTCAATTTCAGGGTCATTTAGCTCAAAAAAAATCAGTAAATGCATGAAAAATAGCAAATGAAGTCGGAAAGGGTTGAAAATTGATGACGTGGCTTCGAATGGTGCATACTGAACACACAAAAAGTCTGGAGTTGAAATAAGTTTAAAAAAATGAAATGCCTTTGTAACAAACGAGTTTTCGTGTGAAACCCTGATACTTCGAAAGAGATTGTCCATTTTGTACACGAAGTGGATCCAGTTTTTGCCGTAACCCTCTCAACTTTTTAGCACATGCTATGTGGGTGAAATGATGATACCATGCCAACTTTCAACCTTTTCAGAGTTCATTTGTAGTGCTTTTCAATTTCAGGGTCATTTAGCTCAAAAAAATCAGTAAATGCATGAAAAATAGCAAATGAAGTCAGAAAGGGTTGAAAATTGATGACGTGGCTTTGGACATAATATTTCTTCGCGTTTCAAATGCCAAAACACATAAGTACACTACTATTACAAAGATTCCCTCCGGTTTGTCCGAAGTGGGACTTTCCAGATATATAAGTCCGGAAACTAACTAGTGAAGCCGGTCACATCCCAGAGTGGGATCTTTGGGTATAAAACTTTTTCTTCGCGTGTGTCCCTTTGCGCCGTAACCATGGACAATCTTCATCGTTTAACTTGATGCTCGGGTCAACATTCGCTGTGAAGGGAGCAATTTCATGAAACTTTTCATAATCTTCTGACATGTCTGTCTTGTCCTCCACTCCCACGATGTTTCTTTTCCCTGAAAGAACTATGTGGCGCTTTGGCTCATCGTATGATGTATTCGCTTCCTTATCTTTTCTTTTTCTCGGCTTGGTAGACATGTCCTTCACATAAAAAACCTACGCCACATCATTGGCTAGGACGAATGGTTCGTCTGCGTACCCAAGATTGTTGAGATCCACTGTTGTCATTCCATACTGCGGGTCTTCCTTTACCCCGCCTCCTGTCAGATTGACCCATTTGCACCGAAACAAAGGGACCTTCAAACCAAGTCCATAGTCAAGTTCCCATATCTCCTCTATGTAAGCATAATATGTGTCCTTTGGCCTATCGGTGTTTGCTGCATCAAAGCGGACACCACTGTTTTGGTTGGCGCTCTTTTTATCTTGGGCAATCGTGTAAAATGTATTCCCATTTATCTCGTACCCTTTGAAAGTTAATATAGTCAAAGATGGTAACTTGGACAGCAAGTACATGTCATCTGCAACAGTGTTGTCATGCATGAGACGTGTCTGCAACCAACCGGCGAAAGTCACCGTTTGTTCATGTGTAATCCAGTCGTCGGACTGCTCCGGCTGTTTGGAGCGTAGAATATTCTTGTGTTGCTCGATATACGGAGCCACCAAGGCGGAACTTTGTAGAGCTGTGTAGTGTGCTTGCGCCAAAGAATGCCCGTCCTGGCATATTACTGAATTCTTTCCTAGCGTGCCTTTTCCACCCAGTCTGCCCTCATGCCGCGATTCAGGAACACCAATCGGCTTAATGTCAGGAATAAAGTCAACACAAAACTCAATGACCTCCTCTGTTTCATGGCCCTTGGAGATGCTTCCTTCTGGCCTAGCACGATTATGAACATATTTCTTTAAGACTCCCATGAACCTCTCAAAGGGGAACATATTGTGTAGAAATACAGGACCCAGAATGGCAATCTTCTCGACTATGTGAACTAGGACGTGCGTCACGATATTGAAGAAGGATGGTGGGAACACCAACTCGAAACTGACAAGACATTGCACCAAATCATTCTCTAACCTTGGTAGGATTTCTGGATCGATTACCTTCTGAGAGATTGCATTGAGGAATGCACATAGCTTCACAATGGCTAATCGAATGTTTTCCGGTAGAAGCCCCCTCAATGCAACCGGAAGCAGTTGCGTCATAATCACATGGCAGTCATGAGACTTTAGGTTCTGGAACTTTTTCTCTGCCATATTTATTATTCCCTTCATATTCGACGAGAAGCCAGACGGGACCTTCATACTGAGCAGGCATTCAAAGAAGATTTCCTTCTCTTCTTTGGTAACAGCGTAGCTAGCATGACCCTGAAACTGCTTTGGATCCATGCCGTCTTCTCCGTGCATACGTTGCTGGTCCTCCCGTGCCTCCGGTGTATCTTTTGTCTTCCCATACACGCCCAAGAAGCCTAGCAGGTTCACGCAAAGATTCTTCGTCATGTGCATCACGTCGATTGCAGAGCGGACCTCTAGGTCTTTCCAATAGGGTAGGTCCCAAAATATAGATTTCGTCTTCCACATGGGTGCGCGTTCGTCAGCGTCATTCAGAACAGATTGTCCGCGAGGACCCTTTCCAAAGATTACTTTTAAATCCTTGACCATATCAAGTATATCATCACCAGTACGGTGGCGAGGCTTCTTCCAGTGATCTGCCTCACCTTTGAAATGCTTGTCTTTCTTTCTTACGGGATGCCTGCTCTGAAGAAATCGACGATGCCCTAGGTACACATTCTTCTTACATTTATCCAAATATATACTGTCGGTATCATCTAAACAGTGCGTGCATGCGTGGTATCCCTTGTTTGTCTGTCCTGAAAGGTTACTGAGAGCAGGCCAATCATTGATGGTTACAAACAGCAACGCTCGCAGGTCAAATTTCTGCTGTTTGTGCTCATCCCACGCACGTACACCTTTTCCATTCCACAGCTCTAAAAGTTCTTCGACTAATGGCCTTAGGTACACATCAATGTCGTTGCCGGGTTGCTTGGGGCCTTGGATGAGCACTGGCATCATAATGAACTTCCGCTTCATGCACAACCAAGGAGGAAGGTTATAGATACATAGAGTCACAGGCCATGTGCTATGATTGCTGTTCTGCTCCCCAAAAGGATTAATGCCATCTGCACTTAAACCAAACCATACGTTCCTTGCGTCCTTTGCAAAGTCCTTCCACTTTCTCTCGATTTTTCTCCACTGCGATCCGTTAGCGGGTACTCTCAACTTCCCGTCTTTCTTACAGTCTTTTTTGTGCCATCGCATCAACTTGGCATGCTCTTTGTTTTGGAACAAACGTTTCAACCGTGGTATTATAGGAGCATACCACATCACCTTGGCAGGAATCTTCTTCCTGGGGCGCTCGCCCGCAACATCACCAGGGTCATCGTGGCCGATCTTATAGCGCAATGCACAGCATACCGGGCATGCATTCAAATCCTCGTACTCACCGCGGTAGAGGATGCAGTCATTAGGGCATGCATGTATCTTCTGCACCTCTAATCCTAGAGGGCAGACAGCCTTCTTTGCTTCGTACGTACTGTCGGGCAATTCGTTGTCCTTTGGTAGCTTATTCTTCATTATTTTCAGCACCTTTTCAAATGCCTTGTCAGATACACCATTCTCTGCCTTCCATTGCAGCAATTCCAGTGTGGTACCCAGCTTTTTCTTGTCATCTTCGCAATTTGGGTACAAAAATTTCTTGTGATCCTCTAACATGCGCTGCAACTTCAGCTTCTCCTTTTCACTTGCGCAGTTTCTTTTTGCATCGGCAATGGCCCGACCAAGATCATCAGCGGGCTCATCTGATGCCTCTTCTTCAGCTCCTTCCCGCATTGCCGGCTCAGCTTCTTCCCCCATTGTTGTACCATCGTATTCATGGAACCCATGGCCAGGATAGCTGTCGTCATCCTCTTCTTCTTCATTCTCTTCCATAGGACCCCTCTTTCTCTGTGCTTGGTCCAACAGTTATAGCTATACATGAAACCGGACTCAAACAGGTGGACGTGAATGGTTCTTGAGTTAGAGTAATTTCGATCATTCTTACAGCCAGCACATGGACAATACATAAAACCATCCGCCCGCTTGTTTGCCTCAGCCGCAACCAGAAAAGTATGCACGCCATTAATGAACTGGGGAGAGCATCTGTCATCGTACATCCATTTCCGGCTCATCTTCATTACACAACACCGAAAAGACCAAATTAATACAAGTTCATACATAAAGTTCATACACACTTGTTCTCATAAAACAACATACAAACTCTCTAGCTAAAGCATTTAAATGCAACAACAAATGCGATCAAGATCGCAACTAAGGTAACAATTGATCCAACAGCATAGTGATACCAAGCCTCACTATCAATGGCATATTTTTTAAATTTTCTAATCTTCAAGCGCATTGCATCCATCTTGATCTTGTGATCATCGACGACATCGGCAACATACAACTCCAGTTTCATCTTCTCTTCTTCAACTCTTTTCAATTTTTCTTTCAAATACTCATTTTCTTTTTCAACTAAATTTAACTTCTTGACAAGAATATCTATTTCGGTTGCAATTTCTGGTTCACATACCTCCTAGATAAAAATATCTATGTCAACTTGATGGGCATAATTGTCATAAACACGAAATGCAACAAATAGTTATAAAAGAGAGTATATACCACATCCGAATCATAAACCGGACGAGGGCCGACGGGGACGGATATCAAAACCATGCCACTATGTATAACAAACAACCATATAGGTAAGAAAACTATACAAGTAACTATTTAAATCTTACAAACATGATTTTTTTATAAAAAGGATAAGAACAAGAGGCTCACCAAGGTGGTGCCGGCGACGGGACGGTGCGGGCGATCGACGGTGGTTAGGACAGGGACGGGAAGGGACTAAGTAAACCACACCTACACATGCAAAGTAAGAAGTTAATTTGAGCTCAAATTGCATATAAATCAAATAAACTACCACATATAAATACTCCCAAACTAAAACCCACAAATCACTATACTTATAGAGCATTGCAAGAGCTAATCTAGCAATGAGAGATGAAAGGACAAAGTTGCTAACCTTTGTGAACACTTGGATGGATGGGGTGCCTCCAAATCTTGACAAATTTTGGCAAAAATGGAGGTGAGCTCGAGCAAGGGGAAGAACAAAGGAGGGGAAGAAGGGGAAAAACAGGGAGGAGTGTGCTCGGGCTGGCCGAAGGGTTCATATAGGGGATCTTTAGTCCCGGTTCCTGGCACGAACCGGGACTAAAGGTGAGCCTATAGTCCCGGTTCGTGCCACGAACCGGGACTAAAGATGATCGTGGGGCCCCAGGCTGACACCAGCCTGCCACAACCCCTTTAGTCCCGGTTCGTGTTACGAACCGGGACTAAAGGTTCGGAACGAACCGGGACTAATGATGCCCGTCCCGAACCGGGACTAATGGTCACATTAGTGCCGATTCAAAACCAGACCGGGACTAATGCTTTGGACAAAAGGTCTGTTTTCTACTAGTGATTGGATAGAATGGGACAAAATGTGTCGCAGCAAGAGGACTGCGGGTATGGGCTTTCAGGACTTTGAGGCATTTAACCAGGCCCTACTCGCTAAGCAAGCATGGAGATTACTCGTCAATCCGGAATCACTTTGTGCCCGAGTACCGAAGGCACGCTATTTTCAGACTACTGATTTTCTTCATGTTGGCTGCCTGAAGAATAGCTCATTCACATGGAAAGGCATTCTGTTTGGCCGAGAACTGCTTCAGTGCGGGCTGGTGTGCCGCGTTGGGGACGGCAGATCAATTGATGCTTGGACGGATGCATGGATTACCCGGGCCGGGTCTGTTAGAGTTAAGCATGAGTCCTAGTAAGATTTGTATTCTAAACCAAGTAGGATTAGGAATACTAAATCAAGTCGGTTAGTTGCTAGGCTATGTTAAGGATATATATATATATATATATATACACACACTAGTTAGCATGCACGTGCATTTATCATCATTATCCTATGAAAAATATATATCAATAAAATGAAGCAAAAAATGTTGTAATACAAAAATTGATACTCGGACTAAAACTCTAGTGAACATATATATATGTCATCAATTACAGTAGGTGGTTACCTATTTCAGTTCGTTCAACCAAACATCCCATCTCATTATATGCCTTATTGTCTCTAAATAAACATTACTATTCCAAAATTACATAGCAGGGAGAATGGGAGAGAGAGGCTGACACACCTACAAAGGTTGCAGGCATTGGCAGCAGTACCAGCATTTGCGTCTTTGACATCGATTGTTTTGGAATTGGGGGGTAATTGTTGCAATGGGAGCACTTGTACCCTTGGCAGTGGCATCTCTGCTACTTGCAATGCCTCGAGCAATGGCAAATCTTGCGACGGCACACTTGTACCCTTGGCAGTGGCAGCTCTGCGACTTGCAAAACCTCCAGCAATCGCAAATCGTCATCGCAGCTGCAGCTTCTGCATGTGGTGCTTTCTAGTTTCTACCGATCAGTGTAGGCCATGGCACCGGAGGGCACAATGGCAGCGATGATTGTGCTTTTAGTGGAATGGCCTGACCACATGGAGGAGTTTTGGGCAGCCCAAGTGCCTGGGAGAGTGATGTCGTTGCTGTAGAACTTTCTGGCTTGCTGGCATGGCGTAGAAGGCTGAGGCGAAGTTTGGCCACACCGAACCAGGAGGAAGGTTCAGTGGCTTGTCCATTTCGTACCAGTTTTCGGATCCATTTGGGGGCCTTGTTGGGGTTTCACACTCTCGATTCTGAGACCAACATCACCTGACATCAGAGAAAATTCAGTTGAGCATTATTTATTTTTTACATTGCTAGTATGATCATAACTTGGTCATAGTGTTATACAGGACGAAGACTTGCATATTTTGACAAATTGATCGATTGGAAAAAAGAAGATGTTGTGTCTTTAGAACAACAGAAGCTGAACAGTTTATTCCAGTTCAAGCATAGGATTTTCTGTTATGTAACTTGTGACCCACAACTGAATTAGAACTACAAAAATGTCAAGATAAAATGTCAATTTGAGATGTGCCAATTTCTTTATCAGAAGTGAGTTGCAAGGAAGCATATGAAAGACCAATGAATTGATTATTAAAGGTGCCACATGCATAAAAGTTTCAGGTGGTATTTCCATTTTCAGCGAACCGAAGAAATAAAGTAGAAAAGAGACTCTAGTGCCATGTGTGCACAACCAACATACGGGAGGCCAATGTAATACAGGAGGGCATCATTCAGTTCATAGATAATCAGTGAACAAGACGGCATAATTTCAGTTCAAAGCTAGCCTGAGATATAAATTCATGCTAAATTAAAAAGGCACAACTCTTAACCCATCTTCATTATTCTACTGCTAGAGCAAATTAGAACATAGGGACTTCTACATTCGTGTCCCTAACTCGAACCCACTACTTAGATTTACCCCTAATTTCGAAGCATGCTCAAATTTGCCCCTCCATCGTTAAGCGACCTTACAGAAATGCCATTTCATTCCGTTTCCGTCCGGTCAAACATGTTTGACCGTCTATCGGACATTTATTGGACATTTTGCCCTTCCCTCTATGCGTCACTTACATGCGGGACTCACCCCGATGAAAATAAAAATAAAAACAGAAATTACAAGTCAAGCTAGCCAACATTGACTAGGTCAACATAGGACAGGGCCCATATGCCAGTGCCTCATTACTTACTTATTTGCAGAATTAGCTCTTTTTTAGCAGGATAATTAGCTCTGTTAATTAAGGAGGGCCCGCTGGTCATACTCATTGGTGTAATTAACAAACTAATTAGCACTAATCTAATAAGGACACGTGAGCTCGCTGGGGTTAAGTCGTCGGTGACCAAAATCTGCAACAGTTGCGCGCCAAAGGCCATGAGACCGGTGGTTGGGGCCACCAGGGTCAAGCCCTTACTCGCGCGCCTCGCTGGTATGTTACAGGGGTCACTGGGGTGGACGAAAATGTTGCCGACGTCGAGGTTTTGCGGCGGCAGTTGTCGGTGTCAAAACCGGCGGATCTCGGGTAGGGGGGGTCCCGAGCTGTGAGTCTAGGATCGATGGTAACAAGGGGACGAAGGAGACGATGTTTACCCAGGTTCGGGCCCTCCTATGGAGGTAAAACCCTACATCCTGCTCGATTATATTGATGGTATGAAGGTTACAGAGTCGATCTACCTCGAGATCGACTAGTTAAAACCCTAGATGAGTTTCTCTGTCCTACAATCTAAAACCCTCCCGGTTTATATAGACACCGGGGGTTCCTAGGGTTTACACATGACAGGTCTCCTGCCGGGGATGGAAATGTCCATTCCCTCATCTTGACTTGGAGTACACAACGCGCCTTCGGGACTTCCTTCTAGAACACCGGGCCTCGATGTATCCGGCCCCCTCCTGCAATAGTCAGAATGCGGCCCTCCAAGCCAGCCTATCGAGAGACAGGCCAGCGGCCCGAGGACCCCTTAGTCCAGGACTCCCTCAGTAGCCCCCGAACTAGCCCCCAAGGCCAAGGGACACAACACTTGACAGCTTCACGTGATCAGAGTCTTCTGCTTGAGGGGCGAGTTCTTCTTTCCTCTCTATGATTGGCTGGGACTAGTCCGGCTTCCGCTGACGCGTAGCTCTTCCGATCATACGAGTGCCCGGTCACCATGGGTTGCCCTGCCCTGAAGGCCAAACGTCCAAGTGTAAACAGTGTTTTCTGACACCCCCTTCTGACGAAGGGTCGTGGCCTACCACGAACGCTGAACCAGTTATGAAAACTCGATTCGCGGTTCGAGGCCACTTTTACATTGACACGACTCATCAATGTATAGATCGTGCTCCGTTTCACACGGGATTTAATCAGCATCCTAGGTTTATTTTGCGCATGCATAACGGCACGCACGCCTTGGGAAGCGGAGAGACTCACGGCACAGCGGAGGGAGGCTAATCGGCGTGACGCTTCATAAAAAGGGAAAAAAACCCAAAGATTACGCACGCTTCCCATTCGCATCCTCTGCTTTCCCAATCTTCCCAAGCTCCGAGAGCCCAGATCTAGTTCTTCCTCAACTTCCCTTCCGAGCTTAGCCATGGCGGGTTCAGGCTCCATGGGCAAGTGGGAGGCCTCCACGGTCACCGACCAGGATATCCGGGAGCTAAAGCTTGCCGGCTACCTCCCCGCCAACGTCTTCCACCGCGCCCCCGAAGCAAAATAGGTCGTCCCCACCCCTAAGCCAGGCGAAAGGGTGGTATTTGTCCCCCATTTCATCTGGGGACTGAGCTTCCCGCTCCACCCCTTCATCAGGGGCCTCATGTTCTTCTACGGGTTGGACTTCCACGATCTTCCCCCGAACTCCTTTATGCATATTTCGGCTTTCATCATCCTTTGCGAAGCTTTTCTGCGGGTCGAGCCACACTACGGCATGTGGCTCAAGGTCTTCAACGTCAAGCCGAAGACCATTGCAGGCGAGCACGTAAACTGCGGAGGGGCGGTAATCAGCAAGCTCCCCCACGTCGAGTGGCCAACTGGCACCTTCATCGACACAATCAAGATCTGGCAGAAAGAGTGGTTCTACATCACCGGACCAAGGGACGAGAGCTGGGCGGCGCCTGCCGAGTTCAGATCCAGACCCCCCACGAGATTGACCTCGTGGCTCAGGAAGGGCCTCGATTGGGGGTCGGATGCGGAGGTGAAACTGCTGCAGAAGCACATTACCTCGGTGATCGAGGCCAAGGTTGAGCTGGTCAATGTGATCCAGGTCATGCTCCACTGCCGCATTCTTCCTTGCCAGCGCCGGGCTTTCCCAATGTGGGCTTACAAGCCCGAGGATGACCTACTGTGTGCCAACTCTTCCGCACTACCTCTGAGAAGTTGTGGAAGGCATTATTCAAGCCTCGGAAAAGCTGGCCAGCCAAGGAAGAGGATTCGGACCTAAGCGCCGATAACCCACCTACTCAGGTACAGCATAATTCTAATCTGCTGACTCTGTTTCTTTGACAAAGGGATTGAACGCCTTCCTTCATTTTTGTAGAAATGGTTGAAGAAAACCACGAGCGTTAACTGCCCGGCGCCACAACCTGAAGACCCCAGGTCGGAGTTGTTGACGGCTATGCTCGTCGTGGCTCCGTACACGGCGCCAGAGAAGAAGAAGAAGAACAGAGAAGGTCTCCGCATCAGGGACCAGCCGGACACTATGTCCGGGGAAACCCATGCCTCCTCTACCCATGAGGAGGAGCAGGAGGTCGGGGGGAAGGCGATTCCCCCCTTACAAGAAAGAGGGCGGTGTCGCCAGACGCCGTGGAGGGCGCATCTCCTCCTGCCTCGAAGAGGGCATGTCGGCCGAGGTTAATCCTGGCCGACGACAGCTCGGACTCGGATACTGAGTCCGAGGAGTTCGAGAAGGTTCCCCAAAGGAACCTAAGGGTCAAGCCCCCAGCTCGAAGGTATGAATCCGAAGACTCCCTGAGTTGTTTATGCAAAGTTTGTAATGTATTTAAATGCATGGACGCTTTTTAATTCTGCAGCCCACCACGCGTTCTTCCCACCGATCTGATATCGGACGGGGAGTCTCCGCCCGCCGAGCTGACGGAGAGTGGGATTGCATCACACCCCACACCTCCAGGGGCCACAAAGGATGCCGCAGAGGTGTCATCCCGCCAGGCTCCTTTGGAGCCGAACACAGGCGGTGGGGGTGACCATGCCATGGCCGAGGTTGATGCCTCGGCCGCCGAAGGCCAAGGGGAGGAAACTCCCCAGGCTGCTAAGGACCAGGGGGAGAATACTCCCCCGGCCGCCGAGGAGGAAGGGCGGAGGGATGCCCAGTCCCCTCCGAGGACATCTACGGAGCATGCTGTGCCTCCGGAGCTACCGACTCAGTCCCCGATAAGAGATCGGGCTGGCCAGTCACCACCAGTGCCACCGACGACTGGGTGGCGGGTCATAGAGGAGGCTCTAGCAAGCGCCCCCATCTCCGAGGATCACCGCACTCTTATGGGTGCGGTTCTGCAAGGCATTCAGTCCGTTGATCACGGACTGAAGGAGGCCTTTAATGGTCTCTTGACGGGCTTCAAGGTGAGTCACGTAATGCCCTTTTCCCGAACCAGTTTATTAAATTTATGCTATCCTTATATATGCAGTAGCCCCCGAGCCCTGGGTGGGTTTGCAAAAACTCACCCGGGGGTCAAATACTCAGGAGTGAACAGCGATGCACAAGGCACCATTTAGTCCCGCAATGTTTTAAAAGCCCTTAAGAGGACCGAACATAGAGTCATATCATTGACAATTCGGGAGTTGGAACGCACATAACCGGATGCATGTTTTGTATTTTTTGTAGGCCTCATCATCGGCGGCGGCCGTTAATGCTGCGGAGCTAATCGAGCTAAATCGGAAGCTCAAGATCTCCGAAGAGGAACTTGACAGCCTGAACAAGAGGTTCGACGAGGCACAAGGTAAGCCGGATTGTAACATCCGGGCTGTATATTGGTAATGATCCTTCCTGGTAACCTAGCATAATTATTTATCTATTGCTTCCACAGCTTCGGCTGCGGAGGTTGAAAAACTCAAGGCTGAGCTTCAGAAAATGAAGCAAGAGGTCGCGGATGAGAAGGCGACCGCCGAACAAGCAGCAGCCGCGCTTTCCACTTTGAAAGCTGCGAGTGCCAAGCATGAGGCCCGGGTGGAGGAGGTGCAGCAAGAGCTCAAGGATGCCGGCACGAAGTGCGAGGCCCTTGAGAAGAAAGGCAAAGAACAAGGCACCGAGCTAGCCGCGCTGAAATCCGAGCTCCAAAAGGAGCGGGTGGAGAGGCGGTCCTTTGAAGAGGAGGTTCGCCAAGTCAAGGCTATCATAGATGGTAAGCCGTATTCACTACAATGCGCCTTTGGTGGTAGCAGGTTTGCTTTGCTCACCCAGGTGTGGCGTTCCTCAGGCGTCTGCGCAGATCTCCAGAAGAGTGCAGCGGACGCGAACAAGTTCTATGCTTCGCGGGAGGAGGATGATGAGGCCCAGCTATTCTGGGCACAGTTTGAGTCCCCCGAGCGCTCTCCTCTCCTCATCGAGCAAATGAAGCAACTGATGGAGCTGCACAGGATGGCGGAGCCGGCCATGAAGGACCTCTGCATCCGGCTGTGACCTGAAGAGCCGTTGCCGAGCAGCTATTTCGGCTTGGTGCAGAAGCTATGCGATGTTGCGCCTCGGTTTGATGTGCTAAAGCGTTCGACCTGCATCGAGGGAGCTCGGATGGCCTTTGCCAAGACCATGGTGCACTGGCCGAAGCTCTAGCCGACCAAGATGGCCACCGCACATGTGCCTCCTGAAAAGGGGCATAGGCGCCCCGAGCTATACTTCTCCGCAGTGATGGAGGGTGCTCGGGCAATAGAGGCTCAATCTTTTAAAGACATTCTGTATGAGTGAGCGCGTTGTAATATGTCCGAAGACTTTAACGCTTTATAATCAGTGTTGCATGGTTTATCATGTCTTATAAGTATTTAATTTTTATTTTGACTCCTATGTGGCCGGTTTATCTGAAAGTTGCGAGTCGTCGGCTTCAGCCCCCACGTAGATACTACGCGGGGTGTCTCTGTATCCGCACTGTGACCCTTAGCCGAGGTATCGGTGCCCGAAGGCGGTAGTGCGAGGGGGACAAGACAATCGGACTATGATGCTTTATCGCTTTCACTTAGCCGTAGGAGCGTAAAAAAAATTTGGGGGCTGATGACCAGCCCCCAGTATTTTGTGATGTTCCGATGTACCGGGGCCGAAGCCAGCATCACATGGTTTGTACCAGTACAAAACCCATCGTATAACACGGAATAACCGCTATCGGTCTTTTAGTATGACACTTATGCTCGGATTTGCAGACCGGTTCTCGCTTACTATGACGGTCAGTTTTCGGCTTTCTCCCCTGAGGTGCTTGACCAGGCGAGCTGGAAACACAATCGCAGTGGTTCTCCCTTTGCCCTTTTAGCCGAACGAGCGGAACGTAAGAGGGCAAACACAGGAGCCGGGCAACCCAACTATTGACCCAAGACATAGTTCGGATCCGATGCATATAAAGCAAAATCCAAGATGCCGAACACACAATCAGGTGTGTCGGAATGATGCTTAGGGTGATATTTTAAATTCAACCCCCCGGTATATTAGCCGGTTGCATCGTAATGTATACTGAACAGTTGTCGCAAGAAGAGTTGATGAGGGAAGAACAGGGTAAGTATAAAATACAACGGAGTGGCCATGTATAATGGTCTTGTATTTGCTCAATAATTCTTATAGCTAAGATTGCCGAAGCAACTGTTTACAGGTATTTGAAGATGAAATATAAAATTTACAGAGGGGAGGTTGTACCAGGGGTCTTCGATTGGTGGCTTGACGTCCTCGATGTGCCCTGTCGCCTGTCCATTCCTGTTCCTCTATGGGAGTTGCATTCCTTTAAGGGTGATGCTGTCGTCGAGCGGACCTTGGGAATAAGGTCTTGAGAAGTCGCCGAAGTATGGATGAGCTTTACGCTTTAGCAGGTCCTTGAGTGTACCTGTTTTATGTCCGAGGACGTGTACTGGTAATGTTCGGTCCAGCCGAACACTTACCCTTTGATGATTGTTCCCCACTGCTGCCCATGGAATCTTGAGTGCGAAGTTGTGCCTTCTTGGCACGTGTTTGACGGTCATTAGGGCTGTGCAATGGGGAGCGTGTCCCTATTTCTGGGGAGAAGAAGATTCTGGGAGTTCGGATTGAAACCGAACTCGCTTTCCAACCTTACGGGCCTTTATGGCAGATTTTGGTGTTTGCCGATCGTCCTCGTAATGGAATTTGGCCACCAGGGCCAACGCATGTTCCTCAGTTCGGAGAGAACGCTCTGTGTTGCCATTGACAGTGATGACCCCCTTGGGCCCGGGCATCTTGAGCTTGAGGTATGCGTAGTGTGGGACGGCGTTAAAGCGAGCGAACGCTGTACGGCCTAGCAGGGCGTGATAGCCACTGTGGAAAGGTACGATGTCGAAGATTAAGTCCTCGCTACGGAAGTTATCGAGTGAGCCCAACACCACTTCCAGGTTCACAGAGCCCATGCATCGGGCCTCGACGCCTGGGATCACTCCTTTAAAGGTAGTGTTGCTGGGTTTTATCCTTGATGGATCTATACCCATCTTTTGCACCGTATCTGAGTAAATCAGATTGAGGCTACTTCCTCCGTCCATTAGGACTTTAGTGAGGTGATACCCATCGATAATGGGGTCTAAGACGAGGGCCGCCGAACCTCCATGAAGGATACTGGTCGGGTGGTCTCGTCGATCAAAGGTGATCGGGTAAGCCGACCATGGGTTAAACTTCGGGGCTACAGGATCTACGGCGTAGACCTCTCGAAGGGCGCGCTTCCTCTCCTTTTTAGGTATATGAGTGGCGTATATCATGTTCACAGTTTTTACCTCTGGAGGGAACTGCTTCTGACCTCCATTGCTTGGACCGCGGGGCTCCTCGTCGTCCTCGCTGCGTGGGCCCTTGCCTTGCTCTTCGGCTACGAGTTTGCCGGCCTGTTTGAACACCCAATAGTTACGGTTGGTGTGGTTTGCGGGCTTTTCTGGAGTGCCATGGATCTGGCAGGGCCTCTCCATGATTTTATCCAGCGGGGTGGGTCCGTCGCGGTTGCCTTTAGGAGGCTTCTTCCGCTGCCCGGATCGAGGGTTGCGGAAGCCGGCGTTAACGGCAGTGTCGTCGGCGTCACTAGTACTGTACCGGCGTTTATTTTTGTTGCGTCGTGGTTTCCTGTTTCCATCCCGAGCTTCAGAGGTGCCGGGGTCTTTGGGGTTGTGGCTTCGTCTCGCTAGCCAGTTATCCTTGCCCGTGCAAAAGCGGGTCATGAGCGATGTAAGGGCGGACATGGTCCTAGGTTTATCCTGACCGAGCTGGCGAGCCAGCCATTCGTTCCGAATATTGTGCCTGAAAGAGGCTATAGCCTCGGCATCTGGGCAATCGACGATCTGGTTTTTCTTGGTCAAGAAGCGATTCCAGAATTGTCGAGCGGACTCTCCTGCCTTTTGGACAACGTTGCTTAGGTCAGAGGAGTCCGGAGGCCGTACATAGGTGCCCTGGAAGTTAGATCGGAATGCATCCTCAAGATCCTCCCAGCTCCCGATATAATTTTCGAGGAGACTGTTTAGCCAGTGCCGAGCTGGCCCCTTAAGTTTAAGGGGCAAATATTTGATGGCGTGGAGATCATCTCCTCGTGCCATGTGAATGTGGAGGAGGAAATCCTCGATCCACACTGATGGGTCAGTTGTTCCGTCGTATTGCTCTATGTTCACGGGTTTAAACCCTTCCGGGAACTGATGCTGCATCACCTCGTCTGTGAAGCACAGTGGGTGGGCAGCGCCTCTGACCCGGGCTATGTCACGCAGGTAGTCGGCATCTGTTCTGGCCCGGTTTTGTTCCCGACCTCTGTTATTTCGGTCGAGCCAGGGCCGGTACCCGTCCCGTCTATCGAGGGAGTACCCTCTAGATCCGTAGATGGATCTCGTGCGTCCTGTTCTATAATCCAGGTCATGTCGCAGGTCATACCTGTCCTTAGGCTCCATTGGCTCCTTTCCCCTTCTGCGGGGTATCGCCGGCCTATAACCGGCGTCGCCAGCGGTCCTATCTCGTCCTCGGGGAGGGCAGTCCGGCTGGTCGTATGGAGTGTGCTTAGGGGACGACATATTAGGGAGCTCGTCGTCACATTGTGGCAGCAGCCGTCGGCGTGGATAGCTCTTGGGCTGGTCCAATGGACCGGTACCGTATCCTTCCTCGGCTGACAGGACCCTCGTCCACCTATCATTGAGGGTATCTTGTTTGGCCTTAAGCTGCCGTTCTTTTGCCTTTAGGCTTCGGGCGGTAGCTATAAGCTGTTGCCTAAACCGTTCCTGATCCTCAAGGTTTTCGGGGACGAAGAAGTCCTCGGCTTCCGGGCTATCCTCCTCCTCTACAGGGGGGAGGTAGTTGTCATCCTCGGAATTGTTTGGATCTTCGGGGTCGCGCTGGTCCTCCGGCCTTTCCTGGTCCTCTAGCAGCTGCTCGGGGATATCGAGATCGCCGAGGTCTTCCGGGGTATCGTTTTCCCCAGTGCCAGCAATAGCTTCCCTTCCCCTTTTGGTCTTTGATTGTTTGTGCGGTTTCCGGCGCCTTGATGGCGCTTCACCCGATTCATCACCATTATTTGCGGGTGTGCGCTCGCCGTTGTCGGCTGGAGTATCCACCATGTAAACGTCGTAGGTGGAGGTGGCGGTCCATCGCCCGGTGTTGACGGGGGTGGGCGCGTGATCGGGGTTAAGTCTTCGATAGTGGCTACGAAGTGGGTGGTGGGTGGGGCGAAAAATTCCTCTTGACCCGCCTCAAGTCCGATCTGAGCTTAGATCGGGGTTGGGTCGTTAGTAATTTTCATCGATAAGATCCGATCTAGAGCTTCGTTGAGTGTCGAGTGCTTGATCGGGTCAATTTGCTCAGCGCTTTCGGGGTTAACCTCCGACGCGTCCATAGAAGAAGTGTGTTCGGCAGGGGCTGATACCCGGCCATCTGGCGCTATAGCCGGATCCGGATTAAAAGCCAGATCATCACCGGGGCTGGTCCCATGGACGGGATCGAAAGTGAAACTCGAGGTTAAGGCCTCGGGGTCCTCAGGCGCGTCGGATAAGACCGCGAGCCCGGTGAGCGAAAGATCGCCCTAAGAGTGTACGGAGAACTCTAGGTTCCCGAATCTGACCTCTTGATCGGGGGCGAAACTCCCGACCCGGCCGAGACGGCCGGTCGGGTCAGCGTGCAGCACAATGCTGCCGAAAGCGAAGATCTGTCCAGGGACGAAGGAGTCCATGCTCCGGACCTCTTCGTTAATGACAACACGAGCCATCGATTCCTTTGGCGATCACAGGGGAACTCTCAATGAAAGCACCAATGTCGGTGTCAAAACCGGCGGATCTTAGGTAGGGGGGTCCCGAGCTGTGAGTCTAGGATCGATGGTAACAAGGGGACGAAGGAGACGATGTTTACCCAGGTTCGGGCCCTCCTATGGAGGTAAAACCCTACGTCCTGCTCGATTATATTGATGGTATGAAGGTTACAGAGTTGATCTACCTCGAGATCGACTAGCTAAAACCCTAGATGAGTTTCTCTGTCCTACAATCTAAAACCCTCCCGGTTTATATAGACACCGGGGGGTTCCTAGGGTTTACACATGACAGGTCTCCTGCCGGGGATGGAAATGTCCATTCCCTCATCTTGACTTGGAGTACACGACGCGCCTTCGGGACTTCCTTCTAGAACACCGGGTCTCGATGTATCCGGCCCCCTCCTGTAATAGTCAGAATGCAGCCCACCAAGCCGGCCTATCGAGAGATAGGCCAGCGGCCCGAGGACCCCTTAGTCCAGGACTCCCTCAGCAGTGGCTGACGATGTTGCAAGCGAAGCTGCATGTCATGGGAGAGCAATCTAACGGTTTAGGAAGAATATGCAGGACTCCTGGAGCACGCCAGGCATAAAAATGCGCCTGGGGGAGCACGACAGTGATGTGCTCATCGGCCATGGAGGTCGACAGTGCTAGAGCTTGCTGTTTGACCACTAGAGGAAGGGATAGAGCCTGGAAGGTTAGAGCTACGATAGAGGATATCACTACGATTCTCATGGTGCTGTCGATGGGCCGGGGAAGGTCGGAGTGTGACAAATCCAAGCTGGCGACCGATGGCTGCAGATGAGCTTGCCGACCTCGATCAATTCGGCACAATGAAGCTCAGGTCAAAATTGTTTGAGAGGAAGCTCTTAATAGCATGGCGGTTCTGATGGACACGTTGTCAGCTCTTCTGTAGCTCGTTGTTCATGGGCACGGCGAATGGCAGCAAGAGAGCTGGGGGTTGGGAGAGAGTGCTAGGGTGACAACGGTCAACTAATTATGTCTGTGTAGCGTCGGTGGTGAGGGGATTATCTCGGATCGAAGGATGAGGTGACAAAGGAGGAGGTTGGCCTCGGGTGAGCGCCGACGCCACGCCCTCTGTCTATTGGCCGAGGTAGAAGATGACCAGTGAGCCGGTTGGGCTGGCTGGGCCGTCCACTCTAGTTGGGCCAATTGGTAAGCCTGTGCTCTCTCTATTTTCTTTTAATTTCTGTTTTTATTTTTATTTTCCCTAGGTCCCGCATGTAAGTGACACCGGGAGGCAAGGGCAAAATGTCCGATAAACGTCCGATAGATGGTCAAACCTGTTTGACTGGACGAAAACGGAACGAAAGGACATTTTTATAAGGTCACTTAATGGAAGAGGGGTAAATTTGAGTATTCTTCGAAATTAGGGGTAAATCTGAGTAGTGGGTTCGAGTTAGGGACACAAATGTAAAAGACCCTAGAACATAACTTCTCATTATAAATTAATTTTCTAAGAAGACATTTTCATCACCATGTCGTGTGATGTCTACTATGCAATTTTATTCTTGTAGACGTTGGTGGACCTCCAAGTGCAGAGTTTTGTAGGACAGCAACGAAGTTCCCTCAAGTGGATGACCTAAGGTTTATCAATCCATGGGAGGAGTAGGATGAAGATGGTCTCTCATAAACAACCCTGCAATCAAATACAAGAAATCTATTGTGTACCCAACACACCCAATACAATGGCAAATTGTATAGGTGCACTAGTTCGGCGAAGAGATGGTGATACAAGTGTAGTATGGGTAGTAGATATAGGTTTTTGTAATCTGAAAATATAAAAACAGCAAGGTATCAAGTGGTAAACAGCAAGCAAAACTTTATATAAATGCTTGGAAATAAGGCCTAGGGTTCATACTTTCACTAGTGCAATCTCTCAACAATGCTAATATAGTAGAATCATATGATCATCCCTCAACATGCAATAAAGAATCACTCCAAACTTCATAAGTAGCGGAGACATAAGATGAAATTGTTGTAGGTAGTAGAACCACGTCAAAGTTATTCTTTCCAATCAATCCATTGAGTTATTCCTATAAGTGTCACAAACAGCCCTAGAGTTCGTACTAGAATAACACCTATGGTACACATCAATCAACCCTAATGTCACCTAGATACTCCAATTTCACCTCAAGTATCCGTGGGTTAATTATTCGACATGCATCAAACAATTTGAGATTCATCATATTCAATCCAACACAAAGAACTTCAAGGAGTACCCAAGATTTCTATCAGAGAAAGTAGGACAAGAATGTGTGTCAACCCCTATGCATAGATTACCCCATTGCCACCACTGAGTTGAGTACCAAAACATATATCAAGTGAATCAGTAGAACACCCCATTGTCACCACGGGTATCAAAATGCAAGACATACATCAAGTGATTTCAAATCTAATATTCAATCTGACATAACGAGATCTCAAAGGGAAAGATTCAATTCATCACAACAAGATAGCAAGAGACAAACACCATATGATCCAACTATATTAACAAAGCCCGTGATACATCAAGATCGGGACATCACAAGAACACGAAGAGAGAGAGAGAGAGAAAGATTGAACACATAGTTACTGGTACATACCCTCAGCCCCGAGGGTGAACTACTCCCTCCTCGTCAAGGCCTCCGCCGGGATGATGAAGATGGCCACCGAAGATGATTTCCCCCCTCCGGCAGGGTACTGGAAAGGCTCTGACGTGGCTTGAGACTGCGTCGGTATTTCCCCAAAGTGGAAGGGATGATGCAGCACAACGACGGTAAGTATTTCCCTCAGTTACGAAACCAAGGTTATCGAACCAGTAGGAGGATCACCACCACCCAATAAGCAGCACCTGCACACAAACAACAAATAGTTGCAACCCGACGCGAAAGAGAGGTTGTCAATCTCTCTACAGTAATAAGATAGATTAGGTAGTGATAGATACGAGAGATAGATCGCTCAAGAACACAAATAAAAAGAGTAAATATGCAGCAATATATTTTTTGGTTTTTGGTTTTGTAGATCTGAAAACAAAGATTGCAAAAACATAGATCGGAAAGTAATATGATGGAAAAGTAGACCCGGGGGCCGTAGGGTTCACTAGTGGCTTCTCTCATGAGTATAGCGCACGGTGGGTGAACAAATTACTATTGGGCAATTGATAGAAAATTGAATAGTCATGACGATATCCAAGGCGATGATCATTATATAGTCATCACGTCCAAGATAGATAGACCGACTCCTGCCTGCATCTACCTCTATTACTCCACACATCGACCGCTATCCAGCATGCATCTAGTGCATTAAGTTCATGGAAAAACGGAGTAATGCAATAAGAACGATGACATCATGTAGACAAGATCTATTTATGTAGGAATAGACCCCATCTTGTTATCCTTAATAGCAACGATACATGCGTGTCTTGCTGCCCCTTCTGTCACTAGGAAAGAACACCACAAGATCGAACCCATCACAAAGCACCTCTTCCCATGGCAAGAAAAATCGATCTAGTCGGCCTAACTAAACCAAAGATTCAGAGAAGAAATACGAGGCTATAAGTAATCATGCATATAAGAGATCAAAGAAGACTCAAATAATATTCATGGATAGAAACTGATCATGAACTCAAAATTCATCGGATCCTAACAAACACACCGCAAAAGTTTACATCAAATAGATCTCCAAGAGACCATTGTATTGAGAATCATATGAGAGAGAGAAGAAGCCATCTAGCTACTGCCTACGGACCCATAGGTCTATGGTGGACTACTCACGCATCATCAGAGAGGCACCTATGAGGAAGATGAACCCCTCTGTGATGGTGTGTAGATTGGATCTCGTGGTTCTGGAACTTGCGGCGGCTGGAATTGTGTTTCGTCGACTCTCCTAGGGTTTTTGGAATATTTGGGAATTTATAGGCATCAGAGGCGGTGCGGAAGGGGGCCGAGGAGGGCACAACCCATCAGGGCACGCCGGGGCCCCCTGGCGCGCCCTGGTGGGTTGTGCTCTCCACAGCCCACCTCTCCGACAGTTGTTTGGCCCACTAGGTGTCTTCTGGTCTAGAAAAAATCTCCAAAAAGTTTCATCGCGATTGGACTCCGTTTGGTATTGATTTTCTACGAGTAAAAAACAAGCAAAAACAGCAACTGTCACTTTGGCACTTGATACGTCTCCAATGTATCCATAATTTTTGCTTGTTCCATGTTGTTATATTATCATTCTTCGATGTTTTACAATCATTTTATTACAACTTTATATCATTTTTTGGGACTAACCTATTGACATAGTGCCAAAGTGCCAGTTGCTGTTTTTGCTTGTTTTTTACTTCGCAGAAAATCAGTACCAAACGGAGACAAAACGCTGCCGGGATTTTTGTGGATTTTTTACGGACTAGAAAAAAGAAGATGGGCCAAAGAACACCAGAAGAGGGGGCCCAGGGTGGCCAGCCCCCACCAGGGTGCGCCATAGGCCCCCAGGTGCGGCCTAGTGGGTGCTGGGCACCTCGGGCACCCCCTCAACCGACTATCGTGCCTATAAATTCCCACGAAATCCAAAAACCCTAGGGGAGTCGATGAAACACAATTCCAGCCGCCGCAAGTTCCAGAACCGCGAGATCCAATCTAAACACCATCACGGAGGGGTTCATCTTCCTCATAGGTGCCTCTCCGATGATGCGTGAGTAGTCCACCATAGACCTTCGGGTCCGTAGGTAGTAGTTAGATGGCTTCTTCTCTCTCACTCTTATGATTCTCAATACAATGGTCTCTTGGAGATCTATTTGATGTAAACTTTTGCGGTGTGTTTGTTGGGATCCGATGAATTTTGAGTTCATGATCATTTTCTATCCATGAATATTATTTGAGTCTTCTTTGATCTCTTATATGCATGATTGCTTATAGCATCGTATTTCTTCTTTGAATCTTTTGTTTAGTTAGGACAACTAGAGCGATTTTTCTTGCCATGGGAAGAGGTGCTTTGTGATGGGTTCGATCTTGCGGTGTTCTTTCCCAGTGATAGAAGGGGCAGCAAGACACACATGTATCATTGCTATTAAGGATAACAAGATGGGGTCTATTCCTACATGAATAGATCTTGTCTACATCATGTCATCGTTCTTATTGCATTACTCCATTTTTCCATGAATTTAATACACTAGATGCATGCTGGATAGCGGTCGATGTGTGGAGTAATAGAGGTAGATGCAGGCAGGAGTCGGTCTATCTATCTTGGACGTGATGCCTATATAATGATCATCACCTTGGATATCGTCATGACTATTCGATTTTCTATCAATTGCCCAACAGTAATTTGTTCACCCACCGTGCGCTATACTCATGAGAGAAGCCACTAGTGAACCCTATGGCCCCCGGGTCTACCTTTCTATCATATTGCTTTCCGATCTACGTTTTTTGCAATCTTTGTTTTCAGATCTACAAAACCAAAAACCCAAAAACATATTGCTGCATTTTACTCTTTTTATTTGTGTTCTTGAGAGATCTATCTCTCCTATCTATCACTACCTAATCTATCTATTTATCGTAGAGAGATTGACAACCTCTCTTTCGCGTCGGGTTGCAAGTATTTGTTGTTTGTGTGCAGGTGCTGCTTATTGGGTGGTGGTGATCCTCCCACTGGTTTGATAACCTTGGTATCATAACTGAGGGAAATACTTACCGTTGCTGTGCTGCATCATCCCTTCCTCTTTGGGGAAATACCGACGCAGTCCAAGCCACGTCAAAGGAATTTCTGGTGCCGTTGCCGGGGAGGAAGCGGTCTCTTCTACGTGCCTATCGTAGGCGCCAAGGGGACTCCATCATCATCTACCAGGTTCCTAATCACAAATCTCATCTCCTTGCAATTACATTATTTGCCATTTGCCTCTCGTTTTCCTCTCCCCCACTTCACCAATTTGCCGTTTTATTCACCCTCTTTTTCGTTTGCCTTTTTCTCATCAGATCTCTTGTTTGCTTGTCACCATGAGTGATTTTGGTATGGCAGAAACGGATATTGGCAGGACTCCTAAAATTGGACATCCTGCCAATCTTGATTCTAAAAGTTTTGGGGCAAGGGAACGTTATAGGAAAAGAAACTATTCAAGAGTTTTTTAGTTGCGTTGGGAATTTGACTCTCGATGATACTCCTATTCTGAAAAGAACTAAATCTTATGCGGAAGCTATCTCGGCGTTAGTTCTAAAACTTGAAAATAGATTTATTCATACCCATCCTACCTTGCAAAGATTGTTTTATGAGGTACCCGTCATTAAGAATACTAAGGCTAAGAAGTTGGCTACCCTTGTTCTCATACATGAATTTGATCATATAGTACGGGAAGATAGGCAGATATTTGACTTCTATGGTATGAGCCATGAAAAACCGGTGATAGGAGAAATCCATTACAATAGTTATTACGTGATGAGATATTTGCTTGGAAATAATCAAATCTTTGATGATAATCTCAAAAAGGAAGTCCCCGTTTTAGATATGATCCAACAAGTTTTCAATGATGTAAACCAACAATACTCTTGGATCGTAGCCGGTAATCAAAGGGGGTATGTAGAGGGACAACTTGATAGTGCTAAGGTTGCTATGGATGATGTGTTTCAAGTTTTATTTGCAAAACCTCTTGACAAAAGTTCCTCATCCAAAACCAAAGATGACAATACTAGAATCTATCCAATATGCCTAGCCAGGGGCGTAAAACGATAGCGCTTGTTGGGAGGCAACCCAATGAATAAATAATTTTTTGCTTTTTCCTTTCTGTTTTTGAGTGTTGACACAATTATGCCTCTGTTATGATTGTGTTTTTATGGTTTATTTATTGTTTGTGCCAAGTAGGACCGTTAGGATGATTTATAGGATGAGTAGAAGTGATGCTGAATCTGAAACAGAAACTTTGCGTCCAGTATATGAATTTTCATTTTTTGATGGAACGTGATCTTGAGCTGAAATTCTAACACAGCGTTTCTATACAAATTCCTTACGTTTTCCTAATTTTTCAGAATTTTTGGAGTTATAGAAGTATGGGTAGAGTACAGATTACTACAGACTGTTCTGTTTGAGACAGATTCTGTTTTTGTTGCATTGTGTGCTTGTTTTGATGAATCTATGGTTTGTATTGAGGGGTATAAGCCATGGTAAAGTTAAAATACAGTAGGTATAATGCAATTATAAAAATTGAATGGGTTTACAACAGTACCTAAAGTAGTGATTTGCTTTATTATACTAACGGATCTCACGAAGATTTTGTTGAGTTTTGTGGGATTGAAGTTTTCAAGTTTTGGGTGAGATCACGATGGATGAAGGAAGTAGAAAAGCCTAAACTTGGGGATGCTACCTCACCCCCAAGATATATCCAAAGAGCAACAAGCAACTAAGCTTGGGGATGCCCCCGAGTGGCATCCCCTCTTTCTTCTAACGACAATCGGTATTTTACTTGGAGCTATATTTTTATTCGTCACATATCATGTGTTTTGCTTGGAGCGTCTTGTATCTTTGCTTGCTTTGTTTGTTAGTTTTTCCTTTGTATCCTTGCTGTACACACCTATTTGAGAAAGCCAAAATCATGCTATGATTGCTCTATGTGCTTCACTTAAAATTTTTGAGCTATAGAATTGCTCTAGTGCTTCACTTATATCTTTTTGAGCACAGTGTGTTTGGAAACTTTTGTAGAAATACTCTCATGCTTCACTTAGATTAATTTGAGAGTTACTAAATTTTTGAAGAAATCCACTCATGCTTCACTTATATCTTTCTGAGAGTTGAAATCTTTATGCTCATGTGCTTCACTTAAATTTGTTTGAGCTTGCCAAAAAGCTATGGCAATATATGAAACTAGTCCCAAACTGATAGATATCCAAGGAGGATATAATAAAAACTTTCATGAAGATAATTGGACAAATTAAACTTGATTCCTTGTAATAGTTTTGAAACATGATGATAGTAATATGTGAGTCATGTTAATGAGTAATTATGCCTGGTAGGAATATTGGTGTTAAGGTTTGTGATTCCCTATGCATGCACGAAAGTCAATAGTTATGCAATGAAGTTACATCCTACTTGTGGTGCATTATTCGGTGTTAGTTATGTTCAATGCTGACTTATGTGACTTTTTGTTTCTTGGTTTGGTTGCTTCCCAATCTATTTGCTCGCCTTCATTTGTACTAAGTAGAAATACTACTTGTGCATCCAAAATCCATAAACCAAGTTTTGCCTTATGAGTCCACCATACCTACCTATATGCAGTATTTCCATGCCGTTCCAAGCAAATTTGTATGTGCCATCTCTAAATTTTCAAAATAAATTTTCTCTTTTGTGTGCCCGTACCGCTCATGAAACGGTGGGGAGTGTCCAATATTTTTCCATGCTAGATGTGTTATTCTCAAGATGAGTGTTTATTCACTTGTCATTGCACGAGAGTGCGACGGTAATAGGGATGCCCATTCCCGAAATGAAAAAGAAAAAAAATATTTACTTTATGTTGTCAAATAATAAATTCCTTGGAAAGTGTTGGTATGAAAGGCAACCGTCGATACGGCCCGCCATGGAAAGTGAAAGGTTGGTGGAAAAAGGAATAAACTTTATTTTCTGTTTGGGAACCGCCTATGATATATCTAGCATGGAAAGTATTCTGAGCTACTTTGTCGTTTTCGTTGACAGGAAAAGCATGCCACCCAAAATATTTTTCTCTCTCAATTTAAAACTTTGAGCTCTGGCACCTCTACAAATCCCTACTTCCCTCTGCGAAGGGCCTATATATTTACTTTATGCAATTTTTATTTTTGCTTTGAGTCTCCATCTTCTCTTATAAGCACCAACTAGGGGGCACTATGATCATACTTGAGTATTGGGCATAGCTAATATTTGAGTGTGTTTCATGAATGGATCAATGATTGAGCTTGATGGGCTAGGGATAACTGTCTTTAGTGTTGATATTTTGAAAGACATGGTTGCTTGTTGACATGCTTGAGTATTGAAGTCATTATGTTAAAACTAGACTATTGCTTTGAATCATTTACAAGTCCAAATGTCCATGCTATAAAAAGAAGAAAAGAATATGATGAACATGTTAGGCAGCATTCCACATCAAAAATTCTGTTTTTATCATTTACCTACTCGAGGACGAGTAGGAATTAAGCTTGGGGATGTTGATACGTCTCCAACGTATCTATAATTTTTGCTTGTTCCATGCTGTTATATTATCATTCTTGGATGTTTTACAATCATTTTATTACAATTTTATATCATTTTTTGGGACTAACCTATTGACATAGTGCCAAAGTGCTAGTTGCCGTTTTTGCTTGTTTTTTACTTCGTAGAAAATTAGTACCAAACGGAGACAAAACGTTGCAGGGATTTTTGTGGATTTTTTACAGACCAGAAGAAAGAAGATGGGCCAAAGAACACCAAAAGAGGGGGCCCAGGGTGGCCAATCCCCACCAGGGCGCGCCAGAGGCCCCCTGGCGCGGCCTGGTGGGTGCTGGGCACCTCGGGGACCCCCTCAACCGACTATCGTGCCTATAAATTCCCAGGAAATCCAAAAACCCTAGGGGAGTCGACGAAACACAATTCTAGCCGCCGTAAGTTCTAGAACCGCGAGATCCAATCTAAACACCATCATGGAGGGGTTCATCTTCCTCATAGGTGCCTCTCCGATGATGCGCGAGTAGTCCACCATAGACCTTCGGGTCCATAGGCAGTAGCTAGATGGATTCTTCTCTCTCTCTTACGATTCTCAATACAAAGGTCAGATCTATTTGATGTAAACTTTTGCGGTGTGTTTGTTGGGATCCGATAAATTTGAGTTCAAGATCAGTTTCTATCCATGAACATTATTTGAGTCTTCTTTGATCTCTTATATGCATGATTGCTTATAGCATCGTATTTCTTCTTCGAATCCTTGGTTTAGTTAGGCCAACTAGATCGATTTTTCTTGCCATGGGAAGAGGTGCTTTGTGATGGGTTCGATCTTGCGGTGTTCTTTCCCAGTGACAGAAGGGGCAGCAAGACACGCATGTATCGTTGCTATTAAGGATAACAATATGGGGTCTATTCCTACATGAATAGATCTTGTCTACATCATGTCATCATTCTTATTGCATTACTCCGTTTTTCATGAACTTAATACACTAGATGCATGCTGGATAGCGGTCGTTGTGTGGAGTAATAGAGGTAGATGCAGGCAGGAGTCGGTCTATCTATCTTGGACGTGATGCCTATATAGTGATCATCGCCTTGGATATCGTCATGACTATTCGATTTTCTATCAATTTCCCAACAATAATTTGTTCACCCACCGTGCGCTATACTCATGAGAGAAGCCACTAGTGAACCCTACGGCCCCCGGGTCTACCTTTCTATCATATTGCTTTCCGATCTACGTTTTTTACAATCTTTGTTTTCAGATCTACAAAACCAAAAACCCAAAAACATATTGCTGCATATTTACTCTTTTTATTTGTGTTCCTGAGAGATCTATCTCTCCTATCTATCACTACCTAATCTCTCTATTTACCGTAGAGAGATTGACAACCTCTCTTTCGCGTCGGGTTGCAAGTATTTGTTGTTTGTGTGCAGGTGCTGCTTATTGGGTGGTGGCGATCCTCCTACTGGTTCGATAACCATGGTTTTATAACTGAGGGAAATACTTACCGTCGCTGTGCTGCATCATCCCTTCCTCTTTGGGGAAATACCGACGCAGTCCAAGCCACGTCAGCACTATGTCAATAGGTTAGTCCCAAAAAATGATATAAAGTTGTTATAAAATGATTGTAAAACATCCAAGAATGATAATATAACAACATGGAACAAGCAAAAATTATAGATACGTTGGAGACGTATCAGCATCCCCAAGTTTAATTCCTACTTGTCCTCGAGTAGGTAAATGATAAAAACAGAATTTTTGATGTGGAATGCTGCCTAACATGTTCATCATATTCTTTCTTTTGTATAGCATGGACATTTGGACTTATAATGATTCAAAGCAATAGTCTAGTTTTAACATAATGACTTCAATACTCAAGCATGTCAACAAGCAACCATGTCTTTCAAAATATCAAAACTAAAGAAAGTTATCCCTAGCCCATCATGCTCAATCATTGATCCATTCATGAAACACACTCAAATATTAGCTATGCCCAATGCTCAAGTACGATCATAGTGCCCCCTAGTTGGTGCTTATAAGAGAAGATGGAGACTCAAAGTAAAAATAAAATTTGCATAAAGTAAATAGATAGGCCCTTCGCAGAGGGAAGTAGGGATTTGTAGAGGTGCCAGAGCTCAAGGTTTAAATTGAGAGAGAGAAATATTTTGGGTGGCATGCTTTTCTTGTCAACGAAAACGACAAAGTAGCTCACAATACTTTCCATGCTAGATATATCATAGGCGGTTCCCAAATAGAATATAAAGTTTATTCCTTTTTCCACCCAACTTTCACTTTCCTTGGCGGGCCGTATCCACGGTTGCCTTCCATACCAACACTTTCCAAGGAATTTATTATTTGACAACATAAAGTAAATATAATTTTCTTTTTCATTTCGGGAATGGGCATCCCTATTACCGCCGCACTCTCGTGCAATGACAAGTGAATAAACACTCATCTTGAGAATAACACATCTAGCATGGACAAATATTGGACACTCCCCACCATTTCATGAGCGGTACGGGCACACAAAAGAGAAAATTTATTTTGAAAATTTAGAGATGGCACATACAAATTTGCTTGGAACGGCATGGAAATACCGCATATAGGTAGGTATGGTGGAATCATAAGGCAAAACTTGGTTTAAGGATTTTGGATGCACAAGTAGTATTTCTACTTAGTACAAATGGAGGCTAGCAAATAGATTGGGAAGCAACCAAACCAAGAAACGAAAATTCACATAAGTGAGCATTGAACATAACTAACACCGAATAATGCACCACAAGTAGGATGTAACTGTTGGGGAACGTTGCATGGGAAACAAAAAAATTCCTACGCACACGCAAGATCTATCCATGGTGATGAGCATCTACGAGAGGGAGAGTGGATCTACATACCCTTGTAGATCACTAAGCGGGAAGCGTTAAGAAACGCGGTTGATGTAGTCGAACGTCTTCGCGATCCAAATCGCCGAGCGTCCCGCGATCCAATCACGATCTAGTACCGAACGGACGGCACCTCCATGTTCAGCACACGTACAACTCGAAGACGATCTCTGCCTTCTTGATCCAGCAAGAGGGAGCGGAGAGGTAGATGAGTTATCCGGCAGCGCGACGGCGCGGCGGCGGTGGTGGTGGAACTATTCCAGCAGGGCTTCGCCTAAGCACCGCTGAAAACTAGAGGACTTGATCTATTGGGAGAGAGGGCTGCATCGTGGCTTAGGGTTAAAGTGCTTTTTCCCTCTCTCCCTCTAGTATATATAGGAGGAAGGGGAGGGAGGCCGGCGGCCCATGGGCTGCCCCTTGGTGCCGCCGCAAGGAGGAGAGGTGGAGGAGTCCTACTCCAATCCTACTAGGAGTAGGATTCCTGTTCCTCCACTTGGAAACTCTTTCCACCTTTGTGTTTTCCCACACCCAGCCGCATGGGCCTTAGTGGGGGGCTCGGCCAGCCCACTAAGGGCTGGCTTGACTCCTCCCACAGCCCATGAGGCCCTTTGGGTCGAGACACCCCTCCCGATGGTCTCCGGTACCCCTCCCGGCACTCCCGGTACACTACCGAAATACCTGAAACATTTCCGGTGACCAAAACGGGACTTCCTATATATCAATCTTTACCTCCGGACCATTCCAGAGCTCCTCGTGACATCCTGGATCTCATCCGGGACTCCGAACAACCTTTGGTCACCACCATACATAACTCTATACTACCGAAACGTCACCGAACCTTAAGTGTGCAGACCCTGCGGGTTCGAGAACTATGTAGACATGACCGAGACACCTCCACGGTCAATAACCAATAGCGGGACCTGGATGCCCATATTGGTTCCTACATATTCTACGAAGATCTTTATCGATTGAACCTCTATTTCAAGGATTCAGTTAATCCCGTATGCTATTCCCTTTGTCCTTCGGTATGTTACTTGCCCGAGATTCGATCGTCGGTATCTCTATACCTAGTTCAATCTCGTTACCGGCAAGTCTCTTTACTCGTTCCATAATACAAGATCCCGTGGCTAACACTTTAGTCACATTGCTTGCAAGGCTTGTTGTGATGTTGTATTACCGAGTGGGCCCTGAGATACCTGTCCGTCACACGGAGTAACAAATCCCAGTCTTGATCCATGCCAGCTCAACAAACACCTTCGGAGATACCTGTAGAGCATCTTTATAGTCACCCAGTTACGTTGTGACATTTGATACACACAAGGTATTCCTCTGGTGTAAGTGAGTTGCATGATCTCATGGTCATAGGAACAGATACTTGACATGCAGAAAACAATACCAATAAACTGAAACGATCATATGCTACGTTCATAGTTTGGATCTTGTCCATCACATCATTCTCCTAATGATGTGATCCCGTTATCAAATGACATCTCATGTCTATGGCCAGGAAACCTTGACCATCTTTGATCAACAAGCTAGTCTACTATAGGCATACTAGGGACACAGTGTTGTCTATGTATCCACACATGTATAGGTGTTTCCAATCAATACAATTATAGCATGGATAATAAACGATTATCATGAACAAGGAAATATAATAATAACTACTTTTATTATTGCCTCTAGGGCATATTTCCAACAGTAACTTCATTGCATAACTATTGACTTTCGTGCATGCATAGGGAACCACAAACCTTGACACCAATATTCCTACTAGGCATAATTACTCACTAACATGACTCACATATTAGTATCATCATGTTTCAAAACTATTACAAGGAATCAAGTTTAATTTGTCCAATGATCTTCATGAAAGTTTTTATTATATCCTCCTTGGATATCTATCACTTTGGGACTAGTTTCATATATTGCCATTGCTTTTTGGCAAGCTCAAACAAATTTAAGTGAAGCACATGAGCATAAAGATTTCATCTCTCAAAAAGGTATAAGTGAAGCATGAGAGGATTTCTTCAAAATTTACTAACTCTCAAATTAATCTAAGTGAAGCATGGGAGTATTTCTACAAAAAAAATTCCAAGCACACCGTTCTCAAAAAGATATAAGTGAAGCACTAGAGCAATTCTATAGCTCAAAAAGTTTAAGTGAAGCACATAGAGCAATCATAGCATGATTTTGGCTTTCTCAAATAGGTGTGTCCAGCAAGGATACAAAGGAAAAACTAACAAACAAAGCAAGCAAAGCAAAACTCATGATATGTGACGAATAAAAATATAGCTCCAAGTAAAATACCAATGGTCGTTAGAAGAAAGAGGGGATGCCACTCGGGGGCATCCCCAAGCTTAGTTGATTGTTTCTCTTTGGATATATCTTGGGGGTGTGGTAGCATCCCCAAGCTTAGGCTTTTATCACTCCTTATTCCTTCATCCATCGTGATCTCACCCAAAACTTGAAAACTTCAATCACAGAAAACTCAACAGAATCTTCGTGAGATCCGTTAGTATAATAAAGCAAATCACCACTTTAGGTACTGTTGCAAACCCATTCATATTTTATTATTGCATTATACCTACTGTATTTTAACTTTACCATGGATCATACCCTTTAATATAACCCATAGATTCATCAAAACAAGCACACAATGCAACGAAAACAGAATCTGTCGTAAACAGAACAGTCTGTAGTAATATCTACTCTAACCATACTTCTGTAACTCTAAAATTTCTACAAAATTAGGACAACGTAAGTAATTTGTATATAAACACTGTGTTAAAATTTCAGCTCAAGATCACGTTCCAGAAAAAAAAATGAAAATTCATATACTGGACGCAAAGTTTCTGTTTCAGATTCAGCATCACTTCTACTCATCCTATGAATCATCCTAAAGGCTCTACTTGGCACAAACACTAAATAAACCATAAAAACACAATCATAACAGAGGCATAATTTTGTCAACACTCAAAAACAGAAAGGAAAAAGCAAAAAATTATTTATTCATTGGGTTGCCTCCCAACAAGCGCTATCGTTTTACGCCCCTTGCTAGGCATAATGATTTCAATGATGCTCATATAAAAAGTAGTAGTTGAAATATGCAAGAGAGCATCATGAGTCTCATGACAAGCACATTTAAGTCTAACCCACTTCCTATGCATAGGGATTTTGTGAGCAAACAATTTATGGGAACAAGAATCAACTAGCATAGGAAGGCAAAACAAGCATAACTTCAAAACTTTGAACACGTAGAGAGGAAACTTAATATTATTGCAATTCCTACAAGCATATGTTCCTCCCTCATAATAAATTTCAGTAGCATCATGATGGAATTCAACAATATAACTATCACATAAATCATTCTTTTCATGATGCACAAGCATAGAATTTTCATTACTCTCCACATAAGAAAATTCCGTTTCATCCATGGTAGTGGGAGAAAACTCAACAAAATAACTATCATGAGACACCTGATTGACATAACCACATTGCAAATTAAAACCATGATGATAAGTTTCATGGTTATCATTACTCATTATAGCATACGTGTCATCACCATCATCATGAATAGGAGGCATGCAATAATCATAATAAATTTGCTCATCAAAACTTGGGGGACTAAAAATAACATCTTCATCAAACATAGCATCCCCAAGCTTGTGGCTTTGCATATTATTAGCATAATTGACATTAATAGAATTTATAGTAAAATCATTACAATCATGCTTTTTAATCAAGGAGCTATCATGAATCATCTTATAAATTTGTTCTTTCAACACTTCATCAAAATTTTAAGATTCATGATTTTCAAGCAAAACTTCATAGAGATAATCAAGTGCACTCAACTCACTAGCAATTGGTTCATCATAATTTGGTCTTTTGAAAAGATTAGCAAGTGGATGGGGATCCATATCAATAGACTTTTAGCAAGCGAAGATGCAAGCAAATAGAAGGCACATGGCAACACAAGCAAAGATAGCAAACAAGCAAACAAGAAGAGATCCGGCGAGAAAAAGGCGAACGAGAAAGAGGGCGAATAAAATGGCAAATTTTGTGAAGTGGAGGAGAGGAAAACGAGAGGCAAATGGCAAATAATGTAATTGCAAGGAGATGAGATTTGTGATTAGGAACCTGGTAGATGATGATGGTGTCTCCTCGGCGCCTACGATAGGCACGTAGAAGAGACCACTTCCTCCCCGGCAACGGCGCCAGAAATTCCTTTGACGTGGCTTGAGACTGCGTCGATATTTCCCCAAAGAGGAAGGGATGATGCAACACAACAACGATAAGTATTTCCCTCAGTTATGAAAACAAGGTTATCGAACTAGTAGGAGGATCACCACCACCCAATAAGCAGCACCTGCACACAAACAACAAATACTTGCAACCCAACATGAAAGAGAGGTTGTCAATCTGTCTACGGTAATAAGATAGATTAGGTAGTGATAGATAGGAGAGATAGATCTCTCAAGAACACAAATAAAAAAAGTAAATATGCAGCAATATATTTTTGGGTTTTTGGTTTTGTAGATCTGAAAACAAAGATTGCAAAAACATAGATCGGAAAGCAATATGATGGAAACGTAGACCCGGGGGCCGTAGGTTTCACTAGTGGCTTCTCTCATGAGTATAGCGCACGGTGGGTGAACAAATTACTGTTGGGCAATTGAGAGAAAATCGAATAGTCATGACGATATCCAAGGCGATGATCATTATATAGGCGTGTCTTGCTGCCCCTTCTGTCACTGGGAAAGAACACCGCAAGATCGAACCCATCACAAAGCACCTCTTCCCATGGCAAAAAAAATCGATCTAGTCGGCCTAACTAAACAAAAGATTCGGAGAAGAAATACGAGGCTATAAGTAATCATGCATATAAGAAATCAAAGAAGATTCAAATAATATTCATGGATAGAAACTGATCATGAACTCAAAATTCATCGGATCCCAACAAACACACCGCAAAAGTTTACATCAAATAGATCTCCAAGAGACCATTGTATTGAGAATCATATGAGAGAGAGAAGAAGAAGCCATCTAACTACTGCCTACAGACCCTTAGGTCTATGGTGGACTACTCACGCATCATCAGAGAGGCACCTATGAGGAAGATGAACCCCTCCGTGATGGTGTTTAGATTGGATCTCGCGGTTCTGGAACTTGCGGCGGCTGGAATTGTGTTTCGTCGACTCTCCTATGGTTTTTGGAATATTTGGGAATTTATAGGCATCGGAGGCGGTGCGGAAGGGGGCCGAGGAGGGCACAACCCATCAAGGCGCACCGGCCCCCCCTGGTGCGCCCTGGTGGGTTGTGGTCTCCACAGCCCACCTCTCCGGCAGTTGTTTGGCCCACTGGGTGTCTTCTGGTCCAGAAAAAATCTCCAAAAAGTTTCGTCGCGATTGGACTCCGTTTGGTATTGATTCTGTGAAGTAAAAAACAAGCAAAAACAGCAACTAGCACTTTGGCACTATGTCAATAGGTTAGTCCCAAAAAAAGATATAAAGTTGTTATAAAATGATTGTAAAACATCCAAGAATGATGATATAACAGCATGGAACAAGCAAAAATTATAGATACGTTGGAGGCGTATCAGGCTCCAGATGGGTTTTTCGTCGATAAAGAGAGTTGCGACGGCGGAGAGGAAGTTCTCTATTTATTTCTGAGGGTTTTGGTATATATAGGATTTTTCAGTGTTGGAATCCCGCCAGCCGGAGCCACGTGGGCCCTACCACACAATAGGGCGCGCCCAGGGGGTGGCCTCGTGGCCCACAGGTGGCTCCCCTCCAGTGGTTCTTCGCTCCGGTATTTCTTATTTTCCCCTGAAAAATCATAAAAAAGTTCCCGGTAATGTCGAGAACTTTTATTGTGTGAAAAAAAAAACACCACGGTAATCCCAACTATTGTCACCTTGGGGTATGCGGATCAAGACATGTAATAGGTGCTTACAACTTGCAAGATAGGATCCAAATCAATCTTATATTCATGAAAACATAATATATTCAGATCTGAATCATGGCACTCGGGCCCTAGTGACAAGCATTAAGCATAGCAAAGTCATAGCAACATCAATCTCAGAACATAGTGGATACTAGGGATCATGCCCTATCAAACTTAACTAGATTAGATGATCAATCTCATCCAATCCGATCACCGTCTAGCAAGCCTACAAAGTAATTACTCACTACTGGTGGTGAGCATCATGGTGGTGTTGATGAAGAAGGGTTGGTGATGATGATGGCGACGATTTCCCCCCTTCGGAGCCCAAAACAGGCTCCAGATCAGCCCTACCGAGGAAGAACAGGAGGTGGCGGGGGCTTCGTCTCGTGAAACGCGATGAAAACTTCTCTCTGATTTTTTTGACTGAACACTGTAGAGGAAGACCCCCATAGCCTGTTTAACTTTATTTCAAGCAAAAATACATAATATTTACAGGGTTACCTCAATAACCCAAAGAAAGGTAAGAAATAAAATCTATGCTACCTATTCTAATGGAGATAGGAAAGAAATTCAAGGGGGCAGGAAAGAGACCCACCTAACCAGGTCCTCCTTAAACAGAGGCTTTATTCTATTAGCCAACAGGGACATATCTGTCACAAAGCCTGACTTCCAGACAGCAAACCTAGGCCTAACATGCTTGAATATTTTGGCATTCCTGACTAACCAAATATGCCAACAAGAAGTAAACACCACCTCAGAGAAAAAAGGCTTCCCAAATGTTCTTTTTGCATGTAAGGCAGCAGCTGACATGTCATTGCTATTACCACGGTCAATTTGTAAATAATTCCAGACCCTCTGGCTGAACAAACAAGAGAAGGACAAATGATCCCTGTCTTCCATGACCTATGCATGACAGATCTTGCAATTGACACCATCCTCCATATGCCAGTTTCTCCTTTCCACCATATCCTTGGTGTTTAGTCTGTCCATGATGAGCATCCAAGAAAAGACCTTAATCTTTAAAGCGCAGCAACTATCCCAAATCTAGGTGAGTAATGGATTAAATGTTTGGGTTGTATGGGCATAGGTATAAAATAGTTTTGGAGTATAGGGCTTATTTGTACCCTGTCAGGACCAAACATCACACTGATTGGGACTCAGTTCAATCTCTCCCATAAAGGTTTGAAGCGTTGTAAGCTCTGCATAGGCTTGATCAGAAATAGGCAGATTGAACCAACTTAACAGATCATTGCAATGCAATCCTTCCTTAACAATTGTCCATGGATCTTTGAAATAAGAAAAGAGCCTAGGAAATCTTTCTCTAAGTGGAGTAATTGAATTTCCAATTTTCCAGCTATCCTGCCAAAACAAAACTGTGTCTCCTTGGTGGACTTGAACCCAAGTAACCTCTCTAAAATTATCCAATAGCTTCAAGAAGTTCTTCCACCAGTAGGATCCATAAGGCTCAGTTGCCTGTGGCACCCTCTCATGGTAATAAGTATTCCATATTAAGTTAACCCAGGCAGATCATTCTTGTTTAGGAACTTATTGGCATGCTTCATTAGCAACACAACATTTTGCAGGCCGAGGTTGGGGATCCCTAGTCCTCCTTTATTTTTGGGCCTACAAATCAACTCCCATGCAGCTAGGGAGGGGGCATGTTCCTGCCTATTCCTTCTCCAGAAACACTGTCTCTGAATCCTTTCCAGCTGTTTTAAGATACCAGGGGGGATAGACATACTGCAAAGAAAGAAAATCAGCAGTGAAGAGAAAGCAGAATTGAGATACTGCAATCTGCCACCTTGTGCCAGAAAATAGGAACTAGCTGACATTCTCCTTTCCATACAATTGACCAGTGGCATTAGATTCTCCATCTTAGGCTTAGAAGTACCAACTGGTAATCCCAGATAAGTGAAAGGCATAGTTCCCACCCTGCAACCAAAAACCTGGGCTAACCTCTCAGTTTCCTTTGGGGGGACATTGATGGGAACCATAGAAGATTTGTGGTAGTTGATATGCAGCCCAGTTGATTGGGAAAATACCTTCAACATCTCTTTGCGAGCTAGAAGTTGATCCTCTGCAGCCGGTAAGATGATCAAGGTATCATCAGCCGGTACGATGATGTATCCCGAAGTTCACACCCTTGCGGATGCTAAATTTCCGTTTGGAGCGGTGTGGAGGCACAATGCTCCCCAAGAAGCCACTAGGGCCACCGTCATCTCCTCACGCCCTCACACAATGCAAGATGCCGTGATTCCACTAAGGGACCCTTGAGGGCGGTCACCGAACCTGTACAAATGGCAACCCTTGGGGGCGGTCACTGGTACCCGTACACTTTGGCAACCCTTGGGGGCGGTCACCGGTACCCGTACACTTTGGCAACCCTTGGGGCGGTCACCGGTACCCGTACAAATTGCTCGGGGCAATCTCCACAACCTAATTGGAGACCCCGACGCTTGCCCGGAGCTTTGCACCACAATGATTGAGCTCCGAGGCACCACCAACCGTCTAGGGCGCCAAAGCACCCAAGAGAAACAAGATCTAGGGTGCTCAAACACCCAAGAGTAATAAGCTTCTCAACTTCTCACTTTCCACGTATCACCGTGGAGAACTCAAACCTATGCACCAAATGCAATGGCAACGGCACACGGAGTGCCCAAGTCCTTCTCTCCGAAATCCCACCACAACAACAAATGTTATGGAGGAAATGAGAGGAAGAACGAAGAAGAACATGAAGAACTCCAAGATCTAGATCCAAGGGGTTCCCCTCACTTAGAGGAGAAAGTGATTGGTGGAACTGTGGATCTAGATCTCCTCTCTCTTTTCCCTCAAGAACTAGCAAGAATCATTGGAGGGATTGAGAGTTAGCAAGCTCGAAGAAGGTCAACAATGGGGGGCAAACTCGAGCTCCAAAGATAAGAACCATTGGGGAAGAAGACCCCCTTAAATAGGTGGGGGGAAATCCAACCGTTACCCACATAGCCCGCACATAAGCGGTAGTACCGCCCCTGGGAGCGGTACTACCACCCACACGCAGATCTCAGTAGTAGTAGGGGCAGCGGTAGTACTGCATGGTACTACCGCCCCGCGTAAAGAGCCGGAACCCCCCAGCGGTACTAACGCTGTGGCCAGCGGTACTACCGCCCTCGGGAGAGTAACAAAGAACCCAAGCAACCAGATTGAAACAGTAAAACCAGAACTGCCATAACCTTTGCATATGAGCTCCGAATTGAGCAAACTTAAGCTTGTTGGATTCAGGACGACAAGAGCTATCCAACAGTGACAATGATATAGAGATGTGAAACCTCTATCAATGAAGAACCGACAATAACTCCAACATTGAAAACATCATAGAAGATGCATATGGACTCCGTTTTTGATGAACTTGAGCTTGTCATGAAGCAGACCATAAGCTCAAGAACCCTCATAGAGAAAAGCCAACCAAGAACCAAGAAAGATGATGATGCCAAGAATGCAATGGTTTGATCTCTCAACAAACGATACGATCAATCTACTCACTTGAGAGCCCCCCCCTTGATAGTACAGCTATCGATCCTATAACCCGGTCTCCCAACTACCACCATGAGACCGGTAAAATACAAAACCCTATCAAGGACACACCTTTGCCTTGCGATAGTCCACTTGAACTAGATGATGACGATCTTGACTTCATCAAGATGGACCACCTTTCTTGATTGCGTTGGCTCGATGAAGACTAGTTGATTGCTCCCCCATACTCCACTATGGGTGAGCCACTCTTCGGTACATCTTCACACGTCCATTGTCACCACAATGAACGACAAGCTTCAAGCATGTTCTCTTTGTGATGCTCCACTTGAACTTGTATAGTGCAATCTTGATGACGATCACGACTTGATGTCATCCTCCATGGGTTGTATGAGATCTTCCTCTTGACGCAAGCCCATGGAAACATACCTAACCCCACATAGAACTCTCACGTAGATGATGACCCACAAGTATAGGGGATCAATTTTAGTCCTTTCAATTAGTAAGAGTGTCGAACCCAACGAGGAGCAGAAGGAAATGACAAGCGGTTTTAAGCAAGGTAATCTCTACAAGCACTGAAATTGTAGGTAATAGATAGTTTGATAGCAAGGTAATTTGTAACGAGCAAGTAACGGTAACGGTAAACAAGGTGCAGCAAGGTAGCCCAATCCTTTTGAGGCAAAGGATAGACCAGAACAAACACTAGTAATAGGCAAAGTGTTCTTGAGGGTACACGGGAATTTCGTCTAGTCACTTTTATCATGTTGGTTTGATTCGTGTTCGCTACTTTGATAATTTGATATGTGGGTGGACCGGTGCTAAAGTGCTGTTCTTACTTGAACTAACAACCTACTTATGATTAACCCCCTCGCAAGCATCCGCAACTACGAGAAAAGTATTAAGACAAAGTCTAACCATAGCATTAAACATGTGGATCCAAATCAGCCCCTTACGAAGTAGCGCATAAACTAGGGTTTACGCTTCTGTCACTCTAGCAACCCATCATCTAATAACTACTCCACAATGCATTCCCTTAGGCCCATGAATGGTGAAGTGTCATGTAGTCAACATTCACATGACACCACTAAGGGAATCACAACATACATATCATCAAAATATCGAACACATATCAAATTCACATGATTACTCGCAACATGACTTCTCCCGTGACCTCAAGAACAAAGGTAACTACTCACAAATAATAATCATGCTCAAGATCAGAGGAGTAATGAATAGCATAATGGATCTGAACATATAATCTTCCACCAAATAAATCGTATAGTAATTAACTACACAAGGTAATCAACACTACTAGTCACCCACAGGTACCAATCTGAGGTTCCGGTACAAAGATTGAACACAAGAGATGAACTAGGGTTTGAGAAGAGACGGTGCTGTTGAAGATGTTGATGAATATTGGACTCCCAAAGATGAGAGGGGTGTTGGTGATGATGATAGCTTCGATTTCCCCCTCCGGAAGGGAAGTTCCGCTGGCGGAATCGCTCCGCCGGAGGGCAAAAGTGCTCCTGCCCAAGTTCCGCCTCGAGGCGGCTGCGCTTCGTCCCGAAAGTCCTCCTCCTAATTTTTTTAGGTTTTTAGGGAATATACACCAGAAGATGGACTCCGGAAGTGGGCCTGGGTGAGTAGCACCCACCAGGGCGCGCCCAGGGGTGCCTGGCGCGGCCTGGTGGGTGGTGTCCACCTGGGAGCCCACCTCTGGTAGATTTCAGCTCCAGTAATTATTATTAATTCCAAAAATAATCTTTGTAAAGTTTCAGCTTCATTGGAGTTGTGCAGAATAGGTATCTCTGACGTGCTTTTCTTGGGTCCAGAATTCCAGCTGCCAGTATTCTCCCTCTTTGTGTAAACCTTGCATATTATGAGAGAAAAGGCATTAGAATCACTTCCCAAAGCATTATTATTCAACAAAACAAAGTAAATAACAGTAGGAAATCATGATGCAAAATGGACGTATCAACTCCCCCAAGCTTAGACCTCGCTTGTCCTCAAGCGAAAGCCGATATTGAAAAGCATGTCCACATGGTTTGAGAGAGAGGTGTCGATAAAAACAAAATACGGACATAGAAGCATCATGCTTGTTAACATAACAGCAACAAACTCTAACATAAGAACTTATTTCAATATATTTTTATCATAAAGCTTCTCATGAACAAGTAACAATTCATCACAACATAGAAGTATGAAGCATAAACCTTATTGGAAACCAACAAACTGTGTTTTCAGTCAACTTTGCAACTACAATTCATCATATTTTCAGGAAGGGTCTCATGTCGGAGCCTTTTGGCAAGTCCACATACTCAACCATCATTTAGTCTTCTATGATTGCTAACGCTCACAGCATACCCATGAACAAAAAGTTTCAATGGGACACATAGGACGATAGGGGCTTATAGTTTTGCCTCCCAACTCACTCACCTCAAGGGTGATGTCAACAATAATAACTCATGCCCACCCATATCCAACTGGATATATGTGTCTAGATCTTTCCTCACCACATGATGCTTGCAAAAGAAAAAGTAAAAAGGAATAGGGAAGAATACTTTGACTCTTGCATAAAAGTAAGTGCATAAAAGTAAAAGATAGGCCCTTCGCAGAGGGAAGCAGAGGTTGTCATGCACTTATTGGTTCGTATGCCCAATCCCTTAATGTAAAAGAACGTCACGCTATATTGCCCCCTATGATAGCAACCTTTATTATGCAGTCCGTCGCTTTTATTACTTTGCCATCATAAGTTCGTATAACGCTCAATTTTCTCTTACACTAATTGATCAAAACACTTTTAGGAGCAATTTTTATTGCCTTATTGCATCGATGACAACTTACTTGAAGGATCTTTCTCGATCCATAGGTAGGTATGGTGGACACTCAAGGAAAGAGTTTGGGTTTGGGTTTTTGGATGCACAAGTAGTATCTCTACTTAGTGCGGAATTTTTGGCTAGCAAAGATATTGGGCAAGCACCACATGTTAAAGGATCTATGACAATATAGCTTCTATGTGGATATGAACAAACATAAGTCATTACGTTGTCTTCCTTGTCCAACGTCAATAATTTTGACACATAATATTTCATGGGGGCTCACAATCATAAAAGATGTCCAAGATAGTGTATTTGCATGTGAATCTTCTCTTCCCTAATTAAATCTTTCATGAGTTGCATCATTAACCAATGCTATGTTTGTCAATCTCCAATAAATTTTACTACTTATACTTTTCCTTATGTGATGTCATTACTCACCATAAGATTAGCATATGATTCTTTTCATTTATTTGTATTTCTTTTATTTGATTGCAATAAGAAAGTAGAGAAGCAAAAACTCAAACTAAACTTTATTATATAACTCTCACACGAATACATAGATAGGTAGACCACGAAACTAACACACGAAAATAGATCTCGCTAAACTTTTATTCGACTAAGGCAAAGGGAAACTAAAGATAGAACTAAGATAGGTAAAGGTGAATAAAAGTGATGGTGATACGATACCGGGGCACCTCCCCCAAGCTTGGCTCAAGCCAAGGGGAGTGCCCATACCCATGTACTCAAGTCTCCTTTGGTGGTGGTGATGAAGAAGGTGGAGGTGTTGATGTAGGTGGTGATGATGCGGAAGTCTTCTTCTTCAATTTATATTTAAGCATAAAGTTTTCCTCCCTCAGATTATCATTCTCCAATTCAAGCTTTAATATCCTTTGGCATAAGGCCTCCTTGCTTTCCTGCAGAAAACGAGACGGGATAAATTGGACCTTAGGTTTGTATCTTCTCGGGAGGCTTGACTTCTTAAACTCCACATGCATGTCTCCGGGTTGAGGCAATGGATCATCCTCTTCCTTAGAGTTGTCATCTTTTGTATCCTGCATGGTGGAATCTTCTTCCTCCTCCGAGGTCCATAGATAGGGGTAAATCTCCCTAAAGATATTCGGGTCTGGAACATAGGGATCAACATGGCTCTCCCCATCTGAATCTTGAGACGACATATTCTCAGATCTGTCAGGAAAACAACACGAAACAAGAACAGGGGATTTTTCTGCGATGCTGTCGTCAAAATAGTCGGGGGTATATATAGAGAATTTTTATTCTTGGGAAACAAGTATTTGGAAGGAAAACGGAGTCGGGAAGGCATCAGAGGTGGGCAACACCCACGAGGGCGCGCCCAGGGGTGCCTGGCGCGCCCTGGTGTATCGTGCCCTCCTCGATCACCTTCCGGTTTATTTTTTTTTATTCCTAAAATTTTAAAATATTCCAAAACTGATAGAAAATATTTTTGCGGATTTTTCGGAGTCCGTTTACTTACCGTATCACGTACCTCCTATTTTTAAGTATTCTGGAGTGCTCCGGAAGGTTTCTTTTATATGTTCCTCTGGTGTCATGGTTTGGATAACATTTCTTTCAACGTTAATAGGCGTACCTAAGATATAATGCTTAATTCTATGGCCATTGACCACCTTCGGGTTAGTACCTTCGGCATTATTAATCTTGATAGCTCCAGAACGATAAACCTCTTCAATAATATATGGTCCCTCCCATTTGGAGAGAAGTTTTCCTGCAAAAAATCTTAAACGAGAGTTGAATAAAAGAACATAATCTCCTATTTTAAATTCCCTCTTTTGGATTCTTTTATCATGCCATCTATTTACTTTTTCTTTGAATAGCTTGGCATTTTCATACGCTTGGGTTCTCCATTCGTCTAGTGAGCTAATATCAAATAGCCTCTTCTCACCAGCAAGTTTGAAATCATAATTGAGTTCTTTAATTGCCCAAAATGCTTTGTGTTCTAGTTCTAGAGGCAAATGACAAGCTTTTCCATACACCATTTTATATGGAGACATGCCCATAGGATTTTTATAAGCTGTTCTATAGGCCCAAAGTGCATCATCTAATTTATTAGACCAATTCTTACGAGTCCTATTGACAGTTTTTTGTTATATTAATTTTATTTGTCTATTGCTAAGTTCTAATTGACCACTAGATTGAGGATGATAGGGTGATGCAATTCTATGGTTAACATCATATTTAGCAAGCATCTTACAGAAAGCACCATGAATGAAGTGTGAACCACCATCGGTCATTAAATATCTAGGGACTCCAAACCTCGGAAAGATAACCTCTTTAAGCATTTTAATGGAGATGTGGTGATCAGCACTACTAGTTGGAATAGCTTCTACCCACTTAGTGACATAATCAACCGCAACTAAAATATGAGTGTACCCGTTAGAGGAAGGAAAAGGCCCCATGTAATCAAAACCCCATACGTCAAATGGTTCAACAACAAGTGAATAATTCATAGGCATTTCTTGACGCTTACCGATATTACCAATTCTTTGACATTCATCACAAGACAAGACAAACTACGGGCATCCTTGAAGAGAGTAGGCCAATAAAAACCATATTGCAATACCTTATGAGCAGTTCTATCTCCCGCATGATGCCCTCCATAGGCTTCGGAATGACATTTCCGTAGGATCTGTTCCTGTTCATGCTCAGGTACACAACGCCTAATAATACCATCTACTCCTTCTTTATAAAGATGTGGGTCATCCCAAAAGTAATGTCTCAAGTCATAGAAGAATTTTTTCTTTTGTTGGTATGTGAAACTAGGTGGTATATATTTAGCAACAATGTAATTAGCACAGTCAGCATACCAAGGTGTGTTGTGTGAGACACTTATTGCAGCTAGCTGTTCGTCAAGAAAACTATCATCAATAGGTAGTGGGTCATCAAGGATATTTTCTAACCTAGACAAGTTATCTGCTATGGGGTTCTCAGCTCCTTTCCTATCAACGATATGCAAGTCAAATTCTTGAAGCTAGAGAACCCACCTAATGAGTCTAGGTTTAGCATCTTTCTTTTCCATAAGATATTTTATAGCAGCATGGTCGGTGTGAACAATTACTTTTGAGTCAACAATGTAGGATCTAAACTTATCATAGGCAAACACGACCGCTAAAAATTCTTTTCAGTAGTAGCATAATTTCGTTGAGCACTGTCTAGAGTTTTACTAGCATAATGGATAACATTCAATTTCTTATCAACTCTTTGTCCTAAGACAGCACCAACAACATAATCACTAGCATCACACATAATTTCAAAAGGCAAGTTCCAATCAGGTGGTTGAACGATAGGTGCAGAGGTTAAGGCTTTCTTGAGTGTTTCAAAGGCTTCCACACAATCATCATCAAAGACAAAAGGAATATCCTTTTGCAAAATATTAGTAAGAGGCCTAGAAATTTTAGAGAAGTCTTTAATGAACCTCCTATAAAAACCGGCATGACCACGGAAACTTCGAATACCTTTAATATCTTTAGGACAAGGCATTTTCTCAATTGCATCAACTTTAGCTTTATCCACCTCAATACCTCGCTCAGATATTTTATGCCCCAAGATAATACCTTCATTAACCATAAAGTGGCACTTCTCCCACTTCAAGACAAGATTAGTTTGTTCAGATCTTTGCAAAACTCGATCAAGGTTGCTTAAGCAATCATCAAAAGAAGTTCCGTAAACGGAAAAATCATCCATGAAAACCTCCACAATCTTTTCACAAAAATCAGAGAATATAGCAGCCATACATCTTTGAAAGGTAGCAGGTGCATTGCAGAAACCAAAAGGCATATGTCTATAAGCATAGGTTCCAAAAGGGCAAGTAAAGGTGGTTTTCTCTTGATCAGATTGTGACACAGGTATTTGAGAGAAACCAGAATATCCATCTAGGAAACAAAAGTGTGTGTGTTTAGATAGTCTCTCTAGCATTTGATCAATGAAAGGCAAAGGGAAATGATCTTTCCTAGTAGCTTTATTTAATTTTCTAAAATCAATTACCATTCTATAGCCAGTGGCAACTCTTTGTGGAATGAGTTCCTTCTTATCATTAGGAACAACGGTAATACCTCCTTTCTTAGGGACACAATGAACGGGACTTACCCATCTACTATCAGCTATGGGATAGATTATACCTGCTTCCAGAAGCTTTAATATTTCAGTTCTTACCACTTCCTTCATCTTAGGATTCTATCGCCGTTGGTGATCAACAACGGGTTTAGCATCGAGTTCCATATTGATCTTGTGCTGACATATAGTGGGACTAATGCCCTTAAGATCATCAAGAGTATATCCAATAGCAGCCCGGTGCTTCCTTAGAACTTTCAATAATCTTTCTTCTTCATGTTCTGAAAGGTTAGCACTAATAATAGCAGGATATATCTTTTTCTCATCAAGATAAGCATACTTCAAAGTGTCAGGCAATTGTTTCAGTTAAAACACGGGATCACCTTTAGGTGGAGGAGGTCCTCCAAGGGTTTCAATAGGCAAATTGTGTTTCAAGAGAGGTTGTTGTTCGAAGAAAATTTGATCTATTTCATTTCTTTCACGCATGTGCATATCATTTTCATGGTCGAGCAAATATTGTTCTAAGGGATCAGTAGGAGGCACAACAATAGAAGCAAGACCAATTATTTCATCTTCACTAGGTAACGCTTTATCACGAGGTTGTCTACTAAACTTGGGAAAATGAAACTCATGAGACACATTACGAAAACTAACACGGACAGTTTGTTTTTCACAATCTATCATAGCATTGACGGTGCGCAAGAAAGGTCTACCAAAGATAATGGGACAAAAGTCATCTTGTGGGGAACCAAGAACTAGAAAATAAGTAGAGTATTTTACTTTCCCACACAAGACTTCAACATCTCTAACAATCCCAAGTGGTGTGATGGCATCTCTATTAGCAAGTTTAATAGTAACATCAATATCATCCATTTCAGCAGGTGCTATTTCATTCATAATTTCTTGGTATAAGGTAAAAGGGATAGAACTCACACTAGCACCTAAATCACATAAACCATGGTAGCAATGATCTCCTATTTTAACCGAGACAACGGGCAAGCCTTCTATAGGTCTATGTCTATCTTTCTTATCAGGCTTAGCAATTCTAGCAGCTTCATCACAAAGGTAAATGACATGCCCATCAATATTTTCTTCCAAGAGATCTTTAACCATAGCAACACTAGGTTCTACTTTAATTTTCTCAGGGGGTTTAGGTGCTCTTATATTACTCTTACGAACCACGGTTGATACGTTAGCATGCTCCTTTATCCTAACAGGGAAAGGTGGTTTTTCAATATAAGAAGTAGGCACAACTGGATCAGCATTGTAAAAGATAGTTTCTTCTTTAGCTATGACCGGTTCTTTAATTTCTTCTTTAATAGGGGGATGTTATTTAAACCATTTCTCCTTAGGGAGATCAACGTGAGTAGGAAATGCTTCGCAGAAAGAGGCTACTATCTCAGAGTCAAGTCCATATTTAGTGCTAAACTTGTGAAAAGTATCGGTATTCATAAAAGATTTAACACAATCAAATTCAAACTTTATACCTGACTCATTACCTTCGTCGAGTTCCCAATCTTCAGAGTTGCGTTTAATTATTTCCAAGAGATCCCACTTAAAATCAATAGTCTTCTTCATATAAGAACCAGCACACGAAGTATCGAGCATGGATTGATCATTATGAGAAAGCCGAGCATAAAAATTCTAAATGATAACTTCCCTCGGAATGTCATGATTGGGGCATGAATATAACATTGACTTAAGCCTCCCCCAAGCTAGAGCGATACTTTCTCCTTCACGAGGCCAAAAATTATATATATAATTCCGATCACGATGAACTAGATGCATAGGATAAAACTTTTGAGGGAATTCCAATTGCAACCGATTCCAGTTCCACAATCCAAGATTATCACATAGCCTGTACCATGTCAATGCTTCTCCCTCCAAAGATAAAGGGAAAACCTTCTTCTTAACTTCATCTCCGGGTAAACCTGCAAGCTTAAATAATCCACATATTTTGTTCACATATAAGAGATGCATATCAGGATGTTCAGTTCCATCTCCTGCATAAGGTTTAGCAAGCAAGTGTTCTACCATACCCGAAGGAATTTCATAAGTAACATTTTCAGTAGGTGCTATAGGTTGAGGGGTAACTAATTGTGGTTCCGATCGAGGTGAAGATACCCCGAACAAACCCCTCAAAGGATTTTTCTCCATAGTAGCAAGTAGCAATAAATTTCAGCACGTAGTATAAATTTTTCCTTACCGATTTCCACTTACCAAGAGCGCTTCGCTCCCCGGCAACGGTGCCAGAAAAGAGTCTTGATGACCCACAAGTATAGGGGATCAATCGTAGTCCTTTCGATAAGTAAGAGTGTCGAACCCAACGAGGAGCAGAAGGAAATGACAAGCGGTTTTCAGCAAGGTATTCTCTGCAAGCACTAAAATTGTAGGTAACAGATAGTTTGATAGCAAGGTAATTTGTAACGAGCAAGTAACGGTAACGGTAAACAAGGTGCAGCAAGGTAGCCCAATCCTTTTGAGGCAAAGGACAGGCCAGAACAATCACTAGTAATAGGCAAAGTGTTCTTGAGGGTACACGGGAATTTTGTCTAGTCACTTTTATCATGTTGGTTTGATTCGTGTTCGCTACTTTGATAATTTGATATGTGGGTGGACCGGTGCTAAGGTGCTGTTCTTACTTGAACTAACAACCTACTTATGATTAATCCCCTCGCAAGCATCCGCAACTACGAGAAAAGTTTTAAGACAAAGTCTAACCATAGCATTAAACATGTGGATCCAAATCAGCCCCTTACGAAGTAGCGCATAAACTAGGGTTTAAGCTTCTGTCACTCTAGCAACCCATCATCTAATAACTACTCCACAATGCATTCCCTTAGGCCCATGAATGGTGAAGTGTCATGTAGTCGACGTTCACATGACACCACTAAGGGAATCACAACATACATATCATCAGAATATCAAACACATATCCAATTCACATGATTACTCGCAACATGACTTCTCCCATGACCTCAAGAACAAAGGTAACTACTCACAAATAATAATCATGCTCAATATCATAGGAGTAATGAATAGCATAATGGATCTGAACATATAATCTTCCACCAAATAAACCATATAGTAATTAACTACACAAGGTAATCAACACTACTAGTCACCCACAGGTACCAATCTGAGGTTCCGGTACAAAGATTGAACACAAGAGATGAACTAGGGTTTGAGAGGAGACGGTGTTGTTGAAGATGTTGATGAAGATTGGCCTCCCAAAGATGAGAGGGGTGTTGGTGATGACGATACCTTCGATTTCCCCCTCCAGGAGGGAAGTTCCTCCAGGGGAATCGCTTCGCCGGAGGGCAAAAGTGCTCCAGCCCAAGTTCCGCCTCGAGGCGGCTACGCTTCGTCCCAAAAGTCCTCCTCCTAATTTTTCTAGGTTTTTAGGCAATATGTACCAGAAGATGGGCTCCGGAAGTGGGCCTGGGTGAGCAGCACCCACCAGGGCGCGCCCAGGGGTACCTGGCGCGCCCTGGTGGGTAGTGCCCACCTGGGAGCCCACCTCCGATAGTTTTCAGCTCCAGTAATTATTATTAATTCCAAAAATAATCTCCGTAAAGTTGGAGCTTCATTGGAGTTGTGCAAAATAGGTATCTCTGATGTGCTTTTCTTGGGTCCAGAATTCCAGCTGCCGGTATTCTCCCTCTTTGTGTAAACCTTGCATATTATGAGAGAAAAGGCATTAGAATCACTCCCCAAAGCATTATTATTCAACAAAACAAAGTAAATAATAGTAGGAAATCATGATGCAAAATGGACGTATCAGTAGACCATGGGTTAGTACACAAAGCGCAATGGACAATACATACCGTACCATGAGATCACTTGATCCCTCTTGGTACATCTTGTACACTTTGTGTGTTGATCAACTTGATTCACTCTTTGGCTTAGTGTTGATCAACCTTGTATCATATCTTCTCTACGACCAATCTTTGGATAAAACCTTGAATACCACCTTGGTCACCAAATAAACTCCTTGAAACCAACAGATGGACTTCAAGAAGTGCCTATGGACAAATCCTTCGAATATAACTCAGGGCAACCATTAGTCCATAGGGTTTGTTATCAATTACCAAAACCACACATGGATAAATGTGCACTTACAGAAGTCCTTATCATGGCATGGGATTGGTAGCTGAATTTGTCCCTTCTTCAACATATCATTTACCACTGTTTGCAGGAGATCAGCAGCTAGCACAAAACAACAGAGGAGAGATGGAATCCCCTTGCCTAACACCAGCTTTGCATGATAACTGTTTCCCTGGAACCCCATTGAGGATGATAGATGATGTAACAGAGGTGAGAAACTGATGTATCCATCCTCTCCATTTAGAATTGAAACCTTTATGTTTCAAGATTTCCATAATGACCTCATGCTCAATAGAGTTAAAAGCTTTTTCAAAATCCAATTTCAGTATGAGAATGGGTCTCTTAGATTGGTGACATTGACGCAAATATTCTAATGTCCAACCAATACAATCCTGGATAGTTCTGGTTTTAATAAACCCATACTAGTTCTTATGGACACAGCTCAGGATAACGTCTTGAAATTTATTTGCATCCATTTTAGTGAGGAACTTAATACCCAGTCCTGTTAAGGAGATTGGCCTATAGTCCCCAACAGATTCAGGAGAATTTTTCTTAAGCACTAAAGTAATGTATGAGCCATTAATGCTCTCCAGCTTTGCCTTCCCCTCAAAATAATCAGTGGCTAGTTTTATAGAAATCATGACAAACAATGTGCCAGCATTTCTTAAGAAAAAGGCCATTGAATCCATCAGGTCCTAGGGCTTTATCAATGGGCATGCTTTTAACAACCTGATCCATCTCCTCATGTGTTAATGGTTTTATCAATCCATGAAGCCCCTGGAAAGGTTTAATTAAAGTGGGCAAATCAAAACCCATAACAATTCCTTTAGCAGTGCCCATTCTCCCCCTAAAAGAGGACCATAAGATTCCTTCCATCTGGCTATGCTTAGATATCATTGTGCCATCCTCCAACTTCAGATTAGCAACATAGTTCCTTCTATATCTCTCAGAAGTCATAGCATGAAAGAACTTTGTGTTTTCTTCACCAACTTTGATGAATCTGATTGTACATCTCATTTTCCAATATAAGAACTGCAGATGCAAAAGATGTTCCAAATGAGACTTCACAATCTTCCTGAAATTAAATTCCTGCCTGAACAAAGCCCTGATTTCTTCCAGCCTATCAATCCATTCAACCACCTTATTGCATTTCTCAATGGCAATTTTCATCTTGGAAATGCCTAACTTCCACCTCTTGAGATCATGTCTCAAAGTTTTAAATTTATCAGCAAGTATTGCTGCAGGATGAGACTTATATGAGGGCTTCTTCCAAGAGTTGGTGACACACTCCATGAAACCAGCAATCTTAGTCCAGAAATTTTCAAACCTAAAAATATTAGATTTAGGAATAGAGGTTGTGATCACCACCACACAAGGAACATGATCAGAAGCAGTCCTAGCCAAAGGCAAGACTTCAGAAATAGGGTAACAAGTGACCCAGTTTGTTGAGGTAAAGAACAAGTCTAGCTGTTCCAGCAGGGGGTTGTCTTGCATATTGGACCAGGTATAGGCCCTGCCTTTGATGGGCAATTCAACTAGGCCAAGATGCCCAATTATCTCATTAAAGATAAACATATCATTAATATCTCCTCCTGGCAAGTTTTTGTTGTCTAAAGACCTGATGAAGTTAAAGTCCCCCAACAGTAGCCAATTATCATCAATGGGAATATGTAGATTGTATAGCCAATCAACAAACCTATCTCTGAGTTCCCCCTGGCAGGGGCCATAGAAATTAACCAAAGTCCAAACATCTGCACTCATTTTGGATGTGAATTTAACTCCAATTCCAAAAGATTGAACCTAAATCAAATCACCATGCAGGACAGATGAATTCCAGACAATCAAAATTCCCCCAGAGGCCCCAACCAAAGGAGATAAAGCAAAGTTATCATATTGCTTAGGGCAAAAGGATCTGATCTCTTGTAGGGAGTATGATTCACACTTGGTTTCTTGGAAACATGCAACAGAGCACTGGCTTTCTTCTATCTTTTGTTCGACTGCTCGCTGCATAGCCGCCGAGTTCAGACCACGAACATTCCAACAAAGAACATTCCATTTCCTATGATAATTGCTACTCATTTAAACAAAACCAAGAAACAGCATAGAGGCATGCTACGTAGTAACAACCCAGGCGAGTAAGCATCACAGGACATAAGGTGTCAATACAAGCCCAAAAGACTAACTGACAGTTCACCACAATAAAATAGAAGTTCCAACAAGCAAACATAAGTAAATGTTTAAAGGCAAGCTTAGGGGCGCACCAAATCCACGGCATGACGAAGGAACTAATCATCGGAAGCGTCATTATGCTCCACAGCAGGATCAGCCATAAGCTGCTCCACCGTTAGCTTCCCGGCATCAATGCCAAGTTCTTCGCCTATCTTCTGAATCTCCTTGATGGGCGTCGGAGGAGGAATGAATTCATTGACCTCCGGTCCTTGCTTGGGCGGTCTAGACTCTAGGAAGGGCTTGCATCGCGGTTTCTTCTTCTTCGGCTTAGATGTTAACTCAAGGAACATCGGCTTAAAACCATCTCTTTTGACAGAACCCCTTGTGCATCGACGCACCTCAGATTCTACCAGCGGAGTTGGGACCTTGGTTTTACGTTTATTGGTAACACCTTTGCTGGAAGGAGCAATGAAGGAGAAACTCGCTGAAGAAGATATATTTGAGCTCTGCATCTGGTTGCCTGACTGAGAGGATTCCATGGGTACCAGACTTCCAGTACTAGCAACAGCTGACTCCAACTGAGGGAGCAGAGGTCGTGCAATGGGCCTGATGGGCCTGCTGGAACTGGCCTCCTGCCACTGAAGCTTCGAGAGCACTTGCACATCATTAAAAGCCAGGGCCCATGACCTTTGGAGAGGACCACAGGTGACAAGGGTTTAACTGACAATGGTTTTGGCACCTCATAAACCATCTCCCCGTTCAGAAGCATCTGAAAAGTCCTCATCCAAGCTAGTTCTGGCAACAAAGGGGGCCATACACGAGTTTGACCATTCCCACAAAGATTTCCTCAACATTGACAACAGGTGGCTGGTATCGAACGATAGCCAGAACATTCTCTTGTTGCTGAAGAACTTCCTCCAAAACAGGATCTTGCTGCTGCTGCTGTCTGATCTCATTATCTGACAATGATCCTCACAGTTTGTGAATCACCATGGATTCTTGGTCTTGTGCCGGTGCGACCTGTTCCTGGGGTTGCACTGTGCCTCAGCTCCCCAATGTCCATGTCCCCAGTGTCCTCATCAACATGATCATCCATGGGTGGCGGGATTGGTGGCAAATCGTTCCACCCCATGGCAGGATAAGGAGGTAAGACAAAGTTGTGATGTTCCGGCATAAGATCACCTGGCAGGGGATGCGGATTGCCATTCATGGGCATAGGGTCTTCATCCTCCGGCATCTGCTCAGCAAAATTCGGCCCAAGAATGTAACAAGGCACAGTCCAAGACACTCTGGCTCCACCCCTATGAGCATAATCATTGAAGACCACATCTCTGGGGACTAGGATATCCTCAGGAAACAAAGCAAAGACAATGCTCCTGACTAAGTAAGGATCATCATTGACCCAGTGATGAAACTTCCCAAACATGTTCACTGCATCCCTTAAGTTCTCAGTGTTACGCAGATCTAATGGAACACCCAAAAACATCAAGCAACCATCATGGAATCCCTGAGCCCCACGGAAACCAGTACCCTCATCATGCTTCATGAATCTTACAAATCTATCCTTGCCAATAGGAAGGGTTGGGAGTTGAAGCAGAGAGAAGCGAACTCCAGCATCTCGAAGTCAAAATATCCCGATACCCGAAATCCAAGGTTGAGCTGACATCCCTGAACTCCGCGTAGTTCCAGCAGGTCAACCACCGCCTCGCGCATTTGTCCAATCTCATCTGGCTCAGGGAGAGGCATGACCTCAGCAAGCATGAACTCCTCATGGCACCGGGGGATAGAAGCCGGCGGTGTGACAAATGTCCGCGGGAGGCGGAGGTCTCCACCATCAATAATCTGATGGCTAGCCGGAACATACCGGAGAGGATCGATATGAAAGTTGGCCATTGTTGTGGTCGGGAGGTGGGGAGGCTTCTCTGGAGACAACGGAGGTGGGGTTGCCGGCGGAGATCCAGGAGGGGGTTTTGGTCGGTTGCTGATGGGACTAGACAGCGTAGGGGCAGCAAAGAAGCACGAAGCGTCGGGCGTAGGCCTGGTTGGAGTAACCGCATCAATGAAAGTAGTGGGTCCCGCAAAATCCGGCTTGGGTGCTTTTTTCCTCCAAACCAACCCCAGTTCCCTAGCCAGCGCCGCACAATGCCGCCTATGGTGGCCTTCCTTCGAGCATGCTAGACAGATCATAACTGCAGGGCAATTAGTCGCAAAGTGGCCAACCTTTGAACAAACCTGGCACATTAAAATTTCCTCAACCATTCCATTTATCATGTTATTAAAAGAATTATCTGCCTCCTGGGTAGAGGGAATATCGGGCCCAGATTGGGCTGTGTCCGAGGACTCTTAAGATAGCACATTCCCAAAGCCCAACCTAGCCGCAATGAGGGCATTTGAAACTCTAGCGTTCCCGCCTTGAATATCGGGCGTGGTAGGCGCCGCAAAATAAGCACATTCCTGCACCGGCCAATAGGAAATTTCAGCCATCTTGCTGGCCACCGGAGTTAGATCAGTCGACGAAGATGAAATAGAACCAAACACAATATGCGGCCGGGCGACCGTCCAATTAATTTCCGGTGAGGGTAAAGGGTGAATGATGACTCTTTCATGAGCAGAAATTGAATAACCTGCATCCGGTGAAAGAATGTCAATCTCTTTTTGAGATGCAGCATATCTATGTCCACGGCAAACAGGGTAATTATGGAAAGTAGCAAAAGATAATTGCTTCTTCACTAAATGATCACGTTTAATGGATGATCTGCTAGGAGGTTTATGCATAGCCAAAAGACCCATTGCCGCTCGATGCTTAGAAGAGCTAATCAAGATCCATTCGGCATCACATTCCTTCCTCCATATTCTGAGCTCTCTAATCCAATTAGGACCTCCATTACCCCAGAGATGAAAGAAGCATTTGAATTCCGCACAAGAATAAGACCTAAGCTTGATAATAAGAAATCCAACCTGCTTAGAGGAAACATTAAAAGAAAACACTTTATCTTTGACTTGAAGAACTCCAAACTCAATGGCAGATCCTCCAATGGCAGCCTCCAGGGCCGCCGCCACTGAATCCTCACACAACCGGAAGCAATTTCTGCTGAAAGAGACAATCATTGTGAAAGAACCAAGTCCCTCCATAGGATACACCGAGAGGCCAGTCGATCTATAGATCTCATCCGCAAACTCCAACCCCTTGGAGAAGTCCAAGCCAAGGGTTGATCCACCGAGAGAACCCATTGGAGATGGGTATTGCCAAGATCCATAGAAGACGCCAGAGAAGTTGATCGGAAGAAAATCACTAGTTGACGATCAGATTAGGAGATCACCGACGGGGTGGTGGAGGTGGTGGTGGGAGCGGTGCAATCCTTGACATGATATTTCCCATACTTATAAATATTACTCTCTCTCTGATTTTTTTCTCCGAAGATGTGAATTTATAGAAATGGAATTAGGGTCGGGGGAGCCTCGTGGGCCCCACAAGCCATCAGGGCACGGCCAGCGGGGGTGGCCGCGCCCTGTTGGCTTGTGGCCCACAGACAGCCCCCCTCTGGTGGTTCTTCATTCCATAATTCATCATATATTCCCAAAATAATTCACAAATAGTGTCGTCCAATTCCGATAACTTTTATTTCTGGACAAAAATAACACCAAGGTAGTTCTACTGAAAACAGCGTCGGTCCGGGATAGATCCATTCAAATCATGCAAATTAGAGGTCAAAACCAGAGCAAAAGTGTTTGGAAAAGTACATACATGGGAGACGTATCAGCCACCAGACCCCCGCCTCCTGGAAAGGAGCATAGGCGCCCCGAGCAGTACTTCCCCATTGTAATGGATGCTCGGGCGATAGAGGCCTAGTGCCCAAAGGATGAAATTTATGAATGAGCGTACTATCACGTATCCGATGACAGTTAAACTCTTGTGCTTTATGATGTCGTTGCTTTGCATGGTATGTCATGCTTTGTTTTGTTTATTTTGACTCCTATGTGGCCGTTTTAATCTGAAAGTTACCAGTCGTCGGCTTCAGCCCCCTTGTAGATGCTACAAGGGGTGTTTCGACCTCCGCACTGTGACCCTGAGCCGGCGTCTCGGTGCCTGGAGGCAGTAGTGTGTAAGGGAAACGAGGCAATCATACTATGTGGCTTTAGTGCTTTCACTTAGCCATGGGAGCTTGACTGCGGGGGCTAGTCACTAGCCCCCAGTGTTTTGTGATGTTTGGGTAGGCCGAGGTTGAAACCATTATCACTTGCTTTGTATGAATACAAAACCCTTCGTATAACACGACATAACCTCCATTAATTTTTAGTTTAACAATTGTCATCGGATCGCCGACCATTTCTCACTTATTATGACAATCAGTTTTTGGCTTTCTCCACTGAGATACTTGACTAGGCGTGCTGGAAGTACAATCGCAGTGGTTCTCCCTTTACCCTCCTAGCCGAATATGCGGAACGTAAGAGGGTAAACACAGGAGCCGGGCAACCCAACTATTGACCCAAGACATAATTCGGGACCAATTCATATAATGCAATATCCGAGACACCGAGCACATAAGATAAAAAATAGTGCCGGAATGATGCTTTGGGGCGAGTTTTATAGTCGAGCCCCCGATCGATTAGCCAGTCGCATCTAAGGAAAATATGTACCGAACTAGTTTGCTTCGGCGTCGAAGAGCGGAAAAAGGTTATGCAACATAAATGACTGCAATAGGACCGTAAACAATCCGTGAACTCGTGACGTCTAACTATACAATCCGAACTACCGAAGCAACTATTATAGATACTTTATTGAAAAATAAACTTTACAGAGGAAAGGTTTACATAGGGCCTTTATGAGTGGTTTGATGTCCCTACTGCGCCCTGCAGCACATCTGCGCCTTTGCTCTCGAGGGGTGGTGTGACCCTTTAGAGGAGATGGTGATTGGAGAACGGACCTTTGAGGGAGGGCCTTGAGAGGTCGCCGTAATATGTTAGCTTGATTCTAGGTACGTTCTAGATGGTACCTACCATTTCCCAAAGACGTGTTTGACCATGGCTCGGTCAAGACGAACACTTGGTCCTTGGATAGTAGGTCCCCATAGCTGCCCATGGTATTTTGAGTGCGAAATTGTGCCTCCGAGGCACGTATCTTACGGCTAGCGGGGCCATGTTGTGGGTAGCATGTTCCTATTTATGTTGAGCGTGGGAAGACTCCAGGAGCTGCGATAAGGCTCGGGTTCGTTTGCTCGCCTCTCGTGCCTTGATGGCCGACTGTGACTTCGGCGCCTCATTGCCGAGTTGGACTTCGGCTGCGAGAGCCATTGTGTGTTCCTCAGTTCGGAATGAGCGCCCCGTGTTGCCATTGGCGGTGATGACACCCTTGGGTCCGGGCATCTTAAGTTTCAGATACGCGTAATGGGGGACGACGTTGAAGCGAGCGAATGATGTATGGCTGAGAAGTGTGTGATAGCCGTTGCGTAAAGGGACGATGTCGAAGATCAAGTCTTCGTTGCGGAAGTTGTCGGGTGAGCCGAACACTACTTCCAAAGTCACGATGCCCGAGCAGCAAGCTTCGACGCCTGGGATTACTCCTTTAAAGGTGGTGTTGCTGGGTTTGATCCTTGACGGATCGATACCCATTTTCCTCACTGTATCTACGTAAACCAGATTGAGGCTACTGCCTCCATCCATGAGGACTCTAGTTAGGTGGTACCCATCGATAATGGGGTCAAGTACCAGGGCCGCCAATCCTCCATGACAGATACTGATCGGATGGTCCCTACGGTCGAAGGTGATCGGGTACGCCGACCATGGGTTGAATTTCGGGACTACGGGCTCTATGGCATAGACGTCCCGAAGCGCACGCTTCCTCTCCTTCTTTGGTATGTGCATGAAGTAGATCAGGTTCACAAATTTTACCTCGGGAGGGAATTGCATCTGGCCTCCATTGTTCAGCCCGCGAGGCTGTTCATCATCCTCGCTGCGGGGGCCCTTGCCCTGCTCCTCGGCTGTGAGTTTGCCGGCCTGTTTGATCACCCAACAGTTACGATTGGTGTGGGTGGCGGGCTTGTCTGGGTTGTCATGGATTTGGCAGGGCCGATCCAAGATTTTGTCCAGCGCGGTAGGTCCATCCTAATTCTCTTTGGACGGCTTCTTCCGCGGTCCTGATTTTGGGTTGCTGAATCCAGCATTTACAGTCGTATCCTCGGCATCAACTCCGTTGCGTTGATTCTTGTAGATACGTCTCCAACGTATCTATACTTTTTGATTGTTCCATGATGTTATATTATCAATCTTGGATGTTTTACAATCATTTTATAGCAACTTTATATCATTTTTTTGCGACTAACCTATTGACATAGCGCCAAGTGCCAGTTGCTGTTTTTTGCTTGTTTTTTAATTCACAGAATATCAGTACCAAACGAAGCCTAAACACCGTGAAACTTTTTGGATATTTTTTTGGGCCAGAAGACACCTGGAGGACCAAAGAAGTGCCAGAGAGGAGGGCCGAGGAGGCCACAAGACACCAGTGCGCGCCAGAGGCCCCTGGCATATCTTGGTGGGTTGTGTCCTCCTCGGGACGCCTCTCCACCGCCTATCAGCTCTATAAATACCCAAATATTCAAAACAACCCTAGGGGAGTTGACGAAACACAATTCCAGCCGCCGCAAGTTCCAGAACCGCGAGATCCATTCTAACACCATCACGGAGGGGTGCATCGTCTTCATGGGTGCCTCTCCGATGATGCGTGAGTAGTCCAACATAGACCTACGGGTCCATAGGCAGTAGATAGATGGCTTCCTCTCTCTCTTTTGATTCTCAATACAATGGTCTCTTGGAGATCTATTTGATGTAATGACTTTTTGCGGTGTGTTTGTTGAGATCCGATGAATTTTTAGTTCATGATCAGTTTCTATCCATGAATATTATTTGAGTCTTCTTTGATCTCTTATATGCATGATTACTTATAGCCTCGTATTTCTTCTTCGAATCTTTGGTTTAGTTAGGCCAACTCGATCTATTTTTCTAGCCATGGGAAGAGGTGCTTTGTGATGGGTTCGATCTTGTGTTGTCCTCTCCCAGTGACAGAAGGGGAAGCGAGGCACGCATGTATCGTTGCTATTAAGGATAACAAGATGGGGTCTATTCCTACATGAATAGATTTGTCTACATCATGTCATTGTTCTTATTGCATTACTCCGTTTCTCCATGAACATAATACACCAGATGCATGCTGGATAGCGGTCGATGTGTGGAGTAATAGTAGTAGATGCAGAATCGTTTCGGTCTACTTATCTTGGATGTGATGCCTATATAATGATCATTGCCTTGGATATTGTCATGATTATTTGATCTTCTATCAATTACCCAACAGTACTTTATTTACCCACAGTGTGCTATACTCATGAGAGAAGCCACTAGTGAAACCTACGGCCCCCGGGTCTACTTTTCCAACATATTGCTTTCCGATCTATCTTTTTGCTACTTTTTTCCAGATCTATTATTCCAAAAACCCAAAAATACCTTGCTGCACTTTTTTTGCCTCTTTTATTTTGTGTTCTTGTGAGATCTATTTATTCAATCTACTACACCTAATCCATCTTTTTACCGTTGAGAGATTGACAACCTCTCTTACGCGTCGGGTTGCAAGTATTTGTTCTTTGTGTGCAGGTACCATTTACATAGCGTTGCGTGGTCTTCCTCCTAGGTTCGATACTTTGGTTTCATAACTGAGGGAAATACTTACCGTAGTTGTGCTGCATCATCCCTTCCTCTTTGGGGAAATACCAACGCAGTCTTGAGCCACGTCACTTGTTCTTGTTGCGCCGTGGTTTCCCGTTTCCATCCCGAACTTCAGAGGTGTCGGGTTCTTAGGGATTGTTGCTTTGACGAGCTAACCAACTGTCCTCACCTACGCAAAAGCGGGTCATGAGTGAGGTAAGGGCCGACATTGTTCTCAGCTTGTCTTGGCCGAGCTGACGAGCTAGCCATTCATCCCGGATGTTGTGTCTAAAAGAGGCTATTGCATCGGCATCCGGACAATCGACAATTTGGTTCTGCTTGGTCAAGAACCGATTCCAAAATTGCCGGGCCGACTCGCCGGAAAACGAGAGGCAAATGGCAAATAATGTAAATTGCAAGCAGATGAGATTTGTGATTAGGAACCTGGTAGATGAGATCGCTTCCTCCCCGGCAACGGCGCCAGAAATTCCTTTGACGTGGCTTGAGACTGCGTCGGTATTTCCCCAAAGAGGAAGGGATGATGCAGCACACCGACGGTAAGTATTTCCCTCAGTTATGAAACCAAGGTATCAATCCGTAGAGGAAGATCATGCACCCACGTAAACATCACATGCACACAGATAACAAATACTTGCAACCCGACGCGAAAAAGAGGTTGTCAAGCTCTCTATGGTAAAAAGATAGATTAGGTAATGATAGTTTTGGCAAATAGATCTCGCAAGAATACAAAATAAAAGAAGTAAATAAAAAGTGCAGCAAGGTATTTTTGGGTTTTTGGATATATAGATCCGAAAACAAAAAGGCAAAATAGTAGATCGGAAAGCAATATGTTGGAAAAGTAGACCCGGGGGCTGTAGGTTTCACTAGTGGCTTCTCTCATGAGTATAGCACACGGTGGGTGAACAAATTACCGTTGGGCAATTGATAGAAGATTAAATAATCATGACGATATCCAGGCAATGATCATTATATAGGCATCATGTCCAAGACAAGTAGACCGAAACGATTCTGCATCTACTTCTATTACTCCACACATCGACCGCTATCCAGCATGCATCTAGTGTATTAAGTTCATGCAGAAACGGAGTAATACAATAAGAACGATGGCATGATGTAGACAAGATCTATTCATGTAGAAATAGACCCCATCTTGTTATCCTTAAAGGCAACGATACATGAGTGTCTTGCTGCCCCTTCTGTCACTGGGAAAGAACACCGCAAGATCGAACCCATCACAAAGCACCTCTTCCCATGGCAAGAAAAATCGATCTAGTTGGCCTAACTAAACCAAAGATTCGAAGAAGAAATACGAGGCTATAAGTAATCATGCAAATAAGAGATCAAAGAAGACTCAAATCATATTCATGGATAGAAACTGATCATGAACTCGAAATTCATCGGATCCAAACAAACACACCGCAAAAGTCATTACATCAAATAGATCTCCAAGAGACCATTGTATTGAGAATCATAAAGAGAGAGGAAGCCATCTAGCTACTGCCTACGGACCCGTAGGTCTATGGTGGACTACTCACACACCATCGGAGAGGCACCTATGAGGAAGATGAACCCCTCCGTGATGGTGTTAGATTGGATCTCGCGGTTCTGGAACTTGCGGCGGCTGGAATTGTGTTTCGTCGACTCCCCTAGAGTTTTCAGAATATTTGGGAATTTATAGGCTTGATAGTCGGTTTGGGGGAGTCTCAAGGTGGGCACGCTCCACTAGGCCACGCCAGGGGCCTCTAGCGCGCCCTGGTGGAGGGTGGCCACCCTAGGCCCCATCTCTGGTGGTTGTTTGGCCCATCCTGGTTCTTCTGGTCCACAAAAAATCTCCAAAAATTTCCGTGACATTTGGGCTCCGTTTGGTACTGATTTTCAGCGAAGTAAAAAAATAAGTAAAAACAGCAACTGGCACTTTGGCACTATGTCAATAGGTTAGTCCCAAAAAATGATATAAAGTTGCTATAAAATGATTGTAAAACGTCCAACAATGATAATATAACAACATGGAACAAGCAAAAATTATAGATACGTTGGAGACGTATCAGCATCCCCAAGCTTAATTCCTACTCGTCCTCGAGTAGGTAAATGATAAAAACAGAATTTTTGATGTGGAATGTTGCCTAACATGGTCATCATATATTCTTTTCTTTGACATGAAAACTTTAATACTCAAGCATATCAACAAGCAACCATGTCTTTCAAAATATCAACGCTAAAGCAAGTTATCCCTAGCCCATCATGCTCAATCATTGATCCATTCATGATACACACTCAAATATTAGCTACACCTAATGCTCAAGTACGATCATAGTGCCTCCTAGTTGCTGCTTTATAAGAGAAGATGGAGACTCAAATTGAAAATAAAAATTGCATAAAGTAAATAGATAGGCCCGTCGCAGAGGGAAGTAGGGATTTGTAGAGGTGCCAAAGCTCAAGTGTTTAAATTGATAGAGAAAAATATTTTGGGTGGCATGCCTTTCCTGTCAACGAAAACGGCCGAGAGATTTCAATATCTTTCCATTCTAGATACATCATAAGCGGATCCCAAACAGAAAATAAAGTTTATTCCTTTTTCCACCATACTTTCACTTTCCATGGCTAACGAATCCACGGTTGCCTTCCATACCAACACTTTCCAAGGAATTTATTATTTGACAACATAAAGTATTTTTTTTTCTTTTTCATTTTGGGACTGGGCATCCCTATTACCGCCGTACTCTCGTGCAATGACAAGTGAATAAACACTCATCTTGAGAATAACACATCTAGCATGGAATAATATCGGTCACCCTCTACCGTTTCATGAGCGGTACGAGCACACAAAAAGGAAAATTTATTTTGAAATTAAGAGATGGCACAAACAAATTTGCTTGGAACGGCATGGAAATACCGTATATAGGTAGGTATGGTGGACTCATATGGCAAAACTGGGTTTAAGGATTTTGGATGCACAAGTAGTATTTCTACTTAGTACAAGTGAAGGCTAGCAAATACGTTGAGAAGCCTCCAACTAAGAAACGAAAAATCACATAAGCGAGCATTAAGCATAACTAACACCGAATAATGCACCATAAGTAGGATGTAATTTCGTCACACAACTATTGACTTTCGCGCTTGCATAGGGACTCACAAACCTTAACATCAATATTCTTACTAAGCATAATTACTCACTAACATAACTCACATATCACTATTTTCATGTCTCAAAACTATTACAAAGAATCAAGTTTAATTTGTCCAATGATCTTCATGAAAGTTTTTATTATATCCCTCTTGATTATCTATCATTTTGGGACTAGTTTCATATATTGCAATTGCTTTTGACAAGCTCACATGGATATAAGTGAAGAACATGAGCATAAAAGTTTCATCTCTCAAAATAATATAAGTGAAGTATGAGAGGATTTTTTCAAAATTACTAACTCTCAAATTAATATAAGTGAAGCATGAGAGCATTTGTTCAAACATGTAAAAGCACGCCGTGCTCAAAAAGATATAAGTGAAGCACTACAGCAATTCTAGCAAATCATAGCATAATTTTGGCTCTCTCAAATAGGTGTGTGCAGCAAGGATAAAAAGAAAATAAAGCAAAGATACAAGACGCTCCAAGCAAAACTCATGATATGTGACGAATAAAAATATAGTTCCAAGTAAAATATCGATGGTTGTTAGAAGAAAGAGGGGATGCCACTCGAGGCATCCCCAAGCTTAGTAGCTTGTTACTCTTTGGATATTACCTTGGGGTGCCATGGGCATCCCCAAGCTTAGGCTCTTATTACTCCTTATTCCTTCATCCATCGTGATCTCACCCAAAACTTGAAAACTTCAATCACACAAAACTTGACAAAATTCTCGTGAGATCCGTTAGTATAATAAAGCAAATTACCACTCTAGGTACTATTGTAAATCCATTCATATTTTATTATTGCATTATACCTACTGTATTTTAACTTTACCATGACTTATACCCCCCAATACAAGCCACAGATTCATCAAAACAAGCACACAATGCAACGAAAACAGAATCTGTTTCAGACAGAACAGTCTGTAGTAATCTGTACTCTACCCATACTTCTGTATCTCTAAAAATTCTGAAATATTAGGACAACGTAAAGAATTTGTATAGCAATACTATGTTAAAATTTCAGCTTAAGATCACGCTCCAGTAAAAAATGAAATTCGTGCACTGGGAACAAAGTTTCTGTTTCAGATTCAGCATTGCTTGTACTCATCTTATGAATCATCCTAAAGGCTTTACTTGGCACAAACACTAAATAAAACATAAAAACACAAGCATAACAGAAGCATAATTGTGTAAACACTCAAAAATAAAAAGGAAAATATAAAAATATTCTATTCATTGGGTTAACTCCCAACAAGCGCTATCGTTTTACGCCCCTAGCTAGGCCTAACACATAGATTCAAGTATTGTCATCCTTCTTCATTTTATTCATAGAAGTATTTTCATCAAGGGGCTTTGTAAACACAACTTCAAACACATTATCCATAGAAGTTTTAGCACTATCAAGTTGTCCATCTATGTATCCTCTCTGATTGTCGGCTACAATCCAAGAGTATTGTTGATTAACATCATTAAAAGTTTGTTGGGTCATATCTAAAACGGGGACTTCCTCTTTAAGGTTTTCATCAAAAATCTGATTATTCCCAAGCAAATGTCTTCACATGTAATCGCTTACATAAAGGATTTCATCTATTACCGGTTTTTCATGGCTCTTACCAAAATGATCAAAAATTTCCCTAGCTTCTCGTATTATGTGATCAAATTCATTCATGAGAACAAGGGTAGCTAACCTTTTAGCTTTAGGATCTTTTAAAACAGGTAGCTCATAAAACAATCTTTGCAAGGTAGGATGTGTGTGGATAAACCTATTTTCAAGTTTCAGAACTAGTGCTGAGATAGCTTCCGCATAAGTTTTAGTTCTTTTAAGTATAGGAGCATCATCAAGAGTCAAGTTTCCAACACAATTGAAAAATTCTTGGATAGTTTCTTTTCCTATAACGTTCCCTTGCCCCAAAACAAAAGTTTAAGAATCCAAATTACCAGAACGTCCAATTTTAGGAGTCCTGCCATCATCTGTTTCTGCCATACCAAAATCACTCATGGTGACAAAAGATCCAACGGGAAATTGGCGAACGAGAAAGAGGGTGAATAAAACGGCAAATTTGTGAAGTGGAGGAGAGGAAAACATGAGGCAAATGGAAAATAATGTAAATTGCAAGGAGATGAGATTTGTAATTAGGAACCTGGTAGATGAGATCGCTTCCTCCCCGGCAACGGCGCCAGAAATTCCTTTGACGTGGCTTGAGACTGTGTCGGTATTTCCCCAAAGAGGAATGGATGATGCAGCACAACGACGGTAAGTATTTCCCTCAGTTATGAAACCAAGGTATCAATTTGTAGAGGAAGATCATGCACCCACGTAAACAGCACCTGCACACAAATAACAAATGCTTGCAACCCGACGTGAAAGAGAGGTTGTCACGCTCTCTACAGTAAAAAGATAGATTAGGTAATGATAGTTTTGGCAAATAGATATCGCAAGAACACAAAATAAAAGAAGTAAATAAAAAGTGCAGCAAGGTATTTTTGGGTTTTTGGATATATATATAGATCTGAAAACAAAAGGCAAAATAGTAGATCGGAAAGCAATATGTTGGAAAAGTAGAGCCGGGGGTCGTAGGTTTCACTAGTGGCTTCTCTCATGAGTATAGCACACGGTGGGTGAACAAATTACTGTTGGGCAATTTATAGAAGATCAAATAATCATGATGATATCCAGGGATTGATCATTATATAGGCATCACGTCCAAGACAAGTAGACCGAAATGATTCTGCATCTACTTCTATTACTCCACACATCAACCGCTATCCAGCATGCATCTAGTGTATTAAGTTCATGGAGAAACGGAGTAATGCAATAAGAACAGTGACATGATGTAGACAAGATCTATTCATGTAGGAATAGACCCCCTCTTGTTATCCTTAATGGGAACGATACAAGCGTGTCTTGATGCCCCTTCTGTCACTGGGAAAGAACACCGCAAGATCGAACCCATCACAAAGCACCTCTTCCCATGGCAAGAAAAATCGATCTAGTTGGCCTAACTAAACCAAAGATTCGAAGAAGAAATACGAGGCTATAAGTAATCATGCAAATAAGAGATCAAAGAAGACTCAAATCATATTCATGGATAGAAACTGATCATGAACACAAAATTCATCGGATCCCAACAAACACACCGCAAAAGTCATTACATCAAATAGATCTCCAAGAGACCATTGTATTGAGAATCATAGAGAGAGAGGAAGCCATCTAGCTACTGCCTACGGGCCCGTAGGTCTATGGTGGACTACTCACGCATCATCGGAGAGGCACCTATGAGGAAGATGAACCCCTCCATGATGGTGTTAGATTGGATCTCGAGGTTCTTGAACTTGCGGCGACTGGAATTGTGTTTCGTCGACTCCCCTAGGGTTTTCAGAATATTTGGGAATTTATAGGCTTGATAGTTGGTTGGGGGAGTCCCGAGGTGGGCACGCTCCACCAGGCCGCGCCAGGGGCCTCTGGCGCGCCCTGGTGGAGGGTGACCACCCTGGGCCCCTTCTCTGGTGGTTGTTTGGCCCATCCTGGTTCTTCTGGTCCACAAAAAATCTCCAAAAATTTCCGTGACATTAGGGCTCCGTTTGGTACCGATTTTCTGCGAAGTAAAAAAACAAGCAAAAACAGAGAACTGGCACTTTGGCACTATGTCAATAGGTTAGTCCCAAAAAATGATATAAATTTGCTATAAAATGATTGTAAAACATCCAAGAATGATAATATAACAACATGGAACAAGCAAAAATTATAGATACGTTGGAGACGTATCACCGGGCTGTTGAACAATGTGGCTCAAGTCATCGGCGTCCGGGGGTCGGACATAGGTGACTTGAAAGTTAGCTCGGAAAGCATCCTCGAGCTCTTCCCAGCTCCCAATGGAGTTTTCGGGGAGGCTGTTTAACCAGTGCTGTGCTGGCCCTTTAAGCTTTATGGTAAGTACTTTATGGCGTGGAGATCATCTCCTCGGGCCATATGAATGTGGAGAAGTCTTTGATCCACACGGCCGAGTCTGTTGTCCCGTTGTATTGTTCAATGTTTATGGGTTTAAACCCTTCGGGGAACTGATCCTACATCACCTCATCTGTAAAGCACATTCGGTGAGCGGCGCCCCTGACCCGGGCCACGTCACGCCAAAGGTCGGCTGTCATCCGGACCCGGTGTTGTTCCCGAATTCTATCGTTTCGGTCGAGCCAAGCTTGGTATTCGTCCCATCTAGTCGGAGTGTACCCTTTGGATCCATAAATGGATCTTGTCTGACCTGCTCTAGTGTCCAGGTCGTGTCATAGGTCGTATGGGTCCTCAGGCTGTATTGCCTCCTTCCTTCTTCTGTGAGGGAGTGCGGGTCGATCTTCGGCCTCTCTAGCCGTCCTGTCCTGTCCTCGAGGGGGACAGTCTGGCTGGTTGTCCTTAGTGCATCTGGGGGTGCGGGTTCAAGGGCCTTGTCATAGAATTCCGGCAGCAAACGTCAGCGCGGGTAACTTTTGTGTTGATCCAGCCGTTCATTGTCGTCCCCTTCTTCGGCTACTAGGACTCTCGTCCATCTGTCGTTCAGGGTATCTTGTTTGGCTTTTAGCTGTTGTTGTTATTTCTTCTTCAGGCTTCGGGCGGTGGCTATAAGTTGCCGCTTGAACCGTTCTTGATCCAGCGGGTCCTCAGGGACGATGAAATCCTCGGCTCCGAGGCTAACCTCCTCTTCGGAGGGAGGAATGTAGTTGCTGTCCTCGGAGTCATTGAGGTCCTCAGGGTTATACTGATCCTCGTGCCCCTACGAGACATCCAGTTGTTGTTCGGGGGCAACGGGGTCGTCGAGGTCTTCGATATTGTCCGGGGTATCATTTTCTCTTGTGCCAGTGTTGTTTTCCCTACCCTTGCACCCCTTGGATCGTTTGCGCTGACGTCGACGCTTGGACGGTTCTTTGCCAGACTTGTCTCCATTATTTCTGGGGGTGCCAACGCCGCTCTTCCCAGTGGTGCTGGGGGTGTCCACCATATAGACATCGTATGTGAAGGTGGCTGTCCACCGTCCCGTGGTGGGAGGGTGATACTCATGATCTGCGTTGGGTTTTCCGTGAAGCGGAACGGGTAATCGCAACACAAAGTAGGTAAGTATTTCCCTCAGTTGTGAAACTAAGGTTTATCGAACCAATAGGAATAACAATCCTCAACCGTCTTCAGCGGCTGCACACAAAAGAACAAACAACTTGCACCCAACGCCGGCAAGAGCATTGTCAATCCCCTTGATCTCGTTATTTGCAAGCAAGTGAGTTGTGTAGATAATTGTAGATAATAGTAAAGTGCAAAATAAAATAAAAGGTAATAAATAACAGCAAGGTAATGATAGCGTTTGTGATTATATATAAGTGAATAGACCCGGGGGCCGTAGAGTTCTCTAGTCGCATCTCTCATAAGCAAAGCATACGGTGGGTAAATAAATTACTGTTGGGCAATTGATAGAAGAGCGAATAGTTATGCGATTTTCACGGCAATGATCATGTGTATATATGCATCACGTCCATAAGAAAATAGGCCGACTCCTGCCTGCACCTAGTACTATTACTCCACACATCGACCGCTATCCAGCATGCATCCAGAGTATTAAGTAAAACAGAGTAATGCTTGGAGAACAATGACATGATGTAGACAAAGTAAACTCAATCAATATGAATAAACCCCATCCTTATCCTTAGTAGCAGCAACACAAAGACACAACTTGTCCCCTTCTGTCACTGGGATATAGAAACTCGCCAGGTTGAACCTACTACAACACACCACTCCCACTGAAGAAATAATAATCTAGTTGGCCAAACTATCTCAATAGATTGGAGAGCATTACGAAGCTATGATGATCATGCAAATAAGAATCATAGTAATCAGATTTGACTCAAATAATTTTCAAGAATAATCTGAACATAAACTCACAATTCATCAGATCCCAACAAACACACCATACAAAGGGATTTCATCGGATAGATCAAGGCAAAGATGCGATGAACATTGTGTTGCAGATCGAGAGAGAGAGAGAGATTGCCATCTAGGTACTACCTACGGACCCATAGGTCTATGGTGAACTACTCACACATCATGGTGAGGGCAGCAAGGTTGATGAAGAGGCCCTCCATGATCGATCTCCCCTCTGGCAGGGTGCCGGAACGGAGGTGTAGATTGCCTCCCGTCGTAACAGAGACTTGCGGCGGCAGAAAAAGTGTTTTGGGAGCGCTTCTGGTGTTTTTAGGGTAGATGTGAATTTATAGGCCAGAGAACGACGTCGGGAGACGTACCAGGGGGCCACCACATATCTAGCCGCGCCCCCCTGGTGGCGCGGTGGGCTATGTGGTGGGGCCCTGGTGCCTCATCCGTCCTTCCTCCAAAGCTTCTAGGTCTTGTATTGGTCCAGAAAAAATCATCAAAAAGTTTAGTGGCAATTGGACTTTGTTTGGTACTGTAACTCTGAAAAGGAAAAAAACACGCAGAAAACAGGAACTGGCACTGGGCACTGGGTCAATAGGTTAGTGCTCAAAAATATTATAAATTGGTAAATAAATACCCAAAAAAGTATCCTAGAATGATAATATATTAGCATGGAACAATTACAAATTATAGATACGTTGGAGACGTATCAGCATCCCCAAGCTTAATTCCTGCTCGTCCTCGAGTAGGTAAATGATAAAAACAGAATTTTTGATTTGACATGCTACCCATTATGTAATCTTTGGTATGTATGCTCATTGAGAAATCACTAATTAAAAAACAGCAACATAGTAATATTTATAAGTATAGGAAAAAAAATCATGAATTTTTCAAAGTATACGATCCTAAAAGAATGTTTTACCCCTATTCATCTTATTATATTAGCAAGGCATGACTCCGTATTCACCACTTAGATACAAATGTTGAGCACCACGGTGTCCAAGTCAGGCAATTGGATCGTACTTTTTCAATATGCATCAACTTTTTATTCTTCACACAATACATGAGCGCTCGCATCAACTAGGCGTACCAACGAGCTATGGAGATGCTCATCGATAGATGTCAATGCAAGGAGTAGGGATTTCCATGCAAATGATGCACTAGAGCTATAAGTGTATGAAAGATCAACTTAAGCTAAGTGGGGTATGCATCAAACTTGCTGCTCATGAAGACCTCGGGCATTTGAGGAAGCCCGTCATCGGAAGATACAAGCCATGTTTATTATATGAAAAGGTAATTCCCACTAGCATATGGAAGTGTCAACATAGGAGACTCTCTATATGAAGAACATGGTGCCACTTCGAGGCACAAGTGTGATAAAGGATAGTAGCAAAGTCCCTTCTCTCTTTTCTCTCATTTTTATTTTTTATTTTATTTTGGTGGTCTTTTCTCTCTTTTTTTTTCTTTTTGCCTCTCCCATTTTTTTATATGGTGGGCTCATTTGGCCTCCCCATTTTTATTTCATTTTTCGTCCGGAGTCTCATCCCGACTTGTTGGTGAATCATAGTCTCCATCATCCTTTCCTCACTGGGACAATGCTCTAATAATGATGATCATCACACTTTTATTTACTTACAACTCAACATGAAAGACTGATAGGAAGATATGACTCTGAATGAATGCCTCTGGCAGTGTACCAGGATGTGCAATGATCTAGCATGACATGTATCAAAAATATGAAGAACGGTGGCTTTGCCACAAATACTATGTCATCTCTATATGATCATGCAAAGCATTATGATGATGAACGAACTAGTCATGTGAAGTGATGATGGAATTTGCATGGCAATATATCTCAGAATGGCTATGGAAATGCCATAATAGGTAGGTATGGTGGCTGTTTTGAGGAAGATATAATGAGGCTTATGTGCAACAAAGTGTATCATGTCATGGGGTTTGGATGCACCGGCGAAAGTTGCACTGATCCTCGAGGTAAGAATGGGTTATGCACGATAGTGAAGAGGCTAGAAAATATGAGAAGGTGAAGATGCGTATGTCCATCGTGTCACATTAGTCATAAAGAACTCACATACGTATTGCAAAGTTTTATTAGTTTAATCACAAATCAAAGTACTCCTCGCATGCCCCGAGGGGGAGGTTGGTAGGAGTTAACCATCGCGCGCCCCCGACTCAAAACAACACTAGGATTTCAACGAGGAATATAAATGCTCACACATCATCACCATGCCTCTTTAATTTTTGGATGAATAACAGGTTGACACCTCTTAATCTCGACACTTCTACGAATCAACAATTTTGGACTCACACCTTTTTCATATTACTACATTTATGTCATTAGCCCACAACTTCTTTATATGTGCTACACGATGGTTTTGATTATGATTCATTGAATAACTAATATTCTTGGACTAGTCTTATGACCCATGCAAATTACCATCACTATTAATTAAGCTCTCAAAAAAGGATAAGTGAAGAACGAGAGCATTTTATTTCTATAAAATCTACACGCCACCGTGCTCAAAAAGATATAAGTGAAGCACATAGAGTATTCTAGCAAATTATCATGAAGGTGTGTCTCTCTTAAATAGGTGTGTCCAGAAAATGATGATTGTGGCAAACTTAAAGTGAAAGCAAAAAAAAAGCAAATGACGCTCCAAGCAAAACACATATCATGTGATGAATAAAAATATAGCTCCAAGTGACATACCGATGGATTGAGACGAAAGAGGGGATGCCTTTTGGGGCATCCCCAAGCTTAGACGCTTGAGTCTCCTTTGAATTATACTTGGGGTGCCTTGGGCATCCCCAAGCTTAGGCTCTTGCTACTCCTTATTCTGTAGTCCATCGTGATCACACCCAAAACATGAAAACTTCAATCACACAAAACTCAACAAAACTTCGTGAGATTCGTTAGTATAAGAAACATATTGCATACTTGAGGTACTGTGGTAAATTTATCCAAATTCATTTTTTCATAGTAGCTACTGTATTCTAACTTCCCCATGGCTTACACCCCCGATATAGTCCATGGCATAATCAAAACAAGCAAAGTATGCAAGCACAACAGAATCTGCTTAAAACAGAACAGTCTGTAGCAATCTGTATAGAGCCCACACTTCTGTAACTCTAAAAATTCTGAAAAATTAGGACAATGTAAACAATTTGTGTCACAATACTGTGTTAAAATTTCAGATCATTTTCACACTCCAGTAGAAAATGAAAATTCCTGCACTCGAGTCAAAGTTTCTGTTATGTTTCAGCATTGTTTCTACTCATCTTTTGGGTCATCCCAAAGCTTTACTTGGCACAAAAACTAATTAAAACATAAAAATATAATAATTACAGAGGAAAAAATCATGTTATCACACAAAAACTGAAAGTAAAAACAAAAATAAAGATACATATTGGGTTGCCTCCCAACAAACGCTATTAATTTATGCCCCTAGCTAGGCATAATGCATAGTTTCAAGTGTTGTCATCTTTGAAACTCAACCCGTAGGTATCTCTCATGATTGATTCATATATAAGGTGTTTTAATTCTCTTCCTAGGGAAGTGTTCCATCCCTTTATTTAATGGGAATTGGAATCTTATGTTTCCCTCTTTCATATCAATAATTGCACCTATAGTTCGTAAAAATGGCCTTCCAAGTATTATGGGACAAGAAGGATTGCAATCAATATCAAGCACATGAAGTCTATAGGCACATAATTTGTGTTTGCAATAATAAGCACATCATTAATTCTACCTAAAGGTTTCTTGATGGTAGAATCTGCAAGATGCAATTTTGGGGAACACTCTTGAATATTAGTGAGACCAAGCACATCACATAAAGTTTTAGGTATAGTTGAAACACTAGCACCAAGGTCACAAAAGCATTGCATTCATATTTATTTATCCTTATCTTGATAGTAGGTTCCCACTCATCATGCAATTTTCTAGGAATAGAAATTTCAAGCTCAAGTTTCTCATCATAAGCTTTTATCATAGCTTCTACAATATGTTCGGTAAAAGCCTTGATTTGTTCATAAGCATTGGGTGAGCTAATAATGGATTGCAGCAAGGAAATACATTCTAATAAAGGGAATTTAACATAATTAAAGTCCTTGTAATCCAAGATAGTGGGCACATCACTAGTTAAAGTTTTGACCTCTCCAAACCCACTTTTTCAGTTTTAACATTAGAATCATCACCCTCCAAGCAAACGGGGCGCTCCTTAACTAAAGTTGGCTCATCTCCAGTCCCTTTATCATTCATATTCAGAGAAGTAAACAAAGATTCAATAGGGGAAACACCAATCATTTTAAGATCTTCATCATGATTCCGGTAAAAAAACGGGTGGAAGAGCTTTTTCTAAGAATTCTCGCTTAGCTCTCAACTTAGCGGTCCTCTCCTTATTTCCATTAATAGATAATTGGATAGATTTAATAGTATCATTAAAATCATGCTTTGGTGGCAAATACTTATTTTTAAGAGTTTCAACATCAAGAGCAATTATATCCATGTTTTTAGCCAAAGTATCAATCACACGCAGCTTTTCTTCTACCGTTGTGTTGAAAACCTTTTGAGAATTAATAAATTCTTTAATCGTGTTCTCAAAATCAGAAGGTATACTATTATGATTTGTATAAGAATTCCCATAAGAATTTCCATAGTTAGAAGAATCACCGGGATACGGTCTAGCATTAAAATTTCCTCTATAAGTATTGTTGTTGAAATTATTTCGCGAGATGAAGTTCACATCAATAGCATAATTATTGTGCTCAATCAAAGTAGACAAAGGAATATCATTGGGATAAACATTAGTATTTTTATTAGCAACCATATTCATAAGAGCATCCACTTTTTCACTCAAAGTAGCGATTTCTTCGACAGAATTTACCTTCTTACCAGTTGTAGCTCTTTCGGTATGCCATTGAGAATAATTTGTCATAATGTTGTCCAGAAGTTTTGTGGCCTCTCCTAAGGTCACATCCATAAAGGTACCACCTGCAGCAGAATCTAGAAGATTTCTAGACACAAAGTTTAGTCCAGCATAGAAATTTTGGATAATCATCCACAAGTTTAAGCCATGAGTTGGACAATTTCTTATCATCAATTTCATTCTCTCCCAAGCTTGTGCAACATGCTCCTGATCTTGCTGTATAAAATTCATTATTTGATTTCTAAGGGAGATGATCTTCGCAGGAGGAAAATACTTGACAATAAAAGCATCTTTACACTTATCCCACGTTCCAATACTATTATGAGGTAAAGATGAAAACCAAGCTTTAGCTTTATCTCTTAGTGAAAAAGGAAATAATTTTAATTTCACAATATCATTATCCATATCCTTTTTATTTTGCATATCACATAATTCTACAAAGGTATTAAGATGTGACGCGGGATACTCATTAGGACTTCCCAAAAATTGATCTTTCATGACAAGATTCAGCATTGCAGCATTAATATCAAATGCCTCCGCACTAGTGGCGGGTGGTATAGGAGTACAAATAAAATCATTATTATTAGTATTTGAGAAATCACACAACTTAGTAGTATCTTGATACATGGTGACCACACAAGCAAAGTAACAAGCAAGACAAGTAAGCTAGCAAGTAAAGCAAACTAGAGGCAAACTAGTAACTAGCAAAGGTAAATATTTTTGTATTTTTGATTTTTATGGGACAAACTAAATATAACAGCAAATAAAAAAGAAGAACAAGTAAATGAAATTTTGTGTGAAGTTACTTGATAGTTGGTGATGGTACTCCCCGGCAACGGCGCCAGAAATCCTTCCAGATACTCGGGATCTGTGTTGGATTTTCCGTGAAGAGGAACGGGTAATCGCAGCACAAAGTGGGTAAGTATTTCCCTCAGTTATGAAATCAAGGTTTATCGAACCAATAGGAATACCAATCCTCAACCATCTTCAGCGGCTGGACACAAAAGAACAAATAACTTGCACCCAACGCCGGCAAGAGGGTTGTCAATTCCCTTGATCTCGTTATTTGCAAGCAAGTGAGTTGTGTAGATAATTGTAGATAATAGTAAAGTGCAAAATAAAATAAAAGGTAATAAATAACAGCAAGGTAATGATAGCGTTTGTGAATATATAAGTGAATAGACCCGGGGGGCGTAGAGTTCTCTAGTGGCATCTCTCATAAGCAAAGCATACGATGGGTAAACAAATTACTGTTGGGCAATTGATAGAGGAGCGAATAGTTATGCGATTTTCACGGCAATGATCATGTGTATATAGGTGATACACGTGATCTGCGTTGGGTTTTCCGTGAAGAGGAACGGGTAATTGCAGCACAAAGTGGGTAAGTATGTCCCTCAGTTATGAAACCAAGGTTTATCGAACCAATAGGAATACCAATCCTCATCCGTCTTCAACGGCTGCACACAAAAGAACAAACAACTTGCACCCAACGCCAACAAGAGGGTTGTCAATCCCCTTGATCTCGTTATTTGCAAGCAAGTGAGTTGTGTAGATAAATGTAGATAATAGTAAAGTGCAAAATAAAATAAAAGGTAATAAATAATAGCAAGGTAATGATAGCGTTTGTGATTTTATAAGTGAATAGACTCGGGGGCCGTAGAGTTCTCTAATGGCATCTCTCAAAAGCAAAGCATATGATGGGTAAACAAATTACTGTTGGGCAATTGATAGAAAAGTGAATAATTATGCGATGTTCACGGTAGTGATCATGTGTATATAGGCATCACGTCAATAAGCAAATAGGCCGACTCCTGCCGGCACCTACTACTATTACTCCACTTCAAGAGCGCTTCTATGCTTGCCTCTCTACGTATTAAGTTCATGACAAACGGAGTAATGCTTGGAGAACGATGACATGATGTAGACAAAGTAAACTCAACTAATGTGAATAAACCCCATCGTTTTATCCTTAGTAGCAACAACACAAAGACGCAACTTGTCCCCTTCTGTCACTGGGATATAGAAACTTCTCAGGTTGAACCTACTACAACGCACCACTCCCACCGAAGAAATATCAATCTAGTTGGCAAAACTATCCCAATAGATCGGAGAGCATTACGAAGCTATGATGATCATGCAAATATGAATCATAGTAATCAGGTTTGACTCAAATACTTTTCATGAATAATCTGAACATAAACTCACAATTCATCGCATCCCAACAAACACACCATACAGAGGGATTACGTCGGATAGATCAAGGCAAAGATGCGATGAACATTGTATTGAAGATCGAGAGAGGGAGAGAGAGATTTCCATCTAGGTACTACCTACGGACCCGTAGGTCTGTGGTGAACTTCTCACACATCATGGTGAGGGCAGCAAGGTTGATGAACAGGCATTCCGTGATCGATCTCCCCTTGACATGGCATGAATCTGTGTCGGTTTTTTCCCCAAAGAGGAAGGGATGATGCAGCACAGCGACGGTAAGTATTTCCCTCAGTTATGAAACCAAGGTTATCGATCCAGTAGGAGGACCACGCAACACTATGTAAACGGTACCTGCACACAAAGAACAAATACTTGCAACCGACGCGTAAGAGAGGTTGTCAATCTCTCCACGGTAAAAAGATAGATTGGTTGGTAGTAGATTGGATGGATAGATCGCACAAGAACACAAAATAAAAGAAGCAAACAAAAAGTGCAGAAAGTATTTTTGGGTTTTTGGAATAATTGATCTGAAAACAAAAGCGGCAAAAATATAGATCGGAAAGCAATATGTTCGAAGATAGACCCCGGGGCCGTAGGTTTAATTAGTGGCTTCTCTCATGAGTATAGCACACGGTGGGTAAACAAATTACTATTGGGCAACTGATAGAAGATCAAATAATCATGACGATATCCAAAGCAACGATCATTATATAGGCATCACGTCCAAGATAAGTAGACCGAAATGATTCCGCATCTACTACTATTACTCCACACATCGACCATTATGCAGCATGCATCTAGTGTATTAAGTTCATGGAGAAACGGAATAATGCAAAAAGAACGATGACATGATGTAGACAAGATCTATTCATGTAGGAATAGATCCCATCTTGTTATCCTTAATAGCAACGATACATGCGTGCCACGCTGCCCCTTCTGTCACTGGGAGAGGACACCGCAAGATCAAACCCATCACAAAGCACCTCTTCCCATGGCCAGAAAAATCGATCTAGTTGGCCTAACTAAACCAAAAATTCAAAGAAGAAATATGTGGCAATAAGTAATCATGCATATAAGTGATCGAAGAAGACTCAAATAATATTCATGGATAGAAACTGATCATGAACTAAAAATTCGTCGGATCCCAACAAACACACCGCAAAAAGTCATTACATCAAATAGATCTCCAAGATACCATTGTATTGAGAATCAAAAGAGAGAGAAGAAGTCATCTAGCTACTGCCTACGGACCCGTAGGTCTATGGTGGACTACTCACGCATCATCGGAGAGGCACCCATGAAGACGATGCACCCCTCCGTGAGGGTGTTAGATTGGATCTCGCGGTTCTGGAACTTGCGGCGGCTGGAATTGTGTTTAGTCGACTCCCCTAGGGTTTTTGGAATATTTGGGTATTTATAGAGCCGATAGGCGGTGGAGAGGCGTCCCGAGGAGGGCACAACCCACCAGGCCACGCCAGGGGCCTCTGGCGCGCCCTGGTGGGTTGTGGCCTCCTTGGCCCTCCCCTCTGGTACTTATTTGGTCCACCAGGTGTCTTCTGGCCCAAAAAAATCTCCAAAAAGTTTCACGGTGTTTGGGCTTCATTTGGTACTGATATTCTGTGAAGTAAAAAACAAGCAAAAAACAGCAACTGGCACTTGGCACTATGTCAATAGGTTAGTCCCAAAAAATGATATAAAGTTGCTATAAAATGATTGTAAAGCATCCAAGATTGATAATATAACAGCATGGAACAATCAAAAATTATAGATACGTTGGAGACGTATCAGCATCCCCAAGCTTAATTCTTGCTCGTCCTCGAGTAGGTAAATGATAAAAACGGAATTTTTTATGTGGAATGCTGCCTAACATGTTCATCACATATTCTTTTGTTTTGTAGCATGGACATTTGGAATTTTAGATAGTTCAAAGCAACAGTCTAGTTTTGACATGAAGACTTTAATACCCAAGCATACCAACAAGCAACCATGTCTTTCAAAATATCAACACTAAAGAAAGTTATTCGTAGCCCATCATGCTCAATCATTTATCCATTCATGAAACACGCTCAATATTAGCTACGCCTAATTCTCTAGTACGATCATAGTGCCCCCTAGTTGGTGCTTTATAAGAGAAGATGGAGACTCAAGTAAAAGTAAAAAATTGCATAAAGTAAATAGATAGGCCCTTCGCAGAGGGAAGTAGGGATTTGTAGAGGTGCCAGAGCTCAAGGTTTAAATTGAGAGAGAAAATATTTTGGGTGGCATGCCATTCCTGTCAACGAAAATGACCGAGAGCTTTCAATACCTTTCCATGCTAGATGTATCATAAGCGGTTCCCAAACAGAAAATAAAGTTTATTCCTTTTTCCACCATTCTTTCACAATCCATGGCTAGCCGAATCCACGGTTGCCTTCCATACCAACACTTTCCAAGGAATTTATTATTTCACAACATAAAGTAAATTTGTTTTTCATTTCGGGACTGGGCATCCCTATTACCGCCATACTCTCATGCAATGACAAGTGAATACACACTCATCTTGAGAATAACACATCTAGCATGGAAAAATATCGGTCACCCCCTTCCGCTTCATGAGTGGTACGAGCACACAAAAAGGAAATTCATTTTGAAAATTAGAGATGGCACATACAAATTTGCTTGGAACGGCATGGAAATACCGCATATAGGTAGGTATGGTGGACTGATATGGCAAAACTAGGTTTAAGGATTTTGGATGCACAAGTAGTATTTCTACTTAGTACAATGGAGGCTAGCAAATAGATTGAGAAGCAACCAACCAAGAAACGAAAATTCGCATAAGTGAGCATTAAGCGTAACTAACACCGAATAATGCACCATGAGTAGGATGTAATTTTATTGCATAACTATTGACTTTCGTGCTTGCATAGGGAATCACAAACCTTAACACCAATATTCTTACTAAATCATAATTACTCACCAATATAACTCACATATTAGTATCATCATGTCTCAAAACTATTACAAGGAATCAAGTTTAATTCATCTAATGATCTTCATGAAAGTTCTTATTATATCCCTCTTGAATATCTATCACATTGGGACTAGTTTTATATATTGCCATTGCTTTTTACAAGCTCACATAGATTTAAGTGAAGAACATGAGCATAAAAATTTCATCTCTCAAAATAATATAAGTGAAGTATGAGAGAATTTATTCAAAATTTACTAACTCTCAAATTAATATAAGTGAAGCATGAGATTATTTCTATAAAAATGTAAAGCATGCCGTGCTCAAAAAGATATAAGTGAAGCACTAGAGGAATTTCATAGCTCAAAAAATTTAAGTGAAGCATATAGAGCAATTCTAACAAATCATAGCATAATTTTGGCACTCTCAAATAGGTGTGTCCACCAAGGATACTTATGACAAAATAAAAATCAAATCAAGCAAGGACTCATATAATACAAGACTTTCCAAGCAAAACTCATGATATGTGACGAATAAAAATATAGCTCCAAGTAAAATACCGATGATCGTTAGAAGAAAGAGGGGATGCCACTCGGGGCATCCCCAAGTTTAGTTGCTTGTTCCTCTTTGGATATTATCTTGGGGTGCCGTCGTATCCCCAAGCTTAGCCTCTTTTCACTCCTTATTCCTTCATCCATCGTGATCTCACCCAAAACTTGAAAACTTCAATCACACAAAACTCAACAAAATCTTTGTGAGATCCGTTAGTATAATAAAGCAAATCACCACTCTAAGTACTGTTGAAAACCCATTAATATTTTATTATTGCATTATATCTACTGTATTCTAACTTTACCATGGCTTATACCCTTCAATACAAGCCATAGATTCATCAAAACAAGCACACAATGCAACGAAAACAGAATCTGTCAAAAACAAAACAGTCTGTAGTAATCTATACTCTAACCATACTTCTCCAACTCAAACAATTCTGAAAATTTAGTATAACTTCAGAAATTTGTATATAAATCTTGTGTGAAAAATTCAGATTTTTTCGCCGCTTCTGTGATTTTTAAAAATGCTTTTACTGGACGCAAAAGTTTCTGTTTTTCAACAAGATCAAATCAACTATCACCCAACATGATCCTAAAGGCTTTACTTGGCACGAACACTAATTAAAACATAAAAAACACAATCATAACAGTAGCATAATTGTGTAAACACTCAAGAACAGAAATAAAAAGGTAAAAATAAATTTTATTCATTGGGTTGCCTCCCAACAAGCTCTTTCTTTATAGCCATTAAGATAGGCTTGAGATTTCAATGTTTCCCTCATGAAAGATAATAATAGAAACACAAAGAGAGCATCATGAAGCATAAGGAAAACACACTTAAGTCAAGGCAAGCAAAAACTAGCATATGGAAGGAAGAAGAAAGAGACAATAGCAATCTCAACATAAAAAGAAGTAATTTAGTATCATGAAAATTTCTACAACCATAATTTCCTCTCTCATAATAATTACATGTAGGATCATAATCAAATTCAACAATATAGCTATCATAAACAATACTCTCTTTATGATCAACATGCATAAAGTTTTTATCATCTTCCAAAATAGCGAGTGGATGAGGATCCATATAAATAGATTTTTAGCAAGCGAAGATGCAAGCAAATAGAAGGCACATGGAAACACAAGAAAAGATAGCAAACAAGAAAAAAGGCAAACGAAAAAGAGGGCGAATAAAACGGCAAATTTTTGTGAAGTGGGGGAGAGGAAAACGAGAGATAAATGGCAAATAATGTAAATTGCAAGGAGATAAGATTTGTGATTAGGAACTTGATAGATGTTGATGATGTCTCCCCGACAACGGCGCCAGAAATTCGCAAGTTGACGGGAGACTACTTTCATACCTCCTCCCCGGCAACGGCGCCAGAAATTGGCAAGTTGACGGGAGACTACTTTCGTACCTCCTCTGGCAACGGCGCCAGAAATTCCTTTGACGTGGCTTGAGACTACGTCGGTTTTTTCCCCAAAGAGGAAGGGGTGAGGCAGCACAACGACGGTAAGTATTTCCCTCAGTTATGAAACCAAGGTTATCGATCCAGTACGAGGACCACACAACACTATGTAAACGGTACCTACACACGAAGAACAAATACTTGCAACCCAACGCGTAAGAGAGGTTGTCAATCTCTCCACGGTAAAAAGATAGATTGGTTTGTAGTAGATTGGATGGATAGATCGCACAAGAACACAAAATAAAAGAAGCAAATAAAAAGTGTAGCAAACTATTTTTGGTTTTTGGAATAATAGATCTGAAAACAAAAGCGGCAAAAAGATAGATCGGAAAGCAATATGTTGGAAGATAGACCCGAGGGCCGTAGGTTTCACTAGTGGCTTCTCTCATGAGTATAGCACACGGTGGGTAAACAAATTACTGTTGGGCAATTGATAGAAGATCAAATAATCATGACGATATCCAAAGCAATGATCATTATATAGGCATCACGTGAGTAGACTGAAACGATTCTGCATCTACTACTATTACTCCAGACATCGACCGCTATCCAGCATGCATCTAGTGTATTAGGTTCATGGAGAAACAGAGTAATGCAATAAGAATGATGACATGATGTAGACAAGATCTATTCAAGTAGGAATAGACCCCATCTTGTTATCCTTAATAGCAACGATACATGCATGCCTCGCTGCCCCTTCTGTCACTGGGAGAGGACACCGCAGGATCGAACCCATCACAAAGCACCTCTTCCCATGGCAAGAAATTCGATCTAGTTGGCCTAACTAAACCAAATATTCGAAGAAGAAATACGAGTCTATAAGTAATCATGCATATAAGAGATCAAAGAAGATTCAAATAATATTCATCGATAGAAACTGATCATGAACTCAAAATTCATCGGATCCCAACAAACACACCGCAAAAAGTCATTACATCAAATAGATCTCCAAGAGACCATTGTATTGAGAATCAAAAGAGAGAGAAGAATCCATCTAGCTACTACCTACGGACCCATAGGTCTATGCTGGACTACTCACGCATCATCGGAGAGGCACCCATGAAGACGATGCAACCCTCCGTGGTGGTGTTAGATTGGATCTCGCGGTTCTGGAACTTGCGGCGGCTGGAATTGTGTTTCGTCGACTCCCCTAGGGTTTTTGGAATATTTGGGTATTTATAGAGCATATAGGCGGAGGAGAGGCATCCCGAGGAGGGCACAGCTCACCAGGCCGCGCCAGGGGCCTTTGATGCGCCCTGGTGGGTTGTGGCCTCCTCGGCCCTCCCCTCTGGTACTTCTTTGGTCCTCCAGGTGTCTTCTAGCCCAAAAAAATCTCCAAAAAGTTTCACGGTGTTTGGGCTTCGTTTGGTATTGATATTCTGCAAAGTAAAAAACAAGCAAAAAACAGCAACTGGCACTTGGCACTATGTCAATAGGTTAGTCCCAAAAAATGATATAAAGTTGCTATAAAATGATTGTAAAACATCCAAGATTGATAATATAACAGCATGGCACAATCAAAAATTATAGATACGTTGGAGACATATCTGCCCTCCGACATGGTGCCAGAACGGAGGTGTAGATGGCCTCCCATCGGAACAGAGACTTGCGGCGGCGGAAAAAGTGTTTCAGGAGCGCTTCTAGTGTTTTTTGGGTAGATGTGAATTTATAGGCCAGAAAACGACGGCGGGAGACGCTCCAGGGGGCCACCACATATGTGCCGGCGGCCCCCCGTAGGGCAGCGGCTGGATGTCTGGTGGGCCCCTGGTGCATCTCCTGGCCCTCCTCCGAAGCTTCTAGGTCTTGTATTGGTCCAGGAAAAATCACCAAAAAGTTTCGTGGCAATTGGACTCCGTTTGGTATGGTAACTCTAAAAAGGCAAAAACACGCAGAAAATAGGAACTGGCACTGGGCACTGGGTCAATAGGTTTGTTCTCAAAAATATTATAAATTGGTAAATAAATACCCAAAAAGTATCCTAGAATGATAATATGTCAGCATGGAACAATCAAAAATTATAGATACGTTGGAGACGTATCAATAGGCATCACATCCATAAGCAAATAGGCCGACTCCTGCGTGCACCTATTACTATTACTCCACCCATCGACCGCTATCCAGCATGCATCTAGAGTATTAAGTAAAACAGAGTAATGCTTGGGGAACAATGACATGATGTAGACAAAGTAAACTCAATCAATATGAATAAACCCCATCGTTTTATCCTTATTAGTAGCAGCAACACAAAGACGCAACTTGTCCCCTTCTGTCACTGGGATATAGAAACTCGCCAGGTTGAACCTACTACAACACACCACTCCCACTGAAGAAATATCAATCTAGTTGGCCAAACTATCTCAATAGATAGGAGGGCGTTATGAAGCTATGATGATCATGCAAATAAGAATCATAGTAATCAGATTTGACTCAAATAATTTTCATGAATAATTTGAACATAAACTCACAATTCATAGGATCCCAACAAACACACCATACAAAGGGATTACATCAGATAGATCAAGGAAAAGATGCGATGAACATTGTATTGAAGATCTAGAGAGAGAGAGAGAGAGAGAGAGATTGCCATGTAGGTACTACCTACGGACCCGTAGGTCTGTGGTGAACAATTCACACATCATGTTGAGTGATACGTCCCCAACATATCTATAATTATTGATTGTTCCATGCTGCTATATTATCAATCTTGGATGTTTTACAATCATTTTATAGCAACTTTATATCATTTTTGCGACTAACCTATTGACATAGTGCCAAGTGCCAGTTGTTGTTTTTTGCTTGTTTTTTACTTCGCAGAATATCAGTACCAAACGAAGCCCAAACACCGTGAAACTTTTTGGAGATTATATTTTTGGGCTAGAAGACACCTGGAGGACAAGAGAAGCACCAGAGAGGAGGGCCGAGGAGGCCACAAGACACCAGGGCGCGCCACAGGCCCATGGCGCGGCCTGGTGGATTTTGCCCTCCTCGGGACGCCTGTCCACCGCCTATCAGCTCTATTAATACCCAAATATTCCAAAAAACCTAGGGGAGTCGACGAAACACAAATCCAGCCGCCGCAAGTTCCAGAACCGCGAGATCCAATCTAACACCATCACGGAGGGGTGTATCATCTTCATGGGTGCCTCTCCGATGATGCCTGAGTACTCGACTGATACGTCTCCATCGTATCTACTTTCCTAATGCTTTTGCTCTTGTTTTGGACTCTAATTTGCGTGATTTGAAAGAAACTAACCCGGCCTGACGCTGTTTTCAGCAGAACTACCATGGTGTTGTTTTTGTGCAGAAATAAAAGTTTTCGGAATCGAACGAAACTTTTTGGAGATTTATTTCAGAATAAATAAAAAATACTGGAGCCAACAACCACCGGAGGAGGGGGCCGGGCTGGGCACGATACACCAGGGCGCGCCATACCCCCCAAGCGCGCCCTGGTGGGTTGTGCCCACCTCGTGGCCCTGCTGACCCTAATTCCGGCACTATAGATTCATATTTTGGGAGAAAAAATCAGGGAGGAAGTTTTATCACGTTTCACGAGACGGAGCCGCCGCCACCTCCTGTTATTCATCGGGAGGCCAGATCTGGAGTCCGTTTGGGGCTCCGGGGAGGGGAATCTTCGGTCTTCGTCATCATCAACCCTCCTTCATCGCCAATTCCATGATGCTCCCCACCGGGAGTGAGTAATTCCTTCGTAGGCTTGCTGGTCGGTGAGGAGGTGGATGGGATTCGTCATGTACTCGAGTTAGTTTTGTATGGGCTTGATCCCTATTATCCACTATGTTCTGAGATTGATGTTGCTATGACTTTGCCATGCTTAATGCTTGTCACTAGGGCCCGAGTACCATGATTTTAGATCTGAACCGTTTATGTTTTCACCATTATATCTATGTTCTTGATCCGATCTTGCTTAGTCATATGCACCTATTACGTGTTATGATCCGTAAACCCCAAAGTGACAATAGTTGGGATACTTTCTGGTGATGACCATAGTTTGAGGAGTTCATGTATTCACTATGTGTTAATGCTTTGTTCCGGTTCTCTATTAAAAGGAGGCCTTAATATCCCTTAGTTTCCTTATGGACCCTGCAACCACGGGAGGGTAGGACAAAAGATGGCAAGCAAGTTATTTTCCATAAGCACGTATGACTAGTTACGAAATACATGCCTACATTACATTGATGAACTAGAGCTAGTTATGTGTCGCCCTAGGTTATGACTGTTATATGATGAATATCATCCAAAGAATACACCGATCCAGTGCCTACGAGTTTTTCACTCATTGTTCTTGCTAAGTTACTATTGCTGCTGTCGCTATTGCACTTGCTACAAAACTATTGTTCTCACTGTTACTGTTACTACTGTTGTTACCATTGCTATCAAACTATCATATTACTATGCTACTGATCACTTTGCTGCAGATATTTAATCTCCAGGTGTGGTTGAATTGACAACTCAACTTCTAATACTATCAAATATTCTTTGGCTCCCCTTGCATCGAATCTATAAATTTGGGTTGAATACTCTACCCTCGAAAATTGTTGCGATCCCCTATACTTGTAGGTTATCAATACCTTTTTCTGGCACCGTTGCCGGGGAGCATAGCTATATTTTCTGAGTCACTTGGGATTTATATCAATTTATCACTATGAAGAATCTGAAGGATACAAGAACCAAGATAGTTCCCTCTAAGACGAGGGGGGTACAGATTTGCCATCACACTCTGCACTTGATTCACCTTCTATTATGAGTAGACTTGCAACACCACCACATGCTATTAATCCTGATATGTCACAAGTTATTGATGATGCTACTTCTGCTATGAATGATGGTTATGATGATGCTAGTACCTTGCTTGATGATATTGTGCCACTAGGTGAATTTTTGGATGAACAAATTGCTAGAGCTAAAGAGAATGAAATTATTGAAACTGGTGAAACTACTGAAACTGATGAAGTCCTTGAAACTGAGAATTATGAAACGCCTATTAGACCTAGCTCTCCTAGATTTGAAATGCCTAAGATACCTGAGGGTTATGTTATGGATGGAGAAGTAGCTAGAGACATTCCTTCTTATAGGGATAGAAATGATCTTAAGAAATTACTATGCAAGTATAAAGAGAAGACTTTCAATGCTAGAATGAAATGTGATCCTAAGTTTGCTACTTCACCTATCATTGTTACCGATAAGGATTATGAATTCTCCGTTGACCCAGAGTTAATTACTTTGGTTGAATCTGATCCTTTTCATGCCTATGAAACTGAAACTGTAGTGGCACATCTTACTAAGCTGAATGATATAGCTACCCTTTTTGCTCATCATGAGTAGATTCGCTACTACTATATTCTCAAATTATTTCCGTTCTCATTAAAGGGTGATGGTAAGATATGGTATAATACTCTTGCTCCTGGTTGTGTGCGTAGTCCCCAAGATATGATTTACTACTTCTCTGAAAAATATTTTCCAGCTCGTAAGAAACAAGCTGCCTTACAGGAAATATTTAATTTTGTGCAACTTGAAGAAGAGAGTCTCCCACAAGCTTGGGGGAGGCTTCTCCAATTGCTTAATGCTTTACCTAATCATCCTCTTAAGAAAAATGAAATACTTGATATCTTCTGTAATGGACTAACTGATGCTTCTAGGGACTTCCTTGATAATTGTGCTCGTTGTGTTTTCAGGGAACGAACTGTTGAACAAGCTGAGGAACTATTGAATAATATATTGAAGAATTATGATGATTGGACTCTCCCTGAACTGCCACTTGAACCCACTTCGAAGAAGAGGGGTATCTTATTTCTCAATCCTGAAGATATGCAAGAGGCAAAGAAATGTATGAAGGAAAAAGGTATTAAAGCTGAGGATGTTAAGAATTTACCACCTATTGAAGAAATATATGGTCTTGACACACCACCACCTCCACAGGTGGTAGAGGTAAATTCTTTATTAAAGTTTGATGAAGGTGACATTCCTTACAATAAACATCCTAGTCAGTGCTTATATGAATTTGATAATTACATTAGGAAACAAGATCACTTCAATGCAAATGTTCTGAAACAATTGAAATATAATTCTGATATGATTGCTCGCTTGAGTGACTTGTTATTTAGAATCAGTAATGATCTTAGAGGTGTAGGAAAACATGCATCTATGGTTCAAACCCAGTTAGAACAAGTTGCTAAATCTCAAAGAGAATTGCTTAATGAAATGAATAATAATATGAATGATTTTTCTGTTAGAGTAGCAACTAGAGGAGGTAAAATGACTTAGGAACTACTTTATCCTGAGGGACACCCTAAGAGAATTGAACAAGACTCTCAAAGAATTAATGCTGATGCACCTAGTCCTTCTAAAAGGAAAAAGAAAAATAAAAATGATAGGACTTTGCATACCTCTAGTGAACCTGAGATAGAAAAACCTCCTAAAGATAATGATGTCTCTATTTGTGATGCTGAAACTCAATCTCGTAATGAACATTCACCTAGTGATAATGATAATGATAATGATGATGATGATGTTCATAAAGATACTCAACTGAACAATGATAAAGAACCAGATAATGATGTAGAAATAGAACCTGTTGTTGATCTTGATAACCCACAACCTAAAAATAAACGGTATGATAAAAAAGACTTTGTGGCTAGAAAACATGGTAAAGAAAGAGAGCCATGGGTTCAGAAACCCATGCCTTTTCCACCTAAACCATCCAAGAAAAAAGATGATGAAGAATTTGAACGCTTTGCTGAAATGATTAGTCCATTCTTTTTGCGTACCCGCTTAACTGATATCTTAAAGATGCCCCCTTATGCAAATTACATGAAAGACATCATCATTAATAAAAGAAAAATACCTGAAGCTGAAATCTCCACCATGCTTGCTAATTATTCTTTTAAGGATGGAGTACCTAAAAATCTTGGAGATTCTGGAATACCAACTATACCTTCCTCCATTAAAAGAAATTATGTCAAAACTGCTTTGTGTGATTTGGGAGCTGGTGTTAGTGTTATGCCTTTCTCTTTATATAAAAGACTTGATTTGAATAAACTCACACCTACTGAAATATCTTTGCAAATGGCTGACAAATCAATTGCCATACCTATCGGTATTTCTGAGGATGTGCCCGTTGTTGTTGCAAATGTTACTATCTTAACAGACTTTGTTATTCCTGAGATGCCTGAGGACGACAACATGTCGATTATCCTTGGTAGACCCTTTTTGAATACAGCAGGGGCTGTTATTGATTGCAATAAAAGCAAAGTCACTTTTCATATCAATGGTAATCAGCATACGGTGCACTTTCCGAAGAAACAATTCCTGGTGAATGGTGTAAATGTTATTGAAAATTCTCCGACACTCACTATTGGAAGTTTTCAACTACCTCTACTGACTGCCAAAAACAAATATGATATACTTATGGTTGGGGATATGCATGTCCCCATTGAGGTAACTTAGTATTTATGAAAGTTCTTCGGTTTCATGCTAATCGGAAGTGGTTGTTTATAAGACTTGATCAACCTTATAAATGGATCATTTTTTAGACGTATGAAGTTGATGAATCTAGTAGGCAGAACCTTCTGCTCCCACCTTTTGTTTTCTGTTTTTCTTAGCCAAATAAAATAAAATGCCATGTTTATCCAGTTTTCTGATTTTTCCGTGCAATAAAAAATGACCCAAAAATAAAAGTTCTCAGAATGTCCTGAAAATTTAACACGATTTTCTCTGAATATTTCTGAATTTCTTATGCAAATAACATCATAGGGGGTGCACCTGGTGTCCACAAGACACCAAGGCGCGCCAGCAACCCCAGACGTGACCTGATGGGTTGTGGTCCCCACGTGGGTCCCCTCACTTACTTCTTTAGCCCATGTCATCTCCTACCTCCAGAAAAAAATCACCATAGCTCTCTCTCTCTCGTGTTCTTGCTCTCAAACCCGTGGATTTCGATCTCTTTGCTCGAAGCTCCATTTTCGAAACTGTTTTGGGGGATTGCTTCTTGGTATGTGACTCCCCCATTGCTCCAATTAGTTTTTGATTTAGTGGTTTATTTTCAGAATAATTAGCTAGTCTTGGTGCTGTTGTAGATGAGCTTGCATGTTGAATTCTTAGAGTTCTAAGTAGTTTGAATGCTTAATATGGCCTCTAGGCATCCTTATGTGTAGTTGCTATCAATCTTGTGAAGTTTTGTTAACAAAATTTTGTGTCCCAATTTTTTCCAGAAATTGTTCGCAACTAAAAATGCAATTCTTCAGGAGCTATTTGAGGAGAAGGTCCTCGGGGGCATCATCAAGTGGAAGCTCGATCCGACAATCTTATCTTGAACCAAGTGCAAGCTCAATGCGGGATGCGGACACCAAATCGTGCCTTTGGCCGTGTAATACATTCATGGATGGTGCAGGTATTAAGGAAGAATTTTAACAATATGTTCACAACACCGATCTTGCTCCCTTCATCGAAGATAAGTGCACCCAACATCTCAACCTCACAGAGACATTTACTAAGAAATTGAAATATTTCCCTCGTGAGTCTAGAGTTTCATTTAACCTCTATAATGATGATTTCACCATGCCTTTAGACGTGTTCTATGAAGCGTGCAAAATTCCATATTGGGGTTCGCTAGACGAACCACCAACATCTGAATATGAGTCATTTTTGACTAATCTTTGCTACGGTGAAGATAGAGGAGTGACACAAGGTAGAATAAAAAGCATCCATTTTCCATCTATACAGTACTTTGCACTCTTTAATGGCAAATGCATTGTAGGCAAGCACGATTGCAGCACACTGTGTGCCCCTGATTTGAGTCTTATATGCACTGTTGTATCAGGAGTTAAACGTTATAATCTTGGAACAATTGTTGCACGGAGATTGAATCACAACGCTAATAGTGGTCACTGCCGCCCGTGTAGCTAAGAAGTTATGTATATCACCTTGGCCTAACAATCCTATTTTACCTACTCAGTACTTAGACTTTGAGGCCATGAAACGTCATAAGTTCCTTAAGGGCACAGTCAGTAACTATACTTACAACTTAAGGTTCAATAAAGGTCCGATTGTACCTATCGTATTGCCTGCTCCTGCTCTTTTTGATTATCATAGTAAGGGGAGATAATACGTTCTTGAGAGCGAGGCCCGCTCATACAATGTAGAGGTTGAAGGTGCCAGAAGGGCCGAGGAGGCTGCGTCAAGATCCTCGGTGGGCTATCATTCAGATTATTATCCAGGCTACGGATGGTGATTACCAAGCTAGGCCAAAAGCCTAAGCTTGGGGGAGTACGTATTTGTACCGACAGTATATTCATGATCACACATTTCATTCTAGTTGTCGGTGTCCACACTTTTTCATTGTATTATACATGCTAGATTTATTTCCTCACTTTATTTTTGTGTGTTTGAAAACTTTGAGAAAATCCAAAAATATTTCTTGCTTCTTTTCGGTTTTTCTTCTTAGTTTAATTAGTTGCAGTATTAAAAGAAAACCCAAAAAGATTTCTTGTTTCTTCTTTTGCTTGTTGGGAGTTCTCCCGTGTAAATAGTTATTATCGTTTTTGTTTTTCCTTCCTTAATTTGCTTTCTTCAAGAAAAACTAAAAACTCCAAAAATATTTCAGAGTGCTTCTTTGAAATTCTCTTCCTTTTATTGAGTCATACTAAGGAGAAGACCACGATGAAAATGTTAAGTGGCTCTCATATGCACTACTATTGATCTAACAAAGAGCCTATATTACTTTGTCTTCTCCTCTTGAATAAAATGCTTGCAGATTCCAGCTTAGTCCACGGCACTCTTGCACTATTATTATTTTCATATCATTCGATCGTGCAAATGAAAGGCAATAATGATAATATTTGATGAAGTGACTGTGGCAGAGAGAAGCAGGTATGAACTCAACTTGTTCTTGTTTTGTAAATATGGTTAACCTAGTACCCATGATTCAGCATATTATGATCAATCATGTTTGCAATGACGATTGGAGATTATATTTGCTCATGCCATGCTTAAGTAGCTAGGAGTAGATAATGATCTATCTTGGATGTCAATACACATTAAAATGGTTGTGATGTAGTATGATGATATGGTATCCTCCTCTGAATGTTTCAAGTGGCTTGACTTGGCACATGTTCACGCATGTAGTTGAATCAAAACCAACATAGCCTTCACGATATTTATGTTCATGGTGTCCATATCCTACTCATGATAGCATTCAATGTTTATTATTCATAATGCATGTTCATGACCGCTTTCGCTCTCTAGCTGGCCGCTTCTCAACCTATTTGATAGCCTTCGCCTGTACTAAGCGGGAATAATGCTTGTGCGTCAAAATCCATAAACCAAAGTTATTCCAGATGAGTCCACTATATCTACCTATATGCGGTATTACCCTGCCGTTCCAAGTAAATTTGCATGTGCCACCTCTAAATTTCAAATGAACATCTGTTTTGTGTGCCTGGACCGCTCATGGAGCGACAGGGGGCGGTCAGTATCTTCCATGTTAAGTGGTTTATTCTCGTGAAGGATGTTTATTCACTCGTCCTTGCACGAGAGGGGCGGTAATAGGGATTTCAAGTCCCGAAATCAAAAGAAGTACAAATAATTAAACAAAACTCCCCAAGGAATGTTGTTGGCATGGACGGTACCTGTGGATTCGGCTAGCCGTGGAGTGTGTTTGTTGGTGGAGGGGGAGTAAACCTTTACTTTTACCGCTTGGGAACCGCCGCTAATGTGTTTAACATGGAAGATATTGATAACTCTTGGTCGTAACGTTGACATGAAGGGTGCACCTCCCAAAATTACACTTATCTCTGATTTAAGCTTTGAGCTCTGGCACCGCTGCAAATCCCTGCTTCCCTCTACGAAGGGACTATCTATTTACTTTTATGTTGAGTCATCACCTTCTCAAATAAGCGCCAGATCTGAGAGCACTATTATCATCCTCATGCATTGTGTATAGTTAATGTTGGATGCATCATGACTGGATCTTTTCTACTATGAATTACAATGTTTAGTCGCAACTTGAACTTTGGAGGTGCTCTGCACTTATGTTTTGCGGTCTCAGAAAGGGCTAGCGAGATACCATTATTGTCATATTATATCATGATTGTTTTGACAAAATGTGTGCACTTGAGATATTTTATTATTACTCGCTAGTTGCTTATGTCATTGATATGAGTTAATATGATCTTTAAGAGTTATTGTTGACATGGTTAGTCATAATCCTTGCTGAAAACCTGGGTGCTATTTAAGCATATGTATATAAACAAGAACAAAAGAGTTCATAAAAGTTTTCTTTATCACTTTCAATTTGTCAACTGAATTGCTTGAGGACAAGCAATGGTTTAAGCTTGGGGGAGTTGATACGTCTCCATCGTATCTACTTTTCCTAACGCTTTTGCTCTTGTTTTGGACTCTAATTTGCATGATTTGAATGAAACTAACCCGGAATGACGATGTTTTCAGCAGAACTACCATGGTGTTGTTTTTGTGCAGAAATAAAAGTTCTCTGAATCGAATGAAACTTTTTGGAGATTTATTTCATAATAAATACAAAATACTGGAGCCAAAAACCACCGGAGAAGGGGGCCGGGCTGGGCACGATACACCAGGGCGCTTCAGCCCCCCAGGCGGGCCCTGGTGGGTTGTGCCCACCTCGTAGCCCCGCTGACCCGAATTCCGACACTATAAATTCCTATTTTCAGAGAAAAAAATTAGGGAGGAAGTTTTATCGCGTTTCACGAGATGGAGCCGCCGCCACCTCCTGTTCTTCATTGGGAGGCCAGATCTGGAGTCCGTTTGGGGCTCCGAAGAGGGGAATCTTCGGTCTTCGTCATCATCAACCCTCCTTCATCACCAATTCCATGATGCTCCCCACCGGGAGTGAGTAATTCCTTCGTAGGCTTGCTGGTCGGTGAGGAGTTGGATGGGATTCATCATGTAATCGAGTAAGTTTTGTTAGGGCTTGATTCCTAGTATCCACTATGTTCTGAGATTGACGTTGCTATGACTTTGCCATGCTTAATGCTTGTCACTAGGGCCCGAGTGCCATGATTTCAGATCTGAACTATTTATGTTTTCACCATTATATCTATGTTCTTGATACGATCTTGCTTAGTCATATATACCTACTACGTGTTATGATCCGTAAACCCCAAAGTGACAATAGTTGGGATACTTTCCGGTGATGACCGTAGTTTGAGGAGTTCATGTATTCACTATGTGTTAATGCTTTGTTCCGGTTCTCTAGTAAAAGGAGGCCTTAATATCCCTTAGTTTCCTTATGGCTCCCGCGGCCACGGGAGGGTAGGGCAAAAGATGTCTTGCAAGTTCTTTTCCATAAGCACGTATGACTCTTTACGGAATACATGCCTACATAACATTGATGAACTGGAGCTAGTTCTATGTCTCCCTAGGTTATGACTGTTATATGATGAATATGATCCAACGAATACACCGATCTAGTGCCTACGAGTTTTCCACTTATTGTTCTTGTTAAGTTACTATTGCTGTTGTCGCTGTTGCACTTGCTACAAAACTATTGTTATCACTGTTACTGTTACTACTGTTGTTACCACTGCTATCAAACTATCATATTACTATGCTACTAATCACTTTGTTGCAGATATTTAATCTCCAGGTGTGGTTGAATTGACAACTCAACTGCTAATACTCTCAAATATTCTTTGGCTCCCCTTGTGTCGAATCTATAAATTTGGGTTGAATACTCTACCCTCAAAAACTGTTGCGATCCCCTATACTTGTGGGTTATCATCCACCATAGACCTATGGGTCCATAGGCAGTAGCTAGATGTCTTCCTCTCTCTCTTTTGATTCTCAATACAACGGTCTCTTGAAGATCTATTTGATGTAATGACTTTTTGCGGTGTGTTTGTTGGGATCCGATGAAGTTTGAGTTCATGATCAGTTTCTATCCTTGAACATTATTCGAGTCTTCTTTGATCTCTTATATGCATGATTACTCATAGCCTTGTATTTCTTCTTCGAATCTTTGGTTTAGTTAGGCCAACTAGATCGATTTTTCTTGCCATGGGAAGAGGTGCTTTGTGATGGGTTCGATCTTGCGGTGTCCTCTCCCAGTGACAGAAGGGGCAGCGAGGCACGCATATATCATTGCTATTAAGGATAACAAGATGGGGTCTATTCCTACATGAATATATCTTGTCTACATCATGTCATCGTTTTTATTGCATTACTCCGTTTCTCCATGAACTTAATACAATAGATGCATGGTGGATAGCGGTCGATGTGTGGAGTAATAGTAGTAGATGCAGAATCGTTTTGGTCTACTAATCTTGGACGTGATGCCTATATAATGATCATTGCCTTGGATATCGTCATGATTATTTGATCTTCTATCAATTGCCCAACAGTAATTTGTTTACCCACCGTGTGCTATACTCATGAGAAAAGCCACTAGTGAAACCTACGGCCCCCGGGTCTATCTTTCAACATATTGCTTTCCGGTCTATCTTTTTGCCGCTTTTGTTTCAGATCTATTATTTCAAAAACCCAAAAATACTTTGCTGATGTCGGGGCAGGATGCACTCGATCACCTATGGGTCTGCAGGCCCCTTTGTGGTTCGGTGGGGGTGAGATCACTTGCACAAAGAGCGGAGATAGCAAGACGGTGTGATGATCGTGACACGGTTGTTTACCCAGGTTCGGGCCGCTATGAAGCATAAAACCCTACTCCTGCTTTTGGTGGATTGATTGGAAGAACACGAGAGATACCTAGCGCTCTAGCCCGGCAAGGGTTGCCTTCGGGGAAAGAGCTGCTAAGCGAGTACAAATGTCCAGGGGTCCGAATCCTGAGCTAGGTTGCCTTGGGCCTCCTGTTATAGCACAAGGGGCAACCACAATGGCAAAATAGACATTGTATGATGATAAGATAGCTAGCAAAGCTTATCATACCTAACTCTGGCATTAAGGACAAAATGCCATCATTGCTAGTCTAGGTGGCGTGCGGGGATGCTTTCCCGGCAAGCTCCTACCACCGCTCTAGCTAACCATTGCACCACGGCTTGACACACCCACGGACAGGTGTCAACGGGGCGTAATCGTCTTCCAGCGCGTCGCCACGTTCTTAGCGAGAGCCACTTAGCCACTTGGGAGCTCGACACCGCATCGATAAGTGACTGGAGTAGTGATGCGGTGGAGCGGTGACAAATCGGCCCACGCTTGTCGGGGAACTTGCTTGGCGGGTCTTCTGAGGGTGCGGGCGCCTCGGTCCCCGGCAGCACCGGGAACGCGCCTGGCGCGCTCCGAGCTTATCTTGGGTTATAGCAACGATCCTGCCGGTGTTGCTTGGCCTTGAGCTTGGTTTGCTTGTCGTAGGTTTAGCTTTTCCCGGCAGGCTCTGGCTATTGTTTCGGAGGCTTCATTGTCCGTCCACAAGTCAGGGGTAAGCAAATTACCCTCATTGTATACCCCGACAGAAGCCCCCGGGCCTGAGCCAAATGTGTCGCTTGGCACGTTGGGTTAGGCCCAAAACAGTGCACGGACACGTGTCGGGGAAGCGCTGTCTTCGAGTCCCACGTCCACTCCGCGTAATTACCGCAGGTCGTGGGGTCGTGGAACAGGAGCCATTGGAGAGTAAAAAACTGCCAGTAAAGGGAGGGGCAGTTCCGGAGAAGATAGCGAAGAGCCAGCCCCCGAGCGGGTCCCATAAAAAGGGGAACGCATAGGGGCGCTGCTCATTCGCATCTGTCTCTCCGTCCTTCATCTTCTTCCCCAAGCCAAAAACCGCTCCCACTGTCGCCTCCAGTTCTCCGAGCGCTGCCAGGATATCCATCGTCCTTACAAACTCACGATATGAGGCGGAAGGTGTCCGCCGTCAAGGGAAAGCAGGCGGCCGCGCCTGCGGATCCGGTGGTCGAAGAAAGGAGGAAGAGAGCCGAAGAGTTAGAGAATCGGCAGCAGAGAGACGTGGTCATCTCCCCGTTGAACTTGGACAGCAATACCTTGATCTATAGGTATGCCTACATGTGGGGGAAAGAAACAAAAGGGCACAAGGCGCCTGCTGTTTTATCGGATAGCCCGAAGGAGAAGGTACCATCAGATTCGTACCGCTTCTTCTGCGTGTACTTTTACTGTGGCCTCTCTCCTCCTTTCTCGGACTTTTTCTGCGCCATGATGGCGTCCTATAGATTTCATCTCTTGGATTTCACACCCAATGCAATGGCATGCATGGCGATATTTGCTCATTTGTGTGAGAACTTCGTCGGAGTTGCCCCCAACATGAATTTGTTCAGGCACTTCTTCCTCCCCCGGGTAGAAGAAAAATCTCATCGATCGGGGAATGTAAGATGTTTTCCCCAGGGCAAGAAGGAGGATTGGGATTACCTCCCTCGCAATCACCGCGGGAAGTGGGTAGAATGGAGGGGTGATTGGTGCTGGATTAAGGATGAGAAAGCCCCCAGTTTCTGCGCGGCACGGACTGAATGCGTCACACGCGGCGGTGACTGGAGCAAACCAGGCCCTTCCAATGATAAGCTCCGCCTTGCGGTGAACAGAATCATCCGCCTCAAAGCTGCCGGGCTAACCATTGAAAGTGTGGGTGCCGATTTCCTTGCGCGCCGCATCGCGCCGCTGCAGAAGAGGGACAGATTTGCTTGGGAGTACAATGGCCCCGCTGACTGGATGCGGCTGTACCCAGGTCCCACCAACAACCTCACGAACTATGGTCATGGTTGGTTGTGCGATCAATTGTTCGGCCGCATGGGGCCGTTCCATTTGCCGGCGAGGGTCGTCCCCTTGCATCTCAATTCCGCCAGGGGCCAAATCCTGCAGTGGATGCCGGACTGCCATGCCTCCGGAGTCCGGCCTGACTGGGCACTACCGTACATGGACAGGGAGATGGAATGGGTCTCCACCCTGGAAGAAAGGGCTTCCAGGGCGGAGGGCCAGATGTTTGCGCCAACCAGGGAAGCGGAGAGGAAGTTCATCGCTGCCCGGATCGCGGAGGACAAAGAGGTCAGACCCACCAAAGGAGCGCCCTCCGGAGAAGAGGGAGAAGAGGAATTGGAGGATGACGACTCTTCTGAGGAGGAGGAGAGCGAGAAGCTAGCTCTGGAGGAGGCTACCGGGTTGGAGCTCGCCAGAGCCGAGGCTTCCCAACCCCAAGGCGTGGCAATAAAAACCCGAGAGGGTGTCGAAGCGGGGGAGGTGAAAGAGTTAGAGGCGGAGGAGGAGGGGCTCGAAGCGGGTCCTCAAGCTCCTGAGCTAGGGCGCCGCCTCCACCAGCGCGCCAGCCGGGAAACGACAGTTGCCGCGCCGCCGAAGAGTTCCTCAAAGGTGAAGAAGACGACCGCCAAGGGGAGCGGGCGCGAAGCGGCACACCGTCAATCCCTTCGCCTTTCCAAGGCCAAGGAGTCTTCCGTCAAGCGGCGGAGGGTATTGGGGGTGGACCCCAGCCCCCCGTCAAGCCCAACCTCTCCACCAAGCTCGCCTCCGCCGGAGGTCCCGGTTCTTCGGCCAAGCCCTGCTCCTCCAGCCCTGAAGAGGGGCAGATCAACTCCGCCACCGGCGTCATATGAGCTGGATACCATGCTCATGGCTTCGGAGTAAGTTATCCAATTTTAATCCTTATTGAAGCATTTCTTGCTCTTAATTTTTCTTGACTGTTCTTGCATAACTGCATCTAGCAGGAATGATGATGAGGAGCCCCTTGCGTGCCGAGCCAAGCGGGCTAAAGCTGCAGCAGGACTGGATTCGCGACAGGAGCGGGCCCGGCAGGAGACGTGAAGGAGATTCCCTCGCTTAGCCCCCAGCCTAGTCCTGCTCATGAGATTCATATGCAAGCTTCACCCATTGACGGGGGCGAAGAAGAGCGCCTCCTCACATCCGGTAGGGAGACGGGCGAGGGTTATCAGGGAGAGGTTCGTCGGGAGGAACCTTCCATCCAAGACCTCTCGTCGACCATCGCCCGTGAGAAAGGATCACCTGCAAGGGCCTCCACCGAAGAGCCTGCTCATGTCGAGGCCGTCACCGCTAGGGTGGAGACAGCCGCCACACCGGCAACTGATGCTGCCGGGGAAGGAGAGGTTCCTCCGCAGCAGCCTCCTTCGGGTACCCCACTTGCCTGTGTTTTCACCTTCCTTATTTCTTGTCTTGAGTGCCTTGCGGGTTTATGATGTTCATTTCTCTGTCTGTTGTTATTGTCTGCAGCTCCGGTGCCTGAGGACCCTAAGTTACTAGAAGAGGTGGCTGATATCGAGAGGGACGCTGTCGAGGAAACGGCGAGGATTGCTGCCACGGAGGACCAAAAGTCAGCTACCGGGGGACTCCAGGAATCATCGAGATGGCAAAGCCAAACCCCGGCAGCATACCCATCATGGATGGAGCCGTCGAGGATAAGACCCCTCTCCAGTCCTTGGGGCCCTTCCCCTCGAGCTACTCTGTGGCCTCCGTGTCGTGGTCTTCCATGGGCAACCTAGCGCTGATCACCGCTCAGCTCGGCCATGCGGCTCTCGACTCATCCTTCTAAGCGGGAGCAGACATAGATGATGAAATCGGGCGAATTTTAGCGCCGCTATCCTAGAGGATCGAGGAGGCCGATGGCTCTACCGACAGTGTCAAGGATCTGGCTTTCCTGGAGACCATGGCGACAGGGCTCAAGGACGTGCAGCACCGGTGCAGCCTCAAGTGGCAAGCAGTCAAGGAACAACATGGCCAGGCTGAGCTTGTGGACCAGCGGCTAAAGGGCAAGGGAAATGAGCTGCGAGAATGGTACAACTAGCAGATTCAGTCCCTTAAGAGGCAGCATGAGATGTTGTCCATGGCCAAGGAGGACGTCTCAACCTAGGGTGCCCAACTGACGGAGCATGAAACGCTTCTGAACGCCAGAGAGGCGGAGATCTCTTCCCGAGAGAAAACCCTCGAGGCTGCCCTCCGTGGTAAGGACGAGGAGCTGGAGGCCCGTGTCCAGCAATGCACCAAAGAACTGGAGGATGGTCACAAAGACGCCCTCAACGCGTTCTCCCTGGAGTCCTCTGCGCGACTGAAGAAAGTGGCGGACGACCTCGCTGCTGCATCTGCTGCCAAGACCAGTCTCGAGACCCAAGTGAGCAAGCTATTAGAAGATATTGCCAGGAGTGACAGGGAGATCGAGACCCTCAAGGAGGAAGCGCGAAAAGCGACAGCCGCTCTGGAAGAGGTGCAATCGCAGCCACTACAAGAAATATGCTAACTTGCGACCATCAATATTGGTCCCTGAATGGTCATTGTTTTTCATTTACGACCTTTTTGTGACAAAAAACAGTTGGTCAAAAGCTGACCGTCTTTAATGAAATTTAACGACCTTCTTTGTGATATGTAAAAGGTAGTTGGTTCTACGACCAATTGTTTTGGTCATTGGCAGCCTGCCCAGGCCACGTCGGATCCAATGTGGCAAGCTGACGTCGCAAAATTATGACCAATTGAATTGGTCGTTGATTAGAATCAGCCCGGTCCAGTTCGACACTTTACATGGGCCAAGCCCAACAATTCGGCCTTTTTATATTTTTTCTGACATTTTTTTCTCGGCTTCATGGGCCAGGCCCAACCTTGAAGCCTTTTTTAATTCTTGGGCCGTAGCCTTTTTGTCTAAACATTTTCATTTTCCTTTTTAAGTCGTGTCCTTTTTGTCTAAATATTTTCATTTTCCTTTTTAAGTCAGGGCCTTTTTGTCTAAATAATTTCATTTCCTTGTTTTTATTAAATGTATTTTCATTTTGTTTTTTTATTAAATGGGTCCATGGCAGTGGTCCTTTCGTTCAGGAGGCAGAGGACAGACATGGTCATCGGCGGTCCGACGGTGAGCATCTGTGGCAGCCCTGGGTCATTCTGGCCTCGAGTTCAACGGCATCTGCGGCGACCGCATCCGGCAGCGGCGTTGCGAGTCTGGCTGTTCTCCTGGGCATCCGGCTCTTCCGGCCATGCGCGTGCAGCGGCGGGAGGCAGCGGCCTGTGAGGCGAGCGTTGGCCCTACGTGACCCGAGCGGCTCCTGGGCGTCCGACCCTATGCAGCGAGCGGCGGCGACCCACGGTGGTGACCCGAGTGGCGGTGACCCGGTCGAGAGATGGGAGGGAGCGACCTGCAGGGGAGAGATGCCGGCAGGGGCGACCTATAGGGGAGAGAGGCTGGCGGGGTCGATAGGCCGGCAGGGGCGAGCTGCGGTGGAGAGGCCGGCAGGGGCGAGCTGCAGGGGAGGCCAGCGGGGAAGAGCTGCAGGGGAGAGAGGATGGCAGGGGAGACAGTCGGCATGGGCGAGCTGTAGGGGAGGCCGGCGGGGAGAGAGGCTGGCAGGGGAGAGAGGCTGGGGCAAGCGGCGGAGGGCAGCGGCAACGGCGGCGGCAATGGCGGCGGCAAGGGTTCGGCGAGAGAAGAGAGATATAGAGAGACGACCCGAGGGGAGAGAGGATAAGGTAGCGGGGGAGTGGGGCTGTGGGGGAGTGGGGGAGTGGATGGCTGGCCAAACCATCCACGTCACCGATCCAGGTGATGGGGTGGTCAGCCAATAGAAAAGCCCCATTTATTTTGTGTTTCTTTACCTTTTTCTTTAGATAGATTTACTATGTTTAATTTGATGAAATAATTTCAAACTTTTTGCATGCCCTTTTGGTTTCATAAACCAACAGCATACCAGATTTCATGTTTTTTGGAACTTTTTTGCATTTTCTGAAATTTCCGCCGACATTCATGTATGAAGATCCATGGTTTTCAAGTTTGACATTCAAGTTATAGTTTGTTCAAATGATATCATATTTTGCACAAGTTTGCATATTGGAATGGCAAACAATGTTGCCTAACAAAGTTTTCATTTTCTTTGCACGAAAATTTCATTTTCCATTTTTCGAGTGCCCAAAATGAGTTTTTTTGTGAAGGACCTACCATATATTTGTTGCAAAATTGGACCGATTCATTTTTATAAAATATTAGGTCATATTTAATGTACAATTGAATAAATGGGTGGGTGTCAAAAGCTTTGAGCCACCTCTCGTGAAAAAGACAAATTTCCCCCGATTCAGTAGGAAGCGGGTCAAATTTGAACTGCACCTGCCTCATAGATTGCTTTTTATTTTTTTTAAAAATCATTTCTAGGTACAAAAGTATCTATTTAATCATAGAAACACCAAAAGTTTTCGAAGATTCAACCACTAGCTAGGAACGGGCATGCCCGTCGTTTTGACCCCATTTTTAAATGGGCATGAAAAATTCAAACAAAATCAAAAAAATGAAAAACCTTCACATTGTGTCATTAAATGTGACCAAGTTAGCAGGAAAAATAATAAACTTTTAATATGACAATTATTTTAAAAAGTGTTCAAAAAATGAGCTATCATGTGTGAAAATTCATGTGTTTCAAGCCAAATGTCAGTCTTATGGCCACATTCATGGCACAGTTTGCTCAAATGATCTCATATTGTGCACAAGCGTGCATATTGGAATGACAAACAATGTTGCCTAAGGAAGTTTTCATTTTCTTTGGACGGAAAATTCATTTTCCATTTTTCGAGTGCCCAAAATGAGTTTTTTTGTGAAGGACCTACCATATATTTGTTGCAAAATTGGACCGAATCATTTTTATAAAATATTAGGTCATATTTAATGTACAATTGATTAAATGGGTGAGTGTGAAAAGCTTTGACCCACCTCTCGTGAAAAAGACAAATTTCCCCCGATTCAGTAGGAAGCGGGTCAAATTTGAACTGCAGCTGCCTCATAGATTGCTTTTTATTTTTTGCAAAAATCATTTCTAGGTACAAAAGTATCTATTTAATCATAGAAACACCAAAAGTTTTCGAAGATTCAACCACTAACTAGGAACGGGCATGCCCGTCGTTTTGACCGCATTTTAAAATGGGCATGAAAAATTCAAAAAATTGAAAAAAATTGAAAAACCTTCACATTGTGTCATTATATGTGACCAAGTTACCAGGAAAAATAATAAACTTGTAACATGACAATTATTTTAAAAAAGTGTTCTAAAAAATGAGCTATCATGTGTGAAGATTCATGTTTTTCAAGCCAAATGATCAGTCTTATGGCCACATTCATGGCATAGTTTGCTCAAATGATCTCATATTGTGCACAAGGGTGCATATTGGAATGACAAACAATGTTGCCTAAGGAAGTGGGTCAAATTTGAACTGCCGCTGCCTTATAGTTTGCTCATGATTTTTTCCAGAAATAATTTCTAGGTACATAAGTATCTATTTAATCAGAGATACATGGTTTGGTGGCGAGACATCGAGGTTTGGTCGGTGGACGATGGCCCTACTCCAGAGCGCGCAAATTGGCATGACAGCCGCGTGGTCACCGCGTGACCTTAGCGTTGCCATGCGTTCTGGGCGGCCTAGGCATGTCTGATGGGTTGGGCACTCCTCCGGTAGGTGCTAGGAAGAAGAATACAACAGAAGAATCTGACGGGGAGACTAAACTAAGCACAAATATGAATTAGCAGCCAAGTGTTTGATTAGCGGTGGGGGAAATGAACATGAACAATGGCCCTGGGTTTTGCCTGAGGATGATCATCTACTAAGGAGATTGTCTTCGCAAATTTTCTGCTCAAATGGAGAAGCCTAATTGGCACTTGCTTTACAAAATACCACACTGGACAGAAATATGAATGTTGAAGCTGGGCTGAAATGAATAAATGGATTGAGCTGAAATTTGGTGCAGGATAGTAATTTGGGCATAGGAAGGCACTGTAAAAAATGTATACCATTTGTACATGCCAAAGTGGTACTTCCTTCACGATGCTCTTCTCTGGATAGAAAATAGAAATTGATGTTGGGCCCACATATATAGATGATTGGATTGAGCTGCAATTTGGAGGAGGATGGTAATCTAGGAATATGAAGGAACTTTACAAATTTCATACCATTTGGATAAATATAAATGGTACTTCCTTCACAATGCTCTCCACTGAACAGAAAATTAGGAGAAATATTGAGGAAAATTGGCTACATTAAAATCAGATAAATTTGGTGTAGGGAGGTTCTATGGGCAGGGTCATGTCCTGGTAAATTTTCAGCAATTATAAAGCAATATAAAATATAGTTGCTTCACAAATTGAAAATATTACCAGAAACAAAGATTGTATGGTGAGCTCACATGGATTATTATATGGGGATCAAATTGTGTGGAGAGCTTTTATATGGGCATATAGAATATGTGGAAAAAATTCAGCTCATTACGAGATGCCTAGCTAGTACTTACTTCACAAAGCTTCTAGCTGAACAAAAACTTTGGAAATTCGTTGAGGAAGATTTAATAGGAAAATGGAGCTGAATTTTGTCACGAGCCAATGATTTCTATAAGAAAGAGTTCCCAAAAAAATTCAGCTCAAATGGAGGAACCTAGGGGGGCACTTGCTTTGCAAAGTACCACACTGGACAGAAATATGAATGTTGAAGCTGGGATCAAATGAATGAATGTATTGAGCTGAAATGTTGTGCAGGATGGTTATTTGTGCATAGGAAGGCACTGTAAAAATTTCATACCAGTTAGAGAAATAAAAATGGTACCTCCTTCACAATGCTCTCCACTGAACTGAAAATTTGGAAAAATATTGAGGGAAATTGGATAAATTAAATGACCTAAAATTTGGTGTAGGGAGGTTGTATGGGCAGGGTCATGTCCTAGTAAATTTTCAGCAATTATAAAGCAATATAAAATACAGTTGTTTCACAAAATGAAAATATTACGAGAAACAAAGATTGGATGGTGAGCTCACATGGATTGTTTATATATGTTTAACATTTTTCAAATACATGATTAACATCTTTTCATATATTCCCAATAAAAAAACATCTTTTTGATACATACGTTTTGATGTCTATATTTGGTTTTACACATTGTACATTTTTTGTATACATATAAAAAGGAGGTGGCATTAAGTACCAATGCATCCACGTTCACAACCTCATGACCATTTATATTGGTCGTAATCAGGTAGAAATAACGCTTCGACCACTGTTGTCTGCTTTATGATCATTTGGTGTAAGGCAATTTCAGGGTTTGAGCCCTTCCTAGCGAAATGGCCGTGGATTTACGACCAATTCAGCTGGGTTCACTAAGAGAAGGTCACAAGTTGACATATTTCTTGTAGTGAGCTTTCCTCCAAGAGTCATGATCTGGACGCTGCCAACGACGCCATCTCTGACTTGAAATCCAGGCTTGGCTCTCTGGAAGCGAGTATTGAATCTGCCGTTGCTCGTGAGAAGTTGCTGCAGACCGATCTCGCCAATGCTCAGACACTCCGGCAGGAAGCGGCAGACAAACTGGAGAACCAAGTTCAGCAGCGTGACCTCTGGATCAGGAGCATGACTGACATCGCCCAACGCCTTACTGCCCAGATCGCCAAGATGGATATGAAGAGTTGGGCTTTCTCCGTTGGTCAGCACGAGGTTCCAAGTGTCAAACTGACAATCTTCTTCAAAGGCTTGATCGAAGGACTGAAGACATACGAGGAAGACAGGGCTGCCAGCTTTGCTGATGAGTCCCGAAAGCTGGCTCGCAAGGCTCTCTTCATGGTCCTGAGCAACCTCGCCTTCTTCCATCCGGAGCTGGACCTCTCCGTCGCCTTCAAGAAGTTACCGCCAGGTGCTGACGTCTCCGCTGCTGCGGAAAAAGCCGGTCCTCTCGCCGACAGGGTCCTCAAGGTCCCCAGGGTTCAAGGAAGCCGCCGCAATTAGCTCTGAACTCCTTATGCCACCGTGTTGTCCTGTACTTAAGACACAATATGTATCTCATATTAGGCCATGCTATACCTTTGCTTTGATGTTTATCGAACTATCATCTTTTAGTAGACGTGTGCTATCCCCCTTGTTTTCCTTATGGCTTTCGTACGGTTACTTTCTTTTTGCACTCTGGTTTCCCGTCGACACTGTGCTGCCGCGATTGCCTTGAGGAATGAATCCTTGGCATTCTGCTGGCAAGAACACGTTGTCGGTGGGTTTTCCCTCGACGGTCTATGATGCTGCCGCATGCCTTGTTGAGCGGGCTCGAAACAAAGCAAGGGCGCAAACAATGATATGGTAAGGTTCCATTGTACACAAGATTCACCGCACGAAACTTATGTTATCCAAGGGGGGTATGCAAATGCAAGTCTTTAACGAAAGCTGATAGTTATGTCGACTTATCTTTTGATGTGGTTGTCATTCTGTCTTGCCACGTGCCCATCCGCACTTCTCGTCTTTTCCCTCATTCACTGGCGTCCTTTCTCCTCGAGTTCCCCGGCAGGCACATACCAATGTATTCATTGCCGTCCTGAGAAAAAGAGGAAACGAGGAGGGACGAAAAACAGAGAAACTTTGAATCCGTTAGTCATGAGCATAATTCCGCGGCAAGAGCCTGCCGGGTTTATGCAATTGTCCATAACCAACAATAAGACGATAGGGCAAGCATCCTACAGTCGAGCCCCCCCCCCATTTATTCTTTCGCACCCGACGGCCCCGTAATGCCTAATGCGATGGACGCATTGGTGAACGAGGCCTTGCCGTATCCTGTCCGCCGGGGGGTGCAGACCGGCGGATTTGTTCTGGCGTTTGGCTTGGGATTCACCTCTTATGGGGTAAATACTGGACCAAGCCGCACGAGAAACCATCGACATCGGTGGCACCACCGCTACGCATGACTATACACAGGAGGGGAAGAAACGGAGGAGAAAGCACACCTGCGTACCTTTTTTTTCTTGCTCGTCAGACCAAGCCGCACCTTTATGGATTAGGTGAGCTCGAACAACGGCAATGACGGAGCGGCTTTGCCGTTCTGCCAGTCCGCTCCTGAGCCATAGCCCATGCTGCTGATGTGCCGTCTGCGTCGGGCGCACCAGCCGCAGTGTTTGCGTCTTTCTTCCTCGGCGTCGCCATCACGATGGCGGTGGCTCGCAACGGGCTCGGGGAAGGTACGGCTTTAGGGGAGGCGGCATCACTTCTCTTCCTTGGCGCTTTTAGCGAAGGGAGTGATGACGATGATCAACACTCCGCTTGCAATTTCTGGTTCGCACAGATGACGCCCCCTACCTGGCACGCCAAAGATGTCGAGGCAGGATGCACTCGATCACCTATGGGGCCGCAGGCCCCTTTGTGGTTCGGTGGGGGCGAGATCACTTGCACAAAGAGCGGAGATAGCAAGATGGCGTGATGATCGTGACACGGGTGTTTACCCAGGTTCGGGCCGCTGTGAAGCGTAAAACCCTACTCCTGCTTTTGGTGGATTGATTGGAAGAACACGAGATATTCCTAGCGCTCTAGCCCGCAAAGGGTTGCCTTCGGGGAAAGAGCTGCTAAGTGAGTACAAATGTCCAGGGGTCTGAATCCTGAGCTAAGTTGCCTTGGGCCTCCTTTTATAGCACAAGGGGCAACCACAGTGGCAAAACAGACATTGTCTGATGATAAGATAGCTAGCAGAGCTTATCATACCTAACTCTGGCATTAAGGACAAAATGCCATTATTGCTAGTCCAGGTGGCGCGCGGGGATGCTTTCCCGGCAAGCTCCTACCACCGCTCTAGCTAACCGCTGCACCACGGCTTGACACGCCCACGGACGGGTGTCAAGGGGGCGTAATCGTCTTCTAGCGCGTCGCCACGTGCTTAGCGAGAGCCACTTAGCCACTTGGGAGCTCAACACCGCATCGATAAGTGACTGGAGTAGTGATGCGGTGGAGCGGTGACTAATCGGCCCACGCTTGTCGGGGAACTTGCTTGCCGGGTCTTTTGAGGGTGCGGGCGCCTTGGTCCCCGGCAGCACCGGGAACGCGCCTGGCGCGCTCCGAGCTTGTCTTGGGTTATAGTAATGATCCTGCCGGTGTTGCTTGGCCTTGAGCTTGGTTTGCTTGTCGTAGGTTTAGCTTTTCCCGGCAGGCTCTGGCTATTGTTTCGGAGGCTTCATTGTCCGTGCACAAGTCAGGGGTAAGCAAATACCCCTGTTTGTATACCCCGACAGCTGTACTTTTTATTTACATCTTTTATTTTGTGTTCTTACGCGATCTATTTATCCAATCTACAACAAACCAATCTATCTTTTTACCGTGGAGAGATTGACAACCTCTCTTACGCGTCGGGTTGCAAGTATTTGTTCTTTGTGTGCAGGTACCGTTTACATAGTGTTGTGTGGTTCTCCTACTAGTTCGATAACCTTGGTTTCATAACTAAGGGAAATACTTACCGTTGCTGTGCTGCATCATCCCTTCCTCTTTGGAGAAATACCGACGCAGTCTCAAGCCACGTCAAAGGAATTTCTGGCACTCTTGCCGGGGAGGAGGTACGAAAGTAGTCTCCCATCAATTTGCCAATTTCGGGCGTTGTTGCCGGGGAGACATCATCAACACCTATTAGGCTCCTAATCACAAATCTCATCTCCTTGCAATTTACATTATTTGCCATTTGCCTCTCGTTTTCCTCTCCCCCACTTCACAAAATTTGCCGTTTTATTCGCCCACTTTTTCGTTTGCCTTTTTCTCGTTAGATCTCTTGTTTGCTTGCAATCTTATTTGCGTAGTCACAATTACTCAAGAAAATAGCAAATTGTGTGATTTTTCCAATACCAATAATAATGATTTTATTAGCACTCCGATTGCTCCTCCCGCCACTAGTGCGGAGTCTTGTGATATTAATGCCGCTTTGTTGAACCTTGTCATGAAAGATCAATTTTCCAGTAGTCCTAATGAGAATACCGCGTCCCATCTAAACACATTCGTAGAATTGTGTGATATGCAAAATAAAAAAGATGTGGATAATGATATTGTGAAGTTGAAATTATTTCCTTTCTCCTTGCGGGATCGTGCAAAAATTTGGTTCTCTTCTTTGCCTCGCAATAGTATCGATTCTTGGGATAAGTGCAAGGATGATTTTATTACTAAATATTTTCCGCCCGCGAAAATCATTTCCCTTAGAACTAAAATCATGAATTTTAAGCAACTTGAGCATGAACATGTTGCACAATCTTGGGAAAGAATGAAATTGATGCGAAGAAATTGTCCTACTCATGGTTTAAATCTTTGGATGATCATACAAAAATTGTATGCGGGATTGAATTTTGTCTCTAGAAATCTTTTAGATTCCGCCGCTGGTGGTACTTTTATGGAAATTACTTTGGGTGAAGCTACTAAATTGCTAGATAATATTATGGCAATTTTTTCACAATGGCATACTGAAAGAGCACCTACTAGTAAAAAGGTTAATTCGGTTGAAGAAATTAGTACTTTGCGTGAAAAGCTTAATGCTCTTATGAAGTTGGTTGCTAGTAAAAATGATTCTATTGATCTTAATGATGTGCCTTTGTCTACTTTGATTGAGCAAAATAGTGATTCCGTAGATGTGAATTTCATCTCGCGAAACAATTTTAATAACAATGCTTATAGAGGTAATTTTAATCCTAGGCCTTTTCCTAGAAATTCCTCTAATAATTATGGTAATTCCTATGGTAATTCTTCTTACAGTAATAATAGGAACCCCTCTGATCTTGAGAGTAATTTTAAAGAATTTATCAATACTCAAAAGATTTTCAATACTACGATAAAAGAAAAGTTGAATAAGATTGATGATATGTCTAGAAGCATTGATAAAATTTCCCCTGATGTAGAAAATGTCAAGTTGCAAGCTTTTCCACCTAAGATTGATGAATCAATTAGAGCCTTATATGTTTCTATGGATGAAAGTAAGAAAAGAACCGCTATGCTTAGAGCTAAAAGAGATTTTTTAGAAAAAGCGTTTTCTAATGATTGCTTTCATGAAAATGATGGAGATCTTAAAATGATTGGTGTTTGTTCTATTCATTCCTTGTTTAGTAATATTAAAATTGATGATAAAGGGACTGAAGAAGAGTCAACTTTAGCTAGAAGGCGTCCCAATGATTTGGAGGGCAAAAATCCTAATGAAAAAATTAATGAAAGTGGGTTTGGAGAGGTCAAAACTTTAACTAGTGATGTGCCCACTATTTTGGATTACAAAGACTTTAATTATGATAGCTGATCTTTGGTTGAATGTATTTCTTTGTTGCAATCCATGATTCACCCCATGCTTATGAACAAAATAAAGCTTTTACTAAACATATTGTTGATGCCATGATGAAATCCTTAGAAGAAAAGTTGGAATTAGAGATTTCAATTCCTAGAAAATTACATGATGAGTGGGAACCTACTATTAAAGTCAAGATTAAAAATTATGAGTTATTTGCTTTATGTGATTTGGGTGCTAGTGTTTCCACAATTCCGAAATCACTACAAGAAATATGTTAATTTGCGACCCTCCAGATTGGTCCCTAAAAGGTTGTTATGTTTCATTTTTGACCTTTTTGTGACCAAAGACAGTTGGTGAAAAGTTGGCCGTCTTTAATGAAACTTGACGACCTTGTTTGTGAAATGGTCGTACAAGGTTACGACCAAAATAGAAGGTTACGACCAATTGTTTTGGTCACTAGCAGCCTGCCTAGGCCACGTCGGATCCTACGTGGCACGCTGACATGGCAAAATTATGACCAAATGAAAAGGTCCTAGATCAAAATCAGCCCGGTCCAATGTAGGCGTCTATATGGGCCGAGCCCAATGATTCAGCCAATTTAATATATTATTTTCTGTTAATTTTTGTTAGCTGCATGGACCTGGGCCAAAAATTCGGCCTTTTAATTTTTGTGCCCGGCCCTTTTGATAGCGGATTTTCTTTTTGGTCTTGTATTTTCCTGGGTCTTTTCTTTGTTGGGCCTCTCATGTTTTTCCCTCAGAAATAATTCTCTAATATAGCTTGGGCTAGGCCGAAACAATTGATCCAGTCCAAAAAAAATATTAGGCCATTGACATTACAATACATCACACCACAAGCTAACTTGGGCCTAACCCAATTCCGATACATTTTCAAAGCAACGTGAAATGTTATAGGAGCCCAAAATATAATATTGCTTGTCCGACGTCTTCCTCCGGAATGTGTCAGCAAATCGCATGCCAACCCTCATGGAGTGCTTCAGGAACTTCTCGGCGCAGCGACGGACACATGACTCCTCTTTCTTGTCCAACGCCTTCCTCCGAAAAGTGTCAACACAGTCCTTGAAGCATGTGTCCACAAGCGCATTGTACATCCGTAGACTGAAACAAAAAATCAAAATCATAAGCATTGTTCTGTTGAAGATGTTACAATGTGAAAACGATCAGATAGTTGGTTAAAAAATTTGAAAGAGAATAAGCATTATTAGGTTGTGGTAGGGGTGACAGATTTATGAATGACCAATCTGTCCACCCGACTATATACTGACCATATCTTGAAATCCCATGACATCATGGAACAAAAGAAACTCAAAACAGGTTAAGCTATCTGTGTGCACTAGTCCAAAACATATACGATCAATATCATGGTACTGAAGTGGATATGATAAGTTGAGTAACAATCCATGTCTGAACATAACAGAAACAAAGAAGTACACTAGTCCAAAACATATATGATCATTATCATGGCACCGTGTGGTGGACATGATAAGTTTTGAGTAAGAATCCATGTCTGAACATAACGAGAACAAGGAAGACTATGACCATGGAAAAACGACAAGCAATTTTACCTTCTGAACCACACCTACAGCTGCTTGTAATGGTGTCAGGTACTCGTAAGGAATCTGCAAGCAATAGGTGTATAAACAAATTAATAACTCATTCCAAAACAATGCCGTTAACATAATGAACTAACAGTCAGAGGGTGCAAGTCTGTAACATACATTGTGATAATTTGTACACAATCTGCTTAATAAAAGCCTTAGTAATGGAAACTAGAAGTAAGTTGCTGCATATTAAAATCACCAGTATCAGTTGGTGAGCAATATCATCTAAATAAGTGGAAATAGCAGCTGTGATGTAGTACATCAGAACTGAAAAAAGAAAAATCCTATGAAGATTCAGAGAACAAGGTCCGGCAGGGCAGCTACAGAAAGTGAAATCATGCGGATGACGTGTTACACACATGCTAAACATTTGTGAAGGGTTTCAGTCAGCCTGACAAGAACTGGATAACGTCAGAGGGCAATGAGAAAACTCGTGCTGATCTAGTCCACAATGCAGACAAAGAAACGGGCATGATTGATGTCCAGATGTTATGTTACACAAAAACCTGTCTAAATCTACCTGTACCATTTTGGACTGAACCAGCACAAAGCTGTGAGGAAATAATGGTACACTATGTTAACTGCCACCAGAAGCGTCACCTATCAACGACTATTATACACCACATGTGGATTTCAGCAACATGAATTTCAATGTTACGTTCGTCTAACGGACATCACTCCAGACCATATTAGATGCATCAGCTCTAAATAAGACAGAGTGAAACTACTCTTTTGATCTGACAATACACAAGCATTCAATTCCAGCCTATCCATCGATCGCTGGTTACGGACTGCGAAGACAAACAAACACATGCAATGTATGTACCAGTTAACAAATTACGATACAGAAAATGGTAGATGAACTTATCGTGTCAAACAAATAGAGAGGAAACAACTAGAGGGTGCAAGTCTGCAAAATATTTTATTCCCCAATGACAGCGGTTCGAACATTGTCTCGACCGATCAATAATAATTTGCTGGCTAAAGATTAAATGCATGATTTTTTGTTGTTTTGGGGAATTAAATACAGGTTTAAAATTGGAACTTCCCCTTTAATTTCAAAAATAATGAAGAAACAAAATAATCTCCTTGCTTCTATCAAGTATATGGAGCAATACGATGTTGTCCACATGTCAAGCACGACCATCCAAATGAACTCAGAGCAGTGTCTCGTCTCATTCGTGAGGTGATTCAGAGTGTTAGGTGCACTTTCAAGAATTAGTAAGTGATGAATCAATGTCCAAATAATGGATCAGTTATACTAACATTGAAGATGCAAATATGATTATTTCTGCATTGTGGCTAATGTGACAAAATGAGTAGTGATTTACATTTTAGCAAAATATCAAGTGCTGGTTGATTGATGTTTTGGCGGTGCTTACATCAGCTTCTCAGTGCATAGACGCCGATATGCCATATTCTGAAACTGAATCAACTAGAGAGGAGCAATGGGGAACTAGAGGCCAGGTGAGAGAGCGATCCTGAATCATCAACGCCAAATCCTGTTTCTGCAGTCATTACTCCAGACTGAACTTTAACACGTGCAACGCCAAAATCAGCAACCTTAACCATCTGTATAAGGAAACAATCAGTTAGAGCAATTTAGCCAATTCTTCTTACTAAATCATGCATTAAACAAAACAACGGCTTGCAGTAACACATTCATCACATGTACTCCCAACCAGGGAGAAGGTTCAACATTCCTAGTGGACAGCCACTAATCAATCAGAAACAAGATTTGGCTAGACACGGATTAACACTACCACACAGTACGAACACAGTACGAACACAACGTGGAAATTTCAGAAACACATCTAACTTCTGATCACAGAGAGTGCAACAACCGCATACGGATTACAGATCTAAGCCTAACGGGGTTCGATCAGGCCTACACAGCACCACCGGCTCCACGGACGGACATGGACAATCCATCAACCATCTATCGATCGCTGCACCACGCAACCACCACGCAGCACGGCACAGGATTCATCATCATGGAGGCGAGCGAAACTTCAGAGTTCAGGGACGAAAGAGAGACGAAGGAAGGCCCGGACAGTGCGTACCGCGTTGATCGTCGCCGCGGCCGACGAGCGAGTTGAGGATGAGGAGCGCGACCCACGACGCGACGACGAGCGAGGCGGAGAAGCCATAGAGCCGGCGCCTCCTCATCCTGGCGGCCGCGCCCGCGCTCTGCTCGTGCTCCTTGGCCGCCGCCCTCCTCTTCATGAAGTCTCTCCGCGACTACTGCATTTCTCCCCGCCTCGCATCTGCGCCCCGCGGCGGCACCAGCAGCGCCCACGGGTTCGACCCGAATGGAATCCGAGTCGGGGGTGGGGAGGGGAGGCGCTCAGGGCTCGCTCAGAACCGCGGCCGCGAGTTGGCGTGGATCGGGGACGGGGCTAGGCGGCGGTGGGGCGAGCTGCGGGGGCGGGTGGGGGCTGCCTTTTGACGGTGAGAGGTTGCCGACGGAGCAGCGGGCCGTGGTGGTGGAGAAGGACGACCGCCAGTCTGTGTTTGACGGTGGGAACCATGGGTGGGAGATGAGGGAGACGAGGGCGGCGGCGGTGGGAATCGTGGGTGGGAGACGAGGGAGACGAGATCGGATCTGGAGAAGTAGAGAGTGGGTGGGTGGTTAGGGTTTCTCAGGAGAGGATCCACCGTTGGATGGATGCGTGATGGATGGCTCAGATCGTGTCCAACTGGGTGATCCGTGTGGAGGCAGCTTCTGGCGTCTCATTGGCCGGCTCGAAACTCGTTTTTTTAGGCGCGTGCAACGGATCAACCGACTGATTTTCTAGAGAAAATTAGTCGGGTCTTGGTCCGTCAGATCTCGCGCTCGTCACCGTCGGATTCGGTCAACGCCATCTTGCGGAGTCGTCCCCTCCTTTCATCGCAGCCAAGCAACCGAAACAAGTTCGCTGTGGGAAGCAGCGCGACCCGATTTGCAGCAGGAGCCGCACCCCTCGCCGATGCACAACGATGCTCTGCCAATGGAGGGGACGATGCGGCACGCTCCATCGTAGCACTCGACGCCGCCGGCGATGCTTCACTGTACCGTTGACGCTGGCGCGATGGTGCTTCATAGAAGCACCCGTCGGCCGCCGATGATGTTTCACTGTAGCGCCACCACTGCGCTACGGTGCTCCATCACATCACTCCAGCTGCCGCTGACGAAAGCTTCAATGTAGCACGCCATTCGCGCGTCGGACCCCATGGCAAATTTCCGCCGATTCAGCAGGAAGCGGGTCAAGTTTGAACTGCAGCTACCCCATAGTTTGTTCATGATTTTTTCCAAAAATAATTTCTAGGTACAAAAGTATCTATTTAATCAGAGAAACAACGAAAAGTTTCCAAGATTCAACCACTAGCTAGGAACGGTCATGCCCGCCATTTTGACTGCATTTTGAAATGGGCATGAAAAATTCAAAAAAAAACAAAAATTGGAAAACCTTTGCATTGTGTCATTATATGTGACCAAGTTACCATAAAAAATAATAAACTTGTAATACGGAAATTATTTAAAAAAAAGTGTTCTCAGAAATGAGCTATCATGTGTGAAGATTCATGGCTTTCAAGCCAAATGATCAATTTTATGGCCACATTCATGGCATACTTTGTGCAAATGATATAATATTGTGCATAAGGGTTCATATTGGAATGACAAACAATGTTTCCTAAGGAAGTTTTCATTTTCTTTGAACGAATTTTTTTTTCCATTTTTCGAGTGCCCAAAATGAGTTTTTTTTGTGAAGGACCTACCATATATTTGTTGCAAAATTGGACCAAATCAATTTTCTAAAATATTAGGCTATATTTAATGTACAATTGACCAAATGTTTGGGTGTCAAAAGATTTGATCCACCTCTCGTGAAAAAGACAAATTTCGGCCAATTCAGTTGGAAGCGGGTCAAATTTGAACTGCAGCTGCCTTATAGTTTGCTCATGATTTTTTGCAAAAATCATTTCTAGGTACATAAGTATCTATTTAATCAGATAAATACCAAAAAATTTCCAAGGTTCAACCACTAGCTAGGAACGGTCATGCCCGCCGTTTTGACTGCATTTTGAAACGGGCATGAAAAAATCAAAAAAAATTGAAAAAATTGAAAACCTTTGCGTTGTGTCATTATATGTGACCAAGTTACCAGGAAAAATAATAATCTTGTAATACCGCAATTATTTTAAAAAAGTGTTCTCAGAAATGAGGTATCATGTGTGAAGATTCATGGCTTTCAAGCAAGATGATTAATCTTATGGCCACATTCATGGCATAGTTTGTTCAAATGATCTCATATTATGCAAAAGGGTGCATATTGTAATGGCAAACAATGTTGACTAAGGAAGTTTTCATTTTCTTTGGACAAAAAATTCATTTTCCATTTTTCTAGTGCCCAAAATGAGTTTTTTTTGTGAAGGACCTACCATATATTCATTGCAAAATTGGAACAAATCATTTTCTAAAATATTTGTCCATATTTAATGTATAATTGACAAAATGGTTGGGTGTCAGAAGTTTTGATCCACCTCTCGTGAAAAAGACAAATCTCCGACGATTCAGCAGGAAGTGGGTCAAATTTGAACTGCAGCTGCCTTATAGTTTGCTCTTTATTTTTTCCAAAAATCTTTTGTAGGTACATAAGTATCCATTTAATCAGAGATACATGGTGTGGTGGCGAGACGTCGAGGTTTGGATGGTGTCCGAGGGCCCCAACTCCAGAGCGCGTAAACCGGCATGCCAGCCGCGTGGTCACCGAGTGACCGTGGCGTTGCCACACGTTCTGGGTGGCCTAGGCATGTGTGGTGAGTTGGTCACTCCCCCGATAGGTGTTAGGAAGAACAATACAACAGAAGAATCTCACGAGGAGACTGAACTAAGCTCAAACATGAATTACCAGCAAAGTGTTTGATTAGCGGTGGGTGAAATTCACATGGCCAATGGGCCCGAGTTTTGGCTGAGTATGATCATCTACTAAGGAGACTGTCTTGGCAAATTTTCAACTCAAATGAAGGAACCTAGGTGGCACTTGCTTTGCAAAGTACCACACTGTGCAGAAATATGGATGTTGAAGCTGGGCTCAAATGGATGAATGTATTGAGCTGAAATTTGGTGGAGCATGGTAATTTGGGCATAGAAAAGCACTGTAAAAGTTTGATACCGTTTGGACTTACCTTCACGATGCTCTTCTCTGGACAGAAACTTGGGAAAATTATTGAGAGGAATTGGCTAAATGAAATGAGCTCAAATTTGGTGGAGGTAAGTTATGCAGGTAGGAACATGCCCTGGTAAATTGTCAAAAATAATTAAGCAATATAAAATATATTTGCTTCACAAACTGAAAATATGACCAGAAATATGGATGTTGAAGCTGGGCTCAAATGAATGCATGGATTGAGCTGAAATTTTGTGGAGCATGGTAAGTTGGGCATATAAAAGCACTGTCAAAATTTGATAACAGTTGGACATGCCAAAGTGGTACTTCCTTCACAATGCTCTTCTCTGGACAGAATCTTGGGGAAATTATTGAGAGAAATTGGCTGAATGAAATGAGCTCAAATTTCGTGGAGAGTTATTATTTGAGCATATGGAAGATTGGATCAAATCTCAGATAATTTTGAGAAACCTAGATAGTACTTCCTTCACAAAGCTTCTATCTGGATAGAAACTTTGTAAATTTACTAAGGAAGATTTACTACGCAAATGGAGTTGAATATTGTCATGTGGCAATGATTTGAGTATGTAAGACTGACCAAAAAGTTTGAGGGCAATATGAGGGGTCGAGGTAGCACTTGCTTTGCAATGTGCTAATCGGGTGAGAAAATAGAAATTGAATCTGGGCTCGCATAGATTATTGGATTGAGCTGTAATTTGGTGGAGGATGACAACTTGGTCATATGAAGGTACTGTACAAATTTCATACCATTTGAATAAATAAAAGTGGTACTTCCTTCACAATCCTCTCCATTGAACAGAAAATTGGGAAAATATTGAGGAACATTGGCTACATTAAAATCAGATAAAATTTGGTGTAGAGAGGTTCTATGGGTAGGGTCATCTCCTGGTAAATGTTCAGAAATTATAAAGCAATATAAAATATAGCTGCTTCACAAATTGAAAATATTACCAGAAACAAAGATTGGATGGTGAGCTCACAGGGATTATTATATGGGGATCAAATTTTGTGGAGAGCTATGATTTTGGCATATAGAATATGTGGCAAAAATTCAGCTCATTAAGAGATGCCTATCTAGTACTTACTTCACAAAGCTTCTAGCTGAACAGAAAATTTGGAAATTTGTTGAGGAAGATTTAATAGGCAAATGGATCTGAATTTTGTCATTAGGCAATGATTTGGATAGAAAAGAGTGCCCAAAATTTTTGAGGGCAATCCAAAAAATATAAATAACACTTCCCTCACAAAGTGTTGTTCTGAACAAAATAGGAAAATGAATATTTCTGAATTATTTTTGAACTAGGCAAGGAAGGGTTTTGACATATTTGAGGAATATATGATCCAAAGAATTTATGATAATTTTTTGGGAATTTTGGGAATGACAGAAATGTAGGCTCCTTCACAACCTAGGGCAAAAATTGACACATGGACATGACACATAGGCAAAACTAATGAGGTGGCGCCTAGTCATAGCAATGCACCACAATTTACAAGGCTATGACCATCTATATTGGTCATGATCAGCTAGAAATAAGGCAACAGACCAGTGTTGTCTGCTTTACGACCATTTCGTGTAAGGAAATTACGATCTTTCTGACCAAAATGGTCGTTATGGTTTTGCATTTGGAGACCCTCGAACAGCTTACGACCAATTGGTCTCAAATGGTCATAGATTTACGACCATTTCTTCCAGGGTCACTGCCAGAAGGTCACAAGTTGACATATTTCTTGTAGTGAATCTCTTTGTGATGTGCTTGGTCTTACCAATATTGAAGAGTGTTCTCTTAATTTGCACTTGGCGGATTCTACTATTAAAAAGCCTTTGGGAAGAATTAATGATGTTCTTATTCTTGCAAATAGGAACTATGTTCCCATAGATTTTATTCTTCTTGATATTGATTGCAATCCGTCTTGTCCCATCATACTTGGTAGACCGTTTTTACGCACAATAGGCACCGTGATTGATATGAAAGAAGGCAATATTAAATTTCAATTTCCACTAAGAAAGGGTATGGAACACTTCCCTAGAACAAGAATTAAGCCACCATATGAATCAATCATGAGGGCCTACTATGGAGCAAAAACTAAAGATGCCAATACTTGAATCTATGCATTATGCCTAGCTAGGAGCGTAAAACGATAGCGCTTATTGGGAGGCAACCCAATGAATAATTTTTTTTTACCTTTTCCTTTATGTTTTTGAGTGTTTACACAATTATGCTACTATTATGATTTTGTTTTTTATGTTTTAATTTGTGTTTGTGCCAAGTAAAGCCTTTAGGATCATGTTGCGTGATAGTTGATTTGATCTTGTTGAAAAACAGAAACTTTTGCGTCCAGTAAAAGAATTCTTAAAAATCACAGAAGTGACGAAAAATTCTGATTTCTTTACACAAGATTGATATACAAATTGCTGACGTTTTCCTAATGTTTCAGAATTGTTTGATTTACAGAAGTATGGTTAGAGTACAGATTACTACAGACTGTTCTGTTTATGACAGATTCTGTTTTCGTTGCATTGTGTGCTTGTTTTGATGAATCTATGGCTTGTATTGAAGGGTATAAGCCATAAAGTTAGAATAAAGTAGATATAATACAATAATAAAATATGAATTGGTTTGCAACAGTACTTAGAGTGGTAATTTGCTTTATTATACTAACGGATGTCACGAAGATTTTGTTAAGTTTTGTGTGATTGAAGTTTTCAAGTTTTGGGTGAGATCACGATGGATGAAGGAATAAGGAGTGAAAAGTGTAGGGTAACGCAGCAGAAAACAAAAAATTTCCGACCTACGTACCAGCCCAGGATCACTATGGAGACTGCATACAAGGTTTGATCTTTTTCGTTCTCGACTCGTAGCGCAGCGGAAGTAGAGTCGATGACGATCGGTGGTGCAGATCCCCACAGCTAGGATTTACAACCTCCCAACCGCGAGGATGTACTCCCACACCAGCTCACCGGACGGATCTCCGGGCAGCCCTTCGGGAGGCATCGGGACAGTCCCTCGGATAGTCCCACCGGACGGATCCTCGGACAGCCCTTCGGGAGGACCCTCGAAACTTGGACGATCACTCGGACAGCCCTTCGGGAGGCACTCTCGAACTAAGACCGAAACTACGATCTCTCTACAGAGTTGCACACATACGGTGTCATCTATTCGGCAGGGCTTCGCCGTACAGAACTAGTTCCCACCGGAACCCAGACAGCCTTTCGGCTCTACGAAACTATTTCGCTGGGAGGGAGAGAGAAGCCAGACAAGTCTATGGCATGTGTATGAGAGCAAGCATGATCTGATTTTGGAGAGCTCTCTCCACCTCTATTTATAGGAGGAGCAAGGGGTAGAGGAAAGACCAAAAGGACCTTCCTAGGATCTTTCCACCACATGCCACATAAGGGTGTGTAGAAGATATCCACCATGAGGTGGAAGGACACCTCAAGGAGGGCCCCCCCCCCATGCCATGGCCGAAATTTGCAGCCCCCTTGGGGAGCTCCACCTCCCTTTCACACACCAAAAGTGGTTTTCTTCTAGAAGAAAAAACCCATTTGCAAATCAGCCCAAAAAGTGCTTTTCACTATTCACGAACACATTTTTCTGCGTCCGTTAAAACCCAAATTATTTCTGTGTGCCTAGAATAATTCTAGCACCCACCAAAACAATTTTGAACGCATTCCGAAACAATTTCGGAACAATGTTTCTTCAGCGAAAAGCAACCAAAGTGGTTCCGGCTGCTCCGGAACATTTCTGGTTTTTGTCCCGGAAAATTCCCAGAAGTTTCCAGAACACTTCTGGCATCCTCCAAGAATTTCCAGGCGTGTGCCAGAACCAATTTGACTTAATGGAATACCCTAAAACAACTTTTCATTTTCACCGGAACTATTTTGGTGTTCTCTCCGGAACGTTTCCGTTTCGTCCGAAACTTTTTCGGTGATTTTCTCTCAGACTCCCCGTCTAGTATTCAGCAGATAGATGACCCTTAAGCGTGTGACCCTATAGGTTCGGTGAAGTATAGACATGACCGGAACTCTTTCCGATCAATGATCAACATCGGAGCCGTGGACACCCATATTGACCCCTATACCCACACGAATGAATATTCGAGTGAACCTCCAGTTGCCGTGTGCTATTCCTGTTGCTTCGCGATATGTTACAAATACCCGAGGTGAGAAACATCGGCGTCCTCGTGGATCAACACTTGTCCACAATGCCAGTTACCTCGTTGCCGGTTTTTGTTCTCTTTTCTCGTTTCCGTGTTCCGGCATCCCTGTGATCAAATCACACTTGTGTCTGGCCAGACGATGATGGATACCGTAACACCGAGAGGGCCCGAGAATATCTCTCCATCGTCGGAGGAGCAAATCCCAATCTTGAGCTATCAAGTTACTTAACACACTTTTCCATGAACCCGTAAGCCGCCGTAATAGCCACCCATTTACGGATGACGTTTAACAAACCCCAAAGTTCATGAAGCAAGTATGAAGAAACTCAACACTCTCATGGTCTAAGGAATTATGCAAACATTAACTTCTCTGTGTTATTAACCATTAACTTATGACGAATGAATCTCATAGCATAACATCAATCGGGTCGATTCAACACAAGTGTTCTACTAACATTGTGCCCTCAAAGTTGCCGGCATAGTCATGCCCATGATCAGGAAAACAGAACCATCATGCAACACTTGAGCTAGTCTTAGAGGCCAGACTAGGAATACATTTTACCGTTTATTATTCCACACGTGCATATGAGTCTTCCTTCAAGCCTCGTGGTTATTGCAGACTCGAGAACCATAGCAGTTATAGCATGGAACATAAACATAATTATGATCATGGAGATAAATAATAACATTTGTTATTGCCTCTAGGGCATATCTCCTACAGACTCCCACTTGCACTAGAGTCAATAATCTAGTCAATGCTAATGCACATTACACCTGTGGCACACCGGTGTAAAAATGCTTCGCATGTGGTATAGCCTGATGTCCAACGGATCTGACAATTTCAGCTCCGTGTGTAACTTTGCATATTCTCGCGTTTTCACGCTTTCACAAAATTCATATTTTGTGTGGACTTGGCTTTGCATATGTGTGAATCATTGGTCGAAACCTGATTCCTCAGACTGAGCTATGGAGCAACTATCTGCAATAGTGTCCCATAGACCAAAGCCATCTTGGAACCATACTAAGTACATGAATGAACTATATGATTCAACAACTTCTTTGTCGCTTCTTAAGCGTCAACATACTCAGCTTTTGTTATAGAATTCGCCACAGTATCTTGTTTGGAACAATTTCCAACTACCGTGCCACCATATTGTGTATTACACAAAACCCTTAACTTAAATCGAAAATCGCATGGAGCATTAATGAAGACTGTATCGATGTAATTACTTACAACGAGCACTTCATAATCTCTGCTTGCGAGAAAACATGTCATCACTACTACTCTAGTACTCAATGACATCTTTCACTGTTGTCCTATGATCAGTACTTTGATCACTATGGTATCTATACTCACAACAACTTTGGAGTATTGGACATATCTGGTTGATTTACATACCATGGAATACATGATTAATCCAAACACAAGAGTGTGTGGAATCTCCATCATGTATTTTGCTCATCAGTGTTTTGAGACACCGAGTCTTGCAAAACTCTTTCCATGTGACTTCGGCAAGAATCACTCCTTGGCGTTTTAAATGCTAAAAAAATTTAGCATCTTGTCAATATGTATTCATAGCTTAGCCCTATTAGGTAAATCTATCTCCATAGATCATCATGCCTAATATTGAGGCTATTTAGCCTAAGCACTTCATCGAAAAACTATTTTCAAATGAAGTCCTAATTCATGCCAAGAAATTTATTTCCAATTAACAATGTGTCAAGTACACAAGGTTTTTAGAAATATTATCATGCTCCCACTTACTTTCTTGAATCACAAGCATCTTCGATACCCATTTGATGAAGTCAAACCCCTTTGACCATTCCATCAAAAATGAAGATTCCAACTCCACTTTGCTCTCTTCTGTTCATCGCTGGAACTCTGAAGATTGCATACTTACTAGCATCCTCTGGATCGACAAATTACTTTGGACTGTATCACATACAAGTCCTAGGTTTCATTTCCATCAGATGGAAATCCTTTTGTCATCCATGTTTCATATCTCATGATTGAAATATGTATTAATTGCTAGTTCAACCCGAACCGACTTCAAGCATCGCTACGGTGAGACAATCTCATTGTAGTCAACTCCTTGAACTTGTTATGGCAACAAGTCGAGCTTTATGGATAAAACATTTTATCCGTATCAGTTTTTAGTTCCATAAATATTCGTTAGACTCTAAGTCTTCCGAAAGGTGTATCAAGATTTTAATCTCGAATCACTTATATGGAAACTATCTCGGATTGTATTGGCATTTAGCCAATTCCAGAGTCAGGGCCCATCAACGCTTCCTTGTGTATTGTAGGTATACTGTTGTCTAACAACAATATCTCGTTTGCGCACCTGATAGGTTAGCACGAGCTTTGCCTACGTGGTTCAGCTGCAAGTTCGACCGAAGTCCATACATTTTATTGTAGAGACTTCCGTCTCAGTCGCAGTACGAAACTCCGGAATCACTTCCAAGGTTTCTTTTCTTTGATCTGATGACGAAGATACTGGTTATCTCGTCGAGTTGCACTGTCCTCCCACTGACCTTTTGAAAGAACTATTCTCTTTAAAAGCATACCGTTTTGCGGCAAAACCCTTTGCCTCAGTATAGTGGTGGGGGGAATACCCAATGACTTGGGATAACCTTACAAAGTAGCACTTGTCTGATTTGGAATAGGTTTGTAACCTTTTACACAAGCCCCATATTCCAAATGTTAAGAAAAGATATAACATGGTTGGGCGTACCACACCATGGCGTCATTTCAACAGACCTGATGGAGCTCTTTTCAGTGTAAAAGCCGCAGTCTCTAAAGCATCACTCTATAAAAGGGATAATGGCAAATTTATTTATGTCATCTTTGATCTTACCATGTCATAAATGGTTCGATTACATCTTCACGGACTTTTCACTTGCAGTGGTGTTCCGGGAGGTGCAAGTTATGAAACCCCTTTCATAACTCATCAGACATTCGCTAAACTTGTAACTCAAATATTCCTTTCTGCAATCGAATTGTAGAAACATAATTTTCTTGTTACAATAACTTCTACTTCATTTTTTAAAACCTTATGAATGAATTCAAAAGATCCAGACTTACGTCTCAACAAGTAAATATCCATATATCTACTTGAGTCATTTCTGAAGATAAATAAATCCACTAGTTGCAACAACATTTATTGGACTACACACATCATAATGTATGATCACCAATATGTTCTTTGCTCGTTCCTTATGGCCTGTGAACGGTATTTCAGTCACTTCACTTTTCAGAGGAAAGTTGCAAGTGTCAGATGATTCAAAATCAAATGACTTCAAAATCCATCATAATGGAATTTTCCATGCGGGTTTCTCTAATGTGACTAAATGCAGTGCCACACTTGTGTGGTATTCTTTTAGTCTTGCGACTTTTAGCGTCAGTGTTATGGATGTATCATATTTCCATCGATATTCATAACATACATCCCATCTAGGATGGAAGCATGGCCCTTCATGTTATTCATAATACTGAACAACAATTGTTGTTTTTATGAACAACTCTTTTGCAACAAACATTGTGCAATGGGTTAGAGTGTATGAAACTCTAAAATGAATTATGAAAGTAAACTCAGAGGTAATGTATTATTATCAATATTCATAACATACGTCTCATTCATAATGAAAGTATGGCCCTTATGTTATTCATAACACCGAACATCAAAAGTTCTCTTTTGAACAACCTTCTTGCAAGATACCTTATGCAAAGGGCTAGAGTGTGAAACTCTAAAATGAATTATGAAAGTAAATACATAGGGAATACACCGATGGAAGGCATAGTAACATTTACTATGTTCCCTGCGTGTATCTAAACCTCATCCCTGGCTAGTCTTTCAGGCCATAGTAGTTCTTGCATCGAGTCGCAACAGAGTGCAATCGAGCGGGTATCTCTGTGATAAACTCACAATACCCAAGAATTTGTGATTAACAATTTAATCATAATTCTCAAGAACTATTTCTTTGACCAGCCTTCTATACATCAATAACTTGTATGACTTTCATACATGAGCTGGATATTCCAGTCTTCTCTCCTTTTGCCTTTATACTTCTAACAGTTTAACTTTTAGTATTTCTCCAACTCTCAGAAGAAGCACTCAACTTAAGAGTGGCGTTAGCACCGGACTTCCTAGGCGTGAAAGTCTCACTAACACCCTTCGGACATTTCCTTCCTCTTTGAGTTGTTGTTTTATTCACCATCATCATCATATGACAGGCGTTCTACTGGATCCCTCTGTCATTAGTCAAATGCATAGTAAACACCTTTTACTAACAGTTTGCAAAACAAACATTGCTTTGGATATCCCATATCTTTTAGCCTTTGTTTGTGTCTGAAAAATGATTTTCAGTTCCATGAATATCACATAGCTATCCCAAACTTTTAAAGTCCGGGTCTCATGGAAGCAAACATATTGCACTTGACCGTAACGGAATTCTAGCTTTTGGATCGAAGGACGAGAGTCACATTATCCATAGCATTAGCGGGAGAATACTAAAAGCATGCGATAGGACAAAATCCTTCTCGGCACTCTTGAGGACAATCCTCACATTACGTTACCAACCGTAAAGTTTTAACCAGATATTTAACAGCTATTCAATTTTAATAGGGAAGGTGGAAACGCGAGCCATTATTCTACAACTATTACGCAAACCACACTTAGACAGTGTTCAAAATTAATTGCACTGAGAATTAACCAAGTTAATTCTATAGTGCGCTCCCACTCAAATCAATATCTCTCATAATTGATTTTGAGTGATACAAGATCCAGACTTCAATTCATCGCCATAGAATCATCATCTCATGACGGAAATTTTAATCGGTAGGCCAACTTGCCGATTACATCTCTATGTGACTCTTGTTCATCTTTCGATGCGTGTGTTCCGAGCTCAGGACGATCCTGCCATGAACGTCAAGACAACCAAGTGATCTTGCTGCGAGGTCTGACCTCACCTGCCTCACACATCCCTAATCGTTCGTACCCATGCATCCATGGCGCACCCCGAAAAGTTAGGTGCCGTGACGGTGCTACACTTGGGAGAACACTAACTACTTGATATTTTTTTGTGAGAGATCACCCTAATAAAAAGCGACTACCACGCAATCAAGAAGGGTGCATCATAAGGGATAAACATCTCAGGCAATTCATAATAGCATGATATGGTATAGCCCTTTCTGACGGAGAAGTCTTTCATTTCTTCGTCTTCGGCATTCGCGTCGGTGTTCACCTTCGCGAAGATTGCCACCACCTTGTCGATGCACCAGATAATATTGCTATCACTATAGCTAATAAAATAAGTGCATTACATAAGGTTGACACGCAGGTCATTAAAGTGCAATCATATGGCTCCAGCCATCATGCCGAATCATGACACGCAGGTCATGTTAATCAATTTACATCATATAGTCATCTCATACATAATCAAATTATTATGAACACTGCTATACCACATCATATGCACATGCAAACCATCCTGCAAAACCAAGTTAGACGCCTCTAATCGGTTCATGCAAAATTTTATTTTACGTGGCTTCTAAGGTTTCGAAACAAACCGAAGCTACCAACGTCCATCATCAAGCATGATAATCCAAGTTGCTAGATTAACATTGCGGGGTGTATGAAACACGAGATAATAAAATCTCGAGCCCCATACTGAACTTCGTCATACGCGTAACCCCCGTGCAGATCATATCTGCATTGCCCTTTCGATGCGAAACATCCATCTTTCTCAACTATGGTGGAACCCAAAGAACTGTTAGCACTTCGTTGATCTGTCAATCAGCATACTCAGGAGCAGCATGAAAGGATCGCGGATTGCCAGAACTTTGTGAGATTCCACCATGCCGTCAAGATCAGGACTACGCAAGTTCCAGGGAAGCAACAAGAACATCGGGTAACAGATTTCATCTGCTACCCGCACAAATAATTTTCACTAATAGATCTCATCTACTACCTAATTATATTGTGCAACACCCATACATCTCTATGTATTCTAGATCGCAACCTGCATCTACGCATAGCACGGCTCTTGATGCCACTGTAGGGTAACGCAGCAGAAAACAAAAAAATTCCGACCTACGTACCAGCCCAGGATCACTATGGAGACTGCATACAAGGTTTGATCTTTTTCGTTACCGACTCGTAGCGCAGCGGAAGTAGAGTCGATGACGATCGGTGGTGCAGATCCCCGCAGCTAGGATTTACAACCTCCCAACCGCGAGGATGTACTCCCACGCCAGCTCACCGGACGGATCTCCGGGCAGCCCTTCGGGAGGCATCGGGACAGTCCCTCGGATAGTCCCACCGGACGGATCCTCGGATAGCCCTTCGGGAGGACCCTCGAAACTCGGACGATCACTCGGACAGCCCTTCGGGAGGCACTCTCGAACTAAGACCGAAACTACGATCTCTCTACAGAGTTGCACACATACGGTGTCATCTATCCGGCAGGGCTTCGCCGTCCAGAACTAGTTCCCACCGGAACCCAGACAACCTTTCGGCTCTACGAAACTATTTCGCTGGGAGGGAGAGAGAAGCCAGACAAGTCTATGGCATGTGTATGAGAGCAAGCATGATCTGATTTTGGAGAGCTCTCTCCACCTCTATTTATAGGAGGAGCAAGGGGTAGAGGAAAGACCAAAAGGACCTTCCTAGGATCTTTCCACCACATGCCACATAAGGGTGTGTAGAAGATATCCACAATGAGGTGGAAGGACACCTCACGGAGGGGCCCCCCCATGCCATGGCCGAAATTTGCAGCCCCCTTGGGGAGCTCCACCTCCCTTTCACACACCAAAAGTGGTTTTCTTCTAGAAGAAAAACCCCATTTGCAAATCAGCCCAAAAAGTGCTTTTCACTATTCACGAACACATTTTTCTGCGTCCGTTAAAACCCAAAATATTTCTGTGTGCCTAGAATAATTCTAGCACCCACCAAAACAATTTTGAATGCATTCCGAAACAATTTCGGAACAATGTTTCTTCAGCGAAAAGCAACCAAAGTGGTTCCGGCTGCTCCGGAACATTTCCGGTTTTTGTCCCGGAAAATTCCCAGAAGTTTCCAGAACACTTCTGGCATCCTCCAAGAATTTCCAGGCGTGTGCCAGAACCAATTTGACTTAATGGAATACCCTAAAACAACTTTTCAGTTTCACCGGAACTATTCCGGTGTTCTCTCCGGAACGTTTCCGTTTCGTCCGAAACTTTTTCGGTGATTTTCTCTCAGACTCCCCGTCTAGTATTCAGCAGATAGATGACCCTTAAGCGTGTGACCCTATAGGTTCGGTGAAGTATAGACATGACCGGAACTCTTTCCGATCAATGATCAACATCGGAGCCGTGGACACCCATATTGACCCCTATACCCACACGAATGAATATTCGAGTGAATCTCCAGTTGCCGTGTGCTATTCCTGTTGCTTCGCGATATGTTACAAATACCCGAGGTGAGAAACATCGGCGTCCTCGTGGATCAACACTTGTCCACAATGCCAGTTACCTCGTTGGCGGTTTTTGTTCTCTTTTCTCGTTTCCGTGTTCCGGCATCCCTGTGATCAAATCACACTTGTGTATGGCCAGACGATGATGGATACCGTAACACCGAGAGGGCCCGAGAATATCTCTCCATCGTCGGAGGAGCAAATCCCAATCTTGAGCTATCAAGTTACTTAACACACTTTTCCATGAACCCGTAAGCCGCCGTAATAGCCACCCATTTACGGATGACGTTTAACAAACCCCAAAGTTCATGAAGCAAGTATGAAGAAACTCAACACTCTCATGGTCTAAGGAATTATGCAAACATTAACTTCTCTGTGTTATTAACCATTAACTTATGACGAATGAATCTCATAGCATAACATCAATCGGGTCGATTCAACACAAGTGTTCTACTAACATTGTGCCCTCAAAGTTGCCGGCATAGTCATGCCCATGATCAGGAAAACAGAACCATCATGCAACACTTGATCTAGTCTTAGAGGCCAGACTAGGAATACATTTTACCGTTTATTATTCCACACGTGCATATGAGTCTTCCTTCAAGCCTCGTGGTTATTGCAGACTCGAGAACCATAGCAGTTATAGCATGGAACATAAACATAATTATGATCATGGAGATAAATAATAACATTTGTTATTGCCTCTAGGGCATATCTCCTACAAAAAGAGCCTAAGCTTGGGGATGCTATGGCACACCAAGATAATATCCAAAGAGGAACAAGCAACTAAGCTTGGGGATGCCCCGAGTGGCATCCCCTCTTTCTTCTAACGACCATCGGTATTTTACTTGGAGCTATATTTTTATTCGTTACATATCATGAGTTTTGCTTGGAGTGTCTTGTATTATATGAGTCTTTGCTTGATTTTATTTTTATTTTGTCACAAGTATCCTTGCTAGACACACCTATTTGAGAGAGCCAAAATTATGTTATGATTTGTTAGAATTGCTCTATATGCTTCACTTAATTGTTTTTGAGCTATGGCATTGCTCTAGTGCTTCACTTATATCTTTTTGAGCACGGCGTGTTTTAAATTTTTGAAGAAATAGTCTCATGATTCACTTAGATTAATTTGAGAGTTAGTGAATTTTGAAGAAATTCTCTCATGCTTCACTTATATTATTTTGAGAGATGAAACCTTTATGCTCATATTCTTCACTAAAATTTATTTGAGCTTGTCAAGAGCAATGGCAATACATGAAACTAGTCCCAAAGTGATAGATATTCAAGAGGGATATAATAGAAACTTTCATGAAGATCATTGGACAAATTAAACTTGATTCCTTGTAATAGTTTTGAGACATGATGATAGTAATATATGAGTTACGTTGGTGAGTAATTATGCTTTAGGAAGAATATTGGTGTTAAGGTTGATTCCCTATGCAAGCACGAAAGTCAATAGTTATGCAATGAAATTACATCCTACTTATGGTGCATTATTCGGTGTTACTTATGCTTAATGCTTGCTTATGTGAATTTTCGTTTCTTGGTTGGTTGCTTCTCAATCTATTTGCTAGCCTCCATTTGTACTAAGTAGAAATACTACTTGTGCATCCAAAATCTTTAAACCCACTTTTGCCATATGAGTCCACCATACCTACCTATATGCGGTATTTCCATGCCGTTCCAAGCAAATTTGTATGTGCCATCTCTAATTTTCAAAATTAATTTCCTTTTTGTGTGCTTGTACCGCTCATGAAGAGGAAGGGGGTGACCGATATTTTTCCATGCTAAATGTGTTATTCTCAAGATGAGTGTTTATTCACTTGTCATTGCACGAGAGTATGGCGGTAATAGGGATGCCCAGTCCCGAAATGAAAAAGAAATTTACTTTATGTTGTGAAATAATAAATTCCTTGGAAAGTGTTGGTATGGAAGGCAACCATGGATTCGGCTAGCCATGGATTGTGAAAGAATGGTGGAAAAAGGAATAAACTTTATTTTCTGTTTGGGAACCGCTTATGATATATCTCGCATGGAAAGGTACTGAAAGCTCTCAGTCGTTTTCGTTGACAGGAAAGGCATGCCACTCAAAATATTTTTCTGTCTCAATTTAAACTCTGAGCTCTGGCACTGCTACTTGTCGAGCATGCGTTGGTTTTCCCTTGAAGAGGAAAGGGTGACGCAGCAAAGTAGATAAGTATTTCCCTCAGTTGTTGAGAACCAAGGTATCAATCCAGTAGGAGATACAAGCAAGTCCCCAATAGGTGTACCTACACAAATAATCAAACACTTGCACCCAACGCAATAAAGGGGTTGTCAATCCCTTCACGGTTACTTGCAAGGATGAGATCTGATAGAGATAGATAGATATGATTGCTTGAAAGTAAAGTAAAACAAAAGTTAAAAGATTGCAGCAAGATATTTTTGGTATTTTTGGTTTTAGATCTGAAAGTATAATATGGAAAATATACCCGGGGGCCATAGGTTTCACTAGAGGCTTCTCTCATGAAGGCAAATAATACGGTGGGTGAACAAATTACTGTCGAGCAATTGATAGAAAAGCGAATAATTATGAAGATATCCAAGGCAATGATTATGCATATAGGCATCACGTCCATGTCAAGTAGACCGAAACGATTCTGCATCTACTACTATTACTCCACACATCGACCGACTCCTGCCTGCATCTAGAGTATTAAGTTCATGAAGAACAGAGTAACGCATTAGGTAAGATGACATGATGTAGAGGGATAAACTCAAGCAATATGATGAAAACCCCATCTTTTTATCCTCGATGGCAACAATACAATACGTGCCTCGCTACCCCTACTTTGTCACTGGGCGAGGACACCGCAAGATTGAACCCAAAACTAAGCACTTCGCCCATTGCAAGAATTACCAATCTAGTTGGCCAAACCAAACCAATAACTTGAAGAGACTTGCAAAGATATGAAATCATGCATATAAGAATTCAAAGAAGATTCAAATAATATTCATAGATAATCTGAACATAAACCGACAATTCATCGGATCTCAACAAACACACCGCAAAAGAGTATTACATCGGATAGATCTCCATGAAGATCATGAAGAACATGGTATTGAAGAACAAAGAGAGAGAAGAAGCCATCTAGCTACTAGCTATGGACCCGAAGGTCTGTGGTGAACTACTCACGCATCATCGGAGGGGCAATGGAGTTGATGTAGATGCCCTCCGTGATCGATTCCCCCTCTGGCAGATTACCGGAAAAGGCTCCAAGATTGGATCTCACGGGAACAGAGGCTTCCAGCGGCGGAAAACTATTTTCGTGGCTCTTTTTGGTATCCAGGGAATATTTGTGAATTTATAGGCCGAAGAATAGGGTTAGGGGGGCTGCCGTGGGGCCACAAGCCAAGGGGGCGCCCCCCCCCCTAGGGCGCGCCCCTATGGCTTGTCGCCACACGGCGGCTCCTCTGCCTTCATCTCCAAGTCTTTTGGATTGCTTCTGGTCCAAGAAAAATTATTCCAAATATTTTATTCCGTTTGGACTCCGTTTAATATTCCTTATCTGCAATACTCAAAAACAAGGAAAAAACAGAAACTGGCACTAGGCTCTAGATTAATAGGTTAGTCCCAAAAATAATATAAAATAGCATATTAATGCATATAAAACATCCAAAACAGACAATATAATAGCATGGAACAATCAAAAATTATAGATACGTTGGAGACGTATCAAGCATCCCCAAGCTTAATTCCTGCTCGTCCTCGAGTAGGTAAATGATAAAAACAGAATTTTTGATGTGGAATGCTACCTAACATATTTATCCATGTAATATTCTTTATTGTGGCATGAATATTCAGATCCGTAAGATTCAAAACAAAAGTCTAATATTGACATAAAAACAGTAATACTTCAAGCACACCAACAAGGCAATTGCGTCCTTTCAAAATAACATGGCCTTAGAAAGTTATCCCTACAAAATCATATGGTCTGGCTATGCTCCATCTTCCCCCCACAAAGTATCTAAATCATGCACAACCCCGATGAACAAGCCAAGCAATTGTTTCACACTTTTAATGTTCTCAAACCTTTTCAACTCTCACGCAATACATGAGCGTGAGCCATGGATATAGCACTATAGGTGGAATAGAATATGGTGGAGGTTGCAAGGGAAAAGGAGAAGATAGTCTCACATCAACTAGGCGTATCAACGGGCTATGGAGATGCCCATCAATAGATATCAATGTGAGTGAGTAGGGATTGCCATGCAACAAATGCACTAGAGCTATAAGTGTATGAAAGCTCAAAAAAGAAAACTAAGTGGTTGTGCATATGATGAAAAATTCCACTTAGCTATATGAAAGTGACAAAACAGGAGACTCTCTATTATGAAGATCATGGTGCTATTTTGAAGCACAAGTGTGGAAAAAGATAGTAGCAATTGTCCCTTCTCTCTTTCTTTCATTCATTTTTTTTGGTGGGCATCTTTGGCCTCTTTTTTTTAAATTTGGGCTTCGTTGGCCTCTTTTATTGTTTGTAAAGTCCGGAGACTCATCCCAACTTGTGAGGGATTCATAGCTTCCATCATCCTTTTCTCTCATGGGACAATGCTCTAATAATGAAAATCATCACACTTTTATTTACTTACAACTCAAAAGGAAAATTACAACTCGATACCTATGACAAAATATGACTCTATATGCAATATGAAAGTGATGGTGCATGTCATGAAAAACGGAACGGTGGAAGTTGCATGGCAATATATCTCGGAATGGCTATGGAAATGCCATAATAGGTAGGTATGGTGGCTATTTTGAGGAAAATATATGGTGGCTGTTTTGAGGAAGGTAGGTTTGATCCACCGGCGAAAGTTGCGAGGTACTAGAGAGGCTAGCAATGGTGGAAGGGTGAGAGTGCGTATAATCCATGGACTCAACATTAGTCATAAAGAACTCACATACTTATTCCAAAAGTCTATTAGTTATCAAACAAAGCATTAGACGCATGCTCCTAGGGGAGAGGTTGGTAGGAGTTAACCATCACGCGCTCCCGACCCTCACACAAAGGTTGACAATCATTAAACAAATCATGCTCCGACTTCGTTACATAACGGTTCACCATACGTGCATGCTACGGGAATCACAAACTTCAACACAAGTATTCTTCCAATTCAAAACTACTCACTAGCATGACTCTCATATTACCATCTTCATTATCTCAAAACTATATGCAAGGAATCAGACTTCTCATAGTATCCAATGCACTTAATATGAAAGTTTTTATTATATCCCTCTTGGATGCCCATTATATTAGGACTAAATTCATAACCTAAAAAAATTACCTTGCTGTTTTAAAGACTCTCAAAATAATATAAGTGAGGTACGAGAGTTCAATAATTTCTATAAAATAAAACACCACCGTGCTCTAAAAAGATATAAGTGAAGTACTAGAGCAACATTGCCTAGCTCAAAAGATATAAGTGAAGCACATAGAGTATTCTAATAAATTCACGATTCAGCGTGTCTCTCTCAAAAAGATGTGTGCAGCAAGGATGATTGTGGCAAACTAAAAATAAAAGACTCATATCATACACGACTCTCCAAGCAAAACACATATCATGTGGTGAATAAAAATATAGCCTCAAGTAAATTTACCGATGGATTGAAGACGAAAGAGGGGATGCCTTCCGGGGCATCCCCAAGCTTAGGCTTTTTGGTATCCTTGAATATGGCTTGGGGTGCCTTGGGCATCCCCAAGCTTAGGATCTTGCCACTCCTTATTCCATAGTCCATCAAATCTTTACCCAAAACTTGAAAACTTCACAACACAAAACTCAACAGAAAACTCATGAGATCTGTTAGTATAAGAAAAATAAATCACCACTTTAGGTACTGTTGTGAACTCATTATTTATTTATATTGGTGTAATATCTACTGTATTCTAACTTCTCCATGGTTCACACCCCCCGATACAACCCATAGGTTCATCAAAATAAGCAAACAACACATAGAAAACAGAATCTGTCTAAAACAGAACAGTCTGTAGAAATCTATAGACTTCGAATACTTATATAACGCCAAAAATTCTGAAAAATTAGGACAATCAGGCCAATTTGTATATCAATCTTGTATAAAAATTTCAGATCAAAATCACGTTCCAGTGAATTTACAAAATTCCTGGACTGAGAGAAAAAGTTTCTGTTTTTCAGCAAAATCAAATTGCAAACACCGTAGACCATCCCAAAGGTCTTACTTGGCTCAAACACTAATTTAAAAAAGAGAACACAATTATTATAGAGGTAATAATGTGTGAAACACTCAAAAACAGAAGCAAAAACAAGAACATAAAAATAAAATTGGGTTGCCTCCCAACAAGCGCTATTGTTTAACGCCCCTAGCTAGGAATAACGCAATAGATCTAGGTATTGTCATCTTTGGTATGCAATCCATAAGTAGCTCTCATAATAGATTCATAAGGTAATGTTATTTTCTTTCTAGGAAAGTGCTCCATGCCTTTCCTTAATGGAAATTGGAATCTAATATTTCCTTCCTTCATATCAATAATTGCACCAATCGTTCTAAGGAAAGGTCTACCAAGAATAATAGGACATGTAGGATTGCAATCTATATCAAGAACAATGAAATATACGGGCACATAATTCCTATTTGCAACAATAAGAACATCATTAATTCTTCCCATAGGTTTCTTAATAGTGGAATCTGCAAGATGCAAATTTAAAGAGCAATCATCAAATTCACGGAAACCTAGCACATCACATAAAGTTTTTGGAATAGTGGAAACGCTAGCACCCAAATCACACAAAGCATGGCACTCATAATCTTTAATTTTAATCTTAATAGTAGGTTCCCACTCATCATAAAGCTTTCTAGGTATAGAAACTTCCAACTCAAGTTTTTCTTCAAAAGATTTCATCATAGCATCCACGATATGTTTAGTAAAAGCTTTATTTTGATCATAAGCATGAGGAGAATTCAACATGGATTGCAACAACGAAACACAATCAATCAAAGAACAACTATCATAATTAAAGTCCTTGAAATCCAAAAGAGTGGGTTCATTGCTATTTAAAGTTTTGACCTCTTCAATCCCACTTTTATCAATCTTAGCATTAAGATCTATAAACTCCGAATCATTGGGACGCCTTCTAACTAAAGTTGACTCATCTCCAGTCGCATCTTTATCAATATTTACATTATAAAACAAAGATTCAATAGGAGTCACATCAATCACTTTAAGATCTTCATCAATATTATCACGAGAACACACCTTTTCAAGCCATTCACGCTTAGCACGAATTATAGCGGTTCTTTCCTTACACTCATCAATAGAAATTCTCATAGCCTTTAAAGACTCATTAATATCATGCTTGGGTGGAATAGTTCTAATTTTCAAAGAATCAATCTCAAGAGAAATTCTATCAACGTTCCTAGCCAAATCATCAATCTTGAGCAATTTTTCTTCAATCATAGCATTGAAACCCTTTTGCGAACTAATAAATTCTTTAATATTATTCTCAAGATCAGAGAGCAACTTATTATAATTTCCATAAGAATTGTTGTAGGAGTTACCATAATTATTAGAGGAATTACTAGGAAACGGCCTAGAATTGAAATTACCTCTATACGCGTTATTACCAAAATTGTTCCTATCTACCAACAAAATTCACATCCATAGATTCATTATTATTTCCAATCAAAGAAGACAAAGGCATATCATTAGGATCAATAGGAGCACTCTTACTAGCAAACAATTTCATCAATTCATCCATCTTTTCACTCAAAGTATTAATCGCTTCAATAGCATGCACTTTTTTACTAGTAGGAGATCTTTCGGTATGCCATTGAGAGTAATTTGCCATAATATTATCTAGGAGTTTAGTAGCTTCTCCTAATGTGATTTCCATAAAAGTACCACCTGCGGCGGAATCTAAGAGATTCCTAGAAGCAAAATTCAATCCAGCATAGAAAATTTGTATAATCATCCATAAACTCAAACCATGCACGGGGCAATTTCTAATCATTAGTTTCATCCTCTCCCAAGATTGTGCAACATGCTCATGATCAAGTTGCTTAAAATTCATTATATCGTTCCTAAGGGAGATGATCTTAGCGGGCGGAAAGTACTTGGAAATAAAAGCATCTTTACACTTATTCCATGAATCAATACTATTTTTAGGCAAAGATGAAAACCAAGTTTTAGCACGATCTCGTAGTGAGAACGGAAATAGCTTCAATTTAACAATATCATTATCCACATCTTTCTTCTTTTGCATATGACACAATTCAACGAAAGCATTTAGATGGGATGCGGCATCTTCACTAGCAAGGCCAGAAAATTGTTCTTTCATAACAAGATTAAGCAAAGCAGCATTAATTTCATAAGATTCCGCACTAGTGGCAGGAGCAATCGGAGTACTAATAAAATCATTATTATTAGTATTGGAAAAGTCACACAACTTGGTATTCTCTTGAGTCATCGTGACAAAGGAAGCAATCTAGCACACAAGCAAACGAAAAGACGAACGGAAGAAGGGCGAATAAAAAGGCAAATCTTTTTGGAAAATCGTTTTAGAAGTGGGGGAGAGGAAAACGAGAGGCAAATGTCAACTAAAGTAAATGCAAGAGATGAGTTTGTGATGGGTACTTGGTAGGCTTGATGTAGATCTCCCCGGCAACGGCGCCAGAAATCCTTCTTGCTACTTCTTGAGCATGCGTTGGTTTTCCCTTGAAGAGGAAAGGGTGATGCAGCAAAGTAGATAAGTATTTCCCTCAGTTGTTGAGAACCAAGGTATCAATCCAGTAGGAGATACAAGCAAGTCCCCAATAGGTGTACCTACACAAATAATCAAACACTTGCACCCAACGCAATAAAGGGGTTGTCAATCCCTTCACGGTTACTTGCAAGGATGAGATCTGATAGAGATAGATAGATATGATTGCTTGAAAGTAAAGTAAAACAAAAGTTAAAAGATTGCAGCAAGATATTTTTGGTATTTTTGGTTTTAGATCTGAAAGTATAATATGGAAAATAGACCCGGGGGTCATAGGTTTCACTAGAGGCTTCTCTCATGAAGGCAAATAATACGGTGGGTGAACAAATTACTGTCGAGCAATTGATAGAAAAGCGAATAATTATGAAGATATCCAAGGCAATGATTATGCATATAGGCATCACGTCCGTGTCAAGTAGACCGAAACGATTCTGCATCTACTACTATTACTCCACACATCGACCGACTCCTGCCTGCATCTAGAGTATTAAGTTCATGAAGAACACAGTAACGCATTAGGTAAGATGACATGATGTAGAGGGATAAACTCAAGCAATATGATGAAAACCCCATCTTTTTATACTCGATGGCAACAATACAATACGTGCCTCGCTACCCCTACTTTGTCACTGGGTGAGGATACCGCAAGATTGAACCCAAAACTAAGCACTTCTCCCATTGCAAGAATTACCAATCTAGTTGGCCAAACCAAACCAATAACTCGAAGAGACTTGCAAAGATATGAAATCATGCATATAAGAATTCAGAGAAGATTCAAATAATATTCATAGATAATCTGAACATAAACCGACAATTCATCGGATCTCGACAAACACACCGCAAAAGAGTATTACATCGGATAGATCTCCATGAAGATCATGAAGAACATGGTATTAAAGAACAAAGAGAGAGAAGAAGCCATCTAGCTACTAGCTATGGACCCGAAGGTCTGTGGTGAACTACTCACGCATCATCGGAGGGGCAATGGAGTTGATGTAGATGCCCTCCGTGATCGATTCCCCCTCCGGCAGATTACCGGAAAAGGCTCCAAGATTGGATCTCACGGGAACAGAGGCTTCCGGCGGCGGAAAAGTATTTTTGTGGCTCTTTTTGGTATCCATGGAATATTTGTGAATTTATAGGCCGAAGAATAGGGTTAGGGGGCCTGCCGTGGGGCCACAAGCCAAGGGGGCGCGCCCCCCCTAGGGCGCGCCCCTGTGGCTTGTCGCCACACGGCGGCTCCTCTGCCTTCATCTCCAAGTCTTCTGGGTTGCTTCTGGTCCAAGAAAAATTATTCCGAAGATTTTATTCCGTTTGGACTCCGTTTAATATTCCTTATCTGCAATACTCAAAAACAAGGAAAAAACAGAAACTGGCACTAGGCTCTAGATTAATAGGTTAGTCCCAAAAATAATATAAAATAGCATATTAATGCATATAAAACATCCAAAACAGATAATATAATAGCATGGAACAATCAAAAATTATAGATACGTTGGAGACGTATCAGGCACCTCTACAAATCCCTACTTCCCTCTACGAAGGGCCTATCTATTTACTTTATGCAATTTTTACTTTTACTTGAGTCTCCATCTTCTCTTGTAAAGCACCAACTTGGGGGCACTATGATCGTACTTGAGCATTAGGTGTAGCTAATATTTGAGTGTGGTTCATGAATGGATCAATGATTAAGCATGATGGGCGAGGGATAACTTTCTTTAGTGTTGATATTTTGAAAGACATGGTTGCTTGTTGGTATGCGTATTAAAGTCTTCATGTCAAAACTAGAATATTGCTTTGAACCATCTAAAAGTCCAAATGTCCAAGCTACAAAAGAAAAGAATATGTGATGAACATGTTAGGCATCATTCCATATCAAAAATGCTGTTTTTATCATTTACCTACTCGAGGACAAGCAGGAATTAAGCTTGGGGATGCTAATACGTCTCCAACGTATCTATAATATTTGATTGTTCCATGCTATTATATTATCAATCTTGGATGTTTTACAATCATGTTATATCAACTTTATATCATTTTTTGGGACTAACCTATTGACATAGTGCCAAGTGCCAGTTGCTGTTCTTTGCTTGTTTTTTACTTCGCAGAATATCAGTACCAAACGAAACCCAAACACCATGAAACTTTGTGGAGATTTTTTTTGGGCCAGAAGACACCTGGAGGACCAAAGAAGCACCAGAGAGGAGGGCCGAGGAGGCCATAAGACACCAGGGCGCGCCAGAGGCCCCTGGCGCGCCCTAGTGGGTTGTGCTCTCTTCGGGACGCCTCTCCACCGCCTATCAGCTCTATAAATTCCCAAATATTCCAAAAACCCTAGGGAAGTCGACAAAACACAATTCCAACTGCCGCAAGTTCCAGAACAGCGAGATCCAATCTAACACCATCACGGAGGGGTGCATCGTCTTCATGGGTGCCTCTCAAATGATGTCTGAGTAGTCCACCATAGACCTATGGGTCCATAGGCAGTAGCTAGATGGCTTCCTCTCTCTCTTTTGATTCTCAATACAACGGTCTCTTGGAGATCTATTTGATGTAATGACTTTTTGCGGTGTGTTTGTTGGGATCCAATGAAGTTTGAGTTCATGATCAGTTTCTATCCATGAATATTATTTGAGTCTTCTTTGATCTCTTATATGCATGATTACTTATAGCCTCGTATTTCTTCTTCGAATCTTTGGTTTAGTTAGGCCAACTAGATCAATTTTTCTTGCCATGGGAAGAGGTGCTTTGTGATGGTTTTGATCTTGCGGTGTCCTCTCCCAGTGACAGAAGGGGCAGCGAGGCACGCTTGTATCGCTGCTATTAAGGATAACAAGATGGGGTCTATTCCTACATGAATAGATCTTGTCTACATCATGTCATCGTTCTTATTGCATTACTCCATTTCTCCATGAACTTAATACACTAGATGCATGCTGGATAGCGGTCGATGTGTGGAGTAACAGTAGTAGATGCAAAATCGTTTCGGTCTACTAATCTTGGACGTTATGCCTATATAATGATCATTGCCTTGGATATCGTCATGATTATTTGATGTTCTATCAATTGCCCAACAGTAATTTGTTTACCCACCGTGTGCTATACTCATGAGAGAAGCCACTAGTGAAACCTACGGCCCCCTTGACAAATCCACGACAATATTGCTTTCTGATCTATCTTTTTGCCACTTTTGTTTTCAGATCTATTATTCCAAAAAACCCAAAATACTTTGCTGCATTTTTTATTTACATCTTTTATTTTGTGTTCTTATGCGATCTATTTATCCAATCTACAACGAACCAATCTATCTTTTTACCGTGGAGAGATACACAACCTCTCTTACGCGTCGGGTTGCAAGTATTTGTTCTTTGTGTGCAGGTACCGTTTACATAGTGTTGCGTGATTCTCCTACTGGTTCGATAACCTTGGTTTCATAACTGAGGAAAATACTTACCGTCGTGGTGCTGCATTGATAACCCACAAGTATAGGGGATCGCAACAGTTTTCGAGGGTAGAGTATTCAGCCCAAATTTATTGATTCGACACAAGGGGAGCCAAAGAATATTCTCAAGTATTAGCAGCTGAGTTTTCAATTCAACCACACCTGAAAGACTTAATATCTGCGGAAAAATATTTAGTAGCAAGGTAGTATGGAAGTAACGGTAACGATGGCAAAAGTGACACAGAACTAGCTCCAATTCATCAATGTAATGTAGGCATGTATTCCGTATATAGTCATACGTGCTTATGGAAAAGAACTTGCATGACATCTTTTGTCCTACCCTCCCGTGGCAGCGGGGTCTGATACGTCCATTTTGCATCATTCTTTAATATTGATATTTATTGCATTATGGTCTGTTATTACACATTATGGTACAATACTTATGCCTTTTCTCTCTTATTTTACAAGGTTTACATGAAGGGGGAGAATGCCGGCAGCTGGAATTCTGGGCTGGAAAAGGAGCAAATATGAGAGACCGATTCTGCACAACTCCAAAAGTCCTGAAAATCTACGGAGAATTGTTTTGGAATATATAAAAAATATTGGGCGAAGAAGATACCAGAGGGGACCCACCAGGCAGCCACAAGCCTGGGGGGCGCGCCCCACCCCCCCCCCCCCCCCCCAGGGCGCGCCCCTGTGGCTTGTGGGCCACCTGGCAGGCCTCCGGTCCCCATCTTCTGCTATATGATGAGTTTTGACCTGGAAAAAAGCAAGAGAGAGCTTTCAGGACGAAGCGCCGCCGTCTCGAGGCGGAACCTGGGCAGAAGCAATCTAGGGATCCGGCAGAGCCGTTCTGCCGGGGAAACTTCCCTCCCGGAGGGGGAAATCGAAGCCATCGTCATCACCAACGATCCTTTCATCGAGAGGGGGTCAATCTCCATCAACATCTTCACCAGCACCATCTCCTCTCCAAACCCTAGTTCATCTCTTGTATCCGATCTTTGTCTCAAAACCTCAGATTGGTACCTGTGGGTTGCTAGTAGTGTTGATTACTCCTTGTAGTTGATGCTAGTTGGTTTATTCGGTGGAAGATCATATGTTCAGATCCTTAATGATAATTAATACTCCTCTGATTATGAACATGAATATGCTTTGTGAGTAGTTACGTTTGTTCCTGAGGACATGGGAGAAGTCTTGTTATAAGTAATCATGTGAGTTTGGTATTCGTTCGATATTTTGATGAGATGTATGTTGTCTTTCCTCTAGTGGTCTTATGTGAACGTCGACTACATGACACTTCACCATTGTTTGGGCCTAGGGGAAGTCATTGGGAAGTAATAAGTAGATGATGGGTTGCTAGAGTGACAGAAGCTTAAACCCTAGTTTATGAGTTGCTTCGTAAGGGGCTGATTTGGATCCATATGTTTCATGCTATGGTTAGATTTATCTTAATTCTTCTTTCGTAGTTGCGGATGCTTGCGAGAGGGGTTAATCATAAGTGGGAGGCTTGTCCAAGTAAGGACAACACCCAAGCACCGGTCCACCCACATATCATACTATCAAGGTAACGAACGTGAATCATATGAGCATGATGAAAACTAGCTTGACAGTAATTCCCATGTGTCCTCGGGAGCGCTTTGCTTTATATAAGAGTTTGTCCAGGCTTGTCCTTTGCTACAAAAAGGATTGGGCCACCTTGCTGCACCTTTGTTACACTCGTTACTTGTTACCCGTTACGAATTATCTTATCACACAACTATCTGTTACCGATAATTTCACTGCTTGCAGAGAATACCTTGCTGAAAACCGCTTATCATTTCCTTCTGCTCCTTGTTGGGTTCGACACTCTTACTTATCGAAAGGACTACGATAGATCCCCTATACTTGTGGGTCATCAGGGTCCTAATGGAAACTAAGGGATATTAAGGCCTCCTTTTAATAGAGAACCGGACCAAAGCATTAGCACTTAGTGAATACATGAACTCCTCAAACTATGGTAATCACCGGAAAGAATCCCAATTATTGTCACCTTGGGGTATGCGGATCATAACACATAATAGGTGTCTACAACTTGCAAGATAGGATCAAGAACACATATATATTCATGGAAACATAACAGGTTCAGATCTGAAATCATGGCACTCGGCCCCTAGTGACAAGCATTAAGCATAGCAAAGTCATAGCAACATCAATCTCAGAACATAGTGGATACTAGGGATCAAACCCTAACAAAACTAACTCGATTACATGGTAAATCTCATCCAACCCATCACCGTCCAGCAAGCCTACGATGGAATTACTCACACACGGCGGTGAGCATCATGAAATTGGTGATGGAGGATGGTTAATTAGTGATGACGACGGCGTCGATTTCCCCTCTCCGGAGCCCAAAACGAACTCCAGATCTGCCCTCCCGAGGAAGAACAGGAGGTGACGGCGGCTCCGTATCGTGAAACGCGATGAACTCTTCTCTCCTATTTTTTTCTCCATGGATGTGAATATATAGAGTTGGAATTAGGGTCGGAGGAGGTTTGTGGGACCCACAAGCCGCCAGGGTGCGCCCTAGGGGGGGCACCCCCCTGGCTTGTGGCCAATGGGTGGACCCCCTCTGGTTGATTCTTTCGATAATATTTTTTATTAATTCCAAAAATATTCTCCGTAAATTTTCAGGTCAATCCGAGAACTTTTATTTATGCACAAAAATAACACCAAGGCAATTCTGCTAAAAACAGCGTCAGTCCGGGTTAGTTCCATTCAAATCATGCAAATTAGAGTCCAAAACAAGGGCAAAAGAGTTTGGAAAAGTAGATACGATGGAGACGTATTAACTCCCCCAAGCTTAACCCATTGCTTGTCCTCAAGCAATTCAGTTGACAAACTGAATGTGACAAAGAAAAACTTTTACAAACTCTGTTTGATCTTGTTGTTGCAAATATGTATAGCCAGCATTCAGGCTTTCAGCAAAGATTATGAACTAACCATATTCACAATAACTTTTAGGTCTCACATTTACTCATATCAATGGCATAATCAACTAGCGAGCAATAATAATAATAATAAGTCTCGGATGACAACACTTTTTCAAAGCAATCATGATATGATATAACAAAATGGTATCTTGCTTGCCATTTCTGAGACCGCAAAACATAAATGCAGAGCACCCCTGAAGATCAAGGACTAACTAGACATTGTAATTCATGGTAAAAGAGATCCAGTCACAGTCATACTCAATATCAATTAATAACAATGCATACAAATGACAGTGGTGCTCTCTAACTGGTGCTTTGTATAAGAGGATGATGACTCAGCAATAAAGTAAATAGATAGGCCCTTCACAGAGGGAAGCAGGGATTTGCAGAGGTGCCAGAGCTCGAGCTTTTAAAACAGAGATGAATAAAATTTTGAGCGGTATACTTTCCTTGTCAACATAACAACCAAGAGATCTCAGTATCCTCCATGCTAGATACATTATAGGTGGTCCCCAAACAAAAGGATAAAGTTTTTACTCCCCCTCCACCAATCAAACACACTCCACGGCCAGCCGAATCCACGGGTACCGTCCATACGAACAACAATCCTGGGGGAGTTTTGTTTCATTATATTTTGATTTGATTTTTGAGCATGGAACTGGGCATCCCGAATACCAGCCACTTTCTCGTGAATGACAAGTGAATAAACACTCATCGTGAGAATAACCCACCTAGCATGGAAGATACTGACAGCCCCTAGTCACTATATGAGCGATTCGGGCATACAAAACAGAATATTATTTGAAGGTTTAGAGTTTGGTGATACGTCTCCATTGTATCTACTTTTCCAAACTCTTTTGCCCTTGTTTTGGACTCTAATTTGCATGATTTGAATGAAACTAACCCGGACAGACGCTGTTTTCAGCAGAATTGCCTTGGTGTTATTTTTGTGCAGAAATAAAAGTTCTCGGATTGACCTGAAAATTTACGGAGAATATTTTTGGAATTAATAAAAAATACTGGCGAAAGAATCAACCGGAGGGGGCCCACCCATTGGCCACAAGCCAGGGGGCGCCCCCCCTAGGGCGCGCCCTGCAGGCTTGTGGGCCCCCTGGAGCTCCTCCGACCTCAATTCCAACTCTATATATACCTATTCGGGGAGAAAAAAAATCAGAGAGAAGAGTTCATCGCGTTTTACGATACGGAGCCGCCGCCACCTCCTGTTCTTCCTCGGGAGGGCAGATCTGAAGTCTGTTTTGGGCTCCGGAGAGGGGAAATCGACGCCGTCGTCATCACCAACCATCCTTCATCACCAATTTCATGATGCTCTCCGCCGTTCGTGAGTAATTCCATCGTAGGCTTGCTGGACGGTGATGGGTTGGATGAGATTTACCATGTAATCGAGTTAGTTTTGTTAGGGTTTGATCCCTAGTATCCACTATGTTCTGAGATTGATGTTGCTATGACTTTGATATGCTTAATGCTTGTCACTAGGGCCCGAGTGCCATGATTTCAGATCTGAACCTATTATGTTTTCATGAATATATATGTGTTCTTGATCCTATCTTGCAAGTTGTAGACACCTATTACAAGTTATGATCCGCATCCCCCAGGGTGACAATAACTGGGATTCTTTCCGGTGATTACCGTAGTTTGAGGAGTTCATGTATTCACTAAGTGCTAATGCTTTGGTCCGGTTCTCTATTAAAAGGAGGCCTTAATATCCCTTAGTTTCCATTAGGACCCCGTTGCCACGGGAGGGTAGGACAAAAGATGTCATGCAAGTTCTTTTCCATAAGCACGTATGACTATATATGGAATACATGCCTACATTATATTGATGAATTGGAGCTAGTTTTGTGTCACCCTATGTTATAACCGTTGCATGATGAATGCCATCCGACATAATTATCCATCACTGATCCATTCCCTACGAGCTTTTCACATATTGATCTTTGCTAAGTTACTTTTCCGTTGCTACGGTTGCAATCACTACAAAACTGCTACTGTCACTTTTGTCATCGTTACCGTTACTTCCATACTACTTTGCTACTAAATACTTTGCTGCAGATATTAAGTCTTTCAGGTGTGGTTGAATTGACAACTCAACTGCTAATACTCGAGAATATTCTTTGGCTCCCCTTGTGTCGAATCAATAAATTTGTGTTGAATACTCTACCCTCGAAAACTGTTGCGATCCCCTATACTTGTGGGTTATCAAGACCTTTTTCTGGCGCCGTTGCCGGGGAGCATAGCTCTATTCTCTGAGTCACTTGTGATTTATATCTGTTGATCACTATGAAGAATCTGAAAGACCCAAAAACCAAGATCTATCCCTCTACTATGAGGGGAGGTAAGGAACTGCCATATAGCTCTATTCTCTGAGTCACTTGGGATTTTTTGAAATGCCTGATGATTTTTTGAATCAGTGAACATTTTATGAATGAATAAACTATTTTGTAAGTTACGAACATTTTTAAAAAAATTAGGATATTTTTTCATTCATGAACATTTTTTGAATTTACAAAATTTGTTCACTTTCATTAACATTTTTTAATACAAAAACTTTTTAAAAATTCTTGAACATTATTTTATTCCCGAACAATTATTTTCAAAATGTGAAACATTTTTTGATTAAGCAACCATTTTATTACAAAATCGCGTACATTTTTTTAATCGACAAATATTTTATGATTTATTAAAGATTTTATTTCAAAATTCTCATTTTTTTTATTTTCAGAACTTTATTGCAGTCTCTAAATATTTAAGTAGAAGAAAAATGACAATAGAAATTAAAAAAATTGAAAAAAGATATTTCAAAACAGGCCACCCGGACATGGGCCTACCCAAACGGGCGCCCTTTGCCTTCTCCCAGCGCACAAAGCACAATATAGGATGTCCTTATTTCATGGGCCGGCCCAGGTAGGGATTCCTCCCCTATTTGAAATGTTTTTTTTATCACTTATAGGTGGCATTGGTGGGTAATATTTTGCAATTTTGGGGTCAATTTCTATGACGTACCGCAAGAAGCAATAGTCCTTTAAAAAAAATATCACAGCACCCTAACCCAATAACCATGACTCCGGACTCTAACATGTCCACGTTCTTTATTTTAACATATGGCATCCCATATGTGTTGTCATTTATCCTCTGTCCCACCCTCGTTGATGGTGGCCACAATGTTCACACAATCATAACAAGTTTGAATGATATCAATTCTAAGGCGTCTCTCTTGACATAAAATGATAAATATGTTTTTTATGTAAGGTTTTGACGAGGCATGCATGCGTGGTTATAGATGTGTTTTTCGTCTTCCATCCTGGTTTTGCTGAGCGTTCATTTTCCATTCGGATCGGTACCGATATGAAAGAAAGATGGATCATGCGCTATTGATTATGGTTGCACACCAAACATCATTTTTAAAATGGTTAACAGGTAAAATAACATCATATTCAAAATTTACTTATTTTTTAATCAAATTTTATATATAACATGTTAAAGTTAGAGCTAGAGTTTAAAAGATATGGATATTTTTAAAAAGCATTTGATATGTACTACGTGTTGATTAACCCAAATGTCAGGGGGTTTTATGCAAAAATAAAATCATGACTTATACCTGGCCTACCGGTTAATTTTCAGAAACATCAGGTGATTTGCTAAAAAACAAAAAATCTTAATTAAAAGTGGACTGCAGGTTGATTAGAAGAAACGTGAAGGATTTTTCCGTAAAATAACACGACGGACTAAAAATACATATTTTCTTTATTGGTAGGTAGGTATAGATATAGAAGGGAGTTAATTGCAGAAAACCACCACGTTGAAGCTTAGAGTTGTAGAAAACACTCTTCTACAGATTCGTTGCAGAAAACACTGATTCCGTGCCTATTTTTTTGCAGAAACTACCGACTCGTCTGTTTGGACATTTTATGCTGGATTATGACAAGTGGGCCCCAGTTTTGATGACGCGGCATAACGGACATACACTAACGCCGTCGTTCATTGCCACTAGGTAAGATTATGCTCACTGCATCGTTTCAACCTTTTCCCCTCGTCTCGACATTTCCCCCTCACCCGGCGGCGCTCTCCTCTGTCTGTGTCTCGTCCATGGCAACGGCGAGCCCGGACACCGATGGCGGAGTGGATGGCGCAGGCTGCGACGGCGCAGGAGGGTTACTTGGCGGCGGAGATCCAAAGCCACCCGAGGAGTTCTGCGGGAGCTCTAACCCTAGTCAGGCCCCGCGGAGCAGACCGCCGTCGCCGTCGCTGGAGTACCGTGCCGTCGGCGCTCTCCCCCGTGCGGTGCATGCTACTCCGACGGGGAGCGACCAGCGGGCATCTGTATTCGGCGGATCGGAGTAAGCTTTCCTCCTCTCTTTTTCTCCCCCTTAGATTCTCTAGATTCAAGGGTTAGGGTTAGATTTTAATTGGGTGGTAGTGATATTGATATGCATGGGTTTGATATTGTTCATTCTGCCCTGAAAATTAGATGGTAGTGATATTGATATGCTAGACAGTGTAGTGATAATTTTAGTGTTAATTTAAATTGCTATGCTCTGTTTATATGTTAATTCAAATTCCTATGCACTGTTTTAGTGTTAATTTAAATTGATATGCTCTGTTTTACTGTTAATTCAAATTCCTATGCACTGTTTTAGTGTTAATTTAAGTTGTTATGCACTGTTTTTGTGTTAACTTAAATTGATATGCTCTATTTTAGTGTTAATTCAAATTCATATGCACTGTTTTAGTGTTAATTTAAATTGATATGCTTTGTTTTAGTGTTAATTCAAATTCATATGCTCTGTTTTAGTGTTAATTCAAATTCCTATTGCATTGTACCATGTAACTAATAAGTACTATTTTTTAGTTTGTCTCATGATGGTTGGGAAGTTAGACTGCGCTTTCATGATAGGGATAACATGGAAAGAACTATGTGTGTTTCAGACATCACTTTTTACAATCTGTTAGCACTCATAGAGACAACAGGATATGAAAGTAAAGATTATATGTATTATGTGAGGGATGCTAGGTTGGGAATAGCTGGTTTGGAGGACATATGTGATGATGACAAGGTTGATGAGATGTTGAACCACATTGCCAACAGAGATCAGAACATAGTAAACTTGACAGTATTAGGGGTAGTGGGCCCACCCCTTCAGATTTAAACACTGGTTATGTTTGTGATCAACAAGTTCCTATAGCCAATATTGGAGAGAGGACTGTATATGAGGTCAATGATGTTGGTGTGCTGTACAAGTCATGACCCAAAGTATCAAAAAGAGCTGCAGCAGTTGGGGAGCTTGAGCAAGGCAATGCAACATATGTTGATATGGAGCAAGAGGAGTTGGAAAGAAGTATGGAGCATAAAAGGAGATCAAAAACTGAGAGGAGTTGGAAAGAAGTATGTTGAGAGGGTGCAGGCAGTGAAAAGAAAACTTCCTGTGCTACTAACTGAAGATGACTCTGACTTGGAGGAAGATGAGGATTTCATGGCTAGGATGGTTGAGCTAAGGAGGCAGAGAGATGACCCACTTTTACACTTTGAAGGTGACACTTATGTTGAAGAACCTTATGAGCTAGAAGAACAGGAAGTGCAAGAGGAACATGCAGAGCAAGATGAGGATGGGGAGGATGAGGAATTTGAAGAGGAGGTGGTACCCCAGGAGCCAAAGAGGAAGAAGTTGAGAGTAAGAAAGGGACCAACCACAAGATCACATGCTAGTTTGGAGCAAGAGTTTGAGGATGTTTGGGTTCCATCTTCTGATGATGATGCAAATCCTGGTGATTTAAAGGAGGAGGAAGATGATGGGGCTGTACTCCTACCATTTGTGCTTGCCAATAAGCGCAGGGCAAAAAAAACCCACGCCAAGGATATGGTATTCCGAGGATAGAGAGAACCCAGAGTTGGGTTACAGCCCTTGGCCCCTCGTCCAAGGAGGGCCGGCGGCTAGGGAGGAGTCCTCCCTCCCCAAGGCACCTCCTAGGTGCCTTGCCCCTTAGGGTTTCCTACCCCCTAGCCGCATGGGCCCTTTGGGGGGGCTGGCCCAATAAGGCTAGGGCGCCTCCCTACAGCCCATGCTGGCCTAAGGGGCGTCGTGGAACCCTCCATGGACTTCCGCCCCCCTCCGGAATCCTCCGGAACCTTATAGAAGCTTCCCGGTACAATACCGGCAAAACCCGAAACTTTTCTGGTAGCCAAAATATGACTTATATCTGTTGATCACTATGAAGAATCTGAAAGACCAAAAACCAAGATCTATCCCTCTACTATGAGGGGAGGTAAGGAACTGCCATCTAGCTCTGCACTTGATTCACCTTCTGTTATGAGTAAATTTGCGACACCACCACCTGCTAGTAATTCTGATATGTCGCAAGTAATTGATGATGCCACTTCTGCTATGCATGATGCTTATGATGATACTTTGCTTGATAATACTGTGCCGCTGGGTGAATTTCTTGATGAACAAATTGCTAGAGTCAATGCTGAAACTGATGATATTTCTGAAACTGATGAAATTATTGAAACTGAACACTATGAGACACCTGCTAGACCTAGCTCTCCTAGATATGAATTGCCTAATATACCTAAGGGTTATGTTATGGAGGGAGAGGTAGCTAGGGACTTTCTTGCTTGTAAGGATAGAGATGATCTTAAGAAATTGCTATGCAAGTGGAAGGAAAAATCTTTGAATGCTAGAATGCAATATGATCCTAAGTTTGCTACTTCACCTATCTTTGTTAATGATAAGGATTATGAATTCTCTGTCAAGCCTGAGTTAATTACTTTGGTTGAATCTGATCCTTTCCACGGCTATGAATCTGAAACTGTTGTGGCACATCTTACTAAATTGAATGATATAGCCACCCTATTTACTCATGAGGAAAAAATTCGTTATTACTATATTCTTAAGTTGTTTCCTTTCTCATTAAAGGGTGATGCCAAGATATGGTTTAATTCTCTTGCTCCTGGTTGTGTGCGTAGTCCCCAGGATATGATATATTACTTCTCTGAAAAATATTTTCCTGCCCATAAGAAACAAGCTGCCTTGCAGGAAATATTTAACTTTGTGCAAATTGAAGAAGAGAGTCTCCTACAAGCTTGGGGGAGGCTTCTCCAATTACTTAATGCTTTCACTGATCACCCTCTCAAGAAAAACAAAATACTTGATATCTTCTATAATGGACTTACCGATGCTTCTAGGGACCACCTAGATAGTTGTGCTGGTTGTGTTTTCAGGGAACGAACTGTTGAACAAGCTGAACTACTATTGAATAATATATTGAGCAATGATAATGATTGGACTATTCCCGAACCACCTCCAAAGCCAACACCGAAGAAAAGAGGTATTCTATTTCTCAGTCCTGAAGATATGCAAGAGGCAAAGAAATCTATGAAAGAAAAAGGTATTAAAGCTGAAGATGTTAAGAATCTACCACCTATTGAAGAGATACATGGTCTTGATAACCCGACACAGGTAGTAGAGGTAAATTCTCTCCGTAGATTTGATGAAGGTGACATTCCTTATAATAAGTCTGCTAGCCAATGCTTGGATGAGTTTGATAACTTTATTGTTAAGCAAGAAAATTTCAATGCTTATGTTAGTAGACAATTGAGACATAATACTTACATGCTTGATCGCTTAGGTGATTATATGAGTAGAACTATCAATGATCTTAAGCTTATTAGTAAACATGCTTCCATGGTAACTACTCAAGTAGAACAAGTACTTAAGGCGCAAAATGATTTGCTTAATGAGATGAATGGTAAGAACAATGATCACTCTGTTAGAGTTGTGACTAGAGGTGGTAAAATGACTCAGGAACCTTTGTATCCTGAGGGCCATCCTAAAAGAATTGAGCAAGATTCTCAGAGAATTAATACTGATGCACCGAGTCGTCCCAGTAATAAAAGGAAAAAGAATGACGATAGGACCTTGCATGCTGCTAGTGAACCTGCTATAGATACACATGAAAACCCAAATGATATTTCTATTTCTGATGCTGAGACACAATATGGTAATGAACATGAGCCTAGTGATAATATTAATGATGATGTTCATGTTGATGCTCAACCTAGTAATAATAATGATGTGGAGATTGAACCTGCTGTTGATCTTGATAACCCACAACCTAGGAATAAAAGATATGATAAAAGAGACTTCATTGCTAGGAAGCATGGTAAAGAAAGAGAACCTTGGGTTCAGAAACCCATGCCCTTTCCTCCTAAACCATCCAAGAAAAAGGATGATGAGGATTTTGAGCGCTTTGTTGAAATGCTTAGACCTGTCTTTTTGCGTATGCGCTTGACTGATATTCTGAAAATGTCTCCTTATGCTAAGTATATGAAAGATATTGTGACAAATAAAAGAAAGATACCGCAAGCTGAGATTTCCACCATGCTTGCTAATTATACCTTTAAGGGTGGAGTACCAAAGAAATTAGGAGATCCCGGAGTACCTACTATACCATGCTCCATTAAAAGAAATTATGTTAAAACTGATTTATGTGACCTTGGAGCTGGTGTTAGTGTTATGCCTTTCTCTTTGTATCGTAGACTTGATTTGAATAAGTTGACACCTACTGAAATCTCTTTGCAAATGGCTGATAAATCAACTGCTTTACCCGTCGGTATTTGTGACGATGTGCCTTTCGTAGTTGCAAATGTTACTATCCTAACGGACTTTGTTATTCTTGATATTCCAGAGGACGACAGTATGTCGATCATCCTTGGTAGACCCTTTTTGAATACTACAGGGGTTGTTATTGATTGCAACAAGGGCAATGTCACTTTTCATGTTAATGATAATGAGCATACCATACACTTTCCGAAGAAACAACCTCAAGTTCATAGTATCAACTCCATTGGAAAAATTTCAACGATTATTATTGGAGATTTTGAATTCCCTCTCCCTATTGCCAAAAAGAAATATGATATACTTTTTGTTGGGGACATGCATATCCCCATTGAGGTAACCTAGTGTTATTCGAAAATTCTCCGGTTCCGTGTCATTCGAAAAAAGTTTGTCAATAAGACTTGATCAACCTTATTGATGGATTCTTTTTGACGGGCATGAGATGGATGAATTTAGAAAGCACAACCTTCTGTACCCAACTTTTACTTTCTGTCTTTAGATTAAATAAAGAAAAAAATACTATTATACTTCTATTTTCTGAATTATCCGTGCAACAAAAAATGACCTGAAAATAAAAGTTCTCCAAATGCCCTGAAAATGTAGTATGATTTTTTCTGGAATATTTAAGAATTTCTGGCACTGAGAACACATCAGGGGGCTGCACCAGTGGGCCACAAGCCTACAGGGCGCGCCCACCCCCCCTGGCGCGCCCCCTGGCTTATGGGTCCCACGTAGGCCCCCCTCACTTATTCCAGCCACCATCCACTTCGTCTTCCTCCAGAAAAAATCCCACCATTGCTCAAACCCGTGTTCTAGCTCATTTTGCTACCATTTTCGATCTCCTTGTGCAAAGCTCCATTTGCAAAACTGTTTTGAGGGATTGTTCTTCGGTATGTGACTCCTCCAATGGTCCAATTAGTTTTTGTTCTAGTGCTTTATATATTGCAATTTTTTGCTGCTGTGGTGACCTTGTTCTTGAGCTTGCATGTTAAATTTGTATGGTCCCAAGTAGTTTTGATGCATAATATAGCCTCTAGGCACTTGTGGGAGTAGTTGCTATAAGTTTTGTTGAGTTTTGTTCACCTTTATTTTGAGTCACTAAAAAAAATTCAGAATTTTTTCAGAGAAAGAAAGATGTTGAGGAGAATATACCAAGGTGGTTCCTCGAGCAAGAAGACCCCGAGACTCGCAATACGTGAGCCCGACTTTGAACCACCGAGGGAAGCTCAAGTACGGCCTTGTGAATGGCCGTCGGATCAATTCATGATTCATGCCGGTTTCAAGGAAGAATTTTACGCGTACATACGAAATGCTGGCCTTGAAGATTTCGTTTCAGACCAATGCAAGCAATATTATCAACTCACTGACTCCTTCGTGCGGAGGTTTGAATTTTCATCCAGGCGTAATACGCATTCGGTTCTATTTAATCTTTATGATGAATCTTATACTATGGACCTAGAAGATTTTAACTGTGCATGCAAAATTCCACAATGGGGTAGCCATAGTGATCCTCATAAAACTGAATATAATGATTTCCTTGCTAGCATCACTGTGGGAGAAACTAGAAACATTACAAAGGCCACCTTGGGGAGCATTCACTTTCCTGCTCTACACTATTTTGCTCTTTTCATAGGTAGATGTATTAACGGTAAACATGAACATAGCCACCTTTGCGTACCTGATCTCAGTATTCTTAAGAGTGCGGTAATGGGAGATAGACGATATAACTTGGGGGCTATTATCGCTAGGAGGCTACATAAAAATGCTAAGGATGGAGATTTCTTTGGCGGGATTTATGCCACTCGGGTAGCTAATTATCTTGGCGTACCCATAAGAGGAAATGATATTGAGTTACCACCTGCTTTTCTTGATTATGAGGCTATGGTGCGCTACCAGTTTCTTGAGAGGAACGAATAGTCCCTCCTGTACCGACTAATTTTTGATAGACAGCGTGATGTCCATACCTTCTTTAATTTTCAGGAAAAACGGAGACACTTTATAACCAGAGAGGAGGCAAACGAGTATGTGAGAGAGGCGGAAGCCGCTCGCCTCCGTGCTGCAGCCGTTTAGGCGGTAGCCGCCGCATCCCAGTACAACCCCAACTATGACTTTGGATATTATCCGGGCCAGCCATGGCCCTAGACCAACTTAGGCCAAAAGCCTAAGCTTGGGGGAGTACGTATTTCTCACCGACATTACATTCATGTTCACACACTCATCTTAGTAGTCGGTGCTTATACTTTTTCATTGTATCATCCATGGTAGTTTATTTCTTTTTCTTGCTTTCTTCTTGAGTGTTTAATTAACCTTGAGAAAAAAAATTAGTTCTAGCTTTACCTTTTAGTTTGTTTAGTTGTATCATTAAAAGAAAACCCAAAAAGATTTCTCGTTCTTCTTTTGCTTGTTGGGAGCTTTCCCGTGTAAATAGTTTTTCTCGTTCTTGTTTTTAAATAGTTTTCTTTTCTTTGGGTCGTAAGGAGAAGACCACAATGAAAATGTTGAGTGGCTCTCATATGCATTATTGTTTATCTTACAGAGAGCCCATATTACCTTGCCTTCTCCTTTGAGTTATTGTTTGCAGATTCCAGCTTAGTCCAATGCACGTGCACTCTTATTATTATTCACACCGTTCGGTCGTGCAAGTGAAAGGCAATAATGACGATATATGATGAAGTGATTGAGATGGAGAAAAGCTGGTATGAACTCGACCTATTTTGTTTTTGTAAATATGATTAGCTCATCGTTCTAGATTCAGCTCATTATGGATGAAACATGTTTGCAATGACAATTAGAGATTATGGTTACTCATGCCATGCTTAATTAGCTAAGAGTGTATAATGGTTTGTCTTGAGTGCCAACATGCATTTTAAAATGGTTGTGATGTAGTATGATAGAATGGTATCCTCCTCTGAATGATTCAAGTGGCTTGACTTGGCACATGTTCACGCATGTAGTTGAAACAAAATCAACATAGCCTCCACGATATTTATGTTCATGGTGATTTATATCCTACTCATGCTTGCATTCAATGTTGGTTAATCTCAATGCATGTTTATGACTGTTGTCGCTCTCTAGTTGGTCGCTTCCCAGTCTCTTGCTAGCCTTCACCTGTACTAAGTGGGAATACTGCTTGTGCATCCATTTCCATAAACCCAAAGTTGTTCCATATGAGTCCACCATACCTACCTATATGCGGTATTTACCTGCCGTTCCAAGTAAATTTGCATGTGCCAAACTCTAAACCTTCAAATAATATTATGTTTTGTATGCCCGAATCGCTCATGTAGTGACTAGGGGCTGTCAGTATCTTCCATGCTAGGTGGGTTATTCTCACGATATGTGTTGATTCACTATCATTCACGAGAAAGTGGCTGGTATTCGGGATGCCCAGTTCCATGCTCAAAAATCAAATCAAAATATAATGAAACAAAACTCCCCCAGGATTGTTGTTTGTATGGACGGTACCCGTGGATTCGGCTCGCCGTGTAGTGTGATTGATTGGTGGAGGGGGGGTAAAAACTTTACTATTCTATTTGGGAACCGCCTATAATGTATCTAGCATGGAAGATACCGAGATCTCTTGGTTGTTATGTTGACAATGAAAGCATACTGCTCAAAATTATTATTCATCCCTGTTTTAAAAGCTCGAGCTCTGGCATCTCTGCAAATCAATGCTTCCCTCTGCGAAGGGCCTATCTATTTTACTTTACTGTTGAGTCGTCCTCCTCTTATAAAAAGCACCAGTTAGAGAGCACCACCGTCATTTGTATGCTTTGCTATTAATTGATATTGAGTATGATTGTGACTGGATCTCTTTTACCATGAATTACAATGTCTAGTCAGTCCTTGTTCTTCAGAGGTGCTCTGCATTTATGGTTTGCGGTCTCAGAAAGGGCTAGCGAGATACCATTATGTCATATTGTATCATGATTGTTTTGATAAAATTGTTGTCATCCGAGATTTATTATTATTGCTCGCTAGTTGATTATGCCATTGATATGAGTAAATGTGAGACCTAAATGATATTGTGAATGTGGTTAGTCTATAATCTTTGCTGAAAATCTGAACATCAGTTAGACATATTTACAACAACAAGATCAAACAGAGTTTGTAAAAGTTTTTCTTTGTCACTTTCAGTTTGTCAACTGAATTGCTTGAGGACAAGCAATGGGTTAAGCTTGGGGGAGTTGATACGTCTCCATCGTATCTACTTTTCCAAACTCTTTTGCCCTTGTTTTGGACTCTAATTTGCATGATTTGAATGAAACTAACCCGGAATGACGTTGTTTTCAGCAGAATTGCCTTGGTGTTATTTTTGTGCAGAAATAAAAGTTCTCGGATTGACCTGAAAATTTACGGAGAATATTTTTGGAATTAATAAAAAATACTGGCGAAAGAATGAACAGGAGGGGGCCCACCCATTGGCCACAAGCCAGGGGGCACCCCCCCTAGGGCGCGCCCTGCAGTCTTGTGGGCCCCCTGGAGCTCCTCCGACCTCAATTCCAACTCTATATATTCCTATTTGGGGAGAAAAAAATCAGAGAGAAGAGTTCATCGCGTTTTACGATACGAAGCCGCCGCCACCTCCTGTTCTTCCTCGGGAGGGCAGATCTGAAGTCTGTTTTGGGCTCCGGAGAGGGGAAATCGACGCCGTCGTCATCACCAACCATCCTTCATCACCAATTTCATGATGCTCTCCGCCGTTCGTGAGTAATTCCATCGTAGGCTTGCTGGACGGTGATGGGTTGGATGAGATTTACCATGTAATCGAGTTAGTTTTGTTAGGGTTTGATCCCTAGTATCCACTATGTTCTGAGATTGATGTTGCTATGACTTTGATATGCTTAATGCTTGTCACTAGGGCCCGAGTGCCATGATTTCAGATCTGAACCTATTATGTTTTCATGAATATATATGTGTTCTTGATCCTATCTTGCAAGTTGTAGACACCTATTACAAGTTATGATCCGCATCCCCCAGGGTGACAATAACTGGGATTCTTTCCGGTGATTACCGTAGTTTGAGGAGTTCATGTATTCACTAAGTGCTAATGCTTTGGTCTGGTTCTCTATTAAAAGGAGGCCTTAATATCCCTTAGTTTCCATTAGGACCCCGTTGCCACGGGAGGGTAGGACAAAAGATGTCATGCAAGTTCTTTTCCATAAGCACGTATGACTATATATGGAATACATGCCTACATTATATTGATGAATTGGAGCTAGTTCTGTGTCACCCTATGTTATAACCGTTGCATGATGAATGCCATCCGACATAATTATCCATCACTGATCCATTGCCTACGAGCTTTTCACATATTGATCTTTGCTAAGTTACTTTTCCGTTGCTACTGTTACAATCACTACAAAACTGCTACTGTCACTTTTGCCATCGTTACCGTTACTTCCATACTACTTTGCTACTAAATATTTTGCTGCAGATATTAAGTCTTTCAGGTGTGGTTGAATTGACAACTCAGCTGCTAATACTCGAGAATATTCTTTGGCTCCCCTTGTGTCGAATCAATAAATTTGGGTTGAATACTCTACCCTCGAAAACTGTTGTGATCCCCTATACTTGTGGGTTATCATTTGGCACATGCAAATTTACTTGGAACAGCAGGTAAATACCGCATATAGGTAGGTATGGTGGACTCATATGGAACAACTTTGGGTTTAAGGAAGTGGATGCACAAGCAATATTCCCGCTTAGTACAAGTGAAGGCTAGCAAGAGACTGGTAAGCGACCAACTAGAGAGCGACAACGGTCATAACATGCATTGAGATTAACCAACATTGAATGCAAGCATGAATTGGATATAAATCACCATGAACATAAATATCGTGGAGGCTATGTTGATTTTGTTTCAACTACATGCGTGAACATGTGCCAAGTCAAGCCACTTGAATCATTCAAAGGAGGATACCATCCTATCATACTACATCACAACCATTTTAAAATGCAGGTTGGCACTCAAGACAAACCATTATACACTCTTAGCTAATTAAGCATGGCATGAGTAACTATAATCTCTAATTGTCATTGCAAACATGTTTCATCCATAATGAGCTGAATCCAGAACGATGAGCTAATCATATTTACAAAAACAAAAATAGGTCGAGTTCGTACCAGCTTTTCTCCATCTCAATCACTTCATCATATATCGTCATTATTGCCTTTCACTTGCACGACCGAACGGTGTGAATAATAATAAGAGTGCACGTGCATTGGACTAAGCTGTAATCTGCAAAAAATTATTTAAAGAAGAAAACAAGGTAATATGGGCTCTCTGTTAGATCAACAATAATGCATATGAGAGCCACTCAGCATTTTCATCGTGGTCTTCTCCTCTCGACCCAAAGAAAAGAATTTCAAAACAAGAACGAGAAAAACTATTTACACGGGAAAGCTCCCAACAAGCAAAAGAAGAACGAGAAATCTTTTTGGGTTTTGTTTTAATACTACAACTAAACATACTAGAAAGTAAAACTAGAGCTAATTTTTTTTTGTTTTCTTAAGGTTTTTCTGACACACAAGAAGAAAGCGAGAAAAAGAAATAAACTAAGATGGATAATACAATGAAAAAGTATGAACACCGACAACTGGAATGAGTGTGTGAACATGAATGTAATGTCGGTGAGAAATACGTACTCCCCCAAGCTTAGGCTTTTGGCCTAAGTTGGTCTATGCCCATGGATCAAAGTAGCCCTCTCCTGGGTACCGAGGAGGATCCTGAGGGTTCCACTGTTTAGCGAGCTCTTGTGGCTCCCACTGATAAACAGACTCCTCGTACGGGTCAAGTGATGGTTCTGGCTCAGGAACTGGGGATCGAGTCTGCTCCCAGTAGGCATAAATATCGTCGGGCATAATAATGTACCTGCCTGAATAAATATCGAACAAAGAAGGTGCAGGCAAAGTAATAATCTGACAGGTACCCTGGCTGAATACTAGGTTATAGATGAGCCGCTTGTCATTGTCTTTGGAAATGAAATCATGTGCTACCATACTATCATAGTCTAAATACTTAGTGGGTAACAACCTTTCTTCCTTTTCATTTAGTCTAAATGGTATCTCAAAATGTTTAGCAAGGCAAGAAGAATAAATACCTCCAAAGATAGGACCCTTCGAACGATTTAAACTCAACCGTCGAGCAACAATAGCGCCCAAACTAAAAGTTCTATCATGATGTAAAGCATGGCGCAAAACAGCTAGGTCAGGAGCGCTTAGGCCTCCACTCTCCCCACGACCAATCAAATATCTCCCCGCAAATAATGAGTAATAGCGCAAAACAGGAAAAATGTAAACTAGCCACTCTGGCTCCCGACACCCCTCTCTCTTCCCCTACAGTGGTTTCAGCAATAAAATCTTCCACATCTCTAGGACGGGGTTCACTGACGCTGCCCTCATAAGGTAATTTGCAAACATTGCAAAAATCGTAAAGAGTCATCTTCTTAGGCACATCATATAAGTGAAATTCTACCATAGGAGGATCTTCCCCATAATGAAAGTGAAAGTTTTGCACGAAGGTATTAGTGAGTAAGAGGTATTGGTCACACTTATCGTGGAGGAAGTCGGTGATGCCTGCATTCTCTGCCAAATATTAAAAATCATTATAAATTCCGGCCGCCTTCAAGAATGCATCACTTGGCCATTCACATGGCCGAACCTCCGCGGTGCGGGGAAGATTGTATTTGGGCTTCTCTTTCTTCTCATTTTCATTTTCTTTAGAACCCCGGCTTGAAGAGCCTCTTAACAATCTCCTCATCATTTTCTTCCTCTGAAAAATTTCTAAAATTTTAGTAACTCAAAATAAAAGTGAACAAAACTCAACAAAATTCAAAGCAACTACTCCCATAAGTGCCTAGAGGCTAAATCATGCATCAAAACTACTTGGGACCATACAAATTTAACATGCAAGCTCAAGAACAAGGTCACCACAGCAGCAAAAATTTGCAATATATAAAGCACTAGAACAAAAACTAATTGGACCATTGGAGGAGTCACATACCGAAGAACAATCCCCCAAAACAGTTTTGCAAATCGAGCTTTGCACAAGGAGATCGAAAATGGCAGCAAGATGAGCTAGGACACGGGTTTGAGCAATGGTGGGATTTTTTATGGAGGAGGACAGAGTGGATGGGTGCTGGAATAAGTGAGGGGGGGGGCCTAGGCTTGTGGCCCACTGGTGCAGCCCCCTGGTGTGTTCTCAGTGCCAAATATTCTTAAATATTCTATAAAAAATCATACTAAATTTTCAGGGCATTTGGAGAACTTTTATTTCCAGGTCATTTTTTTTGTTGTATGGGTAATTCAGAAAACAGAAGTATAATAGTATTTTTGCTTTATTTATTCTAAACTACAGAAAGTAAAAGTTGGGTACAGAAGGTTGTGCTTTCTAAATTCATCCATCCCATGCCCGTCAAAAGGAATTCATTAACAAGGGTGATCAAGTCTTATTAACAAACTTCTTTCGAGTAACATGAAACCAGAGAATTTTCGAATAACACTAAGTTACCTCAACGGGGACAGGCATGTCCCCTACCATGATTATTTCATATTTCTTCTTGACAGTAGGGAGAGGGAATTTAAAACCTCCAATAGTAATTGTTGGAATTTCTCCAATAGAGTTGATACTATGAACTTGAGGTTGTTTCTTCGGAAAGTGCACTGTATGCTCATTACCATTAACATGAAAAGTGACATTGCCTTTGTTGCAATCAATAACAGCCCCTGCAGTGTTCAAAAAGGGACTACCAAGGATGATCGACATGCTGTCGTCCTCGGGAATATCAAGAATAACAAAGTCTGTTAAGATAGTAACGTTTCAACCACAACTGGCACATCTTCGCAAATACCGATGGGTAAAGCGGTTGACTTATCAACCATTTGCAAAGAAATTTCAGTAGGTGTCAACTTATTCAAATCAAGTCTACGATATAAAGAGAAAGGCATAACACTAACACCGGCTCCCAAATCATATAAAGCGGTTTTAACATAGTTTCTTTTAATGGAGCATGGTATAGTTGGTATTCCTGGATCTCCTAATTTCTTTGGTACTCCACCCTTAAAAGTATAATTAGCAAGCATGGTGGAAATTTCAGCTTCTGGTATCTTTCTTTTATTAGTCACAATATCCTTCATATACTTAGCATAAGGAGACATTTTTAGAATATCAGTCAAGCGCATACGCAAAAAGACAGGTCTAAGCATTTCAATAAAGCGCTCAAAATCCTCATCATCCTTTTTCTTGGATGGCTTAGGAGGAAAGGGCATGGGTTTCTGAACCCAAGGTTCTCTTTCTTTACCATGCTTCCTAGCAACGAAGTCTCTTTTATCATATCTTTTATTCTTAGATTGTGGGTTATCAAGATCAACACTGGGTTCAATCTCCACATCATTATCATTACTAGGTTGAGCATCAACATGAACATCATCATTAACATTATCACCCAGTTCATGTTCATCACCAGGTTGTGTTTCAGCATCAGAAATAGAAATATCATTTGGGTTTTCATGTGTATCTATAACAGGTTCACTAGCAGCATGCAAAGTCCTATCATCATTCTTTTTCCTTTTATTACTGGGATGACTAGGTGCATCAGTATTAATTCTCTGAGAATCTTGCTCAATTCTCTTAGGATGGCCCTCGGGATACAAAGGTTCCTGAGTCATTTTACCACCTCTAGTCACAACTCTAACAGAATGATCATTGTTCTTACAATTCATCTCATAAAGCAAATCATTTTGTGCCTTAAGTACTTGTTCTACTTGAGTAGTTACCATGGAAGCATGTTTAATAATAAGCTTAAGATCATGAACAGTTCTACTCATATAATCACCTAAGCGATCAAGCATGTAAGCATTATGTTTCAATTGTCTACTAACATAAGCATTGAAATTTTCTTGTTTAACAATAAAGTTATCAAATTCATCCAAGCATTGACTAGCAGACTTATTATAAGGGATATCACCTTTGTCAAATCTATAGAGAGAAATTACCTCCACTACCTGTGTCGAGTTATCAAGGCCATGTATTTCTTCAATAGGTGGTAAATTCTTAACATCTTCAGCTTTAATACCTTTTTCTTTCATAGATTTCTTTGCTTCTTGCATATCTTCAGGACTGGGAAATAGAATACCTCTTTTCTTCGGAGTTGGCTTTGGAGGTGGTTCGGGGATGGTCCAATCATTATTATTGCTCAATATATTATTCAATAGTAGTTCAGCTTGTTCAACCGTTCGTTCCTTGAAAACACAATCAGCACAACTATCTAGGTGGTCCCTAGAAGCATCGGTTAGTCCATTATAAAAGATATCAAGTATTTCGTTTTTCTTGAGAGGATGATCAGGCAAAGCATTAAGTAATTGGAGAAGCCCCCCCCCCCCCCAAGCTTGTGGGAGACTCTCTTCTTCAATTTGCACAAAGTTAAATATTTCCTGTAAGGCAGCTTGTTTCTTATGAGCAGGAAAATATTTTTCAGAGAAGTAATATATCATATCCTGGGGACTACGCACACAACTAGGAGCAAGAGATTTAAACCATAGCTTAGCATCACCCTTTAATGAGAAAGGAAACAACTTAAGAATATAGTAGTAGCGAATTTTTTCCTCATGAGCGAATAGGGTGGCTATGTCATTCAATTTAGTAAGATGTGCCACAACATTTTCAGATTCATAACCATGGAAAGGATCAGATTCAACCAAAGTAATTAACTCACGATCGACAGAGAATTCATAATCCTTATCAGTAACAAAGATAGGTGAAGTAGCAAACTTAGGATCATATTGCATTCTAGCATTCAAAGATTTTTCTTTCCACTTGCATAGTAATTTCTTAAGATTGTCTCTATCTTTACAAGCAAGAAAGTCCCTAGCTACCTCTCCATCCATAACATAACCCTCAGGTATAACAGGCAATTCATATCTAGGAGAGCTAGGTCTAACAGGTATCTGAAAGTGTTCAGCTTCAATAATTTCATCAGTTTCAGAAATATCATCAGTTTCAGTGATCTCATTCTCTCTAACCCTAGCAAGTTGTTCATCAAGAAATTCACCCAAAGGCACAGTATTATCAAGCATAGCAGAAGTGGCATCAGCAGTTACTTGCGACATATCAGAATTACTAGCAGGTGGTGGTGTCGCAAATTTACTCATAACAGAAGGTGAATCAAGTACAGAGCTAGATGGCAATTCCTTACATGTCCTCGTAGTTGAGGGATAGATCTTGGTTTTAGCATCTTTCAAATTCTTCATAGTGATCAACAGATATAAATCCCAAGTGACTCAGAGAATAAAGCTATGCTCCCCGGCAATGGCGCCATAAAAAGGTCTTGATAACCCACAAGTATAGGGGATCGCAATAGTTTTCGAGGGTAGAGTATTCAGCCCAAATTTATTGATTCGACACAAGGGGAGCCAAAGAATATTCTCAAGTATTAGCAGCTGAGTTGTCAATTCAACCACACCTGAAAGACTTAATATCTGCAGCAAAATATTTAGTAGCAAAGTAGTATGGAAGTAACGGTAACGATGGCAAAAGTAACAGTAGCAGTTTTGTAGTGATTGTAACAGTAGCAACGGAAAAGTAACTTAGCAAAGATCAATATGTGAAAAGCTCGTAGGCAATGGATCAGTGATGGATAATTATGTCGGATGGCATTCATCATGTAACAGTTATAACCTAGGGTGACGCAGAACTATCTCCAATTCATCAATATAATGTAGGCATGTATTCCGTATATAGTCATACGTTCTTATGGAAAAGAACTTGCATGACATCTTTTGTCCTACCCTCCGGTGGCAGCGGGGTCCTAATGGAAACTAAGGGATATTAAGGCCTCCTTTTAATAGAGAACCGGACCAAAGCATTAGCACTTAGTGAATACATGAACTCCTCAAACTATGGTAATCACCGGAAAGAATCCCAATTATTGTCACCTTGGGGTATGCGGATCATAACACATAATAGGTGTCTACAACTTGCAAGATAGGATCAAGAACACATATATATTCATGGAAACATAACAGGTTCAGATCTGAAATCATGGCACTCGGGCCCTAGTGACAAGCATTAAGCATAGCAAAGTCATAGCAACATCAATCTCAGAACATAGTGGATACTAGGGATCAAACCCTAACAAAACTAACTCGATTACATGGTAAATCTCATCCAAACCATCACCGTCTAGCAAGCCTACGATGGAATTACTCACGCACGGCGGTGAGCATCATGAAATTGGTGATGGAGGATGGTTGGTGATGACGACGGCGTCTATTTCCCCTCTCCGGAGCCCAAAACGGACTCCAGATCTGCCCTCCCGAGGAAGAACAGGAGGTGGCGGCGGCTCCGTATCGTGAAATGCGATGAACTCTTCTCTCCTATTTTTTTCTCCACGGATGTGAATATATAGAGTTGGAATTAGGGTCGGAGGAGGTCTGTGGGACCCACAAACCGCCAGGGCGCGCCCTAGGGGGGGCGCGCCCCCCTGGCTTGTGGCCAATGGGTGGACCCCCTCTGGTTGATTCTTTCGCCAATATTTTTTATTAATTCCAAAAATATTCTCCGTAAATTTTCGGGTCAATCCGAGAACTTTTATTTCTGCACAAAAATAACACTAAGGCAATTCTGCTGAAAACAGCGTCAGTTCGGGTTAGTTCCATTCAAATCATGCAAATTAGAGTCCAAAACAAGGGCAAAAGAGTTTGGAAAAGTAGATACAATGGAGACGTATCATGCATCATCCCTTCCTCTTTGGGGAAATACCGACGCAGTCTCAAGCCACGTTAGTGAGGGCAGCAAGGTTGATGAAGTGGCCCTCCGCGGTCGATCTCCCCTCTGGCAGGGTGCCGTAACGGAGGTGTAGATGGCCTCCCGTTGGAGCAGAGACTTGCGGCGGCGGAAAAAGTGTTTTGGGAGCGCTTCTGGTGTTTTTAGGATAGATGTGAATTTATAGGCCAGAGAACGACGCCGAGAGACGCACCAGGGGGCCACCACATATCTGGCCGCCCCCTGGTGGCGCGGTGGGATATGTGGTGGGGCCCTGGTGCCTCTTCCGTCCTTCCTCCGAAGCTTCTAGGTCTTGTATCGGTCCAGAAAAAATCGTCAAAATGTTTCGTGGCAATTGGACTTCGTTTGGTACTGTAACTCTGAAAAGGCAAAAACACGCAGAAAACAGGAACTGGCACTGGGCACTGAGTCAATAGGTTAGTGCTCAAAAATATTATAAATTGGTAAATAAATACCCAAAAAAATATCCTAGAATGATAATATATTAGCATGGAACAATCAAAAATTATAGATACATTGGAGACGTATCAGAGGGGCAATGGTGTCGACATCTTCATCGATGTCCTCGGCCTCCTCAGAGGCGTAGTCGAGCATATCGGTTAAATCTTCTATAGTGGATACTAAGTGGGTGGTGGGTGGGACGTAAAATTCCCCGTGGCCTGCCTCAAGACCTATCCGAGCATAGGGCGGGGCCGGGCCATCCTTAATGTTCATTGTCTGGATCCGGGCCAGCGTCTCATTCAATAGTGAGAGGTCAGCCGGATTAGCCTTCCAGAGATTTTCGGAGTCGGCCTCTGGCGTGTCGGCACAGGGAGCGTGTTCGGCCAAGGTTGACCCTTGGTCTTCGGACGTTATAATCGGATCCGAGCTCAAAGCCGGTTCCAAGATAAGAATCAACCCGGAGACGGGGTCGAGCAGAAGGCCCAAACTTAAAGCTTCGGGATTTCCAGGCTCATCGGGTGAAGCCGAGAGCCCAGTAAGGACCGGATCGCCCCGGGAGTCGGCGATGAACTCTAGGTTCCCAAACCTGATCTCCTGACCGGGGGCGAAACTTCCGACCTGGCCAAGGTGGTTGGTCAGATCAGCGTTCACCACGATGCTGCTGAACGCGAAGATCTGTCCAGGGACGAATACGGCCCTGCCGCAGATGTCACGACTGATGATTAGGCGAGCCATCGATCCTTTGGTGATCCCACAGCGGAACTCTCAATGAAAGCACCAATGTGGGTGTCAAAACCGGCAGATCTCGGGTAGGGGGTCCCGACATGTGGATCTTTGGATCAATGGGGAACAGGAAGCATATGGATAGTGTTTACCCAGGTTCAGGCCCTCTCGAGGAGGTAAAACCCTACGTCTTTCTTGATTATATTGATGTGAATGACGATTACCGAGTTGATCTACCACGAGATCAGATGAACTAAACCCTAGACGAGTAGGATGATGGTCCTCCCCCCTTCAAACTAAGCCCTCCGGTTTATATAGACACCAGGGGTACCTAAGGTTACACATGGTCGGTTGCCATCCGGGAATAAACATGCCGATTCCGCCATCTCGACTTGGAGGACACACCAAGGCACCAGAGGTTTCCTTCCCGAACACGGAGTCACCTTATAGCTCGGCCTTCCAGCAATAGTCGTAGAGCGGCCCACCTGTCCGACCCATAAGGGATAGACCGGCGGCCCGAGGACCCCTTATTCCCGGACTTCCTTACCCCCCCTCTCCCTTTCCTCTTATAAATAGTGGAGGGGAGGGGAGGGCTAAATACAACAAGTCTTCTCCCTTGAGGCAGCCCTCTCCCTCCCATCTCTCCCATTCTTCCTCGTTTGCAGTTCCGGAGGCGCTTGGCGAAGCCCTGCTGGCACTGCTCCACCATCATCTCCACCATGCCGTCGTGCTGGTCGAGATCCCATCTACTTCTCCGCCCTCTCTTGCTGGAACAAGAAGGCGGAGACGTCATCAAGCCGCACGTGTGCTGAACGTGGAGGTGTCGTCCGTTCGGCGCTGGATCGGATTGGATCGTGAAGAGTAAGACTACATCAACCGCGTAATATACGCGTCCGCTTAATGGTCTATGAGGGTACGTGGACACACTCTCCCCTCTCGTTGTTATGCATCTCCATAGATAGATCTTGGGTGTTCGTAGGATTTTTTTTTGTTTTCCATGCTTCGTTCCCCAACATGTGGATATTGAGAACGGAGTGATGAGGATCTTTGACAACCACCGACAAGTGATAGCGCATGTGAATCGCACACGAAACAGGCTCTATATCCTCTACCTTGATCAATCTCAACCAGAGTGTTGGCTCGCCAAGAGTGATGATGATTCGTGGTTATGGCATGCTAGATTTGGATACTTTAACTTCTATGCCTTGAAGAAGATGTCGAAGATGGAGATGGTATCCGTGATGCCATTTATCGGCCATGTTGATCGAGTATCTGGTGGGTGCTTGGTTGGAAAACAGCACCGGAAACCGTTCCCTACTCAGTCTACCTATCGCGCAAGAGATGCACTCGAGCTGCTCCATGGTGATCTATGTGGCCCTATCACCCCAGCAACTCACGCAGGAAAGAAGTACTTCTTCCTTGTAGAAGATGACTACTCGAGATATATGTGGGTCGTTCTCCTACGATATAAAGATGAGGCGTTCGAAGTGTTCAAGAAGCTGAAGGCTGCAACGGAGATGGAACACAAGCTGAAGGTTCGTCCTCTACGAACAAATCGCGGCAATGAGTTTACGTCGAAGGAGTTCAACGACTACTGCGAGAAGGTTGGCATAAAAAGGTTCCTCACGACACCTTATACGCCGCAATAGAACGAGGTTGTTGAAAGGCGCAATCGAATTGTCGTTGATATGGCGAGGAGTTTACTCAAGAGCAAGAACTTGCCGGGGACTTTTTTGGGGGGTGGAAGTTGTCTTGACGGCGGTCTAACTTCTCAACCGGGCTACAAGAAAGGCGGTGATCGGCAAGACTCCATATGAAGCAATTTATGGACGTAAGCCGAATGTGTCTCATCTATTGACGTTCGGGTGTGTGGCGCATGTGAAGATGGCGGAGCCGCATCTCTCAAAGCTTGACGATCGAAGCACCAAGATGGTGTTCATCGAATGCGAGAGAAGTTCTGGCATCAAGGCATACCGCTTCTACGATCCATGAACCAAGCATCTACGTATTTCATGTGACATCGTGTGTGAAGAAAACCAAGCGTGGAATTGGAGGGCCGTAGTCGACGATGCTCCAAACGTAACATATTCATGGTTGAATTTTCAACTGATGATGATGTAGGGGAGGGCGTGCAGGTGGTTGGCAAGACACCCAACCAAGGTGACCACAATGGTAGTAATCATCATGGTGCCGACACCGACGATGACGCGCATAGGTTGCTAGGTGATAGCGACAACGACGCGCATGACACGGGCGGAGATATCGGCAACGACATGGACAATGAGGCGCATAGTGATGATGAAAATCAACATGATGGTCATGGTCACGACCACTACGCCGACGACGCGGATGTTGACGGCACGCCCGGAACTCACCCGTCTTCCTCAAGTGCATCGACACCGACACAATTTGCGTCGCCTCCTTCGCAAGCCACAACTGACCCCTTCGGGCCTCGTCGCTACAAGACCCCCAAGAAAGTCTACAAGTACACAAAGCCAGTTACACTCGAGAACTTCGGACTATGTTTGCTTGGAGTTGAGGAGCCAGCGAACTTCGTAGAGGCGAGCAAAAGTCCTAGTTGGACGCACGCCATGGATGAGGAGATGAACGCGAATGAGAGCAATGTCACCTGGACTTTGGTAACCTGACCTTCAAGCCAAAAGTCCATAGGTTTGAAGTGGATTTACAAGTTTAAGAAGGACACAGAGGGTGCTATTGTGAAGTACAAGGCAAGACTCGTCGCAAAGGACTACGTGCAGCGTGGAACAACCCCTCCAAACTTCGTCTTTCTTCTCGTAGCTGAGGGGTTGTTCCACGTACATTTCTTTTGTGAGATCATCGTTGAAGAAAGCAGATTTAACATTCATATGATGAACCTTCCAATCCTCTTGTGCTGCCAAAGATAGGAGTACTCTCACTGTCTCGAGTCGAGTGATCGGTACAAACACTTCATCATAGTCAACTCTTTGACGTTGTACGTAGCCCGTAAAGTGCCTTCTTAAACTTGTAAACTTTCCCTCTCGTAACTTGTAAACTTCGGTCTAACTTCACGTCGACACGTTCCACCGATGATGCCAAGAGGATCGATCGATCCAATCTAGTTAAACTAGCTCAGTACGGCAAACGTGAGTTGTTCATCAATTAAGCTGCTAGCTAGATTTGCTGCACGTGCACGCTGCTGCTCCGGTTAATTGATCTAGTGATCAAAATCCAACAGGGTCTCGTCGCCCGCTGGGCGCGCTTGACAAAACGAACATTGCAACAATGGCAGATTTGTTTGATTATTCTGGAAGGGCATGGGATATGCAGACTCTTGAATGGGCGTTGTTGCCGGCTGATATTTGCGACATCCTGAAGGTGCCAGTAGGAGGAACATGGATTACCCAACATTGAATAACACAAAAAATGGGGTGTTCACAGTACGCTCAGCCTACCATCTTGCTATGGAGATTAAACTCTTACGTTCTGGGTCGCCGGAGTCGTCATCATCAGTCACAGCGCACCAGGGATGGATTGAGCTATGGGACACCAATGTCTCAGGCAAATTAAAAGGGTCTTGATATTCACCACACGTGTGGCATATTAGACATCCGCCCACACACCATGTGTAGCGTACGCAGAAGGCAGTCCACACGGATCGTGTGTGGGCGAACAATAGAACTGCCCACACGTGTGGGCGCAGCTACTTCGTGCCACACGCCCAATAAGTACTACTCATCCCCACCCGCGCGTGTGGCACGAAGCAAATCTGCCCACACGTCCTGGCGCAGCTACGTTAGTTACCCCCGGTACGATACTTTAGTTACCCCCTTGGATGGCAACTCTAGTTACCCGGGATGGCAACTGCAGTTGTAAAAGCATGGAACTCTCTTTGTTTTAGTTAACTATAGTTACCCATGGGATGAAACTTTAGTTACCCGGGGATACTTGTCATGTGTGTTTACCTAGTTGTCACGTGTGGTCCAACAATAGTTGCCATGTATGGTTAATCGTAGTTGCCATGTGTGTTTACCTGGTTGCCACGTACGCACATCTGCATTTGCCATCTAGCAACGAATCATAGTTGCCATGTGTGTTTACGTAGTTGCCACGTACGCGCAACTGCAGTTGCCATCTAGCAACGTACGTGTGTCGTGTGGGCGAAGAGCAGTTCGCCCACACACGCGTGGACTAGGTGGTGACTGTGTGGGCAGAAACTGGTTTGCCCACATGGTGCAACTGGCAACCGCATGTTGTGGGTCGTGTGGACGAACTCTCCAACGCCCACACACACGATGATGCCTACGTGACACTGAAATTCCAACATATTCCTTTAAGATTCGTGCAAAACAGAATCAACGTGGATAGACGCGTGTAGACGAAATACAAACCTGCCACACGTGTGGACGTTATCATTTTCCAATTAAAAATACATGCGAGGCTGGCTCAGAATGGTCTGGCCGTAGGGGCCGAGCTGCAGCATGGCATATTAAACAAGGAATCATGTGTCCGGTTTGTAGCAGGGAAGAGACATCAATCCCTCCATCGGTTTTGGAAATGCCCTCATGCTCAGCATGTGTGGGCAGTTGTTAATGAAGAGAGAGGAGATGACATGTTCTCAGTGCCCACAACAATTCACACGCAACAACAGCTAGGGAGATGGATGCTTGACTGGTTTGGCAAAGCGTGTGAAGCGAATAAGGTCGTCTTTATGATGGTTTTATATCACATGTGGCTAGCAAGAAATGCGACGAGACACGGAAAGCTCGTTGAGGATGCTAGATCCCTGGTTGATCGTGTCTGCGCACTGTTGGATGAATGGGCAAATGTCCATGCTCCACCGGTTACCACACAAGGAAGGGGGAACGCCAACGGAGGAGTGGCACCCTCCGAACCGACGATGGCTGAAAATTAATGTCGATGGAGCGACGGCGAAGGGGGGCGGCTCCGGAGGCAATGGAGAGGTTGTATGCGATTATCATGGCGTGTTCATGGGAGGTTCATGCCATTTTTTTCTTTCATCTGTCATGGATACTGAACATGTGGAGTTGTTGGCTTGTCGGGAGAGGAGGAGAGGTGGATGTCATTAAGTTCAAAATAAATGGTTTGGAAGTGACTGGGAGTGACAGAGGATGAGAGGTTTGCGCGGTCTCCTTTTTACTACCTCCGTCTGGCTTTATTAGTCCCCTTCGTATTTTATGCTCAACTTTGATCGTAGATTTGACTAACAAATTATAAGTTGTATGTCACAAAATTTATATTGTTGGATTCATATTTGAAAGAGGTTTCCAGTGATACTATTTTTAGGCACTAGTAGAAAACAGGCCATTAGTCCCGGTTGGGAAGGGCCTTTAGTCCCGGTTCCCCAACCGGGACTAAAGTATAGAGACTAAAGGGTCCAAGCCTTTAGTCTCGATTGGCTACGAACCGGGCCACGTGGTCGGCAGCGTGCGCCAGGGCATGGGGACCTTTGGTCCCGGTTGGTAACACCAACCAGGACTAAAGGTTTAGGGGTTTAGGGGTTTAGGTGTTTAGGAGTTTAATTAGTGTTTATTGTTTATTTTTCCTTTTCATTTTGTGTTTTCCATTTAATTCTTTTTCATTTCAAACATATTTTACGCTACTACATACTGTACACGTTATGCATATATAATAGAATTTCTCGTAGAACCGATCATATATCATAAAATTTCTCGTACAAGCAATCATATATCATAGAATTTCTCGTACGACCACATGCATACACATATATATATACAATTTGGTATATACAATTTCTCGTACAATTTGCAGATCATTTGCGGATCGGGTAATGGTATTCTCCGTTGAGAGATATGACCTGCTGAAGCAAAAATCCCGCAATTTCCTCTTGAATTGCTCGTATGCGGTCCGTTGGTAGGAGCTTATCCCGCATCTCGTGCATCTTTAAAGAAGGAGATCAATATGAACATGTTAGTTGTGCGTATATGTATTAGATCATGATAAAAAAATATGAATGGTGTTTACGTACCCAAAGATCTCTTGCACTCTTGCTGCTTTCGGTCATAAAGCGAATGTTCTCGCAAACGTAATATGCACATATTTCAGTCCCCTGTGCCTGCCTCATGCACTTTACGAGAATAGAATTCAATCAGATAATAATGAAGCATGACAATGGTATTGAAACTAGAATTAAAGAGATGCGCGAACGTAGCTAGTACTACTAAATTACCCTGGGCTTTCGCCATCTCAACTCTGGTTTCCATTCACCGGTGACCTCTTTGATGAAACGTTTCCAAACCCTGCCCGGCAAACAAAATGAATAAAGGAGTTATTAATTACTTGATATCAGGAAATGAACTAATAAAGAAGCCGACATAGTGCGTCAATGATTGAAATTACCTTTCGAGCAACGAATGCAAGCTTATGTAATCTTCAGGGTCTTTACTTAGCGAGTCCAGTACTTCAACAGTTCCATCGTCAACTCTAATGATTAGAAGGATCCAGTGGTAGCTACGCACACGATTTGTATAAGCGGGCATGCATAACTCATCAACTACACTTACCATCGAGTATATATATAAGCAAAAATAGAATTTGTAGTACAAGATAGTAACACTCACTGGAAGTTCCAAGGTAAAATTATTTCTGGTTTGTACTTTAGGGCCTTCAAAAACCTTAGAAGCAATTTCTCCGTGTCTTTAGGGTGCCTTCTCAACACTTCTTCATTAACGGTATTTGGGTCAATGAACCCAATGCCATAGACTCCAGCTCTTTTCAATTCAAAAATCTTCATTCTGCATAATACCACACAAAAGAATATAGTGAGTATAATAACAGGCAATGAACGAGCTGAGCTAGAGACTTAAATTACAGAAAAAATCACTTACAGACAATAGCAACTGACGATAGATTTGTCGAGTGCTTTTTGATTGAATAACTGAAAAAATTCTTCATTTTCAATCCACAAATCTTTTTCATGGATGTAATGCTCTTTGTCGATTTTCACCATGAGGCTCTCTCGCTCGTCCTTTACTTCTCTCATGTACCAGTCATGCAATTTGTACATTTGCGTTGTTAGAAGCTTCTCGTCGTCAGGAGTGACCAGAGGTTTCTCGGGGACATATTGCCATGCTATTTCCTTCCGATCCAACGGTGGAAATTCCTCGATCTCTAGGAATTGTTCAACGGTGATACCGAGCAATCTAGCTTTCTCTCTATCAGCGTCGGTTATTACCACGTTATTGGCACTCACCTTGAGCGGGCTGATCGATTGGACTGCCTGTTCTCCGAGCTGGGGAACAGTTTTCCCGCATTTACTGCTACCGCTCGACTTCTATCTTTTTGGGGATTCATAGGACTTGGTAATACATCATTCATAGTCTGATACCGGCCTTTTCTCCGCCGGTTTAGCTGCTTCAATAAAGTGTTGTACGACCTCGTCGAGTACTTTCTCCTTTGGCGGCGGGGCGCTTTCGGTCCAAAATGGGCCCGCAAAGCGAGATTCACTGATTCATCGAGTTCCTCGAGAGTCATATCATAAGCTAACTTCTTTTTGGTAGGAGGCTCGGGTTTGTTCTTTTGTGTTCTCTTCCGCTTTGGAGACGATGGATATCGATATCGCGTACGTCTCGCGCTAGGCTCCGTCTCGGGGTGGGATGGACTCTGCTGACGTGGCGGAGCTTGATATCGCGGACTCGCCATGCGCTCCGTCTCGGGGTGGGATGGATTCGGCTGGCGCGGCGGAGATGGATATGGCGGACTCACCCTGCGCTCCATCTCGGGGAGGGTTGGAGTCTGCTGATGCGGCGGACTTGGAGGAGGAGTCGGTGGTCTTGGCACCGAGTTTGGAAACACGATGCATTCCTTTTTCCATAAAATGACACAACGCCTGGCTTCTCCCAGTGTCCGCTCCCCTTCACCTCCAAGGTAGTCAAGATCTAGTGATTCATATGCCGACACAACTTGATCCACCCCGACACGAGCATAGCCAGGTGGAATCGGATTGCCATGGAAAGTTGCTTCAGGTCCACTCGGTAAAGCAAAGCCGTCCGCCGCCTTCATGGATATGTTCTTCAGTTTCATGTGTAGCTCACAAGGTGTCGACTCTAGGATATCATCCACGGGGTAGTGAGCCAGCAGTGCATCATCGGTCGGGACCCCCGTGGAACCCACGCTGCTTTTCGTCATAGATGATGGAATGGTACCATCCAATGCTGGATCTGGTTGCTGCTGCTGCTGAGACGCGCCTTGCTGGCTAAGTTTTTTGATTTGCTCCTGCTGCATATTATATTTGCGTTCCAAGTCCTGAATCCGATCTACTTCATGCTTCTTCTATCTGTCACGAGTTCTGTAGCCGTCGTTCCAATCCGCAAACCCCAGAAACCACGGAACCATGCCTTTGCCTCGTGTTCGTCCCGGGTGTTCAGGATTCTTGAGGGCGCGCGAAAGCTCGCCCTTCTCTCTCTCGGGCTCGTACACACCCGCTCGAGCTTCTTCTATTGCTTTAAGTAACTCGTCCGTGGCTTCTTTAAGACTTGCCTGTTCAAGAACCTCCCCTGTCTTTGGGTCCAACTTTCCCCCATGTGCATAAAACCAAGTCCTGCACCTCTCGGGCCAAGTCTCTGTTACTGGAGTGACCCCTGCAGCCTTCATGTTTCTCTCAGATTCATCCCACTTAGGCAACCCATACTTATAGCCGTCTGGCCCCAGACGATGGTGCCACTTTTTTTTGTTGGCATTTATCTTGTTTATTCTCGACCGTTTCTTAGCTTCTTCTGATTCCTTGAACTTCACAAATTCGTCCCAGTCATCTGCTAACTTCACATATTCTCCTTTGAATTCTGGAGTCTTCCTTCTGTTTTCCACGTAACTTTTCCATAATCTTTTCTTCCAAGACTGGAATTGTGTGGCCATCTTCTTAAGAGCACACTTCTTGACTTTCTCCCGTTGGAGATCTGTGAGACCCTCTGGTAGGGTGAAATGTTTCATGAGCTCCTCCCAAAGCAGATCTTTTGCTCTTTGGCTGACAAAAGAAACTGATTGGGTATCTTTTGGCTGATTCCATTCTTGAACGGTGATCTGGATTTGGTCCCTAACAATAACTCCGCATTGACGTATAAATTTGTCCGCATTCTCTTTAGGAGCAATCGGTTCGCCATCTGCTCTGATTTGATCGATGTTAAACTTTACGCCTTGTTTCAACTTTTTTGTCGGGCCACGTTTAACCCTTGTAGAAGATTTGCTCGATCCGGAGGGCTAAAAGGAAGAAAGATTCGTTAATATATACAAATCAATCAATACATCTGATGATCACCAGAGGGCAAATTAATACCTCGCCGAACTCTGTTAAATGGACAAAAATTTCTTTGCCATCGTCATTGTCAGCTGGTTCGCCTTCGTCTCTTGGTTGTTCTTCCTCAATTCCCTCACCGGATGGGTTAAGGTATTGTGAGCCATCATCTACTTCATTCTCTTCGTTTCTGAAGCGTATCAGGTCGTACATGGCATTCTCTTGATCATGGTCTCTGTCTCTACCGTCCATAGCTTAACTAATCCAGAACAAATATAAAACAATTAGAATGCATTCAATAAGCAGAACCGGAGATATGCAAATCAATACAAGGCAATGCAACAATACGATCATATAATATCACTAATACATCATCGAATAGTATCACTAATACATCATCGAATATAATATCACTAATACAGATCTAGTTGACGTCTCGCGGCGCAGGCGGTGGACACCCAAAGATAAGGAACTATGACAGGATCATAGCTCGGGTGTGATCCCTGAAGAACCTGCCAGGTATTGGAGAACCTGGCGTCCAACGTAGCCATGTAGCGTCGGACGTGCTCGTCCTCCTCCCTGACACGGCGACGTACCACCTCCACGGGGGCCGGCTCCCTCTGCACCGACAGTGGTCCACGCGACCGCCACCAAATAACCTCCGGGTCGACGACGGGGCCATGATTCCTCACCAAGCTCCATGCCCCGGAAGGCAGCACCTCCCAGTGCCAGCCCGGCGGAGCCCAGTCCCGGACATGCTGGCGCCTCTCAAGCAGGTGGTCGACGGCGCCGAGTCGACGACGAGGATGCGGGCCAGGCACCGTTGACGTCGAGAACAAATTCTACAACTATTTAAATTCCTACTGTTTAATAAACTTTAATAAAGATGATTGCATTTAACAACTATGGCAATAATAACGAGAACCACGAATCCCGAGTCGACGAACCCCGAGTCCCCGACTATCGCCGGTGAGGAGTCCCCGACGCTGACACCAGCTCGTGGGGGCCCCAGGCTGACACCAACCTGCCACCACCCCTTTAGTCCCGGTTTGTGATACAAACCGGGACTATAGGTCCCAAATGAACCGGGACTAATGGTGCCCGTGCCCCCTGACCGCTCCTAGCCGTTGGAACCGGGACTAATGGTCACATTAGTCCCGGGCCAAAGCTAAACCGAGACTAAAGGGTTAAACGGAAGGCCTGTTTTCTACTAGTGAGGGTATATAACTTATATTTTAATAGTTAAATAAAGGTTAAAGTTTAACCCAAACTACATGGAGAAATAATAAACCAGGACGGAGGTAGTATCTCATTTCCAGCTCCTTGTTCGTACGACATGTGCGCTCATCATCATGGCGTTTTAGCTAGCTAAGTAACCTCATTTAGCTCACGCGCGCATGACAAACATGACGTGACGTGACATGACATGATTGGCATTCCGGCCGCGCGCATTAGTAGGTAGACACGTACCACACAAGGAGGAACGCCAACGGAGGAGTGGCGCCCCCCAGACCAAGGATCTGTGGCGGAGACAGGGGACCAGGAGGGCCCTAGCCCCCCCTAACAATATTGTGGTAAGCCTAATATACATGGTCATAGATGATTAATTGTTCCTAATTTGATGTATTCTGACTAGCTGGCCATCCTTAACAAGGATTTAGTGCACTTGGCCCTTCTCATGTTATTTTCCTGGCTCCGCCATTGCCAAGGATGGCTGAAAATTAATGTTGATGGAGCGACAGCGAAGGGGGATGGATCCGGAGGCGGTGGAGTGGTCGTATGTGATCATCAGGGCGGGAGGTTCATACCATTTTTTTTTCATCCATCACAGATCCAGAACATGCGGAGCTGTTGGCTTGTCGGCGCGGTGTCCAGCTGGAGATTGAAGCGGGCGCGCGCCTGGAGATGGACAATCTGGGAGTCAAACAAGAGTTATCTTTGACGGGGATAGCTAAGTCCCGGTACGGCCCCTCATAGAAGAGATCAAGGAGCTTCTTGGCTCTCACGATCAATTTCGTGTGTGTTGGGCTAGGCGTTCCGCGAATCGTGCGGCACATAATCTAGCTAGGGATGGCTGCCTTAATAAGTTGTGCAAGACTTGGTTTTCAATTCCCCCTTCTTGTATTCATGACATTATTGTGGCCGAGGCCACTTAGTTAATAAATTGGAAGCAACGTTCCACTAAATAAAGGTAAATGTCCTAATAGTAGGTAACAACCACATGAATTTTCACGGGAACGTGGGCTTTCCACTAGGAGCTCCATGACACTGGACCATTTGGGGCTTTCTCCTCGAGGTACTAGACAATTTGGGTTTCTGCCAGCGCTGGCATGACTGGATTTGCATGTCCCTCAGCTCCTTGATATCGTGCGTCCTCCTCAACGGCTCCCCTGAACCCGCTTTTGCTCACAAGAAAGGCCTCTGGCAAGGAAATCCAATTTCTCCTTTGCTATTCATCATTTCCATCGACCCCCTCTACCACATGATCCGTGTGGTGGCCAATTCTGGCGTACTCTTGCCGGTGCGTGCTAGAGCGGCGCGCTGCCGGATTTCACTATACATTGATGATACCTTCGCCAACCCCAACAAAGATGAGCTTACCACGATCAATTCCACCCTCGACTGTTTTGGTAATGCTTCCGAGTTGATCACTAACATCCTTAAGACTGAGATCTACCCAATCTGTGCGAGGGCATGGACCTACAAGACCTCCTCACGGTTTCCTCGGCAAAGATCGCCTCCTTCCCGGGAAAGTACACGGGTCTACCCCTTCACTTTCGCTGATTACGTAAGGTTCAACTCCAACCGATGATCGATAAGGTTCATGGCAGGCTACCCGGATGGAAGGGCAATAATATCGCCCGAGCGGGCAGGGTGGCTCTTACCAAGTAATTCCTCACCTCAATCGCCACTTACCAGATGACGGTCATCCCACTGCTGAAATGCGCCAGTGCCAAGCTGAACAAGATCATGCACTGTTTTATCTGGTCGGGAGATGATAGCGACACTGCTGATGTCGGGCACTAGATGGTTAACTGGAAGATGGTCTGTTGGCCTACGAAGCTTGGTATTGCAGACCCGAAATGCTTTAAGAGGGCGCTAAGACTGTGGTGGCTCCGGCTACAACGGAACGACCTTGAGAGACCATGGGCTGGAACTCAGCTCCCTTGTGATGCCGCGGAGTTGGCCCTCTTCAGGGGATCCCTCCACGACCATTACCATCGGAGATGGGCAAAAGGCATCCTTCTAGCACGACAACTGGACTTGTAATTAAGGGGGCACTTTGGCTGCAATGCCCTCGTGTCTTCGCCATCACTTCGAGGCCGCCCAGCGATACTTGACCTTCAGGCCCTGAGTAGTTCCAATTCATGAGTAGTTAACATGTGGCTTTGTCTAGGATCCTTGAAATCTTGGGCTTTTTGGCATGCCCCCTTTTAAAACATGTCACCTTGTAAATACTTCACTCTCTTCTTAATGAAAAGACAGCACTCTTGCGGTTCCTGGAAAAAAAAAAGCTAGAGGCGCGGATGATAAGTTCGAAGGACATTAATGAAACATATGTTTCTGTCAGGGAGAGTGGACGATCTGGATACCACGACAAAATGTACCGGTTATCACAACATATGGGATGAGTGTTTGTGTTATAAAAAGACAATAACTAGTTCATCGAATGATGCATCAACCCTGTTGGCCCAAGAAACAATTAAAAGGGAAAGAATTATGTAACAGAAAACAATCACCACCACATGTATTAACAAAACCGTCAATAATGAAAGGTACTGTATATAACAAGATCAAAAATCATGGTCCATATAAGTCAATAATACAAAACTGACGCTACATGAACGGATCGATCTTCCCCTCATAGGATGGATTCACGCTCGGATTATGACGCTATCAACCTCGCAAAGAACAATAGACCATGTCAGTCACCGCCGCGACGGGTCTCCCGACCCACCCAAGGCGTGTAGATGTCTCCCGAGTGGGAGTCCCCCTCGTACGTGCCCCCCGAGAAGGAGTACCCGTCGACGGACCCGTCCGCCTCATAGGGCTCTGTGTCGAAGTGCTCTCCGGCGAACGGCTCCCCGACGAACGACTCCCCGGCGAACCCCTCTCCCACGAACGAATCTCCGACAAACGTTTTCGGCCCGTGCTGCTCCTGGCACGTCGTCGACTTGGCGGCCTCGAATCGCCGGAGCACGCCGGTGAGGTCGGCCGCCACCTCCTCCGCCGCAGGCGCGTGGGTCTTCCCCTTGTAGAGCTCGAGCAGCTCCTCCTTGGTCTTCTCGATGCGCTTGTCGACGGGCGCGCCGCGGCCGCCGACACGGGTCGTGCTGCTGAAGAGGCGGCGAGAGACCACCAAGGCCATCGCCGCCGCCGCCGCGGGGGCCGGAGCCCACGCAGATCCCCGTAGAAGCGCCCGTGCAAAAACTGACGAAAGCTGCATCGCCATCGCTCCAATTGATTTCAGGCCCTGATTGCTTGGATATGATGATCCTCTCCCCACGTTAGGTTACTTTTTTCTATATATATAATGCACCTGAGAGTTCGAGTCGGACTTTTTTTTCTTTGAGCAGTATAGTTCGAGTCGGACTTAAGAGGGGAGCACGGGCGCTCACGCACCTCCCATCATCATGGGCCGGCCCGGTTCCCCTAATTGCTCATAAAAAAAATTGTTTTCTTTGTTTTTTATTTCTCTGGTTCACTTGGTAGAGTCAGTTCCCAGTTGACCGGTCGTTGTTGACCGTTGTCCAGTGCCCACGTAAGACGTTGACTTTCACAAAAAAGTTAAAGGTTAAAAAAAAGGTTTGTGAATTTGAAAGGAAAGAAAACAAAAAAAGTTCATGAAATCTGAAAAAAAATCATAGATTTTTGGAAAAAAGTTCATCATTTTTTAAACAAAATCGTTGATTTCCCAAAAAATTCATTTTTGAAAAAAGGTCATCGATTTAGAAAAGGAGTTCCTAAAAGTTCATCAAAAATTTAAAAAGTTCACTGGTTTTGAAAAATAAGGTTTCATCTCCATAAGAGTGGCTGAGTTTTGACGTTGGCTCGCCAAGCCTATCACAACCCTCCTCCTTTACCCGGGCTTGGGACCGGCTATGTTGAGACAACATAGGCGGAGTTTACATAGAGAAGTACAAGATGGCAAAGAAGGCCGCAAAGCGAGCTGTGAGTGAAGCAAGGGGTCGGGCGTATGAGGACCTCTACCAACGGTTAGACACGAAGGAAGGCGAAAGGGACATCTATAAGATGGACAAGATCCGAGAGAGGAAGACGAGGGATGTTGACCAAATCAAGTGCATCAAGGACGGAGCAGATCAACTCCTGGTGAAGAACGAGGAGATTAAACATAGATGGCGGGAGTACTTTGACAAGCTGTTCAATGGGGAGAGTGAGAGCTCTACCATTGATCTGGACGACTCCTTTGATGATGCTAGCATGCGTTTTGTACGGCGAATTCAGGAGTCGGAGGTCAAGGAGGCTTTAAAAAGGATGAAAGGAGGCAAGGCGATGTGCCCTGATTGTATCCCCATTGAGGTGTGGAGAGGCCTCGGGGACATAGCGATAGTATGGCTAACCAAACTTTTCAACCACATTTTTCGGGCAAACAAGATGCCAGAAGAATGGAGACGGAGTATATTAGTACCAATCTTCAAGAACAAGGGGGATGTTCAGAGTTGTACTAATTACCGTGGAATTAAATTGATGAGCCATACAATGAAGCTATGGGAAAGAGTCATTGAGCACCACTTAAGAAGAATGACAAGCGTGACCAAAAATCAGTTTGGTTTCATGCCTGGGAGGTCGACCATGGAAGCCATTTTCTTGGTACGACAACTTATGGAGAGATATAGGGAGCAAAAGAAGGACCTGCATATGGTGTTCATTGACTTGGAGAAGGCCTATGATAAGATACCGCAGAATGTTATGTGGTGGGCCTTGGAAAAACACAAAGTCCCAACAAAGTACATTACCCTCATCAAGGACATGTATGATAATGTTGTGACAAGTGTTCGAACAAGTGATGGCGATACTGATGACTTCCCGATTAAGATAGGACTGCATCAAGGGTCAGCTTTGAGCCCTTATCTTTTTGCCTTGGTGATGGATGAGGTCACACGGGATATACAAGGAGATATCCCATGGTGTATGCTCTTTGCGGACGATGTGATGCTAGTCGATAAGAGTCGGACGGGGGTCAACAGGAAGTTGGAGTTATGGAGGCAAACCTTGGAACGAAAGGTTTTAGGCTTAGTAGGACTAAAACCGAGTACATGAGGTGCGCTTTCAGTACTACTAGGCACGAGGAGGAGGAGGATGTTAGCCTTGATGGGCAGGTGGTGCCTCAGAAGGACACCTTTTGATATTTGGGGTCAATGTTGCAGAAGGATGGGGATATCGATGAAGATGTGAACCATCGAATTAAAGCCGGATGGATGAAGTGGCGCCAAGCTTCTGACATTCTCTGTGACAAGAGGGTGCCACAAAAGCTAAAAGGCAAGTTCTATAGGACGGCGGTTTGACCTGCAATGTTGTATGGCGCTGAGTGTTGGCCGACTAAAAGGCGACATGTGCAAGTTAGGTGTGGCGGAGATGCGCATGTTGAGATGGATGTGTGGCCACACAAGGAAGGACCGAATCCGGAATGATGATATACGAGATAGAGTTGGGGTAGCGCCAATTGAAGAGAAGCTTGTCCAACATCGTCTGAGATGGTTTGGACATATTCAGCGCAGGCCTCCAGAAGCCCCAGTGCATAGCGGACGGCTAAAGCATGCTAATAATGTCAAAAGAGGCCGGGGTAGACCGAACTTGACATGGAAGAGTCCGTAAAGAGAGATCTGAAGGATTGGAGCATCACCAAAGAACTAGCCATGGACAGGGGTGCGTGGAAGCTTGCTATCCATGTGCCAGAACCATGAGTTGGTCGCGAGATCTTATGGGTTTCACCTCTAGCCTACCCCAACTTGTTTGGGACTAAAGGCTTTGTTGTTGTTGTTGGTGGTGGTGGTGGTGGTTTTGAAAAATAAGTTAATTGATTTCCAAAAAAAGTTCATCGGTTTTTGGAAAATATCATCAAATCTGAGAAAATAAAATAAAAGAAAAATGGTCCAGAAAACCAAATAAGAAAAAAGGAAAAAAAATCCGGCAGAAAGTTTCCCAAAACCGGGGAGGAGAGATTCGCCTTCTATTTGGCGCTGCAGGCGCCCGTTAATGTGTAGTTTGCAAACAGGCGCCTGCAGCACTCCCAGATGGGCCGGCCCATTTCTATGTTTCATTTTTCTTGTTTCTGGAAATGTAAAAAAGGTGTGACAGCCGGAGTTCGAACCCGCGACTCCTTCGTTGTGTCGGCTTATCCCTCAGTGGCCGTCACCCCGCGTTTGTAATGATACTTTGCTTTTGCCTTTTATATTCCGTTCTCCAGTTCGGTTTTCTTTTTTCTTATTCTTATTCTTTTTTCTTTTTTAATGCGTCTTTTTCTAAAAGTTCCTGAACTTTTTTTCTAAATTGATGAACTTTTTAAAAATTAGGTAATTTCTGTTCAAATTCGATGAACTTTTTTCAAAACCGATGAAATCTTTTTCAATTTCGATGAACTTTTTAAGATTTGATGAACTTTTTTTAAAATCCGGTGAACCTCTTTTTAATATGCCAAGATATATGGGAGGCCTTGACTTCAGTGATTTAAAACATTTTAACCTGTCTCTATTGACACGACAGACATGGAGGATTCTGAGTCCCTAAGTGTGCGTATCCTTAAAGTAGTATATTTCTCAATTTTAGAAGCTCAACTTGGCACCCGTCCATCTCAGCTGTGGCGCTCAATCCTAGAAGGGGGGGTATAATCTTCCGCAAAGGGGGTGGTATAATGAAACAAGGGCTTATCAGACGCGTTGGGGATGGTACCACCACCCACATATGGAATACGAACTGGAAAGTATATAAGAGAATATGTGGCTAGAGCTTTGGAAAGTATATGTACCAGCAAAGATTAGAGTCTTTCCTTGGAGGCTTGCTCATCAATCAATTTCTATGGAGGATGTGTGCATGAGTAGGCACATGTCGACTTCATGTACTTGCGTGGTATGTGGTATGCCTGGTTCTTGGTGCCATAGCTTGGTGGAGTGCATGATGGCTTGGTGGGCCGGGTGGACCACGAGATACTTAAGCAAATTATGGCAAACACCGAGCCAAATGCCAAGAGTTGTGTATTTACAATGATAGAACAATTACCCCATGATAAGATGGTTCGGCTCATATTACCCTTTGGGCATATCTGGACTGCGCACAGAAAGTTGATTCATGACGGAAACCATCAAAGTTGTCTTTCAACTCATATGTTTGTAACACATTTAATCGCAGAACTGGGAGAGATCAAGACGCCAGATAATAACCAGGGAAGCTAATCCTCTTAGATAGCACATGTGAAGAGATGGGTTCCACCTCTTGTAGGAAAGTTCAAAATCAATGTTGATGAAGCGGTTATACATGGGTTCGGTGAGCAGCACGAGTGTGCAGGGATCACTTGGGCGCCTATGTAGGATCGTCGGCTTTTGTTATAAGAAGCATGATGGATCCTCCAAGCTTAAAAAGCAAGGACATTGCATGCAAGGAAGCCTTTTTTTGCCAATTGCAAGGAAGCCTTAGTGCTAGCGGGGGATTTGGGCGTCCAACAAATGGTTGTCGCATACTTTGCATCTGATTGTTCAAGGGTGATCAAACATGTCCATGAAGCAGCTATGGTGAAGTTATTAAGGAGATTAGATCTTAGCAAAACCTCTTAATTTCATGTGCTTACATTCATGAGTAGTCTAGAAAGTCAAATTAAGATGCTCATAATCTTGCTTGGCATTCGTTAATGTTAGATCAAGGGCGCCATCTGTGGATGGGTCAGCCTCACGATCCAAATGTAATACCTCTATCCATGCCACTTGATGAATAAAGCCAATCAGATTTTCCTCAAAAAAAAAAAAAACTAGAGGTGGCTGTAAGCTGCGACCGTGGCAGTGGGTGTGGCCCTTGCAACATGAGGAAGGACTAGCAAAAGGGTCCGTGCGTTGCAACGGGAGATATTTTTTTAATAATCTTCAATGGTCATGATCACATTTTATTGCATCATCAAGATACACTATCACTCTCAATTTCGTTAAATCATGAAGATTTTTTAAACTCGTGAACATTTTAAAAATTCATGAACACTTTTACAAATTTTGATCATTTTCTAAAATCAAGAACATTGTTTGAATTCATGAACATATTATACTATTTGCAAATATATTTTTAAAATAGCCAACATTTTTTTAACAATTTTCTTGAATCAGCGAATATTTCTGGAATGGACGAATCTTGTTTGGAAATTAGTAGAACAATTTTTGAAATTCACGAACATATTTTGGATTTAACGAACATCTATGAAAATGCACGATCATTTTTTAAATCAGCAAACATTTTATAAATGAATAAACTATTTCATAAGTCACAAACAACTTTTGAATTTCTAGGATATTTTTCATTCATGAACATTTTTGGGTTGACAAAATTTTGTTCAATTTCATTAACATTTTTTAATAGACGAACTTTAAAAAAAATCATGAATATATTCTTTTTTTCAGTGTTCAAAATTACGAATATTTTGACTAATCGAACATTTTTTCTGAAATAGTGAGCATTTTTCTAACACACAAACATTTTATAATTTACTAAATATTTTATTTCAAAATTCTCATTTTTTAATTTTTAGAACTATTTGGAGTAGTAAAAAACAAAAACGGAAAAGGAAAATAAAAAATAAAAAATAGCCGGTCCGGAAATGCCCGGCCCAAACGGGCGCACTGCGTCTTCTCATAGCTCGTGAAGTGCAGTATAGGAGGTCCCTACTACATGGGCCGGCCCAGGCAGGAAAATCCTTGTGTGAAGCGTTTTTTAGCACTTATAAGGCCTTCTTCGATTCCTTCAGATTTGAACGGGTTTGGAGGGGATTGAGAGATAAGGCCTTCTTCGATTCCTTCAGATTTGAACGGGTTTGGAGGGGATTGAGAGGGATTAAATCCCTTACATTCAAATTCCACCTCAATCCCCTCCAATCCTCTCCAATGCCCTCCTGGGAAGGATTTACCGAACAAGCCCTAAGTGACATTGGTGGGCAATATTTTACAACTTTGGGGGCATTTTTTGTGACGTACCGCAAGAAACAATAGCCCTTTATTATTATTATATATAATAATATTAGGTATATATAGATATAGATTTTTGTTTTGTTTTGTTTATATTTTTGGTGGTAAATTACACAAATATAGGGTGTTTGAAAAATAAAAAATACGTGTATTGTAAAAAATATCCGCAGATAAAAAAATAATGTCTATTTGAATATTCTTTTTGTATAACAAAAAAGGTATCATACGAAAGAGATGTATTCTTGTATTTAAAAGAAAATTTTTTTCTCGTATACCCAAATAATTTCCATAAGTATAGAAAATGTATGTGTAACTTAGGCCCCGTTCGGATCTCCTCTGGCTTCTCGAATTCTCGTTGGCTTCCAGCTTCTCGCTGGAGCGCATTTGGCTGGCATGAGGAGCTCCTGTTCGGCCAAGGGTTGGGTCAATGCACTTGGAAGAGTTGGGCTGAAAATGGTGCACGACTCCACATATGTGCTGCGTGGATCTGGTTGCAGGCTGGACGAAGTAGGTCGTCTGACTATTGGCGGCGACCAACCGAGGGAGTGGTTGTAGACGCGGAATTTGACTGCTGGCGGCCCCTGCGGGACGAGGCCGAGATGCGAGGGGCGGCGGCGGACTGACGGCCGCGTGGCGGCGGTGCAGCGGTGCAGCGGCGGACTGGTGGCGACGCAACTAGGGTTGCGAGAGCAGAGGATCCGCTCTCTCGGGTCAGGCTTTAGCGAGAGAAACTGTTCGAGGAAGCTGGGCGTGGCACTTCGGGAGGGCAATCATGCGTAATTTCCAGCAACTCATGCTTCTCGTTTTTGCGAAGCTGGGCCTGAGCTGCTCCACAAAATTGCGCTGCAGGACGCTAGTTCTCCAGAAGCTGGATTCTCGAAGCTGAACCATTCGGGTTGCTTCTCGCTCGCTTCTCGCGAAGCTGGAAGCCAGAGGTGATCCGAACGGGGCCTTAAAAACAGTTTTCCATGATTTTCAAAATATATAACACTGTATGCCGGAAATTGCTTTCGGAGGCCGAGCTCCATGGAGGCCTCCAGATGCAAAATCCAAAATTCAAGAAAATTCATATTTTAACATTTCAAAAAATTCTGAAAAAAATACAGAGATAAGTGAGGGTGTAACACACATGTGTGTAAATTTTTAGAGAAAAATACGTTGAAATGAGGCCTGTACAAAAAAGACAAATCCGGGACTTTTTAACACATGATACTATTCATTGTCCCAGGCTATGAATTTGTCTTTCTTGTGCAGATCGCAATTCAATGTATTTCATCCTAAAAATTTACACACATACACATAACATCCTTCTTTACTTACATAATTTTTTTCAGATTTTTCTGAAACCGAAAAGTTTGAAATTTGAATTTTTCAGAAATTTCGAGCTCCATGGAGCTCGGCCTCCAAACGTCCGTTCTCATTGTATGCATCCTTTAAAAATGTCATCGTGTGCTTAAAAAGGTATCATCAAATAATTAATTAATATTAATCATGTTATTTAAAATATTTAAGTTGTATTATAAAATGCTCATCGTGTATATATAAAATAATTAATTAATATTAATCATGGCGGTCGGCTGTGCTGCAAGATCTAGGACATGGTGCTACTCACCGGAGTCAGTAGTGTGTTGTGTGTGTGTGTGTGGAGGGGGGGGGGCTACTATCGACGGTCGTCTGTGCTGCCAGCCGGATATCGGGATGCTGCAAGTCCGTGGGTTCTCAACGGAGCTCTCTACCAATGCTACGCAGGCGGCGGTGCTACAAGGGCTAGGTGACCTTGCTTCCACCGACGGGCGCAGATGCTACGACGACCAAGCGCCAATGTTGTCGATGGTGTTGCCAATGGTTCTTCAAAGGGCCACCACAAGAGCTTCAATGGTCTGATGACGATGCTGCCAGTGAGGGTGAGTTTTGTGCTACGAGCGAAGGAGCGCCGCCAGTTGTAGGGCCGGCGATTGTGCCGGCGGTGGTGATTTTGCGGCACAACGCCTTCCCGGCGAGATGTGTGGGGTGAGAGAGGGACATGGGATTGAAATTTGTATTTTTAGCATAGATATGGTCAAGCGGACACGTGTCGTTCGGTCGATGCGGGGCTTCCGATCCCACGGGGCCGGGACACTCGGCACTCCTCTTTGAAATAAACATTTTAACGGGATTTGTAAATTGTGGTTGTGTTTTCATTTTTCTCGCAAAAAGCACTTCTCCTTTCTCTTATAAATACTACTATAAAACTCTGAAAATTTGTGGGGGCGCTCTCCTCTTCCGCCGCGCTCCAAATTAAAATTAGCGAGCCGGAACACAAGTACTCTCCTAACCCTCTCCCCTTCCTCCCTCTCCTCTTCCTTCCAGCCGCCACTGGAATTCCCCCAACAATGGCGGAAGACGGTCCCAACGACTACGAGCGCCTTCGCCAGGACAACATCCGCCGCAACGAGGCAAAGCTTGCCCCCCTCCGCCGCAAGGCCGACGAGCTCTCCGCCGCCATCCGGCTCGCTAAACCTAAACGACCGTACCAGGTCAAGCCCAAGGCCCCGACCGGCCCCGTCCGCTCTTCCCTCCGCTCCCGCGGCATCTCTCCGGCCAACCTCCCTCGAGATCTCAACAGCACCCGCCTCTCACCCTCGCTCGCTTCCTCCATCCTCGGGGCTCCCCCACCGCCACAGGAGCCGGAGGCCAAGGTTCGTGATTTCGATGCTGGGAGGGACATGGTGCTGAGACCCGCGCACGTGAGGAAGGTGGTGCCCTGGAGTATAACGTCGCTGCGGGTCCTTCCGCTCGTCGACCGGACCGTGGTGGCGGCGGGAGACAGATTGGGGAACATTGCCTTCTGGGACGTCGACGGTGTCTCGGAGTCGGAGGGCGACGGTGCTGCCGATGGGGTGTTCCGTTATTGGCCACACAAGGGCCATGTGTCAGCAATTGTGGCGCACCAGGCGGCACCACACAAGGTCTGACCTTCTTCCATGCGCTCTATTTTGAGTTTCATTTCCATATAGAGGGCGGGGTTCGAATCTTTTCAGCTGTATCTCCTTGATGTGGCGTAAGTTTCAATAAAAGCTTCCATCCTCTAAATGAATGTGATACTTAATTTTGGGACTCGTCCAATAGGTGCATCTGCTAATCATGGCCAAGGTAGCTAAATTAGGTTGGATTTATCCCATTTTCCAGTGCGCAAATTAGTTATTTAGAGGTTGTATATTTCTTTGAACGTTCTGTATCAATTCTAATTCTATTTTGTGGTTTATTTCGTATACTTGGCTCAAGATTTACAGCTCTAGCCGTAAGGGCGAAATTTGTCTTATGGACTTTGAGGAGGAGAACTTCAGTATCGTCCATTTGTGGGAGTGGCCTGTTTATTCGCTTTGTCAAGCACAAAATAGTGTCAGATGCCTATATATTGGTGATGGAAAGGGTGGCCTGACACTTTTCGACGAGCGCGTGGGTAAGGTGTTAACCACATGGGATGCACATGACGAGAGAATCAACTCAATAGATTTTCATCCGGAGAAAACACATATTCTTGCCACCAGTTCAAGCGATGGAACAGCCTGTATATGGGATGTGAGAAATATGAAAAGGAAGGATCCAGATAGCCTGAAGGTTTTCAAACTTCACAAATCTGCCCAGTCAGCTTATTTCTCACCTAGTGGCCGCTTGTTAGCAGTAACAAGGTACTCTATTTCTAACCGTTTTCCTACCCTCCAGCCTGCTTAGAACGTTCTCCCCCCTCTTTGATTTAATAAACATGTTTCTTGAACCACCATTATGTCATGGCTGGACTCATAAGTTGCTGTTAGATTTTTCGCAGGTTGTGCCAATTTATTGCTAGATATTTGATAGGCAGTTCAACATCGCACATAGCATAACTTGATAACATTATAAATTGTTTCTATTATGCTATGACTTCTAATCCAATATTCGGGCCACATCGCACATGTATTTTGAACTCTTAACCTTAGTAGTGTCTAGTTTCAGGATTAAAATATTCTGCACTGTTACTGACATCTGGATGATAAATCTGTTTTTTTATGGATCATTTCCTTCCGAATGACGTTACTATTATTGTATCAAGCTCCAAGCATTGTGGTACTGTCCAAGTATTTAGCGTGGATGACTTTGAAAAGTCGCATGCTGTGGAGTATAATAACCAGACAGGCAGTTGGCCTTATAAATTCAAGTATGACAGCTCTTCTCACCTATTTCTGTGATTTTTTTGATGTAAAATATATTTCTGTGATCTTGAATGAATATTTTGTTAATGTAATCGATCAAACAATTTTCATTGGTTGTAGGGTAATCTGGGGCTGGAACAACACCGACCTATATGTTGGAAACATGAGCAAGGGAATAGATATTATCTCAGTTGATGTCAATGACAGTGGCCTCTCGGCTCTGAAACTGAAGAACGCATGTCTTCAGAGTGAACCCATTACACCCGTTCCATACCAGTTTTCTGCACACCCATATAAAGTTGGATATCTTGCCTGTTCAAACTCCAATTGTAGCAAGGTGTTCCTTTGGACCAGAGCTTAAATAAAAAAGATCTCTAGTGGCTGACTGGTGAATTTGTTCTTGGCTCTGTTATTGGTAAGTCATGCTTGGAAGATTATTTTTTATTTTTGGTTGTTGTAACCCATAATCTTGCTTGACATCCTGCTCAAGAAATGCATACTATGTGGTAAGTGATGTTTTAGATGGTGGACCTGCTGGATGTTGTGGTACGAGGAATATATTCTCGTGACACCTATATTAAACCGTATTTGCAGTATTGTCACAATATATGTTAGTATCATTTTACATACAGATACAAGTATTGCTTATCTCCTACTATGGCAATGTTGCAACTGATCTGGTGTGCCAACATGATCAGAGTGGGTGGCGGAGCGTTCTTTTTGTGGTGCTTCCTGCCCTGCGGCGCCACGTCCGGCTTACGGTGCCGGTTACCGTCTTTGCCAGGAGGGTGATGCCGGCTAGATCTAGTGCGTGACTCATCATTCTGCCGCCTAGGAGGAGGCCGGGGCGCTTGGTGGTATTTGTCGCGGCTATGGTGGGACTTCCCACCCTTGTGGCTGCTAGATACCCCCAGGTTTGCTAGGCTCTCTGCCGCTAGACTTGCAAAAATCATAGGTGTCCACAAGCTTGCCTAAGGGCCTGTTTGTTTGGGCTGGCTGTTTTTTTTTTCTTTTGAGAATTTGGCTGGCTGTGCTGATGTGTAAGGAAAGCTGCTGTTCAGAGTTTTAGTGTTTGGCAACTGAGCTGGCTGTTTGGCTGTAAACTGTGGAATTTTCTGAAAGTCATGAATCTCGTGTATTGTTGTTGGTTTATGGTTAACTAACAAAAGGACCCGTGCATTGCAACGAAAGAAAGAAAAATCATAATCTTCAATGGACATGACCACATTTTGCTTCATCATCGAGATACACTATTGCTCTCAATTTTGTGAAATCATGAACAATTTTTGAAATTATGAACATTTTTTTCAAGTCGTGGACATATTTGAAAACGTGCACATTTTTCAACTTCATGAACACTTTCACAGTTTTTTGAACTTTTTCTAAAATCAAGAACATTTTTTGAATTCATAAACATTATACCCTATTTGCAAACAATTTATTGAATTGGTGAACATTTCAAGAATCAACAAACATTTTTTTGAAAATTGGTGAAACAATTTTTGAACGTTTTACACTATTGGCAAAAAAAATTTCTAAAATTGTGAACATTTTAAACAAATTTCTTGAATTGACGAACATTTCTAGAATCGATGAATATTTTTTTGGAAATTGCTTTTACATTTTTTTAAATTCACGAACATTTGTTTCATTTAACGAACATTTTTTGAAATGCCTGATGATTTTTTGAATCAGTGAACATTTTATGAATGAATAAACTATTTTGTAAGTTACGAACATTTTTAAAAAAATTAGGATATTTTTTCATTCATGAACATTTTTTGAATTTACAAAATTTGTTCACTTTCATTAACATTTTTTAATACAAAAACTTTTTAAAAATTCTTGAACATTATTTTATTCCCGAACAATTATTTTCAAAATGTGAAACATTTTTTGATTAAGCAACCATTTTATTACAAAATCGCGTACATTTTTTTAATCGACAAATATTTTATGATTTATTAAAGATTTTATTTCAAAATTCTTATTTTTTTTATTTTCAGAACTTTATTGCAGTCTCTAAATATTTAAGTAGAAGAAAAATGAAAATAGAAATTAAAAAAATTGAAAAAAGATATTTCAAAACAGGCCACCCGGACATGGGCCTACCCAAACGGGCGCCCTTTGCCTTCTCCCAGCGCACAAAGCACAATATAGGATGTCCTTATTTCATGGGCCGGCCCAGGTAGGGATTCCTCCCCTATTTGAAATGTTTTTTTTATCACTTATAGGTGGCATTGGTGGGTAATATTTTGCAATTTTGGGGTCAATTTCTATGACGTACCGCAAGAAGCAATAGTCCTTTAAAAAAAATATCACAGCACCCTAACCCAATAACCATGACTCCGGACTCTAACATGTCCACGTTCTTTATTTTAACATATGGCATCCCATATGTGTTGTCATTTATCCTCTGTCCCACCCTCGTTGATGGTGGCCACAATGTTCACACAATCATAACAAGTTTGAATGATATCAATTCTAAGGCGTCTCTCTTGACATAAAATGATAAATATGTTTTTTATGTAAGGTTTTGACGAGGCATGCATGCGTGGTTATAGATGTGTTTTTCGTCTTCCATCCTGGTTTTGCTGAGCGTTCATTTTCCATTCGGATCGGTACCGATATGAAAGAAAGATGGATCATGCGCTATTGATTATGGTTGCACACCAAACATTATTTTTAAAATGGTTAACAGGTAAAATAACATCATATTCAAAATTTACTTATTTTTTAATCAAATTTTATATATAACATGTTAAAGTTAGAGCTAGAGTTTAAAAGATATGGATATTTTTAAAAAGCATTTGATATGTACTACGTGTTGATTAACCCAAATGTCAGGGGGTTTTATGCAAAAATAAAATCATGACTTATACCTGGCCTACCGGTTAATTTTCAGAAACATCAGGTGATTTTCTAAAAAACAAAAAATCTTAATTAAAAGTGGACTGCAGGTTGATTAGAAGAAACGTGAAGGATTTTTCCGTAAAATAACACGACGGACTAAAAATACATATTTTCTTTATTGGTAGGTAGGTATAGATATAGAAGGGAGTTAATTGCAGAAAACCACCACGTTGAAGCTTAGAGTTGTAGAAAACACTCTTCTACAGATTCGTTGCAGAAAACACTGATTCCGTGCCTATTTTTTTGTAGAAACTACCGACTCGTCTGTTTGGACATTTTATGCTGGATTATGACAAGTGGGCCCCAGTTTTGATGACGCGGCGTAACGGACATACACTAACGCCGTCGTTCGTTGCCACTAGGTCAGATTATGCTCACTGCATCGTTTCAACCTTTTCCCCTCGTCTCGACATTTCCCCCTCACCCGGCGGCGCTCTCCTCTGTCTGTGTCTCGTCCATGGCAACGGCGAGCCCGGACACCGATGGCGGAGTGGATGGCGCAGGCTGCGACGGCGCAGGAGGGTTACTTGGCGGCGGAGATCCAAAGCCACCCGAGGAGTTCTGCGGGAGCTCTAACCCTAGTCAGGCCCCGCGGAGCAGACCGCCGTCGCCGTCGCTGGAGTACCGTGCCGTCGGCGCTCTCCCCCGTGCGGTGCATGCTACTCCGACGGGGAGCGACCAGCGGGCATCTGTATTCGGCGGATCGGAGTAAGCTTTCCTCCTCTCTTTTTCTCCCCCTTAGATTCTCTAGATTCAAGGGTTAGGGTTAGATTTTAATTGGGTGGTAGTGATATTGATATGCATGGGTTTGATATTGTTCATTCTGCCCTGAAAATTAGATGGTAGTGATATTGATATGCTAGACAGTGTAGTGATAATTTTAGTGTTAATTTAAATTGCTATGCTCTGTTTATATGTTAATTCAAATTCCTATGCACTGTTTTAGTGTTAATTTAAATTGATATGCTCTGTTTTACTGTTAATTCAAATTCCTATGCACTGTTTTAGTGTTAATTTAAGTTGTTATGCACTGTTTTTGTGTTAACTTAAATTGATATGCTCTATTTTAGTGTTAATTCAAATTCATATGCACTGTTTTAGTGTTAATTTAAATTGATATGCTTTGTTTTAGTGTTAATTCAAATTCATATGCTCTGTTTTAGTGTTAATTCAAATTCCTATTGCATTGTACCATGTAACTAATAAGTACTATTTTTTAGTTTGTCTCATGATGGTTGGGAAGTTAGACTGCGCTTTCATGATAGGGATAACATGGAAAGAACTATGTGTGTTTCAGACATCACTTTTTACAATCTGTTAGCACTCATAGAGACAACAGGATATGAAAGTAAAGATTATATGTATTATGTGAGGGATGCTAGGTTGGGAATAGCTGGTTTGGAGGAGATATGTGATGATGACAAGGTTGATGAGATGTTGAACCACATTGCCAACAGAGATCAGAACATAGTAAACTTGACAGTATTAGGGGTAGTGGCCCCACCCCTTCAGATTTAAACACTGGTTATGTTTGTGATCAACAAGTTCCTATAGCCAATATTGGAGAGAGGACTGTATATGAGGTCAATGATGTTGGTGTGCTGTACAAGTCACGACCCAAAGTATCAAAAAGAGCTGCAGCAGTTGGGGAGCTTGAGCAAGGCAATGCAACATATGTTGATATGGAGCAAGAGGAGTTGGAAAGAAGTATGGAGCATAAAAGGAGATCAAAAACTGAGAGGAGTTGGAAAGAAGTATGTTGAGAGGGTGCAGGCAGTGAAAAGAAAACTTCCTGTGCTACTAACTGAAGATGACTCTGACTTGGAGGAAGATGAGGATTTCATGGCTAGGATGGTTGAGCTAAGGAGGCAGAGAGATGACCCACTTTTACACTTTGAAGGTGACACTTATGTTGAAGAACCTTATGAGCTAGAAGAACAGGAAGTGCAAGAGGAACATGCAGAGCAAGATGAGGATGGGGAGGATGAGGAATTTGAAGAGGAGGTGGTACCCCAGGAGCCAAAGAGGAAGAAGTTGAGAGTAAGAAAGGGACCAACCACAAGATCACATGCTAGTTTGGAGCAAGAGTTTGAGGATGTTTGGGTTCCATCTTCTGATGATGATGCAAATCCTGGTGATTTAAAGGAGGAGGAAGATGATGGGGCTGTACTCCTACCATTTGTGCTTGCCAATAAGCGCAGGGCAAAAAAAAACCCACGCCAAGGATATGGTATTCCGAGGATAGAGAGAACCCAGAGTTGGGTTACAGCCCTTGGCCCCTCGTCCAAGGAGGGCCGGCGGCTAGGGAGGAGTCCTCCCTCCCCAAGGCACCTCCTAGGTGCCTTGCCCCTTAGGGTTTCCTACCCCCTAGCCGCATGGGCCCTTTGGGGGGGCTGGCCCAATAAGGCTAGGGCGCCTCCCTACAGCCCATGCTGGCCTAAGGGGCGTGGTGGAACCCTCCATGGACTTCTGCCCCCCTCCGGAATCCTCTGGAACCTTATAGAAGCTTCCCGGTACAATACCGGCAAAACCCGAAACTTTTCTGGTAGCCAAAATATGACTTATATCTGTTGATCACTATGAAGAATCTGAAAGACCCAAAAACCAAGATCTATCCCTCTACTATGAGGGGAGGTAAGGAACTGCCATCTAGCTCTGCACTTGATTCACCTTCTGTTATGAGTAAATTTGCGACACCACCACCTGCTAGTAATTCTGATATGTCGCAAGTAATTGATGATGCCACTTCTGCTATGCATGATGCTTATGATGATACTTTGCTTGATAATACTGTGCCGCTGGGTGAATTTCTTGATGAACAAATTGCTAGAGTCAATGCTGAAACTGATGATATTTCTGAAACTGATGAAATTATTGAAACTGAACACTATGAGACACCTGCTAGACCTAGCTCTCCTAGATATGAATTGCCTAATATACCTAAGGGTTATGTTATGGAGGGAGAGGTAGCTAGGGACTTTCTTGCTTGTAAGGATAGAGATGATCTTAAGAAATTGCTATGCAAGTGGAAGGAAAAATCTTTGAATGCTAGAATGCAATATGATCCTAAGTTTGCTACTTCACCTATCTTTGTTAATGATAAGGATTATGAATTCTCTGTCAAGCCTGAGTTAATTACTTTGGTTGAATCTGATCCTTTCCACGGCTATGAATCTGAAACTGTTGTGGCACATCTTACTAAATTGAATGATATAGCCACCCTATTTACTCATGAGGAAAAAATTCGTTATTACTATATTCTTAAGTTGTTTCCTTTCTCATTAAAGGGTGATGCCAAGATATGGTTTAATTCTCTTGCTCCTGGTTGTGTGCGTAGTCCCCAGGATATGATATATTACTTCTCTGAAAAATATTTTCCTGCCCATAAGAAACAAGCTGCCTTGCAGGAAATATTTAACTTTGTGCAAATTGAAGAAGAGAGTCTCCTACAAGCTTGGGGGAGGCTTCTCCAATTACTTAATGCTTTCACTGATCACCCTCTCAAGAAAAACGAAATACTTGATATCTTCTATAATGGACTAACCGATGCTTCTAGGGACCACCTAGATAGTTGTGCTGGTTGTGTTTTCAGGGAACGAACTGTTGAACAAGCTGAACTACTATTGAATAATATATTGAGCAATGATAATGATTGGACTATTCCCGAACCACCTCCAAAGCCAACACCGAAGAAAAGAGGTATTCTATTTCTCAGTCCTGAAGATATGCAAGAGGCAAAGAAATCTATGAAAGAAAAAGGTATTAAAGCTGAAGATGTTAAGAATCTACCACCTATTGAAGAGATACATGGTCTTGATAACCCGACACAGGTAGTAGAGGTAAATTCTCTCCGTAGATTTGATGAAGGTGACATTCCTTATAATAAGTCTGCTAGCCAATGCTTGGATGAGTTTGATAACTTTATTGTTAAGCAAGAAAATTTCAATGCTTATGTTAGTAGACAATTGAGACATAATGCTTACATGCTTGATCGCTTAGGTGATTATATGAGTAGAACTATCAATGATCTTAAGCTTATTAGTAAACATGCTTCCATGGTAACTACTCAAGTAGAACAAGTACTTAAGGCGCAAAATGATTTGCTTAATGAGATGAATGGTAAGAACAATGATCACTCTGTTAGAGTTGTGACTAGAGGTGGTAAAATGACTCAGGAACCTTTGTATCCTGAGGGCCATCCTAAAAGAATTGAGCAAGATTCTCAGAGAATTAATACTGATGCACCGAGTCGTCCCAGTAATAAAAGGAAAAAGAATGACGATAGGACCTTGCATGCTGCTAGTGAACCTGCTATAGATACACATGAAAACCCAAATGATATTTCTATTTCTGATGCTGAGACACAATATGGTAATGAACATGAGCCTAGTGATAATATTAATGATGATGTTCATGTTGATGCTCAACCTAGTAATAATAATGATGTGGAGATTGAACCTGCTGTTGATCTTGATAACCCACAACCTAGGAATAAAAGATATGATAAAAGAGACTTCATTGCTAGGAAGCATGGTAAAGAAAGAGAACCTTGGGTTCAGAAACCCATGCCCTTTCCTCCTAAACCATCCAAGAAAAAGGATGATGAGGATTTTGAGCGCTTTGTTGAAATGCTTAGACCTGTCTTTTTGCGTATGCGCTTGACTGATATTCTGAAAATGTCTCCTTATGCTAAGTATATGAAAGATATTGTGACAAATAAAAGAAAGATACCGGAAGCTGAGATTTCCACCATGCTTGCTAATTATACCTTTAAGGGTGGAGTACCAAAGAAATTAGGAGATCCCGGAGTACCTACTATACCATGCTCCATTAAAAGAAATTATGTTAAAACTGATTTATGTGACCTTGGAGCTGGTGTTAGTGTTATGCCTTTCTCTTTGTATCGTAGACTTGATTTGAATAAGTTGACACCTACTGAAATCTCTTTGCAAATGGCTGATAAATCAACTGCTTTACCCGTCGGTATTTGTGACGACGTGCCTTTCGTAGTTGCAAATGTTACTATCCTAACGGACTTTGTTATTCTTGATATTCCAGAGGACGACAGTATGTCGATCATCCTTGGTAGACCCTTTTTGAATACTACAGGGGTTGTTATTGATTGCAACAAGGGCAATGTCACTTTTCATGTTAATGATAATGAGCATACCGTACACTTTCCGAAGAAACAACCTCAAGTTCATAGTATCAACTCCATTGGAAAAATTTCAACGATTATTATTGGAGATTTTGAATTCCCTCTCCCTATTGCCAAAAAGAAATATGATATACTTTTTGTTGGGGACATGCATATCCCCATTGAGGTAACCTAGTGTTATTCGAAAATTCTCCGGTTCCGTGTCATTCGAAAAAAGTTTGTCAATAAGACTTGATCAACCTTATTGATGGATTCTTTTTGACGGGCATGAGATGGATGAATTTAGAAAGCACAACCTTCTGTACCCAACTTTTACTTTCTGTCTTTAGATTAAATAAAGAAAAAAAATACTATTATACTTCTATTTTCTGAATTATCCGTGCAACAAAAAATGACCTGAAAATAAAAGTTCTCCAAATGCCCTGAAAATGTAGTATGATTTTTTCTGGAATATTTAAGAATTTCTGGCACTGAGAACACATCAGGGGGCTGCACCAGTGGGCCACAAGCCTACAGGGCGCGCCCACCCCCCCTGGGCGCGCCCCCTGGCTTATGGGTCCCACGTAGGCCCCCCTCACTTATTCCAGCCACCATCCACTTCGTCTTCCTTCAGAAAAAATCCCACCATTGCTCAAACCCGTGTTCTAGCTCATTTTGCTACCATTTTCGATCTCCTTGTGCAAAGCTCCATTTGCAAAACTGTTTTGAGGGATTGTTCTTCGGTATGTGACTCCTCCAATGGTCCAATTAGTTTTTGTTCTAGTGCTTTATATATTGCAATTTTTTGCTGCTGTGGTGACCTTGTTCTTGAGCTTGCATGTTAAATTTGTATGGTCCCAAGTAGTTTTGATGCATAATATAGCCTCTAGGCACTTGTGGGAGTAGTTGCTATAAGTTTTGTTGAGTTTTGTTCACCTTTATTTTGAGTCACTAAAAAAAATTCAGAATTTTTTCAGAGAAAGAAAGATGTTGAGGAGAATATACCAAGGTGGTTCCTCGAGCAAGAAGACCCCGAGACTCGCAATACGTGAGCCCGACTTTGAACCACCGAGGGAAGCTCAAGTACGGCCTTGTGAATGGCCGTCGGATCAATTCATGATTCATGCCGGTTTCAAGGAAGAATGTTACGCGTACATACGAAATGCTGGCCTTGAAGATTTCGTTTCAGACCAATGCAAGCAATATTATCAACTCACTGACTCCTTCGTGCGGAGGTTTGAATTTTCATCCAGGCGTAATACGCATTCGGTTCTATTTAATCTTTATGATGAATCTTATACTATGGACCTAGAAGATTTTAACTGTGCATGCAAAATTCCACAATGGGGTAGCCATAGTGATCCTCACAAAACTGAATATAATGATTTCCTTGCTAGCATCACTGTGGGAGAAACTAGAAACATTACAAAGGCCACCTTGGGGAGCATTCACTTTCCTGCTCTACACTATTTTGCTCTTTTCATAGGTAGATGTATTAACGGTAAACATGAACATAGCCACCTTTGCGTACCTGATCTCAGTATTCTTAAGAGTGCGGTAATGGGAGATAGACGATATAACTTGGGGGCTATTATCGCTAGGAGGCTACATAAAAATGCTAAGGATGGAGATTTCTTTGGCGGGATTTATGCCACTCGGGTAGCTAATTATCTTGGCGTACCCATAAGAGGAAATGATATTGAGTTACCACCTGCTTTTCTTGATTATGAGGCTATGGTGCGCTAGCAGTTTCTTGAGAGGAACGAATAGTCCCTCCTGTACCGACTAATTTTTGATAGACAGCGTGATGTCCATACCTTCTTTAATTTTCAGGAAAAACGGAGACACTTTATAACCAGAGAGGAGGCAAACGAGTATGTGAGAGAGGCGGAAGCCGCTCACCTCCGTGCTGCAGCCGTTCAGGCGGTAGCCGCCGCATCCCAGTACAACCCCAACTATGACTTTGGATATTATCCGGGCCAGCCATGGCCCTAGACCAACTTAGGCCAAAAGCCTAAGCTTGGGGGAGTACGTATTTCTCACCGACATTACATTCATGTTCACACACTCATCTTAGTAGTCGGTGCTTATACTTTTTCATTGTATCATCCATGGTAGTTTATTTCTTTTTCATGCTTTCTTCTTGAGTGTTTAATTAACCTTGAGAAAAAAAATTAGTTCTAGCTTTACCTTTTAGTTTGTTTAGTTGTATCATTAAAAGAAAACCCAAAAAGATTTCTCGTTCTTCTTTTGCTTGTTGGGAGCTTTCCCGTGTAAATAGTTTTTCTCGTTCTTGTTTTTAAATAGTTTTCTTTTCTTTGGGTCGTAAGGAGAAGACCACAATGAAAATGTTGAGTGGCTCTCATATGCATTATTGTTTATCTTACAGAGAGCCCATATTACCTTGCCTTCTCCTTTGAGTTATTGTTTGCAGATTCCAGCTTAGTCCAATGCACGTGCACTCTTATTATTATTCACACCGTTCGGTCGTGCAAGTGAAAGGCAATAATGACGATATATGATGAAGTGATTGAGATGGAGAAAAGCTGGTATGAACTCGACCTATTTTGTTTTTGTAAATATGATTAGCTCATCGTTCTAGATTCAGCTCATTATGGATGAAACATGTTTGCAATGACAATTAGAGATTATGGTTACTCATGCCATGCTTAATTAGCTAAGAGTGTATAATGGTTTGTCTTGAGTGCCAACATGCATTTTAAAATGGTTGTGATGTAGTATGATAGAATGGTATCCTCCTCTGAATGATTCAAGTGGCTTGACTTGGCACATGTTCACGCATGTAGTTGAAACAAAATCAACATAGCCTCCACGATATTTATGTTCATGGTGATTTATATCCTACTCATGCTTGCATTCAATGTTGGTTAATCTCAATGCATGTTTATGACTGTTGTCGCTCTCTAGTTGGTCGCTTCCCAGTCTCTTGCTAGCCTTCACCTGTACTAAGCGGGAATACTGCTTGTGCATCCATTTCCATAAACCCAAAGTTGTTCCATATGAGTCCACCATACCTACCTATATGCGGTATTTACCTGCCGTTCCAAGTAAATTTGCATGTGCCAAACTCTAAACCTTCAAATAATATTATGTTTTGTATGCCCGAATCGCTCATGTAGTGACTAGGGGCTGTCAGTATCTTCCATGCTAGGTGGGTTATTCTCACGATATGTGTTGATTCACTATCATTCACGAGAAAGTGGCTGGTATTCGGGATGCCCAGTTCCATGCTCAAAAATCAAATCAAAATATAATGAAACAAAACTCCCCCAGGATTGTTGTTTGTATGGACGGTACCCGTGGATTCGGCTCGCCGTGTAGTGTGATTGATTGGTGGAGGGGGGTAAAAACTTTACTATTCTATTTGGGAACCGCCTATAATGTATCTAGCATGGAAGATACCGAGATCTCTTGGTTGTTATGTTGACAATGAAAGCATACTGCTCAAAATTATTATTCATCCTGTTTTAAAAGCTCGAGCTCTGGCATCTCTGCAAATCAATGCTTCCCTCTGCGAAGGGCCTATCTATTTTACTTTACTGTTGAGTCGTCCTCCTCTTATAAAAAGCACCAGTTAGAGAGCACCACCGTCATTTGTATGCTTTGCTATTAATTGATATTGAGTATGATTGTGACTGGATCTCTTTTACCATGAATTACAATGTCTAGTCAGTCCTTGTTCTTCAGAGGTGCTCTGCATTTATGGTTTGCGGTCTCAGAAAGGGCTAGCGAGATACCATTATGTCATATTGTATCATGATTGTTTTGATAAAATTGTTGTCATCCGAGATTTATTATTATTGCTCGCTAGTTGATTATGCCATTGATATGAGTAAATGTGAGACCTAAATGATATTGTGAATGTGGTTAGTCTATAATCTTTGCTGAAAATCTGAACATCAGTTAGACATATTTACAACAACAAGATCAAACAGAGTTTGTAAAAGTTTTTCTTTGTCACTTTCAGTTTGTCAACTGAATTGCTTGAGGACAAGCAATGGGTTAAGCTTGGGGGAGTTGATACGTCTCCATCGTATCTACTTTTCCAAACTCTTTTGCCCTTGTTTTGGACTCTAATTTGCATGATTTGAATGAAACTAACCCGGAATGACGTTGTTTTCAGCAGAATTGCCTTGGTGTTATTTTTGTGCAGAAATAAAAGTTCTCGGATTGACCTGAAAATTTACGGAGAATATTTTTGGAATTAATAAAAAATACTGGCGAAAGAATGAACCGGAGGGGGCCCACCCATTGGCCACAAGCCAGGGGGCACCCCCCCTAGGGCGCGCCCTGCAGGCTTGTGGGCCCCCTGGAGCTCCTCCGACCTCAATTTCAACTCTATATATTCCTATTTGGGGAGAAAAAAAATCAGAGAGAAGAGTTCATCGCGTTTTACGATACGAAGCCGCCGCCACCTCCTGTTCTTCCTCGGGAGGGCAGATCTGAAGTCTGTTTTGGGCTCCGGAGAGGGGAAATCGACGTCGTCGTCATCACCAACCATCCTTCATCACCAATTTCATGATGCTCTCCGCCGTTCGTGAGTAATTCCATCGTAGGCTTGCTGGACGGTGATGGGTTGGATGAGATTTACCATGTAATCGAGTTAGTTTTGTTAGGGTTTGATCCCTAGTATCCACTATGTTCTGAGATTGATGTTGCTATGACTTTGATATGCTTAATGCTTGTCACTAGGGCCCGAGTGCCATGATTTCAGATCTGAACCTATTATGTTTTCATGAATATATATGTGTTCTTGATCCTATCTTGCAAGTTGTAGACACCTATTACAAGTTATGATCCGCATCCCCCAGGGTGACAATAACTGGGATTCTTTCCGGTGATTACCGTAGTTTGAGGAGTTCATGTATTCACTAAGTGCTAATGCTTTGGTCCGGTTCTCTATTAAAAGGAGGCCTTAATATCCCTTAGTTTCCATTAGGACCCCGTTGCCACGGGAGGGTAGGACAAAAGATGTCATGCAAGTTCTTTTCCATAAGCACGTATGACTATATATGGAATACATGCCTACATTATATTGATGAATTGGAGCTAGTTCTGTGTCACCCTATGTTATAACCGTTGCATGATGAATGCCATCCGACATAATTATCCATCACTGATCCATTGCCTACGAGCTTTTCACATATTGATCTTTGCTAAGTTACTTTTCCGTTGCTACTGTTACAATCACTACAAAACTGCTACTGTCACTTTTGCCATCGTTACCGTTACTTCCATACTACTTTGCTACTAAATATTTTGCTGCAGATATTAAGTCTTTCAGGTGTGGTTGAATTGACAACTCAGCTGCTAATACTCGAGAATATTCTTTGGCTCCCCTTGTGTCGAATCAATAAATTTGGGTTGAATACTCTACCCTCGAAAACTGTTGTGATCCCCTATACTTGTGGGTTATCATTTGGCACATGCAAATTTACTTGGAACAGCAGGTAAATACCGCATATAGGTAGGTATGGTGGACTCATATGGAACAACTTTGGGTTTAAGGAAGTGGATGCACAAGCAATATTCCCGCTTAGTACAAGTGAAGGCTAGCAAGAGACTGGGAAGCGACCAACTAGAGAGCGACAACGGTCATAACATGCATTGAGATTAACCAACATTGAATGCAAGCATGAATTGGATATAAATCACCATGAACATAAATATCGTGGAGGCTATGTTGATTTTGTTTCAACTACATGCGTGAACATGTGCCAAGTCAAGCCACTTGAATCATTCAAAGGAGGATACCATCCTATCATACTACATCACAACCATTTTAAAATGCAGGTTGGCACTCAAGACAAACCATTATACACTCTTAGCTAATTAAGCATGGCATGAATAACTATAATCTCTAATTGTCATTGCAAACATGTTTCATCCATAATGAGCTGAATCCAGAACGATGAGCTAATCATATTTACAAAAACAAAAATAGGTCGAGTTCGTACCAGCTTTTCTCCATCTCAATCACTTCATCATATATCGTCATTATTGCCTTTCACTTGCACGACCGAACGGTGTGAATAATAATAAGAGTGCACGTGCATTGGACTAAGCTGTAATCTGCAAACAATTATTTAAAGAAGAAAACAAGGTAATATGGGCTCTCTGTTAGATCAACAATAATGCATATGAGAGCCAGTCAGCATTTTCATCGTGGTCTTCTCCTCTCGACCCAAAGAAAATAATTTCAAAACAAGAACGAGAAAAACTATTTACACAGGAAAGCTCCCAACAAGCAAAAGAAGAACGAGAAATCTTTTTGGGTTTTGTTTTAATACTACAACTAAACATACTAGAAAGTAAAACTAGAGCTAATTTTTTTTTGTTTTCTTAATGTTTTTCTGACACACAAGAAGAAAGCGAGAAAAAGAAATAAACTAAGATGGATAATACAATGAAAAAGTATGAACACCGACAACTGGAATGAGTGTGTGAACATGAATGTAATGTCGGTGAGAAATACGTACTCCCCCAAGCTTAGGCTTTTGGCCTAAGTTGGTCTATGCCCATGGATCAAAGTAGCCCTCTCCTGGGTACCGAGGAGGATCCTGAGGGTTCCACTGTTTAGCGAGCTCTTGTGGCTCCCACTGATAAACAGACTCCTCGTACGGGTCAAGTGATGGTTCTGGCTCAGGAACTGGGGATCGAGTCTGCTCCCAGTAGGCATAAATATCGTCGGGCATAATAATGTACCTGCCTGAATAAATATCGAACAAAGAAGGTGCAGGCAAAGTAATAATCTGACAGGTACCCTGGCTGAATACTAGGTTATAGATGAGCCGCTTGTCATTGTCTTTGGAAATGAAATCATGTGCTACCATACTATCATAGTCTAAATACTTAGTGGGTAACAACCTTTCTTCCTTTTCATTTAGTCTAAACGGTATCTCAAAATGTTTAGCAAGGCAAGAAGAATAAATACCTCCAAAGATAGGACCCTTCGAACGATTTAAACTCAACCGTCGAGCAACAATAGCGCCCAAACTAAAAGTTCTATCATGATGTAAAGCATGGCGCAAAACAGCTAGGTCAGGAGCGCTTAGGCCTCCACTCTCCCCACGACCAATCAAATATCTCCCCGCAAATAATGAGTAATAGCGCAAAACAGGAAAAATGTAAACTAGCCACTCTGGCTCCTGACACCCCTCTCTCTTCCCCTACAGTGGTTTCAGCAATAAAATCTTCCACATCTCTAGGACGGGGTTCACTGACGCTGCCCTCATAAGGTAATTTGCAAACATTGCAAAAATCGTAAAGAGTCATCTTCTTAGGCACATCATATAAGTGAAATTCTACCATAGGAGGATCTTCCCCATAATGAAAGTGAAAGTTTTGCACGAAGGTATTAGTGAGTAAGAGGTATTGGTCACACTTATCGTGGAGGAAGTCGGTGATGCCTGCATTCTCTGCCAAATATTAAAAATCATTATAAATTCTGGCCGCCTTCAAGAATGCATCACTTGGCCATTCACATGGCCGAACCTCCGCGGTGCGGGGAAGATTGTATTTGGGCTTCTCTTTCTTCTCATTTTCATTTTCTTTAGAACCCCGGCTTGAAGAGCCTCTTAACAATCTCCTCATCATTTTCTTCCTCTGAAAAATTTCTAAAATTTTAGTAACTCAAAATAAAAGTGAACAAAACTCAACAAAATTCAAAGCAACTACTCCCATAAGTGCCTAGAGGCTAAATCATGCATCAAAACTACTTGGGACCATACAAATTTAACATGCAAGCTCAAGAACAAGGTCACCACAGCAGCAAAAATTTGCAATATATAAAGCACTAGAACAAAAACTAATTGGACCATTGGAGGAGTCACATACCGAAGAACAATCCCCCAAAACAGTTTTGCAAATCGAGCTTTGCACAAGGAGATCGAAAATGGCAGCAAGATGAGCTAGGACACGGGTTTGAGCAATGGTGGGATTTTTTATGGAGGAGGACGGAGTGGATGGGTGCTGGAATAAGTGAGGGGGGGGGGGGCCTAGGCTTGTGGCCCACTGGTGCAGCCCCCTGGTGTGTTCTCAGTGCCAAATATTCTTAAATATTCTATAAAAAATCATACTAAATTTTCAGGGCATTTGGAGAACTTTTATTTCCAGGTCATTTTTTTTGTTGTATGGGTAATTCAGAAAACAGAAGTATAATAGTATTTTTGCTTTATTTATTCTAAACTACAGAAAGTAAAAGTTGGGTACAGAAGGTTGTGCTTTCTAAATTCATCCATCCCATGCCCGTCAAAAGGAATTCATTAACAAGGGTGATCAAGTCTTATTAACAAACTTCTTTCGAGTAACATGAAACCAGAGAATTTTCGAATAACACTAAGTTACCTCAACGGGGACAGGCATGTCCCCTACCATGATTATTTCATATTTCTTCTTGACAGTAGGGAGAGGGAATTTAAAACCTCCAATAGTAATTGTTGGAATTTCTCCAATAGAGTTGATACTATGAACTTGAGGTTGTTTCTTCGGAAAGTGCACTGTATGCTCATTACCATTAACATGAAAAGTGACATTGCCTTTGTTGCAATCAATAACAGCCCCTGCAGTGTTCAAAAAGGGACTACCAAGGATGATCGACATGCTGTCGTCCTCGGGAATATCAAGAATAACAAAGTCTGTTAAGATAGTAACGTTTGCAACCACAACTGGCACATCTTCGCAAATACCGATGGGTAAAGCGGTTGACTTATCAACCATTTGCAAAGAAATTTCAGTAGGTGTCAACTTATTCAAATCAAGTCTACGATATAAAGAGAAAGGCATAACACTAACACCGGCTCCCAAATCATATAAAGCGGTTTTAACATAGTTTCTTTTAATGGAGCATGGTATAGTTGGTATTCCTGGATCTCCTAATTTCTTTGGTACTCCACCCTTAAAAGTATAATTAGCAAGCATGGTGGAAATTTCAGCTTCTGGTATCTTTCTTTTATTAGTCACAATATCCTTCATATACTTAGCATAAGGAGACATTTTTAGAATATCAGTCAAGCGCATACGCAAAAAGACAGGTCTAAGCATTTCAACAAAGCGCTCAAAATCCTCATCATCCTTTTTCTTGGATGGCTTAGGAGGAAAGGGCATGGGTTTCTGAACCCAAGGTTCTCTTTCTTTACCATGCTTCCTAGCAACGAAGTCTCTTTTATCATATCTTTTATTCTTAGATTGTGGGTTATCAAGATCAACACTGGGTTCAATCTCCACATCATTATCATTACTAGGTTGAGCATCAACATGAACATCATCATTAACATTATCACCCAGTTCATGTTCATCACCAGGTTGTGTTTCAGCATCAGAAATAGAAATATCATTTGGGTTTTCATGTGTATCTATAACAGGTTCACTAGCAGCATGCAAAGTCCTATCATCATTCTTTTTCCTTTTATTACTGGGATGACTAGGTGCATCAGTATTAATTCTCTGAGAATCTTGCTCAATTCTCTTAGGATGGCCCTCAGGATACAAAGGTTCCTGAGTCATTTTACCACCTCTAGTCACAACTCTAACAGAATGATCATTGTTCTTACAATTCATCTCATAAAGCAAATCATTTTGTGCCTTAAGTACTTGCTCTACTTGAGTAGTTACCATGGAAGCATGTTTAATAATAAGCTTAAGATCATGAACAGTTCTACTCATATAATCACCTAAGCGATCAAGCATGTAAGCATTATGTTTCAATTGTCTACTAACATAAGCATTGAAATTTTCTTGTTTAACAATAAAGTTATCAAATTCATCCAAGCATTGACTAGCAGACTTATTATAAGGGATATCACCTTTGTCAAATCTATAGAGAGAATTTACCTCCACTACCTGTGTCGAGTTATCAAGGCCATGTATTTCTTCAATAGGTGGTAAATTCTTAACATCTTCAGCTTTAATACCTTTTTCTTTCATAGATTTCTTTGCTTCTTGCATATCTTCAGGACTGGGAAATAGAATACCTCTTTTCTTCGGAGTTGGCTTTGGAGGTGGTTCGGGGATGGTCCAATCATTATCATTGCTCAATATATTATTCAATAGTAGTTCAGCTTGTTCAACCGTTCGTTCCTTGAAAACACAATCAGCACAACTATCTAGGTGGTCCCTAGAAGCATCGGTTAGTCCATTATAAAAGATATCAAGTATTTCGTTTTTCTTGAGAGGATGATCAGGCAAAGCATTAAGTAATTGGAGAAGCCCCCCCCCCCCAAGCTTGTGGGAGACTCTCTTCTTCAATTTGCACAAAGTTAAATATTTCCTGTAAGGCACCTTGTTTCTTATGAGCAGGAAAATATTTTTCAGAGAAGTAATATATCATATCCTGGGAACTACGCACACAACCAGGAGCAAGAGATTTAAACCATAGCTTAGCATCACCCTTTAATGAGAAAGGAAACAACTTAATAATATAGTAGTAGCGAATTTTTTCCTCATGAGCGAATAGGGTGGCTATGTCATTCAATTTAGTAAGATGTGCCACAACATTTTCAGATTCATAACCATGGAAAGGATCAGATTCAACCAAAGTAATTAACTCACGATCGACAGAGAATTCATAATCCTTATCAGTAACAAAGATAGGTGAAGTAGCAAACTTAGGATCATATTGCATTCTAGCATTCAAAGATTTTTCTTTCCACTTGCATAGTAATTTCTTAAGATTGTCTCTATCTTTACAAGCAAGAAAGTCCCTAGCTACCTCTCCATCCATAACATAACCCTCAGGTATAACAGGCAATTCATATCTAGGAGAGCTAGGTCTAACAGGTATCTGAAAGTGTTCAGCTTCAATAATTTCATCAGTTTCAGAAATATCATCAGTTTCAGTGATCTCATTCTCTCTAACCCTAGCAAGTTGTTCATCAAGAAATTCACCCAAAGGCACAGTATTATCAAGCATAGCAGAAGTGGCATCATCAGTTACTTGCGACATATCAGAATTACTAGCAGGTGGTGGTGTCGCAAATTTACTCATAACAGAAGGTGAATCAAGTACAGAGCTAGATGGCAATTCCTTACATGTCCTCGTAGTTGAGGGATAGATCTTGGTTTTAGCATCTTTCAAATTCTTCATAGTGATCAACAGATATAAATCCCAAGTGACTCAGAGAATAAAGCTATGCTCCCCGGCAATGGCGCCATAAAAAGGTCTTGATAACCCACAAGTATAGGGGATCGCAATAGTTTTCGAGGGTAGAGTATTCAGCCCAAATTTATTGATTCGACACAAGGGGAGCCAAAGAATATTCTCAAGTATTAGCAGCTGAGTTGTCAATTCAACCACACCTGAAAGACTTAATATCTGCAGCAAAATATTTAGTAGCAAAGTAGTATGGAAGTAACGGTAACGATGGCAAAAGTAACAGTAGCAGTTTTGTAGTGATTGTAACAGTAGCAACGGAAAAGTAACTTAGCAAAGATCAATATGTGAAAAGCTCGTAGGCAATGGATCAGTGATGGATAATTATGTCGGATGGCATTCATCATGTAACAGTTATAACCTAGGGTGACGCAGAACTATCTCCAATTCATCAATATAATGTAGGCATGTATTCCGTATATAGTCATACGTTCTTATGGAAAAGAACTTGCATGACATCTTTTGTCCTACCCTCCGGTGGCAGCGGGGTCCTAATGGAAACTAAGGGATATTAAGGCCTCCTTTTAATAGAGAACCGGACCAAAGCATTAGCACTTAGTGAATACATGAACTCCTCAAACTATGGTAATCACCGGAAAGAATCCCAATTATTGTCACCTTGGGGTATGCGGATCATAACACATAATAGGTGTCTACAACTTGCAAGATAGGATCAAGAACACATATATATTCATGGAAACATAACAGGTTCAGATCTGAAATCATGGCACTCGGGCCCTAGTGACAAGCATTAAGCATAGCAAAGTCATAGCAACATCAATCTCAGAACATAGTGGATACTAGGGATCAAACCCTAACAAAACTAACTCGATTACATGGTAAATCTCATCCAACCCATCACCGTCTAGCAAGCCTACGATGGAATTACTCACGCACGGCGGTGAGCATCATGAAATTGGTGATGGAGGATGGTTGGTGATGACGACGGCGTCTATTTCCCCTCTCCGGAGCCCAAAACGGACTCCAGATCTGCCCTCCCGAGGAAGAACAGGAGGTGGCGGCGGCTCCGTATCGTGAAATGCGATGAACTCTTCTCTCCTATTTTTTTCTCCACGGATGTGAATATATAGAGTTGGAATTAGGGTCGGAGGAGGTCTGTGGGACCCACAAACCGCCAGGGCGCGCCCTAGGGGGGGCGCGCCCCCCTGGCTTGTGGCCAATGGGTGGACCCCCTCTGGTTGATTCTTTCGCCAATATTTTTTATTAATTCCAAAAATATTCTCCGTAAATTTTCGGGTCAATCCGAGAACTTTTATTTCTGCACAAAAATAACACTAAGGCAATTCTGCTGAAAACAGCGTCAGTTCGGGTTAGTTCCATTCAAATCATGCAAATTAGAGTCCAAAACAAGGGCAAAAGAGTTTGGAAAAGTAGATACAATGGAGACGTATCATGCATCATCCCTTCCTCTTTGGGGAAATACCGACGCAGTCTCAAGCCACGTTAGTGAGGGCAGCAAGGTTGATGAAGCGGCCCTCCGCGGTCGATCTCCCCTCTGGCAGGGTGCCGTAACGGAGGTGTAGATGGCCTCCCGTTGGAGCAGAGACTTGCGGCGGCGGAAAAAGTGTTTTGGGAGCGCTTCTGGTGTTTTTAGGATAGATGTGAATTTATAGGCCAGAGAACGACGCCGAGAGACGCACCAGGGGGCCACCACATATCTGGCCGCCCCCTGGTGGCGCGGTGGGATATGTGGTGGGGCCCTGGTGCCTCTTCCGTCCTTCCTCCGAAGCTTCTAGGTCTTGTATCGGTCCAGAAAAAATCGTCAAAATGTTTCGTGGCAATTGGACTTCGTTTGGTACTGTAACTCTGAAAAGGCAAAAACACGCAGAAAACAGGAACTGGCACTGGGCACTGAGTCAATAGGTTAGTGCTCAAAAATATTATAAATTGGTAAATAAATACCCAAAAAAATATCCTAGAATGATAATATATTAGCATGGAACAATCAAAAATTATAGATACATTGGAGACGTATCAGAGGGGCAATGGTGTCGACATCTTCATCGATGTCCTCGGCCTCCTCAGAGGCGTAGTCGAGCATATCGGTTAAATCTTCTATAGTGGATACTAAGTGGGTGGTGGGTGGGACGTAAAATTCCCCGTGGCCTGCCTCAAGACCTATCCGAGCATAGGGCGGGGCCGGGCCATCCTTAATGTTCATTGTCTGGATCCGGGCCAGCGTCTCATTCAATAGTGAGAGGTCAGCCGGATTAGCCTTCCAGAGATTTTCGGAGTCGGCCTCCGGCGTGTCGGCACAGGGAGCGTGTTCGGCCAAGGTTGACCCTTGGTCTTCGGACGTTATAATCGGATCCGAGCTCAAAGCCGGTTCCAAGATAAGAATCAACCCGGAGACGGGGTCGAGCAGAAGGCCCAAACTTAAAGCTTCGGGATTTCCAGGCTCATCGGGTGAAGCCGAGAGCCCAGTAAGGACCGGATCGCCCCGGGAGTCGGCGATGAACTCTAGGTTCCCAAACCTGATCTCCTGACCGGGGGCGAAACTTCCGACCTGGCCAAGGTGGTTGGTCAGATCAGCGTTCACCACGATGCTGCTGAACGCGAAGATCTGTCCAGGGACGAATACGGCCCTGCCGCAGATGTCACGACTGATGATTAGGCGAGCCATCGATCCTTTGGTGATCCCACAGCGGAACTCTCAATGAAAGCACCAATGTGGGTGTCAAAACCGGCAGATCTCGGGTAGGGGGTCCCGACATGTGGATCTTTGGATCAATGGGGAACAGGAAGCATATGGATAGTGTTTACCCAGGTTCAGGCCCTCTCGAGGAGGTAAAACCCTACGTCTTTCTTGATTATATTGATGTGAATGACGATTACCGAGTTGATCTACCATGAGATCAGATGAACTAAACCCTAGACGAGTAGGATGATGGTCCTCCCCCCTTCAAACTAAGCCCTCCGGTTTATATAGACACCAGGGGTACCTAAGGTTACACATGGTCGGTTGCCATCCGGGAATAAACATGCCGATTCCGCCATCTCGACTTGGAGGACACACCAAGGCACCAGAGGTTTCCTTCCCGAACACGGAGTCACCTTATAGCTCGGCCTTCCAGCAATAGTCGTAGAGCAGCCCACCTGTCCGACCCATAAGGGATAGACCGGCGGCCCGAGGACCCCTTATTCCCGGACTTCCTTACCCCCCCCTCTCCCTTTCCTCTTATAAATAGTGGAGGGGAGGGGAGGGCTAAATACAACAAGTCTTCTCCCTTGAGGCAGCCCTCTCCCTCTCATCTCTCCCATTCTTCCTCGTTTGCAGTTCCGGAGGCGCTTGGCGAAGCCCTGCTGGCACTGCTCCACCATCATCTCCACCATGCCGTCGTGCTGGTCGAGATCCCATCTACTTCTCCGCCCTCTCTTGCTGGAACAAGAAGGCGGAGACGTCATCAAGCCGCACGTGTGCTGAACGTGGAGGTGTCGTCCGTTCGGCGCTGGATCGGATTGGATCGTGAAGAGTAAGACTACATCAACCGCGTAATATACGCGTCCGCTTAATGGTCTATGAGGGTACGTGGACACACTCTCCCCTCTCGTTGTTATGCATCTCCATAGATAGATCTTGGGTGTTCGTAGGATTTTTTTTTGTTTTCCATGCTTCGTTCCCCAACATGTGGATATTGAGAACGGAGTGATGAGGATCTTTGACAACCACCGACAAGTGATAGCGCATGTGAATCGCACACGAAACAGGCTCTATATCCTCTACCTTGATCAATCTCAACCAGAGTGTTGGCTCGCCAAGAGTGATGATGATTCGTGGTTATGGCATGCTAGATTTGGATACTTTAACTTCTATGCCTTGAAGAAGATGTCGAAGATGGAGATGGTATCCGTGATGCCATTTATCGGCCATGTTGATCGAGTATCTGGTGGGTGCTTGGTTGGAAAACAGCACCGGAAACCGTTCCCTACTCAGTCTACCTATCGCGCAAGAGATGCACTCGAGCTGCTCCATGGTGATCTATGTGTCCCTATCACCCCAGCAACTCACGCAGGAAAGAAGTACTTCTTCCTTGTCGAAGATGACTACTCGAGATATATGTGGGTCGTTCTCCTACGATATAAAGATGAGGCGTTCGAAGTGTTCAAGAAGCTGAAGGCTGCAACGGAGATGGAACACAAGCTGAAGGTTCGTCCTCTACGAACAAATCGCGGCAATGAGTTTACGTCGAAGGAGTTCAACGACTACTGCGAGAAGGTTGGCATAAAAAGGTTCCTCACGACACCTTATACGCCGCAATAGAACGAGGTTGTTGAAAGGCGCAATCGAATTGTCGTTGATATGGCAAGGAGTTTACTCAAGAGCAAGAACTTGCCGGGGACTTTTTTGGGGGGTGGAAGTTGTCTTGACGGCGGTCTAACTTCTCAACCGGGCTACAAGAAAGGCGGTGATCGGCAAGACTCCATATGAAGCAATTTATGGACGTAAGCCGAATGTGTCTCATCTATTGACGTTCGGGTGTGTGGCGCATGTGAAGATGGCGGAGCCGCATCTCTCAAAGCTTGACGATCGAAGCACCAAGATGGTGTTCATCGGATGCGAGAGAAGTTCTGGCATCAAGGCATACCGCTTCTACGATCCATGAACCAAGCATCTACGTATTTCATGTGACATCGTGTGTGAAGAAAACCAAGCGTGGAATTGGAGGGCCGTAGTCGATGATGCTCCAAACGTAACATATTCACGGTTGAATTTTCAACTGATGATGATGTAGGGGAGGGCGTGCAGGTGGTTGGCAAGACACCCAACCAAGGTGACCACAATGGTAGTAATCATCATGGTGCCGACACCGACGATGACGCGCATAGGTTGCTAGGTGATAGCGACAACGACGCGCATGACACGGGCGGAGATATCGGCAACGACATGGACAATGAGGCGCATAGTGATGATGAAAATCAACATGATGGTCATGGTCACGACCACTACGCCGACGACGCGGATGTTGACGGCACGCCCGGAACTCACCCGTCTTCCTCAAGTGCATCGACACCGACACAATTTGCGTCGCCTCCTTCGCAAGCCACAACTGACCCCTTCGGGCCTCGTCGCTACAAGACCCCCAAGAAAGTCTACAAGTACACAAAGCTAGTTACACTCGAGAACTTCGGACTATGTTTGCTTGGAGTTGAGGAGCCGGCGAACTTCGTAGAGGCGAGCAAAAGTCCTAGTTGGACGCACGCCATGGATGAGGAGATGAACGCGAATGAGAGCAATGTCACCTGGACTTTGGTAACCTGACCTTCAAGCCAAAAGTCCATAGGTTTGAAGTGGATTTACAAGTTTAAGAAGGACACAGAGGGTGCTATTGTGAAGTACAAGGCAAGACTCGTCGCAAAGGACTACGTGCAGCGTGGAACAACCCCTCCAAACTTCGTCTTTCTTCTCGTAGCTGAGGGGTTGTTCCACGTACATTTCTTTTGTGAGATCATCGTTGAAGAAAGCAGATTTAACATTCATATGATGAACCTTCCAATCCTCTTGTGCTGCCAAAGATAGGAGTACTCTCACTGTCTCGAGTCGAGTGATCGGTACAAACACTTCATCATAGTCAACTCTTTGACGTTGTACATAGCCCGTAAAGTGCCTTCTTAAACTTGTAAACTTTCCCTCTCGTAACTTGTAAACTTCGGTCTAACTTCACGTCGACACGTTCCACCGACGATGCCAAGAGGATCGATCGATCCAATCTAGTTAAACTAGCTCAGTACGGCAAACGTGAGTTGTTCATCAATTAAGCTGCTAGCTAGATTTGCTGCACGTGCACGCTGCTGCTCCGGTTAATTGATCTAGTGATCAAAATCCAACAGGGTCTCGTCGCCCGCTGGGCGCGCTTGACAAAACGAACATTGCAACAATGGCAGATTTGTTTGATTATTCTGGAAGGGCATGGGATATGCAGACTCTTGAATGGGCGTTGTTGCCGGCTGATATTTGCGACATCCTGAAGGTGCCAGTAGGAGGAACATGGATTACCCAACATTGAATAACACAAAAAATGGGGTGTTCATAGTACGCTCAGCCTACCATCTTGCTATGGAGATTAAACTCTTACGTTCTGGGTCGCCGGAGTCGTCATCATCAGTCACAGCGCACCAGGGATGGATTGAGCTATGGGACACCAATGTCTCAGGCAAATTAAAAGGGTCTTGATATTCACCACACGTGTGGCATATTAGACATCCGCCCACACACCATGTGTAGCGTACGCAGAAGGCAGTCCACACGGATCGTGTGTGGGCGAACAATAGAACTGCCCACACGTGTGGGCGCAGCTACTTCGTGCCACACGCCCAATAAGTACTACTCATCCCCACCCGCGCGTGTGGCACGAAGCAAATCTGCCCACACGTCCTGGCGCAGCTACGTTAGTTACCCCCGGTACGATACTTTAGTTACCCCCTTGGATGGCAACTCTAGTTACCCGGGATGGCAACTGCAGTTGTAAAAGCATGGAACTCTCTTTGTTTTAGTTAACTATAGTTACCCATGGGATGAAACTTTAGTTACCCGGGGATACTTGTCATGTGTGTTTACCTAGTTGTCACGTGTGGTCCAACAATAGTTGCCATGTATGGTTAATCGTAGTTGCCATGTGTGTTTACCTGGTTGCCACGTACGCACATCTGCATTTGCCATCTAGAAACGAATCATAGTTGCCATGTGTGTTTACGTAGTTGCCACGTACGCGCAACTGCAGTTGCCATCTAGCAACGTACGTGTGTCGTGTGGGCGAAGAGCAGTTCGCCCACACACGCGTGGACTAGGTGGTGACTGTGTGGGCAGAAACTGGTTTGCCCACATGGTGCAACTGGCAACCGCATGTTGTGGGTCGTGTGGACGAACTCTCCAACGCCCACACACACGATGATGCCTACGTGACACTGAAATTCCAACATATTCCTTTAAGATTCGTGCAAAACAGAATCAACGTGGATAGACGCGTGTAGACGAAATACAAACCTGCCACACGTGTGGACGTTATCATTTTCCAATTAAAAATACATGCGAGGCTGGCTCAGAATGGTCTGGCCGTAGGGGCCGAGCTGCAGCGTGGCATATTAAACAAGGAGTCATGTGTCTGGTTTGTAGCAGGGAAGAGACATCAATCCCTCCATCGGTTTTGGAAATGCCCTCATGCTCAGCATGTGTGGGCAGTTGTTAATGAAGAGAGAGGAGATGACATGTTCTCAGTGCCCACAACAATTCACACGCAACAACAGCTAGGGAGATGGATGCTTGACTGGTTTGGCAAAGCGTGTGAAGCGAATAAGGTCGTCTTTATGATGGTTTTATATTACATGTGGCTAGCAAGAAATGCGACGAGACACGGAAAGCTCGTTGAGGATGCTAGATCCCTGGTTGATCGTGTCTGCGCACTGTTGGATGAATGGGCAAATGTCCATGCTCCACCGGTTACCACACAAGGAAGGGGGAACGCCAACGGAGGAGTGGCACCCTCCGAACCGACGATGGCTGAAAATTAATGTCGATGGAGCGACGGCGAAGGGGGGCGGCTCCGGAGGCAATGGAGAGGTTGTATGCGATTATCATGGCGTGTTCATGGGAGGTTCATGCCATTTTTTTCTTTCATCTGTCATGGATACTGAACATGTGGAGTTGTTGGCTTGTCGGGAGAGGAGGAGAGGTGGATGTCATTAAGTTCAAAATAAATGGTTTGGAAGTGACTGGGAGTGACAGAGGATGAGAGGTTTGCGCGGTCTCCTTTTTACTACCTCCGTCTGGCTTTATTAGTCCCCTTCGTATTTTATGCTCAACTTTGATCGTAGATTTGACTAACAAATTATAAGTTGTATGTCACAAAATTTATATTGTTGGATTCATATTTGAAAGAGGTTTCCAGTGATACTATTTTTAGGCACTAGTAGAAAACAGGCCATTAGTTCCGGTTGGGAAGGGCCTTTAGTCCCGGTTCCCCAACCGGGACTAAAGTATAGAGACTAAAGGGTCCAAGCCTTTAGTCCCGGTTGGCTACGAACCGGGCCACGTGGTCGGCAGCGTGCGCCAGGGCATGGGGACCTTTGGTCCCGGTTGGTAACACCAACCAGGACTAAAGGTTTAGGGGTTTAGGTGTTTAGGAGTTTAATTAGTGTTTATTGTTTATTTTTCCTTTTCATTTTGTGTTTTCCATTTAATTCTTTTTCATTTCAAACATATTTTACGCTACTACATACTGTACACGTTATGCATATATAATAGAATTTCTCGTAGAACCGATCATATATCATAAAATTTCTCGTACAAGCAATCATATATCATAGAATTTCTCGTACGACCACATGCATACACATATATATATATATACAATTTGGTATATACAATTTCTCGTACAATTTGCAGATCATTTGCGGATCGGGTAATGGTATTCTCCGTTGAGAGATATGACCTGCTGAAGCAAAAATCCCGCAATTTCCTCTTGAATTGCTCGTATGCGGTCCGTTGGTAGGAGCTTATCCCGCATCTCGTGCATCTTTAAAGAAGGAGATCAATATGAACATGTTAGTTGTGCGTATATGTATTAGATCATGATAAAAAAATATGAATGGTGTTTACGTACCCAAAGATCTCTTGCACTCTTGCTGCTTTCGGTCATAAAGCGAATGTTCTCGCAAACGTAATATGCACATATTTCAGTCCCCTGTGCCTGCCTCATGCACTTTACAAGAATAGAATTCAATCAGATAATAATGAAGCATGACAATGGTATTGAAACTAGAATTAAAGAGATGCGCGGACGTAGCTAGTACTACTAAATTACCCTGGGCTTTCACCATCTCAACTCTGGTTTCCATTCACCGGTGACCTCTTTGATGAAACGTTTCCAAACCCTGCCCGGCAAACAAAATGAATAAAGGAGTTATTAATTACTTGATATCAGGAAATGAACTAATAAAGAAGCCGACATAGTGCGTCAATGATTGAAATTACCTTTCGAGCAACGAATGCAAGCTTATGTAATCTTCAGGGTCTTTACTTAGCGAGTCCAGTACTTCAACAGTTCCATCGTCAACTCTAATGATTAGAAGGATCCAGTGGTAGCTACGCACACGATTTGTATAAGCGGGCATGCATAACTCATCAACTACACTTACCATCGAGTATATATATAAGCAAAAATAGAATTTGTAGTACAAGATAGTAACACTCACTGGAAGTTCCAAGGTAAAATTATTTCTGGTTTGTACTTTAGGGCCTTCAAAAACCTTAGAAGCAATTTCTCCATGTCTTTAGGGTGCCTTCTCAACACTTCTTCATTAACGGTATTTGGGTCAATGAACCCAATGCCATAGACTCCAGCTCTTTTCAATTCAAAAATCTTCATTCTGCATAATACCACACAAAAGAATATAGTGAGTATAATAACAGGCAATGAACGAGCTGAGCTAGAGACTTAAATTACAGAAAAAATCACTTACAGACAATAGCAACTGACGATAGATTTGTCGAGTGCTTTTTGATTGAATAACTGAAAAAATTCTTCATTTTCAATCCACAAATCTTTTTCATGGATGTAATGCTCTTTGTCGATTTTCACCATGAGGCTCTCTCGCTCGTCCTTTACTTCTCTCATGTACCAGTCATGCAATTTGTACATTTGCGTTGTTAGAAGCTTCTCGTCGTCAGGAGTGACCAGAGGTTTCCCGGGGACATATTGCCATGCTATTTCCTTCCGATCCAACGGTGGAAATTCCTCGATCTCTAGGAATTGTTCAACGGTGATACCAAGCAATCTAGCTTTCTCTCTATCAGCGTCGGTTATTACCACGTTATTGGCACTCACCTTGAGCGGGCTGATCGATTGGACTGCCTGTTCTCCGAGCTGGGGAACAGTTTTCCCGCATTTACTGCTACCGCTCGACTTCTATCTTTTTTGGGATTCATAGGACTTGGTAATACATCATTCATAGTCTGATACCGGCCTTTTCTCCGCCGGTTTAGCTGCTTCAATAAAGTGTTGTACGACCTCGTCGAGTACTTTCTCCTTTGGCGGCGGGGCGCTTTCGGTCCAAAATGGGCCCGCAAAGCGAGATTCACTGATTCATCGAGTTCCTCGAGAGTCATATCATAAGCTAACTTCTTTTTGGTAGGAGGCTCGGGTTTGTTCTTTTGTGTTCTCTTCCGCTTTGGAGACGATGGATATCGATATCGCGTACGTCTCGCGCTAGGCTCCGTCTCGGGGTGGGATGGACTCTGCTGACGTGGCGGAGCTTGATATCGCGGACTCGCCATGCGCTCCGTCTCGGGGTGGGATGGATTCGGCTGGCGCGGCGGAGATGGATATGGCGGACTCACCCTGCGCTCCATCTCGGGGAGGGTTGGAGTCTGCTGATGCGGCGGACTTGGAGGAGGAGTCGGTGGTCTTGGCACCGAGTTTGGAAACACGATGCATTCCTTTTTCCATAAAATGACACAACGCCTGGCTTCTCCCAGTGTCCGCTCCCCTTCACCTCCAAGGTAGTCAAGATCTAGTGATTCATATGCCGACACAACTTGATCCACCCCGACACGAGCATAGCCAGGTGGAATCGGATTGCCATGGAAAGTTGCTTCAGGTCCACTCGGTAAAGCAAACCCGTCCGCCGCCTTCATGGATATGTTCTTCAGTTTCATGTGTAGCTCACAAGGTGTCGACTCTAGGATATCATCCACGGGGTAGTGAGCCAGCAGTGCATCATCGGTCGCGACCCCCGTGGAACCCACGCTGCTTTTCGTCATAGATGATGGAATGGTACCATCCAATGCTGGATCTGGTTGCTGCTGCTACTGAGACGCGCCTTGCTGGCTAAGTTTTTTGCTTTGCTCCTGCTGCATATTATATTTGCGTTCCAAGTCCTGAATCCGATCTACTTCATGCTTCTTCTTTCTGTCACGAGTTCTGTAGCCGTCGTTCCAATCCGCAAACCCCAGAAACCACGGAACCATGCCTTTGCCTCGTGTTCGTCCCGGGTGTTCAGGATTCTTGAGGGCGCGCGAAAGCTCGTCCTTCTCTCTCTCGGGCTCGTACACACCCGCTCGAGCTTCTTCTATTGCTTTAAGTAACTCGTCCGTGGCTTCTTTAAGACTTGCCTGTTCAAGAACCTCCCCTGTCTTTGGGTCCAACTTTCCCCCATGTGCATAAAACCAAGTCATGCACCTCTCGGGCCAAGTCTCTGTTACTGGAGTGACCCCTGCAGCCTTCATGTTTCTCTCAGATTCATCCCACTTAGGCAACCCATACTTATAGCCGTCTGGCCCCAGACGATGGTGCCACTTTTTTTTGTTGGCATTTATCTTGTTTATTCTCGACCGTTTCTTAGCTTCTTCTGATTCCTTGAACTTCACAAATTCGTTCCAGTCATCTGCTAACTTCACATATTCTCCTTTGAATTCTGGAGTCTTCCTTCTGTTTTCCACGTAACTTTTCCATAATCTTTTCTTCCAAGACTGGAATTGTGTGGCCATCTTCTTAAGAGCACACTTCTTGACTTTCTCCCGTTGGAGATCTGTGAGACCCTCTGGTAGGGTGAAATGTTTCATGAGCTCCTCCCAAAGCAGATCTTTTGCTCTTTGGCTGACAAAAGAAACTGATTGGGTATCTTTTGGCTGATTCCATTCTTGAACGGTGATCTGGATTTGGTCCCTAACGATAACTCCGCATTGACGTATAAATTTGTCCGCATTCTCTTTAGGAGCAATCGGTTAGCCATCTGCTCTGATTTGATCGATGTTAAACTTTACGCCTTGTTTCAACTTTTTTGTCGGGCCACGTTTAACCCTTGTAGAAGATTTGCTCGATCCGGAGGGCTAAAAGGAAGAAAGATTCGTTAATATATACAAATCAATCAATACATCTGATGATCACCAGAGGGCAAATTAATACCTCGCCGAACTCTGTTAAATGGACAAAAATTTCTTTGCCATCGTCATTGTCAGCTGGTTCGCCTTCGTCTCTTGGTTGTTCTTCCTCAATTCCCTCACCGGATGGGTTAAGGTATTGTGAGCCATCATCTACTTCATTCTCTTCGTTTCTGAAGCGTATCAGGTCGTACATGGCATTCTCTTGATCATGGTCTCTGTCTCTACCGTCCATAGCTTAACTAATCCAGAACAAATATAAAACAATTAGAATGCATTCAATAAGCAGAACCGGAGATATGCAAATCAATACAAGGCAATGCAACAATACGATCATATAATATCACTAATACATCATCGAATAGTATCACTAATACATCATCGAATATAATATCACTAATACAGATCTAGTTGACGTCTCGCGGCGCAGGCGGTGGACACCCAAAGATAAGGAACTATGACAGGATCATAGCTCGGGTGTGATCCCTGAAGAACCTGCCAGGTATTGGAGAACCTGGCGTCCAACGTAGCCATGTAGCGTCGGACGTGCTCGTCCTCCTCCCTGACACGGCGACGTACCACCTCCACGGGGGCCGGCTCCCTCTGCACCGACAGTGGTCCACGCGACCGCCACCAAATAACCTTCGGGTCGACGACGGGGCCATGATTCCTCACCAAGCTCCGTGCCCCGGAAGGCAGCACCTCCCAGTGCCAGCCCGGCGGAGCCCAGTCCCGGACATGCTGGCGCCTCTCAAGCAGGTGGTCGACGGCGCCGAGTCGACGACGAGGATGCGGGCCAGGCACCGTTGACGTCGAGAACAAATTCTACAACTATTTAAATTCCTATTGTTTAATAAACTTTAATAAAGATGATTGCATTTAACAACTATGGCAATAATAACGAGAACCACGAATCCCGAGTCGACGAACCCCGAGTCCCCGACTATCGCCGGTGAGGAGTCCCCGATGCTGACACCAGCCTGGGGTCCCCAGGCTGACACCAGCTCGTGGGGGCCCCAGGCTGACACCAACCTGCCACCACCCCTTTAGTCCCGGTTTGTGATACAAACCGGGACTATAGGTCCCAAATGAACCGGGACTAATGGTGCCCGTGCCCCCTGACCGCTCCTAGCCGTTGGAACCGGGACTAATGGTCACATTAGTCCCGGGCCAAAGCCAAACCGAGACTAAAGGGTTAAACGGAAGGCCTGTTTTCTACTAGTGAGGGTATATAACTTATATTTTAATAGTTAAATAAAGGTTAAAGTTTAACCCAAACTACATGGAGAAATAATAAACCAGGACGGAGGTAGTATCTCATTTCTAGCTCCTTGTTCGTACGACATGTGCGCTCATCATCATGGCGTTTTAGCTAGCTAAGTAACCTCATTTAGCTCACGCGCGCATGACAAACATGACGTGACGTGACATGACATGATTGGCATTCCGGCCGCGCGCATTAGTAGGTAGACACGTACCACACAAGGAGGAACGCCAACGGAGGAGTGGCGCCCCCCAGACCAAGGATCTGTGGCGGAGACAGGGGGACCAGGAGGGCCGTAGCCCCCCCTAACAATATTGTGGTAAGCCTAATATACATGGTCATAGATGATTAATTGTTCCTAATTTGATGTATTCTAACTAGCTGGCCATCCTTAACAAGGATTTAGTGCACTTGGCCCTTCTCATGTTATTTTCCTGGCTCCGCCATTGCCAAGGATGGCTGAAAATTAATGTTGATGGAGCGACAGCGAAGGGGGATGGATACGGAGGCGGTGGAGTGGTCGTATGTGATCATCATGGCGGGAGGTTCATACCATTTTTTTCCATCCATCACAGATCCAGAACATGCGGAGCTGTTGGCTTGTCGGCGCGGTGTCCAGCTGGCGATTGAAGCGGGCGCGCGCCTGGAGATGGACAATCTGGGAGTCAAACAAGAGTTATCTTTGACGGGGCTAGCTAAGTCCCGGTACGGCCCCTCATAGAAGAGATCAAGGAGCTTCTTGGCTCTCACGATCAATTTCGTGTGTGTTGGGCTAGGCGTTCCGCGAATCGTGCGGCACATAATCTAGCTAGGGATGGCTGCCTTAATAAGTTGTGCAAGACTTGGTTTTCAATTCCCCCTTCTTGTATTCATGACATTATTGTGGCCGAGGCCACTTAGTTAATAAATTGTAAGCAACGTTCCACTAAATAAAAGTAAATGTCCTAATAGTAGGTAACAACCACATGAATTTTCACGGGAACGTGGGCTTTCCACTAGGAGCTCCATGACACTGGACCATTTGGGGCTTTCTCCTCGAGGTACTAGACAATTTGGGTTTCTGCCAACGCTGGCATGACTGGATTTGCATGTCCCTCAGCTCCTTGATATCGCGCGTCCTCCTCAACGGCTCCCCTGAACCCGCTTTTGCTCACAAGAAAGGCCTCTGGCAAGGAAATCCAATTTCTCCTTTGCTATTCATCATTTCCATCGACCCCCTCTACCACATGATCCGTGTGGTGGCCAATTCTGGCGTACTCTTGCCGGTGCGTGCTAGAGCGGCGCGCTGCCGGATTTCACTATACATTGATGATACCTTCGCCAACCCCAACAAAGATGAGCTTACCACGATTAATTCCACCCTCGACTGTTTTGGTAATGCTTCCGGGTTGATCACTAACATCCTTAAGACTGAGATCTACCCAATCCGTGCGAGGGCATGGACCTACAAGACCTCCTCACGGTTTCCCCGGCAAAGATCGCCTCCTTCCCGGGAAAGTACACGGGTCTACCCCTTCACTTTCGCTGATTACGTAAGGTTCAACTCCAACCGATGATCGATAAGGTTCATGGCAGGCTACCCGGATGGAAGGGCAATAATATCGCCCGAGCGGGCAGGGTGGCTCTTACCAAGTAATTCCTCACCTCAATCGCCACTTACCAGATGACGGTCATCCCACTGCTGAAATGCGCCAGTGCCAAGCTGAACAAGATCATGCACTGTTTTATCTGGTCGGGAGATGATAGCGACACTGCTGATGTCGGGCACTAGATGGTTAACTGGAAGATGGTCTGTTGGCCTACGAAGCTTGGTATTGCAGACCCGAAATGCTTTAAGAGGGCGCTAAGACTGTGGTGGCTCCGGCTACAACGAAACGACCTTGAGAGACCATGGGCTGGAACTCAGCTCCTTTGTGATGCCGCGGAGTTGGTCCTCTTCAGGGGATCCCTCCACGACCATTACCATCGGAGATGGGCAAAAGGCATCCTTCTAGCACGACAACTGGACTTGTAATTAAGGGGGCACTTTGGCTGCAATGCCCTCGTGTCTTCGCCATCACTTCGAGGCCGCCCAGCGATACTTGACCTTCAGGCCCTGAGTAGTTCCAATTCATGAGTAGTTAACATGTGGCTTTGTCTAGGATCCTTGAAATCTTGGGCTTTTTGGCATGCCCCCTTTTAAAACATGTCACCTTGTAAATACTTCACTCTCTTCTTAATGAAAAGACAGCACTCTTGCGGTTCCTGGAAAAAAAAAAGCTAGAGGCGCGGATGATAAGTTCGAAGGACATTAATGAAACATATGTTTCTGTCAGGGAGAGTGGACGATCTGGATACCACGACAAACTGTACCGGTTATCACAACATATGGGATGAGTGTTTGTGTTATAAAAAGACAATAACTAGTTCATCGAATGATGCATCAACCCTGTTGGCCCAAGAAACAATTAAAAGGGAAAGAATTATGTAACAGAAAACAATCACCACCACATGTATTAACAAAACCGTCAATAATGAAAGGTACTGTATATAACAAGATCAAAAATCATGGTCCATATAAGTCAATAATACAAAACTGACGCTACATGAACGGATCGATCTTCCCCTCATAGGATGGATTCACGCTCGGATTATGACGCTATCAACCTCGCAAAGAACAATAGACCATGTCAGTCACCGCCGCAACGGGTCTCCCGACCCACCCAAGGCGTGTAGATGTCTCCCGAGTGGGAGTCCCCCTCGTACGTGCCCCCCGAGAAGGAGTACCCGTCGACGGACCCGTCCGCCTCATAGGGCTCTGTGTCGAAGTGCTCTCCGGCGAACGGCTCCCCGACGAACGACTCCCCGGCGAACCCCTCTCCCACGAACGAATCTCCGACAAACGTTTTCGGCCCGTGCTGCTCCTGGCACGTCGTCGACTTGGCGGCCTCGAATCGCCGGAGCACGCCGGTGAGGTCGGCCGCCACCTCCTCCGCCGCAGGCGCGTGGGTCTTCCCCTTGTAGAGCTCGAGCAGCTCCTCCTTGGTCTTCTCGATGCGCTTGTCGACGGGCGCGCCGCGGCCGCCGACACGGGTCGTGCTGCTGAAGAGGCAGCGAGAGACCACCAAGGCCATCGCCGCCGCCGCCGCGGGGGCCGGAGCCCACGCAGATCCCCGTAGAAGCGCCCGTGCAAAAACTGACGAAAGCTGCATCGCCATCGCTCCAATTGATTTCAGGCCCTGATTGCTTGGATATGATGATCCTCTCCCCACGTTAGGTTACTTTTTTCTATATATATAATGCACCTGAGAGTTCGAGTCGGACTTTTTTTTCTTTGAGCAGTATAGTTCGAGTCGGACTTAAGAGGGGAGCACGGGCGCTCACGCACCTCCCATCATCATGGGTCGGCCCGGTTCCCCTAATTGCTCATAAAAAAAAATTGTTTTCTTTGTTTTTTATTTCTCTGGTTCACTTGGTAGAGTCAGTTCCCAGTTGACCGGTCGTTGTTGACCGTTGTCCAGTGCCCACGTAAGACGTTGACTTTCACAAAAAAGTTAAAGGTTAAAAAAAAGGTTTGTGAATTTGAAAGGAAAGAAAACAAAAAAAGTTCATGAAATCTGAAAAAAAATCATAGATTTTTGGAAAAAAGTTCATCATTTTTTAAACAAAATCGTTGATTTCCCAAAAAATTCATTTTTGAAAAAAGGTCATCGATTTAGAAAAGGAGTTCCTAAAAGTTCATCAAAAATTTAAAAAGTTCACTGGTTTTGAAAAATAAGGTTTCATCTCCATAAGAGTGGCTGAGTTTTGACGTTGGCTCGCCAAGCCTATCACAACCCTCCTCCTTTACCCGGGCTTGGGACCGGCTATGTTGAGACAACATAGGCGGAGTTTACATAGAGAAGTACAAGATGGCAAAGAAGGCCGCAAAGCGAGCTGTGAGTGAAGCAAGGGGTCGGGCGTATGAGGACCTCTACCAACGGTTAGACACGAAGGAAGGCGAAAGGGACATCTATAAGATGGCCAAGATCCGAGAGAGGAAGACGAGGGATGTTGACCAAATCAAGTGCATCAAGGACGGAGCAGATCAACTCCTGGTGAAGAACGAGGAGATTAAACATAGATGGCGGGAGTACTTTGACAAGCTGTTCAATGGGGAGAGTGAGAGCTCTACCATTGATCTGGACGACTCCTTTGATGATGCTAGCATGCGTTTTGTACGGCGAATTCAGGAGTCGGAGGTCAAGGAGGCTTTAAAAAGGATGAAAGGAGGCAAGGCGATGTGCCCTGATTGTATCCCCATTGAGGTGTGGAGAGGCCTCGGGGACATAGCGATAGTATGGCTAACCAAACTTTTCAACCACATTTTTCGGGCAAACAAGATGCCAGAAGAATGGAGACGGAGTATATTAGTACCAATCTTCAAGAACAAGGGGGATGTTCAGAGTTGTACTAATTACCGTGGAATTAAATTGATGAGCCATACAATGAAGCTATGGGAAAGAGTCATTGAGCACCACTTAAGAAGAATGACAAGCGTGACCAAAAATCAGTTTGGTTTCATGCCTGGGAGGTCGACCATGGAAGCCATTTTCTTGGTACGACAACTTATGGAGAGATATAGGGAGCAAAAGAAGGACCTGCATATGGTGTTCATTGACTTGGAGAAGGCCTATGATAAGATACCGCAGAATGTTATGTGGTGGGCCTTGGAAAAACACAAAGTCCCAACAAAGTACATTACCCTCATCAAGGACATGTATGATAATGTTGTGACAAGTGTTCGAACAAGTGATGGCGATACTGATGACTTCCCGATTAAGATAGGACTGCATCAAGGGTCAGCTTTGAGCCCTTATCTTTTTGCCTTGGTGATGGATGAGGTCACACGGGATATACAAGGAGATATCCCATGGTGTATGCTCTTTGCGGACGATGTGATGCTAGTCGATAAGAGTCGGACGGGGGTCAACAGGAAGTTGGAGTTATGGAGGCAAACCTTGGAACGAAAGGTTTTAGGCTTAGTAGGACTAAAACCGAGTACATGAGGTGCGCTTTCAGTACTACTAGGCACGAGGAGGAGGAGGATGTTAGCCTTGATGGGCAGGTGGTGCCTCAGAAGGACACCTTTTGATATTTGGGGTCAATGTTGCAGAAGGATGGGGATATCGATGAAGATGTGAACCATCGAATTAAAGCCGGATGGATGAAGTGGCGCCAAGCTTCTGACATTCTCTGTGACAAGAGGGTGCCACAAAAGCTAAAAGGCAAGTTCTATAGGACGGCGGTTTGACCTGCAATGTTGTATGGCGCTGAGTGTTGGCCGACTAAAAGGCGACATGTGCAAGTTAGGTGTGGCGGAGATGCGCATGTTGAGATGGATGTGTGGCCACACAAGGAAGGACCGAATCCGGAATGATGATATACGAGATAGAGTTGGGGTAGCGCCAATTGAAGAGAAGCTTGTCCAACATCGTCTGAGATGGTTTGGACATATTCAGCGCAGGCCTCCAGAAGCCCCAGTGCATAGCGGACGGCTAAAGCATGCTAATAATGTCAAAAGAGGCCGGGGTAGACCGAACTTGACATGGAAGAGTCCGTAAAGAGAGATCTGAAGGATTGGAGCATCACCAAAGAACTAGCCATGGACAGGGGTGCGTGGAAGCTTGCTATCCATGTGCCAGAACCATGAGTTGGTCGCGAGATCTTATGGGTTTCACCTCTAGCCTACCCCAACTTGTTTGGGACTAAAGGCTTTGTTGTTGTTGTTGGTGGTGGTGGTGGTGGTTTTGAAAAATAAGTTAATTGATTTCCAAAAAAAGTTCATCGGTTTTTGGAAAATATCATCAAATCTGAGAAAATAAAATAAAAGAAAAATGGTCCAGAAAACCAAATAAGAAAAAAGGAAAAAAAATCCGGCAGAAAGTTTCCCAAAACCGGGGAGGAGAGATTCGCCTTCTATTTGGCGCTGCAGGCGCCCGTTAATGTGTAGTTTGCAAACAGGCGCCTGCAGCACTCCCAGATGGGCCGGCCCATTTCTATGTTTCATTTTTCTTGTTTCTGGAAATGTAAAAAAGGTGTGACAGCCGGAGTTCGAACCCGCGACTCCTTCGTTGTGTCGGCTTATCCCTCAGTGGCCGTCACCCCGCGTTTGTAATGATACTTTGCTTTTGCCTTTTATATTCCGTTCTCCAGTTCGGTTTTCTTTTTTCTTATTCTTATTCTTTTTTCTTTTTTAATGCGTCTTTTTCTAAAAGTTCCTGAACTTTTTTTCTAAATTGATGAACTTTTTAAAAATTAGGTAATTTCTGTTCAAATTCGATGAACTTTTTTCAAAACCGATGAAATCTTTTTCAATTTCGATGAACTTTTTAAGATTTGATGAACTTTTTTTAAAATCCGGTGAACCTCTTTTTAATATGCCAAGATATATGGGAGGCCTTGACTTCAGTGATTTAAAACATTTTAACCTGTCTCTATTGACACGACAGACATGGAGGATTCTGAGTCCCTAAGTGTGCGTATCCTTAAAGTAGTATATTTCTCAATTTTAGAAGCTCAACTTGGCACCCGTCCATCTCAGCTGTGGCGCTCAATCCTAGAAGGGGGGGTATAATCTTCCGCAAAGGGGGTGGTATAATGAAACAAGGGCTTATCAGACGCGTTGGGGATGGTACCACCACCCACATATGGAATACGAACTGGAAAGTATATAAGAGAATATGTGGCTAGAGCTTTGGAAAGTATATGTACCAGCAAAGATTAGAGTCTTTCCTTGGAGGCTTGCTCATCAATCAATTTCTATGGAGGATGTGTGCATGAGTAGGCACATGTCGACTTCATGTACTTGCGTGGTATGTGGTATGCCTGGTTCTTGGTGCCATAGCTTGGTGGAGTGCATGATGGCTTGGTGGGCCGGGTGGACCACGAGATACTTAAGCAAATTATGGCAAACACCGAGCCAAATGCCAAGAGTTGTGTATTTACAATGATAGAACAATTACCCCATGATAAGATGGTTCGGCTCATATTACCCTTTGGGCATATCTGGACTGCGCACAGAAAGTTGATTCATGACGGAAACCATCAAAGTTGTCTTTCAACTCATATGTTTGTAACACATTTAATCGCAGAACTGGGAGAGATCAAGACGCCAGATAATAACCAGGGAAGCTAATCCTCTTAGATAGCACATGTGAAGAGATGGGTTCCACCTCTTGTAGGAAAGTTCAAAATCAATGTTGATGAAGCGGTTATACATGGGTTCGGTGAGCAGCACGAGTGTGCAGGGATCACTTGGGCGCCTATGTAGGATCGTCGGCTTTTGTTATAAGAAGCATGATGGATCCTCCAAGCTTAAAAAGCAAGGACATTGCATGCAAGGAAGCCTTTTTTTGCCAATTGCAAGGAAGCCTTAGTGCTAGCGGGGGATTTGGGCGTCCAACAAATGGTTGTCGCATACTTTGCATCTGATTGTTCAAGGGTGATCAAACATGTCCATGAAGTAGCTATGGTGAAGTTATTAAGGAGATTAGATCTTAGCAAAACCTCTTAATTTCATGTGCTTACATTCATGAGTAGTCTAGAAAGTCAAATTAAGATGCTCATAATCTTGCTTGGCATTCGTTAATGTTAGATCAAGGGCGCCATCTGTGGATGGGTCAGCCTCACGATCCAAATGTAATACCTCTATCCATGCCACTTGATGAATAAAGCCAATCAGATTTTCCTCAAAAAAAAAAAACTAGAGGTGGCTGTAAGCTGCGACCGTGGCAGTGGGTGTGGCCCTTGCAACATGAGGAAGGACTAGCAAAAGGGTCCGTGCGTTGCAACGGGAGATATTTTTTTAATAATCTTCAATGGTCATGATCACATTTTATTGCATCATCAAGATACACTATCACTCTCAATTTCGTTAAATCATGAAGATTTTTTAAACTCGTGAACATTTTAAAAATTCATGAACACTTTTACAAATTTTGATCATTTTCTAAAATCAAGAACATTGTTTGAATTCATGAACATATTATACTATTTGCAAATATATTTTTAAAATAGCCAATATTTTTTTAACAATTTTCTTGAATCGGCGAATATTTCTGGAATGGACGAATCTTGTTTGGAAATTAGTGGAACAATTTTTGAAATTCACGAACATATTTTGGATTTAACGAACATCTATGAAAATGCACGATCATTTTTTAAATCAGCAAACATTTTATAAATGAATAAACTATTTCATAAGTCACAAACAACTTTTGAATTTCTAGGATATTTTTCATTCATGAACATTTTTGGGTTGACAAAATTTTGTTCAATTTCATTAACATTTTTTAATAGACGAACTTTAAAAAAAATCATGAATATATTCTTTTTTTCAGTGTTCAAAATTACGAATATTTTGACTAATCGAACATTTTTTCTGAAATAGTGAGCATTTTTCTAACACACAAACATTTTATAATTTACTAAATATTTTATTTCAAAATTCGCATTTTTTAATTTTTAGAACTATTTGGAGTAGTAAAAAACAAAAACGGAAAAGGAAAATAAAAAATAAAAAATAGCCGGTCCGGAAATGCCCGGCCCAAACGGGCGCACTGCGTCTTCTCATAGCTCGTGAAGTGCAGTATAGGAGGTCCCTACTACATGGGCCGGCCCAGGCAGGAAAATCCTTGTGTGAAGCGTTTTTTAGCACTTATAAGGCCTTCTTCGATTCCTTCAGATTTGAACGGGTTTGGAGGGGATTGAGAGATAAGGCCTTCTTCGATTCCTTCAGATTTGAACGGGTTTGGAGGGGATTGAGAGGGATTAAATCCCTTACATTCAAATTCCACCTCAATCCCCTCCAATCCTCTCCAATGCCCTCCTGGGAAGGATTTACCGAACAAGCCCTAAGTGACATTGGTGGGCAATATTTTACAACTTTGGGGGCATTTTTTGTGACGTACCGCAAGAAACAATAGCCCTTTATTATTATTATATATAATAATATTAGGTATATATAGATATAGATTTTTGTTTTGTTTTGTTTATATTTTTGGTGGTAAATTACACAAATATAGGGTGTTTGAAAAATAAAAAATACGTGTATTGTAAAAAATATCCGCAGATAAAAAAATAATGTCTATTTGAATATTCTTTTTGTATAACAAAAAAGGTATCATACGAAAGAGATGTATTCTTGTATTTAAAAGAAATTTTTTTTCTCGTATACCCAAATAATTTCCATAAGTATAGAAAATGTATGTGTAACTTAGGCCCCGTTCGGATCTCCTCTGGCTTCTCGAATTCTCGTTGGCTTCCAGCTTCTCGCTGGAGCGCATTTGGCTGGCATGAGGAGCTCCTGTTCGGCCAAGGGTTGGGTCAATGCACTTGGAAGAGTTGGGCTGAAAATGGTGCACGACTCCACATATGTGCTGCGTGGATCTGGTTGCAGGCTGGACGAAGTAGGTCGTCTGACTATTGGCGGCGACCAACCGAGGGAGTGGTTGTAGACGCGGAATTTGACTGCTGGCGGCCCCTGCGGGACGAGGCCGAGATGCGAGGGGCGGCGGCGGACTGACGGCCGCGTGGCGGCGGTGCAGCGGTGCAGCGGCGGACTGGTGGCGACGCAACTAGGGTTGCGAGAGCAGAGGATCCGCTCTCTCGGGTCAGGCTTTAGCGAGAGAAACTGTTCGAGGAAGCTGGGCGTGGCACTTCGGGAGGGCAATCATGCGTAATTTCCAGCAACTCATGCTTCTCGTTTTTGCGAAGCTGGGCCTGAGCTGCTCCACAAAATTGCGCTGCAGGACGCTAGTTCTCCAGAAGCTGGATTCTCGAAGCTGAACCATTCGGGTTGCTTCTCGCTCGCTTCTCGCGAAGCTGGAAGCCAGAGGTGATCCGAACGGGGCCTTAAAAACAGTTTTCCATGATTTTCAAAATATATAACACTGTATGCCGGAAATTGCTTTCGGAGGCCGAGCTCCATGGAGGCCTCCAGATGCAAAATCCAAAATTCAAGAAAATTCATATTTTAACATTTCAAAAAATTCTGAAAAAAATACAGAGATAAGTGAGGGTGTAACACACATGTGTGTAAATTTTTAGAGAAAAATACGTTGAAATGAGGCCTGTACAAAAAAGACAAATCCGGGACTTTTTAACACATGATACTATTCATTGTTCCAGGCTATGAATTTGTCTTTCTTGTGCAGATCGCAATTCAATGTATTTCATCCTAAAAATTTACACACATACACATAACATCCTTCTTTACTTACATAATTTTTTTCAGATTTTTCTGAAACCGAAAAGTTTGAAATTTGAATTTTTCAGAAATTTCGAGCTCCATGGAGCTCGGCCTCCAAACGTCCGTTCTCATTGTATGCATCCTTTAAAAATGTCATCGTGTGCTTAAAAAGGTATCATCAAATAATTAATTAATATTAATCATGTTATTTAAAATATTTAAGTTGTATTATAAAATGCTCATCGTGTATATATAAAATAATTAATTAATATTAATCATGGCGGTCGGCTGTGCTGCAAGATCTAGGACATGGTGCTACTCACCGGAGTCAGTAGTGTGTTGTGTGTGTGTGTGTGGAGGGGGGGGGGGCTACTATCGACGGTCGTCTGTGCTGCCAGCCGGATATCGGGATGCTGCAAGTCCGTGGGTTCTCAACGGAGCTCTCTACCAATGCTACGCAGGCGGCGGTGCTACAAGGGCTAGGTGACCTTGCTTCCACCGACGGGCGCAGATGCTACGACGACCAAGCGCCAATGTTGTCGATGGTGTTGCCAATGGTTCTTCAAAGGGCCACCACAAGAGCTTCAATGGTCTGATGACGATGCTGCCAGTGAGGGTGAGTTTTGTGCTACGAGCGAAGGAGCGCCGCCAGTTGTAGGGCCGGCGATTGTGCCGGCGGTGGTGATTTTGCGGCACAACGCCTTCCCGGCGAGATGTGTGGGGTGAGAGAGGGACATGGGATTGAAATTTGTATTTTTAGCATAGATATGGTCAAGCGGACACGTGTCGTTCGGTCGATGCGGGGCTTCCGATCCCACGGGGCCGGGACACTCGGCACTCCTCTTTGAAATAAACATTTTAACGGGATTTGTAAATTGTGGTTGTGTTTTCATTTTTCTCGCAAAAAGCACTTCTCCTTTCTCTTATAAATACTACTATAAAACTCTGAAAATTTGTGGGGGCGCTCTCCTCTTCCGCCGCGCTCCAAATTAAAATTAGCGAGCCGGAACACAAGTACTCTCCTAACCCTCTCCCCTTCCTCCCTCTCCTCTTCCTTCCAGCCGCCACTGGAATTCCCCCAACAATGGCGGAAGACGGTCCCAACGACTACGAGCGCCTTCGCCAGGACAACATCCGCCGCAACGAGGCAAAGCTTGCCCCCCTCCGCCGCAAGGCCGACGAGCTCTCCGCCGCCATCCGGCTCGCTAAACCTAAACGACCGTACCAGGTCAAGCCCAAGGCCCCGACCGGCCCCGTCCGCTCTTCCCTCCGCTCCCGCGGCATCTCTCCGGCCAACCTCCCTCGAGATCTCAACAGCACCCGCCTCTCACCCTCGCTCGCTTCCTCCATCCTCGGGGCTCCCCCACCGCCACAGGAGCCGGAGGCCAAGGTTCGTGATTTCGATGCTGGGAGGGACATGGTGCTGAGACCCGCGCACGTGAGGAAGGTGGTGCCCTGGAGTATAACGTCGCTGCGGGTCCTTCCGCTCGTCGACCGGACCGTGGTGGCGGCGGGAGACAGATTGGGGAACATTGCCTTCTGGGACGTCGACGGTGTCTCGGAGTCGGAGGGCGACGGTGCTGCCGATGGGGTGTTCCGTTATTGGCCACACAAGGGCCATGTGTCAGCAATTGTGGCGCACCAGGCGGCACCACACAAGGTCTGACCTTCTTCCATGCGCTCTATTTTGAGTTTCATTTCCATATAGAGGGCGGGGTTCGAATCTTTTCAGCTGTATCTCCTTGATGTGGCGTAAGTTTCAATAAAAGCTTCCATCCTCTAAATGAATGTGATACTTAATTTTGGGACTCGTCCAATAGGTGCATCTGCTAATCATGGCCAAGGTAGCTAAATTAGGTTGGATTTATCCCATTTTCCAGTGCGCAAATTAGTTATTTAGAGGTTGTATATTTCTTTGAACGTTCTGTATCAATTCTAATTCTATTTTGTGGTTTATTTCGTATACTTGGCTCAAGATTTACAGCTCTAGCCGTAAGGGCGAAATTTGTCTTATGGACTTTGAGGAGGAGAACTTCAGTATCGTCCATTTGTGGGAGTGGCCTGTTTATTCGCTTTGTCAAGCACAAAATAGTGTCAGATGCCTATATATTGGTGATGGAAAGGGTGGCCTGACACTTTTCGACGAGCGCGTGGGTAAGGTGTTAACCACATGGGATGCACATGACGAGAGAATCAACTCAATAGATTTTCATCCGGAGAAAACACATATTCTTGCCACCAGTTCAAGCGATGGAACAGCCTGTATATGGGATGTGAGAAATATGAAAAGGAAGGATCCAGATAGCCTGAAGGTTTTCAAACTTCACAAATCTGCCCAGTCAGCTTATTTCTCACCTAGTGGCCGCTTGTTAGCAGTAACAAGGTACTCTATTTCTAACCGTTTTCCTACCCTCCAGCCTGCTTAGAACGTTCTCCCCCCTCTTTGATTTAATAAACATGTTTCTTGAACCACCATTATGTCATGGCTGGACTCATAAGTTGCTGTTAGATTTTTCGCAGGTTGTGCCAATTTATTGCTAGATATTTGATAGGCAGTTCAACATCGCACATAGCATAACTTGATAACATTATAAATTGTTTCTATTATGCTATGACTTCTAATCCAATATTCGGGCCACATCGCACATGTATTTTGAACTCTTAACCTTAGTAGTGTCTAGTTTCAGGATTAAAATATTCTGCACTGTTACTGACATCTGGATGATAAATCTGTTTTTTTATGGATCATTTCCTTCCGAATGACGTTACTATTATTGTATCAAGCTCCAAGCATTGTGGTACTGTCCAAGTATTTAGCGTGGATGACTTTGAAAAGTCGCATGCTGTGGAGTATAATAACCAGACAGGCAGTTGGCCTTATAAATTCAAGTATGACAGCTCTTCTCACCTATTTCTGTGATTTTTTTGATGTAAAATATATTTCTGTGATCTTGAATGAATATTTTGTTAATGTAATCGATCAAACAATTTTCATTGGTTGTAGGGTAATCTGGGGCTGGAACAACACCGACCTATATGTTGGAAACATGAGCAAGGGAATAGATATTATCTCAGTTGATGTCAATGACAGTGGCCTCTCGGCTCTGAAACTGAAGAACGCATGTCTTCAGAGTGAACCCATTACACCCGTTCCATACCAGTTTTCTGCACACCCATATAAAGTTGGATATCTTGCCTGTTCAAACTCCAATTGTAGCAAGGTGTTCCTTTGGACCAGAGCTTAAATAAAAAAGATCTCTAGTGGCTGACTGGTGAATTTGTTCTTGGCTCTGTTATTGGTAAGTCATGCTTGGAAGATTATTTTTTATTTTTGGTTGTTGTAACCCATAATCTTGCTTGACATCCTGCTCAAGAAATGCATACTATGTGGTAAGTGATGTTTTAGATGGTGGACCTGCTGGATGTTGTGGTACGAGGAATATATTCTCGTGACACCTATATTAAACCGTATTTGCAGTATTGTCACAATATATGTTAGTATCATTTTACATACAGATACAAGTATTGCTTATCTCCTACTATGGCAATGTTGCAACTGATCTGGTGTGCCAACATGATCAGAGTGGGTGGCGGAGCGTTCTTTTTGTGGTGCTTCCTGCCCTGCGGCGCCACGTCCGGCTTACGGTGCCGGTTACCGTCTTTGCCAGGAGGGTGATGCCGGCTAGATCTAGTGCGTGACTCATCATTCTGCCGCCTAGGAGGAGGCCGGGGCGCTTGGTGGTATTTGTCGCGGCTATGGTGGGACTTCCCACCCTTGTGGCTGCTAGATACCCCCAGGTTTGCTAGGCTCTCTGCCGCTAGACTTGCAAAAATCATAGGTGTCCACAAGCTTGCCTAAGGGCCTGTTTGTTTGGGCTGGCTGTTTTTTTTTTCTTTTGAGAATTTGGCTGGCTGTGCTGATGTGTAAGGAAAGCTGCTGTTCAGAGTTTTAGTGTTTGGCAACTGAGCTGGCTGTTTGGCTGTAAACTGTGGAATTTTCTGAAAGTCATGAATCTCGTGTATTGTTGTTGGTTTATGGTTAACTAACAAAAGGACCCGTGCATTGCAACGAAAGAAAGAAAAATCATAATCTTCAATGGACATGACCACATTTTGCTTCATCATCGAGATACACTATTGCTCTCAATTTTGTGAAATCATGAACAATTTTTGAAATTATGAACATTTTTTTCAAGTCGTGGACATATTTGAAAACGTGCACATTTTTCAACTTCATGAACACTTTCACAGTTTTTTGAACTTTTTCTAAAATCAAGAACATTTTTTGAATTCATAAACATTATACCCTATTTGCAAACAATTTATTGAATTGGTGAACATTTCAAGAATCAACAAACATTTTTTTGAAAATTGGTGAAACAATTTTTGAACGTTTTACACTATTGGCAAAAATTTTTTCTAAAATTGTGAACATTTTAAACAAATTTCTTGAATTGACGAACATTTCTAGAATCGATGAATATTTTTTTGGAAATTGCTTTTACATTTTTTTAAATTCACGAACATTTGTTTCATTTAACGAACATTTTTTGAAATGCCTGATGATTTTTTGAATCAGTGAACATTTTATGAATGAATAAACTATTTTGTAAGTTACGAACATTTTTAAAAAAATTAGGATATTTTTTCATTCATGAACATTTTTTGAATTTACAAAATTTGTTCACTTTCATTAACATTTTTTAATACAAAAACTTTTTAAAAATTCTTGAACATTATTTTATTCCCGAACAATTATTTTCAAAATGTGAAACATTTTTTGATTAAGCAACCATTTTATTACAAAATCGCGTACATTTTTTTAATCGACAAATATTTTATGATTTATTAAAGATTTTATTTCAAAATTCTTATTTTTTTTATTTTCAGAACTTTATTGCAGTCTCTAAATATTTAAGTAGAAGAAAAATGAAAATAGAAATTAAAAAAATTGAAAAAAGATATTTCAAAACAGGCCACCCGGACATGGGCCTACCCAAACGGGCGCCCTTTGCCTTCTCCCAGCGCACAAAGCACAATATAGGATGTCCTTATTTCATGGGCCGGCCCAGGTAGGGATTCCTCCCCTATTTGAAATGTTTTTTTTATCACTTATAGGTGGCATTGGTGGGTAATATTTTGCAATTTTGGGGTCAATTTCTATGACGTACCGCAAGAAGCAATAGTCCTTTAAAAAAAATATCACAGCACCCTAACCCAATAACCATGACTCCGGACTCTAACATGTCCACGTTCTTTATTTTAACATATGGCATCCCATATGTGTTGTCATTTATCCTCTGTCCCACCCTCGTTGATGGTGGCCACAATGTTCACACAATCATAACAAGTTTGAATGATATCAATTCTAAGGCGTCTCTCTTGACATAAAATGATAAATATGTTTTTTATGTAAGGTTTTGACGAGGCATGCATGCGTGGTTATAGATGTGTTTTTCGTCTTCCATCCTGGTTTTGCTGAGCGTTCATTTTCCATTCGGATCGGTACCGATATGAAAGAAAGATGGATCATGCGCTATTGATTATGGTTGCACACCAAACATCATTTTTAAAATGGTTAACAGGTAAAATAACATCATATTCAAAATTTACTTATTTTTTAATCAAATTTTATATATAACATGTTAAAGTTAGAGCTAGAGTTTAAAAGATATGGATATTTTTAAAAAGCATTTGATATGTACTACGTGTTGATTAACCCAAATGTCAGGGGGTTTTATGCAAAAATAAAATCATGACTTATACCTGGCCTACCGGTTAATTTTCAGAAACATCAGGTGATTTGCTAAAAAAACAAAAAATCTTAATTAAAAGTGGACTGCAGGTTGATTAGAAGAAACGTGAAGGATTTTTCCATAAAATAACACGACAGACTAAAAATACATATTTTCTTTATTGGTAGGTAGGTATAGATATAGAAGGGAGTTAATTGCAGAAAACCACCACGTTGAAGCTTAGAGTTGTAGAAAACACTCTTCTACAGATTCGTTGCAGAAAACACTGATTCCGTGCCTATTTTTTTTGCAGAAACTACCGACTCATCTGTTTGGACATTTTATGCTGGATTATGACAAGTGGGCCCCAGTTTTGATGACGCGGCGTAACGGACATACACTAACGCCGTCGTTCGTTGCCACTAGGTCAGATTATGCTCACTGCATCGTTTCAACCTTTTCCCCTCGTCTCGACATTTCCCCCTCACCCGGCGGCGCTCTCCTCTGTCTGTGTCTCGTCCATGGCAACGGCGAGCCCGGACACCGATGGCGGAGTGGATGGCGCAGGCTGCGACGGCGCAAGAGGGTTACTTGGCGGCGGAGATCCAAAGCCACCCGAGGAGTTCTGCGGGAGCTCTAACCCTAGTCAGGCCCCGCGGAGCAGACCGCCGTCGCCGTCGCTGGAGTACCGTGCCGTCGGCGCTCTCCCCCGTGCGGTGCATGCTACTCCGACGGGGAGCGACCAGCGGGCATCTGTATTCGGCGGATCGGAGTAAGCTTTCCTCCTCTCTTTTTCTCCCCCTCAGATTCTCTAGATTCAAGGGTTAGGGTTAGATTTTAATTGGGTGGTAGTGATATTGATATGCATGGGTTTGATATTGTTCATTCTGCCCTGAAAATTAGATGGTAGTGATATTGATATGCTAGACAGTGTAGTGATAATTTTAGTGTTAATTTAAATTGCTATGCTCTGTTTATATGTTAATTCAAATTCCTATGCACTGTTTTAGTGTTAATTTAAATTGATATGCTCTGTTTTACTGTTAATTCAAATTCCTATGCACTGTTTTAGTGTTAATTTAAGTTGGTATGCACTGTTTTTGTGTTAACTTAAATTGATATGCTCTATTTTAGTGTTAATTCAAATTCATATGCACTGTTTTAGTGTTAATTTAAATTGATATGCTTTGTTTTAGTGTTAATTCAAATTCATATGCTCTGTTTTAGTGTTAATTCAAATTCCTATTGCATTGTACCATGTAACTAATAAGTACTATTTTTTAGTTTGTCTCATGATGGTTGGGAAATTAGACTGCGCTTTCATGATAGGGATAACATGGAAAGAACTATGTGTGTTTCAGACATCACTTTTTACAATCTGTTAGCACTCATAGAGACAACAGGATATGAAAGTAAAGATTATATGTATTATGTGAGGGATGCTAGGTTGGGAATAGCTGGTTTGGAGGAGATATGTGATGATGACAAGGTTGATGAGATGTTGAACCACATTGCCAACAGAGATCAGAACATAGTAAACTTGACAGTATTAGGGGTAGTGGGCCCACCCCTTCAGATTTAAACACTGGTTATGTTTGTGATCAACAAGTTCCTATAGCCAATATTGGAGAGAGGACTGTATATGAGGTCAATGATGTTGGTGTGCTGTACAAGTCACGACCCAAAGTATCAAAAAGAGCTGCAGCAGTTGGGGAGCTTGAGCAAGGCAATGCAACATATGTTGATATGGAGCAAGAGGAGTTGGAAAGAAGTATGGAGCATAAAAGGAGATCAAAAACTGAGAGGAGTTGGAAAGAAGTATGTTGAGAGGGTGCAGACAGTGAAAAGAAAACTTCCTGTGCTACTAACTGAAGATGACTCTGACTTGGAGGAAGATGAGGATTTCATGGCTAGGATGGTTGAGCTAAGGAGGCAGAGAGATGACCCACTTTTACACTTTGAAGGTGACACTTATGTTGAAGAACCTTATGAGCTAGAAGAACAGGAAGTGCAAGAGGAACATGCAGAGCAAGATGAGGATGGGGAGGATGAGGAATTTGAAGAGGAGGTGGTACCCCAGGAGCCAAAGAGGAAGAAGTTGAGAGTAAGAAAGGGACCAACCACAAGATCACATGCTAGTTTGGAGCAAGAGTTTGAGGATGTTTGGGTTCCATCTTCTGATGATGATGCAAATCCTGGTGATTTAAAGGAGGAGGAAGATGATGGGGCTGTACTCCTACCATTTGTGCTTGCCAATAAGCGCAGGGCAAAAAAAAACCCACGCCAAGGATATGGTATTCCGAGGATAGAGAGAACCCAGAGTTGGGTTACAGCCCTTGGCCCCTCGTCCAAGGAGGGCCGGCGGCTAGGGAGGAGTCCTCCCTCCCCAAGGCACCTCCTAGGTGCCTTGCCCCTTAGGGTTTCCTACCCCCTAGCCGCATGGGCCCTTTGGGGGGGCTGGCCCAATAAGGCTAGGGCGCCTCCCTACAGCCCATGCTGGCCTAAGGGGCGTGGTGGAACCCTCCATGGACTTCCGCCCCCCTCCGGAATCCTCCGGAACCTTATAGAAGCTTCCCGGTACAATACCGGCAAAATCCGAAACTTTTCTGGTAGCCAAAATATGACTTCCCATATATAAATATTTATCTCTAGATCATTCCGGAGCTCCTCGTGACGTCTGGGATCTCATCCGGGACTCCGAACAACATTTGGTCACCAACGTACATATCCCATTACTACTCTAGCGTCACCGAACGTTAAGCGTGCGGACCCTATGGGTTCGAGAATCATGTAGACATGACCGAGACATCTCCCCGGTCAATAACCAATAGCAGGACCTGGATGTCCATATTGGTTCCTACATATTCCACGAAGATCTTTATCGGTCGAACCACGATGTCAAGGATTCAGTCAATCCCGTATGATGTTTCCTTTGTCTATCGGTATGTTACTTGCCCGATATTCGATCGTCGGTATCTCCATACCTAGTTCAATCTCGTTACCAGCAAGTCTCTTTACTCGTTCCGTAATACAAAATCCCGTGACCAACTCCTTAGTCACATTGCTTGCAAGCTTCTTATGATGTTGTATTACCGAGAGTGCCCAGAGATACCTCTCCGTCAAACGGAGTGACAAATCCCAGTCTCAATCCATGCCAACCCAACAGACACCTTCGGAGATAACTGTAGAGCACATTTATAATCACCCGGTTAAGAGTGACGTTTGGTACACACAAGGTATTCCTCCGGTGTCAGGGAGTTGCATGATCTCATGGTCTTAGGAACGGATACTTGACATGAAGAAAGCAGTAGCAATAAACTAAGTGATACGATCATATGTTATGCTTAAGGTTGGGTCTTGTCCATCACATCATTCTCCTAATGATGTGATCCCGTTATCAAATGACAACTCATGTCTATGGTTAGGAAACCTTAACCATCTTTGATCAACGAGCTAGTCTAGTAGAGGCTCACTAGGGACACAGTGTTGTTTATGTAGCCACACATGTATTTGAGTTTCCAGTCAATACAATTCTAGCATGGATAATAAACAATTATCGTGAACAAGGAAATATGATAAAAACCAATTTATTATTGCCTCTAGGGCATATTTCCATCAGTCTCCCACTTGCACTAGAGTCATTAATCTAGTTCACATCGCCATGTGATTCACACCCAACGAGTTCTGGGGTTTAATCATGTTTTGCTTGTGAGAGAGGTTTTAGTTAACGGGTCTGCAACATTCAGATCCGTGTGTACTTTGCAAATCTCTATGTCATACTGTAGATCTTGCTACTACGCCCCACTGTGGGATCACTAGAAGTGGTGTCTAGAGGGGCGGGGGGTGAATAGACTACTTGCAATAAAAAAACCTATACTTTTCCCAATTTTAATTGTTGGCAGATTTTAGCATGATTAGCAAGTCTATCACACCCTTCACAAGCAAATCAACAAGTATAGCAGCGGAAAGTAAAGACATGCATGTGAAAGTAAGGAGTAGAGATTGGAAGATCAAACGCAATTGGAGACACGAAGATTTTTCCCGTGGTTCCGATAGGTGATGCTATCGTACGTCCACGTTTATGGAGACTTCAACCCACGGAGGGTAATGGTCGCGAGAGTCCACGGAGGGCTCCACCCATGAAGGGTCCACGAAGTAGCAACCTTATCTATTCCATGATGGCCTACGTCCACGGAGGACTAGCCTTACTCGGGGTAGATCTCCTTGCCCTTACAAACTCCTTGGTTCAACTCCACAATCACGAAGAAGGATGCTCCCAAGTAACACCTAACCAATCTAGGAGGCACCACCCTTCAAAAGGTAATAGATGTGGTAGTATGATGAACTCCTTGCTCTTGTGCTTCAAAAGATAGTCTCCTCAACACTCAATCACTCTCTCACAGATTTGGCTTGGGTAGAAGAGGTTGATTGGGTGGAAAGCAACTTGGTAGGCTAGAAATCAAGATTCATATGGTTGGAATGGAATGTCTTGATCTCAACACAAGGGTAGGTGGCTCTCTCTCAGAAAATCTGATATTACAAGTGTGGAATGGTTCTGAGTGCTTCTCTTTTGAGTGATAGATGGTGGAGGGGTATATATAGGCATCTCCAAAAATCCAACCGTTACAACATTATTTCCCAACTCGGTGAAACTAGAGTAAAAACTCGGTTGCACCGACTAGTGCAAAATGTGGCAACTTTGGCGTTTTCGGTGAGACCGATATATAAATCTCGGTGGTACCGATATGGGTGTCCTAGTCAGATTCCAAATCTCGGTGAGACCGATTCCTCAAACTCGATGGGACCGATTCTAAGAAACTGATTAACAGAAAGTTGGTCACTGATTTCGGTGGCACCAAAGTGAAAGTTGGTAGCTCCGAGATGCTAGGGTTTGGCTTGGCTTCTGTATAGGATGAAACTCGATGGATCCGGATGGAAAATGTTGGTGTCACCGAATTTGCATATGTGGCTTTGGATAGAGGGTTTTGTGTGGGAAAGTGGGTGAGTATTTTGGTGGCTAATCTCTAAGCACTTGAGCAACCAGATCATCATATTTCCCTCATCCCCTTTTAATAGTATTGGCTTTCCTATGGACTCAAAAGTGATTTCTCACAAAATGTAAAATGTAGAGTCTTCAAGCTTGTAGTCTTGCCAATCTTATTCCTTCTTCTTCTCCTCATTTCCTTGGGGATTCTCCACACATTCCATGGCCAAACTTCTCTGTGGACTTTATGTGAAATACACTAGGTAAAAGTATTAGTCCAAGAGACAATGTATGTTGTCATGAATTATCAAAACCAGCAAGGGAGCAATGTGCTTTCAATCTCCCCCTTTTTGGTAATTGATGACAACATACAATCAAAGCTTCAATTTAAGATATGCAATAATGTATGAAGACTTTGAAAGACATATGACTTAAGACAAGTGTAGGAGATATGCCCTAGAGGCAATAATAAATGTTATTGATTATCTCCCTGTTCATAATTATGTTTATGTTCCATGCTATAACTGCAATGATTCTCGAGTCTGCAAATAAAACGAGGCTTGGAGGGAAACTCATGTGCACGTGTGGGATAATAAACGGTAAAAAGTATTCCTAGTCAAGCCTCTATGACTGGCTCAAGTATTGCATGATGATCCTGTTTTCCTGATCATGGGCATGACTATGCCGGCAATTTTGAGGGCACAATTGTTGGTAGAACACTTGTGTTGAATCGACCCGAATTGATGTTATGCTATGAGATACATTCGTCATTAGTTAATGGTTAATAACACAGAGATGGTTAATGTTTGCATGATTCCTTAGACCATGAGAGTATCGAGTTTCTTCATGCTTGCTTCATGAACTTTGGGGTTTGTTAAACGTCATCCGTAAATGGGTGGCTATTACGGCGGCTTACGGGTTCATGGAAAAGTATGTCAAGTAACTTGATAGCTCAAGATTGGGATTTGCTCCTCCGACGATGGAGAGATATCTCTGGGCCCTCTCGGTGTTACGGTATCCATCATCGTCTGGCCAGACACTTTGTGATTTGATCACGGGGATGCCGGAACACGGGAACGAGAAAAGAGAACAATACCGGTAACGAGGTAACTGGCATAGTGGACAAGTTGTTGATCCACGGGGATGCCTACATGTCTCACCTCGGGTATTTGTAACATATCGCGAAGCAACAGGAATAGCACACGGCAACTGGAGGTTCACTCGAATATTCATTCGTGTGGGTATAGGGGTCAATATGGGTGTCCACGGCTGTCCGTGAGGCCTCCCGGAGGGCTGTCCGAGGATCCGTCCGGTGGGACTATCCGAAGGACTGTCCAGAGGCCTCCCGGAGGGCTGTCCGAGGATCCGTCCGGTGGGACTATCCGAAGGACTGTCCAGAGGCCTCCCGGAGGGCTGTCCGAGGATCCGTCCGGTGGGACTATCCGAGGGACTGTCCCGATGCCTCCCGAAGGGCTGCCCGGAGATCCGTCCGGTGAGCTGACGTGGGAGTACATCCTCGCGGTTGGGAGGTTGTAAATCCTAGCTGCGGGGATCTGCACCGCCGATCGTCATCGACTCTACTTCCGCTGCGCTACGAGTCGGTAACGAAAAAGATCAAACCTTGTATGCAGTCTCCATAGTGATCCTGGGCTGGTACGTAGGTCGGAAAATTTTTGTTTTCTGCTGCGTTACCCAACAGTGGCATCAAGAGCCGTGCTATGCGTAGATGCAGGTTGCGATCTAGAATACATAGAGATGTATGGGTGTTGCACAATATAATTAGGTAGTAGATGAGATCTATTGCTGAAAATTATTTGTGCGGGTGACAGATGAAGTCTGTTACCCGATGTTCTTGTTGCTTCCCTAGAATTTGCGTTTGCTCAATCTCGAGACAGTATGGTGGAATTTCACAAAGTTCTGGCAATCCGCGATCCTGATTGATCAACGAAGTGCTTCAGTTCTTTGGGTTCCGCCATAGTCAAAAGAAAGATGAAATTCGCAGATGAAAGGGCATTGCAGATATGATCTGCACGGGGGTCATGCGTATGACGAAGTTTAGTATGGGGCTCGAGATTTAATTATCTCGTGTTTCATACACCCCGCGATGTTAATCTAGCGACTTGAATTATCACACTTGATGATAATACGTTGGTAGCTTCGGTTTGTTTCGAAACCTTAGAAGCCACGTAAAATAAAATTTTGCATGAACCGATTAGAGGCGTCTAACTTGGTTTTGCAGGATGGTTTGCATGTGCATGTAATGTGGTATAGCAGTGTTCATAATAATTTGATTATGTATGAGATGACTATATGATGTAAATTGATTAACATGACCTGCGTGTCATGATTCGGCATGATGGCTGGAGCCATATGATTGCACTTTAATGACCTGCGTGTCAACCTTATGTAATGCACTTATTTTATTAGCTATAGAGATAGCAATATTATCTGGTGCATCGACAAGGTGGTGCCAATCTTCGCAAAGGTGAACACCGACGCGAATGCCGAAGACGAAGAAATGAGACTTCTCCGTCAGAAAGGGCTATACCATATCATGCTATTATGAATTGCCTGAGATGTTTATCCCTTATGATGCACCCTTCTTGATTGCGTGGTAGTCGCTTTTATTAGGGTGATCTCTCACAAAAATATCAAGTAGTTAGTGTTCTCCCAAGTGTAGCACCGTCACGGCACCTAACTTTTCGGGGTATCACATGGATACATGGGTACGAACGATTAGGGATGTGTGAGGCGGGTGAGTTGAGACCTCACAGCGAGATCACTTGGTTGTCTTGACGTTCAGGCATGAAAGTCATGAGCTCGGAACACACGCATCGAAAGATGAACAAGAGTCACATAGAGATGTGATTGGCAAGTTGGCCTACCGATTGCAATTCTCGTCACTTGAGATGGATACATCCTTGGCGTTGAATTGTAATTTGGATCTTGAATCGCTCACAATCAATTATGAGAGATATTGATTTGAGTGGGAGCGCATTATAGAATTAACTTGTTTAATTCTCAGTGCAATTAATTTTGAACACTGTCTAAGTGTGGTTTGCATAATAGTTGTAGAATAATGGCTCGCGTTTCCACCTTCCCTATTAAAATTGAATAGCTGTTAAATATCTGGTTAAAACTTTACGGCTGGTAACGTAATGTGAGGATTGCCTCTAGAGTGCCGAGAAGGACTTTGTCCTATCGCATACTTTCGGTATTCTCCCGCTAATGCTATGGATCATGTGACTCTCGTCCTTCGATCCAAAAGCCAGAATTCTGTTTTAGTCAAGTGCAATGCGTTTGCTTCCATGAGACCCGAACTTCAAAAGTTTGGATAGTTATGTGATATTCATGGAATCTGAAAATCATTTTCAGAGACAGACAAAAGCTAAAAGATATGAGATATCCAAAGCAATATTTGTTTGCAAACTGTTAGTAAAGGAGTTTACTATGCATTAGACTGATAAGAGAGGGATCCAGAAGAACGCCAGTCATATGATGATGGTGAATAAAACAACAACTTAAAGAGAAAGGAAGTGTCCGAAGGGTGTTAATGAAACTTTCACGCCTAGGAAGTCCGGGGCTATCGCCACTCTTAAGTTGGGTGCTTCTTCTGAGAGTAGGAGAAATACTGAAAGTTAAACTGTTAGAAGTATAATGGCAAAAGGAAAGAAGACTGGAATATCCAGCTCATGTATGAATGTCATACAAGTTTTTGATGTAAAGAAGGCTGGTCAAAGATATAGTTCTTAGGAATTATGGTTAAACATGTTAATCACTAATTCTTGGGTATTGTGAGTAAATCACAAAGATACCCGCTCGATTGCATTCTGTTGCAGCTCGATTGAAGAACTACTATGGCCTGAAAGACTAACCAGGAATGAGGTTTAGATACACGCAGGGAACATAGTAAATGTTACTATACCTTCCAACGGTGTATTCCCTATGTATTTACTTTCATAATTCATTTTAGAGTTTTACACTCTAGCCCATTGCATAAAGTATCTTGCAAGAAGGTTATTCATAAGAGAACTTTTGATGTTCGATGTTATGAATAACATAAGGGCCATATTTTCATTATGAATGAGATGTATGTTATGAATATTGATATTAATACATTACCTCTGGGTTTACTTTCATAATTCATTTTAGAGTTTCACACTCTAGCAATTTGCATAAGGTATCTTGCAAGAAGGTTGTTCATAAGAGAACTTATGATGTTCGGTGTTATGAATAACATGAAGGACCATGCTTCCATACAGGATGGGATGTATGCTATGAATATTGATGGTAATATGATACATCCAGAAACACTGACGCTAAATGTCGCAAGACTAAAAGAATACCACACAAGTGTGGCACTGCATTTGGTCACATTGGAGAAACCCGCATGGAAATTCCATTATGATGGATTTTGAAGTCGTTTGATTTTGAATCATCTGACACTTGCAAATTTCCTCTGAAAAGTGAAGTGACTGAAATACCGTTCCCAGGCCATAAGGAACGAGCATAGAACATATTGGTGATCATACATTATGATGTGTAGTCCAATAAATGTTGTTGCAAGTAGTGGATTTATCTATCTTCAGAAATGACTCAAGTAGATATATGGATATTTACTTGATGAGACATGAGTCTGGATCTTTTGAAATCATTTGAAAGGTTTTCAAAATGAAGAAGAAAATATTGTAACAAGAAAATTATGTTTCTACAATTCGATTGCAGAAAGGAATATTTGAGTTACAAGTTTAGCGAATGTCTGATGAGTTGTGAAAAGAGTTTCATAACTTACACCTCCCAGAACACCACTGCAAGTGGAAAGTCCGTGAAGATGTAATCGAACCATTTATGACATGGTAAGATCAAAGATGACATAAATAAAATTGCCATTATCCCTTTTAAAGTAATGCTTTAGAGACTGCGGTTTTTACACTGAAAAGAGATCCATCAGGTCAGTTGAAATGACGTCATGGTATGGTACGCCCAACCATGTTAAAACTTTTCTTAACATTTGGAATATGGGGCTTGTGTAAAAGGTTACAAACCTATTCCAAATCAGACAAGTGCTACTTTGTAAGGTTATCCCAAGTCATTGGGTATTTCCCCACCACTATACCGAGGCAAAGGATTTTTGCCGCAAAACGGTATGCTTTTAAAGAGAACAGTTCTTACAAAAGGTGAGTGGGAGGACAGTGCAACTCGACGAGATAACCAGTATCTTCGTCATCAGGTCAAAGGAAAGGAACCTTGGAAGTGATTCCGGAGTTTCCTACTGCGACTGATACGGAAGCCTATACATGAGATGTATGGACTTCGGTCGAACTTGCAGCTGAACCACGTAGGCAAAGCTCGTGCAAACCTATCAGGTGCGCAAACGAGATATTGTTGTTAGACAACAGTATACCTACAATACACAAGGAAGCGTTGATGGGCCCTGACTCCGGAATTGGCTAAATGCCAATACAATCCGAGATAGTTTCCATATAAGTGATTCGAGATTAAAATCTTAATACACCTTTCGGAAGACTTAGAGTCTAACGAATATTTATGGAACTAAAAACTGATACGGATAAAATGTTTTATCCATAAAGCTCGACTTGTTGCCATAACAAGTTCAAGGAGTTGACTACGATGAGATTGTCTCACCGTAGCGATGCTTGAAGTCGGTTCGGGTTGAACTAGCAATTAATACATATTTCAATCATGAGATATGAAACATGGATGACAAAAAGATTTCCATCTGATGGAAATGAAACCTAGGACTTGTATGTGATACAGTCCAAAGTAATTTGTCGATCCAGAGGATGCTAGTAAGTATGCAAACTTCAGAGTTCCAGCGATGGACAAAAGAGAGCAAAGTGGAGTTGGAATCTTCGTTTTTGATGAAATGGTCAAGGGGGTTTGACTTCATCAAATGGGTATCGAAGATGCTTGTGATTCAAGAAAGTAAGTGGGAGCATAATAATATTTCTAAAAACCTTGTGTACTTAACACATTGTTAATTGGAAATAAATTTCTTGACACGAATTAGGACTTCATTTGAAAATAGTTTTTCAATGAAGTGCTTAGGCTAAATAGCCTCAATATTAGGCATGATGATCTATGGAGATAGATTTACCTAATGGGGCTAAGCAATGAATACATATTGACAAGATGCTAAAACCTTTTAGCATTTAAAACGCCAAGGAGTGATTCTTGCCGAAGTCACATGGAAAGAGTTTTTGCAAGACTCGGTGTCCCAAAACACTGATGAGTAAAATACATGATGGAGATTCCACACACTCTTGTGTTTGGATTAACCATGTATTCCATGGTATGTAAAAACAAACAGATATGTCCAATACTCCAAAGTTGTTGCGAGTATAGATACCATAGTGATCAAAGTACTGATCATGGGACAACAGTGAAAGATGTCATTAAGTGCTAAGAGTAGTGCTGATGACATGTTTTCTCGCAAGTAGAGATTATGAAGTGCTCGTTGTAAGTGATTACATCGATACAATCTTCATCAATGCTCCATGCGATTTTCGATTTAAGTTAAGGGTTTTGTGTAATACACAATATGGTGGCACGGTAGTTGGAAATTGTTCCAAACAAGATACTGTGGCGAATTCTATAACAAAGGCTAAGTATGTTGACGCTTTAGAAGCAACAAAGAAGTTGTTGAATCATATAGTTCATTCATGAACTTAGTATGGTTCCAAGATGGCTTTGGTCTATGGGACACTATTGCAGATAGTTGCTCCATAGCTCAGTCTGAGGAATCAGGTTTCGACCAATGATTCACACATATGCAAGGCCAAGTCCAGACAAAATATGAAGTTTGTGAAAGCGTGAAAACGCAAGGATATGCAAAGTTACACACGAAGCTGAAGTTGTCAGATCCGTTGGACATCAGGCGGTACCACAAGCGAAGCATATTTTACACCAGTATGTCATAGGTGTAAAGTGCATTAGCATTGACTAGATTATTGACTCTAGTGCAAGTGGGAGTCTGTAGGAGATATGCCCTAGAGGCAATAATAAATGTTATTGATTATCTCCCTGTTCATAATTATGTTTATGTTCCATGCTATAACTGCAATGATTCTCGAGTCTGCAAATAAAACGAGGCTTGGAGGGAAACTCATGTGCACGTGTGGGATAATAAACGGTAAAAAGTATTCCTAGTCAAGCCTCTATGACTGGCTCAAGTATTGCATGATGATCCTGTTTTCCTGATCATGGGCATGACTATGCCGGCAATTTTGAGGGCACAATTGTTGGTAGAACACTTGTGTTGAATCGACCCGAATTGATGTTATGCTATGAGATACATTCGTCATTAGTTAATGGTTAATAACACAGAGATGGTTAATGTTTGCATGATTCCTTAGACCATGAGAGTATCGAGTTTCTTCATGCTTGCTTCATGAACTTTGGGGTTTGTTAAACGTCATCCGTAAATGGGTGGCTATTACGGCGGCTTACGGGTTCATGGAAAAGTATGTCAAGTAACTTGATAGCTCAAGATTGGGATTTGCTCCTCCGACGATGGAGAGATATCTCTGGGCCCTCTCGGTGTTACGGTATCCATCATCGTCTGGCCAGACACTTTGTGATTTGATCACGGGGATGCCGGAACACGGGAACGAGAAAAGAGAACAATACCGGTAACGAGGTAACTGGCATAGTGGACAAGTTGTTGATCCACGGGGATGCCTACATGTCTCACCTCGGGTATTTGTAACATATCGCGAAGCAACAGGAATAGCACACGGCAACTGGAGGTTCACTCGAATATTCATTCGTGTGGGTATAGGGGTCAATATGGGTGTCCACGGCTGTCCGTGAGGCCTCCCGGAGGGCTGTCCGAGGATCCGTCCGGTGGGACTATCCGAAGGACTGTCCAGAGGCCTCCCGGAGGGCTGTCCGAGGATCCGTCCGGTGGGACTATCCGAAGGACTGTCCAGAGGCCTCCCGGAGGGCTGTCCGAGGATCCGTCCGGTGGGACTATCCGAGGGACTGTCCCGATGCCTCCCGAAGGGCTGCCCGGAGATCCGTCCGGTGAGCTGACGTGGGAGTACATCCTCGCGGTTGGGAGGTTGTAAATCCTAGCTGCGGGGATCTGCACCGCCGATCGTCATCGACTCTACTTCCGCTGCGCTACGAGTCGGTAACGAAAAAGATCAAACCTTGTATGCAGTCTCCATAGTGATCCTGGGCTGGTACGTAGGTCGGAAAATTTTTGTTTTCTGCTGCGTTACCCAACAACAAGCTCCCCCTAAATGTGTGCAATCCTTTACAGGATGGTTGCTTTGGAATGCATGAGCACACACATTGTAGAGAGGACATTATAAGTCATATGTGCTTTGGCTATATGCACCAAATATATATGATTGAAATGTTTCCATGTTCAAGATTCACTCTTGCAAACAATATGTGTAAAAGACAAGAGATCATCTTGACCAAGGATATGATGCATATACTTACCTTGAAGTTCTTGAGTATTTCCATTAAACAAACACACTTGAGAAAACAATGTTAGATAACACAAGAGTATTTTTCCCATAGAAATGCAGAAGAAATCAAGAGTACCAGAGCAAAGGAAACATATAGGGAATAACAATATCTGAAGATCAATATGTTTCCAAAAGGCATTTAGAACTTTCTCCCCCTTAGTATGCTCTTCTCCCCCTGAATCGTAGCATGTAGATATTGGGAGAAGATAGGGTTGAGAAAAGTCTAACAAACAAAATCTGAATTTTATAGTCTCTTTCCTTAAGAATAGTAAAATAGTCTTGATTTGATCTCTCCCTCCCCCTAAAAGTAGCAAGCATAAGCTTTAATATTTCTCCCGCATGATGCATATTCTCCCCCCCTTTATATTTTATCTCCCCCTTTGGTATGAGTAAGCATATAAGAAGCCTTGACATTTCTCCTCCTTCGGCATTAATTGCCAAAAAGGAAGGACCTCACAAAGGGTTAGATAAAAGGGATCATTGAGATCATTGAGAGATAAGGGATCCTTGAGAGTAAGGGTCCTTGAGAACATTTGAAACAAAGGAATCTTTGAAAATAATTTCTCCTCCTATAGAATGTCTAAAAACTTTTAAGATTTCTCACCCTTGACATAGGGATCCTTGAATGTTTGAGATTACTCCCATGTGGAATGAATCATTTGAGACATTGAGGGATCATTGATTTGACTGGGATATACCAATTGTGACAAAGAACACAGAAGTTTGTAAAATCGATGACTCCGAGGCAAAAAGAGTCGGTAGCACCGATGAGTGTATGTGCAGCTTATCTGCAATACCGGTGAGATCGAGTTCTTCTAATCGGAGGCTCCAAAACGCAAAACAGAAACTTGGCAAAGATGTTCTTGGCCATTTTGTCAAAACAATTTTTCAGAAAGTCTCAACAGAATCAAAAAGATTTACAGTGAATTTTCATAAAAGATTTGCAAAGAATTTTCATAAAATATTTGCAAAGAATTTTCATATAGATGAGAATTGAGTGGTTCCAAGAAAGCATGCAACTAAAAGATGAACCAAACAAGAAACTTCATCTAGATGATGGTCGGCGACTAGGTCACCTATATTAGAGTATATTGACTTAGGAGCCAAGCAAGAATACTTGATCATAGGTCATACTCATCATTTAAGCACAAATGGGGTTGCCATTTTGACATAAAGCTTTTAATGCGGTCACATCTTATGAGATGCTTTAACTCAAGTCTTAGAGTAAAGCTCCCCCTTGATGTGACATCCCCCCTAAGAGGGACAAACTAACCTTGGGTTTTGTCGTCGAAGACTTCATGTAGGTGATTGTAGGGTAACGCAGAAGAAAACAAAAAATTTCCGACCTACGCACCAGCCCAGGACCACTATGGAGACTGCATACAAGGTTTGATCATTTTTCGTTACCGACTCGTAGCGCAGCGGAAGTAGAGTCGATGACGAACGGCGGTGCAGATCCCCGCAGCTAGGATTTTACAACCTCCCAACTGCGAGGATGTATACCCTCATCTGCCCCGCGGACAGCCCTCCGGGAGGCGGTCGCACAGTCCCCCGGACGGTGTCGGGGACAGCCCTTCGGGAGGACCTCCGAAACTCGGACTGTCACTCGGACAGCCCTTCGGGAGGACCTCCAAAACTTGGACGGTCACACGGACAGCCCTTCGGGAGGCACTCTCGAACTAAGACCGAAACTACGATCTCTCTACAGAGTTGCACACATACGGTGTCATCTATCCGGCAGGGCTTCGCCGTCCAGAACTAGTTCCCACCGGAACCCAGACAGCCTTTCGGCTCTACGAAACTATTTCGTGGGAGGGAGAGAAGAAAGGCAGATCATGCATGCCATGTGTGTGAGAGTTGGAGTGAGGATGGAGAGCTCCTCTCCACCTCCTTATATAGTGGTGGAAGGGGTGAGGGGGGGGGGCTGAAATTTCAGCCCACAAAACAAGCACCCACCAAACAAGGAAACATGTTCCCATCAAACATGAAGAAAACATGTTCCCTTGTCCATGGTGTTCCCCCATGGGGCCCCACCTTCCTCCCAACACTCTCCACCATTTGTGGGGGCTGCCCCCCACCATGGGGGCCCCCCCAACACTTTGTCCAGCCACAAGGGGGCTGTCCCCTAAAGGGGGCGCCCCCAAAAACAGCCCAAAAACAGCCCCCACGATCCGTGGGATCTTGTCCCCTCTCGCCGGGACAAGATGTTTTCTGAAACTATTTCTTCTGAAAAATTCCGGAAGGTCCCAGAACATTTCCGGCACCCTCTAAAATTATCTGGACTCGCTCCGGAACATTTCCGGTATGGTGGTTTAATTTAAAACCATCTTCGTTTACCCGGTAAACAATTCCGGCAGCTCCGAAAACCTTTTTTGGTTTTTTCTCTGAAAAAATTCCAGAAATTACCAGACCAATCTGGCAACCTCTAAAACATTCCCGGTGCTTGCCGAAACCTTTTTGGATCAATGGTTTTATCCGAAACAACTTTTCGGTTTTACCGAAACTTTTTCGGTGTTCTCTCCAGAACTTTTCCGTTGTCTCCGAAACTTTTCCAGTGACTTTCTCTCGGACTCCACGTCTAGTATTCAGCAGATAGATGACCCTTAAGCGTGTGACCCTATAGGTTCGGTGAAGCATAGACATGACCCGGAACCCCTTCCGATCAATGATCAACATCGGAGCCGTGGACACCCATTTTGATCCCTATACCCACACGAATGAATATTCGAGTGAACCTCCAGTTGCCGTGTGCTATTCCTGTTGCTTCGCGATATGTTACAAATACCCAAGGTGAGACATGTAGGCATCCCCGTGGATCAACACTTGTCCACAATGCCAGTTACCTCGTTGCCGGTATTGTTCTCTTTTCTCGTTCCCGTGTTCCGGCATCCCTGTGATCAAATCACCCTGTGTCTGGCCAGACGATGATGGATACCGTAACACCGAGAGGGCCCAGAGATATCTCTCCATCGTCGGAGGAGCAAATCCCAATCTCGAGCTATCAAGTTACTTGACACACTTTTCCATGAACCCGTAAGCCGCCGTAATAGCCACCCATTTACGGATGATATTTAACAAACCCCAAAGTTCATGAAGCAAGCATGAAGAAACTCGATACTCTCATGGTCTAAGGAATTATGCAAACATTAACTTCTCTGTGTTATTAACCATAAACTTATGACGAATGTATCTCATAGCATAACATCAATCGGGTCGATTCAACACAAGTGTTCTACCAACAATTGTGCCCTCAAAATTGCCGGCATAGTCATGCCCATGATCAGGAAAACGGGATCATCATGCAATACTTGAGCCAGTCATAGAGGCTTGACTAGGAATAATTTTACCGTTTATTATCCCACACGTGCACATGAGTTTCCCTCCAAGCCTCGTTTTATTTGTAGACTCGAGAATCATTGCAGTTATAGCGTGGAACATAAACATAATTATGAACAGGGAGATAATCAATAACATTTATTATTGCCTCTAGGGCATATCTCCTACAGACTCCCACTTGCACTAGAGTCAATAATCTAGTCAATGCTAATGCACTTTACACCTATGGCATACTGGTGTAAAATATGCTTCGCATGTGGTATAGCCTGATGTCCATCGAATCTGACAACTTCAGCTCCATGTGTAACTTTGCATATCCTCGCGTTTTCACGCTTTCACAAAATTCATATTTTGTGTGGACTTGGCTTTGCATATGTGTGAATCATTGGTCGAAACCTGATTCCTCAGACTGAGCTATGGAGCAACTATCTCCTATAGTGTCCCATAGACCAAAGCCTTCTTGGAACCATACTAAGTTCATGAATGAACTATATGATTCAACAACTTCTTTGTCGCTTCTCAAGCGTCAACATACTTAGCCTTTGTTATAGAATTCGCCACAGTATCTTGTTTGGAACAATTTCCAACTATCGTGCCACCATATTGTGTATCACACAGAACCCTCAATTTAAATCGAAAATCGCATGGAGCATTGATGAAGACTGTATCGATGTAACCTTTTACAACGAACTCTTCATGATCTCCGTTTGCGAGAAAACATGTCATCAGTACTGCTCTAGTACTCAATGACATCTTTCACTGTTGTCCCATGATCAGTACTTTGATCACTATGGTATCTATACTCGCAACAACTTTGGAGTATTGGACATATCTGGTTGGTTTTACATACCATGGAATACATGATTAATCCAAACACAAGAGTGTGTGGAATCTCCATCATGTATTTTACTCATCAGTGTTTTGGGACACCGAGTCTTGCAAAAACTCTTTCCATGTGACTTCGGCAAGAATCACTCCTTGGCATTTTAAATGCTAAAAAGTTTTAGCATCTTGTCAATATGTATTCATTGCTTAGCCCCATTTAGGTAAATCTATCTCCATAGATCATCATGCCTAATATTGAGGCCATTTTAGCCTAAGCACTTCATCGAAAAACTATTTTCAAATGAAGTCCTAATTCGTGTCAAGAAATTTATTTCCAATTAACAATGTGTCAAGTACACACGGTTTTTAGAAATATTATTATGCTCCCACTTACTTTCTTGAATCACAAGCATCTTCGATACCCATTTGATGAAGTCAAACTCTTTTGACCATTTCATCAAAAACGAAGATTCCAACTCCACTTTGCTCTCTTCTGTCCATCGCTGGAACTCTGAAGTTTGCATACTTACTAGCATCCTCTGGATCGACAAATTACTTTGGACTGTATCACATATAAGTCCTAGGTTTCATTTCCATCGGATGGAAGTCCCTTTGTCATCCATGTTTCATATCTCATGATTGAAATATGTATTAACTGCTAGTTCAACCCGAACCGACTTCAAGCATCGCTACGGTGAAACAACCTCATCGTAGTCAACTCCTTGAACTTGTTATTTCAACAAGTCGAGCTTTATGGATAAAACATTTTTATCCGTATCAGTTTTTAGTTCCATAAATATTCGTTAGACTCTAAGTCTTCCGAAAGGTGTATCAAGGTTTTAATCTTGAATCACTTATATGGAAACTATCTCGGATTGTATTGGCATTTAGCCAATTCCGGAGTCAGGGCCCATCACCGCTTCCTTGTGTATTGTAGGTATACTGTTGTCCAACAACAATATCTCGTTAGCGCACCTGAGAGGTTTGCACGAGCCTTGCCTACGAGGTTCAGCTGCAAGTTCGACTGAAGTCCATACATTTTATTGTAGAGACTTCCGTATCAGTCGCAGTAGGAAACTCCGGAATCACTTCCAAGGTTTCTTTCCTTTGATCTGATGTCGAAGATACTGGTTATCTCGTCGAGTTGCACTATCCTCCCACTCGCCTTTTGTAAGAACTATTCTCTTTAAAAGCATACCGTTTTGCGGCAAAATCCTTTGCCTCGGTATAGTGGTGGGGAATACCCAAACGACTTGGGATAACCTTACAATGTAGCACTTGTCTGATTTGGAATAGGTTTGTAACCTTTTACACAAGCCCAATATTCCAAATGTTAAGAAAAGATATAACATGGTTGGGCATACCATACCATGGCATCATTTCAACAGACCTGATGGATCTCTTTTCAGTGTAAAAGCCGCAGTCTCTAAAGCATTACTCTTTAAAAGGGATAATGGCAAATCTATTTATGTCATCTTTGATCTTACAATGTCATAAATGGTTCGATTACATCTTCACGGACTTTCCACTTGCAGTGGTGTTCCGGGAGGTGCAAGTTATGAAACCCCCTTTCACAACTCATCAGACATTCGCTAAACTTGTAACTCAAATATTCCTTTCTGCAATCGAATTGTAGAAACATAATTTTCTTGTTACAATATTTTCTTCTTCATTTTGAAAACCTTTTGAATGAATTCAAAAGATCCAGGCTTACGTCTCATCAAGTAAATATCAATATATATCTACTTGAGTCATTTTTGAAGGTAGACAAATCCACTGTTTGCAACAACATTTATTGGACTACACACATCATAATGTATGATTACCAATAAGTTCTTTGCTCGTTCCTTATGGCATGTGAACGGTATTTCAGTCACTTCACCTTTCAGAGGAAAGTTGCAAGTGTCAGATGATTCAAAATCAAATGACTTCAAAATCCATCATAATGGAAGTTTCCATGCGGGTTTCTCCAATGTGACCAAATGCAGTGCCACACTTGTGTGGTATTCTTTTAGTCTTGCGACATTTAGCGTCAGTGTTATGGATGTATCATATTACCATCAATATTCATAGCATACATCCCATCCTGTATGGAAGCATGGCCCTTCATGTTATTCATAACACCGAACATCAAAAGTTCTCTTATGAATAACCTTCTTGCAAAATACCTTATGCAAAGGGCTAGAGTGTATGAAACTCTAAATGAATTATGAAAGTAAATACAGAGGCAATGTATTAATATCAATATTCATAACATACATCTCATTCATAATGAAAGTATGGCCCTTATGTTATTCATAACACCGAACATCAAAAGTTCTCTTATGAATAACCTTCTTGCAAAATACCTTATGCAAAGGGCTAGAGTGTATGAAACTCTAAATGAATTATGAAAGTAAATACAGAGGCAATGTATTAATATCAATATTCATAACATACATCTCATTCATAATGAAAGTATGGCCCTTATGTTATTCATAACATCGAACATCAAAAGTTCTCTTATGAATAACCTTCTTGCAAGATACTTTATGCAATGGGCTAGAGTGTAAAACTCTAAAATGAATTATGAAAGTAAATACATAGGGAATACACTAATGGAAGGTATAGTAACATTTACTATGTTCCCTGTGTGTATCTAAACCTCATTCCTGGCTAGTCTTTTAGGCTGTAGTAGTTCTTACATCGAGTTGCAACAGAGTGCAATCGAGCGGGTATCTTTGTGATTAACTCACAATACCCAAGAATTAGTGATTAACATGTTTAACCATAATTCCCAAGAACTATATCTTTGACCAGCCTTCTATACAACAAAAACTTGTATCACATTCATACATGAGCTGGATATTCCAGTCTTCTTTCCTATTGCCATTATACTTCTAACAGTTTAACTTTCAGTAATTCTCCTACTCTCAGAAGAAGCACCCAACTTAAGAGTGGCGTTAGCCCCGGACTTCCTAGGCGTGAAAATCTTACTAACACCCTTCGGACACTTCCTTTCTCTTTAAGTTGTTGTTTTATTCACCTTTCATCATATGACAGGCGTTCTCCTGGATCCCTCTCTTATCAGTCTTATGCATAGTAAACACCTTTACTAATAGTTTGCAAACAAACATTGCTTTGGATATCTCATATCTATTAGCCTTTGTCTGTCTCTGAAGATGATTTTCAGATTCCATGAATATCACATAACTATCCAAACTTTCGAAGTTCGGGTCTCATGGAAGCAAACATATTGCACTTTGACTGAAAAGGAATTCTAGCTTTTGGATCGAAGGACGAGAGTCACATGATCCATAGCATTAGCGGGAGAATACCGAAAGCATGCGATAGGACAAAGTCCTTCTCGGCACTCTAGAGGACAATCCTCACATTACGTTACCAACCGTAAAGTTTTAACCAGATATTTAACAGCTATTCAATTTTAATAGGGAAGGTGGAAACGCGAGCCATTATTCTACAACTATTATGCAAACCACACTTAGACAGTGTTCAAAATTAATTGCACTGAGAATTAAACAAGTTAATTCTATAGTGTGCTCCCACTCAAATCAATATCTCTCATAATTGATTGTGAGTGATTCAAGACCCGCATATCCATTCAACGTCACGGTTCGAGATGAACACCCATGGCGTGAACTTCAATCGGTAGGCAAACTTGCCGATCACATCTCTATGCGATTCTTGTTCATCTTTCGATGTGTGTGTTCCGAGCTCATGACTTTCATGCCTGAACGTCAAGACAACCAAGTGATCTCGCTACGAGGTCTCAACTCACCCGCCTCACACATCCCTAATCGTTCGCACCCATGGAGATCATGCAATGCCCCGAAAAGTTAGGTGCCGTGACGGTGCTACACTTGGGAGAACACTAACTACTTGATATTTCAGTGAGAGATCACCCTAATAAAAAGCGACTACTGCGCAATCAAGAAGGGTGCATCATAAGGGATAAACATCTCAGGCAATTCATAATAGCATGATATGGTATAGCCCTTTCTGACGGAGAAGTCTCGTATTTCTTCGTCTCCGGCATTCGCGTCGGTGTTCACCTTTGCGAAGATTGCCACCACCTTGTCGATGCACAAGATAATATTGCTATCTCTATAGCTAATAAAATAAGTGCATTACATAAGGTTGACACGCAGGTCATTTAAAGTGCAATCATATGGCTCCAGCCATCATGCCGAATCATGACACGCAGGTCATGTTAATCAATTTACATCATATAGTCATCTCATACATAATCAAATTATTATGAATCATTGCTATACCACATCACATGCACATGCAAACCATCCTGCAAAACCAAGTTAGACGCCTCTAATCGGTTCATGCGAAATTTTATTTTACGTGGCTTCTAAGGTTTCGAAACAAACCGAAGCTACCAACGTGCATCATCAAGCATGATAATCCAAGTCGCTAGATTAACATTCCAGGGTGTATGAAACACGAGATAATAAAATTTCGAGCCCCATACTAAACTTCGTCATACGCGTGACCCCCGTGCAGATCACATCTGCATTGCCCTTTCGTCTGCGAAATTTCATCTTTCTCTTTAACTACGGTGGAATTCAATGAACTGTTAGCACTTCGTTGATCAATCAGGATCGCGGATTGCCAGAACATTGAAACTCCACCATACTGTTATCAAGATCAGAAATATGCAAATTCTAGGGAAGCAACAGGAACATCGGGTAACAGATTTCATCTGCTACCCGCACAAATAATTTTCAGCAATAGATCTCATCTACTACCTAATTATATTGTGCAACACCCATACATCTCTATGTATTCTAGATCGCAACCTGCATCTACGCATAGCACTGCTCTTGATGCCACTGTAGGGTAACGCAGTAGAAAACAAAAAATTTCTGACCTACGCACCAGCCCAGGACCACTATGGAGACTGCATACAAGGTTTGATCATTTTTCGTTACCGACTCGTAGCGCAGCGGAAGTAGAGTCGATGACGAACGGCGGTGCAGATCCCCGCAGCTAGGATTTTACAACCTCCCAACCGCGAGGATGTATACCCTCATCTTCCCCGCGGACAGCCCTCCGGGAGGCGGTCGCACAGTCCCCCGGACGGTGTCGCGGACAGCCCTTCGGGAGGACCTCCGAAATTCGGACTGTCACTCGGACAGCCCTTCGGGAGGACCTCGAAAACTCGGACGGTCACACGGACAGCCCTTCGGGAGGCACTCTCGAACTAAGACCGAAACTACGATCTCTCTATAGAGTTGCACACATACGGTGTCATCTATCCGGCAGGGCTTCGCCGTCCAGAACTAGTTCCCACCGGAACCCAGACAGCCTTTCGGCTCTACGAAACTATTTCGTGGGAGGGAGAGAAGAAAGGCAGATCATGCATGCCATGTGTGTGAGAGTTGGAGTGAGGATGGAGAGCTCCTCTCCACCTCCTTATATAGTGGTGGAAGGGGTGAGGGGGGGGGCTGAAATTTCAGCCCACAAAACAAGCACCCACCAAACAAGGAAACATGTTCCCATCAAACATGGAGAAAACATGTTCCCTTGTCCATGGTGTTCTCCCATGGGGCCCCACCTTCCTCCCAACACTCTCCACCATTTGTGGGGGCTGCCCCCCACCATGGGGGGCCCCCCCAACACTTTGTCCAGCCACAAGGGGGCTGTCCTTTAAAGGGGGCGCCCCCAAAAACAGCCCAAAAACAGCCCCCACGATCCGTGGGATCTTGTCCCCTCTCGCCGGGACAAGATGTTTTCTGAAACTATTTCTTCTGAAAAATTCCGCAAGGTCCCAGAACATTTCCGGCACCCTCTAAAATTATCTGGACTCGCTCCGGAACATTTCCGGTATGGTGGTTTAATTTAAAACCATCTTCGTTTACCCGGTAAACAATTCGGCAGCTCCGAAAACCTTTTTTGGTTTTTTCTCCGAAAAAATTCCAGAAATTACCAGACCAATCTGGCAACCTCCAAAACATTCCCGGTGCTTGCCGAAACCTTTTTGGATCAATGGTTTTATCCGAAACAACTTTTCGGTTTTACCGAAACTTTTTCGGTGTTCTCTCCGGAACTTTTCCGTTGTCTCCGAAACTTTTCCAGTGACTTTCTCTCGGACTCCTCGTCTAGTATTTAGCAGATAGATGACCCTTAAGCGTGTGACCCTATAGGTTCGGTGAAGCATAGACATGACCCGGAACCCCTTCCGATCAATGATCAACATCGGAGCCGTGGACACCCATTTTGATCCCTATACCCACACGAATGAATATTCGAGTGAACCTCCAGTTGCCGTGTGCTATTCCTGTTGCTTCGCGATATGTTACAAATACCCAAGGTGAGACATGTAGGCATCCCCGTGGATCAACACTTGTCCACAATGCCAGTTACCTCGTTGCCGGTATTGTTCTCTTTTCTCGTTCCCGTGTTCCGGCATCCCTGTGATCAAATCACCCTGTGTCTGGCCAGACGATGATGGATACCGTAACACCGAGAGGGCCCAGAGATATCTCTCCATCGTCGGAGGAGCAAATCCCAATCTCGAGCTATCAAGTTACTTGACACACTTTTCCATGAACCCGTAAGCCGCCGTAATAGCCACCCATTTACGGATGACGTTTAACAAACCCCAAAGTTCATGAAGCAAGCATGAAGAAACTCGATACTCTCATGGTCTAAGGAATTATGCAAACATTAACTTCTCTGTGTTATTAACGATAAACTTATGATGAATGTATCTCATAGCATAACATCAATCGGGTCGATTCAACACAAGTGTTCTACCAACAATTGTGCCCTCAAAATTGCCGGCATAGTCATGCCCATGATCAGGAAAACAGGATCATCATGCAATACTTGAGCCAGTCATAGAGGCTTGACTAGGAATAATTTTACCGTTTATTATCCCACACGTGCACATGAGTTTCCCTCCAAGCCTCGTTTTATTTGTAGACTCGAGAATCATTGCAGTTATAGCATGGAACATAAACATAATTATGAACAGGGAGATAATCAATAACATTTATTATTGCCTCTAGGGCATATCTCCTACAGTGATGTAGTGGTGGATGCTCAATGTTGATGAAGATCATCTTGAATTGGGAGCAATCCTTGTTGTTTCTTACTCTTCTCACCTACACGGGTTAGTCCCACACAAGGAACAAATACAAGGATATCTATGTACATGGAGTGAATACCAATTGTGATGATGTCCATTGATTCATTGATTACCTTGTCCCTTGATTACCTTTGAGTGATGTAGATGACATGGTTTGTAGGTTGACTTGTTGTGGATGCCCAAGAGTTGGAGTTGGGGGCAATCCGTGTTTTCCTTCAAGATAGGTCCTCCTACAAAGAGTTAGTCATGCAAGGAAGAACATAATATATCCAATTGACAAGAATGAAAATGTCATGGTAATATGTCATGGATATGTTTTGTGTTGTCTTCTTCCTTCATCACAAGGTAGGGATGTAGATACTTGGCTTTTGACAAGATTGCTTATGATTGGAGGTGTTTGCAATCTTGTGGAGTGTAGCTCGTCCAAGTTCCTACAAAAGGGTTAGATGCAAGACAAGGGAGCATAGATTTCCAAGATATAAGATAATGTCAATATGATAGAATCAAGGAATAGTCATGTAAGCTCATGCTCTCATATGCATCAAAGTGAGTTTTAGATCAAGTTTGAAGCATCAATGATGTTCAACTCACTCCTCAAGTGACAAAACACTTTCTCATCAAGTGGATTAGTATAGATATCTGATAATTGCTTGTTAGTCCGCACATGCTTGAGATTAATATCTCCTTTGGCAACATGATCACAAATGAAATGATGACGAACTTGAATATGCTTAGTTCGAGAATGTTGCAAGGGATTATAAGCAATTTTAATGGCACTCTCATTGTCACAAAGCAAAGGAACATGTATCACATGGATTCCATAATCCTTAAGAGTTTGAGTCATCCATAGTAATTGCGCACAACATGACCCAACGACAATGTATTCTGCTTCGGCGATAGATAGAGATACCGAGTTTTGTTTCTTGGATGACCAAGACACTAAAGATCTCCCAAGAAATTGGTGAGTACCCGAGGTGGATTTTCTATCAACCTTGTCTCTGGCATAGTACGAATCGGAATAGCCAACAAGATTAAAAGAAGATCCCTTGGGATACCAAATACCAAAGTTTGGTGTATGTATCAAGTATCTCACAATTCTTTTCACGGCCTTAAGATGACACTCTTTAGGTGCAGCTTGATAACAAGCGCACATGCACACACTAAGCATGATATCGGGACAAGAGGCACATAGATATAGCAATGAACCGATCATTGATCGATAAACCTTTTGATCAACGAGTTTGTCCTCTTTGGTGAGGTCAACATGTCCACTTGTAGGCATGGGAGTTTTCATACCTTTGCACTCTTGCATGTCGAACTTCTTGATCAAGTCCTTGGTATACTTGGTTTGAGAGATGAAAGTTCCATCACTCGTTTGCTTGATTTGCAAACCAAGGAAAAAAATTCAGCTCACACATCATTGACATCTCATACTTCTCTGACATCAACCTTCCAAATTTCTCACTAAAATGTGGGTTAGTAGATCCAAAGATAATATCATCCACATAAATTTGGCACACAAATAATTCACCATTAACTCTCTTAGTGAACAAGGTTGCGTCAATTTTACCAATTTCAAAACCCTTTTCAATGAGAAACTTTGTTAAGCATTTGTACCAAGCTCGAAGGGCTTGTTTAAGACCATAAAGAGCTTTACGAAGCTTGTAAACATGATTAGGTTTCTTAGGATTCACAAAACCAGGGGGTTGTTTAACATAGACCTCTTCTTCAATCTCACCAATTAGAAAGGCACTTTTAATATCCATTTGATAAAGAGTGATATCATGGGGTGATTTTTTTGAGTGATATCATGGGGTGATTAGCATAAGCTAGAAGAATACGGATAGCTTCAAGTCTAGCAATGGGGGCATAGGTCTCATCGTAGTACATACCTTCGACTTGGGTGTAGCCTTGAGCCACGAGACACGCTTTGTTGCGTATGACTAGGCCATCTTCGTCTTGTTTGTTCCGAAACACCCACTTGGTTCCGATGACGTTTTGCTCGTCCTTGGGCTTCGCCACTAATGTCCACACTTCGTTCCTCTCGAAGTTGTGTAGCTCCTCGTGCATAACGTTCACCCAATCGGGGTCCTCAAGCGCTTCTTCCACCTTCAAAGGCTCAATGCTAGAGATAAATGAGTAATGCTCACAAAAGTTAGCTAGACGAGTTTTAGAGCGAGTAATTCTCCCGGTTTGTATGTCACCAAAGATTTGCTCTAAGGGATGATTTTTGTTCACTCTTGCTCGAACTCATGGTAGCTTTTGCTTCTTGGACGGTGGAGCTTCCTCCTCATCATCATCTTCATCATTGTCGTTGGTGGTGTCGTTCTCTTGTGGAGGTGGTGATGGAGGTCTAGGTGGATCATCTTGATGTACTTCCTCCTCCTCTTCATCTTGTCGTGTACCACTTCTGGATGCCTTCATGTCGTTTCATGGTTCGCCTTGACGCGAAGTTGGGGCTTCCACTTGAGTTGACGAAGTGCTCTCCTTCACCTCCATGAGACGAATCTTGCCGATAGATAAATCTTGAATAGCTTCCGAAGGATCCTTATCACCTACATCATTTGGCAATTGTTCGACTTGCGAACCATTAGATTCATCAAACTTTACATCTACCGTCTCTTCAACTTTTCGAGTGAAGTTGTTGTAGACACGGTATGTGTGAGAGTTTGATCCGTAACCGAGTAGGAAACCTTCATGAGATTTAGGAGCAAATTTAGAACGACGATGCTTATCAAGATGTAACACTTGGAGCCAAATACCCGAAAGTATCCAACTTGGGGTTTGTTACCGGTGAGTAGATCGTATGCTGTTTTACCGAGAAACTTGTGAAGATAGAGTCGGTTTGTAGCATGACAAGCAGTTTCCACGGCCTCCGCCCAAAAGTGTCTCGGAGTCTTGTACTCATCAAGCATCGTTCTGGCCATCTCAATAAGAGTTCGGTTCTTCCTCTCAACAACTCCATTTTGTTGAGGTGTGTGCGTAGACGAGAACTCATGTAAAATCCCTTCTTCATCAAGAAAGGAATCTACATTTGTGTTCTTGAACTCCGATCCGTTGTCGCTCTGAACCTTCTTGATCTTCACCTCAAATTGGTTTTGAGCCTTGCGAGAAAAGTTCTTGAAGATCTTTTGTACCTGCGACTTATCATCAAGGAAGAATACCCACGTAAATCTAGAAAAATCATCAGCTATAACTAGACCAAAAGAATTTCCACCGAGGCTCTTGTAAGCATTGGGACCAAAGAGATCCATATGAAGCAACTCGAGTGGTCTTCTAGTAGTCATGATATTTTTTACGGGATGACTTCCACCTACTTGCTTTCCGGCTTGACAAGCACTACAAAGTCTATCTTTGTCAAAGATAACATCTTTAACACCAAGGAAATGATCTCCTTTGATAAGCTTGTCTAGAATACGCATACCAATATGTCCTAGCCTTCTATGCCAAAGCCAACCTTTACAAGATCTTGCAATAAAACAAGTACGAGGTTGGGCTCTTTTAGTGAAATCGACAATGTATAGATCACCTCTACGAAAACCGGTAAAGACCATTTTATGATTATCTTGACGAAACACTTGGCAATCAACTTTAGTAAATAGCACATTAAAACTGAAGTCGACAAGTCTAGATACGGAAAGTAGATTGTAGACAATGGATTCAACAAGCATGACATTTTTAATGGAACTATCATGGGATATGGTCACCTTACCAAGACCAAGTACCTTACCCTTGGAGTTGTCTCCAAAAGTGACCTACCTTCGCGGTCCATGGTTTGGTGTAATCTCTTCAAACATATCTTTATCCTGGTCATGTGATCGGTGCATCCACTGTCGAGAATCCACTCCTTTCCACCCGACATGTAGTCTTTGTAGTTTGCCGTAAGACTCAAGCACCTCATAGTCTACTCATACTCAATATCAAACTATTCATCCTCATTGTAGTAGCCATGCTCCACATTGTCATCGTCAAGTGGAAAACCCTCGTCACAAGGAACACGAGATTCGTTAGAATTGTGATCATGACAATGTTCAAAAGCATGAATGTGAATAGCTTCACAGATGACATTGTTGATAGTGGACACATTTCCTTTAGCACGCATGAGATCACTTAGCTCAAATAGACAATTATCAAACTTAGGATCACTACCAATTGTGGGATCACTAGGCTTTATCTTATAAGATGAAATGGCTTTATGAAGAATTTCATCAAGATTACTCAAGGAATAATTTGGATATCGTTTCTCCAAATCATTCCACAAAGTATAAGCACATTCAAAGTTCTTCATTTGATTAAGCACAACTCTTGGCAAAGCTTAACAATAAGATTGACAGTTCTAAGATTACGAAGCATATCAATTTCTTCTTCGTGAGAAGGATGCAAGGGATCAATGGAGACATATAGGGATTCTTAACTTACTTACTCAAATGGAATTCATTGAATATAGCAAGCATCTTGTCTCTCCACTCTCTATAGTACTCTCCATCAAGAATGAGCACTCTACAACTAAGACTCCCCAAACTAAGAACATCCATCTTCCTCCAAAGGAGATTAAACTAAAGCTATGGAGACCAAATCTCTGATACCAATTGTGGGATCACTAGAAGTGGTGTCTAGAGGGGGGGGTGAATAGACTACTTGCAAAAAAACCTAGCCTTTTCCTAATTTCAATTGTTGGCAGATTTTAGCATGATTAGCAAGTCTAGCACACCCTTCACAAGCACATCAACAAGTATAGCAGCGGAAAGTAAAGACATGCATGTGAAAGTAAGGAGTATAGATAGGAAGATCAAACGCAATTGGAGACACGGAGATTTTTCCCGTGGTTCCGATAGCTGGTGCTATCGTACGTCCACGTTTATGGAGACTTCAACCCACGGAGGGTAACAGTCGCGAGAGTCCACGGAGGGCTCCACCCATGAAGGGTCCACTAAGTAGCAACCTTATCTATTCCATGATGGCCTACATCCACGGAGGACTAGCCTTACTCGGGGTAGATCTTCACGAAGTAGGCGATCTCCTTGCCCTTACAAACTCCTTGTTTCAACTCCACAATCATGAAGAAGGAGGCTCCCAAGTAACACCTAACCAATCTAGGAGGCACCACCCTCCAAAAGGTAATAGATGTGGTAGTATGATGAACTCATTGCTCTTGTGCTTCAAAAGATAGTCTCCTCAACACTCAATCACTCTCTCATAAATTTGGCTTGGGTAGAAGAGGTTGATTGGGTGGAAAGCAACTTGGGGAGGCTAGAAATCAAGATTCATATGGTTGGAATGGAATGTCTTGATCTCAACACAAGGGTAGGTGGCTCTCTCTCAGAAAATCTGATATGACAAGTGTGGAATGGTTCCGAGTGCTTCTCTTTCGAGTGATAGATGGTGGAGGGGTATATATAGGCATCTCCAAAAATCTAACCATTACAACATTATTGCCCAACTCGGTGAAACCAGAGTAAAAATTCGGTTGCATCGACTAGTGCAAAATGTGACAACTTTGGCGTATTCGGTGAGACCGATATTTAAATCTCAGTGGTACCGATATGGGTGTCCTAGTCAGATTCCAAATCTCGGTGAGACCGATTCCTCAAACTCGGTGGGAACGATTCTGAGAAACTGGTTAACAGAAAGTTGGTCACTGATTTCGGTGGCACCGAAGTGAAAGTTGGTAGTACCGAGATGCTAGGGTTTGGCTTGGCTTCTATCTAGGATGAAACTCGGTGGATCCGGATGTTGGTATCACCGAATTTGCATATGTGGCTTTGGACAGAGGGTTTTGTGTGGGAAAGTGGGTGAGTATTTTTGGTGGCTAATCTCTAAGCACTTGAGCAACCAGATCATCATATTTCCCTCACCCCCTTTTAGTAGTATTGGCTTTTCTATGGACTCAAAAGTGATTTCTCACAAAATGTAAAATGTGGAGTCTTCAAGCTTGTAGTCTTGCCAATCCTATTCCTTCTTCTTCTCCTAATTTCCTTGGGGATTCTCCACACATTCCATGGCCAAACTTCTCTGTGGACTTTATCTGAAATACACTAGGTAAAAGTATTAGTCCAAGAGACAATGTATCTTGTCATGAATTATCAAAACCACCAAGGGAGCATATGTGCTTTCACCCACTTGGAGCTATTACGAATGGCTACTCCACTATACGTATCCGGTTTACGACTCAGAGTCATCCAGATCGGTGTCAAAGCTTGCATCAACGTAACCCTTTACGACGAACTCTTTATCACCTCCATAACCGAGAAACATTTCCTTAGTCCTCTTTAGGTACCTAAGGATAATTTTGACCGCTGTCTAGTGATCCACTCCTGGATCACTCTTGTACCCCCTTTGCCAGACTTATAGCAAGGCACATATCAGGTGTAGTACACAGCATGGCATACATTATAGAGCCTACAACTAAGGTATAGGGGACGACCTTCGTCCTTTCTCTTTCTTCTGTCGTGGTCGAGCTTTGAGTCTTACTCAACTTCACACCGTACAATACATGCAAGAACTGATTCTTTCACTGATCCATTTTGAACTCCTTTAAAATCTTGTCAAGGTGTGTGCTCTGTGAAAGTCTTATCAAGCGTCTTGATCTATCTCTATAGATTTTCATGCTTAATATGTAAGCAGCTTTATCTAGGTCTTCCTTTGAAATAAACTCTTTTCAAACAACCAATTATGCTTTCCAGAAATTCTACATCATTTCCAATCAACAATATGTCACCCACATATACTCATCAGAAATGTTATAGAGCTCCCACCCACTTTCTTGTAAATACAAGCTTCTCCAAACTTGTATAAACCCATAAGCTTTGATCACCTCATCAAAGCGAAATATTCCAACTCCAAGATGCTTGCACCAACCCATACATGGAACACTGGTGCTTGCACACTTTGCCAGCTTTTTTAGGATTGAAAAAACCTTCCGGTTGCATCATATACAACTCTTACTAAAGGAATCCATTAAGGAATGTTGTTTTGACACCCATCTGCTAAATCTCATAATCGAAAAATGCAGCTATTGCTAACATAATCCGGACAGACTTATGCATCACTACGGGTGAGAAAGTCTCATCATAGTCAACTCCTTGAACTTGCGAAAACTCTTTTGTGACAAGTCGTGCTTAATAGACGATGACATTACCGTCGGCGTTCGTCCTTTTCTTAAAGATCCATTTGTTCTGAATGACCTTACGATCATCAGGTAAGTCCTCCAAAGTCCATACTTTGTTTTCATACATGGATCCTTTCTCGGATTTCATGGCCTCTAGCCATTTGTCAGAATCCGGGCCCACCAACGCTTCCTCGTAGTTCGTAGGTTCACCGTTGTTTAACAACATGACCTCCAAGACAGGATCACCATACCACTCAGGGGCAGTACTAGTCCTTGTTGACCTACGAAGCTCGATAGTAACTTGATCCGAAGTTTCATGATCACTATCATTAGCTTCTTCGTCAACTGGTGTAGGCATCACAGAAACATCTTTCTGTGTTGTGGTAGTCTCCGATTGAAGTGAAGGTTCAATAACCTCATCAAGTTCTACCTTCCTCCCACTCATTTCTAGAAAGGATCCATTCTTGACAACAAAGACCTTGCCTTCGGATCTGAGATAGAAGGTATACCCAATTGTTTCCTCAGGGTATCCTATGAAGACACACTTCTCCACTTGTGATCATTGCCGTGAATATGAACATGATTATTCGCTTTTCTATCAATTGCGCAACAGTAATTGATATCTACCCATCGTATGTTTCCTATATGAGAGATGCCACTAGAGAACACTACGGCCCCCCGGGTCTACTCAATTATAAATTTACAAAACTTCTAAAAACCTTGCTGCCATTCTTTACCTTTAATTTTATTTGCAATTTACAATTATCTATTATTATCTACTTGTCTCACTTGCTTGCCAATAACGAGTCGAAGTGGATTGACAACCCTCTTCCCCGCGTTGAGTGCAAGTGTTTGCTCTTTTGTGTGCAGTCACTGAAGAAGATGGTTGCGTGCTACTCCTATTGGTTCAATAAACCTTGGTTCTTAACTAGGGGAAATACTTACTCGTTTGTGCTGCAATTACCCGCTCCTCTACACAGAAAACCCAACGCAGATCATAGACATCAGGAAGGATTTCTGGCGCCGTTGCCGGGGAGTATCGCCAATCTACTATCAAGTAACTTTGCACAAATCATCATTCACTTGTTCTACTTTTTATTTACTGTTATATTTTATTAGTTAAATAAAAAAAATAAAAAAATAAAAAATAAAAATATTTACTTTACTAGTTTGCTAGTTTACTTGTTTCGTCTCAAGTTTGCTTGTTTTGCTTGTTACATTGCTTGCTTGGTCACCATGTCTCAAGATACTACTAAGTTGTGTGACTTTTCTAATGCTAATAAAGATAATTTTATTAGTACTCATATACCACCCGCCACTAGCGTGGAGGCTTTTGATATTAAATCTGCATTACTGAACCTTGTGATGAAAGAACAATTTTCTGGAAGTGCTAATGAGGATCCCGTTGCTCATCTTAATAATTTTGTTGAACTATGTGACATGCAAAACAAAAAGGATATGGATAATGTTGTGAAATTAAAATTATTTCCTTTTTCACTTAGAGATAAAGCTAAGGCTTGGTTTTCATCTTTACCACGTAATAGTATTGGAATATGGGAAAAGTGTAAAGATGCTTTCATTACCAAGTATTTTCCTCCTGCTAAGATCATCTCCCTTAGAAATCATATAATGAATTTTAAACAACATGATCATGAACATTTTGCACAAGCTTGGGATAGGATGAAATTGATGATTAAAAATTGCCCAACTCATGGTTTAAACTTGTGGATGATTATCCAAAATTTCTATGCGGGACTAAACTTTGTGTCTAGAAATCTTCTAGATTCTGCTGCGGGTGGTACCTTCATGGAGATGACACTAGGAGAGGCCACTAAACTTCTGGACAACATCATGGCAAACCATTCTCAATGGCAAACCGAGAGAGCTCCAACTGGTAAGAAGGTAAACTCCATCGAAAAAATTGCTTCTTTGAGTGAAAAAGTGGATGCTCTCATAAATATGTTTGCTACTAAAAATTCCCATCTTGATCCCAATGATATGATTTTTTCTACCTTGATTGAACATGATGATTCTATTGATGTGAATTTTATCTCAAGAAATAATTTCAACAATAATGCATATAGAGGAAATTTTAATGCTAGACCGTATCCCGATAACTCCTCTAACAATTATGGAAACTCTTATGGTAATTATTATGGAAATCCTTCTACCAATAATAATAAGTTATCCTCTTATCTTGAAAACATTATTAAATAATTCATTAGTTCTCAAAAGGTTTTCAACACTATGGTAGAGGAAAAGTTGCATAAAGTTGATGATTTGGCTAAGAACATGGATATAATTGCTCTTGATGTATAATCTCTTAAAAATAAAGTTTTGCTACCTAAACATGATTTCAATGATACTATTAAATCTATCCAAACTTATATTAATGAAATTAAGGAGAGGACCGCTAAGTTGAAAGCTAAGCGGGAATTCTTAGAAAAAGCTCTTCCACCTAGTTTTCACCGGAATCATGATGAAGATTTTAAAATGATTGGTACTTATCCTATTGATTATTTGTTTACTTATCTGAATATAAATGATAAAGGTACTGGAGTTGAGACAACTCTAGCTAAGTAGATCCCTCTTTGCTTGGTGAGTGATGATTCTAATGATAAAACTAAAAAAGGTGGGTTTGGAGAGGTTAAAACTTTGTCTAGTGATGTGCCCACTATCTTTAATTAAAAGGATTTTAATTATGAGATCTTATATTTAGTAGAATGTATTTCCTTGTTTCAAACAATTATTATCTCACCCAGTGCTTATGAACAAAACAAGGCTTTTACTAATCATATAGTACAAGCAACGATAAAAGCTTATGTTGAGAAACTTGAGCTAGAAGTTTCTATTCCTATAAAATTGCATGATGAGTGGGAACCTACTATTAAAATAAAGATAAACAAATATGAATGTAATTCTTTGTTTGACCTTGGTGCTAGTGTTTCAACAATTCCAAAATCTCTTTGTGATGTGCTTGGTCTCACCGACATTCAAGATTGTTCCCTCAACTTGCATCTTGCGGATTCTACCATTAAAAAACCTCTAGGTAGAATAAATGATGTTCTGATTATTGCAAATAAGAATTATGTGCCTATAGATTTTAGTGTGCTTGATATGGAATGAAATCATACTTGTCCAATTATACTTGGTAGGCCTTTTCTACGGACTATAGGTGCAATTATTGATATGAAAGAGGGAAACATAAGATTCCAATTCCCACTAAAGAAGGGGATGGAACACTTCCCTAGGAAGAGAATTAAACCACCTTATGAATCTATCATGAGAGATACTTATGCGTGGAGTGTCAAAGATGACAATACTTGATACTATGCATTGTGCCTAGCTAGGGGCATAAAACAATAGCGCTTGTTTGGAGGCAACCCAATAGTTATCTTTATTTTTTCTTTTTGCTTTTTGTTATTGTGTGATAAAATAATTATTGTCTCTTTAATTATTATGTTTTTGTGTTTAAATTAGTGTTTGTGCCAAGTAAAGCCTTTGGGATTAACTAGTATGAAAGTAGAATCGATGCTGAAACAAAACAGAAACTTTTGACTCCAGTATAGGAATTTTTATTTCTTGATGGAACGTGATAAAACTCTGAAATTTTTACACAACATTTCTATAAAATGCTTATGGTTTTACTAATTTTTCATAATTTTTGGAGTTACAGAAGTATAGATAGAAATCAGATTACTACAGACTGTTCTGTTTTAAACAGATTCTGTTTTGCTTGCATAGTATACTTGTTTTGATGATGCTATGGATTATATCGGGGGGTATAAGCCATGGAGAAGTTAGAATACAGTACCTATTATGCATTAATAAAATATGAATCAATTTATAACAATACTCAAGGCGGTTGATATATGGTTATACTAACGGATCTCACGAAGTTTTGTTAAGTTTTGTGTGGTTGAAGTTTTCAAGTTTTGGGTGTTATCATGATGGACAAGGAATAAGGAGCAGCAAGGGCCTAAGCTTGGGGATGCCCAATGCACCCAGAGGTAATATTCTAGGAAGACTCAAGCGTCTAAGCTTGGGGATGCCTCGGGAAGGCATCCCCTCTTTCATCCCAATCCATCGGTATGCCACTTGGAGCTACATTTTTATTCATCACATGATATGAGTTTTTCTTGGAGCGTCGTTTGTTTTTGCTTGCTTTTGTTTAATTTTTCCACAATCATTGTTTGCCGGACACACCTATTTGAGAGAGACACACTTTCACCTTGATTTGTTAGAATACTCTTTGTGCTTCACTTATATCATTTGAGCTAGGCAGTTGCTCTAGTACTTCACTTATATATTTTTGAGCACGGTGACGTGTAGATTTTATAGAAATAATTGCACTCTCATTCTTCACTTATATTTGTTTGAGAGTTAATAAACAACGATGGTAATTGCATGGGTAATAGGACTAGTCCAAAAATTAATAGGTATTCAATGAGTGATAATCAAAACCTTCATGTATCACATAAAAGAGAAAATTTGGGTTAATGATATTGATGTGGTAATGTGAAAGGGTACGAGTGCATGATTATCGGTTCGTATGAGTATCGGTATTAAGATGTGTTAATTTTCCGCTTGTCTAAATATTGGTAAAAGTCATGGTGGGGATGCGTGAGCATTTTTATTCCTCGTTGAAATCCTAGTGTGTTTCGGGTCGAGGCGCGCGATGGTTAACTCCTCCCAACCTCTTCCCTAGGGGCATGCGAGTAGTTCTTTGATTTGCGAAGAGACTAATAAAACTTTGCAATAAGTATGTGAGTTCTTTATGACTAATGCGAATCCATGGACATACGCAATTTTACCTCCTCATATTTTGCTAGCCTCTTCGGTACCGTGCATCGCCCATTCTCACCTCGAGGATTGATGCGAACTTCGCCGGTGCATCCAAACCCCGTGACATGATATGCTCTATCACACATAAACCTCCTTATATCTTTCTCAAAACAACCACCATACCTACCTATTATGGCATTTCCATAGCCATTCCGAGATATATTGCCATGCAACTTCCATCGTCACATCATATGACTAGTTCACTCATCGTCATATTGCTTTGCGTTATCATATAGAGCTGATATAGTATTTGTGGCAAAGCCACCTTTCATTAATTTTTGATACATGTCATGCTAGATTATTGCATATCCTGGTACACTGCCAGAGGCATTCATATTGAGTCGTATTGTTTCATAGTTCTTCATATCCTGTTGTAAGTAAATAAAAGTGTGATGATCATCATTATTAGAGCATTGTACCAGTGAGGAAATAAAAAATGGGGGAGGCCAAATGAGCCCACCATAAAAAATGAAAATGAGAGAAAATGAGAGAAGGGACTTTGCTACTATCCTTGACCACACTTGTGCCTCAAAGTGGCACCATGTTCTTCATATAGAGAGTCTCATGTTTTATCACTTTCATATGCTAGTGGGAATTTTTCATTATTAGAACTTGGCTTTTATATTTCAATGACGGGCGTCCTCAAAAGCCCGAGCTCTTGATGAGCAAGCAAGTTAGATGCACACCCAGTTAGCTTCAGTTGAGCTTTCATACACTTATACCTCGAGTGCATCATGTTGCATGACAATCCCTAGTCCTCGCATTGATATCTATCGATGGGAATATCCATAGCCCGCTGATACGCCTAGTTGATGCACGACTTTCTTCTCCACTTTTTTCCCCTTTGATACCTACCACCATATTCTATTCCACCCTTATGCTATGTCCATGGTTCGCGCTCATATATTGCGTGAAGAATAAAAAGTTGATGTGCTTTGAAAAATTACGATCCAATTGCCTGACTTGGACACCGTGGTGCTTGACATTTGTACTAATGCGGTGAAGACGGAGCCATGCCTTGCTAGTATGATAAAATGAACGGGGGTAAACATTCTTTGAGGATCGTATATTCTGAAAAATTGATGATTGTGTTCCTTGTGCTTATAAATATTACTATGTTGATGTTTGTTAATTCATCGTTTCTCAATGAGCATACATGCAAAAGATTACATATTGGGTAGCATGTCACATCAAAAATTCTGTTTTTATCATTTACCTACTCGAGGACGAGCAGGAATTAGGCTTGGGGATGCTGATACATCTCCAACATATCTATAACTTTTGATTGTTCCATGCTATAATATTATCATTCTAGAATACTTTTTGGGTATTTATTTACCAATTTATATTATTTTTGAGCCCTAACCTATTGACCCAGTGCCCAGTGCAAGTTCCTGTTTTTTGCATGTTTTTGGCTTTTCGGGTTTACAATACCAAACCAAGTCCAATCGACCCGAATTTTTTTTTATGATTTTTTCTGGACCAAATAAAGACCTGGAAGCTTCGGGAGAAGACCAGAGACCGCGCGAGGGGAGGAGCACACATCTGGGCGCGCCCAGATATGTGCTGCCCTCCTCGTGGGTCCACCGACCTCGTTCTCTAGCCTATAAATTCGCATATATTCCGAAAACCCTGGAGGGCATCCCGAAACTCTTTTTCCGCCGCCACAAGTCTCTGTTCCACCCGCGATCCCATATGGAGGCCTTTTCCGGTAATCTGCCGAAGGGGGAATCGATCACGGAGGGCCTCTACATCATCCTTGCTGCCTCCATGGCACTACTGCAGGATGGTCCAAAGACGACACATCAATCAGAGACCCTTCGATGAAACTGTGTGTGATGCATGAATCGCGAACGGTATAGTTAAAGCTCCGTCGCTAATGCCACGAACTTTGTGCGATGGTGGATCCATCAAATACGATTCAGAAAATAGTTGCGTGTGTGATGCAGGGCATAAAGTTGGTGCTTATGAACTGTTTGCGATTAGACAAGATAACACAAACGGTTCTCAAAATACATATGTCTGTGAAGTATGACATATAGTTCATTCGGACAAACTATTTGCGTTGATCGAGCTAGAACACAAATGAGTGACCATAACAAGGTGTGTGTGATACCAGGCAAACAGTTCATTCATCAGAATTGTGTGGGAAGACCAATAATAACCCAAACAATTCATACTGACAAGCTGTGTGGGTTGTTGGCAGACGGTTGCTGCCAAACAATTGTCAACGATAGATGAAATCATTACCGATGCTACGTTGGGAAGTGTCGTTTGCATGTATTAATATCGCAGACGTTTTATTATTATGACCCGTGGGCCTGCGCATCACCCTGTCCTCCTCTCTCGCGTCTTGTCACTGCGTTGCCGCCTGAGGATTCCAGTGCACGCTTTGGAACCGCTTTCGGCCACGTGTCCGCTCGATGAGCCTGTTCCCGTGCACAACCGCGCAGGTTCCCGCGCACAAAACCGTCCTACGGCTCTACCTTCCCGCCTAGCTCGGTGAAATCCCCAAATCCCCAATGCATGCCAGCCTGCTATATAAACCCTCACGACCAGCGACTCCACATTGCCTTCTAATGTCTACTACGCAACTTTATTCTTGTAGACTTTGTTGGGCCTCCAAGCGCAGAGTTTTGTAGAGAAATTTTCCCTCAAGTGGATGACCTAAGGTTTATAAATCCGTGGGAGGTGTAGGATGAAGATGGTCTCTCTCAAACAACTCTGCAATCAAATACAAGAAATCTCTTGTGTCCCCAACACACCCAATACAATGGAAAATTGTATAGGTGCACTAGTTCGGCGAAGAGATGGTGATACAAGTGCAATATGGATGGTAGATATAGGTTTTTGTAATATGAAAATATAAAAAACAGCAAGGTAGCAATTAACAAAAGTGAGCACAAACGGTATTGCAATGCTTAAAAACAAGGCCTAGGGTCCGTACTTTCGCTAGTGCAATCTCTCAACAATGCTAATATAATTGGATCACATAACCATCCCTTAACGTGCAACGAAGAATCACTCCAAAGTTCTTATCTAGTGGAGAACATAAGAAGAAATTGTTTGTAGGGTACGAAACCACCTTAAAGTTATCCTTTCCGATCGATCTATTCAAGAGTTCGTACTAAGATAACATCAAGTTATCCTTTCCGTTCGATCTATATAAGAGTTCGTACTAGAATAACACCATATGATACGCATCAACCAACTCTAATGTCACCTAGATACTCCAATGTCACCACAAGTATCCATGAGTTAATCATACGATACGCATCAAACAATTTCAGATTCATAATACTCAATCCAACACAAAGAACCTCAAAGAGTACCCCAAGATTTCTATCAGGGAAAGTAGGACAAGAACGTGTATCAACCCCTATGCATAGATTACCCCAATGTCATCGCGGGAATCCGCAAGTTGAGTATCAAAACATATATCAAGTGAATCAATAGAACACCCCATTGTCACTACGGGTATCCGCATGCAAGACATATATCAAGTGTTCTCAAATCCAATATTCAATCCAACATAACGAGATCTCAAAGGGAAAGATTCAATTCATCACAACAAGATAGCAAGGGAAACATCATATGATCTGACTATATTAACAAAGCCCGTGATACATCAAGATTGTGACATCTCAAGAACACGAGAGAGAGAGAGATTGAACACATAGCTACTGGTACATACCCTCAGCCCCGAGGGTGGACTACTCCCTCCTCATCATGGCCTCCGCCGGGATGATGAAGATGGTCACCGGAGATGGATTCCCCTCTCCGGCAAGGTACTGGAACGTCTCCAGATTGGTTTTTCGTCGATACAGAGAGTTGCGGCGGCGGAGCAGAGAGTCTAGGGTTATTTCTGATGGTTTCTATATTTATAGGATTTTTGGGTGTCAGTTTCACACCAAGATGGGCCACGAGGAGGGCACGATACACCAGGGCGTGCATGGGCCCTCTGGCGCGCCCTGGTGGGTTGTGCCCACCTCGTGGCTCTTCTCCATTGGTTCTTCGCTCCAATATTGCATATTTGGTCTAGAAAAAATCACCAAAACGTTTCGGGCGATTCTAAGAACTTTCATTTTCTGCACAAAAACAACACCACAGTAATTCTGCTGAAAACAGCGTCGGTCTGGGTTAGTTCTAAATAAATCATATAAAGTGCATCAAAACCATATAAAAGTATTGTAAACATAGGTGAATATGGCATGAATACTTCATAAATTATCGATATGTTGGAGACGTATCAGCATCCCCAAGCTTAATTCCTACTCGTCCTCGAGTAGGTAAATGATAAAAGAACTAATTTATGAAGTGTGAATGCTAGCATAATATATAAGTTTGATCATTGTTAATTTCAGTCAATTTTCTAGCATCATAACCAGCAACTTTTTCTCATAAGAATCATCATGATAAAGTAGCAACCAATTCACATGTTATGGTTCAAACAATGAATTCTCTTGAAACTTAACAACCTATGTTCTTAGTCACCAAACAATTGCAATTTCAACTTATTCTCAACAAAGTCTAAGTAAGAGCTCCACATACTCAATCATCATATAGTCTTCTATGATTGCTAGTACTCAAAGCATATTTTTAGAACAAATGGCATCCATCGAACATAGAGAAAGATAGGGGCTTATTGTTTCACCTCCCAACTCATTTATCATAGAGATAATTGTCAACAATAATAAGTCATGATCAAATATATTTGACTGGATATATGTGTTTGGATCTTTCCCCACCACATGATGCTTGCCAACTAATACACTGAGGTTGGAATAAGAAGTTGACTCAACATGAAAAGTAAATAACATGAAAGTAAATAGATTGTCCCTTCGCAGAGGGAAGCAGGGATTTGAACATCTGCCAGAGCTCATTGTTTGAAACAGAGATAAATATAATTTTGGGAGGTGCACCCTTCCTGTCAACGTTACGACCAAGAGTTATCAATATCTTCCATGTTAAACACATTAGCGGTGGTTCCCAAGCCGTAAAAGTAAAGGTTTACTCCCCCTCCACCAACAAACACACTCCACGGCTAGCCGAATCCACGGGTACCGTCCATACCAACAACATTCCTGGGGGAGTTTTTTTTAATTATTTGCATTTTTTTTATTTCGGGACTGGGAATCCCTATTACCGCCCCTCTCGTGCAAGGACGAGTGAATAAACACTCATCATGAGAATAACCCGCTTAACATGGAAGATACTGACCGCCCCTCGTCGCTCCATGAGCGGTCCAGGCACACAAAACAGATGTTTATTTGAATGTTTAGAGGTGGCACATGCAAATTTACTTGGAATGGCAGTGAAATACCATATATAGGTAGGTATGGTGGACTCTTATGGAAGAAACTTGGCTCAAGTATTTGGATGCACAAGTAGTATCTCTACTTAGTACGAAGTGTTGGCCAGCAAAAGGTTCTAAACAAGCACCACATGTTGGAGGATCCATAACAATATAACTTCTATGCAAATATACACAACCATAACTCATTACGTTGTCTTCCTTGTCCAACTTCAACTAATTTTCTCACGTTTGAAAATAATTAATGGGTATTCACAATCACAGAAGATGTCCAAGATAATATATTTGTATGTGAAAGTTCTCTCCCTTATACTAATCATTCACGAATTGCTTGTATGACCAATATTGTGATTGTTAAACTTCAATAGATTTTACTTTCTAAACCAAATGTGAACTTGCTACTAAGAATATATCACATTGATAATTTCAGATTTATGATATTCAATTCATTCACAATTTACTCATAGGATATAAGTGAAGCACAAGAGTAAACATTAAACTACTCTCAAAAGATATAAGTGAAGATCAATGAGTAGTCAAACAATAAAGTAGCTATGTGAGGGCTCTCTCTCAATAAATATTTTCAGATCTGAGTATTTTATTAAACAGCAAGCAAAAGAAAAATAGCACTCCAAGAATAGCACGCATCATGTGAAGAATAAAAATTTAGGCTTAACATAGGCTAACCGATAGTTGACGAAGAGAGGTGGGATGCGTAGCATCCCCAAGCTTAGATGCTTGAGAATTCTTGAAATATTTACTTGGGGTGCCTTGGGAATCCCCAAGCTTGAGCTTTTGTATCTCGTTCAATCCTCTCATATCCCGGTTTCACCTATTCTCAAAAACTTCATCCACACAAAACTTGAAAAGAACTCGTGAGATAGGTTAGTGCACATAATAATAAATCAACTCTTTATGTACTGCCAATACAAGTTGCATAATGATTTCAAACATCATCTACTGTTTACTATCATTTCCACAATTTATATCTACCAATATAGGCTATGGAAACTATAGGATAAGCAGATAACAAAACTATGACAGCAATCTGTCCAAACAGAACAGTCTGTAGCAATTTATGAAAACAGTGTACCTGTGTAACTCAAAAAATTATGAAAATTTAGGGCATGCTGAATAATTTATATGAAAATACTGTGTACAAATTTCAGAAACTTTCCACATTCTAGTAAAATATGAAAATTCAAACACTACAGCAAAAGTTTCTGTTTTTACACAGCACACATCAAAACATGCAATGCAAGCATCCTAAGACAATTCTTGGAACTTTTTATTGAAAAACAAGATTATAAATAACACATAACAGAAAATAAAAAATATATAATGACGATACAAGCAAAGCACATATTATGTGACGAGTAAAAATATAGCCCTAAGTAAGATATACCGATAGTGTTGAAGACGAAAGAGGGGATGCCTTCCGGGGCATCCCCAAGCTTAGGCGCTTGAGTCTTCCATGGATATTACCTTGGGGGTGCCTTTTGCATCACCAATATTAGGTTCTTGTCACTCCTTACTCTCCTCATATCGGTGTCTCACCCAAAACTTGAAAACTTCAATCACACAAAACTTAATGGAACTTCGTGAGAAGGGTTAGTGTAATAAAGATAAATCATTCACTTAGGTACTGTCAATATAAGATTCATAATTGTTCCCACATGATAACTACTGTATTCTATCATTCCCATAATTTATACCACTAAATATAAGCTATGGAAACACTAAAACAAGCAAACTATGCATGCAAAACAGAATCTGTCAAAAACAGAACAGTCTGTGAAGATCTGTAGTATAGCCATACTTCCCTGTCTCTAAAAATTATGAAAAATTAGGACAAGCTAACTAATTTGTATATGAAAACTGTGTAAAAATTAGATCATTATCACGCTCTAGTAAAAAATTAAAATTTCTGTACTGGAGTCAAAAGTTTCTGTTTTGGTTCAGCATCAATTCTACTCATCTTGTGAGTCATCCCAAAGGCTTTACTTGGCACTTTGTTGAAATAAAAGAAACAAAACATTATTACTACAGTAGCTTAATCATGTGAACATATAAAAACAGAAAGTAAGAGTGTTGGGTTGTCTCCCAACAAGCGCTTTTCTTTAAAGCCTTTTAGCTAGGCATGGTGATTTCAATGATGCTCGCATGAAAGTAAAGAATTGAAACATAAAGAGAGCATCATGAATCTCGTGACAAGCAAATTTAAGTCTAACCCACTTACTATGCATAGAGATTTTGTGAGCAAACAATTTATGGGAACAAGAATCAACTAGCATAGGAAGGCAAAACGAGCATAACTTCAAAACTTTGAACACATAGGGAGGAAACTTGATATTATTGCAATTCCTACAAGCATATGTTATCACATAAAGCATCCCTTTCATGATCTACAAGCATAGAAAATTTATTACTCTTCACATAAGCAAATTCCTTTTCATCCATGGTAGTGGGAGCAAACTCAACAAAATAACTATTATGAGACACTTGATTGCCATAACCACATTCAATATTACAATCATGATGACAAGTTTCATGGTTACTATCACTCTTTATAGCATACATGTCATCATCATAATCATCATAGATAGGAGGCATGCCATCATCATCATAAATTTGCTCATCAAAACTTGGGGGACTAAAAATATCTTATTCATCAAACATAGCATCCCCAAGCTTGTGGCTTTGCATATCATTAGCATCATGGATATTCAGAGAATTCATACTAGTAACATTGCAATCATGTTCATCATTCAAGGAATTCTCATTAAGTATTTTCATAATTTCTTCCTCTACCAATTGAGCACAATTTTCAGAATCCTTATTTTCACGAAAGACATTATAAAGATGAAACAAATGATGCAACCTAAACTCCATTTTTTGTAGTTTTCTCTTATGAAACCAAACTAGTGAAAAACAAGAAACTAAAAGATTTGATTGCAAGATCTAAAGATATACCTTCAAGCACTCACCTCCCCGGCAACGGCGCCAGAAAAGAGCTTGATGTCTACTACGCAACTTTATTCTTGTAGACTTTGTTGGGCCTCCAAGCGTAGAGTTTGGTAGGACAGTAGAAATTTTCCCTCAAGTGGATGGCCTAAGGTTTATCAATCCGTGGGAGGTGTAGGATGAAGATGGTCTCTCTCAAACAACCCTGCAATCAAATACAAGAAATCTCTTGTGTCCCCAACACACCCAATACAATGGCAAATTGTATAGGTGCACTAGTTCGGCGAAGAGATGGTGATACAAGTGCAATATGGATGGTAGATATAGGTTTTTGTAATCTGAAAATATAAAAACAGCAAGGTAGCAATTAACAAAAGTGAGCACAAACGGTATTGCAATGCTTAAAAATAAGGCCTAGGGTCCATACTTTCGCTAGTGCAATCTCTCAACAATGCTAATATAATTGGATCACATAACCATCCCTCAATGTGCAACGAAGAATCACTCCAAAGTTCTTATCTAGCGGAGAACATAAGAAGAAATTGTTTGTAGGGTACGAAACCACCTTAAAGTTATCCTTTCCGATCGATCTATTCAAGAGTTCGTACTAAGATAACATCAAGTTATCCTTTCCGTTCGATCTATATAAGAGTTCGTAATAGAATAACACCATATGATACGCATCAACCAACTCTAATGTCACCTAGACACTCCAATGTCACCACAAGTATCCATGAGTTAATCATACGATACGCATCAAACACTTTCAGATTCATAATACTCAATCCAACACAAAGAACCTCAAAGAGTACCCCAAGATTTCTATCGAAGAAAGTAGGACAAGAACGTGTATCAACCCCTATGCATAGATTACCCCAATGTCACCGCGGGAATCCGCAAGTTGAGTACCAAAACATATATCAAGTGAATCAATAGAACACCCCATTGTCACTACGGGTATCCGCATGCAAGACATATATCAAGTGTTCTCAAATCCAATATTCAATCCAACATAACGAGATCTCAAAGGGAAAGATTCAATTCATCACAACAAGATAGCAAGGGAAACATCATATGATCCGACTATATTAACAAAGCCCGTGATACATCAAGATCGTGACATCTCAAGAACACGAGAGAGAGAGAGATTGAACACATAGCTACTAGTACATACCCTCAGCCCCGAGGGTGGACTACTCCCTCCTCATCATGGCCTCTGCCGGGATGATGAAAATGGCCACCGGAGATGGATTCCCCTCTCCGGCAGGGTACTGGAACGTCTCTAGATTGGTTTTTCGTCGATACAGAGGGTTGCGGTAGCGGAGCGGAGAGTCTAGGGTTATTTGTGATGGTTTCTATATTTATAGGATTTTTGGGCGTCGATTTCACACCAAGATGGGCCACGAGGAGGGCACGATACACCAGGGCGCGCATGGGCCCTCTGGCGCGCCCTGGTGGGTTGTGCCCACCTCGTGGCTCTTCTCCATTGGTTCTTCGCTCCAATATTGCTTATTTGGTCCAGAAAAAATCACCAAAAAGTTTCGGGCGATTCCGAGAACTTTCATTTTCTGCACAAAAACAACACCACGGTAATTCTGCTGAAAACATCGTCAGTCCGGGTTAGTTCTAAATAAATCATATAAAGTGCATCAAAACCATAGAAACATAGGTGAATATGGCATGAATACTTCATAAATTATCGATATGTTGGAGACGTATCACCTTCATCCCCTCCCTCCCCGTAGCTTGTCTAGTTTGCTTCTCCCCCAATCGCCAATGGCACCGGCCGTTCATCGTCGCCCAGCCACTCCGCCAGAGGATAACTCCCGGTGGGAGGCTTCACCGCGTCGGTGCGGCAGTCCTCTGAAGCGTGTAGTGCAAGTGGCATCCCTGGTGGGTGTGCGGACGCCACCAACTACACGCTCCACCACCGCTGCCCGAAGGTAGCTGCTGCCGATGACCGCCATGGCCGCCAACACACCAGCAGCCGCCGGGGCCGCCACCCTACCATTGTCCGTCTTTCCCATGACCCCGCCGTCAGGCGGCGGGGTCATCACCCTCTCCGCTACCGCGGCCTGCATGCGGGAGGTGGAGGCTGCCAAAGGCCCATCGCCGGGCTTCTGCGTCGCAACCCTTGCGCGCTACATCTACTTCCTAGAGAAGGAGGTAGAGCGCCAGGTCGCGCACGCGAAGAAGCTCACCGATGTTGTGGCCGCAGGAGAAGCCGCAGCGGTGGCGCGGAATGCGGAGATCTACGCCGAGTCCCGTCGCTTCGAGAAGGGGCGTCTTGAGCGCCGAAGGGTAGCACTGGCAGGCAACAGACACGACTCCACCAACTCGTCGACAGACTCCTCCTCCACTTGCTCTTACTGAGCATGCTCGATTATGCTAGAAGTGGTACAAAGCCCCTCCGTAGTACTAGTATTTAGGAGCTATTTTGTTCAGTTCATCTAACTATAGATATGGTTGAACTGTACCACGTACTTTAAATTAGCTAGTATATATATTTGAACTAGCTATTTCAATACGTGGTTGGAAACAATTGGGGAAAAGTTTGTTCGGTTCAGCTGTCGAGTTGAACTGTATTGTACAGTGCTTAATGTATGAATGAAATCCATGTTTACTGAATTTCAGTTGCAAAATTACACCCTAATTGTGATTTTGTTCCTGCAAAATTTGACAAATGCCAGTGCTACAATGTTGACAAATGCCAATGTTACTAGATCCACAGATGCCAATGTTTCCGATTTGACACATGGCAATTTACCCAATATGATAGATGCAAATCTTCCCAGATTGTCTGTACTAGGCTCACGGGCCATATTATAGAAACGTTTGCGATGACGCATTGCACCAATCCTTCGCGCCAATATTTTCACTTGGCTTACGGGCGAAGGAAAGATAGTTGTCGATATGCATACGAGTATTCAACCTGAACCGTTTGTGATGAGTGTTTATTCAGAGAAAACAATGTTGTTTTTTGGTTTGCTATGTGAATTCAGAGATAAATACTTAGTTCATCAAACCATAGATTTCATTCAGTCAAGCTTTGACTTTACATTCATACAATTGAGATACAATATAAAGAAAACTAGTTGCGGCGATAGCGGCCTCGTGCTCCGGGGCGCAGTTGTACAGTTCTTCAAACGAGACCAGAATGTTATGGACTTCACAATCAAAGAGCCGGTTGTCGTGCGATCGACGGGCGCGGGGCCGGGGGCGGTGGCTAGCGGCGCTGCGAGGAAGCTGTCGACGACGGCGTCCCAATCCGTTGAGGGGCCCGTGACGGGTGCATGCGTACGCACGGGCACAGGCGCCGTGGGTGTAGGCGCGCGCACGAGGTCGGGCGCCATGGGTGCGGGCACGCGCACTGGTACCGGCGTGGCATGTGCAGGGGCGCGCACGAGCACGGACGCAGGAGGAGGCACTGGCGCTTGCAGGTACACGAGCTCACGCGGGTCCGCAGGGACCTCCCTGACGCCCGCGGTTTCCAGCGCTGCGATGATGCTCGGTGACCAGCCCGTTAATGCCACGAGAATGGTTGCTGGTGCGGACGCGGGGATGGTTCCTGGCAAGTGCGTCGTAGCAGCATCTGCTGCGGCGTGCAGCTCTTCCAAGGCCATGTCCATGGCGTCCCATTCGTCTTTATGTTCTATCTCTTCCGGCTCGGTGTCAACTTCACCAAACCGGAAGAGTAGTGGCATATGATCCTTGTGTACCATGGCGTAGGTCGCCATGGAGGTCTGAATGATGGAGGGGAATGGGAGGTGAAGATGTAGAGAGGATTGTGAGTGAGTGGGCAGTAAAGCTGCCTATTAAATAGCGGCTCGGGCGCCATTGATGGACAGGTTGGAAGCAAGGAGGGCGGATACGGAGGTCAAAGGGCTTGCTTCCCAGTGAGCCTGCGGCGTACAGCCCGCAGGCCTCCCGGTGAGCCTGCGCAGCGGAGGCCAGCTCGCACGCCTCTTGTCAACTCAAGGAGCTGCTTGCACGGCACCTCCTAAGCCCTAGCCAATAAAAGAGTGCAACACTTGGCAGCACGTAAGGGCAGTAGAACGCCCATGGTTTGAAAATAATGCAACCGTTTGCATGGAAACGTGACAGTTCTTTGTTCCAAAAAGCTTTTGTTCGCTATTAATGTGTCCGCCTTTTCCCAAAGTGGACACGAAAAATACCACATCATACTTGTGCTATATCATGATGCCATGCCCAATTTCTTGAATTTTCTGTGAGTTCTTGATTTACTACAATTTAACATAATATTATCAATGTCGGCTCTAAAAGAAAAAATATATTTAAAAACGAGTCTCAAATAGGAAAACAAAATGCTATGAGGCTTTTATGTGCCATGTTCATGACACCATGCCAAGTTTCTGTTGGGGAACGTTGCATGGGAAACAAAAAATTTCCTACGCACACGCAAGATCTATCCATGGTGATGAGCATCTACGAGAGGGAGAGTGGATCTACATACCCTTGTAGATCGCTAAGCGGAAGCGTTAAGAAACGCGGTTGGTGTAGTTGAACGTCTTCGCGATCCAAATCGCAAGCCGTCCCGCGATCCCATCATGATCCGTCTCGCGATCCAATCACTATCCGTCCAATCTAGTACCGAACGGACGGTACCTCCGCGTTCAGCACACGTACAGCTCAATGACGATCTCCGCCTTCTTGATCCAGCAAGGGAGAGCGGAGAGGTAGATAAGTTCTCCGGCAGCGCGACGGCGCGGCGGCGGTGGTGGTGGAACTATTCCAGCAGGGCTTCGCCTAAGCACTGCTGAAAACTAGAGGACTTGATCTATTGGGAGAGAGGGCTGCACCGTGGCTTAGGGTTGAAGAGCTTTTGCCCTCTCTCCCTCTAGTATATATAGGAGGAGGGGGAGGGAGGCCGGCGGCCCCAGGGCTGCCCCTTGGTGCGGCCGAAGTGGGGAGGTGGAGGAGTCCAACTCCAATCCTACTAGGAGTGGGATTCCTCCTCCCCCACTTGGAAACTCTTTCCACCTTTGGGTTTTCCCACCCCCAGCCGCATGGGCCTTAGTGGAGGGTTCGGCCAGCCCACTAAGGGCTGGCTTGACTCCTCCCACAGCCCATGAGGCCCTTTGGGTCGAGAGGTCCCTCCCGATGGTCCCCGGTACCCTCCCGGCATTCCCGGTACACTACCGAAATACCCGAAACTTTTCCGGTGACCAAAACGGGACTTCCTATATATCAATCTTTACCTCCGGACCATCCCGGAGCTCCTCGTGACATCCGGGACTCCGAACAACCTTCGGTCACCACCATACATAACTCTATACTACCGAAACGTCACTGAACCTTAAGTGTGCAGACCCTGCGGGTTCGTGAACTATGTAGACATGACCGAGACACCTCTACGGCCAATAACCAATAGCGGAACCTGGATGCCCATATTGGTTCCTACATATTCTACGAAGATCTTTATCGGTTGAACCTCTATGTCAAGGATTCAGTTAATCCCGTACGTTGTTCCCTTTGTTCATCGGTATGTTACTTGCCCGAGATTCGATCGTCGGTATCTCCATACCTAGTTCAATCTCGTTACCAGCAAGTCTCTTTACTCTTTCCATAATACAAGATCCCGTGGCTAACACTTTAGTCACTTTGCTTGCAAGGCTCATTGTGATGTTGTATTACCGAGTGGGCCCTGAGATACCTCTCCGTCACACGGAGTAACAAATCCCAGTCTTGATCCATGCCAACTCAACAGACACCCTCGGAGATACCTGTAGAGCATCTTTATAGTCACCCATTTATGTTGCGACGTTTGATGCACACAAGGTACTCCTCCGGTGTCAGTGAGTTGCATGATCTCATGGTCATAGGAACAAATACTTTGACATGCAGAAACAATAGCAATAAACTGACACGATCATATGCTACGTTTATAGTTTGGGTCTTGTCCATCACATCATTCTCCTAATGATGTGATCCCGTTATCAAATGACATCTCATGTCTATGGCTAGGAAACCTTAACCATATTTGCTCAACGAGCTAGTCCATTAGAGGCATACTAGGGACATAGTGTTGTCTATGTACCCACACATGTATTTGAGTTTCCAATCAATACAATTATAGCATGGATAATAAACGATTATCATGAACAGGGAAATATAATAATAACCATTTTATTATTGCCTCTAGGGCATATTTCCAACAGTCTCCCACTTGCACTAGAGTCAATAATCTAGCTCACATCACCATGTGATTAACATTGTAATGAATCTAACACCCAATGAGTTCTGGGGTTCGATCATGTTTTGAATGTGAGAGAGGTTCTAGTCAATGGTCTGCAACATTCAGATCTGTGTGTTCTTTGCAAATCTATATGTCATACTGCAGATGCTACCATGCTCCACTTGGAGCTATTCCAAATGGCTGCCCCACTATACGTATCCGGATCGCTACTCAGAGTCATCCAGATTGGTGTCAAAGCTTGCATCGACGTAACCCTTTACGACGAACTCTTTATCACCTCCATAATCGAGAAACATTTCCTTACTCCTCCAGTTACTAAGGATAATTTTGACCGTTGTCCAGTGATCCACTCCTGAACCACTCTTGTACCCCTTGACAGACTCATGGCGAGGCACACACCAGGTGCGGTACACAGCATGGCATACTATACAGAGCCTATGGATAAGGCATAGGGGACGACCTTCGTCCTTTCTCTTTCTTCTGTCGTGGTCGAGCTTTGAGTCTCACTCAACTCCACACCTTACAAATCAGGCAAGAACTTTTTGTTTGACTAATCCATTTTGAACTCTTTCAAAATCTTGTCAAGGTATGTACTCATTCCAAGTTTTCCTTTGAAAAACTCCTTTCAAACAACCCTTTATGCTTTCCAGAAATTCTACATCATTTCCGATCAACAATATGTCATCCACATATACTTATCAGAAATTCTATAGTGCTCCCACTCACTTTATTGTAAATACAAGTTTCTCATAAACTTTGTATAGACCCAAAAACTTTGATCACCTCATCAAAGTGTATATTCCAACTCCGAGATGCTTGCTCCAATCCATAGAAGGATCACTGGAGCTTGCATACATTTTAGCATCCTTAGGACTGACCAAACCTTCCGGTTGTATCACATACAACCTTTCCTCAAGGAAACCATTAAGGAAACGATGTTTTGACATCCATCTGCCAGATTTCATAATCGAAAAATGCAGTAACTGCTAACATAATTCCAACAGACTTTAGCATCGCTACGGGTGAGAAAGTCTCATCGTAGTCAACTCCTTGAACTTGTGAAAAACCCTTTGCCACAAGTCGAGCTTTATAGACGGTGACATTACCGTCCGCGTCCGTCTTCCTTTTAAAGATCCATTTGTTCTGAATGACCTTTCACCCTTCAGGTAATACTTCCAAAGCCCATACTTTGTTTTCATACATGGATCCCATCTCGGATTTCATGGCCTCTAACCATTTCTTGGAATCCGGGCCCATCATCGCTTCTCCATAGCTCGTAGGTTCATCGTCGTCCAACAACATGACCTCTAAGACAGGGTTGCCATACCACTCAGGAGCAGTACGCGTCCTTGTCGACCTACGAGGTTCGATAGTAACTTGATCCGAAGTTTCATGATCATCATCATTAACTTCCTCTTCAACTAATGCGGGCTCCACAAAAACAACTTTCTATGCTGCGCTACTCTCTGGTTGAAACAAAGGTTCAACAACCTCATCAAGTTCTATCTTCCTCCCACTCAATTCTTTTGAGAGAAACTCTTTCTCGAGAAAGGACCCATTTTTAGCAACAAACACTTTGCACTTGGATCTGAGATAGAAGGTATACCCAACTGTTACGTTAGGGCATTCTATGAAGATGCACTTTTCCGCTTTGGGATCGAGCTTATCAGACATAAGCGTCGTATTCCCAAACTCTGAGAAATGACAGCTTAGGTTTCTGCCAAACCAAAATTCATACCATGTCATTTCAACGGACTTAGATGGTGCGCCCTTTTAAAGTGAATGTAGTTGTCTCTAATGCATAACCTCAAAACGATAGTGGCAAAACGATAAGAGACATCATAGTACGCACCATATCCAATAGAGCACGACTACGACGTTCAGACACACCATTACACTATGGTGTTCCAGGTGGCGTGAGTTGTGAAACAACTTCCACATTGTCTTAAGTTGTATACCAAACTCGTAACTCACATATTTACCTCTACGATCATATCATAGATATTTCATCTTCTTGTCACGATGATCTCAAACTTCACTCTGAATTTGTTTGAACTTTTCAAACGTTTCAGACTTGTGTTTCATTAAGTAAATATACCCATATCTACTCAAATCATCAGTGAAGGTAGGAAAATAACGATATCCACCGCACGCTACAACACTCATTGGACCGAATACATCAACATGTATCATTTCCAACAAGTCACTTGCCCGCTCCATCATACCGAAAACGGGGTCTTAGTCATCTTGCCCATGAGGCATGGTCCGCATGTCTCAACCGATTCGAAATCGAATGAGTCCAAAGATCCATCAGCATGGAGTTTCTTCATGCGCTTTACACCAATATGACATTTAGCGGCAGTGCCACAAGTATGTGGTACTATCATTATTAACTTTGTATCTTTTTGGCATCAATATTATGAACATGTGTATCACTACGATCAAGATTCTATAAACCATTCTCATTGGGTGCATGACCATTGAAGGTATTATTCATGTAAACAGAATAACCATTATTCTCTAACTTAAATGAATAACCATATTGCAATAAACATGATCTAATCATGTTCATGCTCAACGCAAACACCAAATAACATTTATTTAGGTTCATCACTAATCCCGAAGGTAGAGAGAGAGTGCGATGGTGATCACATCAACCTTGAAAACACTTCCAACACTCATCGTTTCCTCACCCTTAGCTAGCCTCCGTTTATTCCGTAGCTTTTATTTCGAGTTACTAACATTTAGCAACCGAACCGGTATCCTATACCCAGGTGCTACTAGGAGCACTAGTAAGGTACACATCAATAACACGTATATCAAATACACTTCTGTCGACGTTGCCAGCCTTCTTATGTACCAAGTATCTAGGGTTGTTCCGCTTCAGCGACCGTTCTCCTCATAATAGAAGCACTTAGTCTCGGGTTTGGGGTTCAACCTTCTGTTTCTTCACTGGAGCAGCAACTGACTTGCCATCCATGAAGTTTCCCTCCTTGCCCTTGCCCTTCTCGAAACTAGTGGTTTCACTAACCATCAACACTTGATGCTCCTTCTTGATTTCTACCTTCGCGGTGTCAAACATCGTGAATAGCTCAGGGATCATTATTTCCATCCCTGACATTTTATAGTTCATCACGAAGCTCTAGTAGCTTAGTGGCAGTGACTCGGAGAACTATATCAATCACTATCTTATCTGGAAGATCAACTCCCACTCGATTCAAGCGATTGTAGCAACCAGACAATCTGAGCACATGCTCACCGATTGAGCTATTCTCCTTCATCTTGCAGGCAAAGAATCTTGTTGGAGGTCTCATACCTCTCAACACGGGCACGAGCCTGAGACCCCAATTTCAGCTCTTAGAACATCTCATATGTTCCGTGACGTTCAAAACATTTTGGAGCCTCAATTCTAAGCCGTAATGCATGACGCACTGAACTATTAAGTAGTCATCAGAACGTGCCTGTCAGATGTTCACAACATCTACAGACGACGCTTGAGGGGGTGGCGCACCGAGCGGTGCATTAAGGACATAAGCCTTCTGTGCAGCAATGATGACAATCCTCAGATCACGGACCCAGTCCGCATTATTGCTACCATCATCTTTGAACTCTATTTCTCTAGGAACATATAAAAATTCAAGGGAGCTACAGCGCGAGCTAGTAATCTACAACATAATTTGCAAAGATCTTTTGACTATGTTCATGATAATGAGTTTTAGTTAATCATATTTAAAAACTCCCACTCAAATTGACATCCCTCTGTTCATTCGAGTGTCACATGATCCAAATCCACCAACTCAAGTCCGATCATCACGTGAGTTGAGGTGGTTTCAATGGTGAACATCTTCATGTTGATCATATCTACTATATGACTCATGTTCGACCTTTTGGTCTCTTGTGTTCCGAGGCCATGTCTGTACATGCTAGGCTCATCAAGTTTAACCCGAGTGTTCCGCACGTGCAACACTGGCTTGCACCCGTTGTATGCGAACGTAGAGTTTATCACACCCGATCATCACGTGGTGTCTCGAAACGACGAACTTTCGCAACGGTGCACACTCGGGGAGAACACAATTTATCTTGAAATTTAAGTGAGGGATCACCTTATAATGCTACCGTCGTCCTAAGCAAAATAAGATGCATAAAAGGATTAACATCACATGCAAATCATAAGTGACATGATATGGCCATGAACTTGTGCTTTTGATCTCCATCTTCAAAGCACCGGCATGATCTCCATCGTCACCGGCATGACACCATGATCTCCATCATCTTGATCTCCATCATCTTGATCTCTATCAACGTGTCGCCATGAGGTTGTCACGCCGACTATTGCTTCCACGACTATTGCTAACTCATAGCGATAAAGTAAAGCAAAACGGCAAAAATAATTAAAGACAACCCTATGGCTCCTGCCGGTTGCCGTACTCATCGACATGCAAGTCGTGATATTCTATACAATACATGATCATCTCATACATCACATATATCTCATCATGTAATTGGCCATATCACATCACATCATACCCTGCAAAAACAAGTTAGACGTCCTCTAATTGTTGTTGCAAGTTTTACGTGGCTGCTACGGGTATCTAGCAAGAACAATTCTTACCTACGCAAAAACCACAACGGTGATACAAAAATTGCTATTCAACCTTCTCAAGGACCGCCTTTGTCAAACCGATCCGACTAAAGTGGGAGAAACAGACACCTGCCAGCCATGTTTATGCAACAAAGTTACATGTCAGTTGATGGAACCGGTCTCTCGTAAGCGTACGAGTAATGTTGGTCCGGGCCGCTTCATCCCACAATACCGCCGAATCAAGAAAAGACCAAGGGAGGAAGCAATCTGAATATCAACGCCTACAAACTCCTTTGTGTTCTACTCGTGATCTCATCTACACATAGAACTAGCTCAGATGCCACTGTTGGGGAACGTTGCATGGGAAACAAAAATTTTCCTACGCACACGCAAGATCTATCCATGGTGATGAGCATCTACGAGAAGGAGAGTGGATCTACATACCCTTGTAGATCGCTAACCGGAAGCGTTAAGAAACGCGGTTGATGTAGTCGAACGTCTTCGCGATCCAAATCGCAAGCCGTCCCGCGATCCCATCATGATCCGTCTCGCGATCCAATCACGATCCGTCCAATCTAGTGCCGAACGGACGGCACCTCCGCGTTCAGCACACGTATAGCTCGATGACGATCTCCGCCTTCTTGATCCAGCAAGGGAGAGTGGAGAGGTAGATGAGTTATCCGGCAGCGCGACGGCGCGGCGGCGGTGGTGGTGGAACTATTCCAGCAGGGCTTCGCCTAAGCACTGCTGAAAACTAGAGGACTTGATCTATTGGGAAAGAGGGCTGCACCGTGGCTTAGGGTTGAAGTGCTTTTGCCCTCTCTCCCTCTAGTATATATAGGAGGAGGGGGAGGGAGTCCAACTCCAATCCTACTAGGAGTAGGATTCCTCCTCCCCCACTTGGAAACTCTTTCCACCTTTGGGTTTTTCCCACCCCCAGCCGCATGGGCCTTAGTGGAGGGTTCGTCCAGCCCACTAAGGGCTGGCTTGACTCCTCCCACAGCCCATGAGGCCCTTTGGGTCAAGAGGCCCCTCCCGATGGTCCCCAGTACCCTCCCGGCACTCCCGGTACACTACCAAAATACCCAAAACTTTTCCGGTGACCAAAACGGGACTTCATATATATCAATCTTTACCTCCGGACCATTCCGGAGCTCCTCGTGACGTCCGTGATCTCATCCGGGACTCCGAACAACCTTCGGTCACCACCATACATAACTCTATACTACCGAAACGTCGCCGAACCTTAAGTGTGCAGACCCTGCGGGTTCGAGAACTATGTAGACATGACCGAGACACCTCTATGGCCAATAACCAATAGCGGGACCTGGATGCCCATATTGGTTCCTACATATTCTACGAAGATCTTTATCGGTTGAACCTCTATGTCAAGGATTCAGTTAATCCCGTACGTTGTTCCCTTTGTTCATCGGTATGTTACTTGCCCGAGATTCGATCGTCGGTATCTCCATACCTAGTTCAATCTCGTTACCAGCAAGTCTCTTTACTCGTTCCGTAATACAAGATCCCGTGGCTAACACTTTAGTCACTTTGCTTGCAAGGCTCATTGTGATGTTGTATTACCGAGTGGGCCCTGAGATACCTCTCCGTCACACGGAGTAACAAATCCCAGTCTTGATCCATGCCAACTCAACAGACACCCTCGGAGATACCTGTAGAGCATCTTTATAGTCACCCAGTTACGTTGCGACATTTGATACACACAAGGTACTCCTCCGGTGTCAGTGAGTTGCATGATCTCATGGTCATAGGAACAGATACTTTGACATGCAGAAACAATAGCAATAAACTAACACGATCATATGCTACGTTCATAGTTTGGGTCTTGTCCATCACATCATTCTCCTAATGATGTGATCCCGTTATCAAATGACATCTCATGTCTATGGCTAGGAAACCTTGACCATCTTTGATCAACGAGCTAGTCCATTAGAGGCATACTAGGGATATAGTGTTGTCTATGTACCCACACATGTATTTAAGTTTCCAATCAATACAATTATAGCATGGATAATAAACGATTATCATGAACAGGGAAATACAATAATAACCATTTTATTATTGCCTCTAGGGCATATTTCCAACAGTTTCATGAGTTTTCTGACGAGTTTTTGATTTACATGATTTAAAACCCGAGTTTCTCAATGTTTCTGTGGCCGAGCCAAGACCCCGAGATGTTTGAAATTCATTCCCATATCTTGCATGGGACATAAAGATGCATGCACACTAATATGGTTTTCAAACCATTTTGATGCACCAGACCTTGTGTTAGTAGTTCAAATTTGAATTATGCATATTAAATAATGCATATAAAAGTCAATTAATGTATAAAAAGTCCAAATGAACCATGTACCATTTCATATTTTGGCACGACACTCATTTTGGTATATGTTGCCTCTAGAAATATATAGTTCAAGATGAGAAGATGCAGCGGATGTCGATTCGCCCACATAAGGTGACGCGTTCCATATCGAAACCACAAAAGCTTCCCGTGAGAAGCTTAGGTTTGTGAGAGGCTTGTGCCAAAACTTGCCCCAAATTAGATATTATTTTACCAGGGCACATATGAGCCATGCATGTCATGACACCATGCCAAGTTTCATGAATTTTCTGACGAGTTTTTGATTTATACATGATTTAAAACCCGAGTTTATCAATGTTTGTGTGCCCGAGCCAAAATCGCGAGATGTTTGAAATTCATTCTCGTATCTTGCATGGGATCCTAAAGATGCATGTACACTTATATGATTTTCAACCCATTTTTGATGCACCGGACCTTGTGATTGTAGTTCAAATTTGAATTATACATGTTAAATAATGCATATAAAAGTCAATTAATGTATAAAAAGGCCAAACGAACCATGTATAATTTCATATTTTGGAACGACACTCATTTTGGTATATGTTGCCTCTAGAAATATATAGTTCAAGACGAGAAGATGCAACGGATGTCGATTCGCCCACATAAGGTGACGCGTTCCATATCGAAACCACAAAAGCTTCCCATGAGAAGCTCAGGTTTGTAAGGGGCTTGTGCCAAAACTTGTCCCAAATCGGACATTTTTTCACCAGGGCACATATGAGCCATGTCATGACACCATGCCAAGTTTCGTGAAATTATGACGAGTTTTTGATTTATACATGAATGTAAAACCAAGCTTCTCAATGTATGTGGCCGAGCCAAGACCCCGAGATGTTTGAAATCCATTCCCATATCTTGCATGGGGCCCAAAGTAGCCATGGACACTTATATGATTTTTCAACCCATTTTGATGCACCAGACCTTGTGATTTTAATTCAAATTTTAATTATCCACATTAAATGCCTAGAGAACTCAATTAACGTATGAAAATGCAAAAAGAACCCTGAATAATTCCATATTTTAGCAAGACATTCTTACTGTTCTGTGCTGCCTCCAACAAAAGTTCAAGGCGAGAAGATGAGCGGATGTCGTTTTGCCCATGTAAGGTGACGTGTTCCTTATCGGAACCTCAAAGCTTGCAGTGAGAAGCTCCGGTTTGTAAGGGACTTGTGCCTAAAATTTTCCCAAGTTGGACAATTTTTTTCAATGGCACATATGTGCCATGTCATGACAACATGCCAAGTTTTTAGAATTACTGACGCGTTTTGGATTTACAGTAATTTAAAAACCAACTTTCTCAACGTTTGTGGCCGAGCCTAGACCCCGATATGTTTGAAATTCATTCCCATTTCTTGCCCGTGACCTAAAGATGAAGCCATGGACACTAATATGATTTTTCATCCCATTTTGATGCACCGGACATTGGGACGATAGTTCAAATTTGAATTATACACATTAAATGTTTAGAAAACTCAATTAATGTATAAAAATGCCAAACGGACCCTGAATAATTCCATATTTTAGCACGACACAGCTATTGGTCAGTGTTCACTGCAGATAAATCTTATTGCAATCCGAACACCGTCCTTTGTTGAAGTAACCTCATTTTTTGTTTTAAAAACATTTTGAAAATCAAGTCTTTCACAAACAGTTCAAGTTCATGACACATGTGTGATGCAGTACAAAATATCTTGGGCCAATCCTCATAATGCATGGCTTAGGACGAAAGCATCATCGACTACAGTACACCGCCGGCCAGTTTACCGCACGGACTCCTCATACCATTTTACTTTTCAATCGTCGCCGGTGAAAGATGTGGATGTGGATCCCCGTCGTGAGGGCAACTTCGGCAACCCACTCCGGCCCGAGAGCGGACACATCAGCCATGAGCGCGCTCTCAACATGCTTGAACACGGCCGCTACCTCTGATAGGGCGGCTGCAGCAACCAAAAGGGCGGCTGCAGCAGCTGAGAGGGCGGCAGCAACAACCGCGACGGGGATAGCAAATGGTGAGAACGGCACATCAGCTGTCAGTTTCTTGACGGTCGCCATAGCCCTGATGGTGGACGACCAGTCCCATCTCGAGGCCGCCCACGCCCATCTCGTGTCGGTCACTGCACAAATCACATCTGCCTTCTCTGACATCGGTCGACAACCCACGTCCGATGAGTTGGTAATCGCTAAGTGTGCTCGAGCAGGCGTCCATTCGTTGGCGGCCTCCCTAGCCAAGATTGTGGCCGTCCATGCCTGGAGCAAGGCCTCCCACGCCCAGCTCATGGCGGCCTTATCCAAAGATATGGTGGACGAAGACTGTGAGGTGGTGGAGTATGTGGCGATGGTTCCCATGGATCTCCTTACCCCATAGGTCGTCGAGCGGGAGCTGGTCATCGAGGAGGCAGCGGAGATCGACGGATGCCAGGCGGAATATTAGTCTCTGTCTAGAGCGATGGTCTTTTGTTAGAGTAATGTTTAGGTCAACTAACTAATGTTTATTAGTTGCTCGATTAAGTAAGTGCGGGCAGTGTTATAGGCTCTTTTGTGTAGTACTCAAATTTGCAAGTGTTGTTAAATTAAGCAATGACGTCAATGACCATTGTAACAAGAGAAATTCAGACCAAAATTTGCCGCCATATCCCCATTTTCTCTTCCAAATGAAAATGAAATGCAAGTACCGTGTGCAATGTAGTATCTGATATTTTACGCCGGAAGCTTGGAGACCAAAATTTCCACGTTTAGTCTCCTCACACACGGGATCAACTATAGGATTCGTTTGTGTTGTTGAATATCTCACACAGTTATGGTAAAGGGACTGTGTCCGATGTGACTGTGCGCGCTACTTTTTCGCCGCACCGAACGAAATTTTGGGCTGCCGCGCAAATATCTACCTCCCCCGCCCCTCGTACCAACCAAAAGCCACATCCCCCTGCTTCCCCCTTCCTTTCCTAAGTTCAAACCTGCACTGCTTGCTTGCAGCACCGCCTCCTCGCCGACGACGCTCCTTCATGCTGCTTGCCCTCCTCCATCTAGTCAGGTAATCCACACCTTCCCTCCACCCCCTCCTCCTTCATTCCACATGCCCCGACCATCGGCGTGACACATTCCACCAAAATCACCGGCCCACCCCCACATAATCGCCGCCGAAAGACATGGTGAACGCAGTATAGCCAGGATCTCAAGGAGCACCTGGCAGTGGAGAAGCAAATCGTGACCGCACGCGCGGATGAGGCCGCGATGGCTGCCATGTGTGCTGACCCCCAGATCTTGGAGCAGCACCTCACCGTCGAGGCCACCGTCGATGCCTCGCGCGCGGACGCCGCCACGTGGTTGGCTACTTTGAACAACAACTCATTGTGTTTTCTCAAGGGCTCCGTTGTTGCCTTCGACGATGACTATGAGTTGTTTTCTCAGCGTGCCCGTGCTTTCCTCAACTCCAGAGCCGACAGGTTGGTGCCCGGACAGGCTGAGGCCACTCACCACTACGAGGAGGACACCCACAATGTGGAGGCGTCTCCCTCGCCCAAGCCCATTGTTATCGATATCTCCAACGATGAGGAATATCTTGTTTTTAAGCTTAATTACTAATGACCTGTGTTCAGCTAGCTACTCCTATTAAGCATGTTTGCTTTACCTATTGCATGTGCCACTCCTACCTTTCCTTAAGAAATTCTAGTGAAATATGCAATGTAATGCAACCATGCAATCTGACCTTCTAGTATGTTCTATTGTGCAATGTGATGCTCAGTTAACTGTTTGATTCATTTGTTTTGGTGATCATCTGCCATGTGATGTTCGATTATTGTTGGTACAATTTCCTATTGTTATGCATGTGAAACATACAATTTCTATATTTCATAGTTCTTGGCACGCTTGGCTTTTCCATGTGGCTTGAATTAATATGTTGGATCTGCAATGCGTTTATTTTTCATTAACATGTTTTACTGATAGCATGCCAAATCTCACTTAAAACCTGATCAATATCTATCTTAAACGCGTTACAGGGGGAACAATGGGAGACACTGCAGTTTACCATCGAGATTTGCACTTTCATGATCCTTTGGCTAATAGCACATTATTGTGCAATTGCAGGAACCATTCTAATATTTAGGTTTCTAATAATAATTTGGTCTTGCACATGTAGGTCCTGTGATAACCCACAAGTATAGGGGATCGCAACAGTTTTCGAGGGTAGAGTATTCAACCCAAATTTATTGATTCGACACAAGGGGAGCCAAAGAATATTCTCGAGTATTAGCAGCTGAGTTGTCAATTCAACCACACCTGAAAGACTTAATATCTGCAGCAAGTATTCAGTAGCAAAGCAGTATGGAAGTAACGGTAACGATGGCAAAGTGACGGTAGCAGTGTTGTAGTGATTGTAACAGTAGCAACGGAAAAGTAACTTAGCAAAGATCAATATGTGAAAAGCTCGTAGGCAATGGATCAGTGATGGATAATTATGTCGGATGGCATTCATCATGCAACGGTTATAACATAGGGTGACACAGAACTAGCTCCAATTCATCAATATAATGTAGGCATGTATTCCATATATAGTCATACGTGCTTATGGAAAAGAACTTGCATGACATCTTTTGTCCTACCCTCCCGTGGCAGCGGGGTCCTAATGGAAACTAAGGGATATTAAGGCCTCCTTTTAATAGAGAACCTGACCAAAGCATTAGCACTTAGTGAATACATGAACTCCTCAAACTACGGTAATCACCGAAAAGAATCCCAGTTATTGTCACCCTGGGGGATGCGGATCATAACTCGTAATAGGTGTCTACAACTTGCAAGATAGGATCAAGAACACATATATATTCATGAAAACATAATAGGTTCAGATCTGAAATCATGGCACTCGGGCCCTAGTGACAAGCATTAAGCATAGCAAAGTCATAGCAACATCAATCTCAGAACATAGTGGATACTAGGGATCAAACCCTAACAAAACTAACTCGATTACATGGTAAATCTCATCCAACCCATCACCGTCCAGCAAGCCTACGATGGGATTACTCACGAATGGGGGAGAGCATCCTGAAATTGGTGATGAAGGATGGTTGGTGATGATGACGGCGTCGATTTCCCCTCTCCGGAGCCCAAATCAGACTCCAGATCTGCCCTCCCGAGGAAGAACAGGAGGTGGCGGCGGCTCCGTATCGTAAAACGCGATGAACTCTTCTCTCTGATTTTTTTCTCCGCGAATAGGAATATATAGAGTTGTATTGGAGGCCGGAGGAGCTCCAGGGGCCCCACAAGACAGGGGGCGCGCCCTGGGGGGGGCGCCCCCCTGGCTTGTGGCCAGGTGGTGGACCCCCTCCGGTTGATTCTTTCGCCAATATTTTTTATTAATTCCAAAAATATTCTCCGTAAATTTTCAGGTCAATCCGAGAACTTTTATTTCTGCACAAAAATAACACCAAGGCAATTCTGCTGAAAACAGCGTCAGTCCAGGTTAGTTCCATTCAAATCATGCAAATTAGAGTCCAAAACAAGGGCAAAAGAGTTTGGAAAAGTAGATACGTTGGAGACGTATCAACTCCCCCAAGCTTAAACCTTTGCTTGTCCTCAAGCAATTCAGTTGATAAACTGAAAGTGATAAACAAAAACTTTTACAAACTCTGTTTGATCTTGCTGTTGTAAATATGTCTAACTGATGTTCAGATTTTCAGCAAATATTATAGACTAACCACATTCACAATAACATTTAGGTCTCACATTTACTCATATCAATGGCATAATCAACTAGCGAGCAATAATAATAAGTCTCGGATGACAACATTTTTATCAAGACAATCATGATACAACATGATATAATGGTATCTCGCTAGCTCTTTCTGAGACCGCAAAACATAAATGCAGAGCACCTCTGAAGAACAAGGACTGACTAGACATTGTAATTCATGGTAAAAGAGATCCAGTCACACTCATACTCACTATCAATTAATAACAAAGCATACAAATGACGGAGGTGCTCTCTAACTGGTGCTCTTTATAAGAGGAGGATGACTCAACAGTAAATAAAATAGATAGGCCCTTCGCAGAGGGAAGCATTGATTTACAGAGGTGCCAGAGCTCGAGCTTTTAAAACAGGGATGAATCATAATTTTGGGAGGTATGCTTTCATTATCAACATAACAACTAAGAGATCTCGATATCTTCCATGCTAGATACATTATAGGCGGTTCCCAAACAGAATAGTAAAGTTTTTACTCCCCCTCCACCAATCGATCACACTCCACGGCGGGCCGAATTCACGGGTACCGTCCATACAAACAACAATCCTGGGGGAGTTTTGTTTTATTATATTTTGATTTGAATTTTGAGCATGGAACTGGGCATCCTGAATACCAGCCACTTTCTCGTGAATGATAGTGAATCAACACATATCGTGAGAATAACCCACCTAGCATGGAAGATACTGACAGCCCCCAGTTGCTACATGAGCGATTCGGGCATATAAAACGGAATATTATTTGAAGGTTTAGAGTTTGGCACATGCAAATTTACTTGGAACGGCAGGTAAATACCGCATATAGGTAGATATGGTGGACTCATATGGAACAACTTTGGGTTTATGGAAATGGATGCACAAGCAGTATTCCCGCTTAGTACAAGTGAAGGCTAGCAAAAGACTGGGAAGCGACCAACTAGAGAGCGACAACAGTCATAAACATGCTTTGAGATTAACCAACATTGAATGCAAGCATGAGTAGGATATAAATCACCATGAACATAAACATCGTGGAGGCTATGTTGGTTTTGTTTCAACTACATGCGTGAACATGTGCCCAGTCAAGCCACTTGAATCATTCAGAGGAGGATACCATCCTATCATACTACATCACAACCATTTTAATATGCATGTTGGCACTCAAGACAAACCATTATACACTCTTAGCTAATTAAGCATGGCATGAGTAACTATAATCTCTAATTGTCATTGCAAACATGTTCAATCTATAACGAGCTGAATCCAGAACGATGAGCTAATCATATTTACAAAAACAAAATAGGTCGAGTTCATACCAGCTCTTCTCCATCTCAATCATTTCATCATATATCGTCATTATTGCCTTTCACTTGCACGACCGAACGGTGTGAATAATAATAAGAGTGCACGTGCATTGGACTAAGCTGGAATCTGCAAGCAATAACTCAAAGGAGAAGGCAAGGTAATATGGGCTCTCTGATAGATAAACAATAATGCATATGAGAGCCACTCAACATGTCATCGTGGTCTTCTCCTTACGTCCCAAAGAAGAAAGGAAAACTATTTACACGGGAAAGCTCCCAACAAGCAAAAGAAGAACAAGAAATCTTTTTGGATTTTCTTTTAATATTACAACTAAACAAACTAGAAGATAAAACTAGAACTAATTTTTTTGATTTTTGGATTTTCTCAAGATTAATTAAACTCACAAGAAGAAAGCAAAAAGAAGAAATAAACTACCATGGATGGTACAATGAAAAGGTATGAGCACCGACAAATGGAATGAGCGTGTGAACATGAATGTAATGTCGGTGAGAAATACGTACTCCCCCAAGCTTAGGCTTTTGGCCTAAGTTGGTCTAGGGCCATGGCTGGAAATAACCATCTCCTGGATACTCCGAAGGGTACTGAGGGTTCCACTGGTTGGCGAGCTCCTGTGGCTCCCACTAAAAAACTGGAGCCTGATACGGATCAAGGGCTGGTGCCGGCTCAGGTGTTGGGGGTTGCGACAGACCCCAATATCTGTAAATGTCCTCGGGCATAATAGTGTACCTGCCTGAACGAATATCGAATAAAGAAGAAGCAGGCAAAGCAATAATCTCACAAGTACCCTGACTAAATACTAAGTTGTAAAGCAGCCTTTTATCATTACCTTTCCTAATAAAATCATGTGCTACCATGCTGTCATAATCTAGATATCTTGTAGGTAGCAGCATTTCCTCTTCCTCGTCAAGCCTAATGGGTATCTCGAAGTGTTTGGCTAGACGAGACGCATAGATACCTCCAAATATAGGGCCCTTCGAACGGTTTAAGTTCAACCGTTGGGCCACTATAGCGCCCAGACTAAAAGTTCTATTAGCAAGTAAAGCGTGGTGTAGAATGGCGAGGTCGGGAGCACTAAGGCTTCCACTCTCCCCTCGACCAACGAGACATCTCCCCGCAAATAATGAATAATAGCGTAGAACAGGAAAATGTACACTAGCTGCTCTGGCCTTTGACACCCCTCTCTCTTCCCCCACAGTGATTGCGGCAATAAAGTCCTCCATGTCTCTAGGACGTGGTTCACTGATACTGCCCTCATAAGGTATTTTGCAAACATTGCAAAAATCGTAAAGTGACATTTCCTTAGGCACATCATATAAGTAAAATTCTACCATGGGAGGATTCTTCCTAGGATAAAAATGGAAATTTTGCATGAAAATATTAGTGAGTAGGAGGTACTAGTCACACTTATCGTTGAGGAAGTCGGTGATGCCTGCATTTTCTGCCAGATAATAGAAATCTTCATAAATTCCGGCCGCCTTCAAGAATGCATCACTTGGCCATTCACATGGTCGAACCTCCGCGGTGCGAGGAATATTGTATCGGGGCTTATCATTTTCATTTTCTTTAGAACCCCGGCTTGAAGAGCCTCTTAACAATCTCCTCATCATTTCTTTCTCTGAAAAATAATTCTGAAATTTTTAGTGACTCCAAATAAACGTGAACAAAGCTCAACAAAACTTATAGCAACTACTCCCACAAGTGCCTAGAGGCTATATCATGCATCAAAACTACTTGGGACCATACAAATTTGTCATGCAAGCTCAAGAACAAGGTCACCACAGCAGCAAAAATTTGCAATATATAAAGCACTAGAACAAAAACTAATTGGACCATTGGAGGAGTCACATACCGATGAACAGTCCACTAAAACAGTTTTGCAAATGGAGCTTTGAGCAAGGAGATCAAAAATGGCAGCAAGATGAGCTAGAACACGGGTTTGAGCAATGGTGGGATTTTTTCTGGAGGAAGACGAAGTGGATGGGTGCTGGAATAAGTGAGGGGGCCCCACGTGGGACCCACAAGCCAGGGGGGCGCACCCAGGGGGGTGGGCGCGCCCTGCAGGCTTGTGGCCCACTGGTGCAGCCCCCTGATGTGTTCTCGGTGCCAAAAATTCTTAAATATTCCAGAAAAAATCATACTACATTTTCAGGGTATTCTGAGGACTTTTATTTTCAGGTCATTTTTTTATTGCACGGGTAAAATGGAAAACAGAGAAATAATAGCATTTTCACTTAATTGAAACTAAAGAACAGAAAATAAAAGTTGGGTACAGAAGGTTGTGCCTCCTAAATTCATCCATCTCATGCTCATCAAAAAGAATCCATCAATAAGGTTGATCAAGTCTTATTGACAAACCTTTTTTTCGAATGACACGGAACCGGAGAATTTTCGAATAATACTAGGTTACCTCAATGGGGATATGCATGTCCCCAACAATAAGTATATCATATTTCTTTTTGGCAGTAGGAAGAGGGAATTCAAAATCTCCAATAATAATCGTTGAAATTTTTTCAATGGAGTTGATACTATGAACTTGAGGTTGTTTCTTCGGAAAGTGTACCGTATGCTCATTACCATTAACATGAAAAGTGACATTGCCCTTGTTGCAATCAATAACAGCCCCTACAGTATTCAGAAAGGGTCTACCAAGGATGATCGACATACTGTCGTCCTCGGGAATATCAAGAATAACAAAGTCTGTTAGAATAGTAACGTTTGCAACCACAACAGGCACATCCTCGCAAATACCGATGGGTAACGCAATTGATTTATCAGCCATTTGCAAGGAGATTTCAGTAGGTGTCAACTTATTCAAATCAAGTCTACGATATAAAGAGAAAGGCATAACACTAACACTGGCTCCGAGGTCACATAAAGCAGTTTTAACATAGTTTCCTTTAATAGAGCATGGTATAGTAGGTACTCCGGGATCTCCTAGTTTCTTTGGTATTCCACCTTTAAAGGTATAATTAGCAAGCATGGTGGAAATCTCAGCTTCCGGTATCTTTCTTCTATTTGTCACAATATCTTTCATATATTTAGCATAAGGAGACATTTTCAGAATATCAGTCAAGCGCATACGCAAAAAGACAGGTCTAAGCATTTCAACAAAGCGTTCAAAATCATCATCATCCTTTTTCTTGGATGGCTTAGGAGGAAAAGGCATAGGTTTCTGAACCCATGGTTCTCTTTCTCTACCATGCTTCCTAGCAACGAAGTCTCTCTTATCATATCTTTTATTCTTAGGTTGTGGGTTATCAAGATCAACAGCAGGTTCAATCTCCACATCATTATCATTACTAGGTTGAGCATCAACATGAACATCATCATTAATATTATCACTAGGCTCATGTTCATTACCATATTGTGTCTCAGCATCGGAAATAGAAATATCATTTGGGTTTTCATGTGTATCTATAACAGGTTCACTAGCAGCATGCAAAGTCCTATCATCATTCTTTTTCCTACTTTTGCTAGAATGACTAGGTGCATCAGAATTAATTTTCTGAGAATCTTGCTCAATTCTCTTAGGGTGGCCCTCAGGATACAAAGGTTCCTAAGTCATCTTACCCCCTCTAGTCACAACTCTAACAGAATGATCATTGTTCTTACCATTCATCTCATTGAGCAAATCATTTTGTGCCTTAAGTACTTGTTCTACTTGAGTAGTTACCATGGAAGCATGTTTACTAATAAGCTTAAGATCATTGATAGTTCTACTCATATAATCACCTAAGGGATCAAGCATGTAAGCATTGTGTTTCAATTGTCTACTAACATAAGCATTGAAATTTTCCTGCTTAACAATAAAGTTATCAAACTCGTCCAAGCATTGGCTAGCAGACTTATTATAAGGAATATCACCTTCATCAAATCTGCGGAGGGAGTTTACCTCTACTACCTGTGTCGGGTTATCAAGACCATGTATTTCTTCAATAGGTGGTAGATTCTTAACATCTTCAGCTTTAATACCTTTTTCTTTCATAGATTTCTTTGCCTCTTGCATATCTTCAAGACTGAGAAATAGAATACCTCTTTTCTTCGTAGTTGGCTTTGGAGGTGGTTCGGGAATAGTCCAATCATTATCATTGCTCAATATATTATTCAATAGTAGTTCAGCATGTTCAACAGTTCGTTCCCTGAAAACACAACCAGCACAACTATCTAGGTGGTCCCTAGAAGCATCGGTTAGTCCATTATAAAAGATATCAAGTATATCATTTTTCTTGAGAGGGTGATCAGGCAAAGCATTAACTAACTGGAGAAGCCTCCCCCAAGCTTGTGGGAGACTCTCATCTTCAATTTGCACAAAGTTAAATATTTCCTGCAAGGCAGCTTGTTTCTTATGGGCAGGAAAATATTTTTCAGAGAAGTAATAAATCATATCCTGGGGACTACGCACACAACCAGGAGCAAGAGAATTAAACCATATCTTAGCATCACCCTTTAATGAGAAAGGAAACAACTTCAGAATATAGTAATAGCGAATTTTTTCCTCATGAGTAAATAGGGTGGCTATATCATTCAATTTAGTAAGATGTGCCACAACAGTTTCAGATTCATAACCATGGAAAGGATCAGATTCAACCAAAGTAATTAACTCAGGATCGACAGAGAATTCATAATCCTTATCAGTAACAAAGATAGGTGAAGTAGCAAACTTAGGATCATATTGCATTCTAGCATTCAAAGATTTTTCCTTCCACTTGCATAGCAATTTCTTAAGATCATCTCTATCTTTACAAGCAAGAAAGTCCCTAGCTACCTCTCCTTCCATAACATAACCCTCAGGTATATCAGGCAATTCATATCTAGGAGAGCTAGGTCTAGCAGGTGTCTCATAGTGTTCAGTTTCAATAATTTCATCAGATTCAGAGATATTATCAGTTTCAGCATTCACTCTAGCAATTTGTTCATCAAGAAATTCACCCAGTGGCACAGTAGTATCAAGCAAAGTATCATCATAAGCATCATGCATACCAGAAGTGGCATCATCAATTACTTGCGACGTATCAGATTCAATAGCAGGTGGTGGTGTAGCAAGTTTACTCATAACAGAAGGTGAATCAAGTGCAGAGCTAGATGGCAGTTCCTTACCTCTCCTCATAGTTGAGGGATAAATCTTTGTTTTAGCATCTTTCAGATTCTTCATAGTGATCAACAGATATAAATCCCAAGTGACTCAGAGAATAGAGCTATGCTCCCTGGCAACGGCGCCAGAAAAAGGTCTTGATAACCCACAAGTATAGGGGATCGCAACAGTTTTCGAGGGTAGAGTATTCAACCCAAATTTATTGATTCGACACAAGGGGAGCCAAAGAATATTCTCGAGTATTAGCAGCTGAGTTGTCAATTCAACCACACCTGAAAGACTTAATATCTGCAGCAAGTATTCAGTAGCAAAGCAGTATGGAAGTAACGGTAACGATGGCAAAGTGACGGTAGCACTGTTGTAGTGATTGTAACAGTAGCAACGGAAAAGTAACTTAGCAAAGATCAATATGTGAAAAGCTCGTAGGCAATGGATCAGTGATGGATAATTATGTCGGATGGCATTCATCATGCAACGGTTATAACATAGGGTGACACAGAACTAGCTCCAATTCATCAATATAATGTAGGCATGTATTCCATATATAGTCATACGTGCTTATGGAAAAGAACTTGCATGACATCTTTTGTCCTACACTCCGTGGCAGCGGGGTCCAAGTGGAAACTAAGGGATATTAAGGCCTCCTTTTAATAGAGAACCGGACCAAAGCATTAGCACTTAGTGAATACATGAACTCCTCAAACTACGGTAATCACCGGAAAGAATCCCAATTATTGTCACCCTGGGGGATGCGGATCATAACTCGTAATAGGTGTCTACAACTTGCAAGATAGGATCAAGAACACATATATATTCATGAAAACATAATAGGTTCAGATTTGAAATCATGGCACTCGGGCCCTAGTGACAAGCATTAAGCATAGCAAAGTCATAGCAACATCAATCTCAGAACATAGTGGATACTAGGGATCAAACCCTAACAAAACTAACTTGATTACATGGTAAATCTCATCCAACCCATCACCGTACAGCAAGCCTACGATGGGATTACTCACGAACGGGGGAGAGCATCATGAAATTGGTGATGAAGGATGGTTGGTGATGACGACGGCGTCGATTTCCCCTCTCCGGAGCCCAAATCAGACTCCAGATCTGCCCTCCCGAGGAAGAACAGGAGGTGGCGGCGGCTCCGTATCGTAAAACGCGATGAACTCTTCTCTCTGATTTTTTTCTCCGCGAATAGGAATATATAGAGTTGGATTGGAGGCCGGAGGAGCTCCAGGGGCCCCACAAGACAGGGGGGCGCGTCCTAGGGGGGGTGCCCCCCTGGCTTGTGGCCAGGTGGTGGACCCACTCCGGTTGATTCTTTCGCCAATATTTTTTATTAATTCCAAAAATATTCTCCGTAAATTTTCAGGTCAATCCGAGAACTTTTATTTCTGCACAAAAATAACACCAAGGCAATTCTGCTGAAAACAGCGTCAGTCCGGGTTAGTTCCATTCAAATCATGCAAATTAGAGTCCAAAACAAGGGCAAAAGAGTTTGGAAAAGTAGATACGTTGGAGACGTATCATCCTGCTGTAAGAGATTTAGACCCACTGTTCGACCCATTTTGCATGTGGGGAAATGATGTGTTCATGAATATCAGTCAAATTAAGAAACTCAGAAAGATTGTTAAGATAAAGAAACTTGCGATGAAAAACAACAAGTTGTTTGTCTGCACAATGAAGAAGACATCAGTGAACTATAGGATGGTACTATCGCTTTTACCTTGTCTTTGTTTCCCTTTGTGACATTACAATTTTTCGAAACGAAATTTATGCATATCTTTGTTTGCAGTCCTTTCCAAAGCAGTTCATCGATGAGTACGTCTCAAACCACCTGTATGGTCAAGAGGCGAGGAAGGTATTCATACAGCACCCACGCTATAATCTTGAAGTCTTCCTCAAGAGGATGAAGGATGGGCAGGCAACCATCCACATGCACTGGCATAAAGTTGCAAGGACCTTCGACATCAGCGAAGGCTCAATATTTGCCTTCCGCTTCAACAGTTTTCTAGACGAGGTTCATCTGTCTATTTACCATATATGATGCTATTTTCTAAAGGTTTTAGATGTTGCATGTGAAACTCGGTCCTGTCGTGTAATTGGGTAGCTAGGTAGTATATGCCTATATGATGTTGTACTCTGATGTATTTCAATTATGAAATCCTGGTTGCCGTAATACGAAATGAAATATATTGTGTGCTTGATATGAAGTGTCAATTTGTTTACTAGCTGGATTATAAATAATAGAGAAGTTAGCCTGATTATTGGGGTTTCATATTGCAGACAGTTTGTCATAGAACACCGTGAGCGATGACCTCACCAAACCCACACGGTTTCTGGAAATTTGGCGTGTTGGATCAGTGAAAAATCACACACGACTTCCGGCCGAAAACTGTGTGCGTTAGAACACACATTCGCAAACGTTTTCACATAAAACGTGTGTGTGATGGACATCCCTATGCCAAACAGTTTCTTCTAGGCACCGTGCATGATGGCCACCCCTAACACAGACGATGTTATGCGGAAAATTGTGTGTGATGTAGAGTGCGAACAGAAACGTACGTTTGGGATTCACTGTGTGGGATGCTAAGCACATCTCACACGACTTTCCCAATATATTTGTTTGTGATGGCCCTTCCAATCGCACACAACATATTTTTGCTCATCGTGTGTGACTGGGCGCAGCCATCGCCGATGGGTTTTCCATGTCGTGTGGGACAGCTCGCCATATCGCCCACACATGCAAGGCGACGGTTTGAGACTACGTCATGGAAAGGGGTTAAAAACCGTTTGTATAGCAGGCGCCTACACTAGTGTGGTGATGTGTGAGTAGTTCACCACAGACCTACGGGTCCGTAGTTAGTATCTAGATGGCTATCTCTCTCTCTCTCTCTCTCTCTCTCTCTCTCTCTCTCTCTCTCTCTCTCTCTCTTGATCTTCAATACAATGATCATCGCATCTTCGCTTTGATCTATCCGATGTAATGCTTTTGTGCGGTGTGTTTGTTGGGATCCGATGAATTGTGGGTTTATGTTCAGATTATTCATGATAAAATATTGGAGTCTTCTCCGAATTCTTTTATTGATTCTTATTGCATGATCATTATAGCTTCATAAATCTCTCTGGTCTATTGATTTTCTTTGGCCATGTAGATTGATCTTTCTTCAGTGAGAGGGGTGCATTGTAGTGGGTTCAACCTGACGGGTTTCTATATCCCAGTGACAGAAGGGGACAAGATACGTCTTTGTGCTGCTGCCATTAAGGGTAAAACAACGGGGTTTATTCATATTGATTGAGTTTACTTTGTCTACATCATGTCATCTTTCTCCAAGCATTACTCTGTTTGTCATGAACTTAATACATAGAGAGGCAAGTATAGAAGCGCTCTTGAAGTGGAGTAATAGTAATAGGTGCAGGCAGGAGTCGGCCTATTTGTTTATGGACGTGATGCCTATATACACATGATCATTGTCGTGAATATGAACATGATTATTTGTTTTTCTATCAATTGCCCAATAGTAATTTGTCTACCCACGGTATGTTTCATATATATGAGAAATGCCACTAGAGAACACTACGGCCCCCGGGTCTACCCAATTATAAATTTACAGAACTTCTAAAAACCTTGCTGCCATTATTTACCTTTTATTTTATTTTTCAATTTACAACTATCTATTATCATCTACTTGTCTCACTTGCTTGCAAATAACGAGTCCAAGGGGATTGACAACCCTCTTGCCCGCGTTGGGTGCAAGTGTTTGCTCTTTTGAGTGCAGTCGCTGAAGACGGTGGTTGCGTGCTACTCCTATTGGTTCGATAAACCTTGGTTCTTAACTAGGGGAAATACTAACTCGTTTGTGCTGTAATTACCCGTTCCTTTTCACGGAAAACCCAACGCAGATCACAGACATCAGTCCTCTACTTTGTTGTTGCAAGTTTTACATGGCCGCTATGGGCAACTAGCAAGTACAGTTCTTACCTATGCAAAGCCACAATGGTGATATTCAAGTTGCCTTTTAACCTTCTACAAGGACCGCCTCTGTTGAATCTAATTCAACTAAAGTGGGAGAGACAGACACCAGCCAACCACCTTTATGCAAACAAGTCGCATGTCAGTCGGTGGAACCGGTCTCTTGTGCGAGGACAAGTAAGGTTGGTCCGAGCCGCTTCATCCCACAATACTGTCAAATCAAAATAAGACTAAGGGAGGTAAGCAATCTGAACATTAACACACACAAACACTTTGTGTTCTACTCGTGCATATCATCTACGCATAGACCTAGCTCTTGATGCCACTGTTGGGGAACGTTGCATGGGAAACAAAAAATATTCTACGCACACGCAAGATCTATCCATGGAGATGTATAGATACGAGAGGGGAGTGTATCTACATACTCTTGTAGATCGCTAAGCGGAAGCGTATATAACGCGGTTGGTGTAGTCGTACGTCTTCACGATCCAATCGCGATCCGTCCCGATCTAGCGCCGAACGGACGACACCTCCGTGTTCAACACACATGCAGCTTGATGACGTCTCCTCCTTCTTGATCCAGCAAGCGAGGGGGAGAAGTAGATGGGATCTCAACCGGCACGACGATGTGGTGGAGCAATCCCGGCAGGGCTTCGCCAAGCTCTACCGTAGATGCGATCTGAGGAGAAAACGGAGTAATGGGAGAGGGAGGGCCGCCACCGGGGCATGGGATTGTTGTGTCCAGCCCTCCCCCTCTCCTCTACTATATATATATAGGAGGCAAGGGGCAGGGTTGGGTCGCAGCCCTTGGCCCCTCCTCCAAGGAGTGCCGACGGCTAGGGAGGAGTCCTCCCTCCCCAAGGCACCTCCTAGGTGCCTTGCCCCTTAGGGTTTCCTACGCCCTAGCCGCATGGGCCCTTTGGGGGGCTGGCCCAATAAGGCTAGGGCGCCTCCTACAGCCCATGTTGGCCTAAGGGGCGTGTGGAACCCTCCATGGACTTCCGGACTCCTCCGGAATCCTCCGGAATCTTCTAGAAGCTTCTCGGTACAATACCGGTAAAACCCGAAACTTTGCTGGTAGCCAAAATATGACTTCCCATATATAAGTCTTTACCTCCAGACCATTACGGAGCTCCTCGTGACGTCCGGGATCTCATTTGGGACTCCGAATAACATTCGGTCATCAACTTACATATCCCAATACTACTCTAGCGTCACCGAACGTTAAGCGTGCGGACCCTACGGGTTCAAGAATCATGTAGACATGACCGAGACATCTCTCCGGTCAATAACCAATAGCGGGACCTAGATGCCCATATTGGTTCCTACATATTCCACAAAGATCTTTATCGGTCGAACCACGATGTCAAGGATTCAGTCAATCCCGTATGATATTCCCTTTGTCTATCGGTATGTTACTTGCCTGAGATTCGATCGTCGGTATCTCCATACCTAGTTCAATATCGTCACCGGCAACTCTCTTTACTCGTTCCGTAATACAAAATACCATGACTAACTCCTTAGTCACATTGCTTGCAAGCTTCTTGTGATGTTGTATTACCGAGAGGGCCCAGAGATACCTCTCCGTCAAACGGAGTGGCAAATCCTAGTCTCAATTCATGCCAACCCAACAGACACCTTCGGAGATACCTGTAGAGCACATTTATAATCACCCAGTTACGAAGTGACGTTTGGTACATACAAGGTATTCCTCCGGTGTCAGGGAGTTGCATGATCTCATGGTCTTAGGAACAGATACTTGACATGAAGAAATCAGTAGCAATAAACTAAGTGATACGATCATATGCTATGCTTACGGTTGGGTCTTGTCCACCACATCATTCTCCTAATGATGTGATCCCGTTATCAAATGACAACTCATGTCTATGGTTAGGAAACCTTAACCATCTTTGATCAACGAGCTAGTCTAGTAGGGGCTCACTAGGGACATATTGTTGTTTATGTATCCACACATGTATTTGAGTTTCCAGTCAATACAATTCTAGCATGGACAATAAACGATTATCATGAACAAGTAAATATGATAATAACCAATTTATTATTGCCTCTAGGGCATATTTCCAACAACAGTTTGTTAAGAAGCTTTGTTTTCATGATGTGTACCAATTTAGAAGGGCACTTCTCACATTTCACATAGCACAGAACATAAATTATCAGTTTCATAGGAACTGCAACAACAAAATTATAGTTGTGTGCACACATGAAGACTGCCCTTTCTTGATTGCAGCTTCTGTGGTGGGAAAAGAGAGGACTTTCTGCATTAGGAAAACCAATTTGTTGCACACATGTCCAGCTGTAGCAGAGAGCACCAAGGTGACTATAAAGTGGGTTACACATCAGGTTTTAGAAGCAATAAGAACAGACATGAACACATCAATAAGTACAAAAATTCAAAATCTTAAGAGCAAGTATGGAGTTGAGATCAGTACTTATATGACCTACAGGGCTAAGAACAATGCTATTTAGATGGTGCAAGGAGATCAGAGGGGGCAATACACTAGGATCAGGGATTACTTGGAGGCTGTGTTAGACACAAATCCAGGTAGTAGGTGCATTGTCACTACTAAGTTCCTAGCTAAAAGAGCATCCAAGCAAGAATTCAGGTTCCATGACTTGTTCATCTGTTTGAATGCTTGCAAGGAAGGATTTCTGAATGGATGCAGACCATTCATAGGTGATTACTGAACTATGTTTTCTATGACCTAAATGTGTTACGGCCTTACTGGTACATGATTTGTTTTTAACTTGTGTTGTGTGCCATGGCAGGTGTGGATGGATGCTTCATCAAGCTGTCTACTAGCCAACAAATACTTGTTGCCACAGGAAGGGATGAGAATAATAACATCTATCCCATTGCTTTTGGAGTTGTCGACAAAGAATACACAAATAGTTGGACAAAGAAGACAGTATACACTTCAAAAATTATAGTAAACAATGACCAACATGATTATTAAACAATCACCATTGACAAAATTAAGTAAACAATGACCACTGTCATCAGCTTTTTAGTTAACTAGGAGCAAGGAACAAAGTTTGGTTAACAGGGCATTAAACAAGAGTACTCCATTAAACAATGACCAAGTAAACATGGCATTAAACAATGACCAAGTAAACATGGCATTAAACAATGGCATCTGTAAACAGGGCATTAAACAATGACAACATTAACCAATGAGTACCATTCTCTACTACCAAACACTTAGCACGGCTAAACAACATGATAAACAAAGCATTATGCACTGACCCAGATTAAAGATGCAGAGCAAGAGGTAAACAGAGCCCAGGAGCAGCTTGCACTACACAGGGTTAGCTGCATACCTTCTCACCACACCCCAGAAACCTCCTGCCCGTGTGCATCCCTTCAAATGCAACGAAGCGCTCTGCCGGCTTGCCGTGTTCGCACAACACATTCACATCTGTGTCAATGTTGTTGAAATTCGAATCGTGCATGGTAGCAGGAAGCTGCGGAAGCTAACCAAAGCAAATCGAACTTCAGATCGAGCTATTTCACAAAATCCCCAATTCACAAACCCTAAACCTAACCCTAGCTCTGGCTACACGAAACTGACCTTGATGGTGCCGTCGCAAGAGGAGGTGATGTTCACGGTCGAATCCTCACTGGTCTTGCCGTCATTCCACGACACCATGGCGGGGCAGAGCAGCGGTCGGCGTCCGGTGGATGGGGCGACGGCGGCAGAGAAGAACAGAGAGACGGCGACGAGCGAGAGAGTGAGGACAGCGAGCGACCAAGTCTCGATTGGAATCGGTTTTGACCGACCCAGCGCGTCGACGGACACTGTAGCACGTTCGACGGCGTTAGTGTCTGTCTGTTATGCCACGTCATCAAAACTGGGCCCACCTCATAATCCAGCTTAAAATGCCCAAACAGACGGGTAAGTGGTTTCTGCAAAAAATTAGCCACAGAATCAGTCTTTTCTGCAACGAATCTATAGAAAAGTGTTTTCTGCAACTCTACGCTTCAATGTGATGGTTTTTTGCAATCAACTCTATAGAAGGGGATCGCGCGGTCCGGAAAGGGGAAGGGGGTGTGTGGGGGGGGGGGGGGGGGGGGAGGGCTTGTGAAGCGGCAGTGGTTCGAGGCAGCATGCACGCAGCCGTGTCGGACCGGGAGAGCGTAGCGCGCTGCTGGGAGACAATAAGCGTGCAACCTTGATGTGACTCCTATTGATCCACGGTGGATCGTCTGACCATGAATTGGATTCGGACTCCAATTCAAGTTCAGTTGGCTCTCCTCCTCATCTATATTCTTCATTGGATCCATGGTCGGACGAGCGACGGAGAGACCGGCCTGGTGTAGTCAGAGTCAGACATGTTTCGTCCAGCATTGTGCGCCGTGGGGAGGATCCTGCTGCGCAGCCAGGCCACGGCGGCTGGGTCGCTGTCGAGGCCGGTCAGAGCTAGCAGCCTGAGACACCTGCACGTACGTAATACACTCTCTCAACTCAATCTCCCCCTCTTTCAGTGTGTTTGATGAAGCTGAGCATTTTCTTGTCTGATCAAATTGCAGTCTCGGCAGAGCAGTGTTGGGGATGCTGCAGCTACTTCTGGCCACCGCTTTGGCTTTCTTCGCAGGCACCTCAGACCAAATAATATAGCATTAGCTGCATGGTATGGATCTTTTGGTTTCGGAGTTTGTATCTGTGTGAACGAGACTGACAGGACCGAACTTGGATCCGTCTCTCCGGTTGTGCCGTCGGAGATTGACTGGGTTGAAGCCGGTGTCGTCTCTCCGGTTGTGAGGAAACAAAACCTTTGTGGTGACTGGTGAGTGTCTTTTTAAATATTCACCGCTTCGAGTTAGCGTGTGTTTTAAACTGATCTACTCCCTTCGTTTCTGAATATAAGTTTTTCTAGTGATTCTACTACGGACTACATACGAATATATATAGACTTATATTTAGGAACGGAGGGAGTATTTGTAAGATCGTAGTTTATATATTTCCTGTTAATGTAGCTAGCGTAGTTTTTCATATCAGCACATGCATGGATCCCTTACACCGCCTACTCGTGCATTTGCCACAGGCAGCTGTTGGGCGATGGCTACCACAGCCTCAGTCGAAGCTGTACATTACATGAATACCATGCAGTCAATCTCGTTGTCGGTTCAAGAGCTCGTCGACTGTGACACAAGGAGTCATGGGTGTAAGAGTGGCCGCCCAGAAAATGCCCTCAGGTATATACAACAAAACGGACTCTCCAGCGATCCCGACTACCCATACATCCATGAGAGGAGTAAATCGGGTTGCAAGCGGAACAAAACAGTAGCAGCAAGGATATCAGGCTTTCGATTTGTCGATCCAACCGAGGATGCTCTAGAGAAAGCAGTAGCAAAACAGCCCGTGGTTGTCGCTCTTCAGAGCTCCGATGATTTGCGAAAGTACAAAGGAGGCATCCTGGATTATAAACCTATCAGCGGCAACACTGGCCGCAGGCATGCAGTCCTGATAGTTGGTTATGGCACAGATCCCGACGGTGTCAAGTACTGGCGCTTCAAGAACTCGTGGGGAGAAGATTGGGGTGAGGGAGGGTTTGGGAGGATCCGCAGGCACATTGCCAACAACCGAGGTGCGTTGGGTATTTTCATGGACCAAGGAGTATATCCAGTGCTTAAGGACTGATCAATCTATATGGTTGCATCATTTGTTTGTAAAATTGTATCCCCTTCCTAGTTTTTTTTTTGCGAGAGAAATTTTCAATCTATCCATCAATCATGACAGTACAGAGAACACTAGAGGTAATAAAAATTACAATCAGGTCCATGGACCACCTAGCGACGACTACAAACACTCGAACGAGCCGAAGGCTCGCCGCCGTTCCCCCCTCCCTCATCGGAGCCAGGCAAATCTTGTTGTAGTACAATCGGGAAGTCGTCATGATAAACCCCCAAAGGACCAACACACCAGAGCAACAACCATTGTCGATGAATAGAGTGTTAGAGCGGAAAGATCAAACTTGTAACCACACGAACGAAGACAAACAAAAACTGAATCCAAATAGATCCACCGAAGACGAACACCAACCGAATCCCACGAGATCCATCAAAGACATACCTCCACACTTCCTCCGACGACACTATTCGCATCATCGGGACGGGGATCGGATGTGGGAAACATTATTCCTGCTGAGGGACATCGCCACTGCCACTTAGCTCCAACCAAGACGTTGAACCTAACAAAAATGAGAACGGGGTCACTCCCACCGGCGGGGGGCCGAGATCCTCCGCACCTCCACAACCCAAAGGCCATCGAAGGTGGGGGCGGATCGGCGGCAACTCCAACGGAGGAGGAAGAAGACTTTTCTTGAGGAGCAGGAAAGACAGCCACGTATTGTATCCCCTTCCTATTCAATGATGCTTTCAGCACAAACACCTATTTTTGTCCATTTAGTTGGAGAATTATACATAGCATTAAACACACACATATAGGTCCGGTCTCCTTTGGTTTGGAGGAATTTCACAGGAATTCTATAGGATAGGATTCTTGTAGGATTTTTTTTCCTTTAGAGCCATTTGGTTCATAGGAATGCATTCCTATTCCTACATAGGATTAGTTCCTATCCTCCACATTTCAAAGGAAAATAAAAAAGAGCCTAGACTCAATGGAAAAATTCCTATGATGTGAACCAAATGACATCTCTTTTCCTAATCCTACACATAGGATTTGAGATGCATGTCATCTCATTTCCTACAAGTTTTCTATTCCTATGATAATCCTATCCTATGAACCAAAGGAGGACTAAGGGGTTCTTTGGCTCAAAGGAGAAGTGGAGGAAAAACATAGGAATAGGAAATTTTCCTATGATGACATTATTCATTTGTTTGGTTCAAAGGAATAGGGCAAAGGGAAAATGGAGAAAAAATTCCTTTGATCTTAATTTCGAAGGAAAAACGTTGGAATAATACAATCCACTTCAACCTCATTTTTCAAATTCCCATGGGCGAATAACGAGATTGAGAACCTTAACGTACAATAACATTCCGATTATATATTTTTCATGTGGTTTGACTTTAATTTGACCCATGTTTATTGAGATTTTTGTTTTTCTTGTCCCTGTTAACCAAAGACCCAAGTTTACGAAATTTATGTGGTTTCCAATCATCTCTTTCAGGCATGCATTCGTACCATATGCCCACGCCTTCCTATGTTTTTAGAATGTTGCAAACCAAATAGTATATAGGGACCAACATATTCTACTATGTGTTTCTCTCTCCCCCTCTCCTGGTGAGAGTCGCAAATGTTTTCCCCTGCTCTCCTCTCCTCCTTCGGTGTACTGTCATCCAGAGTGAGGATGAGAGGGAGCTCGGGTAGCTCTTGCATATAGTAGCTTTCAATAGGTTTGTGGTTGCTGGTGTCTGGCCTCGTGCCACTAGGGAGCTCCTCAACGGAGAAGGCAAGCGGTGGCCGACCTTTTCATCCTCCTATTGCCTTCCACGATGGAAGTCGATTGTTGGTGGTGGATGTGGCACGAGCTCTGTCAATATGCTCGATAGTTCATAGTCGTCTAGACCTAGCTAGGCGTTTCTCTCCTTCCTCGCTTTGCTACTATGGTGCTAGAAGGCGAGTTCTAGATGAACAAGCTTCGACTTCTCCTGATCTGGAGCTCCGAGGGGAATAAATAGCAAAACAAAAACACCACAATTGGCGTTAGAGAGTTTATAAAAAACCAACGCTTTTATTTTTGCCGGTACAACCTATCGGCATTGGGGTAAATTTAGCAGAAAAAACACTGATTACATATTGCATAGTTGCGAACCAACCTGTGGTTGGATGGTTAGAGGGACTGTGGTATCCCCAGCCCACCAGGGTTCAAATCCTGGTGCTCGCATTTATTCCTGGATTTATTTCAGGATTTCCGGCGATGCGCATTCAGTGGGAGGAGACGTTCCCGTCGATGACGAGGTGCCTACGGTGACTTCGTAAATTTCAAGATGATATGCCGGCTCAGTCTCTCGGAGGTGCTCATAGAGGTAGGATGTGCGTGCGTGCGTTCATAGGGGTGAGTGTATGTGCGTGTATACGAGCGCTTGCGTCTGTACTGTGTTAAAAAAAAAAACATATTGCATAGTTTTTAGCCCGTTTACACCGGTCAGGCCCGACAGGGCTGACCTGGCAAAAATAAATGCCAGGCACGTTCTCTCCCACCTCTCTCTTGGGCATTATGACAAACATCTTTTTTTTTACGGAGGGAAATAGGATTCCATTAACCACTGGGCGCAGCAATATCACTGACTACCAGGACTGAAACAAACTCCGGCACGTCTTTCACCCTAAGCAACAGGGGTTTCGGCCAAGCCATACCCAACCTTCGCTAGTTCATGACAAATACCTCGCCTGCATCTCAAGCATGACGGACCAGCTGACGAACCATAGTAAAAGTCACATAATTTAATTCTTTTACTAGAGTAGTACTTCCATCCATAATTATGACCTTTATTGTGTTCCTTAGGGCTCGAGACTCTCCCAATTGCCTACATGGAGCTTCCATTATTCAACACAACACGCTAGTACCAGTTCTCGACCAGCTAATTCGGTCCATCAACAACGTGTTCTTCTACCTATAGCTGTCCTACGCATATCATGTAGCCGCAGGAAGTGCCCACTTCTTGGGCAAGGGACCAATGTCATGTATGATCTCCCTGTGGCAAGACCAGACGAGTTTGATGGCTTCTGGAGTGCCGATCCCTGCGCCTCTCGGGTCGCCAGCAGGACCAAACCTGAATTGCCGACCATGAAGAATGTCAGATTATTCATATTCATATCCAAAATGTCAGATTTTTCATACTCAACAACATTCATGTTCATATTTGAAATGTCAGATTATCCATATTCAACAACATTCGCCAACGATAATCCGTATCGGCAACGGGACTTTAGCTCACCAGTGGTTCTGCGGAGCGCCAGTGGTCCTTGCTCGAATTCCAGCATACGTTGTCCCGTTAACTGATTTCCCAAGTACTTCCTGAAAACCGAGATGAGAAGAGTGAATCATTCACCAAGCTGCGGAATGTTTGATTCCCGGTGTAAAGGAGACATGAGGATTATAATAATGTAAGTAATGCTAGAAGATGACTTCCGAAACCACAACTTTATCTCACTGTTTTGGTGCGAAAAATAAAGAGTTCCAGGATTATAACAGCCAAATGGATACAAATTTCAACACTGACAGAGATGAGCGAACTTGCCTGCAGGAATAATTTGTCGTTCGAAACTACTGCAGCTGTCAGATGAGCATTCATCCTTTCGCATGCTTCTAATACCAAGTCAAGCTGATCCTCAGAGTATTCTGTAACCACCTGAAATATGCAAAAATATGCACTCACAATAGGTAAGTATAAATATTACTTAAGGAAACTGTCAAAGAAATATAAGTTCAAACCAACTTAATATTTGTATTCTAGGATACAAGACCTAGCTACCTTCGAAGGAAGCAAATTCAGTAAGGGTGGGTAATACTAAGTTTTCTTTTGCTATACAAATCCGAAATATAAGATGGACCTAAGCATCAAGAGAAGATAAATATTACATTCCATACCCATTATTATTCAGCTACTCCATAATAAGGCCATAAACATGGGGCCATCTGATATACATGCTTATGGAGGAGGTCAGTAACACTAACATCATTGGAAACTAGCTACCATAAAAATGCTGTATTTTACCATGTCAAAAGGACGGTGTCTGAATGTATTACCTGGAAAGGACCAAATATCTCCTTTGTCACAAGCTCAAAGTTATCGCTTTTAAGAATCTCCACTAGTGGGACAAATACAGCAGTAGGCTTGATGGCACCATATATTTCTGGGATGGAGTGATTCTCCAAAGGTTCACCACCAAACAGAACCTTTGATCCTGGTATTTTGAGAAGGTTGTTCATGTGCTCTATCATGGTTGCTGTTGTAACCTGCATAAGCAGAAAATTATGATAAAATTAATTCTATGGTGAAACTTGAAACCTCTTAACACTGTATAGTTACACAAGTAGATCGGATCAGTCGGATCCATCAATGAACTAGTCTATTTGCTCGAAAAGTAGCACAATGACATGTATACCAAGTGGGCAGCCAATTAAGTTGGAAATGAGTCATTCATTGACGAAGTGAGGTGGGTCAATAAAGTGACTTAGTGAGCACTTCATTCCTACTTGACACTGCCTATACTGTTCAGCCCGTTGTGCAACCACACCAACAGTTTTTTTTTAAATGGTGTTAAATGACTATGTGCTCTCTCTCATGCATTGTACTGTGCAAGGACAAGTTCCTTCAGTTTTCTTTAATTTTCTTACGCAAAGTCAGTTCTCTTGTTTATACAATACTTGATGCTTGGACTCACAGCAACCAAAGTATTGGGAAACAATTATTGTTAATTGGTTCTGATTTATTGCATGGTTTCAGCTTTTAACAGCTAAATCCTGCCAAAGCAAACACCATGAAAATAAAGTTACTAAAGAATAGAATGTGACTACAGATGTCACTCACAGTAAGGACTGGGCCAATAGTCAAATCTTCAAGCTTCCTCCTCTCAGAAAGTTTCTTCATTTTCTCAAGTAGTCCACTAGATGACCAATTCTGCAATTGGAAAAAAAATATTAAACACACTGTAGCTGCATCTGTTGACAGAGAAGCACAAGGATGCAATAAGCTCCCAAAGTTCATAAAGAGCCATTCCCTTTTCTGCTTCCTCTGGAGCATACTTATTATCTTAAAATAACAAAAATCAGCATGACAAGAGATAGCTGGACTCGAACCAGTGGTCATAAGGATATCATCAACTGGGCTCATAAGTCACTAGTAAACCTAGAAAGGAAAATTGTACACTGGTGATATCATTCATCTTTACCTTGTGCATAAATAGCATAGACTGAGCAGAGCACTTCTGACCACTGCAAGCGTAAGCATCCTGGTCACAAACCCATGAAATATAATCGACCTATTTGAGCATCAGATCACAAAAGCAAGTCAGCTTGGTAAATACACGATACTAAATTATGAATATACAATGTTATTATGAATATATTGATGTTAAGGATAAAACAGAAGTGACTTCGGACCTCTTGAACATCTGGACCAAGAATTTTCCAATCAAAACCAGCATCTTCCAACTTGATCCGGCCTTGCAAATCAGCAGCCAATTTCTCTGCCACACGTGAGCTCCCAGTGAAGAGGGTCATTTTTGGATTTGCCTACAAAAGATCATGTGAAGAATAAATTCAACCATGAAATATGTGTTGCATACAAGACAGTAGTGCTAGCCCATTTGGTCAATAGCTAGTTTTGGCTTGGAACAGAAAACTAGTGGATGCATATTTTCACGTTTTGAACTCCAAAAAATCTCTGTTGTTGAACACTTGAACATGCTGTAGTACCACATTTAGCAAACTAAAAGAATGGTTGAGCCACCACAGTGCTGCTTATCATTAACATGAGCAGAATGTTACATGTATATGTCCAAACATGGAATTTGGTTGTCACAGATTGATTAACTGGTTATATCATCTTACTATAGAACAAATACCTTTCCAAAGCTATAACAAACATTCTTTCAAAATCATTAAATAGAAGTCAAACCTCCAACAGCAGCTTATTCATTGTGATACCATCGGAATTTATGAAGTCCACGTCCTCTGCAGGCAACCCACAATCATGAAGCAACCTGATCATTTGTTCCATCACAATGCTAACTTTACTGTCAACTTTGAGAACTGGTTTATTTCCCATATAAAGTGCACCCATTAATTGCAGCAAGGGGATCTCTAATGGGAAATTGAATGGTGTGATTATTGCAACCTGCTCAAAGTTAGAGATATATTAGACCTAACATGTCATAGGTGAGTAAAAAGAACTCATAGTGAATGAAAAGCTTAACATTCAGTTACTTCTTTTCAGTAAAAAGAGCCACTTACACAGAGTTCGCATATTGATATTCAAAGGATTATGTGGAACAGTACATCAATGAAGTGAGTTATGAGATACATATATTCCTACATGGAACCGATCAAATTTAAACATATAAGCACCAGTACATCAACTTGATCCTCCAAAAAGAAAACCTACTTTAGTTCACTCTCAGAAAGAATGCAAGACATGCTAAAAAGTTCATGAAAAACTTGATGTTTATCCAGCCAAACGTTTTCTACATCCACATGAAAGTTTCTTTGTAGTTCCAATGGGTCACTCTATTATCGTGAAATAATTAGATTAAGAATGGAACCTGATCTATTGTCTAGCAGCTTCAATGGCACTGCATTCAACTAATAATATATTAAGGACAAGAAAAAACACTAGCAAGTCATGCTAGGCAATTATTTTGCCTGGTGTATCAGATACAACTCATATTTGGCACACAGTTGAATTCCTGTGCCCACTAGCTTGTAAATCGAGTACCAGGCATTCATTTAGGCCGTACTAATTCAGAAGATGTGCTGATATGCAGTGAAAGGGCCAAAGGAAACAACAAATCTAAAATAACATTTTTTTTCTATCAAAGAAGTTTTGAGTACTTACCGGGCCAAATGGCCAACGATAGCCATTACTCATTTGTCCAACATGATTGCCAGGTATAGCAAATGACCGAGCCAGAAAGCGAACCTGTGATTATCAGCCAGAGAGAATATTAAAGCAGAAAGTACAATTGGGAATTCATTTCAATCTGCAGACTGGAGCATTTCAACAGCTCCTTGCTAACAATGCATGAATTCGTATAAATTGTACCGTGATACTTGTGAACAACTGAACATGGAAATGAAGAAAATGATCTGTAGATTCACGTACCTGATCTCCACAGAAGTTTTCCAAGAATTTTTGAGAAACTTGAACTTCCAAAAGAGCTTGTTGATAACTCTTCGGAGAAACCCTTTGAACAAGCTTAGCGAAGAAATCCAAGACCTGTCAATCACCAGTGATAGTAATGAGTGGCGTATTAGAGAAGAAACACAAGTGATGCCATTCTTTTCTCCTCTATGAAGGGACCACGAAGCGGGGGAGGGATGCCCCATATTTTCATTCCTAAAATGTACAACCTCTGTAAACTAATATAACCTAAGACGTCTTATACATCACAACGAAAATTTGTCCATGCGCGCATAGAGTCAATTAAAAAAACATGTGAACAGAAGAAAGTCAAATCATTTTTGTTTCAAGAAGATGGCATACCTCAGGTTGACCAAGCATGTGTGCAGCTTTTGTAGATATATCTCCATACATGAGATACCTGCATATTGGAGATTCCAAAGTTCATCAAGGAATAATTGCTGATAGTACCAGCCACTACCACTGTCAGTACGAGTTTATACAGGGCATGTGGGTTTGTTCATATACCATGCTTAATTTTTCGAGTCACAAAAACATGTTACTGTTCAATAGTATTTTTCAAAATAATTTAGATATATGAATTGAAAGTGATATGTAAACTTTTGTAATTCATACTTTCATATGGTTGCTAAAAGTCATTATGATAAAAGAATAATGGTAAAAATGCATCACAGAGAATAGTAGTGAATACATCTAATATGTGGTCACAGGCAAAGTAACTATTATTAACTTGTCTTTTAGGAGGTGCTATCTGGGACCAAAAATGCATAGATTAGGATAGTGTAATAAACTTTGTACCCTTGTAGGTTTAAAAAGCTACAGTGACCAAGTACTAAAAGGTGAGGAAAACCTTTGTAAATTGTGATTTCATTTAGAGATTAGAATGTCGATAATTGGATAAGCGGACCGGTCAGACAAAAATTCTCCAAACGGAAACTAACTAGTTAAGTTAATTTTGAAACATACGGTCACAAACAACATGCAGCCAAAAAAACAGTATTGGTATGAAATACAGTATGTTATAAACAACTTACATCCATAGTACAGGAAAAAAACCATACCTCTCTGGAGATTTAAGTGGGTTGTGAAGTCCATGCTTTGGGCATTTAGATAAACTCTCCACAAATGGCTGCACCACCAAAATATTGCATATTAATTGAGGACACACTTCAGAGCTAACAGATACACGACAATAACAGGAAAGTTCAAATAAAGGAAAAGCCAGAATTGTATTTTAAGCTGAGAAAAGTTGATAAAGTTAGATATAACTAAATTACACTTGTAACACTAACATATATAAATCAAAAGAGAAGCACCACAAAGGATCCATACCTTTATTTCAGATCCCTGAACCTCAGCAACTTTGATAAATTTTTCGCCATTTAAAGGATCGACTACCCAGTTCCAGTTAGAAGACTTTATCCATTTCCCCTGCACTGAACTTAACTTCGTCAATGGATGTGCTGAAATAGCATATTTCACTTCGGTGGGGAACATGATGGTCATAGATGAAACTAGAAAGAAGCCGAATGAATGATTCCATGTTCTAGCCATTCAATTTCAGGTTAAACATACTTGCTCAACAGTAGTACAGTACAGAACTAGGTGTCAGCAAAGTAATCATAACACGAGCCTAAAAAACAAAGCACCACAAGGACCAAACACATCTTGCCCATTTGGCCCAGTAGGAACTTCACAGGAATGAAGTCTGATACTGATAGTACAAATCGGACGCGATGGAAAGCTCTTTTTTTTGCGATGGAAAGCTCCTTCTCGAGTAAAACTATTTCTATCTACCTTCACCATACAAATAATCCTATTCCTATGTATCGCTCTTAAACATCACAAGCAGTAATCAGTAACCCGCTGGCGCTGGACAGAGACAGCTCTGAAGCGTGTCCATGACAAAGCTAGCAAGCAGGACCAGTTTAAAGCTACCCATACAAGCAGATCCCCCAAATGCCGGTCATCTCACCAAAATTCTGCACTTCCGCCGGGCTTGAGCCAGAGATCTCCTCGGGGGACACCGTCGCAAACGCCGGCGTGTGCAGCCACCTGCGCATCGCCCAAAACAGTCAGTAACCGCCCAAATACAACCAAATGGTCCGCGGTCAGTGCAGAATCGAGCGGTAGCAAATCGATTGCAGGCCCCCTCACAACCCAGCCCAGATCGGGCCTGAATCGCGGTCACGGAGCATGCGATTCCAGCTCTCTCGTGTATGAAATTCGCATCAGACCCACCCAACGGCGTCAGACAGTTTCCCCCGCGCACGCCACGGATGATGATAAGCTTGGACGGAGACGGATCGCGACAAAAAAAAAACGGAGCGGGGGTGAGAGGCGGAGGCGGGTCACCTGGAAGCGAACGCGGCGGGGGATCGTCGGAGGGCCGCGGCGGCGGCGAGGTGCCGCCGGGAAACGAGGCGGCTCATCGGCCGGGCTACTCGCTCGCGCTCGATCTCCCCTGGGAGCACGGGACGCGGCGGCAGTGTGGTGTGGTTCGACTTGGATGGAGTGACGTCGTCGGCTCGCTCACTGCAGTATGTGCCCCTGCCTGTGCTCGATTTTATAAGGGGAAATTAAGTGTACTGTACTTGCGTATGATTGTAGGGAGCCGTTTTAAATATGGTTTTATGAGATTCCAAGCTGCAGAAATGCCACAAAATTATCGGGTATTTCAAATGGAGCTCGAGCTTGCTCCCATGAACTGTAAATTCAAAAAAAAAAAAAACGAAAGGGTCTGATTTTTTTTATTCGCACGCAGTTAGAACATTTGAAGACGTTTGTTGGCAGAAAAATTCAGGCTGTTTTTAGTTCTTAGATGTTTTTTGCAATCATATTACCATTCATGTAGGTGCACATGAACTTGCCTTTTCCTTGAAATTGTTTGCATTTGTCAAAAGTAACTCTTGACTGTCGAAAACGTTGCCCCGATATTATTTTCTACGGGTTCACCCTACTTTGTCCATACCTTAGGTGTTTTCACAGACTTGTGTTTCTTTATTCTTCGAGTAATGGAACTTGGTTTAACCGCAGAGATTGGAAATTTAGAAGAAATGTTACAATGCTTCTTGTCGGTAGATCATCATTGAAAATGATCTTTTCATACATTTAAATGCAACTTTTCTGCATGGCTCGAAAGAAAACTAACGTTATTCATTTGGTAAAAATCGTGCAACTCACCGTCCTCCCGGTTTTTAGGTTTGTTGCATACTCACAGTTGGAGGAGGCAAAAGTTAACAGATGCACATGGCTCTTTCAAAAAAAAAAAAGATTCACATGACTGTTTAGGGACGAAACAAAATTCGTACGAACTCGTTGGCACGGGAAAATTGATGAGATGACAAAGAAGGGCCAGATCGTCATCACAATTTCTGGTGAAACGCATTGGACGCATTAACTTTTTCTTGGCCCCCGTTGGGGCGACCTGCGAGCCACACCAACTTGGTGGTGACACGTGGGCGAGCGGATCACGGAAGCTGCACCTTTCCACGCTCTACCGACAGGCCACCTCATCGGCTGTGGGTACAGGGATAGCACGAGCCTGAGTCAGCTCCTCGTGGCGATAACGTAAAAAAAGCTGCCGCGATCTACGTTTTTTTTTTTTTTTTGAGAAGATGCCGCGATCTACGGTCGGTCGAGGCGCACGCACGGGTCGCGTATGGGCCGGGCTCCATCTCGGCCCGCTAAGCCTCGGACGTCGTCGGTGCCGGTGTCGTGGCCCATTTGTTTCCTCAGGCCACTGCCCCCCACTTGTTAATACTCTGACCAATCCCTCAAAAAAAAAAAAAATGCTAGTGTAAGTAGTACTCTGACCGGATGGATCGTCATGGTCGCCCTCCCAACCGTCTCAAGTCGCAACTCCTTTTCCCTCGCTCCCCGTGCACCACCCCGTGACACAAGTGCTCCTGCAAAGACACTGGTGGTGGAGCAGATAGGGGCGGGAGAAGGAGTTGACAGCAAGAGAGCGAGAGACCGATCGATCGCCCACCGGCCACCGCCCCGCCGCGCGCGTCCGTCGCTTCCCGGCCATGGCGATGGCGCCGAGGAGGCGGACGCTGCTCAAGGTCATCGTCCTCGGCGACAGCGGGTCAGTCAGCGTCAGCCCCTCGTTCCTGTTTTCCATCCATGGTGGCCGTCTCAATGCCGGCCTGACTCTGGGATCATTTGGCTGCCTGCCGCCGGTTTTCAGGGTCGGGAAGACGTCGCTGATGAACCAGTATCCTTCTCGGGGTACCGCACCATCCATCGATCGGTGCCTGCCTGGCTTCTTTCTTTCTCCTTTTCTTGCTTTTTGCTGATTGCGTTCAGGACGCACCTTACCTTCCGAGTTGCTTGCTCTGATCCAGGACTAGCCCGTCCGGTTTGACTTTCAGCAATCTCATTGGCTCTGCTAGCTTCAGTTTCAGTTCTAGTTAGTCAATGGTCGAAGCCCGTTCTAGTCCTTCACTTTATTAATAAGGCTGGTTCCAATGGACTGTGCTCAGAGGGGGTGTTAAGTGTATTAAAAACCTTAGCAACTAGTCTCCCCAATGCATAGGTGCTTAGCTTTTGTTGCTAAGCTTTCTTCATGAAATTGTTTAATAGTTAAACTTCTTTATGCATTGGTTGCTAGTCATTTTACGTAGGTTCACGTGCTTAGAACCGGTTCTTCTTGGGTCACCATAATGCTCTCTCTCCTTTTTAATTGCTTTGCCACGTTACCTTTTTGCCTATGTGGCATCCTTAGCACCGATGCATTGGAACCAGCCTAAGCATAGAAAAATTGATGGGCACGTCTGTCTGCCGTGGCAGCAGTATCGGGTTTTGCCACTGGGGATTTAGTATAGCTGTATAGTACTGCCTGCAAGGTGCTCGATCAAATGTGAGGTGTGCTTTGCTTGCATTTCCCTTGACATGGATCGTCAGGTATGTGAACAAGAAGTTCAGCCAGCAGTACAAGGCGACCATCGGCGCCGACTTCCTCACCAAGGAGGTCCTCATCGAAGACAGGCTCGTCACCTTGCAGGTCCGTCATGCATGTCAGCCTCCTGGCTCCTCCACTGATTTGGATTCTGGAGACTCTCTTGATTGAACAGCAACAAGAAAAGACACATGCTTAACACCGTCAGTCGTTATGCGCTGCCCTGCTCTGGTGCAGATCTGGGACACGGCAGGGCAGGAGAGGTTCCAGAGCCTCGGCGTGGCCTTCTACAGGGGAGCGGACTGCTGCGTGCTGGTCTACGACGTCAATGCTAAAAGATCCTTCAACACGCTCGGTACCTGGCATGATGAATTCATCAACCAAGTATGTAGTAACTTTTGTCACAGTACAGTTACTGCTGCTATATGTCATGCCAGGTTATGATCACGTATGCTACAGTTTTAGAATTGCTAGCATACTTCCACAAGTGCAGGCATGTTTGTACATATATTTCTGGTCTTTTGTCCGTTCTGACAGGTGTAGGCATGTTTGTACACATATTTCTGGTCTTTTGTCCGTTCTGACAGGCAGAAACTCAACGTTTGCACCCTCAGTTCGTCGTAATGCGCGTGAGAAAAATGTTAATACGGATACGTAGGGCAGTCTGATCTAAGGCAAACTGGTGGAAATCAAAACAAGAAGAGTGATTGTTTGGATTCTTGATATGCACAATGCTGATATTAGCTGTCTATGGCATCGAAAGATTGTATCTAACCGAATGCATTTTCACTTTCAGGCTGGCCCATCTGACCCGAAGCAGTTTCCCTTCATTTTGGTGGGGAACAAGGTCGATCTGGACGCTGGGAGCAGACGAGTGGTCAGTTTCCTAGGACACTCAACATTTTACAGAAACATGTACGTACTCTGCAACTTCTTTACCGTCGCCCGTCAGGTTCCCGAGAAGAAAGCCAAAGACTGGTGCGTCGCCAAGGGCGACATTCCGTATTTCGAAACCTCGGCCAAGGACGACTACAATGTCGACACCACTTTTCTGTGCATCGCCAAGCTCGCGTTGGAGCATGAGCACGATCAAGACATGTAAGTGAACGCAACCCACCATGCCCGATACTAAGAAGTTTGCCAGATGCAGACATGCAGTGTGTTTATCAGGTTATCTCGACGCCTATATAGGCTATTTAGGGCATGCAGAGCCTGGAAGCCTGCTCGTTGCTTAATTCACTAGTGTCTTAACCGTGTTTCTTTTCTGTCCCCAGCTACTTCAATTCAGTTGCAGAACAAGGCCCTAAACCTGAACAACAGACGAGCGGATGCGCGTGCTAGGCCAGCATCTTGGCATTGCTGTTCAGCATAAGGCTACAATTCTGCCTGCGCGCACTGCGTTTGTCGCGCTGTAGGTACAAAGTGTGACTCGCTCGTGTATCCGTTCTTGAATGTAATGTACCATACTTTATTTAGTTATTAGTGACTGATCAACAGTTGCAAGCTGTGCTCCCCTAGCTGGGCAATAAAATGTAACCAACCAAGGCATTGTTGTCGAACTAATTCTTATTTCTTCGTCGCTTGTAACGTGTAGCATTTCAACTGCTTGATCTGATTGTAACAGAGCATACACACTCTAGCTAGTTGTCTGGAAATAAATAAACTGCGCTCAGGTTATATACGCTTGCTAAATAACTAGGGCAAATTTTAACATGCTCCATCTTACCTTACCTCTTTTTTTTACATGTGAGGTAAGAAGGTAAGAGTTAATCAGACCATGAGATCAATGGCTCAGATAACTACTGGAGTACATCAGAGTTTCGACCAGCAGAATCGACAGAGGAAACCAACAAAATATGAAACCACTCTCACTCAAAGAACCCACCCCGTTGATAATTAGGCGACTTAAAACCTTTTGGAGGGAAACAAGTTCTTGCCCAATCACATTCCAGCGACTCATCAAAGATGTAGTCTAATCGACCTTCACCTTCAGTTTGGGGAGACCGTGTTCCCACACAGTCTCACGTATAGGGTATTCTAGAGTGAGAATATTCTTAGGGTCCTCCTCATCCGCTCCGGAACTTTGAATCATTGCCTCTTACCATGTTGCAGGAATCAGGAGCTTCTAAACGCCGGAACATTTCTCTACTACCCTGCTACTTCAGAATGATTAATAGCCTGCAGATTTGTTCCCACACAGTCTCACGTATAGTTCCCACACAGTCTCAAGTTTAGAAGTTCCTGATTTCTGCAAGCTGCCATTTTTAGTATAAGACGACACTACTGGAATTTCACTGTACGCCGAGTGCCAGGCTCTTTGCCGAGAGCCAAAACGCGGACACTCGGCAAACTCATATACGTCGAGAGCAACACTCGGATAAAAAGCGAAACTCGGCAAACAGGTACTTTGCCGAGTGTCATGGAAAAAACGCTCGGTAAAACAACAAAACTCGGCAAACAGGGCTTTGCCAAGTGCTACACTCAGCAAAAGGGGGTCTTTACCGAGTGTCACACTCGGCAAAAGGGGATCTTCGCTACGCTCATGGTTTTGGTTGTATAGGTTGCATACTACCTCGGATGAAGATGGTCCAAAAATGAAAGTTGTTCATTTTGACGAGACGGGTAATTTTCATGTTAAGAACTTTTTCATTTGAGGCCATATTAATTACACTTTTTGTGATGTAAAAATTTAGTCTGAAATGACTAAGGCGGTGATCACATTCATTGCATACTTTATTATGATGTGCCCAAATTAGAAACATAGGTGCATCTTGCCATTTCAAACAATGTTTTCAAATAAAGTTTCCAACTTTTTTGTACAAAAAAATCTTTTTCCATTTTCTAAGTGTCAAAAATGGGTAATTTTTGTGAAGCAAGTACAAAAAACAGGGTGCCAAATGGCACCACTCCAATTATCAATGTAAGTAAACCATATTTTATTCACAATTCCCAAGTTTGATGGATTTTCTAGTTTTGTAGCAAATTTCGCACATTTAAATGACTTTATGTCGATTTCCCAAAAGTAATTCAAATTTGAACTGCAAGTGTGTGATAGCTCTGTCCTAAAAAATAGCAAAATATGTTTTTAGGTACACAAGTAGTCACTATATGGAAGAACCACTTATAGTTTTGAAATATTTAACCCCTTGCTATGAATAGTCATGTCGACCATTTTGACCCAGTTTTGGAAAAAATGAAAGAAAATGAATAAAAGTTCAAAAAATGCAATCCTTTCGCATGGAGTTATTTTATGTGTACTAGTTACTAGGAAAAATACCAAACTTTGAATATGGCAAATTTGAAAAAAAATCCTTCCCAAAATGAGATATCATGTTTGAACATTGATGGCATTCAAGTCAAATGACTAAGGCGGTGGACATATTTATTGTATAGTTTATTATAATGTTCCCACATTAGACACATAGGTGCATCTTGGCATTATAAACAATGTTGCCAAATAGAGTTTTCATTTTTTTTGTACAAAAAATCATTTTTCATTTTCTAAGTGTCAAAAATGGTTTTTTTTGTGAAGCAAGTACAAAAAACAGGGTGCAAAATGGCACCACTCCAATTATCACAGTAAGTAAACCATATTTTATTCACAATGCCCAAGTTTCATGGATTTTCTAGTTTTGTAGCTACTTTCGCACATTTAAATGACTTTATGTCGATTTCCCAAAAGTAATTCAAATTTGAACTGCAAGTGTGTGATAGCTCTGTCCTAAAAATTAGAAAAATATATGTTTAGGTACACAAGTAGTCACTATATGAAAGAACCACTTATAGTTTTGAAAGATTCAACCCCTTGCTATGAATAGTCATGCCGGCCATTTTGACCCAGTATTAGAAAAAATGAAAGAAAATGAATAAAAGTTCAAAAAATGCAATACTTTCACATGGACTCCTTTTATGTGTACTAATTGCAAGGAAAAATATCAAACTTACAATATGACAATTTTGGAAAAAATCCTTTGAGAAAACGGGCTATCAAGTATGCACATTATTCATGACTTTCAAGCCAACTGACTAAGCTAGTGGTTATATTTATTGCATACTTTATGATAATATGTCGAAATTGGGCACATAGGTGCATCTCACCATTAGAAACAATGTTGCCAAATAGAGTTCCAACTTTTTTTGTAAAAAAATCATTTTTCATTTTCTAAGTTCATGAAAAGTGCATGAAAAGTTTGACAACTATGGGTTGAAAACCCAAATTCGTGTTATTGCGTCTATATTTAGACCTTATACAAGAAAACAAAAGGAATTTCAAACACGAGTGTGCCAAGACATGACCCCGGACATGGAGTTTGTTAGTTTTTTAATTTTGAAAAATGCAAGCAAAGTCGGTTTGCCTTGAATTTTTTTCTACAACTAGCACACATCACTACATATTCAATTGTAAAATTTGGAATTTTTCTGATTTGTAAATTTGGCAACACTATTTTCTTTATGCGTTGAAAGAAACACACATCGTAAACAAACACATAACTCTGGACGTTCATTGGCTGAGGAGGTTGAGCCATGGATCGATGACGTGGCAACTAGCAGCCGTCCATTGAATGCAATCCGACGGTAGGGAATCCAATCCCCATCTCTCTTCTCCCCCCTGCCATAAGCTAGCAGGCAAGCACCACCAGCCGCCGGCAACATGCGCACGCAGCAGCAGAAATGGAGAGGCCATCAGCTGCAGCGGCAGTCCGGCGGCTTGAATGGGCGGCCACAAAGCCGCTCTCGGACGGCCTCCGACGCGGCGGCCCGGCGCCTCCTCCACCATGACGTCCATGTCATCCTCCAACTCCGGCCGCTCCCGCGTGCTCCTACATCGATTCTGCGCTGACGCTACGCGCGTCGCCGCCGCCCATGGACCGAGCGAGCCGGCAGTAGCGAGCGCGACGAGCTTTGACGCGAGGCGTGAGGAGGCGGCTGCTCCGTGCAACGCTGCCACTCGCCGTCCTCCTCTCGATCTGTGCCTTCCCTGGACGTCGGAGGCCTGCGCGCAGCCAACACGACCAGTGCGGAACCACGGCGACCAGCACGGGCGCATGGCGGGGCGCACGCGATGGGAGCGGCGCCGGAGACTGGATTTGACCACGATTGGATCTGGGATGGGATCGCGCGGCGTATTTTTTTTTTGTTTTTATTCACTTCTTTTACCGAGCGGTGCTCTCGGCAAACCTCCTGCGCCACGTGGCTACGGTGCCGTTTGCTCCGTTCCTTCTGGTCACTTTTCTTTGCCGAGTGCCTCTATTTGAAGCTTGGCAAAGTCTTTGCCGAGTGTTCGACAAATGGCTCTCGGCAAAAATCCGTTTGCCTGAGAGGTGTACGCTGGGTGCCCTTTGCCGAGTGCAACACTCGGCAAAGGCTTTGCCGGCGGTTATTGGCCCTTTACCGAGTGTCTGTGACACTTGGCGTATATGTCGATTCTAGTAGTGCGAGCCTCAAGTTTTTTTTTTTGAACACATACGAGCCTCATCTTTTTTTTTTCTGTTTGAACACATACAAACCTCAATTTGTTAACCTAAAAAATGTGATTTCGTGTTATGAATATTAAAACTGTCAAAATCAAAAGGCAACAAACCTAAATGCGTATTCAAATCCACGTGTCTTTAATCTTACAAGAATAATTCTTCCTCTATGCTTCTTTTTGCTTCGGTAGCAACGCATGAGCACATAACTAGTAAACTCAAAAATAATTGAAATTATAGTACTACTATTGGCGATAAGGAAAATGGCCTTCAAATCAAGCATGGTCTAAAAGATCACACTTAGAACATAAATGATCCAAAAACCTGTAATTCTATCCCTACATAGTTAGCCCTGTTCATCTTGTGCAAAACAGGTAGTGAGAAAACATATCCTAGCATGTCCTACAGACTATAGTTTCATAACAAAGAACGGTCTACGTACCTGATTTAGGAAGCAGCAGAGAACAATCTACCTGATTGAATTTAGGAAAATGCTCCTATATGGAACTGGAAACATCAATACACTAGTAGAAAACAGGCCATTAATCCCGGTTGGGAAGGGCCTTTAGTCCCGGTTATAGAGACTAAAGGGTCCAAGCCTTTAGTCCCGGTTGGCTATGAACCGGGACTAAACCCTGGCCACGTGGTCGGCAGCGCGCGCCAGGGCATGGGACCTTTGGTCCCGGTTGGTAACACCAACCGGGACTAAAGGTTTAGGGGTTTAGGGGTTTAGGGTTTATTGTTTATTTTTTCTTTTCATTTTGTGTTTTCCATTTAATTCTTTTTCATTTCAAACATATTTTACGCTACTACATACTGTACACGTTATGCATATATAATAGAATTTCTCGTAGAGCCGATCATATATCATAAAATTTCTCGTACAAGCAATCATATATCATAGAATTTCTCGTACGACCACATGCATACACATATATATATACAATTTGGTATATAAAATTTCTCGTACAATTTGTAGATCATTTGCGGATCGTGTAATGGTATTCTCCGTCGGGAGATATGACGTGCTGAAGCAAAAATCCCGCAATTTCCTCTTGAATTGCTCGTATGCGGTCCGTTGGTAGGAGCTGATCCCGCATCTCGTGCATCTTTAAAGAAGGAGATCAATATGAATATGCATGTTAGTTGTGTGTATATGTATTAGATCATGATAAAAAAATATGAATGGTGTTTACGTACCCAAAGATCTCTTGCACTCTTGCTGCTTTCGGTCATAAAGCGAATGTTCTCGCAAACGTAATATGCACATAGATTAGTCCCCTGTGCCTGCCTCATGCACTTTACGAGAATAGAATTCAATCAGATAATAATGAAGCATGACAATGGTATTGAAACTAGAATTAAAGAGATGCGCGGATGTAGCTAGTACTACTTAATTACCCTGGGCTTTCGCCATCTCAACTCTGGTTTCCATTCACCGGTGATCTCTTTGATGAAACGTTTCCAAACCCTGCCCGGCAAACAAAATGAATAAAGGAGTAATTAATTACTTGATATCAGGAAATGAACTAATAAAGAAGCCGACATAGTGCGTCAATGATTGAAATTACCTTTCGAGCAACGAATGCAAGCTTATGTAATCTTCAGGGTCTTTACTTAGCGAGTCCAGTACTTCAACAGTGCCATCGTCAACTCTAATGATTAGAAAGATCCAGTGGTAGCTGTGCATGCGATTTGTATAAGCGGGCATGCATAACTCATCAACTACACTTAACATCGAGTATATATATATAAGCAAAAATAGAATTTGTAGTACAAGATAGTAACACTCACTGGAAGTTCCAAGGTAAAAGTATTTCTGGTTTGTACTTTAGGGCCTTCAAAAACCTTAGAAGCATTTTCTCCGTGTCTTTAGGGTTCCTTCTCAACACTTCTTCATTAACGGTATTTGGGTCAATGAACCCAATGCCATAGACTCCAGCTCTTTTCAATTCAAAAATCTTCATTCTGCATAATACCACACAAAAGAATATAGTGAGTATAATAACAGGCAATGAACGAGCTGAGCTAGAGACTTAAATTACAGAAAGAAATCACTTACAGACAATAGCAACTGACGATAGATTTGTCGAGTGCTTTTTGATTGAATAACTGAAAAAATTATTCATTTTCAATCCACAAATCTTTTTCATGGATGTAATGCTCTTTCTCGACTTTCACCATGAGGCTCTCTCGCCCGTCCTTTACTTCTCTCATGTACCAGTCATGCAAGTTGTACATTTGCGTTGTTAGAAGCTTCTCGTCGTCAGGACTGGCCAGAGGTTTCCCGGGGACATATTGCCATGCTATTTCCTTCGGATCCAACGGTGGAAATTCCTCGATCTCTAGGAGTTGTTCAACGGTGATACCGAGCAATCTAGCATTCTCTCTATCAGTGTCGGTTATTACCACGTTATTGGCACTCACCTTGAGCGGGCTGATCGATTGGACTGCCTGTTCTCCTAGCTGGGGAACAGTTTTCCCGCATTTACTGCTACCGCTCGACTTCTGTCTTTTGTGGGATTCATAGGACTTGGTAATACAGCGTTCATAGTCTGATACCGGCCTTTTCTCCGCCGGTTTAGCTGCATCAATAAAGTGTTGTACGACCTCGTCGGGTACTTTCTCCTTTGGCGGCGGGGGCGGTTTCGGTGCAAAATGGGCCTGCAATTCGCTAGCCACTTGTACATCGAGTTCCTCGTCAGTTATATTGTAAGCTAACTTCTTTTTGGCAGGAGGCTCGGGTTTCTTCTTTTGTGTTCTCTTCCGCTTTGGAGACGGCAGATATCGATATCGCGGACGACTCGCGCTAGGCTCCGTCTCGGGGTGGGATGGACTATGCTGACGTGGCGGAGCTTGATATCGCGGACTCGCCATGCACTCCGTCTCGGGGTGGGATGGATTCAGCTGGCGCGGCGGAGATGGATATGGCGGACTCACCCTACGCTCCGTCTCGGGGAGGGTTGGAGTCTGCTGACGCAGCGGACTTGGAGGAGGAGTCGGTGGCCTTGGCACCGAGTTTGGAAACACGATGCATTCCTTTTTCCACACAATGATACCACGTATGGCTTCTCCTTGTGTCAGCTCCCCTTGACCTCCAGTGTGATCAAGCTCTAGTGTATCATATCCCGACAGAACTTGATCCACCCCGACACGAGCATAGCCAGGTGGAATCAGATTGCCGTGGAGGAGTGCTTCAGGTGCATTCGGTAAAGCAAAGCCGTGCGCCACCTTCATGGATATGTTCTTGAGTTTCATGTGTAGCTCACAAGGTGTCGACTCTAGGATATCATCCACGGGGTAGCGAGCCAGCAGTGCATCATCGGCCGGGACCCCCGTGGAACCCACGCTGCTTTTCGGCATAGATGATGGAATGGTACCATCCAATGCTGGATCTGGTTGCTGCTGCTGCTGAGACGCGCCTTGTTGGCTAAGTTTGTTGATTTGCTCCTGCTGCATGTTATATTTGCGTTCCAAGTCCTGAATCCGATCTACTTCATGCTTCTTCTTTCTGTCACGACTTCTGTAGCTGTCGTTCCAATCCGCAAACCCCAGAAGCCACGGAACCATGCCTTTGCCTCGTGTTCGTCCCAGGTGTTCAGGATTCTTGAGGGCGCGCGAAAGCTCGTCCTTCTCTCTCTCGGGCTCGTACACACCCGCTCGAGCTTCTGCTATTGCTTTAAGTAACTCATCCGTGGCTTCTTTAAGACTTGTCTGTTCAAGAACCTCCCCTGTCTTTGGGTCCAACTTTCCCCCATGTGCATAAAACCAAGTCCTGCACCTCTCGGGCCAAGTCTCTGTTACTGGAGTGACCCCTGCAGCCTTCATGTTTCTCTCAGATTCATCCCACTTAGGCAACCCAGACTTGTAGCCGCCTGGCCCCAGACGATGGTGCCATGTTTTTTTGTCGGCATTTATCTTGTTTATTCTCGACCGTTCCTTAGCTACTTGTGATTCCTTGAACTTCACAAATTCGTCCCAGTCATCTGCTAACTTCACATATTCTACTTTGAATTCTGGAGTCTTCCTTCCGTCTTTCACGTAACTTTTCCATAATCTTTTCTTCCAAGACTGGAATTGTGTGGCCATCTTCTTAAGAGCACACTTCTTGACTTTCTCCCGTTGGACATCTGTGAGACCCTCTGGTAGGGTGAAATGTTTCATGAGCGTCTCCCAAAGCAGATTTTTTGGTCTTTCGCTGACAAAAGAAACTGCTTGGGTATCTTTTGGCTGATTCCATTCTTGAACAGTGATCGGGATTTGGTCCCTAACGATAACTCCGCATTGACGTATAAATTTGTCCGCATTCTCTTTAGGAGCAATCGGTTCGCCATCTGCTCTGATTTGATCGATGTTAAACTTTACGCCTTGTTTCAACTTTTTTGTCGGGCCACGTTTAACCCTTGTAGAAGATTTGCTCGATCCGGAGGGCTAAAAGGAAGAAAGATTCGTTAATATATACAAATCAATCAATACATCTGATGATCACCAGAGGGCAAATTAATACCTCGCCGGACTCTGTTAAATGGACAAAAATTTCTTCGCCATCGTCATTGTCAGCTGGTTCGCCTTCGTCTCTTGGTTGTTCTTCCTCAATTCCCTCATCGGATGGGTTAAGGTATTGTGAGCCATCATCTACTTCATTCTCTTCGTTTCCAGAGCGTATCAGGTCGTACATGGCATTCTCTTGATCATGGTCTCTGTCTCTACCGTCCATAGCTTAACTAATCCAGAACAAATATAAAACAATTAGAATGCATTCAATAAGCAGAACCGGAGATATGCAAATCAATACAAGGCAATGCAACAATACGATCATATAATATCACTAATACATCATCGAATAGTATCACTAATACATCATCGAATATAATATCACTAATACAGATCTAGTTGACGTCTCGCGGCGCAGGCGGTGGACACCCCAAGATAAGGAACTATGACAGGATCATAGCTCGGGTGTGATCCCTGAAGAACCTGCCAGGTATTGGAGAACCTGGCGTCCAACGCAGCCATGTAGCGTCGGACGTGCTTGTCCTCCTCCCTGACACGGTGACGTATCACCTCCGCGGGGGCCGGCTCCCTCTGCACCGACAGTGGTCCACGCGACCGCCACCAAATAACCTCCGGGTCGACAACGGGACCCTCATTCCTCATCAAGCTCCGCGCCCCGGAAGGCAGCACCTCCCAGTGCCAGCCCGGCGGAGCCCAGTCCCGGACATGGCGCCTCTCAAGCAGGCTGTTGCCACCGAGTCGACGACAAGGATGCTGGCCGAGCATCGTCGACTCAAGGGCTACGCTATGCTACTAAACATTTAAACATCTAAACATCATATATCTACCTAATATAAAATAGCTAATGCCTAATAAAAAGTCTCATTTACTAAAACATATTAACATCTAAACCCTAAACATCTAAACATCATATATCATCCTTCGTCGATCGTCGAGGACTCCTCCGGCGATCGTCCGGGACTCCTCACCGGCGATCGTCGCGGACTCCTCCGATGATCGTCCGGGACTCCTCACCGGCGATCGTCGGGGACTCCTCCGGCGATCGTCCAGGACTCCTCACCGACGATCGTCGCGGACTCCTCCGGCGATCGTCGCGGACTCCTCCGGCGATCGTCCGGGACTCCTCACCGGCGATCGTCGCGAACTCCTCCGCCGATCGTCCGGGACTCCTCACCGGCGATCGTCGGGGACTCCTCCGGCGATCGTCTGGGACTCCACACCGGCGATCATCGCGGACTCCTCCGGCGATCGTACAGGACTCCACACCGGCGATCGTCGCGGACTCCTCCGGCGATCGTATCTAAAAAAATACAAAGTGGCGAGGATGTGCTCACCGGCGGGCGGGGCGAGGACGGGCTCGGGCGGCGATGGGGACGGGCTCGGGGGCGGCGGCGAGGACGGGCTCGGGTGGCGACGACGACGACGGCGAGGACGAGGGCGCGGGCGGCGACGACGACGGCGGCGATGACGGGCTCGGCGGCGGCGGCGAGGTCAGGCTCGGTTGCGGCGGTGAGGACGGGCTCGGGCGGCGTCGACGGCGACGGCGGCGAGGACGGGTTCGAGCAGGACCTTGATACTGCTTTGGATGCATGCTCAAAATCCTAGAGGTCGTTTTCGTGCACACGTTGCTGGTCCTCCCTGTTGGAAATATGCCCTAGAGGCAATAATAAATTGGTTATTATTATATTTCCTTGTTCATGATAATCGTTTATTATCCATGCTATAATTGTATTGATTGGAAACTCAAATACATGTGTGGGTACATAGACAACACTGTGTCCCTAGTAAGCCTCTAGTTGACTAGCTTGTTGATCAAAGATGGTTAAGGTTTCCTAGCCATGGACATGAGATGTCATTTGATAACGGGATCACATCATTAGGAGAATGATGTGATGGACAAGACCCAAACTGTAAACGTAGCATTTGATCGTGTCAGTTTATTGCTATTGTTTTCTGCATGTCAAGTATCTGTTCCTTTGACCATGAGATCATGCAACTCACTGACACCGGAGGAATACCTTGTGTGTATCAAACGTCGCAACGTAACTGGGTGACTATAAAGGTGCTCTACAGGTATCTCCGAGGGTGTCTGTTGGGTTGGCATGGATCAAGACTGGGATTTGTTACTCCGTATGACGGAGAGGTATCTCAGGGCCCACTCGGTAATACAACATCACAATGAGCCTTGCAAGCAATGTGACTAAAGTGTTAGCCACGAGATCTTGTATTACGGAACGAGTAAAGAGACTTGCCGGTAACGAGATTGAACTAGGTATAGTGATACCGACGATCGAATCTCGGGCAAGTAACATACCGAAGAACAAAGGGAACAGCATACGAGATTAACTGAATCCTTGACATAGAGGTTCGACCGATAAAGATCTTCGTAGAATATGTAGGAGCCAATATGGGCATCCAGGTCCCGCTATTGGTTATTGGCCGTAGAGGTGTCTCGGTCATGTCTACATAGTTCTCGAACCCGCAGGGTCTACACACTTAACGTTTGGTGACGATTAGTATAATTGAGTTATTATGTTGGTGACCGAAAGTTGTTCGGAGTCCCGGATAAGATCCCGGACATGACGAGGATCTCCGGAATAGTCCGGAGGTAAAGATTGATATATGTGATAATAGTGTTTTGATCTCTGGAAGGGTTCCGAAGTTCACCGGAAGGGGTTCCGGATGTTTACCGAAGTGTTCGGGTGCAGCAACACTTTATATGAGCCAAAGGGATAAAGCCCACAAGGTATTGGAAAGTGCAAAAGTAGTTTTGCTGCCGCGTAAGCGGTACTACCGCTTGTGTGAAGCGGTACTACCGCCCGAGCGGTACTACCGCTTGTGTGAAGCGGTACTACCGCCCAAGCGGTACTACCGCTTGTGTGAAGCGGTACTACCGCTTGTGTGCGGCTGTGCACGATTCGGCAGGGTCCGAATTGGACTCTTTTCCTGCGGGCCAAACCGACCTTGTGCGGGCAAAACCGACCCGGAGGAGGCTTTTACTCCAAGTTTAGACCCCAAGGCTCAACATATAAATAGAGGGGCAGGGCTAGCACACGGGATACATCAGGATTTCCCAAGCCGTGTGCCGGCAACCCTAGCCCTCTAGTTCCTCCGTCATAATCTCCGTAGTGCTTGGCGAAGCCCTGCAGAGATTGTTCCTCACCACCATCACCACGCCGTCGTGCTGCTGGAACTCAACCACTACTTCACCATCGCTCGCTGGATCGAGGAGGTGAAGGCGTCATCAAGCCGTACGTGTGTTGAACGCGGAGGTGCCGTCCGTTCGGCACTAGATCGGAAGGATCGTGATTGGATCGCGGGACGCTCGGCGATTTGGATCGCGAAGACGTTCGACTACATCAACCGCGTTTATTAACGCTTCCGCTTAGCGATCTACAAGGGTATGTAGATTCACTCTCCCTCTCGTAGATGCTCATCACCATGGATAGATCTTATGTGTGCGTAGGAAAATTTTTGTTTCCCATGCAACGTTCCCCAACAGTGGCATCTGAGCTAGGTCTATGCGTAGATGAGATCTCGAGTAGAACACAAACGAGTTGTGGGCGTGGGTGTATACATATTGCTTGCCGTTACTAGTTGATACTTGATTCCGCGGTATTGTGAGATGAAGCGGCCCGGACCGACATTACGCGTACGCTTACGCGAGACTGGTTTCACCGCTGCGTGCACTTGTTGCATAAAGGTGACTGGCGGGTGTCTGTCTCTCTCACTTTAGTTGAATCGGTTCAATGAAGAGGGTTCTTTTAGAAGATCAAAAAGCAATCACTACACCACGTTGTGGTTTTGCGTAGGTAAGAACGGTTCTTGCAAACCCGTAGCAGCCACGTAAAATTTGCAACAACAATTAGAGGACGTCTAACTTGTTTTTGCAGGGTATGTTGTGATGTGATATGGCCAATTACATGATGTGATATATGTGATGTATGAGATGATCATGTGATGTATAGAATATCACGACTTGCATGTCGATGAGTACGGCAACTGGCAGGAGCCATAGAGTTGTCTTTAATTATTGTATGACCTGCGTGTCAATCATTAAGCGCTATGTAATGCTTTACTTTATCGCTAAACGTTAGCTATAGTCGTGGAAGCAACAGTCGGCGCGACAACCTTATGGCGACACGTTGATGGAGATCAAGATGATGGAGATCATGGTGTCATGCCGGTGACGATGGAGATCATGCCGGTGCTTTGGAGATGGAGATCAAAAGCACAAGTTCATGGCCATATCATGTCACTTATGATTTGCATGTGATGTTAATCCTTTTATGCATCTTATTTTGCTTAGGACGACGGTAGCATTATAAGGTGATCCCTCACTTAAATTTCAAGATAAATTGTGTTCTCCCCAAGTGTGCACCGTTGCGAAAGTTCGTCGTTTCGAGACACGCCGTGATGATCGGGTGTGATAGACTCTACGTTCGCATACAACGGGTGTAAGCCATGTTACACGTGCGGAACACTCGGGTTAAACTTGACGAGCCTAGCATGTACAGACATGGCCTCGGAACACAAGAGACCGAAAGGTCGAACATGAGTCATATAGTAGATATGATCAACATGAAGATGTTCACCATTGAAACCACCTCAACTCACGTGATGATCGGACTTGAGTTGGTGGATTTGGATCATGTTACACTCGAATGATCGGAGGGATGTCAATTTGAGTGGGAGTTTTTTAAAATATGATTAACTAAACTCATTATCTAAGAACAATAGTCTAAGTTGTCTTTGCTATATTTATGTTGTAGATCATGGCTCGCGCAGTAGCACCCCTGAATTTTAATGCGTTCCTAGAGAAAGCTAAATTGAAAGATGATGGAAGTAACTTTGTGGACTGGGCCCGTAATCTAAGGATTATCCTTACGGCTTCCCAGAAGGCTTATGTCCTTGATGCACCGCTTGGTGATCCACCCACTCCAGTTGAGTCTCTAGACGTTGTGAACGCCTGGCAAGCTCGTTCTGATGATTACTCAATAGTTCAATGTGCAATGTTGTATGGCTTAGAACCGGGACTTCAAAGACGTTTTGAACGTCATGGAGCATATGAGATGTTCCAGGAGTTGAAGTTTATCTTTCAGAAGAATGCCCGGATCGAGAGATATGAGATCTCCGATAAGTTCTATGCTTGCAAGATGGAGGAGAACGGGTCTATCAGTGATCACGTGCTCAGAATGTCTGGGTACTCCACCCGTCTGGCTGAGTTAGGGATGCCCCTTCCGCCAGAGGCTATCACTGACAGAGTTCTTCAATCATTGCCACCTAGCTACAAGAGCTTCGTGTTGAACTATAACATGCACGGGATGAACAAGTCAGTCGCCGAGCTGTTTGCGATGCTGAAAGCCGCTGAGTCTGAAATTCAGAAGGAGCATCAAGTGTTGATGGTCAATAAAACCACTAGTTTCAAGAAAAATGGCAAGGGTAAGAAGGGTAACTCCAAGCAGAGTGGCAAAGCAGTTGCTCCTCTCGTGAAGAAACCCAAGGCTGGACCCAAACCAGAAACTGTGTGTTTTCATTGCAAGGGAACTGGACACTGGAAGCGGAATTGCCCCAAGTATTTGGCTGACAAGAAGGCGGCCAACAACAAACAAGGTATATATGATATACATGTTATTGATGTGTACCTTACCAACTCTCGTTGTAGTGCCTGGGTATTTGATACCGGTGCGGTTGCTCATATTTGCAACTCAAAACAGGAACTGCGGAATAGACGGAGGCTGGCAAAGGACGAAGTGACGATGCGCGTGGGAAATGGTTCCAAGGTTGATGTGATCGCCGTTGGCACGCTCGCTCTTCGATTACCGTCGGGATTAGTGATGAACCTAAATAAGTGTTATTTGGTGCCTGCGTTAAGCATGAACATTATATCTGGATCTTGTTTATTGCGAGACGGTTACTCATTTAAATCAGAGAATAATGGTTGTTCTATTTATATGAGTAATATCTTTTATGGTCATGCACCCGATGTGAGGGGTTTATTCTTATTGAATCTCGATAGTAATGATACACATGTTCATAACATTGATGCCAAAAGATGTAGAATTGATAATGATAATACCACTTTCTTGTGGCACTGCCGTTTAGGTCATATTGGCGTAAAACGCATGAGGAAGCTCCATGCTGATGGACTTTTGGAGTCACTTGATTTTGAATCACTTGACACATGTGAGCCATGCCTCATGGGCAAGATGACTAAAACGCCGTTCTCTGGAATAATGGAACGGGCAAGTGACTTATTGGAAATCATACATACTGATGTGTGCGGTCCGATGAGTATTGAGGCGCGCGGTGGTTATCGTTACTTTCTCACCTTCACTGATGACTTAAGTAGATATGGGTATATTTACTTAATGAAACACAAGTCTGAAACATTTGAAAAGTTCAAACAATTTCAGAGTGAAGTTGAGAATCATCGTAACAAGAAGATTAAATTCCTACGATCTGATCGAGGAGGAGAATATCTGAGTTATGAGTTTGGCAGTCACTTAAGACAGTGTGGAATTGTTTCACAATTGACACCGCCTGGAACACCACAGCGTAATGGTGTGTCCGAACGTCGTAATCGAACTTTATTGGATATGGTGCGATCTATGATGTCTCTTGCCGATTTGCCACTATCGTTTTGGGGTTATGCATTAGAGACAGCTGCATTCACTTTAAATAGGGCACCATCGAAATCCGTTGAGACGACGCCATATGAACTTTGGTTTGACAAGAAGCCAAAGCTGTCGTTTCTTAAAGTTTGGGGATGTGATGCTTATGTCAAAAAGCTTCAGCCTGAAAAGCTGGAACCCAAAGTGGAGAAATGCGTCTTCATAGGATACCCAAAAGAGACAGTTGGGTATACCTTCTACCTCAGATCCGAAGGCAAAGTGTTTGTCGCTAAAAACGGAACATTTCTTGAGAAAGAGTTTCTCTCGAAAGAATTGAGTGGGAGGAAGATAGAACTTGATGAGGTTATTGAACCTTTACTTCAACCTAAGAGTAGCGCAACGCAGAAAGTTGTTTCTGTCGAGCCTACATTAGCTGAAGAGGAAGTTAATGATGATGATCATGAAGCTTTGGATCAAGTTGCTATCGAACCTCGTAGGTCGACAAGGACGCGTACTGCTCCTGAGTGGTACGGCAACCCTGTCTTAGAGGTCATGTTGTTAAACAACGATGAACCTACGAGCTATGGAGAAGCGATGATGGGCCCGGATTCCGAGAAGTGGTTAGAGGCCATGAAATCCGAGATGGGATCCATGTATGAAAACAAAGTATGGACTTTGGAAGTATTACCTGAAGGGCGTAAGGCCATTCAGAACAAATGGATCTTTAAGAGGAAGACGGACGCGGACGGTAATGTCACCGTCTATAAAGCTCGACTTGTGGCAAAGGGTTTTTCACAAGTTCAAGGAGTTGACTACGATGAGACCTTCTCACCCGTAGCGATGCTTAAGTCCGTCAGAATCATGTTAGCAATAGCTGCCTTTTTCGATTATGAAATTTGGCAGATGGATGTCAAAACATCGTTCCTTAACGGTTTCCTTAAGGAAGAGTTGTATATGATGCAACCAGAAGGTTTTGTCGATCCAGAGAATGCTGACAAAGTTTGCAAACTCCAGCGATCCATTTATGGACTGGTGCAAGCATCTCGGAGTTGGAATCTTCGTTTTGATGAGGTGATCAAAGCGTTCGAGTTTATACAAGTTTACGGAGAAGCTTGTATTTACAAGAAAGTGAGTGGGAGCTCTATAGCGTTTCTAATATTATATGTGGATGACATATTGCTGATTGGAAACAATATAGAAATGCTGGAAAGCGTAAAGGAATATTTGAACAAGAGTTTTTCAATGAAGGACCTAGGAGAAGCTGCTTTCATATTAGGCATCAAGATCTATAGAGATAGATCAAGACGCTTAATAGGACTTTCACAAAGCACATACCTTGATAAGATTTTGAAGAAGTTCAAAATGGATCAGTCCAAGAAGGGGTTCTTGCCTGTTTTGCAAGGTGTGAAGTTGAGTAAGACTCAATGCCCAGTGACTGCAGAAGATAGAGAAAAGATGAGTGTCATCCCCTATGCTTCTGCCATAGGCTCTATCATGTATGCAATGCTGTGCACAAGACCCGATGTCAGCCTTGCCATAAGTATGGTCGGAAGGTTTCAAAGTGATCCAGGAATGGAACACTGGACGGCGGTCAAGAATATCCTGAAGTACCTGAAAAGGACTAAGGACATGTTTCTCGTTTATGGAGGTGATCAAGAGCTCGTCGTAAAGGGTTACGTCGATGCAAGCTTTGACACTGATCCGGATGACTCTAAGTCGCAAACCGGATACGTATTTATTCTTAATGGGGGTGCGGTTAGCTGGTGCAGTTCCAAGCAAAGCGTGGTAGCTGATTCTACATGCGAAGCGGAGTACATCGCAGCCTCGGAGGCGGCGAAGGAAGGTGTCTGGATGAAGGAGTTCATGACAGATCTTGGAGTAGTGCCTAGTGCGCTTAACCCAATGACTCTGTTTTGTGATAATACTGGTGCCATTGCTCTAGCCAAGGAACCAAGATTTCACAAGAGGACCAGACACATAAAACGACGTTTCAATTCCATCCGCGATTACATCAAGGAGGACGACATAAATATTTGCAAAGTACACACGGATCTAAATGTTGCAGATCCGTTGACTAAACCTCTTCCAAGGGCTAAACATGAACAACACCAGAACTGCATGGGTGTTCGATTCATTACAATGTAAATCACATAGTGATGTGAACTAGATTATTGACTCTAGTGCAAGTGGGAGACTGTTGGAAATATGCCCTAGAGGCAATAATAAATTGGTTATTATTATATTTCCTTGTTCATGATAATCGTTTATTATCCATGCTATAATTGTATTGATTGGAAACTCAAATACATGTGTGGGTACATAGACAACACTGTGTCCCTAGTAAGCCTCTAGTTGACTAGCTTGTTGATCAAAGATGGTTAAGGTTTCCTAGCCATGGACATGAGATGTCATTTGATAACGGGATCACATCATTAGGAGAATGATGTGATGGACAAGACCCAAACTGTAAACGTAGCATTTGATCGTGTCAGTTTATTGCTATTGTTTTCTGCATGTCAAGTATCTGTTCCTTTGACCATGAGATCATGCAACTCACTGACACCGGAGGAATACCTTGTGTGTATCAAACGTCGCAACGTAACTGGGTGACTATAAAGGTGCTCTACAGGTATCTCCGAGGGTGTCTGTTGGGTTGGCATGGATCAAGACTGGGATTTGTTACTCCGTATGACGGAGAGGTATCTCAGGGCCCACTCGGTAATACAACATCACAATGAGCCTTGCAAGCAATGTGACTAAAGTGTTAGCCACGAGATCTTGTATTACGGAACGAGTAAAGAGACTTGCCGGTAACGAGATTGAACTAGGTATAGTGATACCGACGATCGAATCTCGGGCAAGTAACATACCGAAGAACAAAGGGAACAGCATACGAGATTAACTGAATCCTTGACATAGAGGTTCGACCGATAAAGATCTTCGTAGAATATGTAGGAGCCAATATGGGCATCCAGGTCCCGCTATTGGTTATTGGCCGTAGAGGTGTCTCGGTCATGTCTACATAGTTCTCGAACCCGCAGGGTCTACACACTTAACGTTTGGTGACGATTAGTATAATTGAGTTATTATGTTGGTGACCGAAAGTTGTTCAGAGTCCCGGATAAGATCCCGGACATGACGAGGATCTCCGGAATAGTCCGGAGGTAAAGATTGATATATGTGATAATAGTGTTTTGATCTCTGGAAGGGTTCCGAAGTTCACCGGAAGGGGTTCCGGATGTTTACCGAAGTGTTCGGGTGCAGCAACACTTTATATGAGCCAAAGGGATAAAGCCCACAAGGTATTGGAAAGTGCAAAAGTAGTTTTGCTGCCGCGTAAGCGGTACTACCGCTTGTGTGAAGCGGTACTACCGCCCGAGCGGTACTACCGCTTGTGTGAAGCGGTACTACCGCCCAAGCGGTACTACCGCTTGTGTGAAGCGGTACTACCGCTTGTGTGCGGCTGTGCACGATTCGGCAGGGTCCGAATTGGACTCTTTTCCTGCGGGCCAAACCGACCTTGTGCGGGCAAAACCGACCCGGAGGAGGCTTTTACTCCAAGTTTAGACCCCAAGGCTCAACATATAAATAGAGGGGCAGGGCTAGCACACGGGATACATCAGGATTTCCCAAGCCGTGTGCCGGCAACCCTAGCCCTCTAGTTCCTCCGTCATAATCTCCGTAGTGCTTGGCGAAGCCCTGCAGAGATTGTTCCTCACCACCATCACCACGCCGTCGTGCTGCTGGAACTCAACCACTACTTCACCATCGCTCGCTGGATCGAGGAGGTGAAGGCGTCATCAAGCCGTACGTGTGTTGAACGCGGAGGTGCCGTCCGTTCGGCACTAGATCGGAAGGATCGTGATTGGATCGCGGGACGCTCGGCGATTTGGATCGCGAAGACGTTCGACTACATCAACCGCGTTTATTAACGCTTCCGCTTAGCGATCTACAAGGGTATGTAGATTCACTCTCCCTCTCGTAGATGCTCATCACCATGGATAGATCTTATGTGTGCGTAGGAAAATTTTTGTTTCCCATGCAACGTTCCCCAACACTCCCATGCCTCCGGTGTATCTTTTGTCTTCCCATACACGCCCAGGAAGCCTAGCAGGTTCACGCAAAGATTCTTCGTCACGTGCATCACGTCGATTGCAGAGCGGACCTCTAGGACTTTCCAATATTCTAGCTCCCAAAATATAGATTTCTTCTTCCACATGGGTGCGCGTCCCTCAGCGTCAGTCGGAACAGATTGTCCGCTAGGACCCTTTCCAAATATTACTTGTAAATCCTTGAACATGTCAAGTATGTCATCACCAGTACGGAGGACGGGCTTCTTCCGGTGATCTGCCTCACCTTTGAAATGCTTGCCTTTCTTTCTTAAGGCATGCTTGGTCGGAAGAAATCGACGATGTCCCAGGTACACATTCTTCTTGCATTTGTCCAAATATATACTTCCAGTCTCATCTAAACAGTGCGTGCATGCATGGTATCCCTTGTTTGTCTGTCCTGAAAGGTTACTAAGAGCAGGCCAATCATTGATGGTTACAAATAGCAACGCTCGCAGGTCAAATTCCTGCTGTTTGTGCTCATCCCACACACGTACACCTTTTTTATTCCACAGCTATAAAAGTTCATCAACTAATGGCCTTAGGTACACATCAATGTCGTTGCCGGGTTGCTTAGGGCCTTGGATGAGCACTGGCATCATAATGAACTTCCGCTTCATGCACAACCAAGGAGGAAGGTTATAGATACATAGAGTCACAGGCCATGTGCTATGCTTGCTGCTCTGCTCCCCAAATGGATTAATGCCATCTGCACTTAAACCAAACCATAAGTTCCTTGGGTCATCTGCAAAGTCCGGCCACTCTCTCTCGATTTTTCTCCACTGCGACCCATCAGCGGGTACTCTCAACTTCCCGTCTTTCTTACGGTCTTCTTTGTGCCATCGCAACGACTTGGCATGCTCTTTGTTTTGGAACAAACGTTTCAACCGTGGTATTATAGGAGCATACCACATCACCTTGGTAGGAATCCTCTTCCTGGGGCGCTCGCCCTGAACATCATCACCAGGGTCATCGCGACCGATCTTATATCGCAATGCATTGCATACCGGGCATGCATTCAAATTCTCGTACTCACCGCGGTAGAGGATGCAGTCATTAGGGCATGCATGTATCTTCTGCACCTCCAATCCTAGAGGGCAGACAACCTTCTTTGCTTCGTATGTACTGTCGGGCAATTCGTTGTCCTTTGGAAGCTTATTCTTCATTATTTTCAGCAACTTTTCAAATCCCTTGTCAGATACACCATTCTCTGCCTTCCATTGCAGCAATTCCAGTGTGGTGCCGAGCTTTGTGTTGTCATCTTCGCAATTTGGGTACAACCCTATTTTGAGATCCTCTAACATGCGCTGCAACTTCAACTTCTCCTTTTCACTTTCGCAGTTTCTCTTTGCATCAGCAATGGCCCGACCAAGATCATCAGCGGGCTCATCTGATGCCTCAGCTTCTTCTTCTTCATTCTCTTCCCCCATTGTAGTACCATCATATTCAGGACACCCAGGATAGTTGTCGTCATCCTCTTCTTCTTCATTCTCTTCCATTAGAACCCCTCTTTCTCCGTGCTTGGTCCAACAACAATTTCTCCCGATCCCAACCTCAACAGATTTGAAAATTTGCTGAAAATAATGAAGAATAAGCTTCCAAAGGACAACGAATTGCCCGACAGTACATACGAAGCAAAGAAGGTTGTCTGCCCTCTAGGATTGGAGGTGCAGAAGATACATGCATGCCCTAATGACTGCATCCTCTACCGCGGTGAGTACGAGAATTTGAATGCATGCCCGGTATGCAATGCATTGCGATATAAGATCGGTCGCGATGACCCTGGTGACGATGTTCAGGGCGAGCGCCCCAGGAAGAGGATTCCTGCCAAGGTGATGTGGTATGCTCCTATAATACCACGGTTGAAACGTTTGTTCCAAAACAAAGAGCATGCCAAGTCGTTGCGATGGCACAAAGAAGACCGTAAGAAAGACGGGAAGTTGAGAGTACCCGCTGATGGGTCGCAGTGGAGAAAAATCGAGAGAGAGTGGCCGGACTTTGCAGATGACCCAAGGAACTTATGGTTTGGTTTAAGTGTAGATGGCATTAATCCATTTGGGGAGCAGAGCAGCAAGCATAGCACATGGCCTGTGACTCTATGTATCTATAACCTTCCTCCTTGGTTGTGCATGAAGCGGAAGTTCATTATGATGCCAGTGCTCATCCAAGGCCCTAAGCAACCCGGCAACGACATTGATGTGTACCTAAGGCCATTAGTTGATGAACTTTTACAGCTGTGGAATAAAAAAGGTGTATGTGTGTGGGATGAGCACAAACAGTAGGAATTTGACCTGCGAGCGTTGCTATTTGTAACCTTTCAGGACAGACAAACAAGGGATACCATGCATGCACGCACTGTTTAGATGAGACTGAAAGTATATATTTGGACAAATGCAAGAAGAATGTGTACCTGGGACATCGTCGATTTCTTCCGATCAAGCATGCCTTAAGAAAGAAAGGCAAGCATTTCAAAGGTGAGGCAGATCACCGGAAGAAGCCCGTCCTCCGTACTGGTGATGACATACTTGACATGGTCAAGGATTTACAGGTAATATTTGGAAAGGGTCCTGGCGGACAATCTGTTCCGGCTGACGCTGAGGGACGCGCACCCATGTGGAAGAAGAAATCTATATTTTGGGAGCTAGAATATTGGAAAGTCCTAGAGGTCCGCTCTGCAATCGACGTGATGCACGTGACGAAGAATCTTTGCGTGAACCTGCTAGGCTTCCTGGGCGTGTATGGGAAGACAAAAGATACATCGGAGGCACGGGAGGACCAGCAACGTGTGCACGAAAACGACGGCATGCATCCAAAGCAGTATCAAGGTCCTGCCAGCTACACTCTTACCAAAGCAGAGAAGGAAATCTTCTTTGAATGCCTGCTCAGTATGAAGGTCCCGTCTGGCTTCTCGTCGAATATAAAGGGAATAATAAATATGGCAGAGAAAAAATTCCAGAACCTAAAGTCTCATGACTGCCACGTGATCATGACGCAGTTGCTTCCGGTTGCGTTGAGGGAGCTTCTACCAGAAAATGTTCGATTAGCCACTTTGAAGCTATGTTCATTCCTCAATGCAATTTCTCAGAAGGTAATCGATCCGAAAATCCTACCAAGCTTACATAATGATTTGGTCCAATGTCTTGTCAGTTTCGAGTTGGTGTTCCCACCATCCTTCTTCAATATTATGACGCACGTCCTAGTTCACCTAGTCAAAGAGATTGCCATTCTGGGTCCTGTATTTCTACACAATATGTTCCCCTTTGAGAGGTTCATGGGAGTCTTAAAGAAATATGTTCGTAATCGTGCTAGGCCAGAAGGAAGCATCTCCAAGGGCCATGAAACAGAGGAGGTTATTGAGTTTTGTGTTGACTTTATTCCTGACATTAAGCCGATTGGTGTTCCACAATCGCGGCATGAGGGGAGACTGCGTGGAAAAGGCACGCTTGGACCAAAATCAATAATATGTAGGGACGGGCATTCTTGGGCGCAAGCACACTACACAGTTCTACATAATTCTACCTTGGTGACCTCGTATATCGAGAAACACATGGATATTATACGCTCGAAGAACCCGGAGAAGTCTGACCCCTGGATTCAACGTACACACATTGAGGCTTTCGGCGGTTGGTTGCGAACACATCTCATGAATGACGACAATGTTGAAGATGACTTGTACTTGTTGGCCAAGAGACCATCTTCGACTATATTGACTTTCCAAGGGTACGAGATAAATGGAATACATTTTACACGATCGCCCAAGATAAAAAGAGCACCAACCAAAACAGTGGTGTCCGCTTTGACGATGCGGCAAACACCAAGGAAAAGGACACATATTATGGTTACATAGAGGAGATATGGGAACTGGACTATGGAGGTGATTTGAAGGTCCCTTTGTTCCGGTGCAAATGGGCCAATCTGACTGGAGGAGGGGTAATGGTAGACCCGCAGTACGGAATGACAACAGTGGATCTCAACAATCTTGGACACACAGACGAACCATTCGTTCTAGCCAATGATGTGGCGCAAGTTTTCTATGTGAAGGACATGTCTACCAAACCGAGAAAAAGGAAAGATAAGAAAGCGGATACATCATACGATGAGCCAAAGCGCCACATAGTTCTTTCTGGGAAAAGAAACATCGTGGGAGTGGAGGACAAGACAAACATGTCAAAAGATTATGAAAAGTTTGATGAAATTCCTCCCTTCGCAGTGAAGACTGACCCAAGCATCCTGTTAAATGATGAAGATTGTCCATGGTTACGGTGCAATAATCAAGGGACACACACAAAGAAAAAGTTTTATACCCCAAGATCCCACTCTGGGATGTGATTGGCTGCACCGTCATCACTTTTCTTCTCTAGTGAGTAGCCGGGATGGTCCAGTTTTGTACACGAAGTGCATCCAGTTTTTGTTGTAACTCTCTCAACTTTTTAGCACATGCTATGTGGGTGAAATGATGATACCATGCCAAGTTTCAACCTTTTCAGAGTTCATTTGTAGTGCTTTTTAATTTCAGGGTCATTTAGCTCAAAACAATTCATTAAATGAATGAAAAATAGCAAATGAAGTTAGAAAGGGTTGAAATTTGAGGATGTGGCTTAGAATGGTGCACATTGAATGCACAAAAAGTCTGGAGTTGAAATAAGTTAAAAAAATGAAATGCCTTTGTAATAGATGAGTTTTCGTCCGAAACCCTCATACTTCGAAGGAGATGGTCCAGTTTGTACAAGAAGTGCATCCAGTTTTTTCCGTAACCTTCTCAACTTTTTAGCACATGCTATGTGGGTGAAATGATGATACCATGCCAAGTTTCAACCTTTTCAGAGTTCATTTGTGGTGCTTTTTAATTTCAGGGCCATTTAGCTCAAAACAATTCATTAAATGGATGAAAAATAGCAAATGAAGTTAGAAAGGGTTGAAATTTGAGGATGTGACTTAGAATGTTCATATTGAATGCACAAAAAGTCTGGAGTTGAAATAAGTTTAAAAAAATGAAATGCCTTTGTAACATATGAGTTTTCGTCCGAAACCCTTATACTTCGAAGGAGATGGTCCAGTTTGTACACGAAGTGCATCCAGTTTTTGCCGTAACCCTCTCAACTTTTTACCACTTGCTATGTGGGTGAAATGATGATACCATGCCAAGTTTCAACCTTTTCAGAGTTCATTAATAGTGATTTTGATTAAAACAAATGAAGGTATAAAACTAAAAAGAGTTAAACATAATCTGGTTCTGATTAAAACACCTATTTAAAATATCCTAAAAATTCCAAAATTTAACATAATGATAAAACATACTAATATTAAACAACAGCAAAAGCAATCACTCAAAAATCTATTTTTAAACTAAAGTTATTCACAAACTAGTGATTCACAAAAAGTTCAAAAGAATTCAAATTTAAACTATTTAAATTTGAAAACTACTGGCACTAACAGAAAGTTTGTAATTGTTTTGACCTAAAGCAAAAAGATTCATTAAAAAACTATAAATATTCTAACAGTTATTCCAAATATAAAAACAGTTATTCCAAATATAAAAACAGAAAAACAAAAAAAAGAGAAAATAGACCTTTAGTACCGGTTGGTATCACCAACCGGGACTAAAGGTCCCTTCCCGCGCGAATTTGGGCCGCCGAAAAGGCCTCTTTAGGCCCGGTTGGTATCACCAACCGGGACTAAAGGGAGGACCTTTATTCCCGGTTGGTATCACCAACCGGGACTAAAGGGGCTTTAGTCTCGGTTGGAGCCACCAACCGGGACTAAAGGTCCTTTCTATATAACCCCGCCTTCTTCCTCCCCAAATCACATCGTCTCCTTCTTCCCTCGACGACGCCGCCAGGCTGCCGGACCCCGACCTCGCCGTCGACACCGCGCGTTCTCCTCCCTTCCTCGATGACGCCGCCAGGCTGCAAGAGAGCGCCACCGCCGTCCACCTCGCGTCGTCATCGTCGACTTCCTCCTGCGCCCAGCTCCGTCGGTGAACTCCTGCCCGCGTGGTGAGCTCCTCTTCCCCTCTGGCACCGTCCGTCCGACCCCCTCTTCTCCCCGCGTTCCCTCCGCGCGCGTGCACTGCCGTCGCCGTGGAGCCGCCGTTGCCAGCCGCTGTCGCCGTGGAGCCGCCGGCCGTTCCAATTTGTCTGTTAAATTTCGTCTTTTACTTAGTATTGTTGCTTGTATGAATTTGTCGCCGTGTGCATATGAATTTGTCACCGTGTGCATATAAATTTCATCTTTTATACTTAGTATGGTCGCATGTAGTTGTAGTTGTTTTAGTTAGGTTGTTTTAGTTGTAGTTGTTTTAGTTGTTAGTTAGGTTGTTTTAGTTGTAGTTGTTTTAGTTGTTTTAGGTTGTTTTAGTTGTCGATCGCCGGAGGAGTCCCCGACAATCGCCGGTGAGGAGCCCCGGACGATCGCCGGAGGAGTCCCGGACGATCGCCGGAGGAGTCCCGGCCCGCATCCTCGTCGTCGATCGCCGGAGGAGTCCCCGACGATCGCCGTTGAGGAGTTTAGATGTTAATATGTTCTAGTAAATGAGACTTTTTATTAGGCATTACCTATTTTATGTTAGGCAGATATATGATGTTTACATGCTTAAATGTTTAGTTGCATAGCGTAGCCGTTGAGTCGACGATGCCCGGCCAGCATCCTCGTCGTCGACTCGGTGGCAACAGCCTGCTTGAGAGGCGCCATGTCCGGGACTGGGCTCCGCCGGGCTAGCACTGGGAGGTGCTGCCTTCCGGGGCGCGGAGCTTGGTGAGGAATGAGGGTCCCGTCGTCGACCCGGAGGTAATTTGGTGGCGGTCGCGTGGACCACTGTCGGTGCAGAGGGAGCCGGCCCCCGCGGAGGTGGTACGTCGCCGTGTCAGGGAGGAGGACGAGCACATCCGACGCTACATGGCTGCGTTGGACGCCAGGTTCTCCAATACCTGGCAGGTTCTTCAGGGATCATACCCGAGCTATGATCCTGTCATAGTTCCTTATCTTTGGGTGTCCACCGCCTGCGCCGCGAGATTTCAACTAGATCTGTATTAGTGATATTATATTCGATGATGTATTAGTGATACTATTCGATGATGTATTAGTGATATTATATGATCGTATTGTTGCATTGCCTTGTATTGATTTGCATATCTCCGGTTCTGCTTATTGAATGCATTCTAATTGTTTTATATTTGTTCTGGATTAGTTAAGCTATGGACGGTAGAGACAGAGACCATGATCAAGAGAATGCCATGTACGACCTGATACGCTCCGGAAACGAAGAGAATGAAGTAGATGATGGCTCACAATACCTTAACCCATCCGGTGAGGGAATTGAGGAAGAACAACCAAGAGACGAAGGCGAACCAGCTGACAATGACGACGGCGAAGAAATTTTTGTCCATTTAAGAGAGTCTGGCGAGGTATTAATTTGCCCTCTGGTGATCATCAGATGTATTGATTGATTTGTATATATTAACGAATCTTTCTTCCTTTTAGCCCTCCGGATCGAGCAAATCTTCTACAAGGGTTAAACGTGGCCCGACAAAAAAGTTGAAACAAGGCGTAAAGTTTAACATCGATCAAATCAGAGCAGATGGCGAACCGATTGCTCCCAAAGAGAATGCGGACAAATTTATACATCAATGCGGAGTTATCGTTAGGGACCAAATCCCGATCACCGTTCAAGAATGGAATCAACCAAAAGATACCCAAGCAGTTTCTTTTGTCAGCGAAAGAGCAAAAAATCTGCTTTCGGAGACGCTCATGAAACATTTCACCCTACCAGAGGGTCTCACAGATGTCCAACGGGATAAAGTCTAGAAGTGTGCTCTTAAGAAGATGGCTACACAATTCCAGTCTTGGAAGAAAAGATTATGGAAAAGTTTCGTGAAAGACGGAAGGAAGACTCCAGAATTCAAAGGAGAATATGTGAAGTTAGCAGATGACTGGGACGAATTTGTGAAGTTCAAGGAATCACAAGTAGCTAAGGAACGGTCGAGAATAAACAAGATAAATGCCGACAAAAAAACGTGGCACCATCGTCTGGGGCCAGGCGGCTACAAGTCTGGGTTGCCTAAGTGGGATGAATCTGAGAGAAACATGAAGGCTGCAGGGGTCACTCCAGTAACAGAGACTTGGCCCGAGAGGTGCAGGACTTGGTTTTATGCACATGGGGGAAAGTTGGACCCAAAGACAGGGGAGGTTCTTGAACAGGCAAGTCTTAAAGAAGCCACGGACGAGTTACTTAAAGCAATATCAGAAGCTCGAGCGGGTGTGTACGAGCCCGAGAGAGAAGGACGAGCTTTCGCGCGCCCTCAAGAATCCTGAACACTCGGGAGGCATGGTTCCGTGGCTTCTAGGGTTTGCGGATTGGAACGACAGCTACAGAAGTCGTGACAGAAAGAAGAAGCATGAAGTAGATTGGATTCAGGACTTGGAACGCAAATATAACATGCAGTAGGAGCAAATCAACAAACTTAGCCAGCAAGGCGCGTCTCAGCAGTAGCAGCAACCAGATCCAGCATTGGATGGTACCATTCCATCATCTATGCCGAAAAGCAGCGTGGGTTCCATGGGGGTCCCGGCCGATGATGCACTGCTGGCTCGCTACCCCGTGGATGATATCCTAGAGTCGACACCTGGTGAGCTACACATGAAACTCAAGAACATATCCATGAAGGTGGCGCACAGCTTTGCTTTACCGAATGCACCTGAAGCACTCCTCCACGGCAATCCGATTCCACCTGGCTATGCTCGTGTAGGGGTGGATCAAGTTCTGTCGGGATATGATACACTAGAGCTTGATCACACTGGAGGTCAAGGGGAGCTGACACTAGGAGAAGCCATACGTGGTATCATTGTGTGGAAAAAGGAATGCATCGTGTTTCCAAACTCGGTACCAAGGCCACCGACTCCTCCTCCAAGTCCGCCGCGTCAGCAGAGTCCAACCCTCCCCGAGACGGAGCGCAGGGTGAGTTCGCCATATCCATCTCCGCCGCGCCAGCCGAATCCATCCCACCCCGAGACGGAGCGCATGGCGAGTCCACGATATCAAGCTCCGCCACGTCAGCATAGTCCATCCCACCCCGAGACGGAGCCTAGCGCGAGTCATCCGCGATATCGATATCCGCCGTCTCCAAAGCAGAAGAGAACACAAAAGAAGAAACCCGAGCCTCCTGCCAAAAAGAAGTTAGCTTACGATATGACTGACGAGGAACTCGATGTACAAGTGGCTAGCGAATTGCAGGCCCATTTTGCACCGAAACCGCCCCCGCCGCCAAAGGAGAAAGTATCCGACGAGGTCGTACAACACTTTATTGATGCAGCTAAACCGGCGGAGTAAAGGCCGGTATCAGACTATGAACGCTGTATTACCAAGTCCTATGAATCCCACAAAAGACAGAAGTCGAGCGGTAGCAGTAAATGCGGGAAAACCGTTCCCCAGCTAGGAGAACAGGCAGTCCAATCGATCAGCCCGCTCAAGGTGAGTGCCAATAACGTGGTAATAACCGACGCTGATAGAGAGAATGCTAGATTGCTCGGTATCACCGTTGAACAACTCCTAGAGATCGAGGAATTTCCACCGTTGGATCCGAAGGAAATAGCATGGCAATATGTCCCCGGGAAACCTCTGGTCAGTCCTGACGACGAGAAGCTTCTAACAACGCAAATGTACAACTTGCATGACTGGTACATGAGAGAAGTAAAGGACGGGAGAGAGAGCCTCATGGTGAAAGTCGAGAAAGAGCATTACATCCATGAAAAAGATTTGTGGATTGAAAATGAAGAATTTTTTCAGTTATTCAATCAAAAAGCACTCGACAAATCTATCGCCAATTGCTATTGTCTGTAAGTGATTCTTTCTGTAATTTAAGTCTCTAGCTCAGCTCGTTCATTGCCTATTATTATACTCACTATATTCTTTTGTGTAGTATCATGTAGAATGAAGATTTTTGAATTGAAAAGAGCTGGAGTCTATGTCATTGGGTTCATTGACCCAAATACCGTTAATGAAGAAGTGTTGAGAAGGAACCCTAAAGATACGAAGAAAATGCTTCTAAGGTTTTTGAAGGCCCTAAAGTACAAACCAGAAATACTTTTACCTTGAACTTCCAGTGAGTGTTACTGTCTTGTACTACAAATTCTATTTTTGCTTATATACATATACTCGATGTTAAGTGTAGTTGATGAGTTACGCATGCCCGCTTATACAAATCGTGTGCACAGCTACCACTGGATCCTTCTAATCAGTAGAGTTGACGATGGCACTGTTGAAGTACTGGACTCACTAAGTAAAGACCCTGAAGATTACATAAGATTGCATTCGTTGCTCGAAAGGTAATTTCAATCATTGACGCACTATGTCGGCTTATTTATTAGTTCATTTCCTGATATCAAGTAATTAATAACTCCTTTATTCATTTTGTTTGCCGGGCAGGGTTTGGAAACGTTTCATCAAAGAAGTCACCGGTGAATGGAAACCAGAGTTGAGATGGCGAAAGCCCAGGGTAATTAAGTAATACTAGCTATGTCCGCGCATCTCTTTAATTCTAGTTTCAATACCATTGTCATGCTTCATTATTATCTGATTGAATTCTATTCTCGTAAAGTGCATGAGGCAGGCACAGGGGACTAATCTATGTGCATATTACGTTTGCGAGAACATTCGCTTTATGACCGAAAGCAGCAAGAGTGCAAGAGATCTTTGGGTACGTAAACACCATTCATATTTTTTTTATCATGATCTAATACATATACACACAACTAACATGCATATTCATATTGATCTCCTTCTTTATATATAGATGACGCAAATGCGGGATCAGCTCCTACCAACGGACTGCATACGAGGAATTCAAGAGGAAATTGCGGGATTTTTGCTTCAGCAGGTCATATCTCCCGACGGAGAATACCATTACACGATCCGCAAATGATCTGCAAATTGTACGAGAAATTGTATATACCAAATTGTATATATATGTGTGTATGCATGTGGTCGTACGAGAAATTCTATGATATATGATTGCTTGTACGAGAAATTTTATGATATATGATCGGTTCTACGAGAAATTCTATTATATATGCATAACGTGTACAGTATGTAGTAGCGTAAAATATGTTTGAAATAAAAAATAATTAAATGGAAAACACAAAATGAAAAATAAAAATAAACAATAAACCCTAAACCCCTAAACACCTAAACCCCTAAACCCCTAAACCTTTAGTCCTGGTTGGTGTTACCAACCGGGACCAAAGGTCCCCATGCCCTTTAGTCCCGGCTGCCGACCACGTGGCCAGGGTTTAGTCCCGGTTCGTAGCCAACCGGGACTAAAGGCTTGGACCCTGTAGTTTCTATACTTTAGTCCCGGTTGGGGAACCGGGACTAAAGGCCCTTCCCAACCGGGACTAATGGCCTGTTTTCTACTAGTGTATGCCGGTCGATTTCTTTACTAAATGCCCATAAATCCTGATTAATTTACCAAAAGAAAAGAAATATAATCCTATATGAGCATGTTACCGTAAATTATGCAGAGACCACACTTTTGCATGCTGCTAGGCCGCACTAAAGAGGAGATCAGCTCACATGCCATCTCATAAATGTTCATTGTATACACATGTGAATGCTGGCACTTCGAAAAATGGCACTATATTTTTTCTAATAATTATCATAACAATATAGCAATAAATTAGCTGTAAGTAGTATGTTACCTGGACTTCTCAGCAACAGAATTGCTTGCTGAGACGGAGGGAGTACCTGCTTGCTGAGGCGTGTTATCTTTGGAATTCCCCAACTATTGATGGTTGTCAAAACAAATGTGCACTCTTTAGTCCTGGGTAATGGATGGATAGTGGCCTTTTTTTCTATCTCTCACTGCTGCACCTGCTTGCATGGTGGCAAAGTAATGTAGAGAAGGAGTGCACTTCGTAACCAAGAGGAGTTGGGAGAGTAGCACATTTACTCCACTGATTTACTCGCCACCAGTTTGAACACTTCCTCGTGTCACGTCAGTTACAGGTCTTTGGATGTGCTCATGGTCCTCCCTCATGTGAAACGACTGAGGCATGTTGCCGAACTTCCACTTGTGATATCCCGCTTATCCTCTTTCCTCAAAAATAAAAAGCATGTTACACCATGAACTGACACCCTTCATCCCCATCTGCACCCCCGTACGTGTATGTGCCTTGATTTCCTTTTTCATCTTGTCATCGGCTAGAGGAATGAGCTTATGAGAAGACGGTGGATCAGTTGCTCAGTGCTCGGTGAATACTAAGCTTCACCGGCACGTGCACCTCCGATGACAGCCAGTATGAGCCACGTCCGAGCCACCTGACGAAAACCTCCGTGACCTCAATAAAACTTCCAGCGACCAGCTTTGAAGGTGATTAAATTCTTTCCGGCCGGAAAGGAGAAGGATGGGGTGGAAAAAACGATCTGGTTTGCCACAGTCACGTGTCATCACTGCTTCGTTTATTCCTTCTACTCACGATATTATTGGGCATCCCATCCATCTAATCTTGCCAATATGCTGTGTAATTTGCACAGGAGAGATCTAGGATTCTAGGGTCTGTGTAAATTGCATAGGAGAGGTCACGTACCGGCAGAAGAGAGATTGATTGTGTCTATGCTGGATCGATCGCTCATGGCTCGGCTGAGACCTTTCATGGGCAGGTGTCCCACATCACCATGGACCTCGTCCAAGAAACCCGGCGTAAACCTCCGCAATCTGCACGCATGAATTGATTGATGCACACGGAGGCAGACATGGCGACGGCTTGTGCACGGACAGCCGTGGATCGCTCGCTCATGGCTCGGCAGAGACGCTTCATGGGTAGGTGCCCCACGTCCCCATGCACATCGTCCAAGAATCTGGCGTAAACCTGATCTGGACGCATGAATTGATTGATTGATCCTCCAGCGTTTCTTAGATGCAATACTGCATCGTTGACTGAAGATATCTTATTAGTAAATGGCATTGTGGCATTGGTGGGTAATTTATTTGATCTCTAATGGTAACAATCAACTTACGAGATCTAATGGTTGTGGTTTTTGTATCTCGCAAATAAAGGGCTAGATATTTCTGATTATTGTGGGATTTTCTAGCATATTCCACTATTTTTGATCCGTATTTTTCTTTTAGTAGATAATAGATCTGTAGCACTACTTGTATACCTTTTCCGCTCCTCCAAGGCATCATAAATACAGAAACGAAAAACACTAAGATCAAATCATAATGAAAAACAGAAAATACCCTAAAAATCGCAGCTTCTTGGTGTCGTGTCACCTGGTTGGATGTTTCCAGTCAATTGCCTACACTGACCACTCTTGAATATCTGAATCAAATCAAGAAATCACTGAACCTTCAATTTGCCTGAAGGACCGCAACCACGTTCCAACTACCATCTCAAGTCTAATCTACACATGTACTCCCTCCGTTTCTTTTTACTCCACGTATAAGATTTGGTCAAAGTCAAACAATACATGGTTTGACCAAATTTATATTCAAAAATATGAACATCTACTATACTAAAACTATATAGTATGAAAATACATTTCGTGGTCCATCTGATAATATTGATTTCATGTTGTGAATGTTGATATTTTTTAATATAAAGTTAGTCAAACTGTACAAAACTTGACTTTGACCAAACCTTATATGCAGACTAAAAAGAAACGGAAGGAGTACATGTTAGAGTATTATATATATAACCATGTAACCTTTCGTACTTACCCCATTGTATAAGGGGTTTCCTGCATATTCTACACATGTACATGTATGTATACTGGTCTATGGCCTCCTGGAAATACCAGTTACATATTTCTTAACATGATATTAGAGCTTTAGAGTTTTTTTCCGCACGCGCAACTCGTGCTCTCGATCCGATCTTCTGTCTACGTGGCCGCCGTCCGTCTTCTGCGAACGGCGCTGCTCTACTGTGTTCATGCACCGCAGGTCAACTCTCGCCCGAGCCGCCGGCTGCAGCTCCAACTCCCGCCCGAGCCGTCGGTTGCAGCTCCATCCCCAAGTCAACCCCGCCGCTAGGACTCCTCTCATAGCCCGTTGCCGGATCCCGCTGCTATCCTCACCACCACCAGCCATTCTCGCCGGATCCCGCCGTCGTCTTCGCCACCAGCCGCCGTCCTGATCGGATCGTGTCGGGTCTTCCGCTCCATCTAGCTGCCATGTCTTCTGCTCGCGACTGAGTCTTCCTCCCAATCGGATCGCCCCGCCTGTCTTCTGCTCGAGCGCCCGGGTTCCGTTGTTTTCCCGCGCCAGCTCCTCTCGCCGCCAGCCCGCTGTTCTCTCTGGATCTCACCGGCCCTCCCTGCTACCCACTGTCAGCCCTCCCTGTTGCTACTGCTGTCGCGCGATAGCTGATCCCGTGCGGTTCTGCTTCCTGCTGCTGCCTGTTGCTAAAAAAAAGAGAGATGTTTTCATCGGGTCCGCGTGTCCCTCGCTGCCCGGTGACTCCTGACGGTGTTTTCTTCCCTACACCAGTCTCGCATATGGGACGTTTCTCGGTGGTTGATGCTCGTTCGTATGTCACGTCATCCCCTTCGGTGACTTCCGCATGCTGTGCTGGTAGCTCTTCTGCTGCTCCTCCTGCGAGCTCCACATATGATGTTTGTCGCTCTACACCGACTTCTTTCGCGACTTCCATCGGTGCATGTCGCTCTTCCCCAACACCTCTCGCGACTTTCACCGATTGTACTGGTGCATATGACTCCATCGACTGCGCTTTGCACACGCGTCTTCCCTTGGCGCTTGGTGCTTGTCTGCATACGGTCTCGTCTTCTTCATCGGCCTTCACCGAGGAGGAGATTGCGCGACTTCGCGCCCTGCTGCTTGCTTCCGACTCTCTATTGTCGGGTGCATCTTCATCGACATCTTCAGTTGCACCACTGACTGAGCAGGAGATTGTGCGTTTTCGATGCCTGCTAGCTCCACCTTCTGGTTCTTCATCGACAGGTTCTGATGGTTCTGTTATGGACTCTTCTGGCATTGTGAGACCACCTTCTACACAAGCAGGTACATCTCCATGGACTCTTGATACTGGAGCATCTTTTCATATGACTCATGATTCATCCACTCTGTCATCTACTCGACCTCTAGATTCTCCTGTTCATGTTCTTACTGCTGATGGTACCTCTCTCCCGGTTACTGGCCGAGGCACTCTTAGCACTTCATCTTTTCATGTTCCCAATGTTGCTCATGTTCCTTGGCTTACCATGCAGCTCATTTCTGGTGGTCAGATTGTTGACTCTGGTTGCAGGGTCATTCTTGACTTTAACTCATGTCCCGTTCTGGCCGTCACACTGGTGCTCTTCTTGGTGCCGGCCCCCGGCACCATGACTCTCAGGGTCTCTGGGAGCTTGACTGGCTTCACCTTCCATCCGCTGCCACCACCGCCAGTCTCTCCACCTCTGTTGCCTTGTCTACCAGTTCTTTTCAGCAGTGGCATCATCGCCTTGGTCACTTATGTGGCTCTCGTCTCTCATCCTTAGTTAGACGTGGTCTTCTTGTATCCGTCTCCGGCGGTGTGTCTTTAGACTGTCAGGGTTGTCGGCTTGGTAAACAGGTTCAGTTACCTTATCCTCATAACGAGACTTTGTCTCGGCGTCCTTTTGACCTTGTTCACTCTGATGTCTGGGGTCTAGCTCCCTTTGTCTCAAAGGGAGGCCATCGCTACTATATTATCTTTATAGATGATTTTTCTTGACACACGTGGATATATTTCATGTCTTCTCGTAGTGAGGTCTTATCTATCTATAAGTGTTTTGCTGCCATGGTTCACACTCAGTTCTCTACGCCTATTCGTGTGTTCCGTGCTGACTCTGCTGGAGAGTATATCTCCAAGATGTTGCGTGGATTTCTCGTTGAGAAGGGTACTCTTGCTCAGTTCTCTTGTCCTGGTGCTCATGCTCAGAATGGCGTGGCTGAGCGCAAGCATCGTCACCTTCTTGAGACGGCTCGTGTGATGATTATTGCCGTCTCTCTTCCGCCTCACTTTTGGGCTGAGGCTGTCTCCACTTCCACGTATCTCATCAACCTTCAGTCGTCCACTGCTTTGTAGGGTGGAGTTCCTTTCGAGTGTCTCTTTGATCGTTCTCCCGCTTACTCGACGCTTTGTTTGTTTGGTTGTGTTTGCTATGTTCTTCTTGCCCCTTGTGAACGCACCAAACTATCCGCTCAGTCAGTTGAGTGTGTCTTCTTAGGTTATAGCGATGAGCATAAGGGCTACCGTTGTTGGGATCCTGTCGGTCGTCGGATGCGTATTTCTCGGGATGTGACTTTTGATGAGTCTCGTCCCTTCTACCCGTGTCCATCTTCCTCAACTTTTGCAGTAGAGGATATATCTTTCCTCACTTTTCCTAACACACCGATCACTCCCATTGAGCCCTTGCCCATTGTCCTACTGCCCTTGCTTCTCCACCTGTTGTAGATTCGACGCCATCATCTCCCATGGTTTCCTCCCACTTGTCACAGGATTCTGCACCTTCATCTCCGGTGTCTTCTTCGTCACTTTCGCCTACTCCGGAGATCCCTCCTCGTATTCTTCCATCTTTTCCTCAGTATTATACTGGTCGTTCACGTAATGTGGATGCGTCTACTGATGTCTCGTCCTCCTCGTCTCAGCCTACCTATGGCTTGCGTCCTCGTCCGCTTCCTCCTGTTGATCGCCTTGGTTTTTCAACCACTGGTGCTGCTGTTCTTGAGCCGACTTCTTATCGTGAGGCTATTGTTCATCCTGAATGGCAGTTTGCGATGGCAGAGGAGATTGCTGCTCTTGAACGCACCGGTACATGGGATCTTGTTTCTCTTCCTCCAGGTGTCCGTCCCATCACTTGTAAGTGGGTCTACAAGGTTAAGACTCGCTCTGATGGTTCTCTTGAGCGTTACAAAGCTCGTCTTGTGGCTCGTGGCTTTTAGTAGGAGCATGGTTGTGATTACGATGAGACTTTTGCTCTTGTGGCCCATATGACCACTATTCGTACCCTTCTTGCCGTGGCCTCTGCACGCCACTGGTCTGTATCTCGGCTTGATGTTAAGAATGCCTTTTTTAATGGTGAGCTGCGTGAGGAGGTATACATGCAGCCACCACCTAGGTATTTTGTTCATGGTGGCATGGTATGTCGTCTTCGTCGCTCTCTCTATTGCCTTAAGCAAGCCCCCCGCGCCTGGTTTGAGCGTTTTGCCTCTGTGGTGACTGTCGCTGGATTTTTAGCGAGTGCTCATGATCCAGCATTGTTTGTCCATCTTTCACCTCGTGGTCGGACTCTTCTTCTGCTCTGTGTCGATGACATGATTATCACTTGTGACGACCCCGAGTATATTGTCTTTGTAAAGGCCCGTCTTAGTGAGCAGTTTCTTATGTTTGATCTTGGACCTCTTCACTACTTTCTTGGGGTTGAAGTCTCTTCTACCTCGGATGGCTTTTTATATCTCAAGAAAAGTATATACATGATCTTCTTGCTCGTGCTGCTCTTACTGATGAGCGCATTGTTGAGACTCCCATGGAGCTCAATGTTCACCTCCATGATACTGATGGTGACCCCTTGCCTGATCCGACGTGTTATCATCATCTTGTTGGGAGTCTTGTCTATCTAGCTGTCACTCGTCCAGATATCTCTTATCTGGTTCATATTCTGAGTCAGTTTGTCTCTGCTCCCACTTCGGTTCACTATAGTCACCTCCTTCGTGTTCTCCGATATCTTCGGGACACGATCTCTCACCGTCTATTCTTTCCTCTCTCTAGTTCATTACAACTTTAGGCCTATTCGAATGCTTGATAACCCACAAGTATAGGGGATCGCAACAGTTTTCGAGGGTAGAGTATTCAACCCAAATTTATAGATTCGACACAAGGGGAGCCAAAGAATATTTGCAAGTATTAGCAGTTGAGTTGTCAATTCAACCACACCTGGAGATTAAATATCTGCAGCAAAGTGATCAGTAGCACGGTAATATGATAGTTTGATAGCAGTGGTAACAGTAGTAGTAACGGTAATAGTGATAGTAAATGTTTTGTAGCAAGTGTAACAGTGACAACAGCAGTAGTAACTTAGCAAGAACAATATGTGGAAAACTCGTAGGCATTGGATCGGTGAATTCGTTGGATGATATTCATCATATAACAGTCATAACCTAGGGCGACATAGAACTAGCTCCAGTTCATAAATATAATGTAGGCATGTATTCCGTAAATAGTCATACGTGCTTATGGAAAAGAACTTGCATGACATCTTTTGTCCTACCCTCCCGTGGCAGCGGGTCCATAAGGAAACTAAGGGATATTAAGGCCTCCTTTTAATAGAGAACCGGAACAAAGCATGAACACATAGTGAATACATGAACTCCTCAAACTACGGTCATCACCGGAAAGTATCCCAACTATTGTCACTTTGGGGTTTATGGATCATAACACGTAATAGGTGCATATGACTTGCAAGATCGGATCAAGAACATAGATATAATGGTGAAAACATAAACGGTTCAGATCTGAAATCATGGCACTCGGGCCCTAGTGACAAGCATTAAGCATGGCAAAGTCATAGCAACATCAATCTCAGAACATAGTGGATACTAGGGATCAAGCCCTAACAAAACTAACTCGATTACATGATGAATCTCATCCAACTCCTCACCGACCAGCGAGACTACAAAGGAATTACTCACTCCCGGTGGGGAGCATCATGGAATTGGCGATGAAGGAGGGTTGGTGACGACGAAGACCGAAGATTCCCCTCTCCGGAGCCCCAAATGGGCTCCAGATCTAGCCTCCCGATGAAGAACAGGAGGTGGCGGTGGCTCCGTCTCGTGAAACGCGATAAAACTTCTTATCCTATTTCTCTCTCTGAAAATAGGTATTTATGGAGTTGGAATTGGGGTCAGGGGGCCATGAGGTGACCACAACCCACCAGGGCGCGCCTGGAGGGGGTGGCGCGCCCTGGTGTATCGTGCCCAGCCAGGGCACCCCCTCCGGTGGCTCTTGGTTCCAGTATTTTTCTTTTATTCCGAAATAAATCTCCAAAAAGTTTCGTCCAATTATGAGAACTTTTATTTCTGCACAAAACAACACCATGGTAGTTCTACTGAAAACAACGTCAGTCCGGGTTAGTTTCATTCAAATCATGCAAATTAGAGTCCAAAACAAGAGGAAAAGCGTTAGGAAAAGTAGATACGGCGGAGACGTATCAACTCCCCCAAGCTTAACCCATTGCTTGTCCTCAAGCAATTCAGTTGACAAACTGAAAGTGAAAAAGAAAAACTTTTACAAACTCTTTTGTTCTTGTTTACATAAGTATGCTTAAGTAGCACCCAGGTTTTCAGCAGAGATCATGACTAACCATGTCAACAATAACTCTTATAAATTATATTAACTCATATCAATGGCATAATCAACTAGAGAGTAATAATAAAATAACTCAAGTGCCAACACTTTGTCAAAACGGTCATGATATAATATGACAACAGTGGTATCTCGCTAGCCCTTTCCGAGACCGCAAAACATAAATGCAGAGCACCTCCAAAGTTCAAGCAGCGACTAAACATTGTAATTCATGGTAGAAAAGATCCAGTCATGATGCATCCAACATGAACTATACGTAATGCATGAGGAGGACAATAGTGCTCTCAGATCTGGCGCTTATTTGAGAAGGTGATGACTCAACATAAAAGTAAATAGATAGCCCCTTCGCAGAGGGAAGCAGGGATTTATAGAGGTGCCAGAGCTCAAAGCTTAAATCAGAGATAAATATAATTTTGGGAGGTGCACCCTTCCTGTCAACGTTACGGCCAAGAGTTATCAATATCTTCCATGCAAAACACATTAGCGGCGGTTCCCAAGTGGTGAAAGTAAAGGTTTACTCCCCCTCCACCAACAAACACACTCCACGGCTAGCCGAATCCACGGGTACCGTCCATACCAACAATATTCCTGGGGGAGTTTTGTTTAATTATTTGCAAGTTTTGATTTCGGGACTGGGAATCCCTATTACCGCCCCTCTTGTGCAAGGACGAGTGAATAAACACTCATCATGAGAATAACCCGCTTAACATGGAAGATAATGACTGATACGTCTCTGTCGTATCTATAATTTTTGATCGTTTCATGCCAATATTATACAACTTTCACATATTTTTGGCAACATTTTATATGATTTATTGGGCTAACATATTGATCCAGTGCCCAGTGCCAGTTCCTGTTTGTTGCATGTTTTTTGTTTCGCAGAATATCCATATCAAATAAAGTCCAAACGCGATAAAAATTTATGAAGAATTATTTTGGAATATATGTGATTTTTGTGAGTTGGAATCAACGCAAAATGAGGCCCACAGCCCCCACAGTACACCAGGGCGCGCTGTGGTGGGTTGTGGTCACCTCGTAAGTCGGTTGGAGCTCTACTTCGGGCGCAAGGAAGCTTATATCCGGAAAAAATCGTGTTAAAATATCAGCGCAATCGGAGTTACAGATCTCCAGGAATATAAGAAACGGTTTCGGCCAGAAAACAAGGAGGCGAAACAGAAGAGAACAGAGAGGGAGATCCAATCTCGGAGGGGCTCCTGCCCCTCCGCCGCCATGAAGGCCATGGACCAGAGGGTGAACTCTCCTTCCATCTAGGGGGGAGGCTGATAACGCACAAGTGTAGGGGATCGTTTGTAACTTTTTTTGATAAATAAGAGTGTCGAACGCAACAAGGAGCTAAAGGTAGAACAAATATTCCCTCGAGTTTTATCGACCACCGATACAACTCTACGCACACTTTAACGTTTGCTTTACCTAGAACAAGTATGAAACTATTTTGTAGGTGATATGATAGTTTGCACGAATAAAAGTAGAAGTACTTTGCAGGAATAAAACTACGAGTAATATGCAAGATAATAAAAGTTAGTTGTTTAGTAGAAAGCTTTTGTCAAACAAGAAGGTTATTTGTCCCTAGGCAATTGATAACTAGACCAGTAATCATTATTGCAATTTTATATGTGGGAGAGGCATGAGCTAACATACTTTCCGTACTTGGATCATATGCACTTATGATTGGAACTCTAGGAAGCATCCGCAACTACCAAAGATCATTAAGGTAAAACCCAACCATAGCATTAAGTATCAAGTCCTCTTTACTCCCATACGCAACAACCCACCTACTCGGGTCTGTGCTTCTGTCACTCACGCCACCCACCATAAGCAAATCATGAACATATTGCAACACCCTACAGTGGGGATCCCTCATGTTTGCGCGACACGGAGGGCACCATAGGACAGCAAAAAATAATACATACAACTCATACCAACCACGATCATCAATTAGCCCATAGGACAAAACGGATCTACTCAAACATCATAGGATAGCCACATAGCATTGGGGTATAATATATGGAGTTGAGCACCATGTTTAAGTAGGGATTACAACGGGGAAGAAAGGTGTTACACCGCTGCATAGAGGGGGAGAGAGTTGGTGTTGACGGCGATGAAGTTGTTGGTGTAGATCGCCGTCACGATGATTGCCCCGGCAGCGTTCCGGCGCCACCGGGAGAGAGGGGGAGAGATCACCCCTCCTTATTCTTCTTCTTCTTCCTTGGCCTCCCCCCTAGATGGGAGGAGAGTTCCCCCTCTGGTCCGTGGCCTCCATGGCGGCGGAGGGGCATGATCCCCTCCGAGATTGGATCTCCCTCTCTGTTCTGTTCTGTTTCGCCCTTTTTTTTCTAGCCGAAAACCGTTTCTTATATTCCCGAAGATCCATAACTCCGATTGCACTGAGATTTTAACTCGATTTGTTTCCGGATATAAGCTTCCTTGCACCTAAATTAGAGCTCCAACCGACTTACGAGGTGACCACAACCCATCACCACGCGTCTGGGCCCTAGGGCGCGCCCTGGTGTCTCATGGTGGCTGTGGGCCTCCTTTTGCGTTGATTCTACCTCCCAAAAATCTCAAATATTCCAAAATAATTCTCCGTAAATTTTTATCGCGTTTGGACTACGTTTGATATGGATATTCTGCGAAACAAAAAACATGCAACAAACAGGAACTGGCATTGGGCACTGGATCAATATGTTAGTCCAATAACCATATAAAATGTTGCCAAAAATATGTGAAAGTTGTATAATATTGGCATGAAACAATAAAAAATTATAGATACGACGGAGACGTATCAACATCCCCAAGCTTAAGTCCTGCTCGTCCTCGAGTAGGTAAATGATAAAAAAGATAATTTTTGATGTGGAATGCTACCTAGCATAATCTTGATCATATATCTAATCATGGTATGAATATTAAGACATGAGTGATTCAAAGCAATAGTTTATAATTTGACATAAAGACATTAATACTCAGGCATCCCAACAAACAATCATGTCTTTCAAAATATCAAGGCTAAAGGACGCTATCCCTACAAAATCGTATAGCCTTGTCATGCTCTGTCTTCTTAACACAAAGTATAAATCATGTACTACCCCGGTGTCAGCCAAGCAATTGGTTCATACTTTTTAACGCGCTTCAGCGTTTTCAACTCTCACGCAATACATGAGCGCAAGCCATGGATATAGCACTATGGGTGGAATAGAATGCAGCGGTAGACATTAATATAGAGAAGACAAAAAGGAAGATAGTCTCACATCGAAGTGGCTAATCAACGGGCTATGGAAATGCCCATCAATTGATATCAATGCGAGGAGTAGGGATTGCCATGCAACGGATGCACTAAGAGCTATAAGTGTATGAAAGCTCAAACTGAAACTAAGTGGGTGTGCATCTAACTCTATAATGAGAAATTCCCACTAGTATATGAAAGTGACAACATAGGAGACTCTCTATATGAAAAACATGGTGCTACTTTGAAGCACAAGTGCGGAATTAGCATGCCCCTTCTCTCTATGTCTCTCATTTTTTCTTTTTTCTTCTTCTTCCTTTTTTCTTTTTATATTTGTCTGGAGCCTCATCCCGACTTGTGGGGGAAGCATAGTTTCCATCATCCTTTCCTCACTGGGAAATGCTCTAATAATGAATAATGATGATCATCACACTTCTATTTACTTACAACTCGATAGTAGAACAAAGTATGACTCTATATGAATGCCTCTGGCAGTGTACCAGGATGTGCAATGATCTAGCGTAGCAAAGATATCAAAAAACGGACAAGCCATGGAAACATCATGCTAGCTATCTTACGATCATGTAAAGCAATATGACAAGGAATGCTCAAGTCATCAAAACGGAAGCGGTGGAAGTTGCATGGCAATATATCTCGGAATGGCTATGGGAATGCCATAATAGGTAGGTGTGGTGGCTGTTTTGAGGAAGATATAATAAGGCTTATGTGTGATACAACGTATCATATCACGGGGTTTGGATGCACCGGCGAAGTTTGCAATGACTCTCGAGGTGAGAAAGGGCAATGCACGGTACCGTAGAGGCTAGCAAATTGCGAAAAGGTAAGAGTGCGTATAATCCATGGACTCACATTAGTCATACAGAACTCACATACTTATTGCAAAAGTTTATTAGCCCTCGAAGCAAAGTATTACTACGCATGCTCCTAGGGGGGAGGTTGGTAGGAGTTAACAATCGTGCGCCCCCGACCTTCACACAAAGATAGACAATCAAGGATAAATTGTGCTCCAACTTCCTGGCATAATGGGAGACTATACGTGCATGCTTCGGGAATCACAAACCTTAACACCAATATCTTACTAAACACGATCATCCACCAGTACCTCCCACATATTATCATCTCTATATCACAAAACTATTGCAAGGAATCAAATATATCATATTCAGTGATCCATTAGTTTTATGTATGATTTTATGACTAACCATGCAAATGACCAATTCCCGTTGACTCTCTAAATAGATATAAGTGAAGCAAGAGAGTTTAATTCTTTCTACAAAATACCATGCTAATAAATATAAGTGAAGCAAAAGAGCATTCTACAAATAATGGTTTTCTATGTGAAGAGAAACAGGCAATCCAAACTTCAAATGATATAAGTGAAGCACATGAAGCATTCTATAAAGCCATACTCAAACGATATAAGTGAAGCGCGATGAGAATTCTATAAATCAACCATGGACTATCTCATACCAGCATGGTGCATAAAAGAAAAGTGAAAACTAAACAAAAAAAGACGCTCCAAGATTTACACATATCACATGAACGAAACGAAAACGAAAACATACCGATACTTGTTGAAGAAAGATGGGATGCCTTCCGGGGCATACCCAAGCTTAGACGCTTGAGTCTCCTTAGATATTTACTTGGGGTGCCTTGGGCATCCCCAAGCTTTAACTCTTACCTCTCCTCCTTCTCCTCATGTCGAGACCTCCTCGATCTTTGAACACTTCATCCACACAAAACTTAACAGAAAACTGGTGAGATCCGTTAGTATAATAAAGCAAATTACTACTTTAAGTACTGTTGCAAACCCATTCATATTTTATATTTGCATTATCCCTGCTGTATTATAACTTCTCCATGGCTTATACCACCGATAAAATCGATAGTTTCATCAAAACAATGCATCAAAAACAGAATATGTCTTAAACAGGACAGTCTGTAGTAATCTGAACTTTAACCATACTTCTGTAACTCCAATTTTTTTGAAAAATTAGGAAGAAATAAATGTTTTGTATAGCAATACTGTGTAAAAATTTCAGAAACTTTTGACGTTCCAGTAAAAAATGTAAATTAACGCACTATAGCCAAATTTTATGTTTTTACACCGCACATACCAACAAGCAATCTAATCATCCTGAAGGCAAATCTTGGCACATTATTTTTATAATACAATGGATTCGTACAAGGGGATAATTACTTTTGGTGAAAAGTTTCTGTGATTCAAGATTCACAAAGTTTCCATGGGCATGAACAAATTTCAAGGAATTCCCCCACTTTCACGATGTTCGTCTCTCTCACTTTCACTTTTCTTTTTGTGAAGTTTTAGGTTCCCCTCTATTTTTTTTGTTTTTAAACTTTATAAAAGCACTCAACAGAATAAAATGACTCTCTAAAACTTCTGGGTTGTCTCCCTGGCAGCGCTTTCTTTAAAGCCATTAAGCTAGGCATAAAGTGCTCAAGTAATGGATCCACCCGGATCCCAAGGTATATCAAAGCCAATTTTAATTAACAATGATTTGTAATTTAGTAATGAGCACAAAGCAACATATATCATGAAATGACGAAGTCTAACTCTCTTCCTATGCATCGACATGTCATAAAAGAACAATTCATGCACATCAAGTAAAGGCCAATGTATAGTATAAACAGTTTCTTGCAATTTTATCGTATTGGAAACATAAAGAGGTGGAGATGTAGTTCCTCTCTCATAATAATTGCAAGTAGGAGTAGCAAGCACATGCATATTATATTTATCAAAATCATCATGTGTAGTAGCAAAACGCAACCCATCAATATAATCCTTAATAAGAGCAAACTTCTCCGATATAGTGTAGCTGGGAGAATTCAAAAAGATAATAGGACTATCATGTGTGGGTGCAATAGCAACAATTTCATTCTTAACATAAGGAACTATAGCAAGTTCATCTCCATAAGCATAATTCATATTGGCATCTTGGCCACAGGCATAGCAAGCATCAAGTTAATCAAAAAGGGATATTTTAAACGAATCCACGGGATCATAGCAATTATCATAGCATTCATCCTTCGGTAAGCACGAAGGGAAATTAAATAATGTATGAGTTGAAGATTTACTCTCATTAGAAGGTGGGCACGGGTAGCTAATCCGCTCTTCCTCCTTTTGTTCTTCGCTCTCCTCCTCATCTTTTTCATCTAATGAGCTCACAATTTCAGCAACTTCCTCTTCCATAGATTCCTGCAAAATATTATTCTCTTCTTGGACAGAGGAGGAGTCCTCAATATATTCTTTAACATAAGCATTGGAAGCATAGTTTTCATAGCAGTATTTAAGTATGGCAAAATTTTCAGATTTGTAAAGAGTAGCATCATACTTTTCAATCAAAGAAGCAATTTCAAAGGCACCCTTAAAAGCAACAAATTCTTCAATTTGTTCAATATCATAGTAATTATAAACACCCTTGGCATAAGAAGATACGATTCCATTATGCTTAAACTCACATTGGAAGAAAAGGTGTTTCTTAGGGTCTTCGGAACAACACGTAAAATCATGTATTACGCATAAATTCAAAGCATAGCAATACAAATTATTAATATGATGCCACAAAAGTTTCCCTTTTTAAGATAAGCGGTGTCACACAAAATAAGCGTGCTCATTTAAAGATTTTCCATCAACTAAGCTAGTTGGGGTTTCAGCACGAGCACAAAGGGATCAAAGATTATCCAAGTAATATTCTCGATAGTACGGAACACTAGTGGTTCCTCAACTTTTGGAGCAGCAAGTACATCTAATTTTTTTGGTATTTTGCGTTTCCTACCCATATCTAAAGATAGAAAACAAGAGCACAAAATAAAAACTACTTAGTGACAAAGAAAACAAGCACACACGAGAATATTTACCCCACGCTATTGCTCCCCGACAACGGCGCCAGAAAAAGGTCTTGCTAACCCACAAGTGTAGGGGATCGTTTGTAGCCTTTTTCGATAACTAAGAGTGTCGAACCCAACGAGGAGCTAAAGGTAGAACAAATATTCCCTCAAGTTCTATCGACCACCGATACAACTCTACGCACACTTTAACGTTTGCTTTACCTAGAACAAGTATGAAACTATTTTGTAGGTGATAGGATAGTTTGCACGAATAAAACTAGAAGTACTTTGCGGGAATAAAACTACGAGTAAATTGCAAGATAATAAAAGTTAGTTGTTTAGTAGAAAGCTTTTGTCAAACAAGAAGGTTATTTGTCCCTAGGCAATTGATAACTAGACCGCTAATCATTATTGCAATTTTATATGAGGGAGAGGCATGAGCTAACATACTTTCCGTACTTGGGTCATATGCACTTATCATTGGAACTCTAGCAAGAATCCGCAACTACCAAAGATCATTAAGGTAAAACCCAACCATAGAATTAAGTATCAAGTCCTCTTTACTCCCATACGCAACAACCCACCTACTCGGGTCTGTGCTTCTGTCACTCACACCACCCACCATAAGAAAATCATGAACATATTGCAACACCCTACAGCGGGGATCCCTCACGTTTGTGCGACACAAAGGGCACCATAGGAGAGCACCAAAATAAAACATACAACTCATACCAACCACGATCATCAATTAGCCCATAGGATAAAACAAATCTACTCAAACATCATAGGATAGCCACATATCATTGGGAAATAATATATGGAGTTGAGCACCATGTTTAAGTAGAGATTACAGCGGGGAAGAGAGGTGTTACACCGCTGCATACAAGGGGAGAGAGTTGGTGTTGACGACGGCGAAGTTGTTGGTGTAGATCGCCATCACGATGATTGCCCCGGAGGCGTTCCGGCGCCACCGGGAGAGAGGGGGAGAGAGCCCCCCTCCTTCTTCTTCTTCCTTGGCCTCCCCCCTAGATGGGAGGAAAGTTCCCCCTCTGGTCCATGGTCTCCATGGCGGCGGAGGGGCAGGAGCCCCTCCGAGATTGGATCTCCCTCTCTGTTCTCTTCTGTTTCGCCCTTTTTTTCTGGCCGAAAACCGTTTCTTATATTCCCAGAGATCCGCAACTCCGATTGCGCTGAGATTTTAACATGATTTGTTTCCAGATATAAGCTTCCTTGCGCCCGATGTAGATCTCGAACCGACTTACGAGGTGACCACAACCCATCACCACGCGCTTGGGCCCTAGGGCGCGCCCTGGTGTCTTGTGGTGGCTGTGGGCCTCCTTTTGCGTTGATTCCACCTCCCACAAATCACAAATATTCCAAAATAGTTATCCATAAATTTTTATCGCGTTTGGACTTCGTTTGATATGGATATTCTGCGAAACAAAAAACATGCAACAAAGAGGAACTGACACTGGGCACCAGATCAATATGTTAGTCCAATAAATAATATAAAATGTTGCCAAAAATATGTGAAAGTTGTATAATATTGGCATGAAACAATCAAAAATTATAGATACGACGGAGACGTATCAGAGGCCAAGGCAGAAGAAGGAGGGGGGCTCTCTCCCCCTCTCTCTCGGTGGCGTCGGAACGCCGCCAGGGCAATCATCGTGACGACGATCTACACCAACAACTTTGTCGCCGTCAACACCAACTCTCCCCCCCTCTATGCAGTGGTGTAACACCTCTATTCCCCACTATAATCTCTACTTAAACATGGTGCTCAACTCCATATATTATTTCCCAGTGATATGTGGCTATCCTATGATGTTTGAGTAGATCCGTTTTGTCCTATGGGCTAATTGATGATCGTGGTTGGTATGAGTTGTATGTTTTATTTTGGTGCTGTCCTATGGTGCCCTCCGTGTCGCGCAAACGTGAGGGATCCATGTTGTAGGGTGTTGCAATATGTTCATGATTTGCTTATGGTGGGTGGCGTGAGTGACAGAAGCACAGACCCGAGTAGGTGGGTTGTTGCGTATGGGAGTAAAGAGGACTTGATACTTAATGCTATGGTTGGGTTTTACCTTAATGATCTTTCATAGTTGCGGATGCTTGCTAGAGTTCCAATCATAAGTGCATATGACCCAAGTACGGAAAGTATGTTAGTTCATGCCTCCCCCTCATAGAAAATTGCAATAATGATTACCGGTCTAGTTATCAATTGCCTAGGGACAAATAACCTTCTTGTTTGACAAAAGTTTTATACTAAACAACTAACTTTTATTATCTTGCAATTTGCTCGTAGTTTTATTCCCGCAAAGTACTTCTAGTTTTATTCATGTAAACTATCCTATCACCTACAAAATAGTTTCATACTTGTTCTAGGTAAAGCAAACGTTAAAGTGTGCGTAGAGTTGTATCGGTGGTCGATAGAAATTGAGGGTATATTTGTTCTACCTTTAGCTCCTCGTTGGGTTCGACACTCTTATTTATCAAAAAAGGTTACAAACGATCCCCTACACTTGTGGATTATCACTGACCGCCCCTTGTCGCTCCATGAGCGGTCCAGGCACACAAAACAGATGTTCATTTGAAATTTTAGAGGTGGCACATGCAAATTTACTTGGAACAGCAGGGTAATACCACATATAGGTAGATATAGTGGACTCATCTGGAATAACTTTGGTTTAAGAATTTTGACACACAAGCAGTATTCCCGCTTAGTACAGGTGAAGGCTAGCAAATAGGTTGAGAAGCGGTCAGCTAGAGAGCAAAAAAAACGGTCATGAACATGCGTTATGCATAATCAACATTGAATACTAGCATGAGTAGGATATGAACACCATGAACATAAACATCGTAGAGGCTATGTTGGTTTTGATTCAACTACATGCGTGAACATGTGCCAAGTTAAGCCACTTGAAACATTCAGAGGAGGATACCATATCATCATACTACATCACAACCATTTTAATGCATGTTGACATGCAAGATAAATCATTATCCACTCCTAGCTACTTAAGCATGGCATGAGCAACTATAATCTCTAATTGTCATTGCAAACATGTTTGATCATAATATGCTGAATCATGGATACTAGGTTAAACACATTTACAAAAACAAAAACAAGTTGAGTTCATACCCGCTTCTCTCTGCCACAATCACTTCATCAAATATCGTCATTATTTCCTTTCACTTGCACGACCGAATGATATAAAAATAATAACAGTGCAAGAGTGTCGTGGACTAAGCTGGAATCTGCAAACATTTTATTCAAAAGGAGAAGACAAAGTAATTTGGGCTCTTTGTTAGATTAACAATAATGCATATGAGAACCACTCAACATTTTTATCGTGGACTTCTTCTTGGTACGACTCAAATAAAAGGAAAAGAATTTCAGATAAACACATTGAAATATTTTTTAGGTTTTTTGTTTTTTCTTAAAGAAAGCAAATCAAAGAAGGAAAAAAAAGACGAGAAAAATTATTTACACGGGAAAACTCCCAACAAGTAAAAGAAGAAACGAGAAATCTTTTTGGGTTTTCTTTTGCTACTACAATTAATTTAAACTAGAAAGAAAAACCGAAAAGAAGCAAGAAATATTTTTGGATTTTCTCAAAGTTTTTCAAACACGCAAGAAGAAAGCAAGAAAATAAATCTAGCAAGGATAATACAATGAAAAAGTGTAGACACCGACAACTGGAATGAAATGTGTAGACTTGAATATAAGGTCGATGGAAATACGTACTCCCCCAAGCTTAGGCTTTTGGCCTAGCTTGGTAATCACCATCCGCAGCCTGGATAATAGTCCGAGTGATAGCCCACCGAGGCTCTTAGTGCAGCCTCCTCAGCCCTTCTGGCAGCTTTGACCTCCGCATTATACGCGCGGGCCTCGCTCTCAAGAATGTAGTATCTTCTCTTACTGTGATAATCAAAGAGAGCAGGAGCAGGCAAGACAATAGGTACAATGGGATCTTTATCGAACCTCAAGTTGTAAGTATAATTAGTGACTGTGCCCTTAAGGAACTTATGACATTTCATGGCCTCAAAGTCTAAGTACTGAGTAGGTAAAATGGGATAGTTAGGCCAAGGTGATACACGTAGCTCGTTAGCTACACGGGAGGCATAGATCCCACCATAAAAGTGACCACTAGTAGCGTTGTGTTGCAATCTCCATGCAATGATTGCTCCAAGATTATAACGTTTAATTCCTGTTATAGCAGTGTGTATAAGACTCAAATCAGGGGCACACAGTGTGCTGCAATCTTGCTTGCCTACGATGCATTTGGCATTAAAGAGTGCAAAGTAGTGTATAGATGGAAAATGGATGCTTTTTATTCTACCTTGTGTCACTCCTCTATCTTCACCGTAGCAAAGATTAATCAAAAATGACTCATACTCAGATTTTGGTGGTTCGTCTAGCGAACCCCAATATGGAATTTTGCACGCTTCACAGAACACATCTAAAGGCATGGTAAATGGATGGTCATAAAGGTTAAATGAAACTCTAGACTCACGAGGAAAATATTTAAATTTCTTTGTGAATGTTTTTGTGAGGTCGAGATGTTGAATGCACTCATCTGCGATGAAGGGTGCAAGTTCTGCGTTGTGGATAAATTTCTCGAATTCCTCCTTGATACCCGCACCTACCATGAATTCGTTACATGGCCATAAGCATGATTTGGTAGCGGCATCCCGCATCGAGCATGCACTTGGCTCAACATAAGACCGTTGTATTGAGCCACTACTCGATGATGCCTCCGAGGACTTTCTCCTCAAAGAACTCATTCCAAAGAAATTCATTTTATTCGCGTACAAATTTCTGGAAAAAAATTGGGTCCCAAAATATTTGTCAACAAAACTTCGTAAGATTGATAGCAACTACTCCTAAGGACGCCTAGAGGCCATATTAAGCATTCAAACTACTTAGAACTCTAAGAATTCAACATGCAAGCCCATCTATAGCAGCACCAAGAGTAGCTAATTATTCTAAAAATAAACAACCAAATCAAAAACTAATTGGAGCAATGGAGGAGTCACATACCAAGTAGCAATCCCCAAAAACAGTTTCAGAAACGGAGTTTCGAGCAAAGAGATCGAAATCCGCGGGTTTGAGAGCAAGAACACGAGAGAGAGAGCTATGGTAATTTTATCTGGAGGTGGGAGATGGAATGGGCTAAAGAGATAAGTGAGGGGACCCACGTGGGGACCACAACCCACCAGGGCGCTCCTGGGGTTGCTGGCGCGCCCTGGTGTCTCGTGGACACCAGGTGCACCCCCCTCTGATGTTATTTGCACCAGACATTCAGAAATATTCAGAAAAAATCGTGTTAAAATTTCAGGACATTCTGAGAACTTTTATTTTTGGGTCATTTTTATTGCACGGAGAAATCAGAAAACAGGATAAACCTGGCACTTTATTTTATATGACTAAGAAGAATAGAAAGCAAAAGGTGGGAGCAGAAGGTTGTGCTTGTGCCTACTAGATTCATCAACTTCATACCTCTCAAAAATGATCCATTAATAAGGTTGATCAAGTCTTATTAACAACCACTTTCAATTAGCATGAAACTGAAGAATTTTCGTAACACTAAGTTACCTCAACGGGGATATGCATATCCCCAACAATAAGTATGTCATATTTCTTTTTGGCAGTAGGTAGAGGTAGTTGAAAACTTCCAATAGTGAGTGATGAGGATGCCTACTATGGGTAGGGTCACAGGCCTGACATCTAGGGCCCACCTGTGGTCCCTCAATGTCATTAAAGCCCCTGGGCTAAAGACGCATTCAGATGCATATGGCCATTCACTCGGATTATTCAAGCCACTCGGACTACCACGGCGCCACTCGGTCAGATAGGAGCTCAGGCGACCCAAAAGACATAGCGTTCGTGGAACTTGAATAGTCACTCGTTATGAAGTTAATTCCCCGTTACCAGTAACGCCTTAGTTAATCAGCCGTTCTTGTAACGCAGCTTTCATTAGCATTTATTGCCCTAATGATGGCTCTCGGCCGGTGGTGGCGTACTCTATATAAGCCACCCCTGGGCTCCAGTGCAAGGGTTCCGACCCCGTGTAATCTTCTACCACCCATAAGCAAACTCCAAAGCCTCCGGGCTCGAGACGTAGGGCTTTTATCACTTCCGAGTGAGGCCTGAACTCGTACACGTCTGAGTGCACACTTGCGCCGTAGCTAGACTTTGCCCCTCCTTTCGTACCCCTAGTACTATTGTCAGGTTCATTCCCATGACAGTTGGCGCCTACCGTGGGGCTGCGCGTCTAGCGAAATCCGGCGCAGGTGGAATTTCCACTTTTCCGATCATCATGAACACGTTCGGCGGCGAGATCCTTTTCGGTTCCCTCAGCTGCACCGTCGATGATTCGGCGTGGCTGCAGGAAGCGCCACTGGATGCTGAGGCGCTGCCCGCCCGAGGCGCGGTGCATTTCAGCGCGACGACGTTCGGAGTCTTCCTCCGACAACCATCTACGCCTTATCGACCGGCTTCTCCAACTCGCGTCACGGCTTGTCGCAGGCGCTCCGGGCGCTCACGGCTGCAGCGCTGGATCAAGCTCGCTGTGGCGGCTCAAGCCGCGGTCCAGGAAGTGACCGCACTCGACGCCGATGAGTCCGTCCACTGCCTTTTTCCGTCATCAGATGACGAGTCTTCTGGTGCGGTCGAGCGCGAGAGCAGCGGAGATGCAACGGAGGTCCTGATGGCTGGCCCGGCCCGAGGCGCAGCTCCTCCTGGGCATTCTGCGGGGGATACCCGCGATCGAGACGGCGACCACAACAATGCTAGCTCCGATGGCTACGTTCCCCGACCCCTCACTCGGGAGCAGCGGGAGGAAATCAGGCACAAGAACGATCAGGTTCTTCTCACTCCCATCGCGGGAACTACCCCGGACGAGATATCCCGGGAGGCTGCGCGCCAGGCCACCTTGGCTGAGCGCGAGCGACTCGAGCGGCTCCAACGATCACTCGACGAGCGCGCGGCAAGAGAGCTACCCAGCTCCAGCCATAGTTGCCGTCAGCTGTTCACAAAGGATCGGCCATACACCATCCCGGTGATGCGCACTCCCTTGTTGAATTTGGCCGCGGCCACTCGGATCGCGGATTCAATCCAGCCGTCTGACTCGGCCACTGGCGAGGGCATTCGGCAAATCCAGGCCTTGCTGAAAACCGCCCTGCAGCAAAATTCAGAGGTGTCATAGTCGCACCAGCGCATTCGCAATGAGTCCCCTCGAGCGGACACCGTCCAGTCTGCTCACAGTCCTTTAGCGCCAAGGAAAGACCCGCGAACTCCTCCTCTTCCGGGAGGTCCACACGGAGGACGCGGGCGTGATGACCACGACTTTAGTCGGACCCCTCCGCTGAGAGGCGGCATGCGCGGTCAACATTCATATGACGGAGGCTACCCACTCGGGAGGGATCATGAGCGGAGCCCTGCTCAGCACAGAGGCTACGACGCCGGATCCGACATCACTCAATGAGTGGTTGATCGGAACAGACATGACAGGGACCGAGCGAGCGGCTAGGGAGTTAACGGTCTCGGGTGTTTCAGCAGATACATCCGAGAGGTTGAGATAGCCCCAAATTATCGGTTGGCGACCGGAATTGGGAAGTTCAATGGCGAATCTAAGCCAGAGACTTGGCTCGAGGATTATCGAGTTGCCGTCCAGATTGGCGGCGGCGATGATTTCGTTGCGATGAAGCACCTTCCACTCATGCTGGAAGGATCTGCGCATGCGTGGCTGAATCAGTTGCCCGCCAATTGCATTTATTGTTGGGAAGATTTGGCCCGAGTGTTCGTCAAGACACGTACAGGCGCCCGGGTGGATTGACAGAACTACATCATTGCGTCCAGAAGAGCAACGAGACTCTCCATGAGTACATTCACCGCTGGACCATGTTGCACAACACCGTGGAAAATGTGACTGAACATCAGGCCGTGTGCGCCTTTAAGGCAGGCACTCGGTATCGGGAATTGATCATGAAATTCGGCTGAGCTGGGGATCTGTCCCTCAGTCGAGCCATGGAGATCGCGAACAAGTACGCCAATGGCGAGGAAGAAGACCGCCTCCGTAGCGGCAAAGGATGAGCGGGCAACGCCCCTCAATTGGTAGGCAATGCTGGGAAGAATCTGAAGCGGAAGGCTGCTGCCTCTGGCAAGGCAGAGGTTGCAGCTGTTCAAGGGCAAGGCCAAGGCAAGCCGAAGCCGAAGAAAAAGAAGAAAGAGTGGATTCCCAACAAGAAGTCCGACTCTAAGTCTGACATTCTCGATCAGCCGTGCCAGATTCATACCAAGACGGATGAAGAAGGCAACGTAGTGCTCCCGAAGCACACCACTCGGGAATGTCGCCTGCTCAGGCAGGAGATGGGCACAGAACCCTCGAGTGAAAAAGTTGATGTCGGAGATGATGAAGGTACTTCCGAGTACCCACAAGTTGATAAGGTCCTTGTGATCTTTGCTGACGTTGAAAGCAAGAGGCAGTTGAAGGTTGTCAATCGGGAGGTTAACATGGCAGTTCCGACTGCCACCAAGTACCTCAACTGGATGAAGACACCTGTCACTTTTGACCAGTCCGACCATCCGCCTCACATAGCCACCCCTGGGAGGCAGGCGTTGGTCGTCGACCCGGCAGTGGGTGGCGTCCGACTGTGTAAGGTCCTGATGGATGGAGGCAGCGGACTCAATATCATTTATGCTGATACGCTCAAGGAAATGGGCATCCCGATGTCTCAATTGAGCAAGAGCAACATGCATTTCCACGGGATTGTCCCTGGGAAGAAGGCGGAGTCACTCGGCCAGATCGCTCTGGACGTCGTATTCGGGAGCGAAAAGAATTTCCGAAAGGAAGGGTTAACCTTCGAGGTGGTAGACTTCCGCAGCGCTTATCACGCCATCTTGGGTAGGCCCGCCTACGCGCGTTTCATGGCCAGACCATGTTACGTGTATCTCAAACTCAAGATGCCAGGGCCTAAAGGCGTGACCACAGTGACTGGCGACCGGAAGATTGCCGAAGAGTGCCTCCAGCAGGGCTCCAAGATCGCCAACGAGTAGGTGCTCGCAGTCGAGCTCGAAGGGTACAAGAAAGAAGTGGATACGGCCGATCTGCTCAGGTCAAAGCGGCTGGCTTCAGAATCGGCTTTCCAGTCGGCCGGCAAGACCAAGCATGTCCATGTTCATCCGAGTGACCCAAGTGCTTCTCCGACAAACATCTCCACGTCACTCGGGGAGAAATAGGAAGCCGAGCTCATCCAGTTCCTTCGTGAGAACTGGGACATCTTTGCATGGAAGCCATCTGACATGCCTGGTGTTCCCTGGGAACTGGCTGAGCACCGACTCCGAACCGATCCCAAGGCCAAGCCAGTCAAAGAGTACTTGCGTCGATCTTCTATCGAGAAGCGCATGGCGATTGGTCAAGTGATAGCTCGACTCCTTGCCGCCGAGTTCATTCGCGAGGTTTACCACTTCGAGTGGCTCGCGAATGTCGTTCTGGTGCCGAAGAAGGACAAATCACTCCGTATGTGTATTGACTTCAAGCACCTCAATCGGGCCTGCCCGAAGGATCATTTCCCTTTACCCTGTATAGATCAAATAGTGGACTCTACTGCCGGATGCGAACGTCTGTCATTCCTGGATGCGTACTCCGGGTACCACCAGATCCGAATGTACGGGCCCGATGAAATAAAGACGGCCTTCATCACCCCATTCGGGTGCTTTTGCTATGTCACTATGCCATTCGACCTGAAGAATGCTGGAGCTACTTTCCAGCGCATGATCCAGAAATGCTTGCAAAAGCAGACCAGTTGAAACGTGGAGGCTTATATGGACGATATCGTGGTCAAGTCTAGGAAAGGTTCCGACCTCCTAACTGACCTTGCTGAGACCTTCGAGAACCTACGGCGCTTCGGAATAAAGCTGAATCCAGCTAAGTGCATATTCGGAGTGCCTGCCAGAAAGTTTCTTGGTTTTCTCGTTTCCCAACGAGGGATCGACGCCAATCCGGATAAAATCGGCGCCATAGTCCTAATGAAGCAACCGGAGCGCTTGCACGACGTACAAAGGCTGACAGATTGCCTTGCGGCCCTGAGCCGATTCATCTCAAGGCTCGGTGAGAAGGCACTCTCTCTTTACCGATTGATGAAAAAGTCCGACAAGTTCGAGTGGACTCCTGAAGCGCAAGCCGCGTTTGAAGAACTCAAGGCATTGCTTTCCACCCAGCCGGTGTTAGCTGCTCCGGGTAGCCAGGAACCTTTACTCCTGTACATCACGGCGACCGGCCAAGTGGTGAGCACAGTCCTTGCCGTAGAGCGCGAGGAGTCGGGAAAATCATTCAAGGTCCAAAGACCCATATATTACATCTCAGAAGTGTTGACCCCTTCCAAGCAAAGGTACCCGCACTATCAAAAGCTTGTCTATGGTATTTACCTGACTGCTAAAAAGGTGGTTCACTACTTCCAAGATCACTCGGTCACGGTCATTAGCAACGCTCCCCTGTCGGAGATCTTACATAAAGAGACGTTGCTGGCCGAGTGGCAAAGTGGGCAATTGAGCTCCTTCCGTTGGAGATCAAGTTTGAAGCCAAGAAAGCAATCAAGTCCTAGGCATTGGTTGATTTTATGGCCGAGTGGATCGAGCAAGAGCAGCCATTTTCGAGTGTCCCTAAGCATTGGACTATGTTTTTTGACGGATCCAAGATGCTGAATGGCTCGGGGGTTGGCGTGGTTCTTGTTTCTCCCAAAGGAGACCGGCTGAACTATGTCCTCCAAATCCATTTCGATTCATCAAACAATGAGGCCGAGTACGAAGCCCTCCTGTATGGGCTCCGCATGGCAATATCACTCGGCATTCGTCGTTTGATGGTCTATGGCGATTCGGACCTCGTTGTCAACCAAGTGATGAAAGAGTGGGACATTCAGAGCCCAGCAATGACTGGTTACTGCAACGCGGTCAGTAAGCCGGAGAAGAATTTTGAAGGTTTGGAGCTGCATCACATTCCTCGCGCAAAGAATCAGGCAGCAGACGACCTGGCAAAGATTGGGTCCACTCGGCGAGCAGTCCCTAAGGACATATTCCTTGAACATCTGCGCGCCCCAACAATTGCAGAAGATCCTTTCACAGAGGAGCCCCCACAAGCAGTCGGTCCATCAAATCCGACTGAGGTTGACGTCCCGGCCGTTGTTGATCTAGTCCATGAAATGCTGGTAATCACTCCCGAGTGGACTCAACCCTATTTCGCATACTTGCTCCGGCAAGAACTCCCTGAAGATGAAGAAGAAGCTCGCCGAATCTTCCGTCGATCCAAGTCATTCGAAGTTTTGGGAGACCAGTTATACAAGAAAAGCACTACAAGAGTCACTCAGAAATGCATTTCCCCAGAGGAAGGGCTGCAGATCTTACACGAGATCCACTTGGGAACTTGCGGCCATCACGCGTCCTCTCGGACTTTGGTCGCTAAGGTTTTCCAAGCGGGTTTTTATTGGCCCCGAGCCAATGAAGCAGCAAAGGATTTGGTCGACCTGTGCATCGGGTGTCAGTTCTACAAAAATAAGTCTCACAAACCTGTGTCCGCACTAAAGACGATCCTGCTCACCTGGCCATTTGCAGTATGGGGCCTCGATATGGTCGGTCCTCTGCGGACTGGGACAAGTGGATTTACCCACCTGCTTGTGGCGGTTGACAAGTTCACCAAATGGGTTGAAGCGAAGCCCATCAAAAGCTTAGATTCGGGTACTACCGCCAGTTTCATTCGGCAGATCATCTTCAGATTCGGCGTGCCGCATGACATTATCACAGATAATGGGAAGAACTTCGACTCAGACGAGTTCCGTGAGTTTTGTTTCTCTTAAGGCACTCGGGTTAACTATGCCTCAGTGGCTCACCCGCAGTCGAATGGGCAGGCAGAACGGGCAAATGGAATGATCCTCCAAGGTCTGAAACCTCGATTGATGAGAGACCTGAAGTATGCTGCGGGGGCCTGGGTTGAAGAGCTGCCATCCGTCTTATGGGGCATTCGAACAACCCCGAACCGCTCTACAAACCGCACTCCTTTCTTCATGGTGTACGGATCGGAAGCCGTGTTGCCGAGTGATCTTCAATACAATTCCCCCCGAGTGGAACAATATGATGAAGTTGAACCTGAAGCGGCACATCAAGACGGTCTTGATCTCTTGGAGGAAGAGAGAGAGAGTTGGCCCTCATCAGATCGACGCTCTATCAGCAGGATCTGAGGCATTACCATGACAGACAGGTCAAGGGCCGAGCTTGTCAGGAAGGAGATCTTGTTCTCCGACTGGATCAACAAAGACCCCACAAGCTAGCGCCTCCATGGCAGGGGCTGTATGCAATCTCCAAAGTCTTGCAAAATGGAGCCTACCGGCTCTACAACATCAAAGATGGCGTAGAAGAGGCCCGAACTTGGAACGCGGATCTACTTCGCAAGTTCCACACGTAGAACACGACTACTTTAGTTTGCCATTCCAATAATGAATCCGAGTGATCTCGATGAATAAAGTTTTGTTTCTTTATGTTTTGTTGAAATTTAACTCTTTTCACTCCGGTGAATCAATCTCCTTTATCACCCCCAGTGGGTATAAAATGCTTAGCTGCGACTCTGCATCGCCTAAGTTAAAAAACTGTTTCGAGTGGGACATCCTCCACACTCGGACTCTAAGATGGACAGGACCATCATTACTAAGATGGACAGGACCATCATTGTTCTCACGAACAATTCCGAGTGCGGGTCTCGCCCACACTCGGGGGCTTAGCTGCGACCCCGAGTCGCCTAAGTTAAAAACCGTTTCGAGTGGGACATCCTCCACACTCGGACTCTAAGATGGACAGGACCATCATTACTAAGATGGACATGACCATCATTGTTCTCACGAACAACTCCGAGTGCGGGTCTCGCCCACACTCGGGGGCTTAGCTGCGACCCCGCATCGCCTAAGTTAAAAACCGTTTCGAGTGGGACATCCTCCACACTCGGACTCTAAGATGGACAGGACCATCATTACTAAGATGGACAGGACCATCATTGTTCTCACGAATAACTCTGAGTGCAGGTCTCGCCCACACTCGAGGGCTTAGCTGTGACCCCGCGTCGCCTAAGTTAAAAACCGTTTCGAGTGGGACATCCTCCACACTCGGACTCTAGGATGGACAGGACCATCATTACTAAGATGGACATGACCATTATTACTAAGATGGACAGGACCATCATTGTTCTCACGAACAACTCCGAGTGCGGGTCTCGCCCACACTCGGGGGCTTAGCTGCGACCCAGCGTCGCCTAAGTTAAAAACCGTTTCGAGTGGGACATCCTCCACACTCGGATTCTAAGATGGACAGGACCATCATTACTAAGATGGACATGACCATCATTGTTCTCACGAACAACTCCGAGTGCAGGTCTCGCCCACACTCGGGGGCTTAGCTGCGACCCCGCGTCGCCTAAGTTAAAAACCGTTTCGAGTGGGACTTCCTCCACACTCGGACTCCAAGATGGACATGACCATCATTACTAAGATGGACAGAACCATCATTGTTCTCACGAACAATTCCGAGTGCGGACCTCATCCATACTCGGGGACTTAGTTGCGATACCTCATCGCCTAAGTATAAACATTCAGAAATCAAAGATCGAATAAAGCCAAGTCAAATAAAAACGGCGTCACTCGAAACGAGAGTACGGATAAAGGTTCTGGCGACAGGAGCCTCAGGCTCATTCAAAGTCTTACGGTTACAACTACCACTCGGCATTCCGAGGCAAAAGATTAAAGAGTTTTAAACCCGACGATCACTCGGGGTGAGGCGGAACCACTGCTTCAACGAAGGTGTCCAGGTCGATGCTGTCTGCAATCCGAGTGGCAGCTTCCATGAACATCTCCATGAAGTCTTCGACCTTGGCATGCTTCCTGTTAGCGACCTCCAAGGACTTCAGCTTCTTCTCGTCCACTCCCTTGCAGTGGACACGGACGAGTGAGAGCGCGATGTCAGCTCCGGCCCGGGCCGCGGATTTTTTCCAAGCTTTCACTCGGCTCGGTACGTCCCTCACTCGGGTGAGAGCTGATTCCAGATCCTTTGAAGGCTCTTCATCAGAGAAGACATCTCGATCAATTTTCGAGACGGCAGTGCTGAGCCTCTTCATATACAAAGTCACTTGATCGACGCGTTCTTCCAAGCGAAGAATGGCCATAGCAGCGCTGTCCTTGAGCAGCTCTCGGGACGGGTCCAACTCCTTCTCAATCTTGACAGTCTCCTCGGCGACATCATCGCAGAAATCTGGGTTTTCGTCGAATGAAGAAAAGAGTCAGAAGTGAGCAGAATTCATTCGGTCGGACGAGGTTGCACAAGAGTCACTCGGGAATGTTACCTTTGAGTTTTTCGCTCACGGAGTCGCCATATTCTTCGACAAACTGCTCCATCTCGTTCTTCTTCGCGGTGATATGCTTGAGTTTGGTCTCCCACTCAGCATATGACTTCTTCAGCTCGGCGAGCTCCTCCCTGGACTTCTTCGCAGCAACCTCCAGAGTTTTCTTCTCTTCCTCCAGCTTCCCGACTGCCTTCAGCTTCTCTTCGGCCTCCTTGGTCTTTTGGCTGGCCTCGTTCTGGGCAGCTGCCAGATCTGTGTCTTTCTTCTCGAGGGCCGTCTTCACAGTTTCTAAATAAATAGAATTCTTCAGCCTCTCGACAAGTTTAAGATTTTCGCCATGAAGATCTGATGAAATAGACTCAGTCGGACAGGGAGGGAAGGCAGTTATTGCAGCAGTCGGACAAGATGAACGTACCTTCAATTGCCTTTTTCTCCTGCTCCAGTCGGGCGTTCTTGGTTTTTTCGGCTTCAAGGTTGATGCGCAGGTCCTGCACCTCCTTCTCCAAAGCTTTGTAGTGGCTTCCGAACTCACAAACAGCCTGCAAACAGGAATTAAAGGAAAAATGTTAGTCAAAATTTTGACTCGGACTCTAAGACTCCCGCCGACTGCTTCAGTCGACGGCAGTCTCGGGGACTACACCCAGTGGGTGCGCTCAGCGCGCCCCCACTGGAAGATCAAATACGAGGCTTTTCTTTAAGCTAAACTACGGATCAAACATCAAATTCATTCGGACTCTTAGACTCCCGCCGACTGCTTCAGTCGACGGCAGCCTCGGGGACTACACCCAGTGGGTGCGCTCAGCGCCCCCCCACTGGAACCCAGAGACACCTAGCAGGTGTGCTCGGATGCAAATCTACACGAGACAGAAATAAAAAATCCCGACTGAGCAAGGTACTTACGAGAGTACTTACTCGGACATTCTTCTTCAACGCCTCACTCGCATCATACGCCGTCTTCAGTCGTTCACTCATCACCTCCAGCTAGATTAACGCCTCTTTGCTCACTCCTAGTTGATCCTCCAGGACATAGTGTAGCGCAAAGATGTTGGTTGCGGAGGGAGCCAATAGGGAGGATGATGTACTAGTTCCGAGTGCTGCATCACGACATCCGCGTCGGCAGAAGGGTTTGGCAGGTCAACCTTGTCGTCCACATCAATGTCGATCACTTCACGCGGAGCTGCAAGTGTTCAAAGGCACTCGGAGATGAGTGAAAGGTAAACACTCGGAGATGTTCAAAGGCACCGAGTGAATCCGAAGCTTACCTTTTGAAGATGCAACATCGGCGTCAGCTCGCTCTTTCTGCAGAGTGTGGGGATTAGGTGAAGCAGTTGAAGTGCCAGCACTGCAAAAGTAAACACTCGGATTATTACATCACTCGGATAAATTTAGACAACAACCGTTGAAGCAGAGATACTTACGGCGAGGCCACGGGAATGGTCATCTTAATCTTTGGAATGGGGACTGCCTTCCGAGGTTTGGCCGTGGTGACTTTGGCTTGTTTCGCCACCTTCTCGGGTGAAGAGACAAGTTCTCCACGCTCACGCTTCGAGCTGCGAGTTGGAAGGGCGGTCCGAGTCGGCTTGGCAATTTTGGGCCCATTGGGACCGCCACCGCGGACTCCCGAGTCCTGGCGCGCCTTGGAACGGATTTCAGGTACTCGGTCATCCGAGCGCGACGACTCCACCTCGTCGCTGCCCTCCGAGCCTTCTTCTTCCTCTTCTTCAGCGTCTTCATTGTCTTCGGCTTCTTCGTATTCCCCTGCTTCTGTCGAATCTTCTGGATGATCAGTATCACTTGCAACATCAACCGGGCCTCTGTCCACGATTGGGACCTGGCTGCTCATCTGCGTGAAAGCTTGCCGAATGAAGAACAAGATCAGTCGGATCAATTACAATAAGTACTCAAATATCACTCGGATGATGGACCTTCAGAGTTTACCTCATTCGGCGGATTCTCTGATGAGAGTGGAGCCACCAGCCTGCTCCCTCTGGGGTTGTCATGCGCTGGAGTGATCGCCTTGATCTTGGCTTCCACCTTGTCCGCATTGAGTTCCTCCGGGTGTGTTCGAGTAGGGTCACTCGGCCCGGTATACTCCCACATGGGGTGGGCTCTGGCTTGCAGCGGTTGGATCCTCCTCTGAAGAAAAATCTCCAGCAAATCAAGGCCGTTGATGCCTTTTTGCACCAAGGCTACCAGAGCTATCACCAGGATATCCACTTCTGTCTTCTCATCCTTGGACACGGTCAACCTGGGGACTGGCCGAATGCGTTCAGACGTATACGGCGGAAGTCCCGACTGACCTTCACCGACTGGAATGTCCTGGCAGTAAAACCAGTTTTCCTACCAGCCCTTCACCGAATTTGGAAACGTCATCTGCGGGAAGCAGACTTTTCCCCGCAGCTGGATTCCTAGACCCCCGCGCAGCTGAGCCACATTCGTCTTATCCTTTGACCGAGTGGGCTTTTTAACGGTCATCACTCGGTAGGTGAAAAGATGTTTGAACAGACACCAATGTGGATGACAACCCAAGAAGTTTTCGCAGAGAGAAATGAACGCGGCTAGGTAAATGACATCATTGGGAGGGATATGATGAAGCTAAGCACCAAAATAACCTAGAAATATACGGAAGAATGGATGAGGCGGAAGGGAGAAACCTCGCTCGAGGTGAGTCACCAAGAGCACGCGCTCGTCTCCCTTCGGTGAAGGCTCGTCCTCGCCCGCCCCTGGCAACAACCATCTCCCCTCGGGCAAGAGTCCTTGGCCCTCCAGCTCGAGCATCCGGGCCTTGGTGACCCGCGACGGCAACCACTCGCCTTGGGTCCATCCTGTCGGTGCCCCGGCGCTTGAGGAGGAGGCGTGCGAGCTCTTCTTCGCCCGCTCGGCCTTCGCAGTCGCAGCCGCCGCGCGCATCCTCTCCGGCGAGCTCGAACAGATCTACGACAAGAGAAAGGTGGAGGGAACGCGGGCAGGCATTGGAGAAGACGAGGGAGAGGGCGGAAGTGAGATCTGTTTCACCTCCAACAGTGCTTCCATCTTTATACCAAAAATCCAGCGAGATCTCTGGCCGTCAATCCGCAAACGGAGCGAGATCCGCGGATCTACTGTTCAGAGCCTCGGGAACACGTGGCGAAAATCTTGGCACAGGTATCGAGACGTCGTGCCCACTACCCCAAATTACAGTGACGTGACTTTTCCATCGCGCGCCCGCGCGCAACCTTCGCAATTTCGAACGCTCGGAAATTTCTCCGTGCTATAAATGAGACAAGCTCCGCGCTTCGAAGGATCCGACGACTCTCTCCTGTGAACTGAGTGAATGACTCACGTCAGCTAAACACTCGGATAAAATGATCAGGACATTCAGATCGTTTCTTCCGGGAAACACTTTGACTTCAAATTATAGTACTGCTCCATCAAACTAGACAGTTTGGTCAAGGAATGTTAATCCTGAATCCATCGTGGTTTGAAGCCGAGTGAGAAACAGCAAGACCGTTTCTTGGACACCTCTGAAGGACCGTCGACGCTTCCGAGTGTGTCGAGGGGATTACCCCCGGATAGGCTCAAGGAGACGACTTGACATCTTAAAAACATAGGGGGAGTCCCTCCCGGCACGCCAAGCCCCACGAGTCAACAAGACAATCGAAGAAGCGAAAACAAAAGACAAAGCTGCGACCCGGCCTGCTGGCTGCTCCTGGCCAGCTGCCGGCTGGAGGCTCCTCCTGGCTGGCTGGAGGCTGCCGGCTGGAGGCTCCTCCTGGCTGGCTGGAGGCTGCCGGCTGGAGGCTCCTCCTGGCTGGCTGGCTGGAGGCTGCCGGCTAGAGGCTCCTCCTGGCTGGCTGGAGGCTGCCGGCTGCCGGCTGGAGGCTCCTCCTGGCTGGCTGGAGGCTGCCGGCTGGAGGCTCCTCCTGGCTGGCTGGAGGCTGCCGGCTGCAGGCTCCTCCTGGCCGGCTGGAGGCTACCGGCTGGAGACTGACCGGCGGGAGGCTGCCGGCTGGAGGCCCGACGAAGTCAGCTCCAGGCGTCCCATCGGACACGTGCAGAAGACACTGTAGCTGACGGACTGCAGAGTCAGCCACCCCGCTACAGTCGGGCACTATTGGCAAATAGTGTCCCACTGTGCACCCGTCATGCGTCACTTCACTACGCTCCAGTAGTGATGCAGTGTAGCCTGCGTCATGGGTCACTTCACATGTCTCCTCCAATAGTATAGTTAGGCCATGTGGGCCACCCCTTGTCCCCTGGGCCTCCCTATATAAGAGGCACCAGGGGAGCTCACCCAGGGGGGGGCAAGCTCCTCTCATTTCCCTCATCCTCTCATTCTCACACACGTGAAACCATGGAAAGGAGCAGCCAGCCCCCTCTTCCTCCTCAAACACAGCTCCAGGAGCAACTCTGTACTGCAATACACCTCATATACAGACATGCAGGAGTAGGGGTATTATCTCTCCGGAGAGCCCCGAACCTGGGTAAACCGTTGCGTGCAACTACTCTATCCCGTCCCGGATCTTCCACGGCAGCCTTGCTCTCACCTCGATTAGCCACCCCCTGGCATCTGTTGTGAGAAAACGACGACAGTTGGCGCCCACCGTGGGGCCGGCTGCTGCTGGAACCGTGGTCCGGGCGGGACCCTCTTCGTCATCACCACCGCGATGTCGATGTCGTCTCTCAGGCGGCGCTCTGGGGCTCGACTTCAACACGCCCCAGGCGCGCCTGTGCGGGGCGGTGCGTCCTCGTCCTCTCCTCCCGTCCGCGCGCGCGCCGCGTCCGGCCTCCTCCGCCTCCGGCGTCTCACCTGCCGCGCTCGGGGGCTCGACATCGAGTCGCCCCTTGAGCGGCCGTGCGGGACAGCGCGTCCTCGCCGTCGACCTCGACACCGTCCGCCTTTCTGTCTAACCTCCATCGCTTGGTGTGTTTCATGTTCTTGCTGCGCCCGCTACCAAGCCCGAGCTCCAAACCATAGTCATACACATATCCCGACACATGACGGACATTGCTTGTACACAGGCCATATAATCCCCATACTCATCCCAGATTTACACTAGCACGCCTCTGCTCGTCCTCCTGTGCGTCGCCAGGAGAGGAGCCCATCCGCACGGCCGCGCTGCTCATGCCAGGCCGGACCTCTATGAGCTCCTCGAGCACCTCCCGGCAGCCACGCCGCCGCCTACTGCTCCTGCTGCCTGCCGCTGCGCCCGCTGCAAATGTTCATACAGTGCTCGTACATCCCTTGTACACCGTCGCACAGCGCTGCCTCCCCGCATGGCCGGCTCGGCCTCCGCTGGTCTCCGAGCCGCCCGCTCCGCGCTCGTCCGTCCGGCTCCGCGTGCCGCTCCAGCTCCGGCTCCCTCCACCGCCGCTCCGCCCCGTCCGGCATCCCGCCCGCCGGCCTGCCGCGCGTGCCGGCTGCGGCCCCGTCCCAGCCCGGCCGCCTGCCGGCTGTGGCCCTGTCGCTGCCGGCCGACCGCCGGTTCCGGCCGCTCCGCCTCATGCAGACCGGCTCCGGCTCTCCGCGACCCGCCCCCCCGCGCCGCCTCCTCCCAGCCAGCTCCGGACGCCCGCGTTGCGCCGCGCCTGCACCGCCCCGCCTCGGCCGGCTCCGGCTGCTCTGCGCGCCCGCGACCCGGCCCCTCCGCACCGCCCCCGGCCGGCCCACCTCGCCCCCGACAGCTCCGCGCTCGACAGTCGGCCGGCCTGCACGCGCGCCGGCGCCTCCGGCTCTCTGCCGCGCCGCTCCGCGCCACCTCGCGCCGCCCCGCACCCGGCCGCGCCGGCCTCCGTGCTCAGCCACCTCCGTGCCCGGTCCGGCCGCCTCCCGTGCGCATGCCGACTCGCCCTCGCCGCGCCGGGCCTTCTCCCACCAGCAGTGCCGCCGCCAACCACTACTACTGCCTGCTGCTGCAACCACCGCGGCCGCACTGCCTCCTCCGCCTGCGCCTCCCCGTCCCCACGCCGGCTCCGCCACAGGCCCGGCCCCCACAGGCAGGCCGGCTTCCCTCCCGCTCGGCCGGCTCCCCCACTGTCGGGGCCGGCTGCCCACGCGGGGGAAGGTGGGGAAAGGGGGCCCAGTTTCCTTAGAAGAAGAGAGGCCCGGCTGGAAAAGGAGAAAAGTGCGAGCCGGCCTAAAAAAAATGCTACGACAAGGAAGAAAAAAGAGAGGCTGGTTGTGCCCTCCGCCCGGGACAGGTCCCGCAGGCTGGCACACTTACACCCAGCGGGTGCGCCGACGCGCTCTGCTGGCCAAACGCCGCGTCGGCCGACTTCGACAACAGCCGCCTCGCCTATGCGAAAATCAATAAACCTCCTCGCCCGGAGGCTTCGAAGCTACACCTGGCAGGGCCCCGCGCCCATCCGCTGGCAGACCTCGCGTCCGCCCTCGGCAGTGCCTCGCGCTCAACAGCCGGCGGACCCCGCGTCCGCCCTCGGCAGCGCCTCGCGCTTAACAGCCGGCGGACCCCGCGTCCACCCTCGGCAGCGCCTCGCGCTCAACAGCCGGTGGACCCCGCGTCCGCCCTCGGCAGCGCCTCGCGCTCAACAGCCGGCGGACCCCGCGTCCGCCCTCGGCAGCGCCTCGCGCTCAACAGCCGGCGGACCCCGCGTCCGCCCTCGGCAGCGCCTCGCGCTCAACAGCCGGCGGACCCCGCGTCCCCTCGGAAGCGCCTCGCGCTCAACAGATGGCGGACCCCGCGTCCGCCCTCGGCAGCACCTCGCGGTCAACAGCCGGCAGACCCCGCGTCCGCGCCCGGCAGGGCTCCGCACCCACCAACCGGTGGACCCCACGTCCGCCCTCGGCAGCGCCTCGCGCTCAACAGCCGACAGACCCCGCGTCCGCCATCGGCAGCGCCTCGCGCTCAACAGCTGGCGGACCCCACGTCCGCCCTCGGCAGCGCCCCGCGCTCAACAGCCGGCGGACCCCGCATCCGCCCTCGGCAGCGCCCCGCGCCCACTAGCCAGCGGACCCCGCGTCCGCCCTCGACAGGGCCCCGCGCCCATCGGTCGGCGGACCTCGCGTCCGCACCCGGCGCCCTCAACACCACTATCTGCTTCAGCAACAGCAAAGACCCTCCGCCCGACTCTTCAAGTCGCCCGGAGGCTACACCCAGCGGGTGCGCTGGCGTGCCCACGCTGGAAATAGCCAGCCGGTGGACTCCGTGTCCACACCCGGCAGGGCACCGTGCCCATCAGTCGGCGGACTTCGCGCCCGTGCCCGACGTCCTCGACGCCACCGTCTGCTTCAGCAAGGACTCCGCGTCCGTATCCGGCAGTGGCTCGCGACCATCAGCCGACGGACTCCACGTCCTCAACCGGCAGCGCCTCGCGCCCATGAGCCGGCGGACTCCAAGTCCGCGCCCGGCAGCGCCTCGCGTGCATCAGTCGGACCACGTCGGTTGCAAGCCGCGCTGTTTGACATCGACAAAAACCACCTCGCCGGCACCAAAAAGCAATGTGAGATCTCCACCCGCATATCCTTGCAGCGCACACACAAATGGATACCCCGAGTGATCCTCGGGGGTCATCCCCGCATTTGTTTCAGCTACTTTATTGATTCACCCCGGCGCCAGCTAGTCTCGGCCCGGGGCTGGCTGCTTAGTCCGATACGTTCATTCCCGCGAGGCGGCTTAGTAACGTGCATTGGACCGAAGGCCCACTCTTTGTCTCAGCTACAGACCGCACCGCGGCTGTCTAGCTAGCGAGAGCAAAAGCTGGAGGTCACCGCACGCGAAAAGCGTCCGAGGAGAAAATGGCTTGGGCGACCCGGTTGTTTCATTTATGAGTATCTGCTCGGTCGATTCTGCTCCCAAAGTCTGAGTACTATACGCTCCACTCCGCGGCCCACTCTTCGCCTCAGACACAGACCGGCTCCCGGCTGTCCGGATAGCAAGAGCAAAAGCCAAAGAGCGGAGGGCACATGAAAAAGATTAAAGGGGGCTCGGACGAAACCGAGTCGGCACCCTTTGCATAAAGCTTGCACTACCAAAATAAAATATTTGATATATCTGCGCCGACTAACCTTGTCTTTTGCACGATCATTTACATGAGGAACCCTCTCGCTCGGAGGCTTGGAAGCCACGCCCGGCAGCGCCTTGTGCTCATCAGCCGGCGGACCCCGCGTCCGCCCTCGGCAGGGCTCCACGTCATTCAGCCGGCAGACCCCGCGTCCGCCCTCGGCAGGGCTCCGCGCCCATCAGCCGGCGGACTCCGCGTCTGCGCTCGGCAGCGCCTCGCGCTCGTTAGCCGGTGGACCCCGCGTCCGCCCTCGGCAGGGCTCCGCGCCCATCAGCCGGTGGACTCCGCGTCCACGCCCGGCAGGGCCCCGCGTCCATCAGTCGGCGGACCTCGCTTCCACGCCTGACATCCTCGACGCCACCGTCTGCTCCAGCAACAGCAAAGACCCTTCGCCCGACTCTTCGAGTCGCTCGGAGGCTACACCCAGCGGGTGCGCTGGCGCTCCCCCGCTGGAAACAGCCAGCCGGTGGACTCCGCGTCCACGCCCGACATCCTCGACGCCACCGTCTGCTTCAGCAATAGCAAAGACCCTTCGCCCGACTCTTCGGGTCGCCCGGAGGCTACACCCAGCGGGTGTGCTGGCGCGCCCCCACTAGAAGCAAGCCGCGTCGTCCCCGAGCCGCAATCGACCGTCATCGACAAGTTCCGCAACGACAACGGCGAAAACCCTCCGCCCGTCTCTCCAAGTCACCCAGAGACTCGGAGGCTACTGTCGAGGGGATTACGCCCGGATAGGCTCAAGGAGACGACTCGACATCTTAAAAACATAGGGGGAGTCCCTCCCGGTACACCAAGCCCCACGAGTCAACAAGACAATCGAAGAAGCAAAAACAAAAGACAAAACTGCGACCCAGCCGGCTGGCTGCTCCTGGCCGGCTGCAGGCTGCAGGCTCCTCCTGGCTGGCTGGAGGCTGCCGGCTGGAGGCTCCTCCTGGCTGGCTGGAGGCTGCCGGTTGGAGGCTCCTCCTGGCTGGCTGGCTGGAGGCTGCCGGCTAGAGGCTCCTCCTGGCTGGCTGGAGGCTGCCGGCTGGAGGCTCCTCCTGGCTGGCTGGAGGCTACCGGCTGGAGGCTCCTCCTGGCTGGCTGGAGGCTGCCGGCTGGAGGCTCCTCCTGGCTGGCTGGAGGCTGCCGGCTGCTGGCTGCAGGCTCCTCCTGGCCGGCTGGAGACTGGCCGGCGGGAGGCTGCCGGCTAGAGGCCCGACGAAGTCAGCTCCAAGCGTCCCATCGGACACGTGCAGAAGACACTGTAGCTGACGGACTGCAGAGTCTGCCACCCCGCTACTGTCGGGCACTATTGGCAAATAGTGTCCCACTATGCACCCGTCATGCGTCACTTCACTGCGCTCCAGTAGTGATGCACTGTAGCCTGCGTCATGGGTCACTTCACATGTCTCCTCCAATAGTATAGTTAGGCCATGTGGGCCACCCCTTGTCCCCTGGGCCTCCCTATATTAGAGGCACCAGGGGAGCTCACCCAGGTGGGGCAAGCTCCTCTCATTTCCCTCATCCTCTCATTCTCACACACGTGAAACCATGGAAAGGAGCAGCCAGCCCCCTCTTCCTCCTCAAACACAACTCCAGGAGCAACTCTGTACTACAATACACCTCATATACAGACATGCAGGAGTAGGGGTATTATCTCTCCGGAGAGCGCCGAACCTGGGTAAACCACTGCGTGCAACTACCCTATCCCGTCCCGGATCTTCCACGGCAGCCTTGCTCTCACCTCGATTAGCCACCCCGTGGCATCTGTTGTGAGAAAACGATGACAAAGTGTCAACCACTCGACCTCGAAAACCTCATGGATTCGGGGGCTACTGATGAGGATGCCTACTATGGGTAGGGTCACAGGCCTGACATCTAGGGCCCACCTGTGGTCTCTCAATGTCATTAAAGCCCCTGGGCTAAAGACGCATTCGGATGCATATGGCCATTCACTCGGATTATTCAAGCCACTCGGACTACCACGGCGCCACTCGGTCAGATAGGAGCTCAGGCGACCCAGAAGACATAGCGTTCATGGAACTTGAATAGTCACTCGTTATGAAGTTAATTCCCCGTTACCAGTAACGCCTTAGTTAATCAGCCGTTCTTGTAACGCAGCTTTCATTAGCATTTATTGCCCTAATGATGGCTCTCGGCCGGTGGTTGCGTACTCTATATAAGCCACCCCCGGGCGCCAGTGCAAGGGTTCCGACCCCGTGTAATCTTCTACCACCCATAAGCAAACTCCAAAGCCTCCGGGCTCGAGACGTATGGCTTTTATCACTTCCGAGTGAGGCCTGAACTCGTACACGTCCGAGTGCACACTTGCGCCGTAGCTAGACTTCGCCCCTCCTTTCGTACCCCTAGTACTATTGTCAGGTTCATTCCCACGACAGTGAGTGTTGGAGATTTTTCAATAATATTATACCATTCACTTGGAATTGTTTCTTCGGAAAGTGCATCGTATGCTCATTACCATTGATATGAAAAGTGACTTTGCTTTTATTGCAATCAATAACAGCCCCTGCAGTATTCAAAAAGGGTCTACCAAGGATAATCGACATGTTATCATCCTCGGGCATCTCAAGAATAACAAAGTCTGTTAAGATAGTAACATTTGCAACAACAACGGGAACATCCTCACAAATACCGATAGGTATGGTAGTTGATTTGTCTGCCATTTGCAATGATATTTTAGTAGGTGTGAGTTTATTCAAATCAAGTCTTTTATATAAAGAGAAAGGCATAACACTAACACCAGCTCCCAAATCACACAAATCAGTTTTGACATAATTTCTTTTGATGGAGCAAGGTATAGTTGATATTCCAAGATCTCCAAGTTTTTTAGGTACTCCATCCTTAAAAGAATAATTAGCAAGCATGGTGGAGATTTCAGCTTTAGGTATCTTTCTTTTATTAATGATGATGTCTTTCATGTATTTTGCATAAGGGGCCGTCTTTAAGATATCAGTTAAGCGGGTATGCAAAAAGACTGGCCTAATCATTTCAGCAAAGCGTTCAAATTCTTCATCATCCTTTTTCTTAGAAGGTTTAGGTGGAAAGGGCATGGGTTTCTGAACCCATGGCTCTCTTTCTTTACCATGTTTTCTAGCCACAAGATATCTTTTATCATATCGTTTATTTTTAGGTTGTGGGTTATCAAGATCAACAGCAGGTTCTATTTCAACATCATTATCTGGTTTTTATCATTGTTCGGTTAAGTATCTTCATGAATATCATCATTATCATTTTCATTATCCCTAGGTGAATGTTCATTACCAGACTGAGTTTTAGCATCAGAAATAGAGGCATCATTATCTTCAGGAGGTTTTTCTATCTCAGGTTCACTAGAGGTATGCAAAGTCGTATCATTTTTCTTTTTATTTTTATTTTTAGAAGGACTAGGTGCATCAGTGTTAATTCTTTGAGTGTCTTGTTCAATTCTTTTAGGGTGTCCTTCGGGATAAAGTGGTTCCTGAGTCATTTTACCTCCTCTAGTTGCCACTCTAACAGCAAAATCATTCATATTATTATTCATTTCATTAAGCAATTCTCTTTGAGATTTAGCAACTTATTCTAACTGGGTTTGAACTATAGAGGCATGTTTTCCTACACCTCTAACATCATTACTGATTCTAAATAACAAGTCACTCAAGTGAGCAATCATATCAGAATTATATTTCAATTGTTTCAGAACATTTGCATTGAAGTGATCTTGTTTCCTAATGTAGTTGTCAAACTCATATAGGCATTGACTAGGATGTTTATTGTAAGGGATATCACCTTCATCAAACTTTAATAAAGAATTTACCTCTACCACCCGTTGAGGTGGTGATGTGTCAAGGTCATGTATTTCTTCAATAGGTGGTAAATCCTTAACATCCTCAGCTTTAATACCTTTTCCCTTCATACATTTCTTTGCCTCCTGCATATCTTCAGGACTGAGAAATAAGATACCCCTCTTCCTCGGAGTGGGTTTAGGTGGTGGTTCAGGGAGAGTCCAATCATCATAATTCTTCAATATATTATTCAATAGTTCCTCAGCTTGTTCAACAGTTCGTTCCCTGAAAACACAACCAGCACAACTATCTAGGAAGTCCCTAGAAGCATCAGTTAGTCCATTATAGAAGATATCGAGTATTTCATTTTTCTTAAGAGGGTGATCAGGCAAAGCATTAAGCACTTGGAGAAGCCTCCCCCAAGCTTGTGGGAGACTCTCTTCTTCAATTTGCACAAAGTTAAATATTTCCTGTAAGGCAGCTTGTTTCTTATGAGCAGGAAAATAGTTTCCAGAGAGGTAATAAATCATATCCTGGGGACTACGCACACAACCAGGAGCAAGAGTATTGTACCATATCTTAGCATCACCCTTTATTGACAACGGAAATAATTTGAGGATATAGTAATAGCGAATTTTCTCATCATGAGCAAAAAGGGTGGCTATGTCATTTAGCTTAGTGAGAGGTGCCACTACCGTTTTAGTTTCATAGCCATGGAAAGGATCATATTCAACCAAAGTAATTAACTCTGGGTCGACAGAGAATTCATAATCCATATCAGTAACAAAGATAGGTGAAGTAGCAAACTTAGGATCACATTTCATTCTAGCATTCAAAGATTTTTCTTTCAGTTTGCATAGTAATTTCTTAAGATCATCCCTATCATTGCAAGCAAGATAGTCTCTAGCTGTCTCCTCATCCATAACATAACCCTCAGGTATCTTAGGCAATTCAAATCTAGGAGAGCTAGGTCTAATAGGTGTTTCATAGTTCTCAGTTTCAAGGACTTCATCAGTTTCAGTAATCTCATTAGTTTCAATAATTTCATTCTATTTAGCTCTAGCAATTTGTTTATCAAGAAATTCACCTAGTGGCACATTATCATCAGGCATGGTACTAGCATCATCATAAGCATCATTCATAGCAGAAGTAGCATCATCAATAACTTGCGACATATCAGGATTAATAGCATGTGGTGGTGTTGCAAGTCTACTCAAAACAGAAGTTGAATCAAGTTTAGAGTGTGATGGCAAATCTTTACCTCCCCTCGTCTAGGAGGGAACGATCTTGGTTTTAGTATCCTTCAGATTCTTCATAGTGATCAATTGATATAAATCCCAAGTGACTCAACAAATATAGCTATGCTCCCCGGCAACGGCGCCATGAAAAGGTCTTGATAACCCACAAGTATAGGGGATTGCAATAGTTTTCGAGGGTAGAGTATTCAACCCAAATTTATAGATTCGACACAAGGGGAGCCAAAGAATATTTGTAAGTATTAGCAGTTGAGTTGTCAATTCAACCACACCTGGAGATTAAATATCTACAGCAAAGTGATCAGTAGCACAGTAATATGATAGTTTGATAGCAGTGGTAACAATAGTAGTAACGGTAATAGTGATAGTAAATGTTTTGTAGCAAGTGTAACAGTGACAGCAACAGTAGTAACTTAGCAAGAACAATATGTGGAAAACTCGTAGGCATTGGATCGGTGAATTCGTTGGATGATATTCATCATATAACAGTCATAACCTAGGGTGACACACAACTAGCTCCAGTTCATAAATATAATGTAGGCATGTGTTCCGTAAATAGTCATATGTGCTTATGGAAAAGAACTTGCATGACATCTTTTGTCCTACACTCCCGTGGCAGCGGGGTCCATAAGGAAGATTAAGGGATATTAAGGCCTCCTTTTAACAGAGAAACGGAACAAAGCATTAACACATAGTGAATACATGAACTCCTCAAACTACGGTCATCACCGGAAAGTATCCCAACTATTGTCACTTTGGGGTTTACGGATCATAACACATAATAGGTGCATATGACTTGCAAGATCGGATCAAGAACATAGATATAATGGTGAAAACATAAACGGTTCAGATCTGAAATCATGGCACTCGGGCCCTAGTGACAAGCATTAAGCATGGCAAAGTCATAGCAACATCAATCTCAGAACATAGTGGATACTAGGGATCAAGATCTAACAAAACTAACTCGATTACATGATGAATCTCATCCAACTCCTCACCGACCAGCGAACCTACGAAGGATATACTCACTCCCGGTGGGGAGCATCATGGAATTGGCGATGAAGGAGGGTTGGTGATGACGAATACCGAAGATTCCCCTCTCCGGAGCCCCAAACGGGCTCCAGATCTGGGCTCCCGATGAAGAACAGGAGGTGGCGGCGGCTCCCGATGAAACGCGATAAAACTTCCTCTCCTATTTTTTTCTCCGAAAATAGGTATTTATGGAGTTGGAATTAGGGTCAGGGGGCCACGAGGTGACCACAACCCACCAGGGCGCGCCTGGAGGGGGTGGCGCGCCCTGGTGTATCGTGCCCAGCTAGGGCACCCCCTCCGATGGCTCTTGGTTCCAGTATTTTTCTTTTATTCTGAAATAAATCTCCAAAGAGTTTTGTCCAATTCCGAGAACTTCTATTTCTGCAAAAAAACAACACCATGGTAGTTCTGCTGAAAACAGCGTCAGTCCGGGTTAGTTTCATTCAAATTATGCAAATTAGAGTCCAAAACAAGAGCAAAAGTTTTAGGAAAAGTAGATACGACAGAGACGTATCAATGCTACATGGGCTAGTGATCCCTCGGATCTCCTTTCACTTTCTGCTTACTGTGTTTTCTTGGTGGTTCTCTCATTGCCTGGAAGATGAAGAAACATACTGCAGTTTCCCGTTCGAGTGCAGAGGCTGAGTTGCGAGCTATAGCTTTTTTGACGGCTGAGGTGACTTGGTTACGGTGGTTACTTCAGGATTTTGGTGTTTCTATCACTTCACCTACTCTGCTATTATCTGACAGTACATGTGCTATTAGCATTGCGCGTGATCCTGTGAAGCATGAGCTCACCAAGCATATTGGTGTTGATGCTTTCTATGCGTGCGTGTAGGGGGTCGTTTGTAGCCTTTTTCGATAAGTAAGAGTATCGAACCCAACGAGGAGCTAAAGGTAGAACAAATATTCCCTCAAGTTCTATCGACCACCGATACAACTCTATGCACACTTTAACGTTTGCTTTGCCTAGAACAAGTATGAAACTATTTTGTAGGTGATAGGATAGTTTGCACGAATACAACTAGAAGTATTTTGCGGGAATAAAACTACGAGTAAATTGCAAGATAATAAAAGTTAGTTGTTTAGTAGAAAGCTTTTGTCAAACAAGGAGGTTATTTGTCCCTAGGCAATTGATAACTAGACCGGTAATCATTCTTGCAATTTTATATGAGGGAGAGGCATGAGCTAACATACTTTCCGTACTTGGATCATATGCACTTATGATTGGAACTCTAGCAAGCATCCGCAACTACCAAAGATCATTAAGGTAAAACCCAACCATAGCATTAAGTATCAAGTCCTCTTTACTCCCATATGCAACAACCCACCTACTCGGGTCTGTGTATTCTGTCACTCACGCCACCCACCATAGGCAAATCATGAACACATTGCAACGCCCTACAGCGGGGATCCCTCATGTTTGCGCGAGACGGAGGGCACTGTAGGAAAGCACCATAATAAAATATACACTCATACCAACCACGATCATCAATTAGCCCATAGGACAAAACGGATCTACTCAAACATCATAGGATAGCCACATATCATTGGGAAATAATATATGGAGTTGAGCACCATGTTTAAGTAGATATTACAGCGGGGAAGAGAGGTGTTACACCGCTGCATAGAGGGGGAGAGAGTTGGTGTTGACGGTGGAAAAGTTGTTGGAGTAGATCGCCGTCACGATGATTGCCCCCGGGAGAGAGGGGGAGAGAGCCCCCCTCCTTCTTCTTCTTCCTTGGCCTCCCCCCTAGATGTGAGGAGATTTCCCCCTATGGTCCATGGCCGCCATGGCGGCGGAGGGGCAGGAGCCCCTGCGAGATTGGATCTCCCTCTCTGTTCTTTTCTCTTTCTTGTTCCTATTTTCAGGCTAAAAACCGTTTCTTATATTCCTGGAGATCCGTAACTCCGATTGTGCTGAAATTTTGAGGGGATTTTTATCTGAAAATTAGATTTCTTGTGAGCGAAGGAGAGCTCCAACCGACTTGCGAGGTGGGCACAAGACACCACCATGCGTTTGGGCCCTGGGGCGCGCCCTGATGTATCGTGCTCGCTATGGGCCTCTGTTTGCGTTGATTCCACTTCTCAAAATTCACAAATATTCCAAAAAAAATCACCATAAATTTTTATCGTGTTTGGACTTCGTTTGATATGGAATTTTTGCGAAACAAAAAACACACGAAAAATAGGAATTGGCACTGGGCACTGGATCTATAGGTTAGTCCAATAAATCATATAAATTGTCGCCAAAAGTATGTGAAAGTTGTATAATATTGGCATGAAAGAATCAACAATTATAGATACGACGGAGACGTATCAGTGCGCTGGTGTGCAGGATCAAGTTATAGCTCTTCAGTATGTGCCTTCCGAGTCATAGTTGACGGATTTTCTGACGAAGGCACAGACTAGAGAGCAGCATGGCTTCTATCTCTCCAAACTCAGTGTTCATTGACGTGGCTTGAGACTGCGTCGGTATTTCCCCAAAGAGGACGGAATGATGCAGCACATCTACGGTAAGTATTTCCCTTAGTTATGAAACCAAGGTTATCGAACCTAGGAGGAGGACCACGCAACGCTATGTAAACAGTACCTGCACACAAAGAACAAATACTTGCAACCCGACGCGTAAGAGAGGTTGTCAATCTCTCAACGGTAAAAAGATAGATTAGGTAGTAATAGATTGGATAAATAGATCGCACAAGAACACAAAATAAAAGAAGCAAATAAAAAGTGCAGCAAGGTATTTTTGGGTTCTTGGAATAATAGATCTGAAAACAAAAACGGCAAAAGATAGATCGGAAAGCAATATGTTGGAAAAGTAGACCCGGGGGCCATAGGTTTCACTAGTGGCTTCTCTCATGAGTATAGCACACAGTGGATAAACAAATTACTGTTGGGCAATTGATAGAAGATCAAATAATCATGATGATATCCAAGGCGATGATCATTATATGGGCATCACGTCCAAGATTAGTAGACCGAAATGATTCTGCATCTACTACTATTACTCCACACATCGACCGCTATCCAGCATGCATCTAGTGTATTAAGTTCATGGAGAAACGGAGTAATGCAATAAGAACGATGACATGATGTAGACAAGATCTATTCATGTAGGAATAGACCCCATCTTGTTATCCTTAATAGCAATGATACATGCATGCCTCGCTACCCCTTCTGTCACTGGGAAAGGCCACCGCAAGATCGAACCCATCACAAAGCACCACTTCCCATGGCAAGAAAAATCGATCTAGTTGGCCTAACTAAACCAAAGATTCGAAGAAGAAATACGAGGCTATAAGTAATGATGCATATAAGAGATCAAAAGAAGACTCAAATAATATTCATGGATAGAAACTGATCATGAACTCAAAATTCATCGGATCCCAACAAACACACCGCAAAAAGTCATTACATCAAATAGATCTCCAAGAGACCATTGTATTGAGAATCAAAAGAGAGAGAGAGAAAGCCATCTATCTACAACCTACAGACCCGTTGGTCTATGGTGGACTACTCAGGGATCATCGGAGAGGCACCAATGAGGATGATGAACCCCTTCGTGATGGTGTTAGATTGCATCTCGTGGTTCTGGAACTTGCGGCGGCTGGAAGTATTTTTCGTCGAGTCCTCTAGGGTTTCTAGAATATTTGGGTATTTATAGAGCTCAGAGGCGGTGGAGGGGCCTCTCGAGGCCACCACAACCCACCAGGGCGCGCCGGGGGCCTCTGGCACGCCCTGGTGTCTTCTGGGCCCCATGGCCCTCCTCTGTGATGCCCCCAATTTCGACCGTATGCTAATCATACACGCAATGCGTACGACCAAGATTAGGGACTCACTGATCGATATCACAACACAACACTAGACACAAATTAAAGCCATACAGCTTCATATTACAAGCCAGGGGCCTCGAGGGCACGGATACAAAGCTCGACAAACATGAGTCAGCGGAAGCAAAAAATATCTGAGTACCGACATAAGTTAAACAAGTTTTGCCTTAAGAAGGCTAGCACAAACATAACATCGGATCGAAAGAGGCGAGGCCTCCTGCCTGGGAACCTCCTAACCTACGGCTGGTCGGGGGCAGCCTCCACGTAGTAGTAGGCTCCGGCGGTGGTGTAGTAGTCATCTTCGGCATACTCCATCTCCTGGGCTCCGTCATCTGAACGCGGTAATCGTATCGAGGGGGGAAAGAGAAAACAAAGCAGCGGTGAGTACTCATCCAAAGTACTCGCAAGACTGACATCAGAACTATGCTAAGTATGCATCAGTATCAAGGAATGGCGTTATATCTGGGTTGAGTGCAGAAAGCAAGAATAGGGGGAAGGCCTAGTCCTATCGAAGACTAGCATCTTCAACATCTTGCAGCATTAGAAGAGTGTAGATTGGTAACTCATATGTAACAATATCAGTGTAGCCATTTTATTGGTAACCACGCCCAGAGATTCTCCCTTGACTCCCTGCGAGGAAGCAATCTCGGAGCCAACATTCATTTCAATTTTAAGTCACAATTTTAGTTGTAGTAGCTCGGGATACAACTCCAAGTCGTCCTGTTACCGTGGACACGGCTATTCGAATAGTTAATTTCATCCCTGCAGGGGTGCACCGCATTTCCAACACGCTTGATCACCTCCGGCCGGACACACTTTCCTGGGTAATGCCCGGCCTCGGGATAGCAACACGTCGTCGCCCCACCTAGATTCAACAGAGAGGCCAGCCCGTCGGTCTAAATCCTAAGCGCACAGGGGTCGTGGGCCCACTTGCCCTTTGCACTCCTGCACGATGCGTATGCGGCCGAGATCAGCCCTAGCACACTCTAATCCAAGAACTGTGCCGTCCAGGCCACTCGGGCGCGCGCCGCTCCATTGCTGACGTCCGAAGAGCTTCGGCTGATACAATGACGCTGAGTACCCATAACTTCTCCCACGTTAAGGTTTGGTGCGTAAAAGGCCAAACGACCAACTCAGATCAAATACCCAACCCATTAGCATTTTATTAATGCGGGGCAAGCGCGACCCATGAAGTGCGGTCCCGTCGCCCCGACTCGAGGATGTGTGGCAAGGCCTCACCTGCCCGGCCACGCCTCGTCATCATCAAACCGTGGGTACTCCTCGGGGCCGACCCATCACCAACATGTTTCCGTAACCAGGTCATAGTAACTGTGTGTATAGAACATCAAGACGGAACCTGAGGAATCAACCTCAAAGGGTCCCGCTCGATGAAACCGTCAAGGTGGACTTAGAGGAATCACCCTCGAGGGTCCCACACTTGAGGGGTTGGATGACAGAGTCATCGTCGGGAGTGGTGAAGGAGGAATCACCCTCGATAACCATGAACGACTAGCTGCACTACAGAGTTAGCATCATGAGTACTCCACGAGGTGTCACCCTCGGTACTCGATAGTAGCTATGTAGAGTCGTACAACTAAGGGGTGTGCGGTGAATGTGACGGGCATGGCTGGTCGGTCGGTTGACCGAGTCTTCGAGTCGTCAAGTCGTCGATGAAGAAGCAGGGGCAACTGGGACTAAGGGGGGTCACAGGGGATTCATTGATCAACCTATACTAAGCAGTTGATACAACAACATGTATAGTCGCAGTTTATCAAAAACAAGCTATGCATCATAAATAGGAGCTAGCTAATACAATAGAAAAATCTAATGCAAGAATGAGAGGGAAAGGAATGGGCGATATCGGAATGCTCAAGGAGGGTTGCTTGCCTTGCTGCTCTGCGGCAAAAGGCTGATCGTCAGGCGCGTAGTCGTACCCGACAGCAGCGTCAGTCTCGGGCTCTACCGGTAAGAAGAGGGGGGAAGAAACAATAAATATAAAGCACATATGCAATCACGATGCATGACATGGCAATATGCATAGCTAGGCATGCACTAACGCAGTACTACACGTCGCAGACGGGTCAGAAGAATATCTTACGATATTTTCCTGGGTCCGGGGCATTTTTCGGACAGATGATCCTAACGCAAAATGTCCATGTTCGTTATGCTAGAGGCAAGTGACAGACGAACGGACATCGTATTCGGATTCGTGGAATTATTCTGAGCAACTTTCAGGTACAAAACTTTTTCATCTGACTTACGGTTTATTTTATATTAATTTATAAAGTTTAAACAATATTCTGAAATTCATTTAATTAATAAATCCGAATTATCCAAAATAGTAATAATTACTATTTAACTAATTAATTAATTAATAATAATATTATTTAATTATTTATTTATAAAATCATTTTTATTTTTATTTTAACAGGCGTGGGCCCCGTTTTTCATAGGGACAAACCTACACATACATACATACATACATACATACATACATACATACATACATACATACATACATTCGTACAGACACACACACACACACTCGCAGGCAGCAGCAGCAGCTGCAGCCGCCGTCGGCGGCGGGGGGGGGGGGGGAGGGGGAGGGGGCGGGGGATCTCACAGCGGGGCGGCGAGCGGCGGCGAGCTCGACGGAGTCCGGGCCGGGCCGGCGTCCGTCGCGGGGGGGGGGGGGGGTGGGAACGCGCGGGAGGGGGGGCGGCCAGCCGGGCCGGCTTGCTCCGGCGGGCGGGGGGGGGGGGAAACGAGGGGACGAGGGGCCGGCTTGGGGCGGCTCCAGGCGAGCGGCGGGGGGGGGGGGGGTCGGGAGGAGGCAGGGGGCGCTGGCGACTAGGGTTCGGTCCCGATCGGCCGGTTCGGCTGGCTCCTTATAGGAGCCAGATGGGCCGGCTCTTTCGGCCCAATAGCCTTTTTCTTTTTTTTCTTTTAAAAAAACAGCGTCTGTTTTTATTCATTTTGGGGCACTAAAATAATTCCAAAAATGTCGGTTTCAATTTTATAATTACCAGGGCATTATTTGCAACCTGTCCAAGATTTTTATTTTCAGTTTCGCAAAACTTTTAAATCCACTTTTCGGATGAATTTAAATTGCAAAAGAATTTAGAATCCGGGACCGATTCCAACGGTGATCAAATTTAGATTAGCAAAAGCATTAGCTTAATCTAGGCCATCACTGTGGCTTAATTACAATGATCTCTGTAGCATAGATCCAGGGTGTCACAACTCTCCCCTACTAAAAAGAATTCTCGTCCCGAGAATTAAGAAGTAGAAGGAAAGAGCCCGGGGTATTCTGCACGAAGATGATCTTTGCGTTCCCAAGTGGCTTCATCTTCAAAATGGTTTGCCCACTGCACTTTGAAGAATTTGGTAACCTTCTGACGAGTCCGACGTTCAGTTTCACCAAGAATGCGGACCGGTTGTTCTTCGTAAGAAAGGCCTTGTTGCAGCTCAAGCATATCATGATCCACTGCTCGGATAGGATCCTTGAAGCAGCGACGAAGCTGTGACACATGGAACACATCGTGAACTTGAGAAAGGTTTGGCGGTAGTTCAAGTTGATATGCCACTTTACCACGCCTCTCGAGAACAATGAAAGGACCAATATATCGAGGAGCCAGCTTGCCCTTGATCCCGAAACGGTGTGCACCTCTCATTGGCGTGACTCGAAGATAAGCCTTTTCGCCATGTTGATAGACCATATCTTTGTGATGACGGTCATACTGACTCTTCTGACGAGACTGAGCAGCCTTCAGATTTGCATGAATAATGCGGACTTGATCTTCGGCATGTTGGATAATGTCCGGACCGATAAGTGTACGTTCCCCAGTTTCTGACCAATTCAGAGGAGTCCGACACTTACGTCCATATAACACTTCAAAGGGAGCCATCTTCAGACTAGCTTGATAGCTATTGTTGTAGGAGAACTCAGCATACGGGAGAGATTCCTCCCATTTCTTGCCGAAAGAAATGACACAAGATCGAAGCATGTCTTCGAGAATCTGGTTGACTCTTTCAACTTGTCCCTGGGATTGAGGGTGAAAGGCGGTGCTAAATGACAAATGAGTTCCCATAGCTTCCTGGAAACTTGCCCAGAATCTTGAAGTGAATAAGCTGCCACGGTCTAAACTAATCACCAATGGAATACCGTGGAGTGAAACAATTCTGGACATATAAAGATCTGCCAGCTGACTAGCAGTAATAGTTTCCTTGACAGCCAGAAAATGTGAAACTTTGGACAGTCGGTCAATGACGACAAGAATAGCATCATTACCTTTCTGCGATCTGGGAAAACCAGTGACGAAGTCCATTTCAACATGATCCCATTTCCATTCAGGAATAGAAATAGGTTGCAGAGTTCCAGCAGGCTTTTGATGTTCTGCTTTGATCCGACGGCAAAAGTCACATTCTGAAACATAACATGCAATGTCTTGTTTCATATTCGACCACCAGAATCTTTGACGAATGTCCTGGTACATCTTGGTACTACCCGGATGAATAGACAGAGGTGTATCATGAGCTTCTTTCAGTACTCTATCAGTCATATTCAGGTTGTCTTTCTTAGTTGGGACGAATAAGTGACCCTTGATGTACACGGCACCATCATCAGCAACGGTGAAGCATGAGGGTTTACCTTCCGCAAGATAGCGTTTAATCTTTCCGACTTCACTGCAATAGCGTTGCATGGTTTTGATGCTGCCCACGAGATCTGGTACCGCAACCAGGTTGCTCAAAGAACCCTGGTTAACAACACAGAGGTTCATTTTACGGGCCTCCGGTGGAGGGGGAACGAGATAACCCAGAGGAACAGTATGGAGGTTCAGCTTGCGGAATTCTTCTTGAAGAAGGGGGTGAACCTTGTGAACCTGTAGGTGGTTGCAGTATGACTTGCGGCTCAAAGCATCAGCCATTACATTAGCCTTGCCTGGTGTATAAGAAATACCCACGTTGTAATCTACTATGCGCTCCATCTATCTTTGTTGACGGAGGTTCAGATCTGGCTGAGTAAACAGGTACTTCAGACTTTGGTGGTCGGTGTAGATCTCGCAACGATTACCAACAAGGTACTGTCGCCACTCTTTCAGTGCATGTATTACTGCAGCAAGCTCAAGGTCATGAACTGGGTAGTTCTCTTCATGAGGACGCAATTGACGAGAGGCATAAGCAATCACTCTGCGCTCTTGCATTAGGACACAACCTATTCCCTGACGCGAAGCGTCACAATAGATGACAAAGTCCTTACGAGTATCCGGATGAGCAAGCACTGGAGCAGATGTCAGTTTGTCCTTAAGTGTTTGAAAGCTCTCCTGACATTTTTCTGTCCATTCATATTTAACACCTTTGTGAAGCAGATTGGTTAAGGGCTTTGCAATCTTGGAGAAGTTCTCGACAAATCGACGGCAATAGCTGGCGAGTCCGAGAAAACTTCTGACTTGCTTGACATTCTTCGGGGGAGTCCAATCAAGAATAGCCTGAACTTGTTCAGGGTTTACTGCAATACCATCCTTGGAGATCACATGACCAAGATAGGTTACTTCGTCCATCCAGAACTCACACTTGGAATACTTGGCATATAGCTGATTTTCCCGAAGTCTTTCCAGTACAAGACGAAGATGTTCAGCATGCTCTTCTTTGTTCTTGGAGAATACCAGAATATCATCCAGATAAACCACGACGAATTTATTGAGGTAGTCCATGAAGATATAATTCATCAACCGAGAGAAGGTTGCTGGAGCATTTGTTAACCCGAAAGACATGACGGTGTATTCGTATGAACCGTAACGAGTAACAAATGCGGTCTTGGGGATATCTTCTTCACGAACACGGATCTGATGGTAACCCAACCTCAAGTCCAGTTTAGAGAATATTGAGGAACCATCAAGTTGATCATATAAATCATTGATCCGAGGAAGCGGATATTTGTCCTGAATTGTAGCTTGGTTGATGGGTCGATAATCCTGGACCAGACGGTTTGTCCCATCCTTCTTCTTAACAAAGAGGGAAGGTGCTCCCCAAGCAGAGGAACTTGGACGAATGAACCCCAGACGAAGCGAATTGTCAATTTCTTGCTTAAGTTCAAGGAGTTCATGTGGTGGCATCTTATACAGACGCTTGGCTATAGGAGTGGTACCAGGTTCCAAGTCGATGACAAACTCGACAGCTCTAGCAGGGGGGATCCCTGGAAGTTCTTCCGGAAAGACATCCTGGAAGTCCCGTACAACTGGAATGTTTTCTATCCCCGCTAGAGGTGACTCATGTAAAGCATTCATGGCATATAGTCGAGCTTCAGCATCTCGAACAAGATGAGCATGGTAGCTGACTATCTCATTTGAAGGATGTAGGAGGTGGACGGTTTTGGTGTCACAAACAATAGAAGCAGTATGTGCTTTCAACCAATCCATTCCCAGAATAAGATCGCTATTGGAAGACTTTAGCATTATGGGGGAGGCAAAGAATTCCAACCCTTCAATTTCAATGGGGACATTGTGGCTAATCACTAAGGTTTGACATTGGCCCGCGGGGGTGTTTACCACTATTGGGGCGTTCATCTCTTCACATTTAATGTCATGCATGTATGCAAAATCTTCAGACATAAAAGAATGCGATGCTCCTGTATCAAACAATACAGAAGCTGGTACTGAGTTGACGAGAAGAGTACCCATCACAGTAGCAGGCTGGTCTTGAACTTCATTCAGATCAACATTGTTAGCCTGAGCATGACCATTGTTAGGCCTGGCATTGTTGTTGCGGGGCTGGTTGGAAGGCAGTGCAAGTTGATTCTGATTCTGCTTGCATTCTCTAGCACGGTGTCCTGGGCGACCACACTTGAAGCACAGCCCATCCTCAGAACGAGAAGGGGGAACAGGAGCTCGTGGTGGCGGAGCTGGGAGCCTCGACTGTCTAGTTGGTGGAGGAGGCAGACGAGGTGCAGCATAGGACGGCCTTGGAGCAGGAGCAGGTGCATGGTACATATTGTGAGGGATCTAGATCTTGCGCTTCTGAGTTCATGAGCCCGAAGATGAGCCCATGTCACGGTTGCGCTTGCTGCTGTCCTTGTAGTCCTGCAGACCTGTTTCCACTTGAATGGACTTGTTCACCAAGGTGGCAAAGTTATCAAAGTCCTGAACAAGGAGTGCCAGTTTGATATCCGGGTGGAGTCCTTCACGGAACTTCTCCTGCCTACTAGCATCAGTTGCAACGTCTTCTTCAGCATAGCGGGACAAATCCAAAAATTCCTGCTGATAAGCATCCACAGTCTTGTTGCCCTGGACTAGATTGCGGAACTCACGCTTCTTCTTGTCCATCAGTCCCTGAGGAATGTGACGAGCACAGAATGCAGCTTGGAACTCCGGCCAGGTGATGATTGTCCCAACAGGCTGTGAGCGCATGTGACTATCCCACCATTGAGCAGCGGGGCCCTTCAGAAAGTACAAGGCAAAGGTGACATAGCTAGCCACTGGGGCGCCTGAAGACTCCAGCTCATAAGTGATGTCACGAAGCCAGTCATCTGCGTCAAGCGGCTGAGTTGAGCTGCGGTAGATCGCAGGGTTGAGACGCATGAAGTCTTGCAGAGTCATTGGGGCTGGCTGCTGATTCATATTCGGCCTCGGGTACTGGTCCATAAGCCCTTGCATAAACTGGCGATTCAGTTCAAACTGTTGCATCATACCAGCCATGTATTCTGGTGGCGGTGGTGGTTCAGGCGCACCACGACCACGACCAGCTGGCCTAACCATTCTGTCAAATTTTTAACAGTGGTAGTTTAGCATTGGGAAATTGCAAAGACAAAGAATCATTCATGAAGTAAATTGCACAAAGAAGGAAGTGCAATAGATACGACATAGTAGTTCAAATTTCAACATACAGGTCCATACATAGGTCTATTACAAACAATAAGTCTGTTACAAAATAGACGATAGGTCCGGCATGAAAATAACCTATACAACTAGGCGGCACGCAGGCACGCGGTAGAGGGATACAACAACGAGGCATAGCGATATGCTACATCAACGTCGGGGACAACGAAAGAACCCACGGAACTGCACATGGCCCTGGATGTGAAAACTGGGGGCAGGGTTCTGCATCATAACTTCAAAGGAAAACAATTGTCGACGAAACAAATCTCCGGTGGATGTGAACACGAGAGCCTAACGTTAGAGTTAGCAAAATCTTTAACCCGAAAGAGAAGAGAGATCAGAACCCAGAGTATAAACGAGGAATAAAAGATCCTAATACCACCCGATTGAGATGTAGGCCCGTAAGCCACACAACAATGTTAGTAAAACTTTTTCAAGTACTAGACTCAACTTCGGCCAAGGAGTTGGAAAGGGGCTACCTACAGGCAGTCGGCTCTGATACCAACTTCTGACGCCCCCAATTTCGACCGTACGCTAATCATACACGCAATGCGTACGACCAAGATTAGGGACTCACTGATCGATATCACAACACAACACTAGACACAAATTAAAGTCATACAGCTTCATATTACAAGCCAGGGGCCTTGAGGGCTCGAATACAAAGCTCGACAAACACGATTCAGCGGAAGCAAAAAATATCTGAGTACAGACATAAGTTAAACAAGTTTTGCCTTAAGAAGACTAGCACAAACATAACATCTGATCGAAAGAGGCGAGGCCTCCTGCCTGGGAACCTCCTAACCTACGGCTGGTCGGGGGCAGCCTCCACGTAGTAGTAGGCTCCGGCGGTGGTGTAGTAGTCGTCTTCGGCGTACTCCATCTCCTGGGCTCCGTCATCTGAACGCGGTAATCGTATCGAGGGGGGAAAGAGAAAACAAAGCAGCGGTGAGTACTCATCCAAAGCACTCGCAAGACTGACATCAGAACTATGCTAAGTATGCATCAGTATCAAGGAATGGGGTTATATCTGGGCTGACTGCAGAAAGCAAGAATAGGGGGAAGGCCTAGTCCTATCGAAGACTAGCATCTTCAACATCTTGCAGCATTAGAAGAGTGTAGATTGGTAACTCATATGTAACAATATCATTGTAGCAATTTTATTGGTAACCATGCCCAGAGATTCTCCCTCGACTCCCTGCAAGGAAGCAATCTCGGAGCCAACATTCATTTCAATTTTAAGTCACAATTTTAGTTGTAGTAGCTCGGGATACAACTCCAAGTCGTCCTGTTACCGTGGACACGGCTATTCGAATAGTTAATTTCATCCTTGTAGGGGTGCACCGCATTTCCAACATGCTTGATCACCTCTGGCCGGACACACTTTCCTGGGTAATGCCCGTCCTCGGGATAGCAACATGTCGTCGCCCCACCTAGACTCAACAGAGAGGCCAGCCCGCCGGTCTAAGTCCTAAGCCCACAGGGGTCGTGGGCCCACTTGCCCTTTGCACTCCTGCACGATGCGTACGCGGCCGAGGTCAGCCCTAGCACACTCTAATCCAAGAACTGTTACGTCCAGGCCACTCGGGCGCGCGCCGCTCCATTGCTGACGTCCGAAGAGCTTTGGCTGATACAACGACGCTGAGTACCCATAACTTCTCCCACGTGAAGGTTTGGTGCGTAAAAGGCCAAATGACCAACTCAGATCAAATACCCAACCCATTAGCATTTTATTAATGCGGGGCAAGCGCAACCCATGAAGTGCGGTCCCGTCGTCCCGACTCGAGGATGTGTGGCAAGGCCTCACCTGCCCGGCCACGCCTCGTCATCATCAAACCATGGGTACCCCTCGGGGCTGACCCATCACCAACATATTTCCGTAACCAGGTCATAGTAACTGTGTGTATAGAACATCAAGATGGAACCTGAGGAATCACCCTCAAAGGGTCCCGCTCGATGAAACCGTCAAGGTGGACTTAGAGGAATCACCCTCGAGGGTCCCACACTTGAGGGGTTGCACGACAGAGTCATCGTCGGGAGTGGTGAAGGAGGAATCACCCTCGATAACCACGACCGACTAGCTGCACTACAGAGTTAGCATCAGGAGTACTTCACGAGGTGTCACCCTCGATACTCGATAGTAGCTCTGCAGAGTCGTACAACTAAGGGGTGTGCGGTGAATGTGACAGGCATGGCTGGTCGGTCGGTTGACCGAGTCTTCAAGTCTTTGAGTCGTCGAGTCGTCGATGAAGAAGCAGGTGCTACTGGGACTAAGGGGGGTCACAGGGGATTCATTGATCAACCTATACTAAGCAGTTGATACAAGAGCAGGTATAGTAGTAGTTTATCAAAAACAGTCTATGCATCAGAAATAGGAGCTAGCTAATACAGTAGCAAAATCTAATGCAAGAATGAGAGGGAAAGGAATGGGCGATATCGGAATGCTCAAGGAGGGTTGCTTGCCTTGCTGCTCTGTGGCAAAAGGCTGATCGTCAGGCGCGTAGTCGTACCCGGCAGCAGCGTCAGTCTCGGGCTCTACCGGTAAGAAGAGGGGGGGAAGAAACAATAAATATAAAGCACAGATGCAATCACGATGCATGACATGGCAATATGCAGAGCTAGGCATCCACTAACGCAGTACTACACGTCGCAGACGGGTTGGAAGAATATCTGACGATATGTTCCCGGGTCCGGGGTATTTTTCGGACAGATGATCCTAACGCAAAATGTCCATGTTCGTTATGCTAGAGGCAAGTGACAGACGAACGGACAGCGTATTCGGATTCGTGGAATTATTCAGAGCAACTTTCATGTACAAAACTTTTTCATCTGACTTACGGTTTATTTTATATTAATTTATAAAGTTTAAAAAATATTCTGAAATTCATTTAATTAATAAATCCGAATTATCCAAAACAGTAATAATTACTATTTAACTAATTAATTAACCTAATCTAATTAATTAATAATATTATTATTTAATTATTTATTTATAAAATCATTATTATTTTTTTTTTATTTTAACAGGCGTGGGCCCCGTTTGTCATAGGGACAAACCTATACATACATACATACATACATTCATACAGACACACACACATTTTTATTTTAACAGGCGTGGGCCCCGTTTGTCGCGGGGGGGTGGGAACGCGCGGGAGGGGGGGCGGCCAGTCGGGCCGGCTTGCTCCGGCGGGCGGGGGGGGGGGGGGGCAAACGGGGGGCCGGCCTGGGCAGCTCCAGGCGAGCGGCGGCGGGGGGGGGGGGGGATCGGGAGGAGGCAGGGGGCGCTGGCGACTAGGGTTCGGTTCCGATCGGCCGGTTCGGCTGGCTCCTTATAGGAGCCAGTTGGGCCGGCTCTTTCAGCCCAGTAGCCTTTTTCTTTTTTCTTTTTTTAAAAAAAACAGCGTCTGTTTTTATTCATTTTGGGGCACTAAAATAATTCCAAAAATGATGGTTTCAATTTTATAATTACCAGGGCATTATTTGCAACCCGTCCATGATTTTTATGTTCAGTTTCGCAAAACTTTTAAATCCACTTTTCGGATGAATTTAAATTGCAAAAGAATTTAGAATCCGGGACCGATTCCAACGGTGATCAAATTTAGATTAGCAAAAGCATTAGCTTAATCTAGGCCATCACTGTGGCTTAATTACAATGATCTCTGTAGCATAGATCCAGGGTGTCACATCCTCCCGGGTGCTTCTTTGGCTCTCTGGTTGTCTTCTGGTCCAAAAAAATCTCCAAAAAGTTTCATCACGATTGGACTCCGTTTGGTACTGATATTCTGCGAAGTAAAAAAAACAAGCAAAAAACAGCAACTGGCACTTGGCACTATGTCAATAGGTTAGTCCCAAAAAATGATATAAAGTTGCTACAAAATGATTGTAAAACATCCAAGAATGATAATATAACAGCATGGAACAATCAAAAATTATAGATACGTTGGAGATGTACCAGCATCCCCAAGCTTAATTCCTACTCGTCCTCGAGTAGGTAAATGATAAAAATAGAATTTTTGATGTGAAATGCCGCCTAACATGTTCATCACATATTCTTTTCTTTTGTAGCATGGACATTTGGACTTATAGATGGTTCAAAGTAATAGTCTAGTTTTGACATGAAGACTTTAATACTCGAGCATACCAACAAGCAACCATGTCTTTCAAATATCAACACTAAAGAAAGTTATCCCTAACCTATCATGCTCAATCATTGATCCATTCATGAAACACACTCAAATATTAGCCACACCCAATGCACAAGTATGATCCTAGTGCCCCCTAGTTGGTGCTTTATAAGAGAAGATGGAGACTCAAATTGAAAATAAAAATTGCATAAAGTAAATAGATAGGCCCTTCGCAGAGGGAAGTAGGGATTTGTAGAGGTGCCAGAGCTCAAAGCTTAAATTAAGAGAGAAAAATATTTTGGGTGGCATGCCTTTCCTGTCAACGAAAATGACAAAGTAGTTCTCAATACTTTACATGCTAGATACATCATAGGCGGTTCCCAAACAGAAAATAAAGTTTTTTTTCCTTTTTCCACCATTCTTTCACAATCCATGGCTAGCCGTATCCACGGTTGCCTTCCATACCAACACTTTCCAAGGAATTAATTATTTCACAACAAAAAGTAAATTTCTTTTTCATTTCGAGACTGGGCATCCCTATTACCGCCGTACTCTTGTGCAATGACAAGTGAATAAACACTCATCTTGAGAATAACACATCTAGCATGGAAAAGTATTGGACACCCCCTACCGTTTCATGAGCGGTACGAGCATACAAAAAGGAAATTCATTTTGAAAATTAGAGATGGCACATACAAATTGGCTTAGAACGGCAAGGAAATACCGCATATAGGTAGGTATGGTGGACTCATATGGCAAAACTGGTTTTAAGGATTTTGGATGCACAAGTAGTATTTCTACTTAGTGCAAGTGGATGCTAGCAAATAGATTGAGAAGCAACCAACCATGAAACGAAAATTCATATAAACGGGCATTAAGCATAACTAACACCGAATAATGCACCATATGTACGATGTAATTTCATTGCACAACTATTGACTTTCGTGCTTGCATAGGGAATGACAAACCTTAACACCAATATTCTTACAAAAGCATAATTACTCATCAACATGACTCACATATTACTATCATCATGTCTCAAAACTATTACAACGAATCAAGTTTAATTTGTCCAATGATCTTCGTGAAAGTTTTTATTATATCCTTCTTGAATATATATCACTTTGGGACTAGTTTCATATATTGCCATTGCTTTTGACAAGCTCAAACAAATTTAATTGAAGAACATGAGCATACAAATTTCATCTCTCAAAATAATATAAGTGAAGCATGAGAGGATTTCTTCAAAAATTACTAACTCTCAAATTAATCTAAGCGAAGCATGAGAGTATTTCTTCAAAATTTACTAAATATCAAATTAATCTAAGTGAAGCATGAGAGTATTTCTTCAAAAATTTAAAGCACACCGTGCTCAAAAAGATTTAAGTGAAGTACTAGAGCAATTCCGTAGCTCAATTTTTTTAAGTGAAGCATAAAGAGCAATTCTAACAAATCATAGCATAATTTTGGCTCTCTCAAATAGGTGTGTCCAGCAAGGATACTAGTGAGAAACTAAAAAGCAAAGGAAGCAAAGACTCAAATAATACAAGACGCTCCAAGCAAAACTCATGATATGTGACGAATAAAAATATAGCTCCAAGTAAAATACCGATGGTCGTTAGAAGAAAGAGGGGATGCCACTCGGGGCATCCCCAAGCTTAGTTGCTTGTTTCTCCTTGGGTATTATCCTGGGGGTGCTGTAGCATCCCCAAGCTTAGTCTCTTTTCACTCCCTATTCCTTCATCCATCGTGATCTCACCCAAAACTTGAAAACTTCAATCACACAAAACTCAACAAAACAAGCACACAATGCAACCAAAACAGAATCTGTCTAAAACAGAACAGTCTGTAGTAATCTGTACTATAACCATACTTATGTAACTCTAACAATTCTAAAACATTAGGAAAACGTAAATAATTTGTATAACAATACTGTGTTAAAATTTCAGCTCATTATCAAGGTCCAGTAAAAAATAAAAATTCCTGCACTTGAGTCAAAGTTTCTGTTTCAGATTCAGCATTGTTTCCACTCATCTTGTGAATCATCCTAAAGGCTTTACTTGGCACAAACACTAAATAAAACATAAAACACAATTATAACAGTAGAATAATTGTTTCAACACTCAAAAACAGAAAGAAAAAGGTAAAAATAAATTTTATTCATTGGGTTGCCTCCCAACAAGAGCTATCGTTTTACGCCCCTAGCTAGGCATAATGCATAGATTCAAGTGTTGTCATCTTTAGTTTTCATAGAGGTATTTTTATCAAGAGGTTTTGCAAATATTGCTTGAAACACATTATCCTTCGAAATCTTAGCACTATCAAGTTGTCCATCTACGTTCCCTCTTTGATTCCCGGCCACAATCCAAGAATATTGTTGATAAACATCATTGAAAACTTGTTGGATCATATCCAAAATGGACATTTCCTTTTTAAGGTTCTCATAAAAAATTGATTATTCCTAAGCAGATGTCTCAACATGTAATCACTATTGTAAAGGATCTCTCCTATTACCAGTTTTTCATGGCTCATACCAAAAAAACAAAAATCTCCCTAGCTTCTCGTACTATGTGATCAAATTCATTCATAAGAACAATGGTGGCTAACTTCTTAGCTTTGGGATCCTTTATAACGGGTAGCTCATAAAACAATCTTTGCAAGGTCGGATGAGTACGAATAAACCTATTTTCGAGTTTCAGAACTAGCGCTGAAATAGCTTCCGCATAAGTTTTAGTTCTTGTAAGTATAGGAGCATCATCGAGAGTCAGATTTCCAACACAATTGAAAAATTCTTGGATAGTTTCTTTTCCTATAACGTTCCCTTGCCCCAAAACAAAAGTTTTAGAATCCAGATTACCAGAACGTCCATTTGGAGTCCTGCCGTCATCTGTTTCTGCCATACCAAAATCACTCATGATGACAAGCAAACAAAAGATCTGACGCGAAAAAGGCAAACGAAAAAGAGGGCAAATAAAACGACAAATTTTTGTGAAGTGGGGGAAAGGAAAACGAGAGGCAAATGGAAAATAATGTAAATTGCAAGGAGATGAGATTTGTGATTAGGAATCTGATAGATGTTGATGATGTCTCCCCGGTGCCAGAGATTGGCAAGTCGAAGAGAGGCTACTTTCACACCTTCTCCCCGGCAACGGCGCCATAAATTCCTTTGACATGGCTTGATATAGCGTCGGTATTTCCTCAAACAGGAAGGGATGATGCAGCACAGCTACGGTAAGTATTTCCCTCAGTTATGAAGCCAAGATTATCAAACCTAGGAGGAGGACCACGCAACGCTATGTAAATGGTACCTGCACACAAATAACAAATACTTGAAACCCGACGCGTAAGAGAGGTTGTCAATCTCTCAACGGTAAAAAGATAGATTAGGTAGTAATAGATTGGATAAATAGATCGCACAAGAACACAAAATAAAAGAAGCAAATAAAAAGTGCAGCAAGGTATTTTTGGGTTTTTGGAATAATAGATCTGAAAACAAAAACGGCAAAAGATAGATCGGAAGGCAATATGTTGGAAAAGTAGACCCGGGGGCCGTAGGTTTCACTAGTGGTTTCTCTCATGAGTATAGCACATGATGGGTAAACAAATTACTTTTGGGAAATTGATAGAGGATCAAATAATCATGATGATATCCAAGGCGATGATCATTATATAGGCATCACGTTCAAGATTAGTAGACCGAAACGATTATGCATCTACTACTATTACTCCACACACCGACCGCTATCCAACATGCATCTAGTGTATTAAGTTCATGGAGAAACGGAGTAATGCAATAAGAACGATGACATGATGTAGACAAGATCTATTCATGTAGGAATAAACCCCATCTTGTTATCCTTAATAGCAACGATACATGCGTGCCTCGGTGCCCCTTCTATCACTGGGAAAGGACACTGCAAGATCGAACCCATCACAAAGCACCTCTTCCCATGGCAAGAAAAATCGATCTAGTTGGCCTAACTAAACCAAAGATTCGAAGAAGAAATACGAGGCTATAAGTAATCATGCATATAAGAGATCAAAAGAAGACTCAAATAATATTCATGGATAGAAACTGATCATGAACTCAAAATTCATCGGATCCCAACAAACACACTGCAAAGTCATTACATCAAATAGATCTCCAAGAGACCATTGTATTGAGAATCAAAAGAGAGAGAGAGAAAGCCAGCTAGCTACTGCCTACGGACCCGTAGTTCTATGGTGGACTACTCACGCATCATCAGAGAGGCACCAATGAGGATGATGAGCCCATCCGTGATGGTGTTAGATTGGATCTCGCGATTCTAGAACTTGCGGCGGCTGGAAGTATTTTTTGTCGACTCCTCTAGGGTTTCTGGAATATTTGGGTATTTATAGAGCTCAGAGGTGGTGGAGGGGACTCCCGAGGCCACCACAACCCACCAGGGCGCGCCGGGGGCCTCTGGCGCGCCTTGGTGTCTTCTGGGCCCCATGGTCGTCCTCCCGGGTGCTTCTTTGGCTCACTGGTTGTCTTCTGGTCCAAAAAAATCTCCAAAAAGTTTCATCGCGATTGGACTCCGTTTGGTACTGATATTCTGCGAAGTAAAAAAACAAGCAAAAAACAACAACTGGCACTTGGCACTATGTCAATAGGTTAATCCCAAAAAATGATATAAAGTTGCTATAAAATGATTGTAAAACATCCAAGAATGATAATATAACAGCATGGAACAATCAAAAATTATAGATACATTGGATACGTATCATTCATCCACCATGAGTTTGAGGGGAGGTGTTAGAGTACTATATATATAACCATGTAGCCTTTCGTACTTACCCCATTGTATAAGGGGTTTCCTGCATATTCTACACATGCATGTATATATACTGGCCTATGGCCTCCTGGAAATACAAGTTGCATATTTCCTAACAGTACAGACTCCATCAAGTCCTACAAATGCCAAGGTACAGACTCCGTCAATTGAAACTACCAAGTAACAAATGCCCAAGTTTGAATTCTAGAGAGAGAGAAGAAGAAGTCCTAGATTACCAATCCATCACATGCTGGATCTTGGTGTGAACTTCTTAGTCTAGAGGTCGAACATCCAACAAAGGTTGTATCATCATCATGTTTTGTTATTTAATTCAGTTTGTTATTTAAACTACCTCCTCCACCACCAAATTTCCTTTTCTTCGCATGTAAAGATCTCATAAGCATTGTATCATATAGTGTTGAATCCTCTCTAGCACTAGATGGTGTTGCTACTTCACTATCACAATTGTTTCCAAGTTGACCATACATAATTCGATAATTGCGGAAAAGAGATATGAAACCTATGTGAATAGAGTCCCATATTTCAATACCCTTAAGTCACGCCATATGTCGTTTGAATCATGTACTTGAAGAAATCAGCCTCCTTGGTCCTTCCATACAGAAACAGGGAAAATAACTTAGTCATTGACATTTAATAAGGACACGACAATTGTAAGTTAATTAAATGAATAAAGGAAGAAAGCAAAAGTGTGCACCTAAGATCAAGAATTGCAGCAACAAATATCAACTTGTTAATCTTCTTTGGAATTTCGATCACCCCAATACTTGTCATTCTTATCCTTCATCTTAACATCCATCTTCTTAAAGGTTTTATCATCATCACATATCACTCGCTCACTCCATTTGCCCAATTGGTAATTAATTCCAGCAATCTCTTCAAAGAATACATTCAAAGTAATGTATTTAGTGCCGGAAACCTTGTTTGTTAGGTCATAGAAGTATTTGAGAAACACATTGAACTCACGAGAATACACCCAATCATCATGTGTTGGAGGACCTCGCTGCCGCATTGCCCCAAGCAAATTTAGTTCTAGCTTGTAGGAGAGATCATCGAGTCCTAGTTGATGAAATGCCCTCTCAAATAGGACGGCTGTCTCGAGCATTAGATACGTGGAATTCCACCTACTGCATACACTAAGACACACCAAAACCTTGCTCTCTACCTTGCTAATCTTCACACATTTCTTGAAACTATTCATTCTCGAAGTGGAGCTTCTTACATATTTGATTGCATTTCGGATCCGGTTGATAGGATGACACATTATCTTCAGCCCATCTTGGACCATGAGATTCACAATATGTGCCACACATCGCATGTGAAGACTCTCACCACCCACAAGAGTACCACCCAGGTTAGGCAAAGAACTCTTCATGTAGAGTAGAGCAGTGTCATTTGAGCTTGTGTTGTCGACAGTGATTGTGCAAACAGTCTCCATACCCCCATTCAATTAACAATTTATCTAGAGCCTTCCCAATTTCCTCCTCTTTGTGATGCTAAGTGTTTGCTGAGAGCCCTTAAAGTACTTCTTAAGCTTTGCTTTATCAATGCCATAAAGGTTGATAACATCTGTATGCAAAGTTTTCCTAGATGGAACACTGAACCGGGGGCAAGCTACTTTCATAAAGGCTCTAAAACCTTCTTTTTCTGAGAAAATGAACGGTAGTTCATCTATGACTATCATGCGAGCAAACGCTTCCCTAACATTATTTGCATTGTACTGCCAACAAGTTACATAATAATTTTCAAACATTATCTACTGTATACTATTATTTCTACAATTTATATCTACCAATATAAGTCATGAAAACTATAGGAGAAGTAGATAACAAAACTATGACAGCAATCTGTCTAAACAGGACGGTATGTAGCAATTAATTCAAAAGGTGTACTTCTGTATCTCCAAAACTTATGAAAATTTAGGACATGATAAAGAATTTTTATGAGAATGCTGTGTAAAAATTTCAGAAATTTTTCACGTTCCAGTAAAATATCAAAATTCAAACACCACAGCAAAAGTTTCTGTTTTTATACAGCACAGATCAAACATGCAATTGAAGCATCCTAAAGGCAATTCTTGGAATTTTTTATTGAAAAACAAGATTATAAATAATAGCAAGCAAATACTAAGAAAATAAAATGATGGTCCAAGCAAAACACATATTATGTGACGAATAAAAATATAGCTCCAAGTAAGGTATACTGATAGTGTTGAAGACGAAAGAGGGGATGCCTTTCGGGGCATCCCCAGGCTTAGACGCTTGAGACTTCCTTGAATATTACCTTGGGGTGCCTTGGGAATCCCCAAGCTTAGGGTCTTACCACTCTTTATTCTCCTCATATCGGTATCTCACCCAAAACTTGAAAACTTCAATCACACAAAACTTAACGGAACTTCGTGAGATGGGTTAGTATAATAAAAATAGATCATTCACTTATGTACTGTCAAGACAAGATTTATAATTGTTCTCACATCATACCTATTGTATTATATCATTCCCACAATTTATATCACTGGATATAAGCTATGGAAACACTAAAACAAGCAAACTATGCATGCAAAACAGAATCTGTAAAAAACAGAATAGTCTGTGAAGATATGTAGTATAACCATACTTACATGTCTCTAAAAATTCTGAAAAATTAGGAAATGCATAGAATTTGCATAGAAATATTGTGTGAAAAATTCAGCAATTTATCACGTTCCAGCAGAGAACCAAAATCATGTACTGGACACAAAAGTTTCTGTTTTTACACAGAATCAAATCAACTAGTATCCACACTATCCCAAAGGCTTTACTTGACAAATTATTGAAATAAAAGACAGAAAACAATATTGCTACAGTATATTAATCATGTGAAAACATAAAAACAAAAAGGAAAAGTGTTGGGTTGTCTCCCAACAAGCACTTTTCTTTAAAGCCTTTTAGCTAGGCATGATGATTTCAATTATACTCACGTATGAATAGTAATTGAAACATGCAAGAGAGCATCATAAAGCATATGGCAAGCACATTTAAGTCTAACCCACTTCCTATGCATAGGGATTTTGCAAGCAAACAATTTATTGTAGCAAGAATCAACTTGCATAGGAAGGCAAAACAAGCATGTGTTCAAAACTTTGAACACGTAGGGAGGAAAATTGATATTATTGCAATACTTACAAGCATAGAAAATTTATTACTCTCCGCATAAGCAAATTCCTTTTTATTCATGGTAGAGGGAGCAAACTAAACAAAATAAGTATCATGTTGAGGGAGTCCGTGACTAAGGGGTCCTCGGGTCGTCGGCTTATCCATCATGGGCCGGCTTGGTGGGCCGCTCTGTGGCTATCGCAGGAAAGCCGAACCATAAGGCGACCCCGTATTCAGGGAGGAAACCTCCGAAGACTTGATGTGTCCTCCAAGAATAGAAGAAATGATCGGCGTATCTATCCCCGATGGGAAACATATCATTTGTAACCCTAGATACCCCTGGTGTCTATATAAACCAGGGGGTTTAATTCATAGAGGTCAGGTGAACTCATCTAGGGTTTTAGCTCATTGGATCTTGCGGTAGGTCAACTCTGTAATCGTCATACACATCAATACAACCAAGCAGTAAGTAGGGTTTTACCTCCTCAAGAGGGCCTGAACCTGGGTAAAAACTGTCCCCTTCGTCTCCTGTTACCCATCGATCCAAGATCCACAGCTCGGGACCCCCTACCGGAGATCTGCCGGTTTCGACACCGACATTGGTGCTTTCATTTAGAGTTCCGCTGCGAGATCGCTAGAGGATTGATTGCTCACCTAATCATCAGCGATGAAGTCCGTAACGGGGATACCGAGGACCCCAACGATTCCGAGGACGACAACTACCTCCCCCCTGTCGAGGAGCAGGACAGCTTCGAAGCCGAAGACTTCACTGTCCCCGAAAACCCCTAGATTAGGAACGGTTTCGGCGGCAGCTCATAGCCACCGCCCGAAGCCTAAAGGCAAAGTAGCAGCAGCTCAAAGCCGAACAAGATACACTCAACAACAGATGGATGAAGGTCTTGGAAGTCGAAGAAGGGTACTGCACTGAGCGACTGGATCAAAACAAAAGTTACCCACGCCGGCGTCTGCTGCCGCAATTCGACGACAAGGCCTTTGAGCCCGTATCTCCCAGGCGCACCCAGTACGACCAGCCGGACCACCCATCCAGGACGGGGCATGCTGGCTCGAGAGACTGAGTACAGACCTGCGTTTCCCCGCAGGAGAGGAAAGGATCGTATACATCCCGAGGATCGATATGAATTACGACAGGACTTGGACTATAGAGCAGGTCACACAAGATCCATCTACGGATCTAGAGGGTACTCCCCCGCTAGACGGGACGGGTACCAACCGTGGCTCGACCACAACAACAGAGATCGGGATCAATACCGGACCCAAACGACGGCCGATCTCAGGCATGACGTAGCCCGGATTAGAGGCGCTGCCCACCCACTATGCTTCACAGATGAGTTATGCAGCATCAATTCCCTGAAGGGTTTAAACCCATAATAATAGAAAATTACGATGGGACAACAGACCCGCCCGTGTGGATTGAAGACTTTCTTCTCCACATTCATATGGCCCGAGGAGATGATCTCCACGCCATCAAATACTTGCCCCTAAAGCTTAAAGGACCAGCTCGACACTGATTAAACTGCCTCCCCAAAAACTCCATCGGAAGCTAGGAAGAGCTCGAGGATGCCTTCCGATCTAACTTCCAGGGCACATATGTCCGGCCCCCGGACTCCTCCGACTTGAGCAACGTCATCCAAAAAGTCGGCGAATCAGCTAGACAATTTTGGAATCGGTTCCTGTCGGGGATATAACTCCATGGTATAACCCGCCATACTGGGCCGGGTTAACATATCAACAACTCTGCAACCAAGTTTAAATGGGCCGTATCATAAAGACGAATGCAAGCGAGGCAGTAGCTGACTTGAGTCGCTAGACGGCCCAATACCTAAAGACGGCGGCTCAAAGCCCATGAAGCTAAAGACGCCGGTTCAGTTTCCTTAAGATGCAAGACAAGTTAGAGATGTTGTAGGTCATGGGTCATGATATGACCAGGACTCTATTGTAAACCCTAGGGCTTGACCTGTATATAAAGGCAGGCCCCTAGGGCCGAAAGACTCAAGTTACAACCCCTCGATAGCTAGGTTAGCGATTCCGCACCCTTGTAATCAAGATCTACTCATCAAATATACACAAAGCAGGAGGTAGCTATTACCTCCATAGGAGGGGCCGAACCTAGGTAAACCCGACTCTCTCTCTCTCGTTCAACCCCTTCGAGTCGCCACCAAGCGGCGATGGCCTCACACCTAAGTCCTGTTACGAGGACATCTGTCGGGTTGACAAAACCACGACAGTTGGCACCCACCGTGGGGTACTCGCCCGGTGGAGTTGAGTTCTCGAAGGGAGCCCTTCTAGGGTTCGGGAGTTACGCGGTCGGTCGTATGACAAAAAGCCGCAGCGGCAAGATCTACATCGACGACTCCGGCTGGGGCCCCGAGGCCGACTCGATCGAGTATGGTTACCGGGTCCCCTTTGGCAAGATCCAAGTCTTCATCGGCAAGATTGGCGCAACGGTGCCCGAGTCGGACATTTGCGCCAACATCATCAAGCCGGCTCGGCGCGCTCAATCCAGCCGGTGTCAAGCCGGCCAAAGTCATCACGCAGCCGGGTCTCCTCGGCGGGCGGTCCCTTTGGCTGAGCCGGCCATCGAAGGAGCGGTCGTCGTTAGCTCGGATGCTGGGCTTGGGGGCTCGTTCGGAGCAGAAGCCTATAAGGAACGTCGTGATCTTCCCCTGCAAGTTTCGGCTCATACTATGGTAAGCACGCCGGCTCAAGCATCACTCGCATTCGGAGCCTCTGGCTGCTCTGATGAAATGCACGGCGACTCAAGAGCGGAGCTCCAGTCGCGTGGTGGCCAAGGTACTTTTCAAGAAAATCTGAGGCAGCTGAATCATGGTCAATACCACGTGTTCACCACCAATACTTGCAAGCGGGACAACAAGGTCAAGAGTAGGGCCGTCAATATGGCTGAGCTGGCGGTTCCCAGGTACCTTAACTGGTTCGAGCACGCGATCACCTGGAGCAGGGAGGATCATCCCCCCCCCCCCCCCCCGGGGTTGACAACCCAGGCGGCTTAGCTTTGGTGGTGGCACCGCAGGTTGGTGGATACACTCTATCCAAGGTTCTCATGGATGGAGGTAGCAGCATAAACATATTGTATTACGAGACCTTCCGCCGAATGAACCTGTCAGAAAGCACGTTGCTTCCTTCAAGGACAGTCTTTCATGGAATCGTCCCCGGAAAGTCTGCTTATCCGATTGGGCGGATTAAGCTCGATGTGGCCTTTGGAGATGAATTCAACTACAGGTGTGAGTCATTGATGTTTGAAGTTGTCAAGATAAAAAGCCCTTATCATGCTCTCTTTGGGCGGCCGGCTTACGCTCGTTTCATGGCCCGCACGTGCTACGTCTATTCCAAACTCAAGATGCTGGGACCCAAAGGGACCATAACCATGGACGGAAATCGGAAGATAGCTCAGGAATGCGAGGAAGGAGATGCGGCTTACGCCGAGTCGGCCTGTGCGGCAGAGGAGTTGAAGTTCTACACTGCCAATGTTGACCCAGCTGACATGAGCCCGCTCAAGAAACCCAATACTGAGTCGGAACACATGCTTAAGTTCAAACCAGCTGAAGATACGAAGCAGATCGACTTCACGCCGGGCGACTCATCCAAGCAGTTCACTATTGGGACTGGCTTGGATCCCAAATAGGAAAGCGCGCTCATCAAGTTCATCTGTGAGAATCGGGACATCTTTGCATGGAAACCATCTGACATGCCTGGAGTCCCGACAGAACTTGCTGAGCACCACCTTAATGTGGATCCCAAGATGAAGCCAGTGCGCTAGTACCTCTGTCGTTTCAATGAGGAGAGATGCAAGGCCATTGGAGAAGAAGTGGCCTGGCTCCTAGCTGCCGGGTTCATCGTGGAGGTTTTTCATCCTGAATGGTTGGCTAACTCGGTGCTGGTTTTGAAGAAAAACGGCACTTGGCGCATGTGTCTTAACTACACAGATCTCAACAAAGCCTGTCCCAAGGATCCTTTTGCCCTTTCGCGTATTGATCAGATCATTGATTCTATGGCAGGTTGCGAGCGTTTATGTTTCTTAGATGCATACTCTGGGTATCACCAGATCAAGATGGCAGTAGAAGATCAAGAGAAGACGGATTTCATCACTCCCTTTGGGGCTTTCTGCTATGTGTCCATGCCTTTTGGGTTCAAGAGTGCCGGGGCGACTTACCAGCGCTGTGTCCAGAATTGCCTTAAGCCGCAAATCGGACGTAATGTTCATGCCTACGTTGATGACATCGTGGTGAAATCTCAGAAGAAAGAGTCACTCTTGGATGACATCAAGGAAACCTTTGACAATCTTCGGGTATACAAGATGAAGCTTAACCCGGCAAACTGTGTTTTTGGCGTTCCCGCAGGCAAGTTGTTAGGGTTTCTGGTCTCTGAGCGAGGCATCGAGGCCAACCCAGACAAGATCAAGGCCGTGACATCATTATCTGAGCCGGCGAACGTGAATCAAGTTCAGCGGCTCACTGGACGCATTGCGGCCTTAAGCCGGTTCATAAGCCGCCTAGGTGAGAAGGCGATCCCTTTTTACCAGTTTTTGAAGAAATCGGGCGACTTCAAGTGGACAGACGAAGCTGGCAGGGCCTTAGAAGCACTCAAGCAGCAGCTTGTTAACCCTCCCGTCTTGGCTGCTCCCGCAGAAAAAGAGCCTATGCTCCTGTACGTTGCTGCCAATTCCAAGGTGGTAAGTGTTGCAGTTGTGGTCGAGCGGAAAGAAGAAGGAAAGGAATATCCAGTCCAGCATCCGGTTTACTTTGTCAGCGAAGTCTTAACCCTATCCAAGCAGCGGTACCCACATTGGCAGAAGCTGGTTTTCGGGATCTTCATGGTGAGCCGGAAGTTGAAGCACTATTTCCAGGAACACCCGATAACTGTGGTTAGTTCGGCGCCTCTTGGTGACATCATACAAAACTAAGAGGCCACGGGCAGAATAGCCAAGTGGGCCATTGAGCTTGGTGATCACCACTTGAAGTACATGCCCCGAACTGCCATCAAGTCTCAAGCATTGGTGGATTTCATCAATGATTGGACAGAGATACAGATTCTGGAGGATAGGCCAGATACCACGTACTGGACTATACACTTCGACGGGTCTAGACAGCTAGAAGGCTCGGGGGCTGGGGTCGTGTTATCTTCTCCAAAAGGTGACAAATTTTGCTATGTATTATGGCTCATGTTCCCGTGTACTAACAATGCAGCTGAGTATGAGGCCCTCTTACATGGGCTTCGGATAGCCAAAGAGATGAACCTTAGCCGAGTTAGATGTCTGGGCGACTCAGATCTAGTGGCACAACAAGTTTCAGGGACTTGGGACTCTAAGGACCCCCTTATGGCGGCTTATCGACGAGCGGTATCCGATGTGGCGGGTCATTTTCAAGGTTATCAGGTTGATCATATAGATCGTCGGCTCAATGAGGCGGCTGATGCTTTATCTAGACTTGGCTCACAAAGAAAGCCGGTGCCACCTAACGTTTTCCTGGACGTCCTTCACAATCCATCAGTCAGGTTACGTCGGAAGAAGATATAGCTATCCCTGACCCAGAAGCACACCTGGTGGCGGCTCTACGTGTCATCCCTGATTGGACTGTGCCATATTTGGCTTATCTGCCCCGATGAGAACTCCCAGAAGAGGAACTCGACGCTCGACAAATCATGCGGCGATCAAAGTCCATGACAATCATTAATGGCGAGTTACATCGGCGGAGCAGCACTGGCGTGTTTCAACGGTGTGTTTCGCCTGAGGAAGGCCAGGAAATTCTTAACGAAATTCATTCTGGCGATTGCGGACATCATGCCGGCTCACGATCACTAGTCGCCAAAGCTTTCAGGCATGGATTTTATTGGCTGACGGCTCATGCCGATGCTGAGGAGATTGTGCGCAAGTGTGATGGGTGCCAAAAGTTTGGTCGACAGGCTCATGTACCGGCTCAGGAGTTGCGTATGATAACAATTACTTGGCCGTTTGCAGTCTGGGGGCTGGATATGGTTGGTCCATTCAAGCCGTCTTCTGATAAAAAGACCCACTTATTAGTGGCGGTTGATAAGTTTACCAAATGGGTTGAGGCAGAGCCGGTCAGTAATTGCGATGCGGAGACCGCAGTCGAATTTCTAAAGAAGCTGATTTTTCCGTTTTGGTTACCCTCATAGCATCATTACTGATAATGGTACTAATCTGTCCAAGGGAGCCATGGAACAATTCTGCCAGCGGGAACACATCCGCCTCGATTTAGTAGCAGTAGCACATCTGCAGTCCAATGGCCAAGCTGAAAGAGCCAACCAGGAGATCTTGAGAGGAATCAAACCCCGGCTCATGGTGCCCCTTGAGCGAACGCCGGGTTGTTGGGTTGAAGAACTCCCCTCAGTGCTTTGGAGTATTCGAACAACGCCAACACTAGTAGAAAACAGGGCATCAGTCCCGGTTCCAGAGGGCCTTTAGTCCCAGTTCTGGAACCGGGACAAAACAAACGGGACTAAAGCCCCCCCCCTTTAGACCCGGTTCTGTTACGAACCGGGACTAAAGGCCCTCCACGTGGCCGCTGTCTGGGCGGGGGCCGGAGTACCTTTAGTCCCGGTTGGTGTTACCAACCGGGACTAAAGGCTCCACCTTTAGTCCCGGTTGGTAACACCAACCGGGACTAAAGGAATTTTTTCAAAAAAAAAATTCAATTTTTTTTATGAATTTTTTTTTGATTTGTTTTTAATTTTTTCAGGCCCTCATAGTATCCAAGTCTGCACTTGTTGGTTCTATCTCCCCTTGGTTACCCTTTAATTTCATAAAAAATTCAATTCAGGCCCCAACACTTCCGTTTTGGTTACCCTCATAGTATCCAAGTCTGCACTTGTTGTTTTCCTGACAATAGTAAGCTATCAATCCTATTAACCCTTAGATCTTGATGTCACATGATTTAATTTTTTGAATTCCAAAAAATTATTAAAATAAACAACAATGATTAATTTAAAAACTCAAAAATACTTCAAAAAAAAGGAAAAAATTCAAAAAACAAAAAATCCAAAATAATACAAAAAGTCAAAATAAAATAATTAACAATAATATTGAATTTCAATGAAAATAAAATAAAAATTATTATTATTATTATTATTTTGCCATTTATTTATTTAATATGACATAATTAATATCTTTAAATCTGTAAATCGAAATTCGACAAATAATATATCCATTATTATCAAAAAAAATGTGAGCATGATGTCACACGTTTCACCGTTTGAGTTTGAAACTATTATTCAAAAAAACAATAATTATTTAGTAACACTAATATTTATTGAATAAGTAGTTTGACCACTGTTTGACTAGAGTTTGACCACATTTTATTTTTTTAAACTTATTTCAACTCAAGAATTTTTGTGTGTTCAATATGAACCATTCAAAGCCACATCCTCAAATTTCAACCCTTTCTGACTTCATTTGCTATTTTTCATGCATTTAATGATTTTTTTGAGCTAAATTAGCCCAAATTAGAAAGCACTACAAATGAACTCTGAAAATGTTGAAACTTGGCATGGTATCATCATTTCACCCAAATAGAATGTGCTAAAAAGTTGAGAGGGTTATGGCAAAAACTGATGCACTTTGTGTACAAACTGGACCATCTCTTTCGATGTAACAGGGTTTCGGACGAAAACTCAGCTGTTACAAAGACATTTCATTTTTTTAAACTTAATTCAACTCCAGAATTTTTGTGTGTTCAATATGAACCATTCAAAGCCACATCCTCAAATTTCAACCCTTTTTGACTTCATTTGCTATTTTTCATGCATTTACTGATTTTTTGAGCTAAATTAGCCTAAAATTGAAAAGCACTACAAATGAACTCTGAAAAGGTTGAAACTTGGCATGGTATCATCATTTCACCCACATAGCATGTGCTAAAAAGTTGAGAGGGTTATGGCAAAAGTTGGATGCACTTCGTGTACAAACTGGACTATCTCTTTCGAAGTATCAGGGTTTCGGACGAAAACTCGGCTGTTACAAAGACATTTCATTTTTTTAAACTTATTTCAACTCCAGACTTTTTGTGTGTTCAATATGAACCATTCAAAGCCACATCCTCAAATTTCAACCCTTTCTGACTTCATTTGCTATTTTTCATGTATAAATTTGAAAAAACTTAAATTTGAGGATAACTTTTTTCCTTTCAGAATTTTAGGATTCTAAAAATTTGCAAAACTGCCAAAGGCCGTCGGCATCGGAACCGGCTTCTCGTGCTGAACATTTTGATATATTATACGTTTTTTCCGACATCGTATGCAGAAATGGCGGCCATTTGAATTTTTCATGACCGTTTTTTGCAACATAAGTCGAAATTTATGTTTGTTAATTTTCAACACAACTATATCACTTAATATAAGTACAGTTGAAAGGATTTTATTTGTTGAAGTTTTTATAATTTTCTGTGATTTTTTGAACACTGAAAAAGGCGATCCACCGAGGGGGGGGGGTGGACGGCCGCAGAAAAGAAAATTTTGAAAAAAAAAATGTTCAGTCCCGGTTGGTATCTCCAACCGGGACTAAAGATAGACCTTTAGTCCCGGTTGAAGACACCAACCGGGACTAAAGGGCTGGGGAAAAAATTGAAAAAAAAAATTGAATTTTTTTTCCTGTCCCGGTTGGTATCTCCAACTGGGACTAAAGATAGACCTTTAGTCCCGGTTGGAGATACCAACCGGGACTAAAGGGGCTGGCACCGTTCAAAGCCGGTCGCAAACCCTTTAGTCCTGGTTGGTGTCTCCAACCGGGACTAAAGGTCCCGTTCGAACCGGGACTGATGCCTGTGCCGCTCGAACCGGGAGTAATGCTCACATTAGTCCCGGTTCGTAACGCGACCGGGACTATTGCTCCGATCCGGCTGGGACGAAAGCCCTGTTTTCTACTAGTGCAAACAGATCCACTGGATACACTCCTTTCTTCTTGGTTTACGGAGCTGAGGCGGTCCTCCCAAGCGATATCCGTCATGACTCGCCTCGGGTGACTGCTTATGTCGAGGCGGATAATGAGCAAGCGCGCCAAAATTCCTTGGATGCCTTGGAAGAGGAGCGTGATTTAGCAGCAGCTAGATCTGCGATATACCAGCAAGACATGCGTCACTATCATAGCTGTAGAGTTCGAAGCCGCACATTTCAAGAAGGCGACTTAGTTCTCCGTCTGATTCAAGATCAAACAGGGATGCACAAGCTCTCTCCGCCTTGGGAAGGTCCTTTCGTCATCAGCCGGAACCTCAATAATGGTTCGTACTATCTGGTCGACTTACGATAAGGATCATATACTTCTGAGGAAGAAACAACCCGGCCTTGGAACATCGCACACCTACGGCCTTATTACACTTAGGAGCCATTGGCTCAAACCTTTTTGTAATTCTTTCTCCTCCTCTGCAAAATTCTGTATATACTTCTTTATGTTCAAATATAATAAAGCCGGCACCCCTGAAAATCAGGGCTTCTCTCGTTTCAGCCTATGAATTGAGAATGAGTCTTTATTGTTTGAAACATAGGTCACTTGGGGGCTTCCAACTCATCGAGTTTAGCTTTCTCACCCTCTTGACCCTGCAAAAATGCCATCAAAATATGGTTAAACTTGCCTGTATGTTTGATGCGACTCCAATCAGATGACCCCATGTACTTTTAAAAAGTTAATCCTTTTTGGACCCTGAACTTTTAAGGTTAAAACATTGGCTTGAGTCATGTGAGAGCCGGCATACAGAAAGCTAGGATAAACCATGGGTTATTACGCCCGCTTCATTGAAGCAAGACTTGTGCCTCGAAAGCCAGTCTCCTTTTTCCGAGCCTCACTGAGCCGGCTTATTTAAAGAGAAATATATATATATATATATATATATATATATATATATATATATATATATACATACATACATACATACATATATATATATATACATGTACTTATATTTTTCAGGTACGACGTTACCCTATTACCGCTTTATATTCAAAGCTTCCGAGTTACATAACTGAGCTCATATTATGACCAGTTTCCGGATCATCAATCTCCAACATCATTGAAGGAGAATTCGATTGACTTGAGTTTTGAAAACCAAGTTATTTCGCCGGCTTATTTTTGATTTGCCTTATAAACAAAATTCATCGGGCACAAAACAAGGAAAAAGACAGGAACAGGCAATGAAGAAGTGGCATAGGCGTATTGACCAAAAGATGGCCAGTTTTGGAGTTCAGCACCAACAAAAGGTGCCAATGTGCACGATGGCACAACAGAGCAAATTCAAAGTTGTGGAGAACACTACTCCTATTTACAGGCTCATGATGGAGGCCACATAGTCCTTCACAAAAAAGTTTCTTACACCTGGGGGCTTGTTCTGAGGGGCGACTCATCCAGCTTCCGAGGTATCTTCAGGCTCTATCATCAGCCGCTTCTGGATCTGACCCCGCCAGCTCGTCATCATCAACCTGCTGGCCTTTCTATTGCCAACGAATTGAGAGCAAAGACTCCAAATTTGCGGTCCCTTCAACTAGAGATGACGCGTCAATATCAGGAGCAAAAGTTGTCTTACGGCGAGGCGGCACCAGGTCAGACGGCTCGTCCTTGGGCGCGTTAATGCGTTCATTGTCAGCAGTGTAGGGTGGATGATATTTTGAAAGATCTACCTCGTCGGCTATCAAAGACGCCAGTGGCCGGGTCTCCGAAAGGCACTTTGCGTAATCTTCACGAGTGAATGCTGACCCGTCGAGTTTAAACTCCGGGAAGTCGTCTGTCAAAAGCGCCACATCCAATTCTGGCAAATACGCCTTCGCCCGAGCAAGTGCCATGTTCGCTCCTACACGAGCCACCGATTTCCGGGTTTCAATCACCCATTGTGGCACGATAGAGAGGTGCTTCAACATGTCTTTGATACTTTGATGACCCACAAGTATAGGGGATCAATCGTAGTCCTTTCGATAAGTAAGAGTGTCAAACCCAACGAGGAGCGGAAGGAAATGACAAGCGGTTTTCAGCAAGGTAATTTCTGCAAGCACTGAAATTGTAGGTAACAGATAGTTTGATAGCAAGATAATTGGTAACGAGCAAGTAACGGTAACGGTAAACAAGGTGCAGCAAGATATCCCAATCCTTTTGTGGCAAAGGACGGGCCAGAACGATCACTAGTAATAGGCAAAGTGTTCTTGAGGGTACACGGGAATTTTGTCTAGTCACTTTTATTATGTTGGTTTGATTTGTGTTCGCTACTTTGATAATTTGATATGTGGGTGGGCCGGTGCTAAGGTGCTGTTCTTACTTGAACTAACAACCTACTTATGATTAACCCCCTCGCAAGCATCCGCAACTACGAGAAAAGTATTAAGACAAAGTCTAACCATACCATTAAACATGTGGATCCAAATCAGCCCCTTATGAAGTAGCGCATAAACTAGGGTTTAAGCTTCTGTCACTCTAGCAACCCATCATCTAATAACTAATCCACAATGCATTCCCTTAGTCCCAAGGATGGTGAAGTGTCATGTAGTCGACGTTCACATGACACCACTAAGGGAATCACTACATACATATCATCAAAATATCGAACACATATCAAATTCACATGATTACTCGCAACATGACTTCTCCCGTGACCTCAAGAACAAAGGTAACTACTCACAAATAATAATCATGCTCAAGATCAGAGGAGTATTGAATAGCATAATGGATCTGAACATATAGTCTTCCACCAAATAAACCATATAGTAATCAACTACGCAAGGTAATCAACACTACTAGTCACCCACAGGTATCAATATGAGGTTCCGGTACAAAGATTGAACACAAGAGATGAACTAGGGTTTGAGAGGAGATGGTGCTGTTGAAGATGTTGATGAAGATTGGCCTCCCAAAGATGAGAGGGGTGTTGGTGATGACGATAGCTTCGATTTCCCCCTCCGGGAGGGAAGTTCCCCCGGTGGAATCGCTCCGCCGGAGGGCAAAAGTGCTCCTGCCCAAGTTCCTCCTCGAGGTGGCAGCGCTTCGTCCCGAAAGTCCTCCTCTGATTTTTTCTATGTCAAGTGTGACCATATACCAGAAGATGGGCACCGGAGGTGGGCCGAGGTGGCCACAACCCATCAGGGCACGCCCAGGGGGGCCTGACGCGTCCTGGTGGGTTGTGCCCACCTGGGAGGCTCCCTCCGGTAGTTTTCTGCTCCACTATTTTTTATTAAATGCAAAAATAATCTCCGTAAAATTTCAGCTTCATTGGAGTTGTGCAGAATAGGTATCTCTAATGTGCTTTTCTTGGGTCCAGAATTCCAGTTGCCGGTATTCTCCCTCTTTGTGTAAACCTTGCATATTATGAGAGAAAAGGCATTAGAATCACTCCCCAAAGCATTATTATTCAACAAAACAAAGTAGATAACAGTAGGAAATCATGATGCAAAATGGACGTATCATACTTCTCGGTGGATGCTTTAGGTTCTTCACAGCCATAATGGAATATACGGAGCCTGTAAACAGCTGCTCTACGTACGTGAAAATGGTCTTCAAGTTTACAATTGGCAGCTCTACGAGGTTGTGGTTTTTTCGCCCTGCACATAAGAGAAAGCGAAATAAGCCGCCATAAGGTTCATAAACCGGCACATTGACAAAGGCGGCACGGAACACGTACCGAAGATTGCTGCCAACATCTCATTGATTTGTTTCACGAGACTAGCATAATTTTCCTTCACAGGGCCAAGGTTTTTCTCGGCCTTCTCCGCGCGTTTTGTCAAGGAAGCTTTTTCTGTCTCGAACAGTTTTATGGCCTGTTCCAGACGTTCGTTCGCCTCACGGGAAGAATTTTCGAAGTGAGCCGCCATGGACTCGGCTTCAGTTTTCAATCTTTTTTCTTCCTTGAGCCGTTTCTGCAGTCTCACAGCAACAGACTCAGCATCTTCGCAATATCCTTGATGGACGAGCAACAGGCATCAGTAATTATATTTACAAGTCTCAAGAAGATTGCAAGCAATGTCCTTGACACTTGGAGGCTAATGTATTTTGATTCTTTTGAAACTAAGATAGGTAAGAAGACCCGACTCATCTCAAGAAGATGAGTTGGCCCTTGGGGGCTATAGGTCGAACATCTTTCATCTTAAAAAGACATGACTCATCTCAAGAAGATGAGTCGGCCCTTGGGGGCTACAGGTCGAACTTCTTTCATCTTAAAAAGACCCGATTCATCTCAAGAAGATGAGTTGGGCCTTGGGGGCTACACGGTTACTACAGGCTTTCAGTCATTCTATAAAACCAGCTTATCATCACAAGCTAGTCTTTGGAAGGTAATGTTAATATGCAGGATAATGGTAAAATGAGAAGATTACCTCATATTTTTTCTTCATAGCATTTATCATGCTCTTCTCAATTTCTCGGCTCTCAGATAGCCGGGTCAAGTACTCTTGATACAGGTCTTCAACACCAAGTACGGATAATTCCAGGAATTCCATTTTGGCTTTTCCCTTATCCAAAGTCACCGATTCATCCTTGCTCCCGATTTTAGCTAAGGAAGTGGATGCAGTGGGGGCTTGCAAATTTTCTTTAACAAACATAGCGTCTGGAATGTTGTGGTCAGAAGACGCCATAAATTCATCTACACAAGCTGACTTGGAGGGAAAGATGGATGATTCAATCTCAGGAGGAGCATCCATAAAAACCGGCTCATTTGTTCCGGGCATCTCAGTGGCAGCCTCTAGCTCTACCCTCGCATCAAGTTCTTTTTCAGAAGAATCAACCATTGGAGTCATCTTCAGAAGAATTGGCGTCTCTTGGTTTGATGTCCCAGAGGATGACCCGCCTGCCCGTTTGGACACAACAGCTTTGGCTCTAGATTATCAGTACAACAAAAGTATTATACGTTGGGATCAAAACAATGTAAAATATAAGACAGACTTCGCGAAGATAAAGGCTTACCCGCGATTGACATTGAAAGGGGAAGCTGTGACGTGCTCGAGTCACCCGATGATGAAGGAGAATCCTGATAAAGGGAATTTGAAGGACTGAGAGGGTGTTTAAACAAACCGGCTCTAGGACGAGAACATTTGGACTATAGGGGACCTCAAGGCGTGGTTTATGAGCCGGCGGCGCATGAGATAAACTAGGGTCTTCATCATCCCGAGTCTTGCGTTTCGATGAGCCAGCAAACTGTGTGTTCTTCAAAAGAAAATTAGGAGCCAAATGAGCTTCTGGGTGTGATAATTTAACCTTCCGAACGGTTTGTCTTGGTCTTCGAGGAACAAACGTTTCCGAAGAACTAGGGGAAATTGGAGTTACCTCAGTTTCACCGGTTTGTCTAAATTCCGAGTCGCCCTAGTAAGAAGGTGCATCAGCAAGCTCATTAAACAGGCAGCCGAGAGAGTCAAGTTCTACCTCAGAATCCTCCTCTGAAGATGACACGGAGACTAGGGCATTCTTTTTACCCGTAGCAGGAACGGAGGCTTGAGGTACAACTTTCCAAAAGCTGGAATCCGCCTGCAGATACATAAAGTATATAATAAGTAAATGGCGAGTCAAGAGTAACACCGGCGAAGGACAATGAAAATGATTAGTACCTGAGGTGGCGGGTTGAGAAGGTAGAAGGGACCCAAGCCGGTGACGCTGCATAGCTCTTTTGAGTCAGAGAAAAACTTCTTTGTTTCCTTTGTAAGAACATCGACAGTAAGTTTTTCACGAGAGAACCACTGAGGATCATTTGAGGCGCCTGAATAGTCACACATCAAGCCGTCCCTCAAGCTGACGGGTTGGATCCGCCACTTTAGCCAACAGCGAATCAGATCTATTCTAGTTAGACCATGTGCGGTCAGGGCCCTCAATTTCGCATGAAGATGTGCCAAAGGGGCTTTCTCTTCGTCAGTTGGCCAGCCTGGGAATTCCTCCTTGCCACTAAGTCTTTCCAATCTAAAACCCGACAGGGGATTATCCCCTTCAGGTGAAGTATCTCTGCAGTAGAACCAGGTTTTGTTCCACCCCTTTGGGTGACTCGCAAGCTTAGATTCTGGGAAGGCGTTTTTTTTCCTTTTCTGAATGGAAACACCACCAAGCTCGCAAGAAGCACCATTCTTTGTTTCCGTTTGGCGGTTGACATAAAAGAACTCTCTAAATAGAGTCACGGACGGCTCAACCTGAAGGTACACTTCACACAACATTTGAAATTGACAAATATTTTCATGGAATTTGGACTAATATCTTGAGGCCTGAGTGTGAAGAAATGTAAGAGATCCCTAAAGAATTTTGAGCTGGGAGGGCGGAAGCCTCTACACAAATGATCAGTAAAAACCACAACCTCTCCCAGCCGTGGTTATGGGGACGACTCTTCTTCAGGAGCCCACCATTTTATAACTTTTTGAGCCGACAGGAAGCCTTGGTCCACAAGATTCTATAGGGTAAGCTTGGACTCTTTGGTCTTTGCCCAGTTGCAAACTTTTGAGTTTTTCAGAGCCATGGCGGATTATGCAGTAGCTACAAGAGTAACAAGAAAAAATGAGCTGGAGCAGATTATAAGCCACCTATACTAAAAGTATTGTTATAAGCCGGTGAAGTTTAAGAAGGCCGAAGGGATATCTTCAGCACTTAGCAGAAACATTGGGTCACAAACATGTTTCTATGAAAGTTTCTCTCCAGGCGGATCTAATTAAATGAAGAAAAACAGCGAGATATGTGTTCTAGCTGACGGAACAACCGAAACTGCGGCGTTCCAAAGGATAACCCCCGATGGCTCGTTTTGGATCTACTTTAAAGGAATGGAGCGGAGGCCGTTCTAAGAATACACCGCAATGAGCGGATAAGATGTGGATCTACCAACGAAGTTTCAGATGAACACTATGAAGACGGTAAGAACACCGAAAATGCTGAAACCCTAAATGGTGGGGATTCATACCAGATGGCGTCAGAGCAGAGACGAAGATGATTGAGTTCGCTTCGGCAGCTACAAGAAGGCTTGATGACGCCGGCGATGGAGCTGAGAACCTTGGAGTCACTTTGGGAACTCTGACGGTGCTCGGTCGATGGAGAAACAGGAGGAGGAAGACGATGAGGAAAAGTTACTGTGGAGCCTAGTGGGCTTATTTATAAGGAGAAGAAAGTGAAGCGGCACCGAGAAAAACGAAGCAACCATGGTAAATTTGTGGCTACAAGCGTGCCTCGATTTTCGCGCCCACCTAGATTTGGCACAATTTTCGAAGGGATACATTATGATGGCTTTGAAGAGCAACGGTCAGCAAGGATGACGTCGCAATGAGTATGAGATGGAGAAAATGTCAAAGTGTGGGAGCGGAACAAGCCGGTGTTGCGAAATTCATAGAAGATACTGGTCCAAGGATGAGCCGCCAAAGGAAGGAGAGATCTATTGACATGAATGGATTCAAATCAATCTAGGGCCTAATGTCGGGGATATAACTCCACGGTATAACCCGCCATACTGGGCTGGGTTAACATATCAACAACTCTGCAACCAAGTTTAAATGGGCCGTATCATAAAGATGAAGGCAAGTGAGGCAGTAGCTGACTCAAGTTGCCAGACGGCCCAATACCTAAAGACGGCGGCTCAAAGCCCATGAAGCTAAAGACGTCGGTTCAGTTTCCTTAAGATACAAGACAAGTTAGAGATGTTGTAGGTCACGGGTCATGATATGACCCGGACTCTATTGTAAACCCTAGGGCTTGACCTGTATATAAAGGCAGGCCCCTAGGGCCGAAAGACTCAAGTTACAACCCCTCGATAGCTAGGTTAGCGATTCCGCACCCTTGTAATCGAGATGTACTCATCAAATATACACAAAGCAGGGCGTATGCTATTACCTCCATAGGAGGGGCCGAACCTGGGTAAACCCGACTCTCTCTCTCGTTCAACCCCTTCGAGTCGCCACCAAGCGGCGATGGCCTCACACCTAAGTCCTGTTACGAGGACATCTTCCGGGTTAACAAAACCATGACAGTTCCTAACCAAGAAGAACCAGATCGTCGATTGCCTGGACGCCGAGGCAATAGCCTCTTTCAGACATAACATCCGGGACGAATGGCTAGCTCGTCAACTCGGCCAGGACAAGCCGAGAACAACGTCCGCCCTTCCCTCACTCATGACCCGCTTTTGCGCGGGCGGGGATAATTGGCCAGCTCGTCAAAGCCACAACCCTGAAGACCTTGGCACCTCTGAAGTGCGGGATCGAAACGGGAAACCACGGCGCAACAAGAACAAATGCTAACACAACAACGGTGATGCCGAGGACACAGCCGTAAATGCCGGTTTCCGCAACTCAAAATCCGGACAGCGGAAGAAGCCCTGTAAAGGAAATAGAGACGGATTCCACGCTGGACAAAATCATGGATAGGCCCTACCATATCCACGGCACCCAAGACAAGCCTGCCACCCACACCAACCGTAATTGTTGGGTATTCAAACAAGCCGGCAAACTTGTAGCCAAGGAGCAGGGCAAGGGCCCACGCAGCGAGGACGATGAAGAGCCTAGCGGGCCGAACAATGGAGGACAGAAGCAATTCCCTCCCGAGGTAAAACCTATGAACATGATATACGTCACACACATACCCAAAAGAGAGAGGAAGCGCGCCCTTCGGGAGGTCTACGCCGTAGAGCCCATAGCCCCGAAATTTAACCCATGGTCGGCTTGCTCGATCACCTTCGATTGTAAGGACCATCCGACTAGTATCCGTCATGGAGGCTCGGCAGCCCTTGTCTTAGATCCCATTATCGACGGGTATCACCTCACTAGAGTCCTCATGGACGGAGGTAGTAGCCTTAACCTGATTTATTCAGACACGGTGAAAAAGATGGGTATCGATCCGTCAAGGATCAAACCCAGCAACACTACATTTAAAGGAGTAATCCCAGGAGTCGCAGCCCGCTACTCGGGCACCGTAACTTTGGAAGTAGTGTTCGGCTCGCCCGACAACTTCTGCAGCGAGGACTTGATCTTCGACATTGTCCCTTTCCGCAACGGCTATCACGCACTGCTCGGCCGTACAGCGTTCACTCGCTTTAACATTTTCCCCATTATGCATATCTGAAGCTAAAGATGCCCGGACCAAAGGGTGTCATCACTGTCAATGGCAATACAGAGCGCTCCCTCCGAACTGAGGAACACACAGCAGCCTTGGTAGCCGACTGCCATAACAGCAACGAAGCGCCAAGGCCCCAATCAGCCATCAAGGCGCGACAAACGAGCAAACGAGCCCGAGCTCAATCTGATCTCTCGAAGCCATCCCTGCTCAGCACAAATAGGAATACGCGCCCCACAGCGTGGCCCAGTTACCCGCAAGGTACATACTCCGGAATCATAATTTCGCACATAAAATTCCTTGGGCAGCTATGGGGACCTACCATCCAAAGGCCTAGTGTTCGGCTAAACCGAACAGTGGTCATATATGTCTTCGGACAACACCAGGCTCCATCAAGGATCCAGTCAACAGCGTTAAGCTCACATAATTCGGCTACTTCTCAAGACTTTCTCTCACAAGGCCCACTCGCCGACTACCACCTCCTCTAAAGGAGGACCTTCCAGGAGAACAAAGGCGCAGACGTGCAGCAGGACACAGTAAAGGACATCAAGCCATCTCGTCAATGTCCTGCGTAAACCTTTTTTCCCATAAATTTATTTTCGCATACTTGTAACAGTTGCGTGAGCGAACAAACGTATACGGACAAAATGACAAGTGCCAATCGGATACAAAGGCCAACCTCATTGTCCCATGGCAATTATTGGTATTGTCCAAGACTCTTCCTTTGTCCTCATTTTTTTTGCTCTTCAATGCAAGCTGGTTTGCTTTGTATCTTTAGATTTGGCTGGTCCATAAACCGGGGGCTTGATCGATTAGCTCGCCCCGCGCATCGCCCCGACACTTTCTCGATATCATGTGTTCAACTTCTTGGATATTGCGTTATATGCATCAGGTCCGAATTATGTCTTGGGTCAAAAGTTGGGTTGCCCGGCTCCTGTGCTTCCCCGTTTATGTTCCGCTCGTTCGGCTAAAAGGGGAAACGGATCACCACTGCGATTGTACTTCTAGTTCGTATGGTTAAGTACCTCAGTCGAGAAAGCCGAAATCTGACTGGCATAATAAGCGTGAATTGTTCTGCGATCCAATGACAAGTATTAAACTAAGAATCACTGGAGATTCACCGTGTTAAAATGAAGGGTTTGGAATAACACAAGCCAAGCGATAAAGGGTTTTCAAATATTGTTAACACCGAACATCACAAATTAAGGGGGGGCTAGTGCTTACTTCCCGCATTTCAAACTCCTATGGTTAAGTGAAAGCAATAAAGCCGTATAGTCTGATTGCCTCATTTTCTTCCGAACTATCGCCTCCGGGTACCAAGACGTTGGCTAAGGGTAACAGTTCGGATATCGAAAACACCTCCTTTAGTATCTATAGGGGGCTAAAGCCGACAACTAGCAACTTTCAAAATTAAAAACAACCGCACAGGAGTCAAAATCGACAAAAGCACAATATTATACTATGCAAACTCATAAAAGCGTCAAGACACAATAAAAGTTTCAGCCATCAAACGGAGGATAGTATTTTTACTCAAAGAACTACATCCTTCGGGCATAAAGCTTCTATTGCCCGAGCACCCTCCATAACGGCGGGAAAATACTGCTCGGGGCACCTATGTTCCTTCCCAGGCGACGGAGGACCGGTGGCCATTTCAGTGGGCTTCAGCTTCGGCCAATGCACCATTGTCTTCGCAAACGCCATCCGGGCTCCCTCGGTGCAGGCAGAGCGAATCAGGGCATCAACCCAAGGCATAGCAGCAACCAACCTCTACACCAAGACAAAGTAGCTGCCTGGCAGCGGCTCTGTAGGCCATAGCCGGATACAGAACTCCTTCATGGCCGGTTCAGCTATACGGTGCAATTCCATCAGCTGTTTTAGATGATCAGAAGCAAGGAGTGGTTTCCCAGGGGCCTGAAACTGTTCCCAGAACAGCCGTTGCTCAGCATACCCTTCCCGGGAGGCATAATGTTGCACCGCATCTGCCGCACTCTTTGGTAAGTCTACAAACGCGCCTGGAGAACGCCACACTCGAGTGAGCAACAAAAACCTTTTTCCACCATTAGGGCATTGCGGTATGTATCGCTTACCATTTGCAATCTGCCTTATCTGATGCAGCTCCTTCTCATGGTGCTGCGCCTCCATGCGTACCTCCTAGAGGGTTGCAGAGCCCAAGGATAGCTCGGTCGCTTGCTCATTTTTCTTCTGTTCAAGGGCCTCGCACTTAGAGATGGCGTCCCTGATGTCTTGTTGTACTTCTGCAACCCGGCTTCATGCTTGTCGCATTTAGACTTTGCCAATAACATATCAGCAGTCGCTCGTTCGGCAGCCACCTTATGTTCGGTGGTCTCCCGCCTCGCCTTCGATAGTTCCGCCTTGAGATTCTCGATCTCCGCGGCAGCAGCTGCATTGGGTACCAATATACTTCATTTTTATGATGAAAATATACAAATTTCTTCTGTGTATGAAAAAATAATAATGAAAACAATCCAGTTCAGACTTACCCTGGACGTCGTCAAACCGCTTGTTAAGGCGGACGAGCTCGTCTTTGGAGCTTTTCAGCTTCCGATTCATCTCTGCCACCTCCACGGCACTAGGGACTATGGTCAGGGTTGCAACCTATGTTGACAACTAAAACATGTCAAATTCTCTAGTATTGGATCCTAAAATCCTCTGTCCGGAAGTTTTTCACATCCCAACAAAATCTTGGGGGCTACCGCCAAATTTCAATAAACAAAGACTTTTTTCGTGTGACTATTCAATTCGACCCCCGCAAGAGTTCTTTCCGAACGCACACATGGCTCGGGGGCTACTAAGTATGGCAATTGCATATAAAACCGAACATACTTTTAAAAAAAAATAGTGCCATGCTATGTAAATTACCTTGAAGCCTATTAACAGGCTGCCGAAGGCTTCCTTCAATCCACTGTCAACGGATTGAATACCTTGTAGTGTCGCGCCCAGGAGGACGCGGTGCTCTTCGGCGATGGAAGAATCATTCAGACCCTCCTCCATCATGGCCATCCATTCGGACCAAATCCGCCCTCTTACAGGCAGTTCCGAGCGCGGCATCTTGGTTTCCCCCACTGGAGAAACTTGAGCAGATGACTCCGGAGCTTTTGAGGGTTCTGGAGTTAGCTTCGGGGAAAGCTCGGGTTGACCGAGCTCTCCTTCCTTGTGTGACAGGCAGGATTCGCCCTCTTGTTCTTCGGCGACCGAGGTATTAACCCCGGCCATAGTATCGTCTCCCTCGCCCCTCACCTCCTAGATGACTGGGGCAAGGGAGTCATGGGACCCAGTCCCGCTCTCCGCCAATGCGGATGGTAGACATTCTCCCTCCGAGTTTTGATCGGTAGGGACCTCGCGCATAGGGCTGCAATAAGAAAAAGCACATACAGTCTATTGTGAAACTTTTATAAAGGTTGAAAATGCTGGATTATGTGAATTCGTACCTTTGTGCCTAGGGTTCGACCCTGAGGGTCCTTCGAGGGACTACCTCGAAATTCACGGGCTCCTCTTCGGAGTCCGGCTCATCTTCGAATAAGGCCACCTTGGGCTTGCACGGATTTTTAGGGGGAGGGGCTGGATCACCTTCGAAGTCCTCGGACACCGTCCTCTTCTTGGCGTGGGAAGAATCGCTCTCCTCCCCATCCTGCCCCATCTCTCTTTCGAGAGTTGAGGGAGCGTGTGTCTCCTCGGACGTAGTATCCAGGGGGGGCTTTGATCGGAGACCTCCCCAGGTTTCCTTTTCTCTCGTCTCTTCTCTTCCCTCCTCTTCGGCATCGCATATGGCTTTTCAGCCAACATGGTCGTCAGAAGGGGCGTCCGTGGGTCCTTGATGTCTACTACGCAACTTTATTCTTGTAGGCTCATGTTGGGCCTCCAAGCGCAGAGTTTTGTAGGACAATAGCAAATTTCCATCAAGTGGATGACCTAAGGTTTATCAATCCGTGGGAGGTGTAGGATGAAGATGGTCTCTCTCAAACAACCTTGCAATCAAATACAAGAAATCTCTTGTGTCCCCAACACAACCAATACAATGGCAAATTGTATAGGTGCAGTAGTTCGGCGAAGAGATGGTGATACAAGTGCAATATGGATGATAGATATAGGTTTTTGTAATCCGAAAATATAAAAAAAGCAAGGTAGCAAGTGTAAAATAGCGAGCAAAACGGTGTATAAATGCTTGGAAATAAGGCCTAGGGTTCATACTTTCGCTAGTGCAATCTCCCAACAATGCTAGCATAGTTGAATCATTTGATCATCCCTCAACGTGCAACAAAGAATCACTCCAAAGTTCCTATCTAGCGGAGAACAATAAGATGAAATTGGTGTAGGTAGTAGAACCAGCTCAAAGTTATTCTTTCCGATCAATCTATTGGGCTATTCCTATAAGTGTCACAAAGAGCCCTAGAGTTCCTACTAGAATAACACCAATGATACATATCAATCAACCCTAATGTCACCTAGATACTCCAATGTCACCTCAAGTATCCGTGGGTAAATTATGTGACATGCATCAAATAATTTCAGATCTATCATATTCAATCCAACACAAAGAACTTCAAGGAGCACCATAAAATTTCTATCGGAGAACATGGTATGAAAAAATGCAATCAACCCTTATGCATAGATCCACTAGGTCACCGAAATCCGCAAGTTGAAGCCTCAACATATATCAAATGAATCAATAGAATACCCCAATGTCACTATGGGTATCCCATGCAAGACGTACATCAAGTGTTCCCAAACCGTAATATTCAATCCAACATAACGAGATCTCAAAGGTAAAGATTCAATTCATCACAACAAGGTAGTAAGGGAATAACATCATATGATCCAACTATATTAACAAAGCCCATGATACATCAAGATCGTGTCATCTCAAGAACATGAGAGAGAGAGATTGAACACATAGCTACTGGTACAAACCATCAGCCCCGACGGTGTACTACTCCCTCCTTGTCATGGCCTCCGCCGGGATGATGAAGATGGCCACCGGAGATGATATACCCTCTCCGGCAGGGTACTGGAACGCCTCCAGATTGGTTTTTCATTGATACAGAGAGTTGCATCGGCGGAACGAGGAGTCCTTGTTTATTTCTGGGGTTTCTGGGATTTATAGGATTTTTCAGCGTTGGAATCACGCACAACGGAGCTACGAGGGCCCCACAAGCCATCTGGCCGCGCCCCTAGGGGGCGCGGCCGGTTGCGTGGTGGCCTTCAGGTCCACCGACTCTAGCAGTTCCTCGCTCCAACATTGCTTATTTGGTCCAGAAAAAATCACCAAAAAGTTTCGGGCGATTATGAGAACTTTCATTTTCTGCACAAAAACAACACCACGGTAATTCTGCTGAAAATAGCGTCAGTCCGGGTTAGTTCTAAATAAATCATATAAAGTGCATCAAAACCATATTAAAGTATTGTAAACATAGATGAATATGGCATGAATACTTCATAAATTAACGATATGTTGGAGACGTATCAGCATCCCCAAGCTTAAATCCTGCTCGTCCTCGAGTAGGTAAATGATAAAAGAAACAATTTATGAAGTGTGAATGCTAGATTAGTGAATAGTTTTGATCATTGATAATTTCAGTCACTTTTCTAGCATCATAACCAGCATCTTTTTCTCATAAAAATCATCATGATAGAGTAGCAATCAATTCACATGTCATGGTTCAAACAATGCATTCTATTGAAACTTAACAATCTATGTTCTTGGTCACCAAACAATTTTAATACATCATCAAGTCTAAGTAAGAGCTCCACATACTCAATTATCTTATAGTCTTTTATGATTGCTAATACTCAAGGCATATTTTTAGAACAAACAACATCCATCGAACACAGAGAAAGACAGGGGCTTCATGTTTCACCTCCCAACACACTTATCATAAAGATAATTGTCAACAATAATGAATCATGATCAAATATATTTGAGTGGATATATATGTTTGGGTCTTTCCCTGCCACATGGTGCTTGCCAACTAATAGATTGAGGTTGGAATAAGAAGTTGACTCAACATGAAAGTAAGTAACATGAAAGTAAATAGATTGTCCCTTCGCAGAGGGAAGCAGGGATTTGCATATGTGCCAGAGCTCATTGTTTAAAACAGAGATGAATATGTAATTTTGAGTGGTGTGCCTTTCCTGTCATCGTCACAACAGAGTATTCAATATATTCCATGCTAATCACATTATTGGTGGTTCCCAAACAGAATTTAATTTTTTACTCGCTTCAAACATATTCCATGGCCGGCCGAATCCACGGTTGCCCTCCAAACAATCAACATTCTAGGGGGAGTTTTGTTTATATATTTTTGTATTATGCAGGACTGGTAATCCTTTTTACTAGCCTCTCTCGTGCAATGACAAGTGAATAAACACTCATCTTGAGAATAACTCGCTTAACATGGAAGATAATGACCGCCCTATCGCTCCATGAGCGGTACGAGCACACAAAACAGATGTTTATTTGAATGTTTAGAGGTGGCACATGCAAATTTACTTGGAATGGCAGTGAAATACCATATATAGGTAGGTATGGTGGACTCTCATGGAAGAAACTTGGCTCAAGGATTTGGATGCACAAGTAGTATCTCTACTTAGTACAAAGTGTTGGCTAGCAAAAAGTTCTAAACAAGCACCACACACTGGTACAGCGACGTGCTATACAAACGGTTTTCAACCCCTTTCCGCGACGTAGTTCTAAACCGTCGCCTTACATGTGTGGGTGATAGGGGGTCCATCCCACACGACATAGAAAACCCATTGGCGATGGTGACCAACGAACGCAAACGATCTGCAAATATAATCGTGTGCGGTGCAGGAACATATCGCACACATAATATTTTCGGCTTACGTGTGGGATTTGGGATCAATCACACACGTGCAAGACGAGTCAAATGCGTCTAATTGCTCATGGAAAACAAACGGAGTTTGACCTTTTACCGTTTGCAAAACGTTACCTAATCCACACGGGCCATTTTATAAACTATGTGTGATATGTTCATCATCGCACACGAGATTTCTCTGGAAACCGTCTGCCATGCATGGCATCATCGAACACATTTCCCGAGAAAAGTATGCGTGGGATCGTCTTTGCATCGGGCATGGTTTCCTGTTGGCTCACATGTGAGATACGGTGCTATCGCAAACATTGTGGAGCTCCTACGCACACGTACGAGTGCTGCAAACCATTTGCGGTTACTTATGTATCACCAACGTTTTAGATTATATCTCGTGTGCTTTTCCTGTGGATCACAGGCGGTTGCGCTATGAGTTGCGTGTGCTTTCCGTTCTAGACCGCACACGCTTAGTTGTTTGAACCGTGTGCGCTGAAATTGCCAGGTTATTGTAAAATATCGCATTTAATTCACCCTGCAAATAGCAAATTCGCCACAATATGCAATCGACAAATAGTGTCCACATGAAGAACATTCATCATAATTCGCCACAATGTGCAATTCAACGAATAGTGTCCACAAGCAGAGGATTCATCCTAATTCACGACAATATGCAATTGAGAAAATGCTAGCTAAATTCCACAGCTGTTAAACCGACGTATGCAGTACATAATCATAGTGTAGAAAATACGAAGACATGATCACATGGAAAATAATGCATCCATGTGTATATGTTTAGCTGATAACACTATATGAATGCGTACTTATTATTAGGGGATATGAACCCGAAAATCTTCGATGCCATCATCGGGCTTGATATAGTGTTTCGCAAAGAAGGTGCTGATAAATTTCCTAACAAACATCAATTCATCTGCGGCGAGCGGTGAAAAGTTCATCGGTCCGAAGATCAACTGTAGGACTTTTAGATCAGAATGTGACATACGTGTGGAGTAGAAGATAGTAATTAAGAAACAGACTTACTTGTTTTATCCTGTCAGCATCGATACCACATTCAACACGTCTGCATAGGTTCATCATGTGTGCACAAACGTAGTATCCACATAGGCTGGTACCTTGTTGCTGAGGACACTAAAACTTTTTGTACAATATTAGTCATGTATTTGCCCTGTTAGGAACAAAACCTAACCGGTGTAAGTTGTTTCTTCTTTTTTCTATGGAGAGAAATAGAAAGAGGTTTACTTAGAAACTAGAACATCTGACTAGCATTTTCTGAAAATAACGGATTTCATTGTCTTACCAGAGAAACGATCACGTGCAGCAGAGGTAGTTGGTGGTCGAACCGATTCCCTCCTAAAGTTATGTTCATTGACAATACACTGCAAATGAAGATGAATTTTCACACACTCAATTCTGGAACCAGATATGAACACAACGCATTAACATCAAAGAATTCAATACCTATCCATGAAATCCTGAAGATGACTCAGATCCTGAGGCGCATTTGACTCTCTGGGAGAATCCATGTAGTAAACTGTGTTGCATTTTGGAACAATGAGCACCAAGATCCAGTGACCTCTACAGTTTAAGAAAACCATGAACATACAAACTATGTCTAAAACTGGAAAACGATCAATGTATGCGTGGTTGTATATTTAACTTACCGTTCATGGTATGGCCACATGAAGAATTCTCCTATCTGTAAGTTGAACAAGATCTTGGCGACATAATCAATGGAAGCCTTGCGTGAGCAATTATCTCGTAACAAAACGCCGTTTGCTAAATCAGGATCTATGGAATACGCATGCACCCTTGATGTTCTCTGCGTATTCAATCCCCTAAGTGGAATACAATACAGTTAGCTTTTTTTGTCATTTACAGCGTTGTATGGAGAAGTTGATCAGAGTTTGTGAAGTACTTACAACATCAAGCATTTGACAAGAGTGGCAGCAAGCTCATCGAAGTTGAAGAAGAGATGAAAGTCCTCGAATTCCACACTGATGATACCTGCATCGTGAGAGAAATGCCAGCTGTCATAGTGTACTTGCAGAATGTTAGTATCTTCTCCTTCTGACATTATGTCCATGCAATATTTATGTAACTTGCGACAACTGGAACTGCACTCGTCAAAGTATTCGCCAACAAGGAATGGCTGGCCATGCTTGTACTTGCGTTTCTCAAATGAGTCTACATCCTTACTAGAAAGTTGCTTTTCAAGGTCTGCTTCAGACATGTGGTCAGAACCGGGATTAGATGGGTCTTCATTGGCCATGCCATGGTTCTGCTCGAAGAGTCTTCATAGTAGGATGCTCTGGTACTCATCCCTCCTCTGTTTCTATGATGTGTAATAACAATTTTACCAGGAAGCTAAATATAAATGCAACAGTCTTTGTAGTACAGGATGCACATCGGCAGTGTTTGAATGGTATCAAATTAATAGTGACAGCCACGTACATTATGCTGTCAAACATTCCAATCTGTTAAAAACTACTGTCTTGCACCATGTTTTTTTCACTAAGTCTGAGAATCTATTTATTTTAGATTGCCATGTTTTAGGTGGTTCAGCCACCTGACAACCGAGGTGTGTGTACGCTCGAATAGTGTTGATGCTAGCCATGTTTCTGTGCATAATTAGACCTTGCTTGTGCTGAATGAAATGAAGTGCTTCATGTGTACTAACTTGCTGTAAATTTTCATGCAATGATAACTCATGTGGCACATAGTTTTCTTGTTGTCAATATGCCTTCAGGTTAAAACTATGATAGTGTCTTAATCACATCCAGAATCAAATAGCACACAGGAAGTGTCTGAATCACACCTAATATAATAAATGATTTCTAACAACGAGAGTTAGTGTCGTGGTTTTGTCACGGCAGATGTCCTAGTGTGAGGACTTAGTCGTGAGGCCAACGCATCTAAGTGGTAGCTTGAACGGGGTTGAGCGGGACGAGAGACGCGAGATTTTACCCAGGTTCGGCCCCTCACGGTGGAGGTAAAGACCTACATCCTGCTTTGTGTCTATATTGATGATGATGACAATCTTGATTACAAGGGTGCAGTACTGCTGCCTCTAATGGCAAGAGTCTCTAATGACTTGAAGTCGTCTCTCTAAGACCTGTCTATTGAGACATCTAAAAACTTGACCCTCTTGGGGTGACCCACCCCTCCTTATATAAGTTGAAGGGGCGGTTTACATGTAGAGTCCAAGTCAGATTTAAGACTTAACCTATTATGACTTCCCATCACGGGCTTCTCTCCATGGGCTGATGAGTCCCAGGCTTCTTATCTCCAGACGGGCGGCTTATAACCGGGCGGCTTACAACCTGGTTTATCTTCAAGACTCATCTCCGGGACTCATCTTCAGGGACTCATCTTCGGGACTTAACTGTCTCCCGGGTCTCACCTGCCTGCCGGGTCTCACCTGCCAGGTCTTACCTGCCGGGTCTCACCTGCCGGGTCTCACCTGCCGGGTCTTACCTGCCGGGTCTCAACAGGGATGCTTAAGTCCAAAGATGATTTAACGTCAGGGCAACTTAAACCCAGAAATGACTTAAGCCTTAGGGCGGCCTATCCTTATGAACCGGGTCTTGGTCGTGGGGAATATCCCCAACAGTTAGGCTTACCTTCTTTGCACGTCCCAGAAACTTTCTCCCATTGTATCCAGATTGAAAAGCTCGTAACTTCACGGATTGAAATTGATGTTGACCATGAACAGGCAGGTCTTCAGCTACCCATCTCCATTCCTTGGAAGTGATTGTCCTAGGGAGCTACAAGAGAAAGAAATGGCGCAAATGGGCCTGTCGTTTTAAAATTCCCAATTCCAAAACAAAACCTTAAGCCTAGTTGAGCTAGAGAGAAGAGAGACGAATACCTGGCTGGTGAGAGATTCATCGTCGTCGGAGATACCGCCTGAGGGGTCACTCGAGGAGACCATGGCGTGTCCTCGGCGGTCGAAAGCTATAGGGAGAGATGTGGGTGGCGGCGCGGGGGGGGGGGGTTGCATGGGAAATGTGGCTCTTTGGGGGAAGGGGGGAGGCAGATATTTTGGCGGTCGGCGAAATTTTTCGCTCGTTGCAAGGAATCTTGGCGCGCAAAGATTCATCAGACACGGTGTTTCTTCTTTTATCGTGTGCGATGATACAGAACATAAAAAAGTTCGCCCCTCCCCATGTATTCCCTGGTTATAGTGCACATCCACGTCATTGCATAATGTAACATCAACTGCTAACTTGGGTATACAAATTAGTGGACACACATAGCTCATAGTTACTAAACCGAGCAAGTTCACTAAATAATCAAGTTGCTTGAACTAGACATAGCTCTTACAAAAGACCGGCTCTATGAACAAAGGCTATTAGTAATACGCATAATTTTAACAAAGACGCCGACGAGCAGCCGCCCTATGACTCGTCGCTGTTTGATGAGATGTTGACGACTTGTCCAAGCGACATTTCGCCGGTGCTAGACTCCGCATCCCCCAGGCTGACTTCGACCACGGCGACGTGCTCATCCTCGACGTTGTCCTCGTCATCGGCGTCGCCCTCATCTTTGTAGTACTCAAATTAGTGGCGCCGCCATAGCTCGCGTTGGTACTCCACCGCCGATTCCTCGATGGACAGACGCTTCTTGACCTCCTCCCGAGCCACGCGCAACTCCTCCCAGCACTCGGCGCTCTCGGATGGCTCCCGCATCTCCAGCTCTCGCTCGGAGATCTCGTGCGGAAGGGGCTTCATAGCCTCCGCCGCCGCATCGTCAGCATGCATCTCGGCATCCGAAGCAGCCGCCTCTTCGGACGTGTGGTGCATGCTGGATTCCGTCGAAGCTTGGAGTATCTTCGCATTGGCGTTCTCGATGATATAGGCCTGGATGGCCTTGACCCGGGCCAGGGCGGCCTCCGCGGCACGGCACGCTACTCGAGCGCTCTTGCCGTTTGTAGACGCCGTCGTAGCAGCTGCAGCTGCCGTCTCCGCGGCTACAGATGCCCTGTCGGCCGCCGCACAGGCCCTTTCGGCGGATGCGGCCGCGCTTAAGGCGGATGCGGCTGCGCTCTCGGCCGAGGCGGCCGCGTTCTTGGTAGAGGCGTGAGCGCTCGGGGCTGAGGGGGCAGTCGTACGCACCCATACGAAGCGTTCCCACGGCGTCATTCTTTGCAGAGAGGGTTTGTTGGGGAATGGGGATCGAGGGTGAGCGAAATCCGAGCTAGACGAAGCCGACGAAGCTTCCCTCGTAAGACATAAATAGATCCGTGAATTTTCATCGCAAACGGTTCCTGTATGGAACCGTGTGTACGCAGTTCACTTTTTGTATTGAATTGTAAAACTATTTTGGGGTACAGCGGTAACGTATATTGTTTTATTTGTAAGAAAAAGATCTCTATCGTCAAAATCCACTAATGGCATCCTAAAATTAGGAAATATTCGGGGTTAAATTGGCATTTTATACATTAAGTTAGTTTGTACAAACTTTACGGCCATAATTCCAAAGTGTAACACACGAACATGCAAGATGAAGCAAAAACTGCTGAAAAAATCATATTTATGTACTACTTGCTTCCCTATATATGCCGCTTGCAATAAATTTTAAGGAGTTCGAAACATCTTGGGTAATGGTTTGGACACACGTGCACGCATTGGGAATCTAGGTTTTAAAATTCAAAAAATAAAAAAATGCTCTGAAGTACATGATAATAATCTGCATGATTTCCCCCCACATGGGGCCAAGATGTCGTGGTCAAAGTAACGGCTTGTTCGAGATAAGCTTTGACACATGCCTCTCACAAAACGGAGCATCACACGAAGGGTCGTGGTTCCGAGAGGGAACATGAGAGCCTTGTTTGATGACGAACCGCTAGTCATTGTCTCATTTGGCCTAGCTTTTTTTAATTCGTTACAATGCACGAATACGTCCGTCATCCTGAAATTTGGACATTTTCGGGGTTCAATGAGCATTTTATACATGAAGTTGGTTTCTAGATATCTAGTGGCCATAATTCAAAACTAAAACACATGGACATGTGCAAGATGAAGCAAAAACTACAGGAACAAATCATATTTATATATGTACTAGTGCTTCCGTCTATATGCCACGTGCAATAAATTTGAAGGAGTTCTAGACATCTTGAGTAACGGTTAGGACACAAGCATTGAGAATAATCTAGGTTTTCAAATTCAAAAAATAAATAAAAATGCTATGAAGTACACAAAAATTAGCATGATTTCCCCCACATGGGGCTAAGATGTCGTGGTCAAAGTAACGGCTTGTTCGAGATAAGCTTTGACACATGCCTCTCACAAACCGGAGCATCACACGCAGGCTCGTATAGTTCCGAGGGGGAACGTGGGGCGTTGTGTGATGACGAACAGGATCGCTGCCTCATTCGGCCTAGTTTGTTTTCATCATTACAATGTACGGACCGTCATCCTAAATTTAGGAAATATTCGGGGTTCAATTGGCATTTTTATACATGAAGTTAGTTTCCAGAAATTTAATGGCCATAGTTCAAAACTGAAACACATGAACAAGCAAGATGAAGCAAAAAACGCTGGAAAATCATATTTATGTACTACTTGCTTCCGTATATATGCCACGTGCAATAAATTTGAAGGAGTTCCAAACATCTTGAGTGACGGTTCTGACACAAAAGCATTGGGAATCTAGTTTTTTAAAGTCAAAAAATGAAAAATGCGCGGAAGTACATGAAAATATGCATGATTTCCCGACATGGGGCCAAGATGTCGTGATCAAAGTAACGGCTTGTTCGAGATAAGCTTTGACACATGTCAAGCTGGCAATGCATGATTAACTGTTACCCGTGTCCCCATGGGTAATTGATCTATTATGGCACAGGTGCCAGCGGGAATGCCCATCTGAAAGTTGGTGGGTCAAATACCTTACCGAGCGTGCAGGACGGGGATGAGGATGGGATAGCATTACCCGCCTTACCCATGAATTGAAGTACTTACATGTGGCCTTTGAAATTAGTAACCCCATGTAATTTGTGGCCTCGGTCACCCAAATTTACACACATCCCACCCCTTTGGCCCAAAATTCCCTAAGAAATCCAAAACCTAAGCACAACATATTGTTTATTGCGTTGAAATACTATTTTTCCTACTGAAATATGCGAAGGTTCTTCTTAAATGCATGTGTGAGTTTCCCCACGGTGATAAAGAACTCGGTGGGGACGTGGATGGGAAACTTTTTATCCCCGCGCACGGGTACGTAGACGAGGACGGGGAAGGGAGGGCGGTGAATGGGGACGCAGATGTGACTCTACTCGCCTAAGAAATCCCCAGTTTTAGACACAAACCGGAGCATCACACGAAGGCGTGTGGTTCCGAGAGGGAACGTGGGGCCACGTGTGATGACGAACCGTCAATCGTTGTGTCATTCGACCTAGTTTTTTTCATCGATACAATGCACAAATATGACCGGCATCCTATTTTTTTTAAAAATGGCGTTCTATTGGCATTTTTATACATTTAGTTAGTTTATAGAAATTTAATGGCAATAGTTCAAAATAGAAACACATGAACAAGCTAGATGAAGCAAAAACCGCTGGAAAATCATATTTATGTACTACTTGCTTCCCTATATATGCCGCTTGCAATAAATTTGAAGGAGTTCCAAACTTATTGAGTGACGGTTTGGACACAAAAGCATTGAGAATATAGGTTGTAAATTCAAAAAAAATGAAAAAAAATGCTTTGAATTCTGAAGTACATGAAAATATGCATGATTTCCCGCCATGGGGCCAAGATGTTGTGGTTACTGCTCTTGGACTTGCTTTTGTAACACAAATGGCACGCATGCATTACATTTGGATAGAAAATGCAAATATTTGGCAAAACAAACGGGTCGCACATGATTGGCGCCCTGTTTCGCGTTTCGAGTTTTGGAAGCCAATTTTCGCGGGCTATTAATCACACGCGGTCATGCATTGGGAACCGTCGGTGATGTTAATTCACACACGGTTGTTGACTAGGAAATCGTGTGCAGTCACTGCTGGCGTCGATCAAGATTCCAGCCACCTATAAATGCTGCCCCTCGAGACGTCATCCCGCCTGCATTCTCTAGTCTCTCTATCCCACCCCTCGCACAAAACTCTGCCATGGCGCGGCCGGTCTGTGCACAAGCAGAGGAGGAGGCGCCACCCTACGAGGACATGGCGAAATGCAGCGACGAGGAGGACCCCTTCGCGCCCCCAGACGAGGTCGCGCCAGACCCCCCCCCCCCCCCAACTAAAGGTTGGTTTTGGGGCCAATACAATCTGGCTTTGTGGAAGGCGCTGCCGCCGGCTGAGAGAGCGAGGCAGGTGGCGTTCAAGAAGGAGCGGGCTGAGGAGCGCGCCAGGAACCTCGCAGCGTGGAATGCCCTTAGTGCTGCAAGGGAAAGGGAGGAGCTGGAGCTTTGGCGGCAGGCGAGTCGACGAGCGGTGGAGGTGTACGAAGAAGGCCGGTACCATGCAATGAAAGCCAGAGGTGCTAGGCGCCTCACCGCTGCGTGGGCGTGGGCCGATAAGCTCGAGTGTGCCACCGCCAAAGAGATCCAGTGGGCGCCCACTGAACTGTCCTACATGGTCGCGCGCCTCCACCAGCAAGAGGCTGATCGGCATGGTCGAGGCGGAGGAGGCGGCAAACTCCCTCTGCGTTGAGAAGCCACCGTGCACGAGGGAGCTGCTGGCGAGAGGCTGCCATTTTACTGCTCCCCGCTCAAGGAGGGGTTATTATTAGTTTAGTTTTTATTCATTGTACGTATTAGTTAAGTACTATTATCATGTATATGTGATGATATATATTGTATATGTATCATGTCTTCAATGAGCTATTCAACAATTAATATATATTATTAGTTTCACATTTCTATCTGTTTTCATACTGATTTTCTGGCTCTAACTGTTAGCCTTTTACACATATTGAAACATAACAGTAGAACATAAATCATTCATACATCGAAACATATCAATATTGTGATTGTTGTCCAGACATTGGGATCGACATCTAAACGATTCAACAAAATAAAACGCGTCCATGACTACACCCTAACCTACGGAAGCTCTTGGTTGTGCCTGAACTCGGTCAGGCGTTCGTCCATGCGGTTTACACGCTCGCGGTACAGCTGTAGCGCGATCTCGAGCTCCAAGCTGGCTATTTCGTCGGAGATTACCATCTCGAGGATGCGACGGCCATTTTCTTCTACTGCTCCCCGCTGGACACCTGGGCTAAGGAGGCGCTCGAGCCTACCGACGAGCCCGTTAGCATCGAGGGGGCCGCGGACCAGGCGAACGGCGCGACCCATGCGAACGGCGCGGCCGGCGTCCGGTGCAAGGACGGTGCGGCCGGGCTCTGGTGCAAGTACGGCGTAGACGGCCGCTGCCCACTCCTGGCGAGAAATAGGGCTACTCACGTTCCTTGGACACAGCTGCAACGTCATGTCTGGTGGGATAGCAGGCAAGCGGGGATGGAACCGCTCTTGCTCTGCCGCGCGCCGCGCCTCTCGCTCTGCTGCCCTCCATCGGTCTTGCTGTGCGGCACGTCTTGCCCTCTCGGCACGGACGCGCATGTTTTGCTCTACGGAGCACCACCGATGATCTTCTTGTGCGACGCTCTGAAGCCTCTGGTGGTGAGGCGGCTATGTTGCTCGGCGGCGCTGCCGAGCCTTGCGACAATGGTCTGCTCAACCCTTGCGATGACGCGCAGCACAGCGTTGTCCGGCGCATCGCCGGACACGGCATCGGCCTCGACAGGCCGTTGCGCCTGCACCGGATCGTTTTCGTCGTCGAGGAGGTTGATGGCAGAGGCGGTGCTTTCTCGGGTTGGCATGTTTCGTAGATGGGCTAGGCTGCACTAGGTGTGCATCCGTGTGTGACGCGCGTAGGCTCTTATGCTCATTCGCTTCTGGCGGGAAACCAATGGGGAAGCTTGCGCGGGAACATGCGCGGGAACGTGGCCAAAAGAAACGCCGGTGCGGTGCCGAAGTGTGCACTGGAATCCTCGGGCGAAAACGCGGTGACAAGACGTGAGAGAGGAAGAAGAGGTGATGCGCAGTCAGACTGGTAATAATAATAAGACGTCTGCGATATTAATACGGGCAAACGGCACTTCCGTACATACCGTCGGTAATGTTTTCGTCAATTGTTGACAATTGTTTGGCAACAACCGTCTGCCCACAACACACACAACTTGTCCGGATGAATCGTTTCGGTTATTATTGGTCTTCCCACACAATTCTGGTGAATGAACCGATTGATGTGTATCACACACACCTTCTTACGCTAACCCGTTTGTGTTCTGCTGGATCAGCGCAAACAGTTTATCCGAGTGAACTGTGTGCTGTACTTCGCACACGTACGTAGTTTTGTTAACTGTTTCTGTTATCTTAGCTAATCCCAAACAATTCATAAGAATAAACTGTCTGCCGTGGATCACACACGCAACTATTTTCTGAATCATATTTCATGGATCCACCATCGCACACAGTTCGTGCCATTTGCGACGGAGCTTGAACAATACCGTTTGCAATTGGTGGATCGCACACAGTTTCATCGAAGGGTCTCTGATTGATGTGTCGTGTTTGGACCATCCAGTAGTAGTGACATGTTGGAGGATCCATAACAATATAACTTCTATGCAAATATACCCAAACATAACCATTACGTTGTCTTCCTTGTTCAACTTCAACTATTTGATCAAGTTTGAAAATAATTGATGGGTATTCACAATCATAAAAGATGTCCAAGATAATATATTTGTATGTGAAAGTTCTCTTTATTATACTAATCATTCATGAATTGCTTGTATGGCCAATTTGATGATTACCAAACTTCAATAGATTTTACTTTATAAACTAGATGTGAAGCTACTACTAAGCATAATGCACATTGATAATTTCATATTTATTATATTTCATTCATTTATAATTTACTCTTAGGATATAAGTGAAGCACAAGAGTAAACATCAAACTACTCTCAAAAGATATAAGTGAAGACCAATGAGTAGTCAAACAATAAAGTAGCTATGTGAGGAGTCTCTCTAAACAAAGATTTTCAGATCTGAGTATTTTCTTTAAACAGCGATCAAAAGAAAAATAGCACTCCAAGAATAGCACATATCATGTGGACAAATAAAAATTTAGGCTCAACATAGGCTAACCGATAATTGTTGATGAAGATAGGTGGGATGCGTAGCATCCCCAAGCTTAGATGCTTGAGAATTCTTGAAATATTTACTTGGGGTGCCTTGGGCATCCCCAATCTTGAGCTTTTGTATCTCGTTCAATCCTCTCATATCATGGTTTCACCTATTATAAAAAACTTCATCCACACAATACTCGAAAAGAACTCGTGAGATAGGTTAGTACACATAAGAATAAATCCACACTTCTTGTACTGCCAAGACAAGTTGCACAATAATTTTCAAACATCATCTACTGTATACTATCATTTCCACAATTTATATCTACCAATATAAGTCATGAAAACCATCGGAGAAGTAGATAACAAAACTATGACAGCAATCTGTCTAAACAGAACAGTCTGTAGCAATTAATTAAACCAGTGTACTTCTGTAACTCAAAAAATTATGAAAATTTAGGACATGATAAATAATTTATATGAAAATACTGTGTTAAAATTTCAGAAACTTTCCACGTTCCAGTAAAATATGAAAATTAAAACACTACAGCAAAAGTTTCTGTTCTTACACAGTACACATCAAACATGCAATTCAAGCATCCTAAAAGCAATTCTTGGAACTTTTTATTGAAAAACAAGATTATAAATAACATAGAACATAGAACAACAAAATATAATGATCCTCCAAGAAAAACATATATCATGTGACGAATAAAAATATAGCTCTAAGTAAGATATACCGATAATGTTGGAGACGAAAGAGGGGATGCCTTCCGGGGCATCCCCAAGCTTAGACACTTGATTCTTCCTTGGATATTATATTGGGGGTGCCTTGGGCATCCCCAAGCTTAGTTCCTTGCTGCTCCTTATTCACCTCATATCGGTGTCTCACCCAAAACTTGAAAACTTCAATCACACAAAACTTAACGAAACTTCGTGAGATGGGTTAGTTTAGTAAATATAGATCATTCACTTAGGTACTGTCAAGACAAGATTCACAATTGTTCTCACATGATACCTACTGTATTATATCATTCCCATAATTTCTTTCACTGAATAAAAGCTATGGGAACACTAAAACAAGCAAACTATGCATGCAAAACAAAATCTGTCAAAAACAGAACAGTCTGTGAAGATCTGTAGTATAACCATACTTCCCTGTCTCTAAAATTTCTTAAAAATTATGAAAACTTAAATAATTTGCATATAAATACTGTGTAAAATTTTCAGAATTTTTTGACGCTCCAGTAAAATCAGAGAAATTCTTTTCTTGAGGCAAAAGTTTCTGTTTTTGCACAGAATCAAATCAACAAGTATCCATACTATCCCAAAGGCTTTACTTGGCACATTATTAAAATAAAAGGCACAAAACATGATTACTACAGTATCTTAATCATGTGAACACACAAAAACAAAAAGGAAAAGTGTTGGGTTGTCTCCCAACAAGCACTTTTCTTTAATGCCTTTTAGCTAGGCATGATGATTTCAATGATGCTCACATAAAAAGTAGTAATTGAAACATGCAAGAGAGCATCATGAATCTCATGACAAGCACAGTTAAGTCTAACCCACTTCATATGCATAGGGATTTTGTGAGCAAACAATTTATGGGAGCAAGAATCAACCAGCATAGGAAGGCAAAACAAGCATATCTTCAAAATTTTGAACACATAGAGAGGAAGCTTGATATTATTGCAATTCCTACAAGCATAAGTTCCTCCCTCATAATAGTTTTCAGTAGCATCATGAAGGAATTCCACAACATAACTATCACATAAAGCATTCTTTTCATGATTCACAAGCATAGAAAATTTATTATTCTCCCCCCAAGCAAACTTCTCATACATAGTAGTGGGAGTATCATAGGAGACTTGAATATTATAAATTGTTTCCACATTAAAAGACTAATGTTTAGAGAAAGGGTATTCATAATTGTGACAAGTTGTATAATAATAATCATCACTACTTTTCATAACATAAGCATTATCACAATAATCATCATAAATAGGAGGCATGTAATAATCATAACAAATTTGATCATTCGAAGCGGGGGAACTAAAAAGATCATATCCATTATGCATAGCATCCCCAAGCTTGGGACACACATAAATTCTAGCAAATATATTCTCAAATATGTCATTCTCATCAAGCATAGCATCCCCAAGCTTGTGGGTTTGTGAATCATTAGCATAATCATCAATAGCATGAATAGCACCAATAGTGTAACAATTATCATCATAGTTTTCCAAGTTGGTGCCAAAAAGATTTTCAATATTATAAGGCGTATCATTATCTTCCCAATCATCCTCATCACAACAAGTAGTAGGCATAACAAAATAATCATCAAGTGTATCATCGTCCCAACTACTTTCGTATTCATTTTCAACGATTATAGGAGCAACATTATTTGGGAGAGATACCTTTTTACCTTTACCTTTTCTTCTGTTCTTCTTCTCCTTTACCACATTTTGTGTGGGTTTAAGTAGTTTTTCTGAGCTCCTTATTGAAGAGATTGGTTCGATGGAAAGCTCTTCCTTGCAACCTGATTTATCACGAGAAACAATAGGAGGGTATTGGGAGACCTTTATCCTTTCATTAGTATTCCTTTTATATTCTATTGGTTTCTCATTATTTCTATAGTTGGCAATATAACCATTCTCATTGCAATTCACTATGCAAAACATATAGATTTCTTGTAGATTAGTTTCATTATCATTTTTGGTAATGAATATATCAAACCAATCATTTTTATGTGATAATTCTTCATTCCCCAAAAATAAGCAAAGTTCATTATAGAGTTCACGGGAGATCAAATTATAACAATATTTGGAAATGGTTCGGTCATGAAAAAGCATGCATTGGAATTAAGATGACCAACCCTATTTCAAAGTTCACAAGTAATGGGATGAAGAGAGCATAATGTTGTGGCAAGTTCATCTATCACTTTAAGCCACAAATTAGTTTGATCTTGTTTATGCTTCTTAAAAAATCTATCATCCCTATATGGCATGTCTTTACAAATTTTATTCACTCCACAAAAATTGACGTGCTTATAGGAAATATTTTTATCATGACTAGTGCAATCATCATTAGCATCATGGATATTCAGAGAATTCATACTAAAAACATGGCAATCAAGCTTTTCATTCAAGGAACTATCATGAATCACTTTATAAATTTCACAATTTTTAGATTCATGATTTTCAAGAAAGACCTCATAAAGATAATCTAGTGAACTCTCACTAGCAATTGTTCCAACATAATCGAGTCTTTTGAAAAGATTAGCAAGTGGATGAGGATCCATTTATCTTTATTTTGTAGTTTTTCTTTTATAAAACCAAACTAGTGAAAAACAAGAAACTAAAAGATTTAATTGCTAGATCTAAATATATACCTTCAGGAACTCACCTCCTCGACAACGGTGCCAGAAAAGAGCTTGATGTCTACTGCGCAACTTTATTCTTGTAGACTCGTGTTGGGCCTCCAAGCGCAGAGTTTTGTAGGACAGTAGCAATTTTCCCTCAAGTGGATGACCTAAGGTTTATCAATTCGTGGGAGGTGTAGGATGAAGATGGTCTCTCTCAAACAACCCTGCAATCAAATACAAGAAATCTCTTGTGTCCCCAACACACCCAATACAATGGCAAATTGTATAGGTGCACTAGTTCGGTGAAGAGATGGTGATACAAGTGCAATATGGATGATATATATAGGTTTTTGTAATCTGGAAATATAAAAATAGCAAGGTAGCAAGTGTAAAACAGTGAGCAAAACGGTGTATAAATGCTTGGAAATAAGGCCTAGGGTTCATACTTCCGCTAGTGCAATCTCCCAACAATGCTAACAAAGTTGAATCATATGATCATCCCTCAACGTGCAACAAAGAATCACTCCAAAGTTCCTATCTAGCGGAGAACAATAAGATGAAATTGGTGTAGGTAGTAGAACCACCTCAAAGTTATTATTTTCGATCAATCTATTGGGCTATTCCTATAAGTGTCACAAACAGCCCTAGAGTTCCTACTAGAATAACACCAATGATACATATCAATCAACCCTAATGTCACCTAGATACTCCAATGTCACCTCAAGTATCCGTGGGTAAATTATGCGACATGCACCAAACAATTTCATATCTATCATATTCAATCCAACACAAAGAACTTCAAGGAGCACCCCAAGATTTCTATCAGAGAACATGGTATGAAAACGCGCAATCAACCCCTATGCATAGATCCCCTAGGTCACCAGAATCCGCAAGTTGATGCCTCAACATATATCAAGTGAATCAATAGAATACCCCAATGTCACTACGGGTATCCCACGCAAGACGTACATCAAGTGTTCTCAAACCATAATATTCAATCCAACATAACGAGATCCCAAAGGTAAAGATTCAATTCATCACAACAAGGTAGTAAGGGAATAACATCATATGATCCGACTATATTAACAAAGCTCGTGATACATCAAGATCGTTTCATATCAAGAACACGAGAGAGAGAGAGATTGAACACATAGCTACTGGTACAAACCGTCAGCCCCGAGGGTGGACTACTCCCTCCTTCTCATAGCCTCCGCTGGGATGATGAAGATGGCCACCGGAGATGATCTACCCTCTCCGGAAGGGTACTAGAACGCCTCGAGATTGGTTTTTCGTTGATACAGAGAGTTGCAGCGGTGGAATGAGGAGTCACTATTTATTTCTGGGGTTTCTGGGATTTATAGGATTTTTCAGCGTTGGAATCACGCGCAACGGAGCTACGAGGGCCCCATAAGCCATCTGGCCGCGCCCCTAGGGGAGCACGGCCGGTTGCGTGGTGGCCTTCTGGTCCACCCCCTCCGGCAGTTCCACACTCCAATATTGCTTATTTGGTCCAGAAAAAATCACCAAAAAGTTTCGGGATATTCCGAGAACTTTCATTTTCTGCACAAAAACAACACCACGGTAATTCTGCTGAAAACAGCGTCAGTCCGGGTTAGTTCTAAAAAAATCATATAAAGTGCATCAAAACCATATAAAAGTATTGTAAACATAGATGAATATGGCTTGAATACTTCATAAATTAATGATACGTTGGAGACGTATCAGTCCTCGGGCACCGGAGCCGGGCAATTGATCTGCTGGGACTTCGCCAGCCAGATCTGTCAAAAGGAGGAGAAGAAGTTATTAGAGACTTCAAAACAAGGAAAGATCCCAACATGAGCAATGAGAATATTACTGGTCCGGGAGGGTTCGAGGCATCCATGCCAAGGTCCTCCTCTTCAGCCGGCCAGCTCTGTCGCGGCTTGAACAGCACCTTCCACAGATTCTTGTGGGAGATGCGGAAGAACTTCCGCACAGTGACAGGGGCGTCCGGACTATAATCCCACATGGGGACGGCATGGTGTTGACAAGGGAGGAGGCGGCGGCGGAGCATAACTTGAACTACATTCGGTAGTTCGATATTTTTCTTCTCCACCAGGGTGGTGATGCACCTCTGTTGGGTCTTCACCTCTGCCGCGCTCCCCCAATCGAGCCCCTTCTTCATCCATGATGCTAGTCTGGACGGCGGTCCAGATCTAAATCTGGGGGGCGCCACCCATCCCTCCTCGCGTGGTTTGGTGATGTAAAACCACTCCCGCTACCAGACTTTGACGGTGCCTATAAAAGAACTGTCCGGCCATTGAACTAGGGGAAGTTTGCTAATCATCACACCCCCGCAGTCAGCCTGCTCGCCGCTAACTACTTTCGGCTTGATGTTGAACAATTTCAACCACAAGCCGAAGTGGGGTTGGACCCAAAGAAAGGCCTCGCAAAGAGTGATAAAAGAAGAAATATGCATAATAGAATTCGGGGGGAGATCGTGAAAGTCCAGCCCGTAGTAAAACATAAGACCCCTCACAAAGGGGTGGAGGGGGAAACCTAGGCCCCGGAGAAAATGGGGGATGAACACTACCCTCTCGCCCTCTCTAGGCGAGGGTATGACCTGGTTCTCCTCCGGGGGGCGGTGGACGATATTCGCCGACAAGTAGTCGGCGAGCTTCAACTCCGCGATGTCCTTCTCAGTGACACAGGAGACCTCCCACTTGCCCTTGGAACCCGAACCGGCCATGGCCGAGCTTGGGGAAAGTGGCTTGGAGAGAACTGGAGAAGGATTGGATCTGGGCACTTGGAGCTTAGGGGAGTGAGAAGGCGAGGATGAGTCTGAGAAGCGTGCGGAGGCCTTGGGGATTTTCTCCCTTTTATGGGATGTCGTAATACCAAGAGCCACTTTTACTGTGCCGCAGGCCTCGCCACTTCCCGAAATAATCGTGCCGTTATGCGCGCGTGGGATAACCCAGATCCTTAATCATATCCCATAAAAAACGGAGCACGATCTTCACTTTGATGAGACGTGCCAATGGAGGAACTGTCTTGAACCGCGAATCGAGTTTTCATAACTGGCTAAGTGGTCGTGGTCTGCCGTAACCTTTCGTTAGAAAAGTTGTCAGGCAAGGCACTGTTCATACTCAGGCGTTTGGTCTTCGAGACTAAGTGACGTATGATTGTTCGGAAAACAGAGAGTCATCAGCGGCCGAGCTGGAGTCAGCCGAACGTAAAGGGGGAAAAGAACTCTCCCCGCAAGTTGGAGACTTTGGACGCGCGAAGCTACTAGGTGTCATGGATCCCGGCGTTGGAGGCTAGTTCGAGGGATACTGAGAGAGTCCGGGACTAAGGGGTCCTCGGGCCGTCAGCTTATCCATCATGGGCCGGCTTGGTGGGCCGCTCTGTGTCTATCGCGGGAAGGCCGAACCATAAGGCGGCCCCATATTCAGGGAGGAAACCTCCGAAGACTTGGTGTGTCCTCCAAGACTAGAAGAAAGGATCGTCATATCTATCCCTGATTGGAAACGTATCATTTGTAACCCTAGATACCCCTAGTGTCTATATAAACCGGGGGTTTAGTCCGTAGAGGTCAGGTGAACTCATCTAGGGTTTTAGCTCATCGGATCTCGAGGTAGATCAACTCTTAATCGTCATACACATCAGTACAACCAAGCAGGACCTAGGGTTTTACCTCCTCAAGAGGGCCTGAACCTGGGTAAAAACTATCCCCTTCGTCTCCTATTACCCATCGATCCAAGATCCACAGCTCGGGACCCCCTACCCGAGATCTGCCGGTTTCGACACCGACACATGTGACACTTGATTGTCATAACCAAATTGAAAATTAAAATCATGATGACAAGTTTCATGGTTATACCCTGACTAAAGATTTTAGCTTCTTTTTCTTCAGAACATAGAAGCTTTCTGGCATGTTAACAACAATATAATTTATATGATCTACTACCCTTGTATATTTTGTCTTTGGTTAGATCAGAAGCTATTGACCTTGGTCAGTACATCTCTCTTAAGTTTCAGATGTGGATGAAATGTTTCTTTCTAGATGTTTAGTCCATCAAGTAGTGGCGAACTCATTTGGCTTCCATTCATGTTTTTTCACACTTGAGATGGAGGCCCGATTGTTGTTGCTCAGCTGGTTGCTGCAGTTTCAGTGGCACAGGGAGCACCTCCTCATCGACAACCTCTTTGTCGCCAAGCTCGTCGTGGAGTGCGTTGTCGGTTCATCGCCAATGTCTTCTTTATTTTGAGAAGCGTCATTCACCGCCTCTGGACAGATCGTTGGCGGCCGCCACTGCCGCATGTGGGAGCCATGAACTCTGCCTTACCCTGCAAGGAATTGTGCCTCCACGTTTGGACAGTGTGTGATATGTATGCCATTATCAAAACTGCTTACTCTTCCTTTTGAACCAGCTAGAATATGTGTAATAGTACATAGTTTAACCAGCTATACAGCTGATTGCTACTTCTCCAAATGGAATCTGCTTTCAGCTCTAAGTGATTTGGATTACTACTCTCATGGGATTTGGCCTGCTTTATGGTCATTGATTAACAAGGATCTCGCTTGTACACGCATGTGTGGCAGCAAAAAGAGAAAAAAGTAGCTGGAGAGGCGCCTCTCACCTCTCACCTGGCACCGCCCAGCTTCCTCTTAAGTGGCGCCACAAGGTAGGGCCCCAACCGCTAGTATACAACATGGTGAGTGATACTCGTGATCTGCGTTGGGTTTTCCGTGAAGAGGAACGGGTTATCGCAGCACAAAGTGGGTAAGTATTTCCCTCAGTTATGAAACCAAGGTTTATTGAACCAATAGGAATATCAATCCTCAACCATCTTCAGCGGCTGCACACAAATGAACAAACAACTTGCACCCAACGCGGGCAAGAGGGTTGTCAATCCCCTTGATCTTGTTATTTGCAAGCAAATGAGTTGTGTAGATAATTGTTGATAAATGTAAATTGCAAAATAAAATAAAAAGTAAATAAAGGTAGCGAGGTAATAGTAGCATTTGTAAATATATAAGTGAATAGACCCGGGGGCCATAGTTTTCCCTAGCGGCATCTCTCATGTAGGCAGCATACGGTGGGTAGCAAATTACCGTTGGGAAATTGATAGAAAATCGGATAGTTATGCGATTTTCACGGGAATGATCATATGTATATAGGCATCACGTCCATAAACAAATAGGCCGACTCCTCCCTGCACCTATTACTATTACTCCACTCATCGACCGCTATCCAGCATGCATCTAGAGTATTAAGTAAAACGGAGTAATGCATGGAGAACGATGACATGATGTAGACAAAGTAAACCAATGCAATATGAATGAACCTCATCGTGTTATCCTTAGTAGCAACAACACAAAGACGCATCTTGTCCCCTACTTTGTCACTGGGATATAGAAACTCGTCAGGTTGAACCTACCACAATGCACCACTCCCACCGATGAAATATCAATCTACTTGGCCAAAGCACATCAATAAATCAGAGAGCATTACGAAGCTATAATGATCATGCAATTAAGAGATAATATATATTAGAGGCATCTCAAATAATTTTCATGAATAATCTGAACATAAACCCATAATTCATCGGTTCCAACAAACACACCGCACAATTGGATTACATCGGATAGATCAAAGCGAAGATGCGATGACCATTGTATTGAAGATCAAGAGATAGAGAGATTGCCATCTAGGTACTAGCTATGGACCCGTAGTCTGTGGTGAACTATTCACACATCATCATGAGGGTAGCAAGGTTGATGTAGAGGCCCTCCGTGATCGATCCCCCATACGGCAGGGTGCCGGAACGGAGCTCCAGATGGCCTCGCGACGGAACAAAGACTTGCGGTGGCGGAAAAAGGGTTTCGGGACTGCCTCTGGGTTTTTTGCAATATTAGAGAATTTATAGGCCAGAGAGGGGCGTCGGGAGGCAGCCGAGGGGGGCACCACATATCAGGGTGCACCCCCCCCCCCCAGGGCGTGCCCTGATGTGTGGTGGGGCCCTCGTGCACCTTCCGGCCTCCTTCCGAAGCTTCCGGGTCTTCTTATGGTCCAGAAAAAATCATCAAAAAGTTTCGTGGCAATTGGACTTCGTTTGGTAATGTAATCCTAAAAAGTAAAAAAAAAACATGCATAAAACAACAACTAGCACTAGGCACTGGGTCAATAGGTTAGTGCCAAAAAATATTATAAATTGGTAAATAATGACCCAAAAAGTATCCTAGAATGATAATATATCAGCATGGAACAATCAAAAATTATAGATACGTTGGAGACGTATCAAGCATCCCCAAGCTTAATTCCTGCTCGTCCTCGAGTAGGTAAATGATAAAAACAGAATTTTTGATGTGACATGCTATCCATTATGTAATCTTATGCAGGTATGCTCATTGAGAAAAGATGAATCAACAAATATCAACACAGCAATATTCAAAGTGTAAGAAACAAAATCATTAATCCTTAAAAGTATACGATCCTTAAGAAATGTTTACCCCCCATTCATCTTATTATATAGCAAGGCATGGCTCCATCTTCACCACATTAATACAAATGTTAAGCTCCACGGTGTCCAAGTCAGGCAATTGGATCGTACTTTTTCAATATGCATCAACTTTTTATTCTTCACGCAATACATGAGCGTGAGCCATTGGACATAGCATTTAGATGGAATAGAGTATGGTGATAGATATCAAAGGGGTAAAAAGTGGAGAAGATAGTCTCACATCAACTAGGCGTACCAACGGGCTATGGAGATGCCCATCGATAGATGTCATTGCGAGGAGTAGGGATTGTCTTGCAAATGATGCACTAGAGCTATAAGTGTATGAAAGCTCAAATGAAGCAAAGTGGGCTGTGCATCCAACTTTCTTGCTCATGAAGACCTCGGGCATTTGAGGAAGCCCGTCGTAGGAATATACAAGCCAAGTTTGTGATAATGAATAGGTAATTCCCACTAGCATATGGAAGTGACATATCATGAGACTCTCTACATGAAGAGCATTGTGCCACTTTGAGGCACAAGTGTGGTAAAAGATAGTAGCAAAGTCCCTTCTCTCATTTTCTCTCATTTTTTAATGGTGGGCTTAATTGGTCTCCCCCATCTTTATTTTTCATCCGGAGTCTCATCTCTACTTGTGGGAGAATCATAGTCTCCATCATTCTTTCCTCACTAGGACAATGCTCTAATAATGATGATCATCACACTTTTATTTACTTGCAACTCGATATGGAGAACTAATATGAAGATATGACTCTGTATGAATGCCTCTGGCAGTGTACCAGGATGTGTAATGATCTAGCGTGACATGTATCAAAGATATGATGAACGGTGGCTTTGCCACAAATACTATGTCAGATCTATATGATCATGCAAAGCAATATGACGATGAACAAACTAGTCATGTGAAGCGACGATGAAATTTGCATGGCAATATATCTCGGAATGGCTATGGAAATGCCATGATAGGTAGGTATGGTGGCTGTTTTGAGGAAGATATAATAAGGCTTATGTGCAATAGAGCGTATCATGTCACCGGATTTGGATGCACCGGTGAAAGTTGCGCCAGAAATCCTTCCTGATACTCGTGATCCGCATTGGGTTATCCGTAAAGAGGAACGGGTTATCGCAGCACAAAGCGGGTAAGTATTTCCCTCAGTTATGAAACCAAGGTTTATCGAACCAATAGGAATATCAATCCTCAACCGTCTTCAGCGGCTGCACACAAATGAACAAACAACTTGCACCCAACGCGGCCAAGAGGGTTGTCAATCCCCTTGATCTCGTTATTTGCAAGCAAATGAGTTGTGTAGATAATTGTTGATAAATGTAAATTGAAAAATAAAATAAAAAGTAAATAAAGGAAGCGAGGTAATAGTAGCGTTTGTAAATATATAAGTGAATGGACCCGGGGGGGGGCATAATTTTCCCTAGCGGCGTCTCTCATGTAGGCAGCATACGGTGGGTAACAAATTACTATTAGGCAATTGATAGAAAAGCGGATAGTTATGCGATTTTCACGGCAATGATCATGTGTATATAGGCATCACGTCCATAAACAAATAGGCCGACTCCTGCCTGCACCTATTATTATTACTCCACTCATCGACCGCTATCCAGCATGCATCTAGAGTATTAAGTAAAATAGAGTAATGCATGGAGAACGATGACATGATGTAGACAAAGTAAACTCAAGTAATATGAATGAACCCCGTCGTGTTATCCTTAGTAGCAACAACACAAAGACGCATCTTGTCCCCTACTTTGTCACTGGGATATAGAAACTCGTCAGGTTGAACCTACCACAACACACCACTCCCACCGATGAAATATCAATCTACTTGGCCAAAGCACATCAATAAATCGGAGAGCATTACAAAGCTATAATGATCATGCAATTAAGAGATAATATATATCAGAGGCATCTCAAATAATTTTCATGAATAACCTAAACATAAACCCACAATTCATCGGATCCCAACAAACACACTGCACAATAGGATTACATCGGATAGATCAAAGCGAAGATGCGATGGCCATTGTATTGAAGATCAAGAGATAGAGAGATTTCCATCTAGGTACTAGCTATGGACCCGTAGGTCTGTGGTGAACTACTCACACATCATCATGAGGGCAGCAAGGTTGATGTAGAGGCCCTCCGTGATCGATCCGACCTCCGGCAGGGTGCCGGAACAAAGCTCCAGATGGCCTCGCGACGGAACAGAGATTTGCGGCGGCGGAAAAAGGGTTTCGGGACTGCCTCTATTTTTTTTGCAATATTAGAGAATTTATAGGCCAGAGAGGGGCGTCGGGAGGCAGCCGAGGGGGCCACCACATATCAGGGTGCACCACCCCCCCAGGGCGCGCCCAGATGTGTGGTGGGGCCCTCGTGCACCTCTCGGCATCCTTCCGAAGCTTTCAGGTCTTCTTATGGTACAGAAAAAATCATCAAAAAGTTTCGTGGCAATTGGACTTCGTTTGGTAATGTAAACCTGAAAAGTAAAAACACATGCAGAAAACAGCAACTGGCACTGGGCACTGGGTCAATAGGTTAGTGTTCAAAAATATTATAAATTGGTAAATAATGAACCAAAAAGTATCCTAGAATGATAATATATCAGCATGGAACAATTAAAAATTATAGATACGTTGGAGACGTATCAGTGAAGTGCGCTGGGGGAGGAGGGGGCACATGCCCCCTGTGCATGTTTTTTTGTTCTGCAACATTTGAGAGAAGGGTGAAATTGGGGCTGAGGATTACCAAGTAGGGCGGTGACGAGGCCACCGACGCTGATCTCTAGAGACCATTGATCCTCACTGCGTCGATTGACGGAGACATGGAGGCAGTTGGCAACGACGAGTATGCGCTGCTTCAAGGCCGAGACGGTGACGTCTGCTACGGCGATCGGAGAGCGGCGATTGCACATTGTGGCCCCTCGACTCGCCACTGCTGGCACTGTCCATGTTGGCGTGCGACGATAACTCCTCCACGACGACGTCCATGTTTCTTCACTGTCGTGCCCTGCAGTTTCTCTTCCTTTCGGCAGGTTTTAAGATGGTCCCAACTAGTTTGGACCATTCATTATTTTTTATCCAAGGGTCAATACTAAACGTGGTGACTCATTACCTCACACGAGAAATAGGTTACCCATGGGAGGCAATAGGTTATACTAGCAAAAGGTCCCATGCGTTTATAACGGGAGAAAAATATATTATAATCTTCAATAACCATGATCACATTTTGCTACATCACTGAGATACACTATCACTCTCTTTCTCTTTGAGACGTCCCTTTTTGAAAAATAATTGTATATATTTCGCAAAAAAGAAGACTAACGCACACCAAGCCAACACCGGTTGCTAACTGTCTCTGTCGTTGAGACTAACAACAACGAAAATGTTGAAAGCCCAAATCCTGAACCCAAGGCACACCATCGCGTGAATCGTCTTTCTTAGTCAAATATGACCCCCGCCGCAAATGAAAAGGCGTTGTCGTTCTGGCACTTCGACCGAGGATCAACCCCGTGCATCTCCTCGGCTCAAGCTCCAGCACCTCCATCCGACGAAATCGAAGAAAAATCACCATATCAGCAACCACAAGCCATCAACCAAGTATTGGGCCACCAAATGTCTCGCCATCCGCCGCGGCCTCATAAGAGCATTATCCATGTTATGTATTTACAAACAAGAGTTAATTACACTTTTCATACATAAACTTGCACTACGGGATCAATCTCATACAAAAACTTGCAAAATGACTCATGGCACGAACAAAGTGATATCTCTACTACTAAAGGGGGACTTGGTAGCTTCCGTTCCGGGGTTTTTTTCGTTCCCCTCCCACCTTCGTCTGGTTCTTTTTGTCTTCCCTCCCACATCGCACGTTACAATCTGCTCGCACGAAAAAAACCGGACGAAGCGAGCCCACCTCGCACGAAAGAAAATTAGGCGAAGAGCATGTAGTGATGCCCCCTCGCACTGAAAAAACCGGACGAACCGTTAGCGAGGCCCCCTGGCACGAACCAAAGATCAAGGCCCCCTCGCATGAGAAAATTTCTGACGGAGGAGGCTGCCCTCGATCTATTCGCTTTGGCGATAGGAACCATGCCCCATCCGCCATCGCAGATCCTTTCGCCGCCGCCCATCTATTCACTACGTCGACGGAGACCATGCCCTAGCCGCCATCGTAGATCCCTTTGTCGGTGCGGAGGTGCTAGAGGAGCCGCCACCGAGGTCCTAGAGGATCCGCCGCCGCCGCCACCCTCGGGACACCGCTGCCGAGGTCCCAGGGAGATTTGCATGTTTATACAGCCATTGCACCCAGTCAGAGCGGGTCTAGGTATTATGTGAATTTGAATGTTGACACAGCCATTTACTACAGTACGTACATCTGTTGGGCGCTAATGTGCTAGCCATTAACGCCTCAGCAAAGCTGTACATGTTGTGAGACCTGCTTGCGGTTGTGTGGACCCCCCCCCCCCCCCCATATGTCGCTTCTGCCGAATGTGTCTTCTGCCCTCCATCTGTCATTTGTACACTTGATCCATGCTCAATCTGACAAGTCTACAAAGTGATGATAGTACCAAAATTGTATCAGGAAGTAATACACGAATGTTTCCCGAACCACTCTCGGAAGAAAAAGGAGGGTACGACCAAGCTACAAGATGATGCGCAAAATGTTTCCCGACCCACTCTCGGGAATATCACGAATGTTGATCGACCTTTCAATGCGACGTCAGGTACACTTGTGACATTTTGCAACGTCGTCTATTACAATATATGTATTCAGAAGAATCAGTAAAGTGGCAGGTTTGTGCCAATCTCCTACATACATAATGATTCTTTGTGGTCCTTCTGGTTTGTTATTTTTACATGATGCAGACAACCCAACAATCTCATTCATGCATCATGATGCATCGTTGCCGGCTTCGAGTAATCTCACACTGGAATATGCCACAAATGTACCATGAAGTTCAAATGGTATTACCCGATCTGTCTTTGATATGGACTAATTAGTGATTACGGGGGTTCATCTTCGTATATTTATTCAGCTTATGGCTTTCTATTGTTCCAGTAGCTCTAGAATCGGGTAAAATCAATGTGGGAAACCAGGTAGGGCGTAATGCTCTACCTCGTGGAGGTTCAGTGTCTCATCCAACATCCGAGCACCAGACAACAGGAGATGTGATGAATGAACGCAACAACAGCTTTACTGACGAATCTCTACTACAAAAGGGGGACTTGGTAGTTTTTGTTTCTGGGTTTTTTTCTGTCTTCCCTCCCATCTTCGTCTGGTTGTTTTTTCATCTTCCCTCCCACTTGCATGTTACAATCAGCTCTCACATAGTCCCCTCACAGGTAACGATTCCCCCTCGCACGAAAAAAAAAACAGACAAAGTGAGCCCACCTCGGACGAAGAGCATGTAGCGATGCCCCTCACGCGGAAAAAAAACGGACGAACCGGGAGCAGCCCCCCTGGCACGAACCAGGTATCGAGGCCCCCTCGCATGAGAACAAATCTGACGGAGGAGGCTGCCCTCGATCTATTTGCTTTGGCGACATGAACCATGCCCCAGCCGCCATCGCGGATCCTTTCGCCGCCGCCCATCTATTCGCTACGTCGACGGAGACCACGCCCTAGCAGCCACCGCGAATCCCTTTGCCGGCACCGAGGTGCTAGAGGAGCCGCCGCCGCCATCGGGACACCGCTGCCGAGGTCCCAGGGAGATTTGCATGTTCGGAGATTTGTATGTCCATACAGCCATTGAACCCAGTCAGAGCGGCGCTAGGTGTATGTGAAATTTGAATGTTGACACAACCATTTACTACGGTACTATTGGGCGCTGATGTGCTAGCCATTAACGCCTCATCAAAGCTGTACATATTGTGAGACCTGATTGCGGTTGTGTCGACCCCCACTCCATATGTCGCTTTTGCCTAATGTGTCTTCTGCCCTCCATCTGTCATTTGTCCACTTGATCCATGCTGAATCTGACAAGTCTACAAAGTGATCATAGTACCAAAATTGTATCAGGAAGTAATACACTTTTTTTGTAAATAGCATCAGGAAGTAAGCACTTTTTTTGTAAATAGCATCAGGAAGTAATACACAAAATTGTATCAGCAAGTAATACAATTTTTAAATTGTATCAGGAAGTAATACACATTTTTTAAGTAGCATGTAACAAGGTACAACTTTTCATATATCAAGCAATGATCTTTTGGTCTCATGGAGCTGACAATTGATACGTACGTATGGGGAAGTTAAAAAACAAGGCAACTGAACATGCAAACGGGTCAGATGTACCTACAGGTATATGTTCCCCTATCAGATTTTGCTATAGATGGCAAACATCATGCCTTTCTCACGATGACATTGTGCATACATAATGTGTTGCAGGCCATGTGGATGGGACAAATGTTGACGAATACAACCCAGATATAGCTGACAATGTTGACAAAAGTTACTCAATGGGTCAGGTTTAAGTCCGTGTAAATATCGTCAACATTCTGTTTGACCTATATCATTCAAAAAGAATCCCAAATGATAAGTGACACACGTGTGGCACGAAGTAATCCGGCCATGTTGTTTTTTATAACTAAATTTGCCATCCGAAAAGAAAAAACAAACCAAAAAAAAGCTGAAATTTGCCATCCAAAAAGAAAGTTGTCATGCTTGACAACTAAAGTTGCCATCCTCACGTCATTAAACTTGCCATAAAAACCGTTCGGAGTTGCCATATGTTTGTGACTCATGTGTGGCACTTTTTTTTTTCGAAAAGGAGGTTATCCCCCGGCCTCTGCATCAGAACGATGCATGCGGCCACATGTGTGGCACTTATCAGGGTCCAAAATAATTCATTAACAAGGGTTTCGAGGCGACGTCGTTGGAAGGGGCCAAAAGTTTACAAAGTTTTTTTTACAACATATTGATGTGCAAGCGGTGATATCTCCTAACAAACCAAGAAAAAGCAAATATAAATGTTATCGCATAAGGTATTTTTTAATGTGATTATCGGTTTTCTTTGTCATGTTGTTTTCTGTATTCTACTAATTTGGCTCATTTTTGTATACTGATTTGTCTCTTTTTTCGTAAGAGAACCAAGTTTGTACCCCTAGAGATGTTACATTCATCGAATCAATCGTGTCTTTTCGTCAGAAAACCAAGTTCGTGGACATTGAATATGCCTTGTTATCAACTGACGAGTTAGAATGCCTTATAAAAGATGATGGTTCTTGCATGACGGTGTAAGACCAATCGCATAAACTTGTACTTTATAATATAAACCCGTGTGTAATATCTAATATCATAAATATATTAAATATGGAATTAGAGGAGATAAATGCTTACATATATTGTATGCATGCTCATGAGCATCTATCAGATAGAGCGGGTGAAAAGGTACACATTATATGTAGGGGTAAAATTAGAACGAGTCGGTGAAAACATTGCATGTAGACCCCAAGCACACCACAAAACCCTTCGTCCCTTCGTGTATTCGTATCTCATCGACTCGTTCCCATCGGCGGCAGTGCGACGAGCCTGTCTGGTCGGTTGCCAGCGGCGAGAGCGACGCCTGGAGCCACGTCCTCGCGGCATTGGGGAGTTTCCCCCTGACTACGGTATGAAAACTGCTTGTGCTTTGTTGGATTGGTCCCCTGTTTCGGCCCCCTTATCACTAGGGTTTCCATCCTGTTTTATCATTAGTATTTGCACTCGCGTGTGGTTGTTCTTTGGTTCATATGGTTGATAATCTGGCATGGCAAGACGAAACGCTGTGATGCTCAGAGTTTAGTGAAACAAGAGTTTGGCTGTGATGTTTAGAGTTGTAGGAAGTAGCATTGCTGCTGAAGTGGAGTTGTTGTTGTGTGCTTGTATGACAAAAGCTACAGTTCAGAAATTATTGATTACACTCAGAGATTTGATTAGTTTCGGAAACTTGTCTGACAAAATATACATTTCAGATTTGATTAGTTTCAGAAATTATATGACCAAAGATACAGTTAAGGTTAGATTAGTTTCAGAAATTTGTATGACAAAAGATGCAACATTGTTCAGATTTGTAGGGGAAAAGTAACAACAGTTTTGAGTTTTTGTATCCATCAGTAATTGGTTTGTTTCATCAGATTTGATTAGTTTCACTAATTGGTGACTAAAATTATTCATTAGTTTCAGAAGTTTTACTAATTGGTGACTGAAATTATTCATTAGTTTCAGAAGTTTCACTAATTGGTGACTGAAATTATTCATTAGTTTCAGAAGTTTCACTAATTGTGTTTGACAAAAGAAATAGTAATTTTAAGATTTGACAAAAGAAAGAGTAGTTTTCAGATTTAACAAAAGAAAGAGTAGTTTTCAGATTTGACAAAAGAAACTATAGTTTTCAGATTTGACAAAAGAAATAGTAGTTTTCAGAAATTTTATTTGACAAAGGAAGCAGTAGTTTCCAGAACATTTGTTTGACAAATAGAAACAGTAGTTTTCATAACTTTTGTTTGACAAAACAAACAGTAGTTTTCAGATTTGCGTGTGTAATTATTGACTGCTGTAGGAATATTTCTTCATGATTTTGAGTGCGAACTTATTGTACTAAATGGTATTCTTATTAACAAATTTCAGAAGAAACTTCAGATTTGTTTACAACAGTGTTTGAACACAATGGCATATTTTGTGGGCTAGATGAGAGAAGGACATTCTAGGGAAGCACTCAAGAGGAGTATGACTGCTGTGATGCTAATACATGGTTAAGGGAGGTGATTAATTCAGCGTTGCAGCATCTCGGATATGACACTAGTAGTCCAGAACTACATGTGTCTTGGTGCTTGCCTGGGAAGGACATCTTGGATGGTATGATTTGTTTAGACACCGAACAAGCAATTGCAGCCATGGCAAGAGCAGGCAAAGAGCATAGGTCTTTGCATGTTATTGTTGATGAGAGAAATCATGTAAAATCTTCATGGGATGATCTTATATACAGAGGCTGCCCGACTCCAAGGGTGAATGAACCAGATCCTGAAAATTTTGTCCATCCAGTTCATCAAGAGGAGGCAGTGGAAGGTAATGAACAAGAAAATGAAGAGTAAGCAGTGGAAGGCAATGAACAAGAAAATGACATGTGTGCATTGTTCTTAGGGCTTAATAAATGCCGTTGCAAAGGTGTTCCCAGATTTAGAACACAGATTCCGTGTTCGGCATCTATATCAAAATTTCCATATGCTTTTCAAAGGTGAAACTTTGAAAAATTATCTATGGACAATTGCAAGATCTACTAATGTTACGAAGTTCAAACTTAATAGAGAAAAGTTGACAGAGGACAGCCCTAGTGCTTATTTGGACAATTTTAATTTGCAGGACATAATGTTAGATAAAACGAGATCAACGAGACACGAGAGACACGGATTTTTACGTGGAAACCCTTGCGGGAGAAAACCACGGACGCACGAAGGCGCAATCACTATGAGGAGGAGTATTACAAGCACGAGACGACATGCCGTCTTTAGGTGCGACTACATGGAGTATATATGAGGGGCAATACATGAGAGTCCTTGGAGAACAAGTAAACGAGTTGTACTCGCACGCGTCGACGTCAACGCAAAAGCCCACACCATTTGTACTACGTCTAGTCCAACACGGTAGAATTTGGATCACAATTTAACAATCTCCACCTTGAGCCAAATTCCTTCCAGTAGTCGAAGAAAGTAAATAACTCCATCCAAATCAGCATAAACACCCTGTGCGTCGAAGCCCATAGGACTAGTGAGAAATACCAACTAAGCCTGAGCAAAGCTCAAACTTAATGGTAGGAACTGGCTTTGTCATCATATCAGCAGGATTATCATGCGTACTTATCTTGCATACCTTCAAATCACCTTCAGCAACAACATCTCGAATATAGTGATATCTGACATCAATGTGCTTTGTTCTCTCATGATACATTGGATTCTTCGTAAGATATATAGCACTTTGACTGTCCGAAAATACGGTAGGGCAAGATGAATCTCCACAAAGCTCAGTGTATAAACCTCTCAACCAGATAGCTTCTTTGCATGCCTCAGAAATAGCCATATACTCGGCATCGGTAGTGGAACACGCCACAATAGACTGCAAAGTTGCTCTCCAACTCACAGCACAACCACCAATGGTGAAAACATAACCTGTGAGTGATCTTCTCTTATCCAAATCACCAGCAAAATCAGAATCAACAAAACCAACAAGTCCATCTCTAGTTTTCCCAAACTGTAAGTAAGCATTAGAAGTACCTCGCAGGTATCTGAAAATCCACTGAACTGCTTTCCAATGGTCTTTTCCAGGATTAGCCATGTATCTACTGACAACACTCAATGCATATGATAAATCCGGACGAGAACAAACCATGGCATACATAAGTGAACCAACTGCACTCGAATAGGGAACTCTAGACATGTACTCAATATCTGCATCTGACTCAGGACATAAGGCCGATGATAATTTGAAGTGTGCAGTTAACGGAATACTTACCGGCTTGGCATTATGCATATTAAAACGACGAAGAACTTTATCAATATATCCCTTCTGACTTAGATATACTTTTCCAGACGGTCTATCTCTGGATATTTCCATGCCAAGTATTTTCTTTGCTGCACCCAAATCCTTCATCTCAAAGTCATTACTCAATTGCTTCTTTAGTTCATTAATCTCTGACATGCTCTTTGCAGCAATTAACATATCATCAACATAAAGGAGCAAATAAATAGTTGAACCATTGACAGTTTTCAAATAAACACAACTATCATAATTAGACCGTTTAAAACCTTGAGAGAGCATAAAGGTGTCAAATCTCTTGTACCACTGTCGAGGGGATTGCTTCAATCCATAAAGAGATTTATTTAACTTACAGACAAGCTTTTCTTTTCCAGGAATAACAAAACCTTCAGGTTGTTCCATATAAATATCCTCTTCTAATTCTCCATGTAAGAATGCGGTTTTAACATCCAATTGTTCAAGCTCAAAATCATGCATGGCAACAATACTGAGTAAAGTGCGAATAGAGCTATGCTTCACAACAGGAGAAAATACTTCGTTATAGTCAATACCTAGAATTTGGCTATAACCTTTAGCAACCAACCTTGCTTTATATCTTGCCTCATCATTAGGAGAAACACCTTCTTTCCTTTTGAAAACCCACTTGCAACGAATAGGTTTCTTCTCTCTTGGTAATCTTACTAAATCCCAAGTGCCATTCTTTTCAAGTGATTCCATCTCATCATGCATAGCGGTCATCCACTTATTAGTATCACCAGAAATAATAGCCTCGGAATATGAAGAAGGCTCAGCATTACCTTCAATTTATTCTGCAACAGATAAAGCAAAAGAAACAATATTGCACTCTTCAATTAACCTTTCAGATGCATTAATACCCCGCCTAACTCTGTCACATGCGAGATTCCAACTGGCTGGAACAATAGGCTGATTTGGAGTGACATATTCATCATCAACGGCGGGTTCATCATGTGCATCAACATTTTCCTTATCAGAAGTATCACCTGAAATAACATGCTCCACCTGAACAGTAGGCTGCTGAATAGTAGGCTGTTGTTCACTCTCAACAGGAACATTAGTAGATGGAACATCATGTAACATAGCAGATTCATTAAAGATAACGTTTCTGCTAATAACAACCTTCTGTGTTTCAGGATTCCACAATTTAAAACCTTTAACACCAGATTTATAACCAAGAAAGATGCACTTAACAGCCCTAGGCTCCAACTTTCCATTATCAACATGAGCATAAGCAGTGCAACCAAAAACTCTCAACTATGAATAATCAGCAGGTGAACCAGACCATACCTCAATTGGAGTTTTCTTATTAAGAGGAATAGATGGTGAACGATTAATGAGATAACAAGCAGTGGAAGCGGCCTCAGCCCAAAAACACCTATGCAAACCTGCATTGGACAACATGCAACGGCCTCTGGAAATAATGGTCCTGTTCATACGCTCAGCAACACTGTTTTGTTGAGGAGTATAAGGAACGGTGTAATGTCTGACAATGCCTTCAGACTTGCAATAATTCTCAAATTTGTTAGAACAGAATTCCATACCATTATCAGTGCGAAGTATTTTTACCTTCTTTTCAGTTTGCCTCTCAATCATAATCTTCCACTCCTTAAAAACTGAGAATGCTTGCCATTTATGCTTCAAGAAATAAGGCCAAACTTTTCTCGAATAATCATCAATAATAGTCAGCATGTAACTAGCACCACCTAGTGACTTTCTGCGAGATGGTCCCCATAAATCGGAATGAACATAATCAAGAATACCTTCAGTTGTATGAGTCGAAGTGTTGAACTTCACCCTCTTGTGCTTGCCGAAGATACAATGCTCACAAAATTTCAATTTACCAGTTTCATATCCTTTAAAAAGACCTCTCTTATGTAACTCTGCCAAACCAAGTTCACTCATATGTCCAAGACGCATATGCCAAAGGTTAGCAGCATCACAATCAGAATTCTTTGAAATAACTGGAGTAGCGTTACCTGAAACGGTAGAACCTCGAAGGTAATAAAGACCATTGGTCGAACTTAAGTCACCTTTCATCACAATAAGAGAACCTTTGGTGACTTTCAAAACGTGATCTCCACCTGAATATTTGTACCCCTTTGCATCAAGGGCACTAACAGAGATAAGATTTCTCTTCATCTTCGGAATATACCAAACATCTGTCAAAGTTCTGATTGTGCCATCAAACATCTTGATTCGAACGGAACCTATGCCTTCAATCTTGCATGGTGAATTATCAAATCCCAAAACGGAACCAGCAGCAATAGTAGAATCAAAAGTAGTAAACCAATCTCTATGCAGGCACATATGAAAAGTACACGCAGTGTCAAGTACCCACTCATCATTGGTCTCAGCACATCCAGCAATAACAACAAGAGCATCATCGGAACTATCATCACGAGCGACATTAGCAGAATTTTCACCTTGTTTGTTACCTTTCGGTTTATATGTACCGTTCCTCTTTTCCTTGTTCTGCAACTTGAAACAATCTAAGATGTCATGCCCGTCTCTCTTGCAATATCGACAAGACTGCTTCTTGTCTCTGGATTGCGACCGGCCCTGTAGCCGTTCTTACTTTTGCCTCGGTTTCCATTATGTGAGCTCTTCTCATTTGTCCTGCCACGAACAGATAATCCCTCGGCTTGGGATGAACTTGAACCATCATGAGGCACCATTAGTTTCATCTTCTCCTTAGAGTTCAAAGCTTCATTAACTTCATTAAGCGTGAGAGTATCACGGCTATATAATATGGTGTCTCGAAAATTGGTATAAGAACTTGGCAGTGAACAAAGTAACATTAAAGCAGTATCTTCCTCGTCATACTTAACCTCCATTGCAGCAAGATCAGATATAATCTCCTTAAATTCTGAAATATGATTCAAAACATTACCTCCCTCGGGTAACCTGTGCATGAATAATTTTTGCTTCAGATGCATCTTGCTGGTGGGATCTTTTGTCATGCAAATCCCTTCCAGCTTTAACCATAGAGCGGCGGCAGTTTTCTCGCTCAAAACTTCCTGCAAAATATTATTATGCAAATGGAGTTGAATTTGTGACAAAGCCTTACGATCCCTTCTTTTCTCCTCAGCAGTCCAATCCTCAATTATGTTCTTCCCAAAACTATCCAGTGCATCATCATAGTCGGCTTGCGCCAACAACGCCCGCATCTTGACTTGCCATAGGGTAAACCTTGTGTCATGGTCCAGCAGCGGAAGATCGTATTTCATGAATGCCATGAATCGATAAATCTGTGTGCACAAAGTAGTGCAAGCCGGTAGAAAAATTCTTTACAGAATAATATGCGAGCAAAGAACTTGAAATAGATAGCACCTGGTAGCTTCGGTAGTGGATGTAGCAATTGGAGAAAAAACAAATCTGATCTACTAGCCTTCACGTGACGTAGTAGTCGTGGAAATACTACTTGATGTTTCCTTGGATTGATCCGGTCTTCACGCGAAGTAGCAGCAGAAGCGATTCCCTCGGGACCTGAAGCTGTACGTGGAGCAGCAGCGGAAATCGTCGACTTGAAGCGACCAGCAGAGCAACTCGGCGACTTGCAGGTTGCAGCAGCACTCGGCGGAACGGACAGGAGCGGCTGCACCGGGGATATGAACGCGTACAGATGGAACACTTGTCGGACTCGGCTTCTTGCTCGATCTGGCTTCGGATCGCCAGGTCGTGTCGGCGGCGGCGTACAGGATGCCAAACCCTAATTCCCTCGATCTCAAATCTCGTATGTGCAACTTGGCTCTAGATACCACTTGTTAGATAAAATGAGATCAACGAGACACGAGAGACACGGATTTTTACGTGGAAACCCTTGCGGGAGAAAACCACGGACACACGAAGGCGCAATCACTATGAGGGGAAGTATTACAAGCACGAGACGACATGCCGTCTTTAGGTGCGACTACATGAAGTATATATGAGGGGCAATACATGAGAGTCCTTGGAGAATAAGTAAACGAGTTGTACTCGCACGCGTCGACGTCAACGCAAAAGCCCACACCGTTTGTACTACGTCTAGTCCAACACGGTAGAATTTGGATCACAATTTAACACATAAGGCCACATGTGTTGGACTCAAGGCTGGATCCTATGCATTTGCCTCTTAGCATGGTTTGCATAATGAGAGAGGAGGTAATTGTCAGACGCTTTACTGTTAACTACTGCATATATGTTTACATTGTCCACTTCTGATTGCTCCTTGTGAATATTGCTTGTAGGAGAGAGTCCATGTCTCAAATATCAGACCCCTTGGTCCATTGCCAGAAATTGCAAGATTTGTAGATGATGCTAGGGACTCCATTCCTGAGAGAAGATCAACTACTACTGCTAGAACTAGGGGTAGGATAAGGGGGAAAGGCAAAGCAAGGGCACTTGATGAGGCAGAAACTAGTGTTGTAGGCAGAGGCAAAACCAAGCGGGTGAGAAGAGGGTCAAGCAGTGGTCCAAGTAATGCAGCAAGAGGAGGTGCAAGAGGACCAAGCAATGCAGCAAGAGGGGGTGGAAGAGGTGCTGCAAGAGGACCAAACAATGCAACAAGAGGGGGTGGAAGAGGTGCTGCAGCAGGGCCAACAAGAGGTGCTGCAAGAGGTGGAAGAGGAGGTGCTGCATCATGTACAGATGATGGAAATGGCTGGTATCATCTGCTGTTTGGAGAAGATGGAAACACAACAAACAGAGCTATTCCAGACCTTAATGCCCAAGAAGAAATAAATGTGACCCAGAACGCACCTACTGGTCATGTGGAGTATGTTGTTAGCAAAGTTCATGTGTGAACTTTATAAGCCCTTCCTTTTTTTCATGTTGAAAAACAGGGTGAGTTGAATCTCCTGTGTGAACTTTCTATCAGATTTATCCCTTCCTGTTGGTGTGAACTTTCAGTCAGTGTTGTGAACATTCAGTCATTGTTGCTCTTTCATTTCAGTCAGTCAAAATGTTGCGAACTTTCAGTCAGATTAGTTTTAGCAAAAAATACGCTCCTGTAGTTATATTAGAACTCTGCTCCTGTAGGTTTGAGTACAACTTTGCTCCTGTAGGTTTCATTACAACTCTGCTCCTGTAGGTTTCAGATTTTTATTAATTTTGCTCTATTTATGTTAGTTTTAGTAGAACTTTGCTCTTGTAGGTTTCAGTTTAGTTGTGCTATAAGGTTCAGTTAAGATGTATTACAACTTTGCTGTATGTGAATCATGTTCAGTACAACTATTTTGCTCCAACTCAAACTAGAAAAATGTAGACAAATTTTCCAATGGCACACATGTTGTGTCCAAGTTGGATATCTGAAACTTTGTTCACACAAGGGATTACAGATAAATTCATAATCAGTATAGAATTTTTCCAATGGTGCTACATCAAACAAACACCCTGCTGAGCATCGAATACAATATGGCAAGTGCCCCTACTATAGAGAATAAAAAAATCCTCCTTTCCATGCTTTTTATCTTCTGCATCATTGTGCATTTGCCAGCCTTGCTATCTTCTTTCAAAGCAACAGTTTGATTGCCCTTCTCCTGTAATGCGTTCTTCAGATTCATATTTTATTCTGCAAGCTTGTGGATCACAGTCCTAAATATTCCTTTCCATTCATCATCAAGTCATTTCAAATAGCCACAAGATTCATAACTCTGCAAAACTAAGAACAAAAATACATATATCAGTGCAAATTTTCAGAAGTGAGTCCATTAAATGTTCAGTACAACAAATTTACACACCTCTGACAAACAAATTAGAAACCAACGCCCAACGTTGAATCCTTCTGTACACACTCTAAGAACAGGGCTGCGAAAATGCTCGCAACTCTCCTTGTCAATGCCGCAAAATTCAGGGCAACGCTCAAAAAAAACTATGTTCTGCTGAAATGTCACAAACTACAGTACAACATTAGAACTTACGAACAGAAAAGAGTATAAGCACATCGGCTTTGTTTCTATGGCCGGAAGGAATCTCAGATGTCGCCTTCCACTCTTCATTGCAGCCGCTAGCTCCAACGTCGCCACGAGCGCCACCACCAATGCCGCCGCCCATTGCCCATCTTTCCACGAGAAGGTGCTCACTATCCGCGGGTGAGGACGCCGCGTCACGGCTTAGCCGCCTTCTGCTGTCCTTGCACGAAGAGACACGAGAAGAGAGCTAAGGGATTTTGCTGGGCTATGGATCTCTAGGGATTTGACGAAGCTAATATAAGAGCGTTTTTGACACTATACTAATATAAAAAACGCTTTTATATTATGAGACGGAGGGAGTACGAGATTTGGCTGATCTAGGGATCTATTTTCAGCATACAGCGGGGGGTTCCTACAAATTATCTTGGGCGTGCGCCAAATGCCAGGGGCGACGTGGCTAATGCGGACGCTAATTGTGCATTAGCGAACCTGCAAAGCAAGTTTAAGGGCTAGGTTGAGTTATTTTATAAGTTTTTGTATGGAACTGTACCCGCACTGCAAGTTTATGTATTAATAGGGTAATTAACTCTACAAACAATGTGCATGTATGAAGTGTTGCACTTCAATCATAAAAGCGTGGAACAACTTTTCCGTGCATTTGATTTGTGTTGGTGTAAGACATAGACTAACAAGAGAAAAGGTGCCATGTTCATTTTCATCATAAATAATTGGTTGATTTAAATATCTAAATTAACTTCCGAGTTAATTAACCATGTATAAAGAGCCATTACCTTCATTAATTGATATATTATTAAGAGCCTAAAATCTTGAGGGTCGTACATTTATGCACGGAAACTGAGAAAATAGATGAATAACAAATTGATGTTTAATTCGTATAAGCTGCTAAATGCCCATTCGTGGTTGCAAAATTCCTTCCGACCTTGTTTTCACATCAGCCCTCTAAAGCATAAAGATTACCGAATGTTCATAAATTCTAAAAATGTTCATGCTTCCAAAATGTTTAGAAATACCGGGTTTTTGTTTTTTCTTCCGCTTTTTTTATGATTTTCTTAACTTTTTCGTTATCCTTTCTGTTTTTCCTTTTCTATATTTATTTTTCTTTCTTCCTTTTTCCGTTCCTTTTCTTTTTTTTAAACATCCATTCAAATTTCTGAAAACATTTCGTGAAATAGTGAACAATTTTGAAAGTCATGAACATTTTTTAAAACTTGTGAACATATCTGAAATCATGATCATTTTTCAAATGTGCGAATACTTATCCAAATTTTCAACATTTTTCAAAAATCATGAATATTTTATACTATTTTCATCATTATTTTTCAAAATTGCTAATATTTTTTCATTTAACGAACATTTTTTTATATAACGAACATTATATGAATCAACAAACTATTTTGTAATTCACGAACAATATATAATTTTTAGGATATTTTATAATTCACGAACATTTTTTTGAATTGGCCAACATTTTTTCAATTTCATTAAGATTTTTTAATACACGAACTTTTTTAATTAATCGCGAACATTGTTTTATTTCCCAAATATTTGTTTTCACAATTGCAAATATTCTTTGAATGAGCGAACATTGTTTGAATCCACAAACATTTTATGATTTATTAAAAATTTATTTCAAAATCCTAATTTTTTTAAAAAATCAAAACTTTTTTGAAGTCCCAAATTATTTAAAGTAGAAAATTGGAAAACAGAATATAAAAACTAAAAAATAAATTAAAAAACAGGCCGCCCGGATATGGGCTTGCCCAAATGGGCGTGCTGCGTCTTCTGCCAGCGCGCATAGTGCAGTATAGGAGGTCCATATTTCGTGGGCCGGCCAGGTGGGGTATTCCAGTGTGTGATACTTTTTCTTTTACTTATAGGTGGCATCAGCGTCTAATATTTTGCCATTTTGAGGGAAATTTTCGTGATGGATGAGAAGAAGCACTAATTCCTTTATTACTAGTATACATATACATATGCCAGTGCGTTGCAATGGGCGGAAAAAAAATCATAAAACATGTTTCACGTGCCCCTATGCTCCAATTATATTCAAGTCTGACAAACGTTGAAATAAGGTTACCCTCATATCTATAAGGTGCATATGTGTGTGTGTCTCCATAGGTTGAAATTATTCTTATTTAGATCATGAAGTGTTGATGTGAGAAGCCACTCTAACGTTCTTCGTTGGCGCATACTTAAGGTCCGCAATTTTATCGGATGGAAGAGTAGTGGTGCTTGGAATAGTCTTTTAGCGGTTGAAATATATAATATAATTCTGACAGGTGCATCAAATAGTCTTTTAGTGGAAGAAACATACAATGTGATTCTCACGTACTCTTCAAGAGTATAATAATTCATCTAAAGTATTTTATAAAATTATCACAAGATTATAATTGTAATGATTTTGATTATTTAGTTTTCTATAGATGATTGTTTAATTTGGAAGATTTTTTATTTTTTTGAGACGAGGTTATAGTTTATTCCTAATTTGTTTTTTTGCACTAATGATGCTTGGCCCAGACATAAGAAAAAGTTATACTTTCTGCTCATGTGTATCTCCATACTCCCCGTGTACAAAGGCTGATAAAAGAGGCAAATCCTATTTGCCGCCTGTTAACGTGCATTTTGCAAACTGGCGCCTGTAGCGCACACCACCTCTTGTGAGTTGGGCCTGCCCATGAGCTGCGATCTGTTTATTCGTCAAAAGGGTTAAAAAAGGTGCGCAACCAGAGTTTAAACCCACCGACCTCGTCCTTCAGAGCCAACGACACCCACCACTACGCCAACGAACAGTAGTTGTTTTGAACATGTTGTTTTGTTTTTCTTTGTCTCCTCGGTCGCGGGAATCCTCTCGTTTTATTCAGGTATTTTCCCAAGCCTGGTTTTTCCCGGTTCGCTGGTCATTTCCGGCATGATTTTATGCCGGTTTTATTTTTTTTCATTTTTATCTTTTTTTATTGCGTGATTTTTCTAAAAAATCATGTTTTTCTTCAAAATCGATGATTTCCTTTTTAATAAAAATGGACGAAATTATTTCTAAACCAATGAACTTTTTTAAAATGTGATTATTTTTCTTCCTAATTTGATGAATTTTTTCTCGATTTCGATGAACATTTTCAAACTTGATGAACTTTTTTTCCAATTCAATGAATTTTTTTCAAATTGAATGATCTTTTTTCCATATTCGATGAACTTTTTTTCAGAATCAATGAACTATTTTAAATTTTGTGAACTTTTTACAAATATGATGACATTTGTTTAAATTTGTGATTTTTTTTCAAATTTCATTAATTTTGAAAAATCATCAAAAAAATAAAATTTCATCAATTTGAAAAGATTTCACGATTTTGATAAAAAAAATGAACAAATAAGGAAGAAAAAAAACAAAAAAAAGGAGGAAAAGGTGAAAGGAAAGAAGAAACAATATAAAGAAGGAAAATATGTAACTTGTTAGACCCTCTTAAGTGGCTGAGTGGTTAGCGCAGCGTACCACAAAACGTGAGGACCCAGATTCGATTCAGTCCGCATGCACCATTTTCCCCTAATTTTTCCTTTTGGAAGTCCCCCGTTTTGGGCTAGCCCAAGAGCGCGGTTGCGTGGGCGTCGAAACTCCTAGTTGGCGCAGAAGGCCGTGACTAGGAGGGGAGCTCCTATCTGCCGCACTCTACGGCAGAATGGTGAGGCTTCGCACAAAAAGTCCTTCGCCTGGGCCGACCCATCGACGTGCTGCTCGTTGTTTCCTATGGTGCGACACAAAAAAAGGAAAAATATCAAATTAGATAGGATTCAATCCTGAGACCTCGCATGAGGTAGGCTACTAACCATGAGCTATTAGCCAATAGACCAGACATCAGCTTCTCGACATAAAGACATAGATAAAACCCTAGAAGAACACATAATAGGGGTTGAGATTTGGAAAACATTTTAAAAACATATCTTGAAAAACTGCAAACAGTTTTGAAATGCCGATTTTTTTTATATTCCACTTTTTTTTAAAGTGAACCATTTTCGTAGTTCCGATATAATTTTAAAAAAGGAACAATGTTAGCAATAATTTTGGAAATATGCCCTAGAGGCAATAATAAATTGGTTATTATTATATTTCCTTGTTCATGATAATCGTTTATTATCCATGCTATAATTGTATTGATTGGAAACTCAAATACATATGTGGGTACATAGACAACACTATGTCCCTAGTATGTCTCTAGTTAACTAGCTCGTTGATCAAAGATGGTCAAGGTTTCCTGGCCATAGACATGAGATGTCATTTGATAACGGGATCACATCATTAGGAGAATGATGTGATGGACAAGACCCAAACTATGAACGTAGCATATGATCGTGTCAGTTTATTGCTATTGTTTCTGCATGTCAAGTATGTGTTCCTATGACCATGAGATCATGCAACTCACTGACACCGGAGGAGTACCTTGTGTGTATCAAACGTCGCAACGTAACTGGGTGACTATAAAGGTGCTCTACAGGTATCTCCGAAGGGGTCTGTTGAGCTGGCATGGATCGAGACTGGGATTTGTTACTCCGTGTGACGGAGAGGTATCTCAGGGCCCACTAGGTAATACAACATCACAACAAGCCTTGCAAGCAATGTGACTAAAGTGTTAACCACGGGATCTTGTATTACGGAACGAGTAAAGAGACTTGCCGGTAACGAGATTGAACTAGGTATAGAGATAACGACGATCGAATCTCGGCCAAGTAACATACCGAAGAAACAAAGGGAACAACATACGGGATTAACTGAATCCTTGACATAGAGGTTCAACCGATAAAGATCTTCGTAGAATATGTGGGAACCAATATGGGCATCTAGGTCCCGCTATTGGTTATTGGCCGTAGAGGTGTCTCGGTCATGTCTACATAGTTCTCGAACCCGCAGGGTCTGCACACTTAAGGTTCAGTGACGTTTCGGTATAGTAGAGTTATGTATGGTGGTGACCGAAGGTTGTTCGGAGTCCCGGATGAGATCCTGGACGTCACGAGGAGCTCCGGAATGGTCCGGAGGTAAATATTGATATATAGGAAGCCCTGTTTTGGTCACCGGAAAAGTTTCGGTTATTTCGGTAGTGTACCGGGAGTGCCGGGAGGGGTACCGGGGACCATCGGGAGGGGTATTTCGACCCAAGGGGCCTCATGGGCTGTGGGATGAGTCAAGCCAGCCCTTAGTGGGCTGGCCAAGCCCCCCACTAAGGCCCATGCGGCTGGAGGTGGAAAAAACCCAAAGGTGGAAAGGTGGAAAGGGTTTCCAAGTGGAGAGGAGGAATCCTACTCCTAGTAGGATTGGAGTAGGACTCCTCCACCTCCAATTTCGGCCAACCCTTGAGGGTTTGAGGCTGCCTCCTCCCCTCCCTCCCTCCTATATATACTAGAGGATTTGGAGTAGAAAAAGAACCCTAATTGCCACGTGCTCCCTCTACTTCCTCTAGATCATTTTCTCCTTTAGTCTAGTTTCGGCGGTGCTTAGGCGAAGCCCTGTCGGAATAGTTACACCACCACCGCCGCCGCGCCGTCGCGCTGCCGGAGAAATCATCTACCCCTCCACTCCCTCTTGCTGGATCAAGAAGGCGGAGATCGTCATCGACTTGTACGTGTGCTGAACGCGGAGGTGTCGTCCGTTCGGCGCTAGATCGGAAGGGCCGTGATCAGGATCGCGAGACAATTCATGATTTGATCGCGGGACGGATTGTGATGGGATCGCGGGACGGATCGTGATTGGATCGCGAGATGGATCGTGATGGGATCGCGGGACGCTCGGCGATTTGTATCGCGAAGACGTTTGACTACATCAACCGCGTTTCTTAACGCTTCCCGCTTAGCGATCTACAAGGGTATGTAGATCCACTCTCCCTCTCGTAGATGCTCATCACCATGGATAGATCTTGCGTGTGCGTACGAAATTTTTTGTTTCCCATGCAACGTTCCCCAACAGTGGCATCATGAGCTAGGTCTATGTGTAGATGAGATCTCGAGTAGAACACAAAGGAGTTTGTGGGCGTTGATATTCGGATTGCTTCCTCCCTTGGTCTTTTCTTGTTTCGGCGGTATTGTGGGATGAAGCGGCCCGGACCAACATTACTCGTACGCTTACGAGAGACCGGTTCCATCAATTGACATGTAACTTCGTTGCATAAAGATGGCTGGCGGGTGTCTGTTTCTCCCACTTTAGTCGGATCGGATTTGACAAAGGCGGTCCTTGAGAAGGTTGAATAGCAATTTTTGTATCACCGTTGTGGTTTTTGCGTAGGTAAGAATTGTTCTTGCTAGATACCCGTAGCAGCCACGTAAAACATGCAACAACAATTAGAGGACGTCTAACTTGTTTTTGCAAGGTATGTTGTGATGTGATATGGCCAATTACATGATGAGATATATGTGATGTATGAGATGATCATGTATTGTATAGAATATCACGACTTGCATGTCGATGAGTACGGTAACCGGCAGGAGCCATAGGGTTGTCTTTAATTATTTTTGCCGTTTTGCTTTACTTTATCGCTATGAGTTAGCAATAGTCATGGAAGCAACAGTCGGCGCGACAACCTCATGGCGACACATTGATGGAGATCAAGATGATGGAGATCATGGTGTTATGCCGGTGACGATGGAGATCATGCCGGTGCTTTGGAGATGGAGATCAAAAGCACAAGTTCATGGCCATATCATGTCACTTATGATTTGCATGTGATGTTAATCCTTTTATGCATCTTATTTTGCATAGGACGGCGGTAGCATTATAAGGTGATCCCTCACTTAAATTTCAAGATAAAATTGTGTTCTCCCCGAGTGTGCACCGTTGCAAAAGTTCGTCGTTTCGAGACACCACGTGATGATCGGGTGTGATGGACTCTACGTTCGCATACAACGGGTGCAAGCCAGTGTTGCACGTGCGGAACACTCGGGTTAAACTTGACGAGCCTAGCATGTACAGACATGGCCTCGGAACACAAGAGACCGAAAGGTCGAACATGAGTCATATAGTAGATATGATCAACATGAAGATGTTCACCATTGAAACCACCTCAACTCACGTGATGATCGGACTTGAGTTGGTGGATTTGGATCATGTGTCACTCGAATGACCGGAGGGATGTCAATTTGAGTGGGAGTTTTTAAGTAATATGATTAACTAAACTCATTATCATGAACATAGTCAAAATGTCTTTGCAAATTATGTTGTAGATTACTAGCTCGCGCTTTAGCTCCCTTGAATTTTTATATGTTCCTAGAGAAATAGAGTTGAAAGATGATGGTAGCAATATTGCGGACTGGGTCCGTGATCTGAGGATTGTCATCATTGCTGCACAGAAGGCTTATGTCCTTAATGCACCGCTCGGTGCGCCACCCCCTCTAGCGTCGTCTATAGATGTTGTGAACATCTGACAGGCACGTTCTGATGACTACTTGATAGTTCAATGCGTCATGCATTATGGCTTAGAATTGAGGCTCCAAAACGTTTTGAACGTCACGGAACATATGAGATGTTTTAAGAGCTGAAATTGGGATCTCAGGCTCGTGCCCGTGTTGAGAGGTATGAGACCTCCAACGAGATTCTTTGCCTGCAAGATGAAGGAGAATAGCTCAATCGGTGAGCATGTGCTCATATTGTCTAGGTGCTACAATCGCTTGAATCGAGTGGGAGTTGATCTTCCAGATAAGATAGTGATTGATATAGTTCTCCAAAGTCACTGTCACTAAGCTACTAGAGCTTCGTGATGAACTATAAAATGCCAGGGATGGAAATAATGATCCCTGAGCTATTCGCGATGTTTGACACCGCGAAGGTAGAAATCAAGAAGGAGCATCAAGTGTTGATGGTTAGTAAAACCACTAGTTTCGAGAAGGGCAAGGGCAAGGAGGGAAACTTCATGGATGGCAAGTCATTTGCTGCTCCAGTGAAGAAACCCAAGGTTGAACCCAAACCCGAGACTAAGTGCTTCTATTATGAGGAGAACGGTCGCTGAAGCGGAACAACCCTATATACTTGGTAGATAAGAAGGCTGGCAACGTCAACATAAGTATATTTGATATACGTTTTATTCATGTGTACCTTGCTAGTACTCCTAGTAGCACTTGGGTATTGGATACCGGTTCGGTTGCTAAATGTTAGTAACTCGAAATAAAAGCTACGGAATAAACGGAGGCTAGCTAAGGGTGAGGTGACGATGAGTGTTGGAAGTGTTTCCAAGGTTGATGTGATCACCATCGCACGCTCTCTCTCTACCTTCGGGATTAGTGATGAACCTAAATAAATGTTATTTGGTGTTTGCGTTGAGCATGAACGTGATTAGATCATGTTTATTGCAATACGGTTATTCATTTAAGTTAGAGAATAATGGTTATTCTGTTTACATGAATAATACCTTCATTGGTCATGCACCTAATGAGAATGGTTTATTGAATCTTGATCGTAGTGATACACATGTTCATAATATTGATGCCAAAAGATACAAAGTTAATAATGATAGTACCACATACTTGTGGCACTGCCGCTAAATGTCATATTGGTGTAAAGCGCATGAAGAAACTCCATGCTGATGGATCTTTGGACTCCTTCGATTTCGAATCGGTTGAGACATGCGGACCATGCCTGATGGGCAAGATGACTAAGACCCCGTTTTCCGGTATGATGGAGCGGGCAAGTGACTTATTGGAAATGATACATGTTGATGTATTCGGTCCAATGAGTGTTGTAGCGTGCAGTGGATATCGTTATTTTCCTACCTTCACTGATGATTTGAGTAGATATGGGGATATTTACTTAATGAAACACAAGTCTGAAACGTTTGAAAAGTTCAAACAAAATCAGAGTGAAGTTTGAGATCATCGTGACAAGAAGATAAAATGTCTACGATATGATCGTGGAGGTGAATATCTGATTTACAAGTTTGGTATACAACTTAAGACAATGTGGAAGTTGTTTCACAACTCACGCCACCTGGAACACCATAGTGTAATGGTGTGTCCGAACGTCATAGTCGTGCTCTATTGGATATGGTGCGTACTATGATGTCTCTTATCGATTTGCCACTATCGTTTTGGGGTTATGCATTAGAGACAACTACATTCACTTTAAAATAGGGCACCATCTAAGTACGTTGAGATGACACCGTATGAATTTTGGTTTGACAGAAACCTAAGTTGTCATTTCTTAATGTTTGGGGCTGCGACGCTTATGTGAAAAAGGTTTTCAGCCTGATGAGCTCGAACCCAAAGCGGACAAATGCATCTTCATAGAATACCCTAACGTAACAGTTGGGTATGCCTTCTATCTCAGATCCAAGGGCAAAGTGTTTGTTGCTAAAAACGGGTCCTTTCTCGAGAAAGAGTTTCTCTTGAAAGAATTGAGTGGGAGGAAGATAGAACTTGATGAGGTTGTTGAACCTTTGTTTCAACCAGAGAGTAGCGCAGCGCAGAAAGTTGTTTCTGTGGAGCCTACGTTAGTTGAAGAGGAAGTTAATGATGATGATCATGAAGCTTCGGATCAAGTTACTATCGAACCTCGTAGGTCAACAAGGACGCGTACTGCTCCTGAGTGGTACGGCAACCTTGTCTTAGAGGTCATGTTGTTGGACAACGATGAACCTCGAGCTATGGAGAAGCGATGATGGGCCCGGATTCCGAGAAATGGTTAGAGGCCATGAAATCCGAGATGGGGTCCATGTAAGAAAACAAAGTATGGGCTTTGGAAGTATTACCTGAAGGGCGATAGGCCATTCAGAACAAATGGATCTTTGAAAGGAAGACGGACGCGGACGGTGATGTCACCGTCTATAAAGCTCGACTTGTGGCAAAGGGTCTTTCACAAGTTCAAGGAGTTGACTACGATGAGACTTTCTCACCCGTAGCGATGCTAAAGTCTGTTGGAATTATGTTAGCAGTTGCTACATTTTTCGATTATGAAATCTGGCAGATGGATGTCAAAATAGAGTTTCCTTAACGGTTTCCGTGAGGAAAGGTTGTATGTGATACAACCAGAAGGTTTTGTCAGTCCTAAGGATGCTAAAATGTATGCAAGCTCCAGCGATCCTTCTATGGACTGGAGCAAGCATCTCGGAGTTGGAATATACGCTTTGATGAGGTGATCAAAGTTTTTGAGTCTATACAAAGTTTATGAGAAACTTGTATTTACAATAAAGTGAGTGGGAGCACTATAGAATTTTTGATAAGTATATGTGGATGACATATTGTTGATCGGAAATGATGTAGAATTTCTGGAAAGCATAAAGGGCTGTTTGAAAAGGAGTTTTTCAAAGGAAAACTTGGATAGAAGCTACTTAAATATTGGGCATCAGGATCTATAGAGATAGATCAAGACGTCTGATAAGACTTTCAATGAGTACATACCTTGACAAGATTTTGAAAGAGTTCAAAATGGATCAGTCAAAGAAAGAGTTCTTGCCTGATTTGTAAGGTGTGGAGTTGAGTGAGACTCAAACCTCGACCACGGCAGAAGAAAGAGAAAGGACGAAGGTCGTCTCCTATGCCTTATCCATAGGCTTTGTATAGTATGCCATGCTGTGTACCGCACCTGTGTGTGCCTTGCCATGAGTCTGTCAAGGGGTACAAGAGTGATCCAGGAGTGGATCACTGGACAGCGGTCAAGATTATCCTTAGTAACTAGAGGACTAAAGAAATATTTCTCGATTATGGAGGTGATAAAGAGTTCATCGTAAAGGGTTACGTCAATGCAAGCTTTGACAAATATCTGGACGACTCTGAGTAGCAGTCAGGATACGTATAGTGGAGCAACCATTTGGAATAGCTCCAAGTGGAGCGTGGTAGCATCTGCAGTATGACATATAGATTTGCAAAGAACACACGGATGTGAATGTTGCAGACCGTTGACTAAAGACCTCTCTCACATGCAAAGCATGATCGAACCCCAGAACTCATTGGGTGTTAGATTCATAACAATGTAAATCACATGGTGATGTGAACTAGATTATTGACTCTAGTGCAAGTGGGAGACTGTTGGAAATATGCCCTAGAGGCAATAATAAATTGGTTATTATTATATTTCCTTGTTCATGATAATCGTTTATTATCCATGGTATAATTGTATTGATTGGGAACTCAAATACATGTGTGGGTACATAGACAACACTATCTCCCTAGTATGCCTCTAGTTAACTAGCTCGTTGATCAAAGATGGTCAAGGTTTCCTGGCCATAGACATGAGATGTCATTTGATAACGGGATCACATCATTAGGAGAATGATGTGATGGACAAGACCCAAACTATGAACGTAGCATATGATCGTGTCAGTTTATTGCTATTGTTTCTGCATGTCAAGTATGTGTTCCTATGACCATGAGATCATGCAACTCACTGACACCGGAGGAGTACCTTGTGTGTATCAAACGTCGCAACGTAACTGGGTGACTATAAAGGTGCTCTACAGGTATCTCCGAAGGGGTCTGTTGAGCTGGCATGGATCGAGACTGGGATTTGTTACTCCGTGTGACGGAGAGGTATCTCAGGGCCCACTCGGTAATACAACATCACAACAAGCCTTGCAAGCAATGTGACTAAAGTGTTAGCCACGGGATCTTGTATTACGGAACGAGTAAAGAGACTTGCCGGTAACGAGATTGAACTAGGTATAGAGATACCGACGATCGAATCTCGGGCAAGTAACATACCGAAGAAACAAAGGGAACAACATACGGGATTAACCGAATCCTTGACATAGAGGTTCAACCGATAAAGATCTTTGTAGAATATGTGGGAACCAATATGGGCATCCAGGTCCCGCTATTGGTTATTGGCCGTAGAGGTGTCTCGGTCATGTCTACATAGTTCTCGAACCCGTAGGGTCTGCACACTTAAGGTTCGGTGACGTTTCGGTATAGTAGAGTTATGTATGGTGGTGACCGAAGGTTGTTCGGAGTCCCGGATGAGATCCTGGACGTCACAAGGAGCTCCGGAATGGTCCGGAGGTAAAGATTGATATATAGGAAGTCCTGTTTTGGTCACCGGAAAAGTTTCAGATGTTTCGGTAGTGTACCGGGAGGGGTACCGGGGACCATCGGGAGGGGTATTTCGACCCAAGGGGCCTCATGGGCTGTGGGATGAGTCAAGCCAGCCCTTAGTGGGCTGGCCAAGCCCCCCACTAAGGCCCATGCGGCTGGAGATGGAAAAAACCCAAAGGTGGAAAGGTGGAAAGGGTTTCCAAGTGGAGAGGAGGAATCCTACTCCTAGTAGGATTGGAGTAGAACTCCTCCACCTCCAATTTCGGCCAACCCTTGAGGGTTTGAGGCTGCCTCCTCCCCTCCCTCCCTCCTATATATACTAGAGGATTTGGAGGAGAAAAAGAACCCTAATTGCCACGTGCTCCCTCTACTTCCTCTAGATCGTTTTCTCCTTTAGTCTAGTTTCGGCGGTGCTTAGGCGAAGCCCTACCGGAATAGTTCCACCACCGCCACCGCCGCGCCGTCGCGCTGCCGGAGAACTCATCTACCTCTCCGCTCCCTCTTGCTGGATCAAGAAGGCGGAGATCGTCATCGAGTTGTACGTGTGCTGAACGCGGAGGTGCCGTCCGTTCGGCGCTAGATCGGAAGGACCGTGATCAGGATCGCGAGACGATTCGTGATTTGATCGCGGGACGGATCGTGATGGGATCGTGGGACGGATCGTGATGGGATCGCGAGATGGATCGTGATGGGATCGCGGGACGGTCGGCGATTTGGATCGCGAAGACGTTCGACTACATCAACCGCGTTTCTTAACGCTTCCCGCTTAGCGACCTACAAGGGTATGTAGATCCACTCTCCTTATCGTAGATGCTCATCACCATGGATAGATCTTGCATGTGCGTAGGAAAAATTTTGTTTCCCATGCAACGTTCCCCAACAGTTTTGGGCTAGCCCAAGAGCGCGGCTGCGTGGGCATCGAAACTCCTAGTTGGCGCAGAAGGCCGTGACTAGGAGGGGAGCTCCTATCTGCCGCACTCTACGGCAGAATGGCGAGGCTTCGCACAAAAAGTCCTTCGCCTGGGCCGACCCACCAACGTACTGCTCGTTGTTTCCTATGGTGCGACACAAAAAAAGGAAAAATATCAAATTAGATAGGATTCAATCCTGAGACCTCGCACGAGGTAGGCTACTAACCATGAGCTATTAGCCAATAGACCAGACATCAGCTTCTCGACATAAAGACATAGATAAAACCCTAGAAGAACACATAATAGGGGTTGAGATTTGGAAAACATTTTAAAAACATATCTTGAAAAACTGCAAATAGTTTTGAAATGCCGATATTTTTTATATTCCACTTTTTTTTTAAAGTGAACCATTTTCGTAGTTCCGATATAATTTTAAAAAAGGAACAATTTTAGCAAATCCCAAATAGTTTTCTAAAATGTGAACATTTCTGAGAAAACAAACGAATTGTGGAAAATACGAACAATTTTTGAAATTCCCAAATATTTTCAGAGATCACAAATAGTTTTTAATTTTGGGAAAATTGTTGGAAAAGCATAACCTTTTTAAATTCACAATAAAAAGTTAAAAGAAGAACATTTTTTTACAAAATGCGAAGAAAAATCGTATTATTATGCTTTTCCCAGAATACGAATGAAATTTGAAACATGTGAACATTTTTGAAAGTGCGAACAAAAAGTTGTAATCTTGAACATTTTTTGAAGCCCGGACATTTTTTGGAATTGTGATTTTTTTTAAAGGAGAACATTTATTGAAATTACTAACAATTTCTAAAAAAAGATTTCTGAAAAAAGGAACAAAATTTGAAATGAAAATTTAACACAAAAATAAGAGCAGAATTTTCAAAGTATGAACAATTTTGAAATTGCTTGAACATTTTTTGAATCCGCGAACAAAATTTGGAAACATTATTTTTTCTGAAATTGTGAAGAAATTTGGAAAGCTGGAACATTCTGGAAATTCCTGCATATTTATTTAATTTGCGAACTAAAATGACAAATACGAATATATTTTAGATTCCCCAAACATTATTCGAATTTGGGAACAAAATTTCGAAAAAAGAATAAATTCGTGAACAAAATTTGAAAGTGGGAACATTGTTTAAAATTCCCAAACATTATTTGAATTTGTGAACAAATTTTCAAAACATGTATTTTTTAATTTTCAAAGTGGGAACATTATTTGAAATTCCCGAGCATTTTCTAAATTTTGAACATTTCTATATTTTGAAATTTTCTTTTGTTGAAATCTGGAACATTTTTGTAAAAAGAAGCGAAAAATATTTGAAAGTCTAAACTTTTTTAGAATGTCTGAACAAAATTTCAAAACATAACAGAAAAAAGAGAAACATAAACATAACAGAAAAGAAAGAGAAAGAGAAACAAAAGAAGAAAATAGAAAAAGGAAAAGAAGTAAAGAAAAACCAAAAAAGTGGGAGAGAAGAAAAAATATAAAAAAGAAAAGAACAATTTAGAAAACAGAAAAAAAAACTATTCAAAAACCTCCAGAAGGTTCGAATACCGGAAAAACCAACTGGAACCTTCTGTAAGGTTCCCAAAACCAGTATCTATAGAACACCCGCCTTGCTGCAGATGGGCTGGCCCTGGTCGAGCAGTCGGCAGCCCGGCACGTACACCCCATCAGGTCAGCCCACAAACTGATATATAGCGTCCCTCCCCTCCTTGCTTGCAGCATGTGAACATTTTCTTGCAGGATGCACGCCCGTTTCATTGCAAAGCCCGCCTTCCGTTCCCACTCTGTTTTTAGCCGTCTTGTTGATGTTCTAGGTAACTTGCGTATATAAACTGATGGGAATCGGTCTAAAGCAGCGATGTGGGACTAATAACATGAAATATCCATAATGAGTTGGTTGCAGGCTTTCAACCATGTTTCGATTGGCCGGACGGTCTTGAGTTCGTTGACATAGCCTTGGCTTTTTTCACACATGACTCAGCGACCCATAAGAAAGAGCCTAGCGTTGGCTATTTATTTCACATGTGACTCTGCGCCCATAAGAAGAAAGGGCCTGGCAGTGCTGTAGGATGAACGAAGAAAAAGCCCACTTGGGTGGCAAACATGGCCCATGAGTGAAATTCGTGGACCAAGGGGAAGGGACGTACAAAAATCTGTTAACAAAACTCACAAGACAGATGAAACTATCTTTACTTATTACTAGCAAACATATCCATGCATTGCAACGGAAGAAAAAAATCACCCCTCAAACACACTCGACGAAGCAAATCTATTGAAATTTTTTATTATACTATACAACAAGCAACATGATAAGTGGTGATGTGCAAAAACATAAAGGTAGGATGCTTTTTGAAGTATACTCAACGTGTTTCCACTTCATTATACAAAAGAAGTATCTAATTAGCTGCTGCCATGCCGGTATATGTTTACGGCCCCTTTGTTGTCGTTTTTCCTTAGTGATGCCCAACAAATATTTCATTATAATGAAAACAATAAGTATATTTTAGTATTCCATGATAACATGTGCAAAAGAGCATTATTTTTGTTTTATTGATATATGTGTTTGCAACTTTAATCCAAGTCGAAACTTAATTTGGTTGCAAGCATATTAGACACCTACATAAAAAAATAATCAATCTGTAAGGACATGCGTACCAAATGTTTAAGGTTGCATATCAACATCGATATTCTTAAAAAAATATGGGCACAATTTCAAATAATATGAAAATTAACGTTAAGCCACTGGTTTATATAAAGCTTGTATCAGCAGTTTCGTGTACATCATCGTATATAGGATGATTAGTGTGCACTGTACGAAATAAAGATGATGATTATATACGTATTGTAACCTTCAACATATAGTATCTGATAGAAATCAACATCTCATATAGTGTCAATAATAGCTTTTATGAGAGCATTAAACAATCATATTTACTCCAATTAAACGAGTAGGAAGCATATACAATAGACATTTCCAAATTACCCGATATAAAGAAGATATTAAACTATTAATTAAGGTTGCAACCAAAATATATTTTGAAAAATAATTAATATACAAGATAATTACATATTTGGAATCTACATATTTTTCTATGTGGCATTTTCATATATAATATGTTAGATTTATATTCAGGGTTTAAAAATATAAGAATATTTCAAAAAGTATTTTAAAACTGCGCGTAAAAACGAAAATAAAAAGATAAAACAGATTAGTTGGGCCAAAAAGTGTGACCCATCAGGTAAACACACATATACAGCCATCAACCATAAAAAATCCAGAGAGAAAAAGAGGAGGGGGTGGGAATCAAACTCAGGCCGTCTGCATAGAAAAGCAACAGTCGAACCAATAGTATGCCCGTTTAGTTGTGAAAAATTGGAGGATCGCCACTTCTTAACCTATCACAACAACCGATGAGAAAAAACAAATTGTTTTCCCACTTCCCGATGGCATGATGGGTAATTATTCATAACTTCGGGGTAATCTTATGACCGACGACCAGAAGCAATAGTTGCTTTGTTATTATTGGGTAGAGAATAAGCGAAGGAGTGTTTCTGCCCGTTCGTCATTGAAATTGCCCATGCAGTTGTAAAATATTATTGATTAAAAAATGTTTAAAGCAAATGAATCTTATCCTGGGCCGGCCCATGTAGGAACCTCCTATACTGCGCTCGGCGCATTAGGAGAAGACACAACTCGTCAGTTTGGGCCAGCCGATGTATGGCGACCTGATTTTATTTTTGGTTTTTCTTTTCGGTCATTGGTTTTTTCTACTTTAAATAATTCGGAAACTTCAAAAAGTTTCTAAAATTAACAAAAATGAAAATTTTGAAATAAAATGTTTAACGATTCATAAATGTTTGTGGCTTCGTTAAATGTTTGCTATTTTTGAAAAAAGTTTGTAAATTTGAAAACAAATGTTCGAGAAATCAATAAACCTTCATGAGTTTTTTAAATAGTTCGTGTATTAAAAAATGTTAATGAAATTGAACAAAATTTCGCCAATACAAAAAATATTCATGAATTGAAAGATATCCTAAAAAAAATAAAAAAAAAATCACAAAATAAAAAATATAGTTTATTGATTCATAAAATATTCGCCGATTCAAAAGAGATCATGCAGTTCAAATATTCATGAATTTCGAAAACTGTTCCACCAAATTCTAAACAATTGTTCGTCGATTCTAGAAATGTTCGCCGATTCAACAAAAATGTTTTAAAAAATATTCACATTTATTAAAAAAATGTTTGTAAATAGTATAAAATGTTGATGAATTAAAAAATGAGAGTTATAGTGTATCTAAATGATGCAGTAAAATTTGATAATTGCCATCCGAGATTATGAATTTTTTTCTCCCGTTGCAACGCACGGGCCGTTTGCTAGTAATGACCGACATAAATTCAGAAGAAAAAAGCGGTTACCCCTTTATTAGTAGGTAGGTATAGGTACAGTGGTATAAATATAGAGTAGATTAGGTATACATTTGGTAAGTGTCACAAAAAATTGTAAAAATATTACTACCATATATAGCGCTCCGAAGAAAAGGAAATTATTGCATTCCTAATTTATGTGATTATAGCCATTAAATTCCGCAGTTTACATGGGAATATTTGGATGCCACGGAATTACGTGATGCGAGATTAAATTGGAATGATTTTTGTTCTTTCCATAATATAGTAATCTTTATTTATACTTATATAAATGACCAAATATTTTCTTTGTTACAGACACCCATTAAATGTACATAGGTTAATTATCATCGTTTGATTATCTAAATCAATGAAATCTAACGATCATATTAATCTAATGAGATGCTACGAGTGCAATTATCTATACTTAATCTCTACCTAATAATAAAGGGGTGATACTTGTGATCCGCGTTGGGTTTTCCTTGAAAAGGAACGGGTAATTGCATCACAAAACATATAAGTATTTCCCTCAGTTATTAAACCAAGGTTTATCGAACCAATAGGAATATCAATCCTCGATGTCTTCTGTGGTTGCACAGAAATAAACAAACGACTTGCACCTAACGCGGGCAAGAGGGTTGTTGTAAGTGCATCGAGTGCCACCCTTGTTTGGTTTTGGAGTATTGAAGACAAACGTGGTTGAGGGACTAATGTGTTTGTGAGAGTTCACAGGATAACACAGATAGAAGTCCCTGGAGGTTCGGTTTAACCGTCGAAGACGATCCCTAAAAATGTCCGAAGACATTGATGATGACCAAAGCCATTGGTGGTATGCGAAGATAATCGCCTGAAGATAATGAAACGTGAAGACGAAGTCTTTTGGTAGTTTTGTTTCTCTTTCCTGAGTCATAGGAACCAATGTACTATTAAGTGAGGTCGATGTGATCGAAGTCAGATGCTGACGTGATGCTCAACCCATACCTATGTCTTTGAGTGAGGACAATGAGAGGAAATCTCTTCCAGAGTTGGTTGAGTCAGCTTTACTTGTAGCCCAAGTAAAGCTGCCACGTGTGTTTGAAATCCGACCGTTGTGACACGTGTTGGTTGGCCATTGACCCAGGGTCAGTTTGGTCATATCAGGTCGGGTTGCCCGCTGTCTATAAATAGCCCACCCCTCCACCATGAGAAGGTGGCTCATTAGAGAGAGATACGACTACGTCGTTTTGGAGCAACCCACCTCGAAGACATTGAGAGAGAGAAATATCCTGCGAGGATAAGCCTAAACACCCAGAGCTAGAGTGTTTGAGCATCACCGAAGTCGTTCTGTTCTGAATGAACTGATGACTTATTACACTTGAAGACTGTGATCTTCCAGACGGTTAGGCGTCTGGGTCTAGAGCATCCAAGAGTCATTGTGGATTGCCGGGTGACCAAGTTTGTACGGGTTTCGGAAGTCTCCCCTGAAGACTTACCTGAGTGATTGGGCGTTGTCTAAGTGACTTTGGCTCAAGGGAACAAGGTGAAGACGAGGTCTTCTGAGTTGAATCTCAGCCTCCCTAACCAGACGTACAGTTGTCACAGCAACTGGAACTGGTCCAACAAATCATGTGTCTTCATCAAGCTACTGGTTCTATCCTTCACTCTTTTACATTCTCGTTCTGAACCATGAAGCCAATGCTTGAACACTACTGGTTGAAGACATACCCCGAAGACATTCATATCTGAAGTTTATCTTCATACTGTCTAAGTTTGTCTTCGACTCATCTTAGTGTGTATAATGATAATGCTTAACTTGCTTGTATGTCTTCGTTATATTGCATGCCTTGCCTAGATCCTTGATTGTATCCCTACCTGGTCCTTTTTCCCTTCCGCATATTTCGAATACATTCATTGTTTCGAAGCCTTTCATAAAAATCGCATGTTCACCCCCCCTCTAGTCGATAACTAGCACTTTCAATTGGTATTAGAGCAAGGTACTCCCTTGTTCTGTGTTTCGGTTTAACCACCTGGAGTTTTAGCTATGTCGACTGCATGGATTATCAAGGTCTCCACTGCGTGCCCAGTCTTTGATGGCACCGACTACCCCTACTGGAAGAACAAGATGCGCATGCATCTCGAAGCCATTGATAATGACCTATGGTATGTCATCATGGCGGGCATTCCTGAGGTTTGCGAAGGTGTTACTACTGCTGATGTGAAGAGGTTCGCACAATTGGACTCCACCGCCAAGAACATCATCTGTGGTCACCTGACCAAAGGACAGTATGGCCGTGTGAGTGCACTGAACACCGCAAAGCAAATCTGGGAATGACTGTCCAAAGTGAATGAAGGTGTCTCATCTCAAAGAGACTCTCGTGTTGATGTGCTTCGCAACCTGTTCAACCGCTTCAAGAGACTCGACAACGAAAATGTCCAGCTCACGTTTGATCGACTCACTGACATCTCAAATGAGCTGAATGCACTTGGCGCCACTGATATCACCAAACATGAAGTCGTAAAGAAGCTACTCAGATCTCTCGACAGTTCCTTTGACACTCTCGCACTCATGATCCAAGAGCACCCTGACTTCAAGAGTTTGGATCCCGCCGATATCCTCGAGAGGTTGAACACACATGAATTCCAACAAGCTGAGAAGAGGGATATCTGCGGTCCCAGTTACAGCCGCTCTCGTGCCCTGAAGGCCAAGGCTGTGTCCTCATCTGAAGATGGCTCTGACTGTAGTTCTGATGGTGCTGAAGACTTTGGAAAAGAACTTGCTCTGCTCGTCAGGAAATTTAGGAAGTTTGCCAAATCAAAACGCTATGCAAAGTCTTCAAAGCGTGATTCCAAGAGATCTGGTGAAATGTCTTCAAGGGACAGCAAGAAGCAAACCTGTCACAAGTGCAAGAAAGTTGGCCACTTCATCGCTGATTGTCCTCGATGGGAAAACGAATCCAAGAAGAAGAGCAAGGACTATGACTCAGATGACAAGAAGAAGAAGAAGTATACAAAGTCTTCATCACACAAGAAGAGTTCATTGGCAAAGTGATACGTCTCCAACATGTCTATAATTTTTGCTTGTTCCATGCTGTTATATTATCATTCTTGCATGTTTTACAATCATTTTATAACAACTTTATATCATTTTTTGGGACTAACCTATTGATATAGTGCCAAAGTGCCAGTTGCGGTTTTTGCTTGTTTTTTACTTCGCAGAATATCAATACCAAACGGAGTCCAATCGCGACGAAACTTTTTGGAGATTTTTTCTGGACCAGAAGACACCCAGTGGGCCAAAGAAGAGCCAGGAAGGTGGGCTGTGGAGAGCACAACCCACCAGGGCGCGCCAGGGGGCCCCCGGCGCGCCCTGATGGGTTGTGCCCTCCACAGGGGCCCTCTGCACCGCCTCTGATGCCTATAAATTCCCAAATATTCCAAAACCCTAGGGGAGTCGATGAAACACAATTCCAGCCGCCGCAAGTTCCAGAACCTCGAGATCCAATCTAAACACCATCACGGAGGGGTTCATCTTCCTCATAGGTGCCTCTCCGATGATGCGTGAGTAGTCCACCATAGACCTACGGTGTAGGAGATATGCCCTAGAGGCAATAATAAATGTTATTGATTATCTCCATGTTCATAATTAGGTTTATGTTCCATGCTATAACTGCTATGGTTCTCGAGTCTGCAATAACCACGAGGCTTGGAGGAAGACTCATATGCACGTGTGGAATAATAAACGGTAAAATGTATTCCTAGTCTGGCCTCTAAGACTGGCTCAAGTATTGCATGATGATCTTGTTTTCCTGATCATGGGCATGGCTATGCCGGCAATTTTGAGGGCACAATGTTAGAAGAACATTTGTGTTGAATCGACCCGAATTGATGTTATGCTATGGGATTCATTCGTCATAAGTTAATGGTTAATAACACAGAGATGGTTAACGTTTGCATAATTCCTTAGACCATGAGAGTATCGAGTTTCTTCATGCTTGCTTCATGAACTTTGGGGTTTGTTAAACGGCATCCGTAAATGGGTGGCTATTACGGCGGCTTACGGGTTCATGGAAAAGTATGTCAAGTAACTTGATAGCTCAAGATTGGGATTTGCTCCTCCGACGATGGAGAGATATCTCTGGGCCCTCTCGGTGTTACGGTATCCATCATCGTCTGGCCAGACACTTTGTGATTTGATCACGGGGATGCCGGAACACGGGAACGAGAAAAGAGAACAATACCGGTAACGAGGTAACTGGCATAGTGGACAAGGTGTTGATCCACGGGGATGCCAACATGTCTCACCTCGGGTATTTGTAACATATCGCGAAGCAACAGGAATAGCACACGGCAACTGGAGGTTCACTCGAATATTCATTCGTGTGGGTATAGGGGTCAATAAGGGTGTCCACGGCTCCGATGTTGATCATTGATCGGAAGGGGTTCCGGGTCATGTTTATACTTCACCGAACCTATAGGGTCACACGCTTAAGGGTCATCTATCTGCTGAATACTAGACAGGGAGTCTGAGAGAAAATCACCGAAAAAGTTTCGGACACCGGAAAAGTTTCGGATAGCGGAAAAGTTCTGCAGAGAGAACACCGGAACAGTTTCGGTAAAACTGAAAAGTTGTTTCAGGGGATACCATTAAGTCAAATTGGTTTCAGCACATGCCTGATAATTCTTGGAGGGTGCCAGAATCATTCTGGAAACTTCTGGGAATTTTCCGGAAGAAAAACCGGAAATGTTCCGGAGCTGCCGGAACCGCTTCAGATGCTTTTCGCAGATGAAAATCACTAATCCGGAATTGTTCCGGATGGCATTGAAAATTATTTTGGTGGGTACTGGAAATTTTCTAAGCCCACATAAATATTTTCAGTTCGACCGGACGCTGAAAAATGTCGTCGTGAATAGTGAAAGTGCTTTTTGGGATATTTTTGGAAAGTCACCTTTTGGGATATTTTCCCAAAAGGTTTCTAGAAGGGATGGATGGATGAGGACCATCTTGGGGGGGCCCACAAGGGTTGTGGCCGGCCAAGAAGGGGTTCCACCTTGGAGCCCCACTTGCCCACTTGCTTTCCCATTTTTCCCTTGGAAAGTGTTTCCTTCATGGGCAAGTTTTGGTATTTTGAATACCCATCCTACCCCTTGGTTTTCCTATAAATAGAGGTGAGTGGGCTGCCCACAAAACTCAATCTCTTGCTCTCATACACAAGCCATGCATGATCTGGCATTCTCTCTCCCTCCCAGCGAAATAGTTTCGTAGAGCCGAAAGGCTGTCTGGGTTCCGGCAAGAACTAGTTCTGGACGGCGAAGCCCTGCAGGATAGATGTCACCGTATGTGTGCAACTCTGTAGAGAGATCGTAGTTTCGGTCTTAGTTCGAGCGTGCCTCCCAAAGGGCTGTCCGTGTGACCGTCCGAGTTTCGAAGGTCCTCCCGAAGGGCTGTCCGAGTGACTGTTCGAGTTTCGATGGTCCTCCCGAAGGGCTGTCCGCGACACCGTCCGGGGGACTGTCCGACCGCCTCCCGGAGGGGTGTCCGAGGGGCGGATGAGGGTATACATCCTCGCGGTTGGGAGGTTGTAAATCCTAGCTGCGGGGATCTGCACCGCCGATCGTCATTGACTCTACTTCCGCTGCGCTACGAGTCGGTAACGAAAAGATCAAACCTTGTATGCAGTCTCCATAGTGGTCCTGGGCTGGTGCGTAGGTCGGAAATTTTTTGTTTTCTGCTGCGTTACCCTACAGTGGCATCAAGAGCCAGGCTATGCGTAGATGCAGGTTGCGATCTAGAATACATAGAGATGTATGGGTGTTGCACAATATAATTAGGTAGTAGATGAGATCTAGTACTGAAAATTATTTGTGTGGGTAGCAGATGAAATCTGTTACCCGATGTTCTTGTTGCTTCCCTGGAATTTGCGTAGTCCTGATCTTGACGGCATGGTGGAATCTCACAAAGTTCTGGCAATCCGCGATCCTTTCATGCTGCTCCTGAGTATGCTGATTGACAGATCAACGAAGTGCTAATAGTTCTTTGGGTTCCACCATAGTTGAGAAAGATGGATGTTTCGCAGACGAAAGGGCAATGCAGATATGATCTGCACGGAGGTCACGCGTATGACGAAGTTCAGTATGGGGCTCGAGATTTTATTATCTCGTGTTTCATACACCCCGCAATGTTAATCTAGCGACTTGGATTATCATGCTTGATGATGGACGTTGGTAGCTTCGGTTTGTTTCGAAACCTTAGAAGCCACGTAAAATAAAATTTTGCATGAACCGATTAGAGGCGTCTAACTTGGTTTTGCAGGATGGTTTGCATGTGCATATGATGTGGTATAGCAGTGTTCATAATAATTTGATTATGTATGAGATGACTATATGATGTAAATTGATTAACATGACCTGCGTGTCATGATTCAACATGATGGCTGGAGCCATATGATTGCACTTTAATGACCTGCGTGTCAACCTTATGTAATGCACTTATTTTATTAGCTATAGAGATAGCAATATTATCTGGTGCATCGACAAGGTGGTGGCAATCTTCGCGAAGGTGAACACCGACGCGAATGCCGAAGACGTAGAAATGAAAGACTTCTCCGTCAGAAAGGGCTATACCATATCATGCTATTATGAATTGCCTGAGATGTTTATCCCTTATGATGCACCCTTCTTGATTGCGCGGTAGTCGCTTTTATTAGGGTGATCTCTCACAAAAATATCAAGTAGTTAGTGTTCTCCCAAGTGTAGCACCGTCACGGCACCTAACTTTTCGGGGTACGACATGTACACATGAGTACGAACGATTAGGGATGTGTGAGGCGGGTGAGGTCAGACCTCGCAGCGAGATCACTTGGTTGTCTTGACGTTCAGGCAGGACAGTCCTGAGCTCAGAACACACGCATCGAAAGATGAACAAGAGTCACATAGAGATGTGATTGGCAAGTTGGCCTACCGATTGAAATTCACGTCATCAGTGATGAACCCGTCAATGGCGTCGAATTGAAATGCGGATCTTGTATCACTCACAATCAATTATGAGAGATATTGATTTGAGTAGGAGCGCACTGTTGAATTAACTTCTTTTAATTCTCAGTGCAATTAATTTTGAACACTGTCTAAGTGTGATTTGCAAAATAGTTGTAGAATAATGGCTCGCGTTTCCACCTTCCCTATTAAAATTGAATAGCTGTTAAATATCTGGTTAAAACTTTACGGTTGGTAACGTAATGTGAGGATTGTCCTCAAGAGTGCCGAGAAGGACTTTGTCCTATCGCATGCTTTCGGTATTCTCCCGCTAATGCTATGGATCATGTGACTCTCGTCCTTCGATCCAAAAGCTAGAATTCCTTTTCAGTCAAAGTGCAATATGTTTGCTTCCATGAGACCCAAACTTCGAAAGTTTGGATAGTTATGTGATATTCATGGAATCTTAAAATCATTTTCAGAGACAGACAAAGGCTAAAAGATATGAGATATCCAAAGCAATGTTTGTTTGCGAACTGTTAGTAAAGGAGTTTACTATGCATTAGACTGATAAGAGAGGGATCCAGGAGAACGCCTGTCATATGATGAAAGGTGAATAAAACAAACAACTTAAAGAGAAAGGAAGTGTCCGAAGGGTGTTAGTAAGACTTTCACGCCTAGGAAGTCCGAGGCTAACGCCACTCTCAAGTTGGATGCTTCTTCTGAGAGTAGGAGAAATACTAAAAGTTAAACTGTTAGAAGTATAAAGGCAAAAGGAAAGAAGACTGGAATATCCAGCTCATGTATGGATGTCATACAAGTTTTTGATGTATAGAAGGCTGGTCAAAGATATAGTTCTTGGGAATTATGGTTAAACATGTTAATCACTAATTCTTGGGTATTGTGAGTTGATCACAAAGATACCCGCTCGATTGCATTCTGTTGCAACTCGATGTAAGAACTACTATGGCCTGAAAGACTAGCCAGGAATGAGGTTTAGATACACGCAGGGAACATAGTAAAAGTCACTATGCCTTCCATCGGTGTATTCCCTATGTATTTACTTTCATTTTAGAGTTTCACACTCTAGCCCTTTTGCATAAGGTATCTTGCAAGAAGGTTGTTCATAAGAGAACTTTTGATGTTCGGTGTTGTGAATAACATAAGGGCCATACTTTCATTATGAATGAGACGTATGTTATGAATATTGATAATAATACATTACCTCTGGGTTTACTTTCATAATTCATTTTAGAGTTTCATATACTCTAGCCCTTTGCATAAGGTATCTTGCAAGAAGGTTATTCATAAGAGAACTTTTGATGTTCGGTGTTATGAATAACATGAAGGGCCATGCTTCCATCCAGGATGGGATGTATGTTGTGAATATTGATGGTAATATGATACATCCATAACACTGACGCTAAATGTCGCAAGACTAAAAGAATACCACATATGTGTGGCACTGCATTTGGTCACATTGGAAAACCCCGCATGGAAAATTCCATTATGATGGATTTTGATGTCGTTTGATTTTGAATCATCTGACACTTGCAACTTTCCTCTGAAAAGTGAAGTGACTGAAATACCGTTCACAGGCCATAAGGAACGAGCAAAGAACATATTGGTGATCATACATTATGATGTGTGTAGTCCAATAAATGTTGTTGCAAGTAGTGGATTTATCTATCTTCAGAAATGACTCAAGTAGATATATGGATATTTACTTGATGAGACGTAAGTCTGGATCTTTTGAATTCATTCATAAGGTTTTCAAAAATGAAGTAGAAGTTATTGTAACAAGAAAATTATGTTTCTACAATTCGATTGCAGAAAGGAATATTTGAGTTACAAGTTTAGTGAATGTCTGATGAGTTATGAAAGGGGTTTCATAACTTGCACCTCCCGGAACACCACTGCAAGTGGAAAGTCCGTGAAGATGTAATCGAACCATTTATGACATGGTAAGATCAAAGATGACATAAATAAATTTGCCATTACCCCTTTTTAAAGAGTGATGCTTCAGAGACTGCGGCTTTTACACTGAAAAGAGATCCATCAGGTCTGTTGAAATGACGCCATGGTATGGTACACCCAACCATGTGATATCTTTTCTTAACATTTGGAATATGGGGCTTGTGTAAAAGATTACAAACCTATTCCAAATCAGACAAGTGCTACTTTGTAGGTTATCCCAAGTCATTGGGTATTCCCCCACCACTATACCGAGGCAAAGGATTTTGCCACAAAACGGTATGCTTTTAAAGAGAATAGTTCTTACAAAAGGCGAGTGGGAGGACAGTGCAACTCGATGAGATAACCAGTATCTTCGTCATCAGATCAAAGGAAAGAAACCTTGGAAGTGATTCCGGAGTTTCCTACTGCGACTGATACGGGAGTCTCTACAATAAAATGTATGGACTTCGGTCGAACTTGCAGCTGAACCACGTAGGCAAAGCTCGTGCAAACCTATCAGGTGCGCAAACGACATATTGTTGTTAGACAACAGTATACCTACGATACACAAGGAAGCGTTGATGGGCCCTGACTCCAGAATTGGCTAAATGCCAATACAATCCGAGATAGTTTCCATATATGTGATTCAAGATTAAAACCTTGATACACCTTTCGGAAGACTTAGAGTCTAACGAATATTTATGAAACTATAAACTGATGTGGATAAAATGTTTTATCCATAAAGCTCGACTTGTTGCAATAACAAGTTCAAGGAGTTGACTACGATGAGGTTGTTTCACCGTAGCGATGCTTAAAGTCGGTTCTGGTTGAACTAGCAATTAATACATATTTCAATCATGAGATATGAAACATGGATGACAAAAGGATTTCCATCTGATGGAAATGAAACCTAGGACTTGTATGTGATACAGTCCAAAGTAATTTGTCGATCCAGAGGATGCTGGTAAGTATGCAAACTTCAGAGTTCCAGCGATGGACAGAAGAGAGCAAAGTGGAGTTGGAATCTTCGTTTTTGATGGAATGGTCAAAGGGGTTTGACTTCATCAAATGGGTATCGAAGATGCTTGTGATTCAAGAAAGTAAGTGGGAGCATAATAATATTTCTAAAAACCGTGTGTACATGACACATTGTTAATTAGAAATAAATTTCTTGACACGAATTAGGACTTCATTTGAAAATAGTTTTTCGATGAAGTGCTTAGGCTAAATAAGCCTCAATATTAGGCATGATGATCTATGGAGATAGATTTACCTAATGGGGCTAAGCTATGAATACATATTGACAAGATGCTAAAACCTTTTAGCATTTAAAACGCCAAGGAGTGATTCTTGCCGAAGTCACATGGAAAGAGTTTTTGCAAGACTTGGTGTCCCAAAACACTGATGAGCAAAATACATGATGGTGATTCCACACACTCTTGTGTTTGGATTAATCATGTATTCCATGGTATGTAAAAATAACCAGATATGTCCAATACTCCAAAGTCGTTGCGAGTATAGATACCATTGTGATCAAAGTACTGATCATGGGACAACAGTGAAAGATGTCATTAAGTACTAGAGCAGTACTGATGACATGTTTTCTCGCAAGCGGAGATCATGAAGAGTTCGTTGTAAAAGGTTACATCGATACAGTCTTCATCAATGCTCCATGCGATTTTCGATTTAAATTGAGGGTTTTGTGATACACAACATGGTGGCACGGTAGTTGGAAATTGTTCCAAACAAAATACCGTGGCGAATTCTATAACAAAGGCTAAGTATGTTGACGCTTTAGAAGCGACAAAGAAGATGTTGAATCATATAGTTCCTTCATGAACTTAGTATGCTTCCAAGATGGCTTTGGTCGATGGGACACTATTGCAGATAGTTGCTCCATAGCTCAGTCTGAGGAATCAAGGTTTGACCTGTGATTCACATATATACAAAACCAAATCCACACAAAATATGAATTTTGTGAAAGCGTGAAAACGCGAGGATATGCAAAGTTACACACGGAGCTGAAGTTGTCAGATCCGTTGGACATCAGGCTATACCACAAGCGAAGCATATTTTACACCAGTATGCCATAGGTGTAAAGTGCATTAGCATTGACTAGATTATTGACTCTAGTGCAAGTGGGAGATTGTAGGAGATATGCCCTAGAGGCAATAATAAATGTTATTGATTATCTCCATGTTCATAATTAGGTTTATGTTCCATGCTATAACTGCTATGGTTCTCGAGTCTGCAATAACCACGAGGCTTGGAGGAAGACTCATATGCACGTGTGGAATAATAAACGGTAAAATGTATTCCTAGTCTGGCCTCTAAGACTGGCTCAAGTATTGCATGATGATCCTGTTTTCCTGATCATGGGCATGGCTATGCCGGCAATTTTGAGGGCACAATGTTAGAAGAACATTTGTGTTGAATCGACCCGAATTGATGTTATGCTATGAGATTCATTCGTCATAAGTTAATGGTTAATAACACAGAGATGGTTAACGTTTGCATAATTCCTTAGACCATGAGAGTATCAAGTTTCTTCATGCTTGCTTCATGAACTTTGGGGTTTGTTAAACGTCATCCGTAAATGGGTGGCTATTACGGCGGCTTACGGGTTATGGAAAAGTATGTCAAGTAACTTATAGCTCAAGATTGGGATTTGCTCCTCCGACGATGGAGAGATATCTCTGGGCCCTCTCGGTGTTACGGTATCCATCATCGTCTGGCCAGACACTTTGTGACTTGATCACGGGGATGCCGGAACACGGGAACGAGAAAAGAGAACAATACCGGTAACGAGGTAACTGGCATAGTGGACAAGGTGTTGATCCACGGGGATGCCAACATGTCTCACCTCGGGTATTTGTAACATATCGCGAAGCAACAGGAATAGCACACGGCAACTGGAGGTTCACTCGAATATTCATTCGTGTGGGTATAGGGGTCAATATGGGTGTCCACGGCTCCGATGTTGATCATTGATCGGAAGGGGTTCCGGGTCATGTCTATACTTCACCGAACCTATAGGGTCACACGCTTAAGGGTCATCTATCTGCTGAATACTAGACAGGGAGTCTGAGAGAAAATCACCGAAAAAGTTTCGGACACCGGAAAAGTTTCGGACAGCGGAAAAGTTCCGCACAGAGAACACCGGAACAGTTTCGGTAAAACTGAAAAGTTGTTTCAGGGGATACCATTAAGTCAAATTGGTTTTGGCACATGCCTGATAATTCTTGGAGGGTGCCAGAATCATTCTGGAAACTTCTAGGAATTTTCCGGAATAAAAACCGGAAATGTTCCGGAGCTGCCGGAACCGCTTCGGATGCTTTTCGCAGATGAAAATCACTAATCCGGAATTGTTCCGGATGGCATTGAAAATTATTTTGGTGGGTACTGGAAATGTTCTAAGCCCACATAAATATTTTCAGTTCAACCGGACGCTGAAAAATGTCGGCGTGAATAGTGAAAGTGCTTTTTGGGATATTTTTGGAAAGTCACCTTTTGGGATATTTTCCCAAAAGGTTTCTAGAAGGGATGGATGGATGAGGACCACCTTGGGGGGGCCCCACAAGGGTTGTGGCCGGCCAAGAAGGGGGCTCCACCTTGGAGCCCCACTTGCCCACTTGCTTTCCCATTTTGCCCTTGGAAAGTGTTTCCTTCATGGGCAAGTTTTGGTATTTTGAATACCCATCCTACCCCTTGGTTTTCCTATAAATAGAGGTGAGTGGGATGCCCACAAAACTCAATCTCTTGCTCTCATACACAAGCCATGCATGATCTGGCATTCTCTCTCCCTCCCAGCGAAATAGTTTCGTAGAGCCGAAAGGCTGTCTGGGTTCCGGCAGGAACTAGTTCTGGACGGCGAAGCCCTGCCGGATAGATGTCACCGTATGTGTGCAACTCTGTAGAGAGATTGTAGTTTCGGTCTTAGTTCGAGAGTGCCTCCCGAAGGGCTGTCCGTGTGACCGTCTGAGTTTCGAAGGTCCTCCCGAAGGGCTGTCCGAGTGACTGTTCGAGTTTCGATGGTCCTCCCGAAGGGCTGACCGCGACACCGTCCGGGGGACTGTCCGACCGCCTCCTGGAGGGCTGTCCGAGGGGCGGATGAGGGTATACATCCTCGCGGTTGGGAGGTTGTAAATCCTAGCTGCGGGGATCTGCACCGCCGATCGTCATTGACTCTACTTCCGCTGCGCTACGAGTCGGTAACGAAAAGATCAAACCTTGTATGCAGTCTCAATAGTGGTCCTGGGCTGGTGCGTAGGTCGGAAAATTTTTGTTTTCTGCTGCGTTACCCTACAGGTCCGTAGGCAGTAGCTAGATGGCTTCCTCTCTCTATCTTATGATTCTCAATACAATGGTCTCTTGGAGATCTATTTGATGTAAACTTTTGCGGTGTGTTTGTTGGGATCCGATGAATTTTGAGTTCATGATCAGTTTCTATCCATGAATACTATTTGAGTCTTCTTTGATCTCTTATATGCATGATTGCTTATAGCCTTGTATTTCTTCTTCGAATCTTTGGTTTAGTTAGGCCGACTAGATCGACTTTTCTTGCCATGGGAAGAGGTGCTTTGTGATGGGTTCGATCTTGCGGTGTCCTTTCCCAGTGACAGAAGGGGCAGCAAGGCACGCATGTATCGTTGTCATTAAGGATAACAAGATGAGGTCAATTCCTACATGAATAGATCTTGTCTACATCATGTCATCGTTCTTATTGCATTACTCCGTTTTTCCATGAACTTAATACACTAGATGCATGCTGGATAGCGGTCGATGTGTGGAGTAATAGAGGTAGATGCAGGCAGGAGTTGGTCTACCTATCTTGGACGTGCTGCCTATATAATGATCATCGCCTTGGATATCGTCATGATTATTTGATCTTCTATCAATTGCCCAACAGTAATTTGTTCACCCACTATGTGCTATACTCATGAGAGAAGCCACTAGTGAATCCTACTGCCCCCGGGTCTACTTTTCCAACATATTGCTTTCCGATCTATCTTTTTGCATCTTTGTTTTCAGATCTACAAAACCAAAAACCCAAAAATATATTGCTGCATATTTTATTTGCCTTTTCTATTTTTTGTTCTTGAGAGATCTATCTCTCCTATCTATCATTACCTAATCTATCTTTTTACCGTAGAGAGATTGACAACCTCTCTTTCGCGTCGGGTTGCAAGTATTTGTTGTTTGTGTGCAGGTGCTGCTTATTGGGTGGTGGTGATCCTCCTACTGGTTCGATAACCTTGGTTTCATAACTGAGGGAAATACTTACCGTCGCTGTGCTGCATCATCCCTTCCTCTTTGGGGAAATACCGACGCAGTCTCAAGCCACGTCAAAGGAGTTTCTGGCGCCGTTGCCGGGGAGGAAGCGGTCTCTTCTACATGCCTATCGCAGGCGCTGAGGGGACTCCATCATCATCTACCAGGTTCCTAATCACAAATCTCATCTCCTTGCAATTACATTATTTGCCATTTGCCTCTCGTTTTCCTCTCCCCCACTTCACCAATTTGCCATTTTATTCACCCTCTTTTTCGTTTGCCTTTTTTCTTGTCGGATCTCTTCCTTGCTTGCAATCTTGTTTGCCTATCTTGTTACCATGACTAGTGTTACTACTCCCCCTTTGTCACCAGATTTTGAAGTTCTATACTTCAAACAAAAACAAGGGGAAATTTTGAAAGATGCCTGGTATAGGCTAATGGAATCCTATCGTATTTCCAATCTAAAAGGAGACGCAAAAGTTTTGCTTAGAAATTTTTAGATTGGATTGGCTTTGCATCATAGGGAGCTTTTGGATTTTACCTCTAAAGGGAATTTTATTGAACTTGATGCAAACGCCGCTTATGAAGTTTTGGAAGGGATTTTGAGGGTTCCTCCATCAAAAAAGGGGCTTGCTTTTTCACAAGAGGGGGTTCAAATTCTCAACAAATTGGGTGACTTACATAAGCACTTGGTCGAGTTACAAAAATATCACGAACCCCTCAAACATATTAGTGGGAACCTCAATCGCTTGAATATTTTGATTACCCTTTGCAACAAGCGTTTGGATATTTTGGATCTCAAGATGGTTTCTTCTCCTAAAAATTTGGGGAAGCGTAAAGATCCCCCCGGATTCAAGAAGGCCCTCACAAAAGCGACCAAAATCAAAGATGATAATACTTGAATGTATGCGTTATGCCTAGCTAGGGGCGTAAAACGATAGCGCTTGTTGGGAGGCAACCCAATGAATAAATTTATTTTTGCTTTTTCCTTTCTGTCTTTGAGTGTTGACACAATTATTCCTCTATTATGATTGTTTCTTTATGTTTTATTTAGTGTTTGTTCCAAGTAGAACCTTTAGGATGATTGATAGGATGAGTAGAAGCGATGCTGAATCTGAAACAGAAACTTTGCGTCCAGTATTTGAATTTTCATTTTTTGCTGGAACGTGATCTTGAGCTAAAATTTTAACACAGTGTTGCTATACAAATTCTTTACGTTGTCCTACTTTTTCACAATTTTTAGAGTTACAGAAGTATGGTTAGAGTACATATTACTACAGACTGTTCTGTTTAAGACATATTCTGTTTTCGTTGCATTGTGTGCTTGTTTTGATGAATCTATGGTTTGTATTGGGGGGTATAAGCCATGGTAAAGTTGAAATACAGTAGGTATAATGCAATAATAAAATATGAATGGGTTTTCAACAGTACCTAAAGTAGTGATTTGCTTTATTATACTAACGGATCTCACGAAGATTTTGTTGAGTTTTGTGTGATTGAAGTTTTCAAGTTTTGGGTGAGATCACGATGGATGAAGGAATAAGGAGTGATAAAAGCCTAAGCTTGGGGATGCTACCGCACCCCCAAGATATATCCAAAGAGTAACAAGCAACTAAGCTTGGGGATTCCCCCGAGTGGCATCCCCTCTTTCTTCTAACAACCATCGGTATTTTACTTGGAGCTATATTTTTATTCGTCACATATCATGAGTTTTGCTTGGAGCATCTTGTATCTTTGCTTGCTTTGCTTGTTTGTTTTTTATTTGTATCCTTGCTGTACAGACCTATTTGGGAGAGCCAAAACTATGCTATGATTTGTTAGAATCGCTCTCTATGCTTCACTTAAACTTTTTGAGCTATAGAATTGCTCTAGTGCTTCACTTATATCTTTTTGAGCATGGTGTGCTTGGAAATTTTTGTAGAAACACTCTCATGCTTCACTTAGATTAATTTGAGAGTTAGTAAATATTGAAGAAATCCTCTCATGCTTTACTTATACCTTTTTGAGAAAAATCTTTACGCTCATGTGCTTCACTTAAATTTGTTTGAGCTTGTCAAAAATGCAATGGCAATATATGAAACTAGTCCCAAAGTGATAGATATCCAAGGAGGATATAATAAAAACTTTCATGAAGATCATTGGACAAATTAAACTTGATTCCTTGTAATAGTTTCGAAACATGATGATAGTAATATGTGGGTCATGTTAGTGAGTAATTATGCTTTAGTAGGAATATTGGTATTAAGGTTTGTGATTCCCTATGCAAGTACGAAAGTCAATAGTTATGCAATGAAATTACATCCTACTTGTGGCACATTATTCGGTGTTAGTTATGCTCAATGCTCACTTATGTGAATTTTCGTTTCTTGGTTTGGTTGCTTCTCAATCTATTTGCTAGCCTCCATTTGTACTAAGTAGAAATACTACTTGTGCATCCAAAATCCTTAAACCAAGTTTTGCCTTATGAGTCCACCATACCTACCTATATGCGGTATTTCCATGCCGTTCCAAGCAAATTTGTATGTGCCATCTCTAAATTTTCAAAATAAATTTTCTCTTTTGTGTGCTCGTACCGCTCATGAAACGGTGGGGAGTGTCCAATATTTTTCCATGCTAGATGTGTTATTCTCAAGATGAGTGTTTATTCACTTGTCATTTCACGAGAATGCGGCGGTAATAGGGATGCCCATTCCCAAAATGAAAAAAGAAAAAATATTTACTTTATGTTGTCAAATAATAAATTCCTTGGAAAGTGTTGGTATGGAAGGCAACCGTGGATACGGCCCGCCATGGAAAGTGAAAGTTTGGTGGAAAAAGGAATAAACTTTATTTTCTGTTTGGGAACCGCCTATGATATATCTAGCATGGAAAGTATTGTGAGCTACTTTGTCGTTTTCGTTGACAGGAAAAGCATGCCACCCAAAATATTTTTTCTCTCTCAATTTAAAACTTTGAGCTCTGGCACCTCTACAAATCCCTACTTCCCTCTGCGAAGGGCCTATCTATTTACTTTATGCAATTTTTATTTTTACTTTGAGTCTCCATCTTCTCTTATAAGCACCAACTAGTGGGCACTATGATCGTACTTGAGCATTGGGTATAGCTAATATTTGAGTGTGTGTCATGAATGGATCAATGATTGAGCATGATGGGCTAGGGATAACTTTCTTTAGTGTTGATATTTTGAAAGACATGGTTGCTTGTTGGCATGCTTGAGTATTGAAGTCATTATGTTAAAACTAGACTATTGCTTTGAATCATCTATAAGTCCAAATGTCCATGCTATACAAAAGAAAAGAATATGATGAACATGTTAGGCAACATTCCACATCAAAAATTCTGTTTTTATCATTTACCTACTCAAGGACGAGTAGAAATTAAGCTTGGGGATGCTGATACGTCTCCAATGTATCTATAATTTTTGCTTGTTCCATACTGTTATATTATCATTCTTGGATGTTTTACAATCATTTTATAACAACTTTATATCATTTTTTGGGACTAACCTATTGACATAGTGCCAAAGTGCCAGTTGTTGTTTTTGCTTGTTTTTTACTTCGCAGAATATCAATACCAAACGGAGTCCAATCACGACGAAACTTTTTGGAGATTTTTTCTGGACCAGAAGACACCCAGTGGACCAAAGAAGAGCCAGGAAGGTGGGCTGTGGAGAGCACAACCCACCAGGGCGGGCCAGGGGGCCCCCGGCGCCCTGATGGGTTGTGCCCTCCACGGGGCCCCTCTGCACCGCCTCTGATGCCTATAAATTCCCAAATATTCCAAAAACCCTAGGGGAGTCGACGAAACACAATTCCAGCTGCCGCAAGTTCCAGAACCTCGAGATCCAATCTAAACACCATCACGGAGGGGTTCATCTTCCTCATAGGTGCCTCTCCGATGATGCGTGAGTAGTCCACCATAGACCTACGAGTCCATAGGCAGTAGCTAGATGGCTTCCTCTCTCTCTCTTATGATTCTCAATACAATGGTCTCTTGGAGATCTATTTGATGTAAACTTTTGCGGTGTGTTTGTTGGGATCCGATGAATTTTGAGTTCATGATCAGTTTCTATCCATGAATATTATTTGAGTCTTCTTTGATCTCTTATATGCATGATTGCTTATAGCCTCGTATTTCTTCTTCGAATCTTTGGTTTAGTTAGGCCGACTAGATCGATTTTTCTTGCCATGGGAAGAGGTGCTTTGTGATGGGTTCAATCTTGCGGTGTCCTTTCCCAGTGATAGAAGGGGCAGCAAGGCACGCATGTATCATTGCCATTAAGGATAACAAGATGGGGTCTATTCCTACATGAATAGATCTTGTCTATGTCATGTCATCGTTCTTATTGCATTACTCCATTTTTCCATGAACTTAATACACTAGATGCATGCTGGATAGCGGTCGATGTGTGGAGTAATAGAGGTAGATGCAGGCATGAGTCGGTCTACCTATCTTGGACGTGATGCCTATATAATGATCATCACCTTGGATATCGTCATGATTATTTGATCTTCTATCAATTGCCCAATAGTAATTTGTTCACCCACCGTGTGCTATACTCATGAGAGAATCCACTAGTGAATCCTACGGCCCCGGGTCTACTTTTCCAACATATTGCTTTCCGATCTATCTTTTTGCATCTTTGTTTTCAGATCTACAAAACCAAAACCCAAAAATATATTGCTGCATATTTTATTTGCCTTTTCTATTTTGTGTTCTTGAGAGATCTATCTCTCCTATCTATCATTACCTAATCTATCTTTTTACATAGAGAGATTGACAACCTCTCTTTCGCGTCGGGTTGCAAGTATTTGTTGTTTGTGTGCAGGTGCTGCTTATTGGGTGGTGGTGATCCTCCTACTGGTTCGATAACCTTGGTTTCATAACTGAGGGAAATACTTACCGTCGCTGTGCTGCATCATCCCTTCCTCTTTGGGGAAATACCGACGCAGTCTCAAGCCACGTCACAAAGCACATGCCTTTATCGGAAAGGAGATGGATTCACAGTCTGAATCTGGTTCTGAGGCTGAGGAAGCATCTGAGGAGGAATCTGACGCTGAAGTAGCTGGACTGGCAATGGCTTCGGCATATCTCTCCACTTCTGTCTTCGAACCCGAAGACAATGGCTCCTTCTTCAACACCGAAGCCAGTGATGATGATACTACTCCTGCCTACTGCTTCATGGCGAAAGCCTCCAAGGTATCCTCAAAACCCTCACATCATGACTCTGAATCCGAAGCTGAATCTGATGATGACATGAAACCTAGCTATGCTAAACTTGTAAAATTGCCACCAAGCAACAAAGTGCCATGGAGAAAATGCAAACTACTCTAGAGAAAAGCGATGACCTGTTACGTGAAGAGATGAGTCTGAACGAAACTATGGCTGGAGACATGCGCAGTCTTCGTTCAAGGTTTGAGGATCTCCAAAGTCGTCATGATGCCCTCTCAACTGAACATGAGAAGCTTTCTCTCAAATATCTTCAAAAAAAGATTGATCTTGAGAAGTTGAGAGAAGCTCATGATGACCTACTGAAGGAAAACGACTCACTCCTAGCAGAACGGATCAGTACCGCTCAGGATGAATTTGATGCTCCATGCTTAAAATGTCTTGCTCGTGAAGCTAATGATTCAACTGCTGAATGTTCAAATGCTTCTGAAAATGCATTATCTTCAACTGTATCTGTGGTGACTAACCCCTCATCTGAGGAAACCACTGCTATCACAGATGACAAAGACAGGCTGAAGACATTGCTTGAAACTGGCATGTACAAGAGTCTGAAGGGACATCAAATTCTCTGCGATGTCCTTAAGAAGACAACCTTGAACAAAAACCCTAGGAAAGAGGGTTTGGGTTTCAAAACGAATATCAATGTTGATCGGTCTTACTGGACACCTGAGTAGTATTCCAAAACCACATGGGTTGCTGCAAAAGGCCCTTTAGTGGATCCATCCACATTATCTGGCTTTAACTATTCTAACCCTATCATCATTGACGAGTCATTTGACTCCAACTATAAGTTGTTCAAATCTATGAATGGTGAAGTGTTTGCTAGGTACATTGGAACTAACTGCAAGAATGGCTCACCTATGAGAGGATCTGGGTTCCCAAATGTCTTCTTGAGAAGCTTCCAGTCAATGTCACGACACCACCAAAGAAGAAGACAAACCCCAGATCAAAGTCTTCATATGGACCAAAGTCTTCACATGATCATTCTAACACCTATGTTTCGCATGACAGAGGTGAAAGGGCTCATGAATATGTGCACTATGGCATGAATCGTTATGTTCATCCTACTAAGAATTTCTCTGCATATTCATTTGAGTACCCTAATCCCCCTGTGAAACGTACCCCTAGGGCATCTTTGCCTAAATTCTCTGATGCTGCCTTACGTCTCATTGCTTCTAAGCCACCCCTGCGCATGTGGGTGGTTAAGAAGAACTAATATCTTCATGCAGCATCGGGTCTCCAGATGGGATGAAGCCTATCTTGAAGATAATCTCTGGAGACCCGAAAACAATCTTGTTTAGACGCACGATAACTAATGCAAATGGTGTTACCATTCATATCGTCCAATATCTTCGTACAATTGTGCACCGCGATATCTTCATCAATGCATGTTACAGTTGCATGCCTTGGTGAACTAGACTAATTCTCAATGCAGGAAAACAAATCCAATGCCACTGAATGGATTATGGACAATGGATGCACCAGTCATATGACTGGTGATCGAAGCCTATTGATGGAGCAAACTCTTCGACCTCCAACAAAAGACCACATCGTCTTTGCTGACAAGAGTAGCAGCAAAGTATTGGGGCTAGGTAGAGTTGCTATCTCAAGGGACCGGCACATGGAAAATGTCATGCTTGTCGAATCCCTTGGTTACAACTTAATGTCTGTCTCAATGCTCTGTGACTTAGATATGCTTGTCATATTCGGCAAATTTCGATGTGTTGTGCTAATGGCCTCTGACAAAACCAAAGTCTTCGAAGGTTTTCGAAGAGGCGATCTGTACATGGTAGACTTTTCTGCAGGACCACAGGTTGCCTCATGTCTTCTAGCAAAGGCTTCGGAATGCTGGTTATGGCACAAAAGTCTAGGACATGTTGGGATGAGGAACTTACACACACCCGCCAAGAAGAAGCTCATCATTGGCGTCAAGGGTGTCAACTTTAAGAAGGACCACCTTTGTGGTGCCTGTGAAGCCGGGAAGATGACTAGGGCCAAACATCCCTCGAAGACAATCATGACGACCACACGTCCCTTCGAGCTGCTACATATGGACTTATTCGGCCCTACTCACTATTCCACCTTCTCTACCACTACAAATCTCTATGGCTTTGTAATTGTTGATGACTATTCTCGATTCACTTGGGTGCATATCATACTCTATAAAACAGAAGTGCAGGATGTCTTCAGGCGTTTCGCAAATATGTGTATGAACAACTACAACATCAAGATCAAGCACATCAGGAGAGACAATGGCACTGAATTCAAGAACACAGGCTTGGATACCTATCTTGATACTCTTGGCATCACTCATGAGTTCTCTGCTCCATACACACCTTAGCAGAACGGCGTCGTGGTGCGCAAGAATAGGACTCTCATTGAGATGGCTAGCACTATGCTTGATGAATACAAGACACCACGGAAGCTATGGCCTGAAGCCATTGACACTGCCTGCCACGTCATCAACAGAGTATATCTTCACAAGTTCTTCAAGAAAACAGCATATGAGCTTCTCACCGGTAAGAAGCCCAACGTAAGTTATTTCAAAGTCTTCGGTGCAAGATGCTGGATAAGGGATCCACACCACACTTCTAAATTTGCACCGAAAGCACATGAGGGTTTCATGCTTGGTTACGGAAAGGATTCACACACCTACAGAGTCTTCAACACTTTCCACAACAAATTTGTTGAAACTGTAGATGTGCGATTCGATGAAACTAATGGCTCGCAAAGAGAGCACCTACCTCCTATGCTAGATGAACTACCACCTGACGAAGCAATCAGATTGATGGGCACTGGAGAAATCATGCCTGAAGAACCAGATGTTGAGGAAGTCATCATTCCTCCATCCTCTCAGCGCGAAGACAATGTTGAACCTGAAGACATTGCTGCTTACGAAGACAGTGCTCAGCAGCCGGAACAAAGTCTTCGCCCTGCTCATCCACGCGTGGCTAATGAAGTCTAAATTGAGAGAATGCTAGACAGCATAAATGCACCAGGTCCACTCACTCGCTCAAGAGCTACTCAACTAGCTAACTTTTGTGGGCATTTTGCTTTTGTATCTATCTCAGAGCCCACCAAAGTAGATGAAGCTTTCAAGGAATTAGAATGGATCCAAGCCATGCAAGAAGAGCTTCACCAGTTCAAGCTCAACAATGTGTGGGAGCTCGTGAAGCGCCCTGATCCAAGGAAGCAGAACATCATTGGCACGAAGTGGATCTTTCGCAACAAGCAAGATGAGTCTGGCCAAGTCGTCAGAAACAAGGCTCGACTTGTGGCCCAAGGCTACACACAGGTTGAGGGTATTGACTTCGGTGAAACATTTTCACCGTTGCTAGACTCGAAGCTATACGTATACTGCTCGCTTATGCTAACCATCATGACATATGCTTATATCAAATGGATGTCAAAAGTGCATTCCTCAATGGTAAGATTGAGGAAGAAGTATATGTTGCTCAACCACCAGGGTTTGAAGACCCAAAGCATCCTGGCAAAGTCTACAAGATCAACAAGGCACTGTATGGCCTCAAGCAAGCACCAAGAGCTTGGTATGACACACGCAAGGAGTTCCTCAAGAAGAAAGGCTTCAAACCTGGTTCACTTGATCCCACTCTCTTTACTAAATCCTATGATGGTGAACTTTTCGTTTGTCAAATCTATGTGGATGACATTATCTTCGGTTGTACTAACAATCGATATAGTGATGACTTTGCCTTTATGATGCAAGAGAAATATCAAATGTCGATGATGGGAGAACTAAAATTCTTCCTAGTGCTTTAGATTCGACAACAACCCAATGGCATCTTCATATCACAGGAGAAGTACCTCAAGGACTGCCTCAAGAAATTTGGCCTGGATGAAGCCAAAGGTTACAAAACGCCAATGCCTACCAATGGTCACCTCTGCACTGACGAAAATGGTATAGATTTCGATCAGAAGGTATATCGCTCCATGATTGGCTCTTTATTGTACCTATGTGCATCTAGGCCAAATATAATGCTTAGCGTTTGCATGTGCACCCGATTTCAAGCGGCACCAAAGGAGTCGTATCACCTAGCGGTGAAGCGAATACTTAGATATCTGGCTCACACCCCAACACTAGGATTATGGTATCCAAAGGGTTTGAAGTTTCAGCTCATTGGCTATTAAGATTCTGACTTCGATGGTGACAGAGTTGATCGCAAGTCCACATCAGGCACTTGTCACTTTGTGGGATGATCTCTTGTATGTTGGTCTTTGAAGAAGCAGAACTGTGTATCACTCTCCACTGCCGAAGCCGAATACATTGCTGCTGGCACTTGCTGCACTCAGCTTCTCTGGATGAAGCAGACTCTCAAGGACTACGGCATCAACTTGAAGCATGTTCCTCTCTACTGCGACAGTGAGAGTGCAATCAAGATCTCCTACAACCCAGTATAGCACTCGAAGACGAAGCATATTCAGATCTGACATCATTTTCTTCGGGATCACGTGATGAAGGGTGACATCAACATCAAGCATGCAGACACTGAAGATCAGTTGGCAGATATCTTCACGAAGCCTTTGGATGAGAAGAGATTTTGCAAGTTGCGGTGTGAGCTAAATATCTTAGAATCCTCAAATGTCCTTTGAATGGGAATACATCCTAACGCTTATGCATGTTGACGACTTTGATGCACAACACACGAAGTAACGTATGTCTTCAATTCATGAAGACTTACACTCTTAGTGTGAATACATTAACGAAGAATATGACTACAGAATGCCACGATAATTGTGCGCCATGTCTGGGTCAAACATTCTTATACGATGGGTAACGCCACCACCCCATCCCGAAGACCTTGCTTTTATCTTCGCCTATATCTATGTCTTTAGGAAACTATCTTTTTCTTCGAATCGCCTTGAACTTGCATAACACTTTAGTTGAATACATTCAGTATGTTACTTAGAATTTTGTCCTCTACAGCATTGAGCCTATTGCTATATCTTCGAACTTTTATCTAGGCCAATGTGATCGGACCCACTATCCTTGTCTGTTCTAATCTCGTCTTACTCTATTCAACTCCAGTCATATGCATTCTACTTGACACGTGTTGATTGTCTTCACTGCGTCCTTGTCAGTCGAAGACTAATCTAACCGACCGTTTAAAATTCCAATTTGTTGTCGTTACCGCACTTATCGCAACAACTTCCCGCGTCGTCACTTCTGGTCGTATAGTGGGCTGTCAGACATGTTGCATGCACGCCATGTGTCCCATTAAGCCGAAGAGTCAGGGGCATATCCATCCAAAAATATCGGATGTTCCAGTCCTTATAAATACACGTCCCCGTGCTCATTAAACTACTCTTCCTTACCACCTCCACCGCTCGAGCTCCCAAACCCTAGCGCCATCGCTGGATTCCATCACCGCCAGAGACGAAGTGCTTAGCTGCCGCGACCTCTCTGACGACATACTCACGCCGTCCGCGAACATCTCCATCTCGCCGCCGCCGTAGCTGTCTGCCTCCACCGAGTTAGGGTGGGCGGATCGAACCTCTTGGCCTCTCCGCCTCGTCGAGCTGTTCATCGTGTTCTTCACCGCGGTAAATAAATCGCTATTTTTATCGTTTGTTTGATCTGAAAAGTTATCGAAAATCTTCAAATGTTGTTTTTCCAACTTTCCTTCAACAACATTCAGATCTTGAACTTAATCTACCTAATACTTTCACTTTTTGGCCTAAATTGGTTTGATTTCTCACTTGTACAAATTCTCGGACTTGTACAAATATGAAACCACCCTATTCTCTATAAAAGTGAATGTCTTCGGTAAACGAGGTCAATGTCTTCAAACACTGATTTATCTTCAAATCTTCTGAGAATGCATATGACCTCTCCTCTTCCCTCGCATCTCTAACTTTTTCACAGGTACATGTCCACAGCAGAATTGCTTGGATCTCATAGTCTGAATTCATTTGCAGACTACTTGCAGATTCATCTAGACTCATCTGGAGCTTGCTCTCATTTGCGCACACCAGTGAAGCCTTTGCCGAAGCCTATGGCCACTGAAAAAATCATCAAAGAAGGGCGGTCGGCAACGACGTCTGAACACTACTAAAGATCTACCCCCAGATATCTATGAAAGGTACAAGTCTGGTGAAGATGAAACCTATACACAACACAAGACTCAAATCCAATGGATTTGGAGATATTGGGTGGAAAAGTGGTTCAACTATCAGTTCGTAACGGATGAGTATGCTGAGAAGAATGCTGAGAAGGCACCATGGACAGACATCATCTACAAAAATCTTCAACCGAAGACTGAGGCTGAAGCAAGAAGGATTGGTTTCTTCCCGTGCACGGTCAGGCCTCCAATGACAAGAAATCCACATCCATCAAGCATTCGTGGATGCCCAGAACCTGAAGATACTGATGAAGGAGATGAAGAACATCCTCCTGTTCCAGATCCGAAGCTTAAGAAGAAGGCGAAGGGTTCAAAGCCTAAAGCTTCAAAGGCTTCCAAGCCTGCTGACTCCACGCCTCAAGCTTCATGATCACCCTCAGTTGATCCAGAAGAACCTGAAGGAGAATCTCGCCTGCACAGGCGTATGAAAAGGAAAGCTGCTGCTGCCAGGGGACCAAGACCCATTGTTTCTTTGATGGACGCTACCAACATGATAGAACTGTCTGACGATGAGTTTGATGATGAAGCCTTAGCAAGACTCATTCAGCAGAAAGAAGAGGAAGCAAAGCGTCTTGAAGACTTACCTCTCTTCAATCCATCCATTCTAGATCATTTCATTGATGAATGGTTTGTTGATCCCTCCCTCACCATCGACGCCCTTCAGCTTCCAATTGGCCTGAGCGTCACACTCCAAGGGCTGGTGAATGAGGAGCTCACCGTGGCTCAGAAAGTCATACAGCAAAAGGCTAAGATTAGCCATGAAAAGAATGTCTTCAAGGCTAATGTCCACAAGCTGAATGTTGAAGAAATTCAAGGATATCAGCTGATGATGAAAGATCTCAAGGCTGAGTTTGACAGGCGATGTGAAGCTGTTAAAGGCGCCCTAGTGCGTCTCAAGAAGAAAGCTACTACCATGGTCCAAGCACACAACGAGATGCTGAAGAGAAAAGCTCTTGGACAGCCTGCCCTTGATCCCAGGATCATTGAGAAATCTAAACAGGCTTCTATGTCTTCGGACCAAACTGCCCCCTCAAGATCACAGTCTCGCGGCATTGTCTTCCCCACTGGCTTCGCCGGCTCAAGGTCACCCCCTCCTTCCTCTGCTATATCCAGCAAGAAGACTAAGCAGGCCGAAGCTGATGCCCGCAAGCGCAAGAGAGCTCAGCCCACTGAAGCCCAACAGACGGCTCAGCCGAAGCCAAAGAAACCTAAGTCCTCGCGACCAACGCAGGTGTTGACTGTCACACCACCAGCTCCTGAGGAACCTCTCCGTGTGACGCCTATCTCAGTGGCCCCTCCAGCTGATCAAAATCCTGAGAGGCAAGTCATTCTGCATGAGCCTGCTCCCACAGAGGCTCAGACCGCTAAAGACATTCCAGCTGCCAACCCCAATGCAGCTGAAGACATTGGTCATGAAGACAATGTTGTGCAAGATCCAGTGCCTCAACTTGATGCACCCATGGTATCATCGCCCCAATAGGAAAGCGTACGTGGATATTGGTACTCCAATCAGACCTGAAATTCCTGAAGCCGATCCCAGCACTCCTTCACCGCCATTCTTTCCCCCTGCTCCATGATCTCCTGAATCGCCATTTGTTGCCAAGGAGATAGAAACTACTGCTCGTGCGTCGCCTCTCAGAAGGCTTCGCCGTGGACCAAGACCTACTATGGCTTCCATGCATAGCATCCCTGAAGCTGAAGCTCATGTCTCACCAACTGTACCATTTGATGAAGTACTCATGATTGAAGATATTCCTAGAGATCACACTGAGCTTGAAGCCAAAGCTACTGAAGACATTGTAGCTGACAACACTGTGGGCGACGTCAATGCCCCTGATGGTCCTCCTGTCCCTGCCACGCCATCGACCGATGACAATGATGAGAATATCGTCATGGCTCGCAATAGGGAAGGAGATGGTTCCTACAAGGTGGCCCAGACTCATTGCTCCACCAAGGATGGGGCCTCAGTATGAATTCCACCTCAATCGACGCCCAAATGTCATGAACCCAATGCCTAGACTTCCATGTCTTCGCCAGTCTGGCCCTGCAAGACCATTGGTCTTCAAACTCAGAAGCTTCAGATTGAACAACACCTTCCTCGACTCCGACCGCAATCGATACAACCACCCAAAGATACAGTCTGACAGATTTTGGAGTGCTCCACAACGTCAGTATTACATGTGTGTGCTCTATGGTCAGAACATGATCTTTCCCCAGAAGCATCTCAGCTTTGAAGCTATGAAAGGTCTTCCCTGTTTTGATCAAGCACTGGATTGTCTTCGGGATGTTAGACTGTTGCCGTTCTGCACTGATCATGAAGACCGGAATGAGGAACTCATCCTCCAGTTCTATGCAACTCTCCACATCTCAGGTTTTGGCCGTGACTTGAACACCTGGAAGATGGACTTTATGATCCGAGATGAGCACATCACTGCCACTGCACTGGACTTCTTCCCTGCTACACCTCTTGCTGCCTCAGGTGAAGATTTGGATCCTCGATCTGAAACCTATGTTGCTGCCACTCGAAGCATTTTCCAAATGCCAGAGCCTAATATGACTGAGATGCTCACCTTGATGAAGCCTTTGGCTCAAGATGCAGATTTGCCCACTTCTTTCTTTGTTGATGATCTTCAGTATCTGCCAAGGACCATCTATAATATTCTTCGGCACACAATCTGGCCAATCAAAGGGCATAACTCAACTCGCAAGATTGAAGGGGCTCTGAAGACATTGATCTACAACACTGTGTATGGCATCAGGTTTAATCTTCAAGATTTATTCCTTCGCAACCTCACAGCAAATGGCATCAATCTCTTCGAGCCGAAGATATATGCCCCATGGATAATGCGCTTCATTAAGTATAGAACCAGCACCAGGTTTCTACCCTCTGCTCGCAATCATGGCATTTATCTTCCAGATATTGAAATTGTCCAAGCAGATCTCTATCCCTCAAAAGGCAAGAACCCTATCGTGGAAGGCACCAGTGGCACTGCTGAAGATGAAGGTCTTCACCTTCCATCTGATCTCTCAAGGGCAAGACTAATTTGTGCATTTTGCCAACCAAGACCAAGTGCTACTGCTACTGAAGCCACTGCTAGCACCTTGCCCTGCCAACGACTGCCAAGAAGAGAGCGTGCCCTCGCCGATCAAGAACTTCTCATCTCACCGATTCAGAAGCAGGATCGGCACCATGAGTGGTCACGAAGACAGATGCATTCCATGGTTCAAGATACCAACCATATTCGCAACCTCGCCACCAAGAATGCATTTGTGGCCTATGAAACCGGTCGTCGCTCATGGAGGACTTTGACCATGCTGGCCCCTGAGGAAGATCTTCGAGAGGATGGCTTCCACCAATGCTACAAATTTGGTGCACCACCTCCCAGCGCGGAGAAATGGCGCAAGACTCCATCGCTCGAAGAGAGTGACTTCTCCTCGTCGGCTCCCTCCGTCAACTTCAGGATTGCAGATGAAGCAGATGATGCAACCTCCCTGCCTTCATCGACTCGGTGTCGCGACACTGCACCAAGGTCGACTACACCAGCACCCCATGACTCTACTGCACCTTCGACCTCAACTCACGCTGGGGACGCGTAGTGCTCAATGTCTTCATCCCTTTTTGGTCATGCGATGACAAAGGGGGAGAAGCATTGGATGATAGTCTTCAAACGGGTCTACTTATATGGGCTGGGTGCTACTTTTGTTAAAGTTTACAACTCTCATTTCTGAACATTTGCTATTTGGGTTGTAAAACTTAAGTCCTGATGGACGTCTACACACTTTATGTTTACCGTACCTTTGGTGCTACTTCAAGTTTTATCATATGCGCCCGAAGCCATACTGCAGACGCCCATTTTTCTTTATGCATTTCATTATCTTCGAAATATCATTTAAATGCATAGCGATTGGATTACAAGATATAGGGGGAGATCTCCACAAACTATAACCTGCCATGTGCTTTTGCATTCCAAGCAAAATCTTCATAAGCACATCTTCATGGGGAGCTCTCTATATCTTGCAATCGAAATCTCCAAGTCTTTATCTTCACATATTTTTATCCCCATTGAAAAATTCAACCAGTTTTTCATCAATCACCAAAAAGGGGGATATTGTAAGTGCATCGAGTGCCACCCTTGTTTGGTTTTGGAGTATTGAAGACAAACGTGGTTGAGGGACTAATGTGTTTGTGAGAGTTCACAGGATAACACAAATAGAAGTCCCTGGAGATTCAGTTTAACCGTCGAAGACGACCCCTAAAAATGTCCGAAGACATTGATGATGGCCGAAGCCATTGGTGGTATGCGAAGATAATCGCCTGAAGATAATGAAACGCGAAGACGAAGTCTTTTGGTAGTTTTGTTTCTTCTTTCCTGAGTCATAGGAACCACCGTACTGTTAAGTGGGGTCGATGTGATTGAAGTCAGACGCTGACGTGATGCTCAACCCATACATATGTCTTCGAGTGAAGACAATGAGAGGAAATCTCTTCGAGAGTTGGTTGAGTTGGCTTTACTTGTAGCCCAAGTAAAGCTGCCGCGTGTGTTTGAAATCCGACCGTTGTGACACGTATCGGTTGGCCATTGACCCAGGGTCAGTTTGGTCATATCAGGTCGGGTTGCCCTCTGGCTATAAATAGCCCACCCCCTCCACCATGAGAAGGTGTTTGCTCAGAGAGAGATACGGCTGTTGTCGTTTTCGAGCAACCCACCTCGAAGACATTGAGAGAGAGAAATATCCTGCGAGGATAAGCCTAAACACCCAGAGCTAGAGTGTTTGAGAATCACCGAAATTGTTCTGTTATGAGTGAACTGAAGACCTATTACACTTGAAGACTGTGATCTTCCAGACGGTTAGGCATCTAGGTCTAGAGCATCCAAGAGTCATTGTGGATTGCCGGGTGACCAAGTTTGTACGGGTTTCGGAAGTCTCCCCTGAAGACTTACCTGAGTGATTGGGCGTTGTCTAAGTGACTTCGGCTCAAGGGGAACAAGGTGAAGACGAGGTCTTCTGAGTTGAATCTCAGCCTCCCTAACTAGACATACAGTTGCCACAGCAACTGGAACTGGTTCAACCTTCATCAAGCTACTGGTTCTATCCTTCACTCTTTTACATTCTCGTTCTGAACCGTGAAGCCATTGCTTCAACACTACTGGTTGAAGACATACCCCGAAGACATTCATATCTTTAGTTTATCTTCATACTGTCTAAGTTTGTCTCCGACTCATCTTAGTGTGTACAATGATAATGCTTAACTTGCTTGTATGTCTTCGTTGTATTGCATGCCTTGCCTAGATCCTTGATTGTATCCCTACCTGATCCTGTTTCGCTTCCGCATATTTTGAATGCATTCATTGTTTCGAAGCCTTTCATAAAAATCGCCTATTCACCACCCCCCTCTAGTCGATAACTAGCACTTTCAGTTGTCAATCCCCTTGATCTCGTTTTTTGCAAGCAAATGAGTTGTGTAGATAATTGTTGATAAATGCAAAATAAATAAAAAGTAAATAAAGGCAGCGAGGTAATAATAGCGTTTGTAAATATATAAGTGAATAGACCCGGGGGCCATAGTGTTCCCTAGCGGCATCTCTCATATAGGCAGCATACGGTGGGTAACAAATTACTGTTGGGCAATTGATAGAAAAGCAGATAGTTATGCGATGTTCACGACAATGATCATGTATATATAGGCATCACGTCCATAAGCAAATAGGCCGACTCTTGCCTGCACCTATTACTATTACTCCACTCATCGACCGCTATCCAGCATGCATCTAGAGTATTAAGTAAAACAGAGTAATGCTTGGAGAACGATGACATGATGTAGACAAAGTAAACTCAAACAATATGAATGAACCCCATCGTTTTATCCTTAGTAGAAACAACACAAAGACGCATCTTGTCCCCTACTTTGTCACTGGGATATAGAAACTCGCCAGGTTGAACCTACCACAACGCACCACTCCCACTGATGAAATATCACTCTACTTGGCCAAAGCACATCAATAGATCGGAGAGCATTACGAAGCTATAATGACCATGCAATTAAGATATAATATAATTCAGAGGCATCTCAAATACTTTTCATGAATAATCTGAACATAAACCCATAATTCATCGGATCTCAACAAACACACCGCACAATAGGATTACATCAGATAGATCAAAGCGAAGATGCGATGATCATTGTATTGCACATCATAAGAGAGAGAGATTGCCATCTAGGTACTAACTATGGACCCGTAGGTCTGTGGTGAACTACTCACACATCATCATGAGGGCAGCAAGGTTGATGAAGAGGCCCTCCGTGATTGATCCCCCCTCCGGCAGGGTGCCCGAACGGAGCTCCAGATGGCCTCGTGACAGAACAGAGACTTGTGGCGGCGGAAAAAGGGTTTCGGGACTGCCTCCAGGGTTTTTAGGATATTAGAGAATTTATAGGCCGAAGAGGGACGTCGGGAGGCAGCCGAGGGGGCCACCACATATCAGGGCGCCCCCCAGGGCGCGGCCTGATGTGTGGTGGTGCCCTTGTGCACCTCCTGGCCTCCTTCCGAAGCTTCTAGGTCTTCATATAGTCCAGAAAAAATCATCAAAAAGTTTCGTGGCAATTGGAGTTCGTTTGGTATGGTATACCTGAAAAGGCAAAAACATGCAAAAAATAGCAACTGGCACTGGGCACTGGGTCAATAGGTTAGTGCTCAAAAATATTATAAATTGGTAAATAGTGACCCAAAAAGTATCCTAGAATGATAATATATCAGCATGGAACAATCAAAAATTATAGATACGTTGGAGACGTATCAAGCGGCGATAAAATTAAACTAGGGGCTAATGTTGGGGATATACCCCACGGGTATGACCCGCCCAACATGTGACCCGACGCTATCAGGCGGCCCATAAGGGAAGTTTCTATCAGAATTTTTAAGCCCAGGAGGCGGCTTATTCCAAAGGCCGGCTCATGGAAACGTCGCATGACAGGCCGGCTCACGGGAGAAGGTAGGAGTATTCCTTTGCTTGAAAGGCAAGACGAGTAGATAGAATTAGACTAGGTCACGGGTTGCACTTCGACCCGGACTCCATTGTATCCTCAGGGCCTCAACCTATATATAAAGGAGAGCCACTGAGGTAGAAAGATTAAGTAAGAAAGAAACCCTGGAGAGCTAGGTTAGCGATTCCGCACCCTTGTAATCGAGATCATCATCAATATACACAAAGCAAGACGTAGGCTTTTACCTCCATCGGAGGGGCCGAACCTGGGTAAACTTATCTCTCGTTCCCGATCAACCCCTTCAAGTCGCCACCTAGTCGTGATGGCTCCACACCTAAGTCCTTTCATAAGGGCATCTGCCGTGACAAAACCACGACACTTCTCGTCGTACGTCGTTGGCTTTTTGCAAAAAAGTCTCTCTGTTTCTAAGAATTCAATCTCCAATCCTTTTTTAAGTGGATATCTGAGAAAAAGTTTCGTTGTTTACGCAAAACCCCCTGCTTTTGTTAGAAATCAACCAGTGATCCTTTACTTAGCCTGCTTCTCCGGCTGAACTGCGGGACGCGGCGGGGCTGCTTCTCCGGTTGACGTCGGAGCTGCCGGGCACAGCGGCGCTACCCGCGAGCGGACGCAGGACGAGCGAGAGGGAGAACACGCTCCGAATCGATCTTGGGCCTTGGACGGGAGGCATGAGAAGGGAAGCTGGAGCAGAGGCCCGAGGCAGCATGGAGAGGCACGTTGGGGTCGTCCATGGCAGGGCCATGGGGATGCAGTAGGCGAGTCACGTGGAGGCGGCCAGAGTTGCTGGTCATCGGCGTCATGTGCTGAGGAGCTGCCAACCTCGAGCGGAGTAGCGTGGAGGCATGGCGACGGCTGTGGACAAAATCCAAAAAGACAAAGCCGATCTGAAGATATAGAAAAAATTGGTGCCAATGTGCCCAGCCTAACCGAAAGGTCGCGGCTAATTTGCCATATTGATTCGTACATAGATGAATCTCTATGCTACAGAGATGAGCTCACTAATGGTCGCGTCTAATTTGCCATATTGATTAGTACAGAGATGAATGGCAGCTGAGCTCACGGAAGAGAAAAGTGGAGGCTTTCACCGAAGGCAGCTTTGTCACTCCCACATCCGCGGCCACCGACAGACGAGCAACACCACCAGTCCACCTCCCGCACCTCCACCACAGGCCCAGCCAGCCCCCACGCGTGCTGGCCGGCCGCCAGATCTGGCGATCAACCGAATAACTGCACACCGGCCCCACAACCCCCGTTGCACCCAGCCACCCACTGGGAGGGGCTCCACCACCACGGCACAGGGACTCCGCCCCGGCCCCGTGCGAGCCGCCACCGCCCCAACCGTTGCAGCAAACATGCCGACGCTTCCAGTCGGGAAGTGGCTGACCAGCCACCGCTGCCGAGAAGAGGATAGAGGCGCCTGTGTACACTAGTGCAGAAAAGCCTAGCTATGGCGTGGCAAAAGGGGACCCCCTGGCGTGGACATTCTATGCCACCAATATGGCGCCACTGTTAGAATTTAGTGGTGGCGTTGGAGACGACGCCAATAGTATTTTGAATACCTATGATGTTGGACAGAGTTGCACGCCGACACTGTCATATTTAGCATTTTAGCTAATAATAAAAAAATACATCGGAATTCCCAAAAGATACTACCAGCTTTACAAAAGATACTTCCAGCTTCACAAAGTAAACGTTTCAGCAATTTCCAAAAGATACTACCAGCTAAATTCACAAATTAAACGTTTCACCAAATTCACAAAAAAGGTACCAACTATATGAGGTAATTTGGAAAATCCTATTGCATTTGTTTTCTACCCCATTTAACTTGAGTAGATATGATATTCAACCATTATGTTTTTGCGCAACACCACTTATCATGTTGTTTGTTTTGTGAAGATTTCAAGGGATTTGCTGATATCGTCCAGTGCATGTATAAGGGGATTGTTTTTTCTCCCGTTGCAACGCACGGGTATATTTGCTAGTATATAATAATTACAATAGGAGGACTACTCTACGTCTACCAGCGGACAAAAATTTCCACTAGAAGCTTTGGCAATTTCCGCTCAACATCTCACAAAATTTGCACTAATTACTACCCTAATATTATCATATAATCTATATTTATACTAGCAAAAGCAAAAAAATGATGTGACAAGCAATTAATGAGGAGAAAAACAAATAAAATAAAATAATGTGTTACCATCACATAACGCTTTCCAATGAAAATGAGTTTATAAAATAATAATAAAAAATTAACACGGGAATACATCCATTGCATTAAACAACTGGTATGGCAGAGTCGCTCGCAACCAAACCAAGAACAAAGTGTGGCGTGTGCTCCATCCAAACAGTAGATTGCATAGCCGAATTAAAGCCAAACTGCGCTAAAGAATGCGCGACAAACGTTGCACGCCGTCCGACAAAAGCAAACTCGAACGAATCAAAGTTAAGGATGCAAGGTATATATGTTATACCCGCTATGAAGATTGTAATATAAACTAGTAATATATGCATACTAATAATACTCTAAGTTACTTCCCACTATAACTAGCCTACCTGGATTAATGCTCTTGTCCGTCCATAATTAAATTATCACTAATCTTGCAGGAACTTACCCACAATGACATTGATTTTTGTAGAAGAATCGCTAATAACATTATAGGTGGCCAAACGGGCCGGGCCAATCAGACCGGCCCACGAGCACGCAGGAACGACCCGTCAAGGGCCAGGCACGACATGGGCTAAACGGGTCACGCCCGGCACGCGGCACACCTTGGGCCATGCCTGGGCCTAGAAGCTGGGCACGTGGGCCGGGACGACACTGCCTGTTTATTATTATTTATTTATTTTCAGAAATGTTTACATATATATGACCCAAATTACAGCAGAATAGGCCTAAAATACAGCCCAATAGGCTGAAAACATGCGGCCCAGCATGCTAAACATGCCACGGGCCGGTCCGTTGAATAACCAGGCCGTGCCTGGGCCGAGGAGCAGCACAGGTGGCCCGGCACGACACGACCTGACTATTAAACGTGCAACACTGGGCCGTGCCGTGTCAGTCATGATTAGCACGGGCTGGGCCGTGCCGTGCCGGACCGGCCGTTTGGCCAGCTCTGAATAACATTGATAAGTAGGAAAAAAACGTTTCGTGACGGAAGAAGAAAAGGACCCAACCCAAACCCCCATCGTCTTCCTTAGAGCTGGCCAAACGTGCCGGTGCCGGCCCGATCGGACCCATCTTAATCGGGCCTGGCACGGCACGGCCCGCCGTGGCATGATTATTAGTCGGGCCGTGCCGTACCAGCCCACGTGCTGTCTCCTCTAGCCCAGGCACGACCCAGTTAATAAACTGGCTGGCCCATGGCACGTTTAGCAGTCCTAGGCTGCATATTTTTAGCTTGTTGGATTGTATTTTAGGACTATTGGCTTGTTTTTAACACATATCTTTACCTACTAATAAAGTACAGAGTGCTTCTGTCCGTCCGTCATCAAAATTAGCCTCAAAGTTGCAAAATATTACCCATCAATGCCACATAAAGTAGTAAAAATGTCTCAGGTATAGGAATCTCGGCCTGGGCCGGCCCATACAGTTGGAACCTCCTATACTGCGCCCTGCGCGCTAACAGAGCACACAGCGTGTCTGTTTGGGCGGCCCGTTTACGGGCGACCTGTTTTTCAAATTTAGTTTTTTACTTTTTGTTTTCCTTTCTCATCAGTGTTTTTTCTATTTAAATAATTTGGGAATTCAAAAAAGTTTCGTAAATTAAATAAAATATAAAATAAAATGTTTAATACTCCCTCCGTCCCATAATATAAGAGCGCTTTTTACACTACACTAGTATAAAAAACGCTCTTATATTATGGGACTGAGGGAGTAATTCATAAATGTTGTTGGATTCATAAAATATTTGTGATTTTTAAAAAATGTTCGCATATTCAAGAAATATTCACAAAATTTAAAACAAATGTTTGGGAAATAAAAAACGACCATGACTTTTTTTTAAATCCATTATTAAAAATGTAATCAACTTGAACAAAAATTCGCCATTTCAAAAAATGTTCATGAATTAAAAAATATCCTAAAAATTGAAAAAACTGTTCGTAAATTAAAAACGAAGTTTATTTATTCATACAATGTTCGCTTCTTCAAAAAAGATCATGCATCTTAAAAAATGTTCATCAATTTCGAAAATTGTTCCGTCAATTTTCAAAAAATGTTCGTCGATTCTAGAAATGTTCGACGATTTAAGAAAATATTTTGAAAATGTTAATAAATTTTAGAAAATATATTTTCAAATAGTATAAAATGTTTATGAATTCAAAAAATATTCATGATTTTAGAAAATATTAGTCAATTTGAAAAATGCTCACAATTTTAAATATGTTCATGAGTTTTAAAAAAATGTTCATGGTTTTCAAAAATTATTCACGATTTCATGAAAAAGAGAGTGATAGTGTATTTCGGTGATGGAACAAAATATGGTCATGATCATTGGAGATTATGCGGCCCAGGCGTGCCGCATGCCAGGCCCGACCTGTTTAGGCCGTGCCTTGCCTGGCCCATGGCGGGCCGTGCTGGCGGGCTGGCATGGTTGGCCCGGCCCGTTTGGGCTTCCTACCCCGACTCCCTGGCTCCCAGCAGATCTCGAAGAAAAAAAAAACCAGTCGCTCCCAGCCTATCAACCCGCCCCGCGCCTCCCCTTCAAAAAAAAAAAAAAAAACCCGCCCCGCGCCTCCTCGCGATTATGCCGCCGGCGATGTGCGCCGCCCCCGGCCACGCGCCGCTCGCCTCCTCCCTGCTCCACTCCCGGCGAGTCGCGCCGCCACCGGACGCCGGCCACGTTGGGACACACCTGCTCCCGGCTTCATCCCAGTGAACAGCGCAGCTCTTCCTCCCCGTATCCTTCTGGTGAAAGCTCCGGCTGCTCCTTTGGTTCGTTGTTCTACCCATCCATAAGAGATTTGCTTTTGCATCAAGTTGTAGGACATCTGTTTGATAGTGTCCACAAGAAATATTCATGCGTTTCGACCGGTGCAGCCCCATCTGCTTGCAAGTTTGTGCTAGCCACCTATTTGTTAATATGCTTCTCAAGGTCTAAAAATATATTTGTAAGATTTCTCACACATTGTATGAGGGCTATAGTAAATAATTTTTAAAGAGTGAAATCACATATCTGAAAGGCCAATTCATATAGAGGAAATGAGCTACTGAACGTTGCTAATAATGATGCTAAGTTTTTCAGAATAAACCGGAAGCTACAGGAACAATATAGTAGTGGTGAAAATTTGGATAGAGTGATAAACAACGTTTTGTATTTTTATTACTCAGATTAAAGGGAGATAATTCCCCCAGCTACTTGACAAAAAATAAAATGTGTAGATGCGCCAATTAAGTTCAAATCCCCGGGTGAGTTCAAATATTTTGTCATGAGAAGTCCAGATGTTCAGTTTTGGGAAAGTATACCTCCCGCTGAAAGAACAAAGAACAGGGGAAAGACCGTTTCATTGACGCCGAGGTCGCCCTGATGCTGATTACCAGCGCGGCGTTGGCAGTGGCATATGCCGCCTGGCCGGTGCTGCAACTACACGGTTAAGGAGGAGATAGGTGAGGTCGAGCCTGAGATCCACACTGTGCAACAGTTGAACCAAAGGGTTTTTCGGGCCGGGCTCGGGCCGGGCTGCCCATGCCCAGGTCTACTCCTGGGCATCAACACTGTGCAACAGTTGAACCAAAGGGTGAGGTAGCTAGCTCCCTTGCTGCTGTTTTATTTGATTTTCCTGAGGTATCACATACATAATCGTAACCCGGCATAAGCTTCCTAAAAATACATACGTCTTTTTAGGAAGTTTGGATATGTTCTAATTCTTCTCGGTTATGATTAACTGGATATGTCCCAACTCTTCTCAGTTTGGATATGCTCCAACTCTTCACAACAAGGAGTATATATTGATCTTAGAAATTTGTCAGCGATGTAATGTTTTGTGTACAAGCTGAACCTCCTTTTGGTGACATCAGGTTTTTAGTCGACGAAGGACAAAGTCTGCGCCAAGAAGACCATTGTGATGGATTCAAGAGAATCAAGAGTGAAACATCAAGATACGATAAATATGTCGATTACAAATATGCCTAGCAAGACACGAGTGGTTTCAAATATCTTTGGTTGATTTGGATCTGTTCGCAGAGAAAAAGGATGGCCACATATATATGGTAGTTACTTCCATGTCACAAAGGTGCTCCTCAGTAGGTACTGCATAATCACGTTGAAGGTTCACAACATTCACATTCTCAGTGTTGTTGTCATATCATATATCTCTACAGTGTTTGATCATAATTTAGACAATTGATCTGATGTTGCTCATCTTTCAGTATAATGTCTTTTTTTTTCAGATTTACATCTCCCATTCTGCAGGATGTGCTATGCTTTAGCATGTTGATCTCCTTTTAATTTTCATGTAGCTATATACTTTTGTCCTAGCTTATGGACCTTAGCGATTCAAGAGTTGTCGGACATGATACATGTTGTGAGCGTCAGTAGGGAGCTGTGAGCTTTATCCCCCTGCCGAGTATTGCATATTTAGTATGTGCAAGTCTACTAGGGGCCTCGGGTTATGCTTACTTATGGTGCTAGGTCTCCTTTTCTCCCGTCCCCTCTAACCTTCACCGATGAGCTCGTGGATCTGCCTCGTCATTGCCTGTCGCTCCGACGGCCAATGGCTGGGAGGGCGATCCCGGTGCCTTTGCACCAATTCAGAGTAAAATCCTTTCGTCACACAGGCTCCCATGTGCAATCATATAGAATTCCAACAACAAAAATTCAGATTAAAAAATAACTTTGTGATTCTACCTTTTTTTGTATTAATTCTATTTTTACAGTTTCTTTTGACATTTTTTGTAGGGATTACCCTATTATTATGTGTCACACTTGACCGTTTAAATTAACATGTTATGTCAAGTTGGTTCCGCATGTAAGTGCATTGCACATGTGGTATGCCACGTCGCTGATTGTTCTTGTGCATTCAATTTCTACATACACCCAACCCACCCGAAAACTACCCGTCCGACATCTAGAAAACTGTTTTGAATGCATCTCGTTTGCAGCAAATCCCTACGGCCTTGTTTGGTAGAAGTGGATTGGGGAGGTTTGGGGGGGGGGGGGGGGGGATTTTCAGGGGATTGGATGAATCCCTTCCTTCCACCCAACCCCCTCAAAACCCCTTGAATCCCCAAAACCCCTCCATCCACAATCCTATTTGTTTAAAGTTTCTGTTTGGTAGGCAGAGTTTATCATATTGACATAGCAAGGATATAACATGGTGTAGAACATTTAAAGATCCAATCATAACATGGTGTAATACTATATAAAATCACTTATATGAAATTAACATGCTTCCTTCCGGTGCCTCTGCCCCGCAAGGAGCTATGTGCAGTGCATTGTTTTTTGTTCCTTCTCCCAGCTGAAAAAAAAAGATTTGTTCCTTCTCTAGAAAAACATGTGTGACTTGCCGTGCAACGACGTGCAACGTGCCATTAATTAGTACACATAGTACATTTTTGGTATACATATTTTTTATTTTTTATTTTTAGCATTTCCAAATATATGGTTACCATTTTTTCAAATACATGTTTTTGAACATTTTTTCTGAATATTTGGTGAAAACAATTTAAGTACACATTGATACATTTTTTTGAATGACACAAAACTTTTTTTTAACCTATGCGAACATTTTGTTACTTTTTATAAACATTGTTTCACAAACATATTTTGAAATGCGTGAACATATTTAATACGTAACATACATTTTTTTTAATGGTATGACTTTTTAGTTTTTTAGTCACACAAAAAATATTTTTACATTGTATAACATTTAAAAAATACTGTGTATTTTTTTGAAATGCGTGATCTTTTAAAAATGTCACAATCATATTTTTAAAATGCTATCAAGATTGTTTAAAGTTACACTAAGAAACATTTTACACCGTGATAACATTTTGAAATACGCGATGAACAATTCTAAAGAATTTAAGTCACAAGAAAAGCTCTTCTCCTCCCGTCGGCGCCGCCGCCGGTCCGCCCCATCTCCGATGGCCTCTAGGCCATGGAGGTGCGGAGGATCTCGGCCCCCCGCCGGCGGGAGGGACCCCGTTCTCGTTCTTGTTAGATTCAGCGTGTTGGTTGGGGCTGTGTGGCGGCGGCGATATCCCATAGTAGGAATAATGTCTCCCACGTTCTATCCCCGTCCCAATGGTGTGTCTAGCATCATCGGAGGGCGTGTGGAGGTTTGTCTCCGTCGGATCTCGCGGGATTCGGTCGGTGCTGGTCTTCGGTGGATCTGTTTGGATCCGGTCTTCGTTCGCCTTTGTTTGGGTGTTTACAGGTTTGATTCTTCTGATCTACGACTTTCTTCATCGGCGATGGTTGCTACTCTGGTGCGCTGGTCCTATGGGGCCTTAGCACGACGACTTCCCGACTGTCTACTACAACAAGGTTTGCCCGGCTCCGGTGAGGGAGGGGCGATAACGGCGGCGCGCCTTCGGCTCGCTTCAGTGCTTGTAGTCATCGCTAGGTGGTCCACGGACATGGTTGTAATTTTTATTATCTCTGTTGTTCTTTGTACTGCCATGATTGAAGATGAATAGATTGGAAGTTTCTCGCAAAAAAAAAAAAGAATTTAAGTAAAATAATTTTGTAATATGTGTACTTGATTATTTTTCGGTATATGCATATTTGTTTTTTGACGGGCCGGCGAACTACCCATCGGGATCCCAAAGGTTGGGCTGGCGGCTTCGTCCCCCTTCGGTCGACGCGCCGCCGCTTCCGCCTCCGCCTCGCCGCCTCCTCCCCGTCTCCGGCGGCTTCCCGTAGGTAAATTCACGCCTCCTCCTCCTCCCCTCTCCGCTCTCCGTCCGCACCGTAACCGCTGAGCTCCGCCGCGACCCACGGCCGAAGCCCTAGTTTCTATCTTGATTTGCCTATGCGACCTCCAACCGCATCCACCTGGGTCCACACCTCCGTCCGCATCGTCCGTCCTCCCCGGCGAGCTCGCGATGCACGCCGTCTCCGATCGAGGCCGCCGCCAAGTCCACCTCATCTTACCCTTTGTCGTCTGTAGACATGTATGTAGCTGCTTAATTATCATCTGCAAGTCGTTGAAATATTGGTGCTGGATGGAAGTCGCTGAATGATTGCTGGAATGGAATTTGTGGTGCTTTTGGTAGACCGAGACTTTCGAAAGTAATGATCCATTTGTGCTGTGATATGCTAGCTAGTTGTTACTAATCTCTCTGCCACATGGTTGTGATTTTTCTGTAATGTAAGATTCTATAGGTTGATGATCCAGCGGCAGTACCTAGGTTACGTTTCTGCATTAAGTGCATTTCTGCTGCTATGTTTACTGCCTGCTGTCACTGCCACTGTCACTGAGAACATTGCCGCTGTGGTGATCATCATCACATTACCATGGTTGCCCATGCCATGAAGTTGGTTTTTTATTTGCCTGATGACGAAGGACTGGAAATGCCATAACAGTATGCTACCTTTTAGGACAGGCAAATTACTCTCCTTTCTATTTGACCAAGGCAACAGCATGCAATTTATTCAGTATGCTACCTTTCATTGATTAAGTAACAGTATGCTACCTTTCATTGATTAAGTAACAGTATGCTACCTTTCATTGATTAAGTAGAATATGGTCTAGTCCAAAGAAAAAGTAGAAGAGAAAGGAATGGTTTGGACTATTATGTACAGATTACATGGTAGGACAGTTGAGTTGGCCTGTATTAGCGGCGGATAGATTCTGGAGGCCGGCCTGCCTGAGTTCTTCATGCTCTTTAAGTGCCTGGTCACAAATCTATTTTAACGGTCGAAGCCTTGTGGACTTGAAAATCCATTCATTCCATAGGCACCACCATATAAGCATCACCATTGCCGAGAACTCCTTCCTATGGGTTGAATCTTGTGGTGGCACTCTAGTGTTCATATATGATCTCGGGCTAGTTGAGTAAGCACGCAGGCTTGTGATTTTGGTTCCGTTCTGTCAGACCAATCCCCTGACATGCCACTATTTCTGTATGTGTTTAATCAGTTGCTGGACTGCTATGGCTATTTTATCTTCATTAGCTTCATCAATTAGGGGTAATCAATGTACTAGTAGTACTAGTACGTAGTGCAATGTTGAACTGCAACCATCTCCGTGACAACAATCGAATTCTGTGATGTCGCAGCGCATGTCTGCTCCCCTTTCCATTAATTTGCATAACGGAAATACAAAGTTCATCAACTAGAATGACAGAAGGCGGGAAAGAGAGAAGTAGTGAGTTCGGGCAATGCTGGCCTCCTCACTTGTGCAAAAAGAACCTATAGGATTTTGCTGCTAGCAGCGTGTGATTGTAGGCGAACACAACAACAATTTTGCAAAATTACTAGCATCATTTTGCCAAATATGAAACGTTGCTGAAGCTGGCATACTAGCAGCGTCCGGAAAAAGGAAACACTACTGCTGCTGTGGTGCACCCTGCATGCATACCAGCCAGAAACTACTAGCCGCGTTCGAGAGACCCAAACATCGCTGGTACTCCCTCCGTAAAGTAATATAAGACGTTTTAAATCATTATTTTAATGATCCATAATGTCTTATATTACTTTATAGAGATAGTAGTAATGAAAAGATATGTGTATTTATATTAAAAGCCCGTATTATATTAAGTTGTAGTGTTTTAAATTTTAGTATACACTAAAACTATCTGTTCATACAAATTGAAAGGCAAAAGACAAACAATAATATATATATATATATATATATATATATATATATATATATATATATATATATGTGTGTGTGTGTGTGTGTGTGTGTGTGTGTGTGTGTGTGTGTGGCTAGTACACACTCTAGCAGCGTCTCATAGCTAGCAAACGCTGCTAAGGATTTTATTATATCAAGTGACTTTCATATTTCAGAGCAATCTCAAATAAATCTATAGTTGCATATGTAGAAGTGAAGTGGTGAATACTGCATCTATAAAAAAAAATTGTACCACATGAATGAAAACACTTTACCATCTCTCTCAAACCTGCTTGACACTTCCGCTAGCCCCCCTTCGAAACTATCATAGAAGATTGTTGTGTTTGAAATTTCACATAAATAATTAGGTATTTTTGAACTACCATGTTGAGAAACACTTAGGTATACAATAAAACTATTTGTTCGTACAAATTGGAAAGCAGAAGACAAAAACTTGAGCTTAAACTTCTAAAATGCAAAATTCACACCAACAACGTTTGAAACCTTTGAAACGCGGTTAGTCTGAACAGTAGCAGTGTTTCCTCCTAAGTAAACGCTGCTAAACTAATTATTAGTCCCTCCGTAAACTAATATAAGACGTTTTAGGTAACTAAAGTAGTACTCCAAAACGTCTCATATTAGTTTACAGAGGTAGTATATTATAAGTGATCTTCTAATTTAAGAGCAATCTCAAATAAATTCATAATTGGATATGTAAATGAAAATGGTGCATATTACGTCCATACATTTTTTTGTTGTCATATGATCAACAACACTGCTAGCTACCAATATCTTTTGTCAAACCCCCCAGACACTTCCGCTGGCCCTCTTTGAAACTATTATGAAAAATGCCGTGTTTGAAATATCCCATAAATTTGAAGGTATTTTTCAACTATTATATTCATAAACAATTAAGAATACACTAAAACTATTTTTTTATACAAATTGAAAGACACAAAAATGTTGTGCTTCTAATTGCATAAACTAACAACGTTTTAGGGCGTAGTGCACGCTGCAAATAAATGCTACTAGCATCGTTTACTAGGGGAGACACTCCTAGTAGTTACTGCAGCAGCGTGTAGTTCTACTTGAACACTGCTAAATTGGTTATCATGTTACGGCAGCGTTCGGGGTACATTGTGACGTTCAAGTTGCTGACCTAACACCATGAAGATGATCGTCTTCAACGATGACGGCGTGGCGGTGGTCACCAAGTGCAAGAAACACGACGACGCTTTCGCCGTGACCGCCTAAATGACCTTTAATTGCTAGTTCCGTATTGGTTGTTCGTTTAAGACTATTCGTACTATGTTAAACTTTGATGTGTGGTTAATACTTTGATGTGTGTTTAAGTTTGTTCTGCTTGGTTTATTTTTATGCCTCTAATAACCTCACCACATCGACTAGGAGGTTATCACACTATTGTCCTGGATGTAATCAAACAATCGGACTTGTGTTTCCCCTAAAACAAGCCCATAACCAAACAGTCTGCCTTTCGTTTCGGTACATGCAGGCTAGAAGAAATACATTCAATCAATCAATATGCAGATGTTGGTTTTTTATCTGCATTAGCTCAAACAGGCTCAACTGAAACAAGTATGCAAAAAGACAAAAACCGAAGCAGATAACCAAACGCGCCGTCACAGGACGATCACCATCAAGCAAGCAAAGCAGCTTCTAACTATGCATGTGTGGAGGTTGTTTTTGGGGAGGTACCGTTTGTTGTTTTGTCTGCCAGCGATCCATGATGATGTGCGCCATGCAGGATGACATGATGTTTTGACCGGTTTGTCGCTTCTCGCTCACATCGAGTAGTAGGAGTACGAGCCTAGGTAGACTGCTGTTTGTGGTCAGGGATATGGTGTTGTACACTACTCTGCACAGGAAGATTTTCCGGATGATTTATTTGATTTGGTGGTACCGGAAGGAATCCATCCATATAATTCTGGCTGGTGGAGCATCCGATCTGGTTCACAATTGTGCTACTCCGTATATGTTCCTCCTTGAGTGATGATAATTCCGTACATTCGGAATGTTTGTGGATGCAAAAACGCCATCCAACCAACCTCCTTCAAAGACAGTCATATGGCCGGACGCATCTTGCAGCTCAGACCCGACGGGTGGGCATTGCGAAGACCTATCGACCAACGGGGAAGATCAACTGTTTGGTGAGATAGCATTCATGTAGTCGTTTGGCGTTGCCACCCGTGGGGTCGAACCAGACTATTTAAGTAGGGCAGCCAGGGTAAATCCTAGCCTTCCTCATCTCCCCCTTATTCTCTCTCGCACCTGCCGCCACCGTGTCTCCGTCTGCGCCTGTTCCGCTCCGACCTTGCCGTCCATCGTCCACCATTGCCCACGAGAAGGTCACCTATTACAGAACGAAAACATTCCATCTTGAGTCGATTAGGTCCAAGCGGGAGGTGACGGGGAACCACCACATTATCCTCCTCGGCGACGTGTGGCGGGAGCGGCTCTTCGTGGACCTTGTTGACGAGGAGGAGATTCCGGAGATTCACCCCACTATCAATGACCACGAGGCCGATGGCTCCGTCAAGGGGGTCATCGACATTTCATCAAACAACGAGTAGGATTAGTGCAGTTCTCTATCGAATGTAGTTAGTTTTAATATTTGTGAAAAGTAATTATGTTTAAATCTACATTGTGGTTGCCCCGTACGGATAAATGAGACGCGACCCACTCCTGTGCGCGAATGCGCCCGAACATATTTGCAAACGTGTAGGGGGTCAGATTTCCCAATAGAGAGGGAAGTTCGAGCTCCAAACCATGGCGAGGGGGAAATCATGGAGACGAACGGAGAGCCGTTGGAGTAACACTTTTCACTTTTCTCTCCTAATTCTGGCTACGAGGAAGACAATTGGGGAGCTGCTTGACTTGCCATTAGTTTCTCCTCCACTGGAGAATCTCGTCACGTTGCACAACTCGTCGACCTTTCGTTTTTCTCTCGGAAGTAATATACCATTTCCTCTGGATACAAATACCGGATTTTTACGAGTCAAATTTCTAAAGAATTAACTCAAACGCTATTTATCTGCCATGGGATCTGATTACGGAACGGAAAATTCGGTCACCGCCTTGTAACTAAGAATCTCGGCACCACACAAACAAAAGCACATTTAGCGAGCAATGTAGTCCGCACTTTTGAATTCGAGCAAATTTTGATTAAATTTTGCCCGGATTCAAAATCCATTGAAAAATCGTCCGGTAACCATCCGGTGTTTGTAACCGAAAATTTCGGTGCCCCGTGAGTTTTGTTTGTTTTTTGCATCCGGGATTCAAAACCTTGATCTGTCGGCATTTTCAGTTTTGAATTTTGAAAATGATCCGAGGAGTGGTTGCGGACGGAGCACGCCGCCCGGTCAAAAGGAGTCAAACGGCTCCTCCTGCAAAGCCAGCAGGTGTGCGCACAAAACTCCAATCTTTCTCTCCTCCCCTGCCAGGCTACCACCGTTCAGAGAGAGAGAGAGACCAGGCGAGTTGAGAAGCAAGCGGCGGCCATGGCGGGAGAGGTGGGCAAGGAGGAGGTAGGGACCGTACACATGCAGGCCATGATGGCCGCCAAGAACTTGCGCCCGCAGCGCGACCGCCTCCTGCACCTCCAGCGCCGCCTGCAGCGCCTCCAGGCCGCCACCCCCGCCGGCGCCGACCCCGACGACGCCAAGCTCCGGGACCTCGCCACGGACCTCTTCAAGGTCTACTACATCGGCATGGATGCCGGCGCGCGCATGCTCAGCACCTGCCTCGAGATCGCCGTCCAGAACGGCGGCCGCTTCGCCATGAACCCCTCCTTCGCCGTCATGCCGAACGAGCAGCTCCACGACGCGCTGCTCGCGCAGCGCCTCCCGGCCCGCCCCACCACCCAGCCCGAGGCCCTGGCCCGCGTCGAGGCCGCGCTCTTCGCCGTCAAGCTGCCCGAGGAGCACCACATCCCGTGCTGCATCGAGCACCTCGTCGGCTCCCGGCCCCCGCACCCCGGCGGCAAGCACGACACCTCCTCGCCGGACGGCAAGCCCAAGACAGCCATCAACCTGGACAAGGCGCTCGACTTCCTGGACCGCGGGTGCACCGTCCTGAGCCTCTCCGTCAAGCACGTCGACCTCGCCGTCGCCGTCCTCTCCCGCTTCCTCGAGCCCAAGGAGGTCGCCAGCCTCGCCGTGTTCACCGACAGGGTCGCCTACATCTCCGAGGTCTGTCCAAAGCACAAACCTTCCTTCCTTCCTTCCTTCCATCAATCTGAATGTCCAATTCATCCATCAATCTGAGCGTCCAATTCATCTTGCTGCAGGAGGGGCCGTACCCATCATCAGATTAGGCAGCTCACTAGTAGTACTTCACCTGATCGATCGAGGCTGCCCACAAGCGATTGAATTGCTGATTGAAGCCATGCTCCTCCTACCAATCAGTCTTTTTTTTTAATCTATGATGATGATCTCTAGCTACTTTATTATTCATTCAGAGTTTCAGACTACTTAAGGTTTCAGTTCAGTTTGGTCCGTCAGATTAATCTGCTGCTATGTATCTGTGTTTAGCTTCATCAGTCAGGGGTAATGTAGTAGTGTAATATCGTCTGCATCTTATCTGTGGGACAATCGGATCGAATGCCAAATTTTGGATGTTGGGCATGCTACTATGTTTTTAATCATGTTATGTGATGTCATTTGTATCGATCCTAGGATGGCAATCGATATCAATGTGTGCATCCCCAGTTTGTTAATGTTCTACATGCCGTAAGAGTATTTTGTTCTGGCTGTGATGATCGATTTGTGGTCAGCAACCTGCTCATGAACCGTGCATTGTTGATTTTCAAAGCCGACCTCTCCTTATCAGTTGTTGAATCCATGTATGCCATTCTAGTTAGTTCATTATGCAGAGTTATGATTTAATTTCAGTTCGGTCAGATTAATTTGCTGCTGCTAGTATCTGCATTTAGAAATTAATTTCTACGTGCACTACCAGAATCAGGGTCGTTGCCGACGGCCTAAACTATGCCGACGGCCCCCGTCGGCATACGTCACCCTACGCCGACCACCAGGGCCTCACCGTCGGCGTACTAAACACCGTCGGCGTAGGTCACCCTATGCCGACGGCCACCGTCGGCGTACAAAAGCCGTCGGCGTAGATTCACCTACGCCTACGGTGGCCGTCGGCGTAGACACCCCGTCGGCGTATCAGCGGGCCCGGCCGCTCGATGAGTAACGCCCGTTTGACGCCGTCAAAGATATGCCGACGGCCCTGACGGACACCGTCGGCATAGCTTCGATGGTCCACGTCATCGATCCGCGGTAGGTGCCACGTCATCGATCCAAGGGAGGTGCGGATCCGGGGGCGTAGCTACGCCGACGGTGTAACCGTCGGCATAGGTATATATATTTTTTATTTTAGCTACGCCGACGGCGTAACCGTCGGCATAGGTATATATATTTTTTATTTTAGCTACGCCGACGGTGTAACCGTCGGCATAGGTACATTTTTTTTAAATCTTTCCCTGTATTAAAATTTAATTTAATTAGGAAGTCTATAGCCCATGTCCATGTTATATATAGTCTACACACTGTTTTTTCAATGCATCGTCTATTTAGCTGTGTGTATAGGCGCTAAAAAATCATGTTATATATAGTCTGCACATAGTCTTGACGGACGGCGCTGCCGCTTGCACCCGAAGGGGGAAACGTTGGCGTAGGGTCGACACGGAGGGAATCTTGCGGTGGGTTGGGCCCGGACCTTATTCTAAGATGTTGCTATGGGCTGACCTATCACAGCCAGGTGAAAATACCCCTCGGTCAAACCCCGTCCGGTGAAAGTCAAAGAGGTAGATCCGTCCGGTCAACATTGCGAGGGTTCGACGGAACGGGGTACTTGGGGGATTGGCAGTGCCACCAGGTCTTGCGCTGGGCCCTCTTACACGCATGGAAGTGTGGTGGCAAGTGCAAGCACCCCGCATGCGTCTCCGGAGTGTGTCCCTCTTCAGGGATGTCGCTGCCGCCGTTAGACGGGACAGGGTACTTGGGGGTGGCAATGCCACCTGGTATTGCGTTGGGCCCTCTTACACGTGTCACAGAGTGGGCAAACGGCCACGTCGGGCCGACACGGAGGGAATCTTGGGGTGGGTTGGGCCGGGACCGTGTTCGGGGTTGTAGCTATGGGCTGGGCTATGACAATCCGGTGAAAAGGTCCACCGGTCAAACCTCGTCCGGCGAAAGTCAAAGGGCTAGATCCGCCAGTCGACTCTGTCAGGGTTAGACGGGACGGGGTACATGGGGGGAGGGGGGTAGCAATGCCGCCAGGTGTTGCGGTGGGCCCTCCTTCGCTTGTGGAAGCGTGGTGGCAGGCGCAAGCACCCGACACTCGGCTCCGGGGTGTGCCCCCCCTCACGGGCGTCGCTGCCGCCGTGTCACGGAGGGGGGAAACGCCCGACACTTGGAGGGGTGAAACCGCTGCGTAGGTAGCCTTCGGAGGGTAGGAAGGACAGTGGGTGTTTAAAAAAAAAGGTAGAAGTTTTTAAAAAAAATTAAAGTTGAAAAAAAAATGGAAAATATGTATGCCTACGGTTTTACCGTCGGCGTAGATGGCCACGTGGCATCGGCAGATATGCCGACGGCCAAACCGTCGGCATACCCCCCTTATCCATCCGCGGGGCACCCCCTCCACTCATTCTCCCCATCCACACCGGCCCGCGCCCAGCCGCCCCACCCGCCCAGCCGCCGCCGCCGCAGCCCCACTCGACCCCGACCCCGACCCGCGCGCGCCGCCGCTGCCCATCTCCACGCCGCCCCCGCGCCCCTCCGCCACCGCCGCCCAGCACGACCCCGCCCCGTGCCGCCGCCGCGACCCTCTCCGCCCCCTCCTCGCGCCGCCGCCGCCGCCTCGCCACCTCGACGTCGCGGCGCCGCCGCCGCCGCCTCGCCACCTCGACGTCGCGGCGCCGCCGCCACCACCCTCGCCGCCACCACCACCCCCGACCCCGCGCCCTCCCTCTCCACGCCGCCCCTGCGCCCTGACTCCGCGCCCCGCCCCCACGCCCTCCCTCTCCTGCTCGGGCCTCGGCCCTCGCCGTGCCGGCCGGGGCTCGGAGCCCCCCCTCTGCCGATGCCCTGCAGCAGCGGCCCCGGCCCCGTCCACCCTTCCTCGGCCCCGCCCCCGGCCTCCCTGCTCGCCCGCTGCACCGGCGCCCCTGGTGAGCTTTTTTTTCATTTTTTTTGCATTATGTTCATGTTTGTTATGTGCATGGATGCATGGGTGAATTTTGTTAGATGGATTGATGAATATTGGTAGATGGATGGATAGATGAATTTGTTAGATGGATTTGTGATAGATGGATGGATTGATGAATTTGTTAGATGGATTTGTGATAAATGGATGGATGAAATTTTGTTAGATGGATTTGTGATAGATGGATGGATTGATGAATATTGGTAAGTTTTAATTCATGTGTTAGGTGGACAATTTTCATGTCTTTATCATTTTGTCATGAAAGAATATTGTATGTGATGTGATGATATATATTTTTCACACGGTGGAATTTGTAGGCTTTGTTGTGACGCATCTCCCCAGAGTGACCGTCGTCGCAAGCGTTGGTTCCTAATCGTCTCTTCATTGATCGACTACTTCCTCTACATCCGAGGGTGAGCTACAAACCCATCTCCTCCGTTATGAATGAATGGCGGAGAGTAAAAATATGAAAAAAATTAGGTGGCACAATTTTGTATGTGATGTGATGACCTAAGTCTTTTTATGGGTAAACTTTACAGGCTTTGTGGTGTTGCATCTCCATGGAGTGATCGTCGACGTCGGAGCTGTTGGTCCCCAATCGTCCCTCTGCTGTTCGACTACTTCCTCTACAGCCGAGGGTGAGATACGAATCCACCTTCACCTTCTATGCTTTTTTAATCATGTCACTAGATTTTCTTTTCACGTCAAGTCGCGTAACCTAGGCGTCTCCCGTCCGAAATGGTTGCATCGATAAATATGCTTTCAATTGCATATTTATCACCGCAACTCTTTCGGATTGTCCAGCGTTTTCCACGGACAGCCCAAGGATGTGTAGATTGGGTACGTTCTCCATGCCCTACCCCGTTCCGAGACAGGATTTCGGCGGCGCCTCCCCATTGTTCTCCGGAGCACATTCTCTCGGCTATTTGCCGAGACGTGTATCTGGAGAACAACAGGGAGGTGCTGCCGAAATTTTGTCTCGGAACGGGGTAGAGCATGGAGAACGTACCCAATCTACACATCCTCGGGTGGGATTAGGACCCTCTTTACCTATTAGAAATGTAGGTGGATTCAGTGCCGTCAACGCAGTAGAAAATAAATATTTGATGTGATTAATTCAAATCAAATTTTAATTTTGTTGTGTGGCTCCCAATAAAGCAGAGAATGGCAGATAATCAGTGGATGTATAGTGGTTTTACCCGTGGCCCCCGTGGGAATCGAGTGACATCAGAGTGGATTGCCAAAACCGATGTGTTTTTGAGGGAGACATTCCGTGGTCCAATGAGAATGATCCCACATTGCCCGTGTGCGAGATGTGGCAGACGTCACTCTAAAGGCAAGGACGAAATGACCTGCCACCTTCGCACGCACGGATATATGAAAAACTTTGACATGCCGATAAACTTTGCCGAGCGGGACCGTGGTAGAGAGGAGGTGATGCATCAACGTATCGGTGGTTATGTGGACGACGGGGTCAGAGACATGCTAGATGATGTCATTGCTACAGAGGAGCCGGAGGAGCTGGAGGAACCGGAGGCAACCGCAAAGTCCTTCTTGGAGATCTTGGCTTCGTCAAAGAAGCCTCTTTATGCGGGTGCCAAACTCTCTCAGCTAGATGCCATCTCGCAACTAATGGCAGTTAAGGCTGAGTACGGCTGTAGCCAAGCTTGCATCAAAGCATTTCTGGGAGTATGGGCTAACAGTCTTCCCGATGGTCATGAACTGCCGGAAAGCATGTACTCCACGAAGAAAATCATGAAGACACTCTCTATGGATTATGAGAAAATACATGTCTGTCCGAAGAATTGCCTTTTGTTTAGGCACGAGTATGCGGATGACAAGTATTGTAGGAAGTGTGGTTCCTCTCGGTACCTTGAGGTGGTCGGTAAGGATGGTCAAAAGAGGCAGCTACGCATCCCCGCAAAGGTTCTTCGATATCTTCATTTCATAAAAAGACTGCAGCGCCTTTTCATCACGGAGGAGTCTGCCAAAATGATGAAGTGGCACAAGCAAGGGAAAAGGTACCATCCAAACAAAATCGTACATCCATCGGGAGGTGAAGCATGGAAGTCATTCGATAAAGAATACCCCGAGGAAGCAGCCGAGGATGGGAATGTCAGAGTTGCAATAACAGGTGATGGGGTCAATCCATATGGTATGTCGTCCAATTCATACAGCTGTTGGCCCGTGTTTGTTATTCCGCTCAATCTCCCTCCCGGTGTCCTAATGCAACGCGACACCATGTTCTTGTCGCTGATCATTCCAGGGCCCGAATACCCGGGGAAGAATTTGGGAGTGTTAATGCAGCCGCTGGTGGATGATTTGCACCATTCTTGGTACTTCCCAAGGTTGACAACAACAAGGGGTGGCTGCGTGGTCGAGCAAGACTCCCCCCCGAACCTGATACGGAGGAGCAGAAGTGGATCATTACGCCAAAGGGGAAAGAGTAAGTGCCTCTTAATCATATTTTAATTCTTTTGCTTGTAAACATGCTCATATTTTCTATTTTTTGTAGGGGCTGGGAGGTTCCTCCAAAAGCCCGTGTTCCGAACGGTGTCATCACTATCTTGCTGAAGGAATATTGGCCGGGGTTGTTCGTTCCGGACCCAGTCAAGCACCCGGAGCACCGGGTTTTGGCTATGACCTGGGACCACTACAAATTGGCTACCCATGCGGACTATCCGACACATGCTAAGGCCGTGGAAACAAATTTTTGGGTAAGTTCTCTTCAGAAGCATGAGTCTTGAGTTTCGTCCATAGTTTTTCATCGAATGGTTTGACTCATGGCTTCTTCCATTCTGTTTTCATGAATAACTGTAGAAATACTATCGAGCTCTTGAGGAGAACAAGCCCATTGCCGAGAAGCTGTTTCAGAGAGCTGCAAAGAAGCAGGCCCGCCAGATCCAGTACGAGGTGCGCTGGGTGGCCATCTCGCAATATTATTACAACTATCGTGACATGAAGATGCCCAAGGATTTCGCGCGGGAGGAGAAGCTTACCTTGACTAAGGAGCAATACATGTTGGTAAGTATAACAGACTTTTCATTCCGATGTTTGTGTTAAATTTCATTGTTTCGTGTCAACATGCCACTATGCTTTCATTATGTAGGCGTGTCCTGGTTGGTGTTATGGAAAAAAGGAATCATGGGAGGCATTGGTTGATACATGGCTCGGTGATGATGAAAAGTGGGCTGCTAAAAGCATCCAAAACCGGGCTAATCGAGGAAATGACGGAACACATAGTCAGGGAAACCGGAACCATTGGGGCCACAAGAAAGTTCAGGTATATCTATGTACATGAAACATTTTTCTTCTTCTATGTATGACTAACCTCTGTTTGGTGCTGCTTGGTGGTGCAGGAGGAGAAACTGAAGCGGCCGCTCTCAGACATGGAAGCGTGGGAGCTAGCCCATGTGCGGACTAAGCCCAAGGAAGGCAAGGGCAAGTACTATGGCAAGTCCGGCGAGCACCTTGAGACCTACAAGAAGGTGTATAATCTGTACAATCCTGACACACCTGACCCCATAAAAGTGGCTACGGACGACAGGGCGGTGGTCGGCATAGGGCCGAAGAGTCATGGTCGACAGCGAGTTCTGGATGCCGTTGTCACTCCTTCTGTCTCCTACACACAGCTCCGATTTACCAACCCAAGCCTGAGCCCGCAGCCGAGGACGACAAGTGCACACTCAATGTCCCTCCTAGCCCAGCAACACTCTGTAAGAGTTTTCCCTCTTATCTTCCTTTTTCTCATTTTATTTTCCACACCAGGATGTTCTTATGAGTTTCATCATGTTATATTGAAGGCCTACATGGAGTACCAACGTCAAGAGACCATGGCGTGGAACGCGAGACTTGCAGCAGTCTCGGAACACGTCAGTCGCATGATGAAGGTTAGTTTAGCCCCTTTCATTTGACTTTCACATTTGCATTCTCATTTCTTCTAACCTTCGTGTGTGCTTGGTCAACTTACATGCAGCTCGTTTTTGAGTCCATGGCGGCCGGAACGGTTCCTGTAATGGAACCACCACCACCACCTGCTGGAGAACAACCAATGCTGCTTACGTTTGAAGACTTTGTGGCACAACACTGTCCGACTCCGGTTAGTACATCCCCAAACTATCCAACTACTTATCGTGCATTCAACACTATCATATATCTCTTTAACATCTCTTTTCAAACATGCAGGGAACTAATCGATCCTACGTTGGTGGTGGTGCCAATTATGGCAGCACTCCCGAGTCACGGAGCCCGGTCACTCCAATCCACCGAGGAGGTGGCGGTCACGGTCTTGCCGGTAGCCCTGCTGGTAGTAATGACGACTTTGGCTTTGGCGATCTTGGCGGTCTTGGTGGTGGACCTCGTGACGCTTAAGCCTCTTGGTGGTGGTGGTCATGACTTATCTTTCATGCATTCATATTATGTTGTTCAGACATGTGTTGTGTTGTTTCGACGTATGTTTTATTGATTTCATGTATGTTGTGATGGTAATACTTATATTGTGGTGATAATGATGTGGATCTGTGATATATATATGTTGTGTACTATTTGTGATATATTTGTGCTGTATATTATCGAGAAATAAAACAAAAACAAAAAAAACAGCACCTATGCCGACGGTGTAACCGTCGGCGTAGTCCTGACTTCGGTGCACCAGAATCTGCCACGTGGCAGGTCTACGCCGACGGTTACACCGTCGGCATAGGTCCTGGCCTATGCCGACGGTGTAACTGTCGGCGTAGACCCTGACTTCGGTGCACCAGAAACTGCCACGTGGCAGGTCTACGCCGACGGTTACACCGTCGGCATAGGCCCTGGCCTATGCCGACGGTGTAACCGTCGGCGTAGACCTGCCACGTGGCAGTTTCCGGTTGGTGGTCGAACTCCGCCGTCGCCGTCAGCCGCCGTCACGTGAGAAAGGACGCCGACGGCCCATCTACGCCGACGGTCGTACGGCCGGAGGTCGGCATAGGGGACCTACGCCGACGGTTTTCCTACGCCGACGAAAACGCCCGGGTACGCCGACATTCGCGATCCCGACGGACCTACGCCGACGGGGGCCGTCGGCGTAGGGGTACGCCGACGGTATTCTGCCCTACGCCGACGGGGCCAGGCCGTCGGCAACGACCCTGATTCTGGTAGTGGTGGCTACTAGTACTATCTAGTGTAATGTTGATCTGCGTCTTATTAGTGGTACAACCAGATTGAATCGAATTGCAGAGCAACGGATGTCAAATTTGCGATTTTGGGCATGCTATGTTTGACCATGTTTTGTCATGTCAATTGCTCCAATTCTAGGATTGGTGGCAATCTTGAATAATGATGTGTGCATGATACCCAGTTTGTGAATAGTGTCCCGAAAGGCGTACTGCTAGTGATTCTCTTCTGGTTATGCATGATCTTTTTTTACTTCTGAATAGATGAACATATGATCGATAGTCACCAAGAAACTCATGGACTGCATCCTAGTATTTGCTGGTTGGTTATATGGGAGAATACATGAGGCATATATAGTGTGTTAGTTGTCCCTTCTCCAGCATGTGGTAATCTTCTGCCTCATCTTAGTTATTTTTGTATGTAATCTTGTCCCTACTTGCTCGATACGAATCTATGGAAGTTCTTGGCGATAAAAAGACAATGTCTCTAGTGATTCCTGCGTGAATTGTTGTTTGTTTCATCAAATATTTAGTCTAAACAAGATCAGAAGTTCGCAAATATATGTCTTTTGTTTAGGTCCCTAATGTGTATGTTTAGATGAATCAAATCGCGTGTCTTTCCATGTATACTAGCTCCTTTTACTGAAGCAGGCGTGCTAAGAAAGGATCATGCATGAAATTCCTAAAGCATTCTACATAAGCAGGTTCATATTTTCATTTGGTCTTGCAAGCGATCGACTATCTTGTTCACTTGTAGGTAATGGGTCTGAGCTACTAAGATATCCTAATGTCGGGCAACTGAACCACCATCACTCAATGAAAATCGATCTAGCAAATTAACCGACTTTTCCTGAACTACCACCACTCAATGAGATCGATACGTAGGTGTACCGGCACGAAAATACCTAGGTATCCACTCTGTAAATTAATATAAAAGCATTTAGATCACAATATATATTAGTTTATGGAGGGAGTACGTATCTATAGGTTACAACAAACAATAACCTGGTTGCAGTTGCTGCGCGTGCTTAATTTGTTTTTTATCGACATCGCGTTGATCTATTTTTTATCGACATCGCGTTTTGTTTTATGGAGGGAGTACGTATCTATGGTGAACTATTGTGTTTTTTATCGACATCGCGTTGATCTATTTTGCATGGGCTTGTATGGATTTGAAGGTTTGATTACGAGGGGGCGGCTACGGGCGTACAAATAAGGGTTGAGCCCCTCCTGTCCGTGGACGCGTTCAGACGCGCCCGCTGATATATTAGGGATCAAAATAACGCAGTTCGGCTCGAGATGCTCTAAGCAAACCTTAGACACCTTCGAGTACGCGAAGGTATAAGATGAAAGGCCATTATCGTCGACTTGTTGTCTCGCATAGGGATTGAGTGCCTGGTACTCAAGTTTACGAGTCTTGGTGGGAAGAGGTTACGTGGCGAAGAAGCACCATAATACATTATGGTGAGTTACTAGTATTCAAACTCCCTTGTTGTCAAACACCCATGTTTTTGCTTTGTGTTTTAGAGGTAAGTGAGGATGTAGTAAAGTGATCATTTTTCATGTTTTATTCATCATGTGATGATGATGGTAATATAAATAGGAATTCATCCCCTTCACATCCACCCCCTCCATGCGAGTGATTTTTCTTCCTAAGGTTTAGTTGGGGGTCTCGCACATAAACCTGATTTTGCCGGCCCGGCTCTGTGCAGTCGTGCCATCAAACTCGACAGCGCTATGTTTTCTTCAAGACCTGTTGCGGAGGGTTTTTATTTCTTATAGAGATTTAATTTTTGCGAGGCAATGTTAACACTCCAACCTTGCTTGAAACCTCCTTGCATTTTCAAATTTCGAAAACCACATAGAGTGGCAGGATGAGCATGACCACCCCATTCAAAAGGGTTGACAGGTGGGCCCATCCTGCAGAGCCAGCCAGCAGCAGGGCTCCTCTCTTCAATAGCCGGGCGACGCGTGTGTCCCCCCCTCCGTCCTCATTGCAGTTTTCACCTCCGGCCATCGCCATCGCCCGCCTCCTCGAAAAGCTCCAACCTTTCCCTGATATCCTTCCTTCCCTCCCAACAAGCCTCAGACCTCAGATCGAGAGCGAGAGAGGGAGAGCAAGAAGGACATGGAGTCCGTCCTCCTTGAGTACGCCATGATGGCCGCCAAGGCGCCAACAACGTCAAGGCGCAGCGCGACCGCCTCCTGCACCTCCAGCGCCGCCTGCAGCGCCTCCAGGCCGAGGCCGGCCACGCCGCCGAAGACCGCAACGCCAAGCTCGGGGTGCTCGCCATGGATCTCTTCAAGGTCTACTACATCGGCCTGGAGTACGGCGCCCGCACGCTCACCACCTGCGTCCGCCTCGCCCGCCAGCAGGGCGTCTGCTTCTCCCCGCCCAGCATGGCCTTCGCGGTCATGAACGACGAGCAGCTCCACGACGCGCTGTTCGCGCAGCAGTTCCCGGCGCGCCCCACCACCGACGCCCAGGCCATCGACCGCGTCATGGCCGCTCTCTTGGCCGTCAAGCTGCTGGAGGAGCACCTCCTCCCGCGCTGCGTCGAGTGCCTCGTCGGCGGCCACGCCCCCGTCCCCGGCAAGCCCCTCGATCCCTCTCCTGACCCGGTCGCCGCCGCCACCGAGGGCCTCGCCAAGGTCGACGTCTCCGACGACCCGGACGCCACCGCCAAGACCGGCAGCAAGCCCCGTAACGCAGCCAGCGGCGGTGGCGAGGTGGACAAGGCGCTGGACTACATGTACCGCGCAAACAGGATCACGAACCTCGCCGTGAAGCACATCGACGTCGCCGTCGCCGTCCTCTCCCGCTTCCTCGACCCCAAGAAGCTCGCCAGCCTCACCGAGTACTGCGACAACCACATCTACATCTCCGAGGTCTGTCCAAACTCCACACTTTGTCTGCTGCTGCTACTGTATTTCAATCATGTTCTGCCATGTCATTTGTCTGATCCTAGTTAGGATGGCAAACAATATATATTCTGCATGGTGTAATAGTATTCTGTTCGGTCCGTGATGATCGATTTATAGTCAGCAAGCAGGGCAACTCATTGCATCCTACTCGTACATGCCTGTTGTTGATTATCCCATGCATTGTTGATTATTAGTCGTTTAATTTATTCTTTCAATCTCGAAAAAAAATAGTCTCTTATTTCATCTATATATGCTCTCTAGTTAGTTCATCTAGGCAGACTTACGGTTTAAGTTCAGTTTGGTCGTCAGACTAGTTTGCTGCTGCTAGTATTAGTATGTACGTGTAGTCAACTTTTGGATGGCTACAACTATCTGGAGTAATGTTGCTCTGCATCTTAGTAGTGGGACAACTGAATCGAATTGAACTGCAGCATGCAGCGAATGTCAAAATTGAGATTTTGGGTAGCCTATGTTTTAGTCATGATTATTTTCCACTCTCCTAAAAAAAGTCTGCGCTTAACAGCCCACCGCGTCGTTCTTCTATTTGTTTTTTCCTTCGGCTCGTTCGCCGCACAGGCCTCGTGCGACTGGGCTGGCCTTCTGGAGCAGGACAAAAAAAAAAAAAAAACAGCGACGCATTACTCGGCCTATGGAATCGAACTCACGACCCATATTAAGGAACACCGCCTCCTACCACTACAAACAATAGCTACAGCTGATGATTAGAAAGCAGGAAATATGACAACATCGTAGTACGGAGCCGAAATTATAAAATATTCTTGATATTTAGCGAAACTTTTTTTGCAAAAAATAAACAATTTTGAAATGTCAAATATTTTCTTAAACACAAACAATTTTAAAATTTCGATTTTTTTTCTTAAATGTGAATAAAATTTGTATATACAAACATTTTTTGAAAAATATGAACAATTTTTTCATGAACAAATTTTGAAAATGTGAACAATTTTCGAAAACCCCCAAACAGTTTTAAAAGCGTCGACACTTCTGAAAATTATACAAAAAAATTGAAAATATAAATATATTTAGTTTATTTTTATTTTAATCATATATTTTCAATAAAACTACTTGTTTATACCATTTAAAAAATGTTGACATTTGAAAAATATTCATGCATTTCAAAAGAATGTTTGTGATGTTTAAAAAGATCAGCTAATGCACGTATTGATGTGTGCATACCTAAAAACTTCCACATTCAAAAATTTAATTGTAGGCCTTAGTCACGTAAGAGATGTAGAACAATGGTTGATCCATATATGCCTTCCCTTTTAAATACTAACAAAGGTATTTAATTTCTCTTCTTCGACATAAAATGGTGTTGAATATCTGTGCCAAAAATGGACTTGCAACTAGGTCAACTCATTTGCGACTAGGTTAGAGGGTCGACAACAAGTTGCAAGTCAAAGACATGCAACAACAATAGCAAAGCAAATTACATGTTGGAGGTGTAGTTGGACTTGCAACTGGCACAAAAACAGATTGGACCCCAGTTACGTGTCGAGGGTGGACTTGCAAATGGAAGACGAAAAAGATGAGGGGCCTCAATTGCATGTCGGAAAGTGGAGTTGCAACTAGCACAAAAAAGGGTCGGGCCCTTAGTGTCGTGTCGAGGATGGATTTGCAACTACGAAAAGAAACGGGTTGGGCCTCAGTTAATTGTCAAGGATGGACTAGCAAATGGGACAAGAAAAAATGCCCCCCCCCCCAATGGCATGTCCGGGGTGGAGTTGCAACTAGGACAAAAATGGTCGACCCCCATATTTGTGTCGAGGTTAGGTCAGTTGCGTATCGGCGGTGGATATGCAACTTGGGTAAAGGGGTCGAGGGTCAGTTGCATGTCCAGGGTGGGCTTGCAACTAGGTCCAAGGGATTGAGGGTTAGTTGCAAGTTAAGCATGGGCTTGCAACTAGGACAAAGGACCAATGTCCAATTGTGTGTCAAGTATAGACTTGCAACTAGGGAAAAGGGTCGGGGGAAGAGTTGTGTGTTGAGGGCCGACTCGCAACCAGGACAAAATAATTCAGGCCAGTTGCGTGTCGACGGTGGACCTACAATTGGGTCAAAAGGATCTAGAACAAAGTTGTGTGTGATGTGTGGACTTGCAACCGCGACAACTACGAAACTACGAGCCAAGTTGTGAGTCAAGGGTCGACTTGCAAGTGAGATGAAACAACTATGGGCCTAGTTGCGAGTCGAGGGTGGACTTGCAACTGTGCTGAAAAACAAAAACACAGACTCCAATTGCGAGTCGAGGGTGGGCTTGCAACTGGGACAACTACCAGCCCAGTCACGAGTTGAGGGTTGACTTGCAACTGAGAAAACTACAAAACTAAGAGCCCAATTGTGAGTCAAGGGTCGACTTGCAACTGGGATAAAACTAACTACAGTCCCGGTTGCATGCCAAGTGTGGACCTGCAACTGGGATGAAAAATAAATCATAGCTCGAGTTGCGAGTCAAAAGTGGGCTTGCAACTGAGATGAAATAAATCCGGGCCCTATTTGCGAGTAGAGAGTGGACATGCAACTGGGATAACTACCACAAAACTATGATACGAGTTGTGAGTCCAGGGTGGTCTTGCAACTAGGACAACTACACAAAACCATGGACAATTGGGACAACAACAAAACTATGGGTCATGTTGTGAGTTGAGTGTGGACTTGGAACTGGGACAAGTACGAAACTACGAGCCCAGTTGCGGGTTAAGGGTGAACTTACAACTAGGATAAAACAAATTATGCGCATAGTTGCGAGTCAAGGCCCGACTTACAACTTGGACAAGTACACAAAACTATGATACCATTTGCGAGTCGAGTGTGAACTTGCAACTGACACAATAAAAAACTACGAGCCCAACTGCGAGTCGAGTGTAGACTTGCAACATGGATGAAAACAAAACACATACCCAGTTGCGAGTCAAAGGCGGACTTGTAATTGGGACAACTACGAGCCCATTTATGAGTTGAGGATGGACTTGTAACTAGGACAACTATGAAACTACGAGCTCAGTTGCGAGTCAAGGGTCAACTTGCAAATCGGATTAAACAAACTATTGGCCCAGTTGCGAGTCAAGGGTGGACTTGCAATTGGGACAACTACGAGCCCATTTATGAGTTGAGGATGGACTTGTAACTAGGACAACTATGAAACTACGAGCTCAGTTGCGAGTCAAGGGTCAACTTGCAAATTGGATTAAACAAACTATTGGCCCAGTTGCGAGTCAAGGGTGGACTTGCAACCGTGATGAAAAACAAAAACGCATGCTCCATTTACGAGTCAAGGATGGACTTATAACTAAGACAACTACAAAAATACGAGCCCAGTTACAAGTCAAGGGGTGACTTGCAATAGGGATTAAACAAACTACAAACCAAGTTGCGAGTCAAGGGTGGACCTGCAAAGGAGTTAAAAACAAAACGTAGGTCGAGTTGCAAGTCAAGGATGGGCTTGCAATCAAGATGAAGCAAACTACGGACCTAATTGCGTCTCGGGGTTGGACTTGCAATTGGAACAACTACACAAAACTATGATGCGAGTTGCGAGTCGAGGGTGGACTTGCAACACGGATAACAACAAAAATTTGTGCCAGTTGCAAGTCGAGGGCGAACTTGCAACTGGGACAACTACGAAACTATGAGGCTAGTTACAAGTCAAGAGTGAATTTGCAACCGGAATGAAACAAAAACAAACTACATACCTAGTTGCGAATCAAGTGCAGGCTTGCAACCGGGACAACTACACAAAACTACAATATTATTTTGCGAGTCAAGACTGGACCTACAACTAGGACAATAACAAATTATAAGCCCAATTGTGAGTCGAGCATGAACTTCCAAATAGGATGAAAAACAAAACGCATGCGCATTGAGAGTAAACTTGCAACAGGAACAATTACGAATCCATTTGCGAGTGGAGGATGGACTCTACAAATTCTCCACCATGTCACAAAATACGCACATTGAAAATGAAAAGAAAAGATTGATTCGCGCCTCCCAAACGACGACATTTATGGGTCATGTAAAAAGAAACGCGAGAACAGGCTGGCACAAAACAAAATGGAATAAGAGGAATGAGGACGCGTGACAAAAAAGAACGAGCTGACACAGTGTACATAATCGGTTTTGTGCGAACCTTAAACAAATCAAATGATTATAGACTTAAATGAGACACCACAAGATCTCATCTAAATGAGATTTAGCAAATCCGACAGAAAAAAGTATTTAGTTACGTTCTCCTCTACTATTGAGTCGAACCAAAATAAACAAAACAAGAAATAAAAAGACAGATGACTCTCCACAAAAAAGCTACAACCCATAAAATACAGCCAATACACAAAACATAAAACATCCACTTAAAAAAAGTCATATCAAGCCTCACTGCTTCACGGGGGATGAACAGAAAACACGACACAAAGACAACAAGCACGTCTCAGAAGCACGTATAGCTAACAGTATATGAGTTAGATGAGACATTGTTAACTCTTATGTATTCTAGTGAGGGTGCACGTGTTGGAAATTTTCCCTAGAGGCAATAATAATGGTTATTATTATATTTCCTTGTTCATGATAATCGTTTATTATCCATGCTATAATGTATTGATTGGAAACACAAATACATGTATGGGTATATAGACAACACTATGTCCCTAGTATGCCTCTAGTAGACTAGCTCGTTGATCAAAGATGGCCGAGGTTTCCTGACCATGGACATGAGATGTCATTTGATAACGGGATCACATCATTAGGAGAATGATGTGATGGACAAGACCCAAACTATGAACGTAGCATATGATCGTGTCAGTTTATTGCTATTGTTTTCTGCATGTCAAAGTATGTGTTCCTACGACCATGAGATCATGTAACTCACTGACACCGGAGGAGCACCTTGTGTGTATCAAACGTCGCAACGTAACTAGGTGATTATAAATATGCTCTACAGGTATCTCCGAAGGTGTCTATTGAGTTGACATGGATCAAGACTGGGATTTGTTACTCCGTGTGACGGAGAGGTATCTCAGGGCCCACTCGGTAATACAACATCACAATGAGCCTTGCAAGCAAAGTGACTAAAGTGTTAGCCACGGGATCTTGTATTACGGAACGAGTAAAGAGACTTGCCGGTAACGAGATTGAACTAGGTATAGAGATGCCGACGATCGAATCTCGGGCAAGTAACATACCGATAAACAAAGGGAACAGCGTATGGGATTAATTGAATCCTTGACATAGAGGTTCAACTGATAAAGATCTTCGTAGAATATGTAGGAACCAATATGGGCATCTAGGTCCCGCTATTGGTTATTGGCCATAGAGGTGTCTCGGCCATGTCTACATAGTTCTCGAACCCGCAGGGTCTGCACACTTAACGTTCGGTGACGTTTCGGTATTATTGAGTTATGTATGTTGGTGACCGAAGGTTGTTCAGAGTCACGGATGAGATCCCGGATGTCACGAGGAGATTCGGAATGGTTCGGAGGTGAAGATTGATATATAGGAAGCTGGTGTTTGAGTTCCAGAAAAGTTCCGTGACCTGCGAGTGGTGTGACGGAGTGCCGGAAGTGTTCCGGGGGGTCCACCGGGTGGGTCCACCTACTTCGGAGGGCCCATGGGCTGTGAGAGGGTGCGGACCAGCCCCTGGTGGGCTGGCCGCACCTCCCACCTCAAGGCCCATGCGGCTAGAGGCTAGGGTTGGGCCAAAAGGGTGGGCTAGCCACTAAACATGGTGGCCAAGCCACCCTAGCCGCCGCCCCACCTCCTTGGCCACCGGCCACCCTAGGGAACCCCACCACCTCCTCTCCTCCTATATATAGTGGGGGAGAGAGAGGGCAGCCAGCCTGAAAAGCCACGGGCTGCCTCTCTCTCCCTCTAGATCTGTTCTCCACTAGATCGTCTCGGCCGTGCTTGGCGAAGCCCTACCGTTACAGCTCCACCACCACTGCCACCACGCCATTGTGCTGGCGGAGAACTCATCTACCTCTCCTCCCTCGCTTGTTGGATCAAGGAGGCGGAGATCGTCATCGAGCTGCATGTGTGCTGAACGCGGAGGTGCCGTCCGTTCGGCGCTAGATCGTGATTGGATCGCGGGACGACTTGCGATTTGGATTGCGAAGACGTTCGACTACATCAACCGCGTTTCTTAACGCTTCCCGCTTAGCGATCTACAAGGGTATGTGGATCCGATCTCTCCTCTCGTAGATGCTCATCACCATGGATAGATCTTGTATGTGCGTAGGAAATTTTTTGTTTCCCATGCAACGTTCCCCAACAGTGGCATCATGAGCTAGGTCTATGCGTAGATGAGATCTCGAGTAGAACACAAAGGAGTTTGTGGGCGTTGATATTCAGATTGCTTCCCTCCTTAGTCTTTTCTTGATTCAGCGGTATTGTGGGATGAAGCGGCTCGGACCAACCTTACTCGTCCACGTACGAGAGACCAGTTCCATCGACTGACATGTAACTTTGTTGCATAAGATGGCTGGCGGGTGTCTGTCTCTCCCACTTTATTTGAATCGGATTCGACAAAGGCGGTCCTTGTAGAAGGTTAAATAGCAACTTGTATATCACCGTTGTGGTTTTGCATAGGTAAGAATCGTTCTTGCTAGATACCCATAGCAGCCACGTAAAACATGCAACAACAAATTAGAGGACGTCTAACTTGTTTTTGCAGGGTATGATGTGATATGATATGGCCAGAAACATGATGAGATATATGTGATGTATGAGATGATCATGTTTTGTATAGATTATCACGACTTGCATGTCGATGAGTACGGCAACCGGCAGGAGCCATAGGGTTGTCTTTAATTTAGTTTCGTGTTTTTGCTTTACTTTATCGCTATGAGTTAGCAATAGTTGTAGAAGCAATAGTTGGCGCGACAACCTCATGGCGACACGTTGATGGAGATCAAGATGATGGAGATCATGGTGTCATGCCGGTGACGATGGAGATCATGCCGATGCTTTGGAGATGGAGATCAAAAGCACAAGATCATGGCCATATCATGTCACTTATGATTTGCATGTGATGTTAATCCTTTTATGCACCTTGTTTTGCTTAGGACGACGGTAGCATTATAAGGTGATCCCTCACTAAAATTTCAAGATAAAATTGTGTTCTCCCCGAGTGTGCACCGTTGCGAAAGTTCGTCGTTTTGAGACACCACATGATGATCGGGTGTGATGGACTCTACGTTCGCATACAACGGGTGCAAGCCAGTGTTGCACATGCGGAACACTCGGGTTAAACTTGACAAGCCTCGGAACACAAGAGACCGAAAGGTCGAAATTGAGTCATATAGTAGATATGATCAACATGGAGATGTTCACCATTGAAACCACCTCATCTCACGTGATGATCGGACTTGGGTTGGTGAATTTGGATCATGTAGCACTCGGATGACCGGAGGGATGTCAATTTGAGTGGGAGTTTTTAAGTAATATGATTAACTAAACTCATTATCTTGAACAATAGTCTAAGTTGTCTTTGCAAATTTTATGTTGTAGATCAATGGCTCGCGCAGTAGTTCCCCTGAATTTCAATGCGTTCCTAGAGAAAGCTAAGCTGAAAGATGATGGAAGTAACTTTGTAGACTGGGCCCGTAATCTGAGGATTATACTCACGGCTTCCCCAAAGCCTTATGTCCTTGATGCACCACTTGGTGAGCCACCCGCTCCAGTGTCGTCTCCAGATGTTACGAACACCTGGCAGTCGCGTTCGGATGATTACTCAATAGTTCAGTGTGCTATGCTGTATGGCTTAGAGCCGGGACTTCAAAGGCGTTTTGAACGTCATGGAGCATATGAGATGTTCCAGGAGTTGAAGTTTATCTTTGAGAAGAATGCCCGGATCGAGAGGTATGAGACCTCCGATAAATTCTATGCTTGCAAAATGGAGGAGAACGGGTCTGTTAGTGAACACATACTCAGAATGTCTGGGTATTCCAACCGTCTGGCTGAGTTGGGAATTGCCCTCCCGCCGGAGGCGATCACTGACAGAGTTCTTCAATCACTGCCACCTAGCTACAAGAGCTTTGTGTTGAACTATAACATGCAAGGGATGAACAAGTCAGTCGCCGAGCTATGTTGCGATGCTGAAAGTCGCTGGGTCTGAAATCCAGAAGGAGCATCAAGTGTTGATGGTCAATAAAACCACTAGTTTCAAGAAAAATGGCAAGGGCAAGAAGGGTAACTCCAAGAAGAGTGGCAAAGCAGTTGCCCCTCCCGTGAAGAAACCCAAGGCTGGACCCAAGCCAGAAACTGAGTGCTTTCATTGCAAGGGTACTGGCCACTGGAAGCGGAACTGCCCCAAGTATCTGGCCGACAAGAAGGCAGCCAACACCAAACAAGGTATATATGATATACATGTTATTGATGTGTACCTTACCAACTCTCGTTGTAGTGCCTGGGTATTTGATACCGGTTCGGTTGCTCACATTTGCAACTCAAAACAGGAACTGCGGAATAGACGGAGGTTGGCAAAGGACGAAGTGACGATGTGCGTGGGAAATGGTTCCAAGGTTGATGTGATCGCGTCGGCATGCTCGCTCTTCGACTACCATCGGGATTAGTGATGAACCTGAATAATTGTTATTTGGTGCCTGCGTTAAGCATGAATATTATATCTGGATCTTGTTTATTGCGAGACGGTTACTCATTTAAATCGGAGAAAAATGGTTGTTCTATTTATATGAGTAATATCTTTTATGGTCATGCACCCAATGTGAGGGGTTTATTCTTATTGAATCTCGATAGTGATGATACACATGTTCATAACATTGATGCCAAAAGATGTAGAGTTGATAATGATAGCCCACTTTCTTGTGGCACTGCCGCTTAGGCCATATTGGTGTAAAACGCATGAAGAAACTCCATGCTGATGGACTTTTGGAGTCACTTGATTTTGAATCACTTGACACATGTGAACCATGCCTCATGGGCAAGACAACTAAGACCCTGTTCTCTGGAACAAATGGAACGGGCAAGTGACTTGTTGGAAATCATACATACTGATGTGTGCGGTCCGATGAGCATTGAGGCGCGCGGTGGATATCATTATTTTCTCACCTTCACCGATGACTTAAGTAGATATGGGTATATTTACTTAATGAAACATAAGTCTGAAACGTTTGAAAAGTTCAAGCAATTTCAGAGTGAAGTTGAGAATCATCGTAACAAGAAGATTAAATTCCTATGATCTGATCGAGGAGGAGAATATCTGAGTTATGAGTTTGGTAATCACTTAAGACAATGTGGAATTGTTTCACAGTTGACGCCATCTAGAACACCACAGCGTAATGGTGTGTCCGAACGTCGTAATCGAACCTTATTGGATATGGTGCGGTCTATGATGTCTCTTGCCGATTTGCCACTATCATTTTGGGGTTATGCGTTAGAGACAACTGCATTCACTTTAAATAGGGCACCATCTAAATCCGTTGAGACGACACCATATGAACTGTGGTTTGGCAAGAAACCAAAGTTGTCGTTTCTTAAAGTTTTGGGATGCGATGCTTATGTCAAAAAGCTTCAGCCTGAAAAGCTGGAACCCAAAGCGGAGAAATGCATCGTCATAGGATACCCAAAGAAGACGGTTGGGTACAACTTCTATCTCAGATCCAAAGGCAAAGTGTTTGTCGCTAAGAACGGGTCATTTCTCGAGAAAGAGTTTCTCTCGAAAGAATTGAGTGGGAGGAAGATAGAACTTGATGAGGTTGTTGAACCTTCAATTCAACCAGAAGTAGCGCAGTGCAGAAAGATGTTTCTGTGGAGCCTACATCAGTTAGAGAGGAAGCTAATGATAGTGATCATGAAGCTTCAGATCAAGTTGCTATCGAACATCGTAGGTCGACAAGGGCACGTACTGCTCCTGAGTGGTACGGTAACCCTGTCTTGGAGGTCATCTTGTTGGACAACGATGAACCTACGAGCTATGGAGAAGCGATGATGGGCCCGGATTCCAACAAATGGTTAGAGGCCATGAAATCCGAGATAGGATCCATGTATGAAAACAAAGTATGGACTTTGGAAGTGTTACCTGAAGGGCGAAAGGCCATTCAGAACAAATGGATCTTTACGAAGAAGACGGACTCGGACGGTAATGTCACCGTCTATAAAGCTCGACTTGTGGCAAATGGTTTTTCACAAGTTCAAGGAGTTGACTACGATGAGACTTTCTCTCCCGTAGCGATGCTTAAGTCCGTTAGAATTATGTTAGCAATAGCTGCATTTTTCGATTATGAAATTTGGCAGATGGATGTCAAAACAACATTCCTTAACGGTTTCCTTAAGGAAGAGTTGTATATGATGCAACTAGAAGGTTTTGTCGATCCAGAGAATGCTAACAAAGTTTGCAAGCTCCAGCGATCCATTTATGGACTGGTGCAGGCATCTCAAAGTTGGAATAAGCGCTTTAATGAGGTGATCAAAGCGTTTGGGTTTATACAAGTTTACAGAGAAGCTTGTATTTACAAGAAAGTGAGTGGGAGCTCTATAGCGTTTCTAATATTATATGTGGATGACATATTGCTGATTAGAAACAATATAAAATTCTTGGAAAGCGTGAAGAAATATTTGAATAAGAGTTTTTCAATGAAGGACCTAGGAGAAGCTGCTTTCATATTAGGCATCAAGATCTATAGAGATAGATCAAGACGCTTAATAGGACTTTCACAGAGCACATACCTTGATAAAGTTTTGAAGAAGTTCAAAATGGATCAGTCCAAGAAAGGGTTCTTGCCTGTGTTACAAGGTGTAAAGTTGAGTAAGACTCAATGCCCAGTGACTGCAGAGGATAGAGAAAAGATGAGTGTCATCCCCTATGCTTCTGCGATAGGCTCTATCATGTATGCAATGCTGTGCACAAGACCAGATGTCAGCCTTGCCATAAGTATGGCCGGAAGGTTTCAAAGTAATCCAGGAGTGGATCACTGGACGACGGTCAAGAATATCCTAAAGTACCTGAAAAGGACTAAGGAGATGTTTCTCGTTTATGGAGGTGATCAAGAGCTCGTCGTAAAGGTTTACGTCGATGCAAGCTTTGACACTGATCCGGATGACTCTATGTCTCAAACCGGATATGTATAGATTCTTAATGGAGGAGCGGTAAGCTGGTGCAGTTCCAAGAAAAGCGTGGTAGTTGATTCTACATGCGAAGCGGAGTACATAGCTGCCTCGGAGGCAGCAAAGGAAGGTGTCTGGATGAAGGAGTTCATGACAGATCTTGGAGTAGTGCCCAGTGCACTGGACCCAATGACTCTGTTCTGTGACAACACTTGTGCCATTGCTCTGGCCAAGGAACCAAGGTTTCACAAGAGGACCAGACACATAAAGCGACGCTTCAATTCCTTCCGCGATTACATCAAGGAGGAGGACATAAATATTTGCAAAGTGCACACGGATCTGAATGTCGCAGACCCGTTGACTAAACCTCTTCCACCGGCTAAACATGATCAACACCAGAACTGTATAGGTGTTAGATTCATCACAATGTAAATCACATAGCGATGTGAACTAGATTATTGACTCTAGTGCAAGTGGGAGACTGTTGGAAATATGTCCTAAAGGCAATAATAAATGGTTATTATTATATTTCCTTGTTCATGATAATCGTTTATTATCCATGCTATAATTGTATTGATTGGAAACACAAATACATGTGTGGGTATATAGACAACACTGTGTCCCTAGTATGCCTCTAGTAGACTCGCTCGTTGATCAAAGATGGTCGAGGTTTCCTGACCATGGACATGAGATGTCATTTGATGACGGGATCACATCATTAGGAGAATGATGTGATGGACAAGACCCAAACTATGAACGTAGCATATGATCATGTCAGTTTATTGCTATTGTTTTCTGCATGTCAAAGTATGTGTTCCTACAACCATGAGACCATGTAACTCACTGACACCGGAGGAGCACCTTGTGTGTATCAAATGTCGCAACGTAACTGGGTGGCTATAAAGATGCTCTACAGGTATCTCCGAAGGTGTCTATTGAGTTGACCTGGATCAAGACTGGGATTTGTTACTCCGTGTGACGGAGAGGTATCTCAGGGCCCACTCGGTAATACAACATCACAATGAGCCTTGCAAGCAAAGTGACTAAAGTGTTAGCCACGGGATCTTGTATTACGGAACGAGTAAAGAGACTTGCCGGTAACGAGATTGAACTAGGTATAAAGATACCGACGATCGAATCTTGGGCAAGTAACATACCGATAAACAAAGGGAACATCGTACGGGATTAATTGAATCCTTGACATAGAGGTTCAACCGACAAAGATCTTCGTAGAATATGTAGGAACCAATATGGGCATCCAGGTCCCGCTATTGGTTATTGGCCGTAGAGGTGTCTCGGTCATGTCTACATAGTTCTCGAACCCGCAGGGTCTGCACACTTAATGTTCGGTGACGTTTCGATATTATTGAGTTATGTATGTTGGTGACCGAAGGTTGTTCGGAGTCCCGGATGAGATCCCGGACGTCACGAGGAGTTCCGGAATGGTCCGGAGGTGAAGATTGATATATAGGAAGCTGGTGTTTGTGTTGGAAATATGCCCTAGAGGCAATAATAAATTGGTTATTATCATATTTCCTTGTTCATGATAATCGTTTATTATCCATGCTATAATTGTCTTGATTGGAAACTCAAATACATGTGTGGGTACATAGACAACACTGTGTCCCTAGTATGCCTCTAGTTAACTAGCTCGTTGATCAAAAGATGGTGAAGGTTTCCTAGCCATGGACATGAGATGTCATTTGATAACGGGATCACATCATTAGGAGAATGATGTGATGGACAAGACCCAAACTGTAAACGTAGCATATGATCGTGTCAGTTTATTGCTATTGTTTTCTGCATGTCAAGTATCTGTTCCTATGACCATGAGATCATGCAACTCCCTGACATCGGAGGAGTACCTTGTGTGTATCAAACGTCGCAACGTAACTGGGTGACTATAAAGGTGCTCTACAGGTATCTCCGAGGATGTCTGTTGGGTTGGCATGGATCAAGACTGGGATTTGTTACTCCGTGTGACGGAGAGGTATCTCAGGGCCCACTCGGTAATACAACATCACAATGAGCCTTGCAAGCAATGTGACTAAAGTGTTAGCCACGAGATCTTGTATTACGGAACGAGTAAAGAGACTTGCCGGTAACGAGATTGAACTAGGTATAGAGATACCAACGATCGAATCTCGGGCAAGTAACATACCGAAGAACAAAGGGAACAACATACGGGATTAACTGAATCCTTGACATATATATAGGTTCGACCGATAAAGATCTTCGTAGAATATGTAGGAGTCAATATGGGCATCCAGGTCCCGCTATTGGTTATTGACCGTAGAGGTGTCTCGGTCATGTCTACATAGTTCTCGAACCCGCAGGGTCTACACACTTAACGTTTGGTGACGATATAAGTATAGTTGAGTTGTTATGTTGGTGACCGAAAGTTGTTCGGAGTCCCGGATGAGATCCCGGACATGACGAGGAGCTCTGGAATAGTCCGGAGGTAAAGATTGATATATGGGATAATAGTGTTTGGTCTCCGGAAGGGTTCCGGAATTCACCGGAAGGGGTTCCGGATGTTTCCCGAAATGTTCGGGTACGAGAACACTTTATTTGGGCCAAGGGGTAAAGCCCACGAGGCTTTAGGAAGGTGCAAAAGGAAGTTTTGCGGAGGCCAGGGGCCAGACGCCAGGGACCCTGGCGTCTGGGGCCAGACGCCGAGGACCCTGGCGTCTGGTCCTGGAGTCCGAGCAGGACTCTTGCCTTGCGGGCCAAACCGACTTTGAGGAGGCTCTTTCTCGAAGTTTCGACCCCAGGGCTCAACATATAAATAGAGGGGCAGGGCTAGCACCCGGAACACATCAAGATTTCCCCAAGCCGTGTGCGGCAACCCTAACCCTCTAGTTCCTACGTCATAATCTCCGTAGCGCTTGGCGAAGCCCTACAGAGATTGTTCCTCACCACCATCACCACGCCGTCGTGCTGCCGGAACTCATCTACTACTTCACCATCGCTCGCTGGATCGAGGAGGTGAAGGCGTCATCAAGCCGTACGTGTGTTGAACGCGGAGGTGCCGTCCGTTCGGCACTAGTTCGTGATCGGTTCGAGGGACGACTTGCGATTTGGATCGCGGAGACGTTCGACTACATCAACCGCGTTTCTTAACGCTTCCGCTTAGCGATCTACAAGGGTATGTAGATTCACTCTCCCTCTCGTAGATGCTCATCACCATGGATAGATCTTGTGTGTGCGTAGGAAAATTTTGTTTCCCATGCAACGTTCCCCAACAGTGGTATCATGAGCTAGGTCTATGCGTAGATGAGATCTCGAGTAGAACACAAACGAGTTGTGGGCGTGGGTGTATACATATTGCTTGCCGTTACTAGTTGATACATGATTCGGCGGTATTGTGAGATGAAGCGGCCCGGACCGACATTACGCGTACGCTTACGCGAGACAGGTTCCTTCAACTGACATGTTACTTCGTTGCATAAAGATGGCTAGCGGGTGTCTGTCTCTCTCACTTTAGTTGAATCAATTTCAATGAAGAGGGTTCTTTTAGAAGATCAAAAAGCAATCACTACACCACGTTGTGGTTTTGCATAGGTAAGAACGGTTCTTGCAAACCCGTAGCAGCCACGTAAAATTTGCAACAACAATTAGAGGACGTCTAACTTGTTTTTGCAGGGTATGTTGTGATGTGATATGGCCAATTACATGATGAGATATATGTGATGTATGAGATGATCATGTGTTGTATAGAATATCACGACTTGCATGTCGATGAGTACGGCAACTGGCAGGAGCCATAGAGTTGTCTTTAATTATTGTATGACCTGCGTGTCAATCATTAAGCGCTATGTAATGCTTTACTTTATCGCTAAACGTTAGCAATAGTCGTGGAAGCAACAGTCGGCGCGACAACCTCATGGCGACACGTTGATGGAGATCAAGGTGATGGAGATCATGGTGTCATGCCGGTGACGATGGAGATCATGCCGGTGCTTTGGAGATGGAGATCAAAAGCACGAGTTCATGGCCATATCATGTCACTTATGATTTGCATGTGATGTTAATCCTTTTATGCATCTTATTTTGCTTAGGACGATGGTAGCATTATAAGGTGATCCCTCACTTAAATTTCAAGATAAATTGTGTTCTCCCCGAGTGTGCACCGTTGCGAAAGTTCGTCGTTTCGAGACACGCCGTGATGATCGGGTGTGATAGACTCTACGTTCACATACAACGGGTGTAAGCCATGTTGCACGTGCGGAACACTCGGGTTAAACTTGACGAGCCTAGCATGTACAGACATGGCCTCGGAACACAAGAGACCGAAAGGTCGAACATGAGTCATATAGTAGATATGATCAACATGAAGATGTTCACCATTGAAACCACCTCAACTCACGTGATGATCGGACTTGAGTTGGTGGATTTGGATCATGTTACACTCGAATGACCGGAGGGATGTCAATTTGAGTGGGAGTTTTTAAGTAATATGATTAACTAAACTCATTATCATGAACATAGTCAAAATGTCTTTGCAAATTATGTTGTAGATTACTAGCTCGCACTGTAGCTCCCTTGAATTTTTATATGTTCCTAAAGAAATAGATTTGAAAGATGATGGTAGCAATAATGCGGACTGGGTCCGTGATCTGAGGATTGTCCTCAATGCTGCACAGAAGGCTTATGTCCTTAATGCACCGCTCGGTGCGCCACCCCCTCAAGCGTCGTCTGTAGATGTTGTGAACATCTGACAGACACGTTCTGATAACTACTTGATAGTTCAGTGCGTCATGCATTACGGCTTAGAATTGAGGCTCCAAAACGTTTTGAACGTCACGGAACATATGAGATGTTCTAAGAGCTGAAATTGGGATCTCAGGCTCGTGCCCGTGTTGAGAGGTATGAGACCTCCAACAAGATTCTTTGCCTGCAAGATGATGGAGAATAGCTCAATCGTTGAGCATGTGCTCAGATTGTCTAGGTACTACAATTGCTTGAATCGAGTGGAAGTTGATCTTCCAGATAAGATAGTGATTGGTATAGTTCTCCAAGTCACTGTCACTAAGCTACTAGAGCTTCGTGATGAACTATAAAAGGCCAGAGATGGAAATAATGATCCCTGAGCTATTCGCGATGTTTGACCCCGCGAAGGTAGAAATCAAGAAGGAGCATCAAGTGTTGATGGTTAGTAAAACCACTAGTTTCAAGAAGGGCAAGGGCAAGGAGGGATACTTCATGGATGGCAAGCCAGTTGCTGCTCCAGTAAAGAAACCCAAGGTTGAACCCAAACCCGAGACTGAGTGCTTCTATTATGAGGAGAACGGTTGCTGAAGTGGAACAACCCTAGATGCTTGGTAGATAAGAAGGTTGGCAACGTCGACAGAAGTATATTTGATATACGTGTTATTGATGTGTACCTTACTAGTACTCCTAGTAGCACCTGGGTATTAGATACCGGTTCGGTTGCTAAGTGTTGGTAACTCGAAATAAAAGCTACGGAATAAACGGAGGCTAAGGGTGAGGTGACGATGAGTGTTGGAAGTGTTTCCAAGGTTGATGTGATCACCATCGCGCGCTCTCTCTACCTTTGGGATTAGTGATGAACCTAAATAAATGTTATTTGGTGTTTGCGTTAAGCATGAATGTGATTAGATCAAGTTTATTGCAATACGGTTATTCATTGCAGTTAGAGAATAATGGTTATTCTATTTACATGAATAATATCTTCAATGGTCATGCACCCAATAAGAGTGGTTTATTGAATCTTGATCGTAGTGATACACATGTTCATAATATTGATGCCAAAAGATACAAAGTTAATAATGATAGTACCACATACTTGTGGCACTGCCGCTAAATGTCATATTGGTGTAAAACGCATGAAGAAACTCCATGTTGATGGATCTTTGGACTCATTCGATTTCGAATCGGTTGAGACATGCGGACCATGCCTCATGGGCAAGATGACTAAAACCCCGTTTTCCGGTATGATGGAGCGGGCAATTGACTTATTGGAAATGATACATGTTGATGTATGCGGTCCAGTGAGTTTTGTAGTGGGCGGTGGATATCGTTATTTTCTTACCTTCACTGATGATTTGAGTAGATATAGTGTATATTTACTTAATGAAACACAAGTCTGAATCGTTTGAAAAGTTCAGAGTGAAGTTTGAGATCATCGTGACAAGAAGATAAAATGTCTACGATATGATCGTGGAGGTGAATATCTGAGTTACGAGTTTGGTATACAACTTAAGACAATGTGGAAGTTGTTTCACAACTCACGCCACCTGGAACACCATAGTGTGATGGTGTGTCCGAACGTCGTGGTCATGCTCTATTGGATATGGTGCGAACTATGATGTCTCTTATCGATTTACCACTATCGTTTTAGGGTTATGCATTAGAGACAACCACATTCACTTTAAAAGGGGCACCATCTAAATCCGTTGAGATGACACCGTATGAATTTTGGTTTGGCGGAAACCTAAGCTGTCATTTCTTAATGTTTGGGGCTGCGACGCTTATGTGAAAAAGGGTTTTCACCTAATGAGCTCGAACCCAAAGCGAACAAATGCATCTTCATAGAATACCCTAACGTAACAGTTGGGTAAACCTTCTATCTTAGATCCAAGTACAAAGTGTTTGTTGCTAAAATGGGTCTTTTCTCGAGAAAGAGTTCCTTTCGAAAGATTGAGTGGGAGGAAGATAGTACTTGATGAGGTTGTTGAACCTTTACTTCAACCAGAGAGTAGCGCAGCGCAGAAAGTTGTTTCTGTGGAGCCTACGTTAGTTGAAAAGGAAGTTAATGATGATGATCATGAAACTTCGGATCAAGTTACTATCGAACATCGTGGGTCGACAAGGACGCGTACTGCTCCTGAGTGGTACGGCAACCCTGTCTTAGAGGTCATGTTGTTGGACAACACCGAACCTACGAGCTATGGAGAAGCGATGATGGGCCCGGATTCCGAGAAATGGTTAAGACCATGAAATCCGAGATGGGATCCATGTAAGAAAACAAAGTATGGGCTTTGGAAGTATTACCTGAAGGGCGAAAGGCCATTCAGAACAAATGGATCTTTAAAAGGAAGACGGACGCGGACGGTAATGTCACCGTCTATAAAGCTCGACTTGTGGCAAAGGGTTTTTCACAAGTTCAAGGAGTTGACTACGATGAGACTTTCTCACCCGTAGCGATGCTAAAGTCTGTTGGAATCATGTTAGCAGTTGCTGCATTTTTCAATTATGAAATCTGGCAGATGGATGTCAAAACATCGTTTCCTTAACGGTATCCGTAAGGAAAGGTTGTATGTGATACAACCGGAAGGTTTTGTCAGTCCCAAGGATGCTAAAATATATGCAAACTCCAGCGATCCTTCTATGGACTGGAGCAAGCATCTCGGAGTTGGAATATACGCTTTGATGAGGTGATCAAAGTTTTTGAGTCTATACAAAGTTTATGAGAAACTTGTATTTACAATAAAGTGAGTGGGAGCACTATAGAATTTCTGATAAGTATATGTGGTTGACATATTGTTGATCGGAAATGATGTAGAATTTCTAGAAAGCATAAAGGGTCGTTTGAAAAGAGTTTTTCAAAGGAAGACCTAGAATGAAGCTACTTAAATATTGGGCATCAAGATCTATAGAGATAGATCAAGACGTCTGATAAGACTTTCAATGAGTACATACCTTGACAAGATTTTGAAAGAGTTCAAAATGGATCAGTCGAAGAAAGAGTTCTTGCCTGATTTGTAAGGTGTGGAGTTGAGTGAGACTCAAAGCTCGACCACGGCAGAAGAAAGAGAAAGGACGAAGGTCGTCCCCTATGCCTTATCCATAGGCTCTGTATAGTATGCCATGCTGTGTACCGCACCTGATGTGTGCCTTGCCATGATTCTGTCAAGGGGTACAAGAGTGATCCAGGAGTGGATCATTGGACAGCGGTCAAGATTATCCTTAGTAACTAGAGGACTAAGGAAATATTCCTCGATTATGGAGGTGATATAGAGTTCGTCGTAAAGGGTTACGTCGATGCAAGCTTTGACACCTACCCGGACGACTCTGAATAGTAGTCAGGATACATATAGTGGAGCAACCATTTGGAATAGCTCCAAGTGGAGTGTGGTAGAAGTGTCTACAGTATGACATAGAGATTTGCAAAGTACACACGGATCTGAATGTCGCAGACCCGTTGACTAAAGACCTCTCTCACATGCAAAGCATGATCTGATCGAACCCCAGAACTCATTGGGTGTTAGATTCATAACAATGTAAATCACATGGTGATGTGAACTAGATTATTGACTCTAGTGCAAGTGGGAGACTGTTGGAAATATGCCCTAGAGGCAATAATAAATTGGTTATTATCATATTTCCTTGTTCATGATAATCGTTTATTATCCATGCTATAATTGTATTGATTGGAAACTCAAATACATGTGTGGGTACATAGACAACACTGTGTCCCTAGTATGCCTCTAGTTAACTAGCTCGTTGATCAAAAGATGGTGAAGGTTTCCTAGCCATGGACATGAGATGTCATTTGATAACGGGATCACATCATTAGGAGAATGATGTGATGGACAAGACCCAAACTGTAAACGTAGCATATGATCGTGTCAGTTTATTGCTATTGTTTTCTGCATGTCAAGTATCTGTTCCTATGACCATGAGATCATGCAACTCCCTGACATCGGAGGAGTACCTTGTGTGTATCAAACGTCGCAACGTAACTGGGTGACTATAAAGGTGCTCTACAGGTATCTCCGAGGATGTCTGTTGGGTTGGCATGGATCAAGACTGGGATTTGTTACTCCGTGTGACGGAGAGGTATCTCAGGGCCCACTCAGTAATACAACATCACAATGAGCCTTGCAAGCAATGTGACTAAAGTGTTAGCCACGAGATCTTGTATTACGGAACGAGTAAAGAGACTTGCCGGTAACGAGATTGAACTAGGTATAGAGATACCAACGATCGAATCTCGGGCAAGTAACATACCGAAGAACAAAGGGAACAGCATACGGGATTAACTGAATCCTTGACATATATAGAGGTTCGACCGATAAAGATCTTCGTAGAATATGTAGGAGTCAATATGGGCATCCAGGTCCCGCTATTGGTTATTGACCGTAGAGGTGTCTCGGTCATGTCTACATAGTTCTCGAACCCGCAGGGTCTACACACTTAACGTTTGGTGACGATATAAGTATAGTTGAGTTGTTATGTTGGTGACCGAAAGTTGTTCGGAGTCCCGGATGAGATCCCGGACATGACGAGGAGCTCTGGAATAGTCCGGAGGTAAAGATTGATATATGGGATAATAGTGTTTGGTCTCCGGAAGGGTTCCGGAATTCACCGGAAGGGGTTCCGGATGTTTCCCGAAAAGTTCGGGTACGAGAACACTTTATTTGGGCCAAGGGGTAAAGCCCACGAGGCTTTAGGAAGGTGCAAAAGGAAGTTTTGCGGAGGCCAGGGGCCAGACGCCAGGGACCCTGGCGTCTGGGGCCAGACGCCGAGGACCCTGGCGTCTGGTCCTAGAGTCCGAGCAGGACTCTTGCCTTGCGGGCCAAACCGACTTTGAGGAGGCTCTTTCTCCAAGTTTCGACCCCAGGGCTCAACATATAAATAGAGGGGCAGGGCTAGCACCCGGAACACATCAAGATTTCCCCAAGCCGTGTGCGGCAACCCTAACCCTCTAGTTCCTACGTCATAATCTCCGTAGCGCTTGGCGAAGCCCTACAGAGATTGTTCCTCACCACCATCACCACGCCGTCGTGCTGCCGGAACTCATCTACTACTTCACCATCGCTCGCTGGATCGAGGAGGTGAAGGCGTCATCAAGCCGTACGTGTGTTGAACGCGGAGGTGCCGTCCGTTCGGCACTAGTTCGTGATCGGTTCGAGGGACGACTTGCGATTTGGATCGCGGAGACGTTCGACTACATCAACTGCGTTTCTTAACGCTTCCGCTTAGCGATCTACAAGGGTATGTAGATTCACTCTCCCTCTCGTAGATGCTCATCACCATGGATAGATCTTGTGTGTGCGTAGGAAAATTTTGTTTCCCATGCAACGTTCCCCAACAGTTTGAGTTCCAGAAAAGTTCCGTGACCTGCGAGTGGTGTGACAGAGTGCCGGAAGTGTTCCGGGGGGTCCACCGGGTGGGTCCACCTACTCCGGAGGGCCCCATGGGCTGTGAGAGGGTGCGGACCAGCCCCTGGTGGGCTTGCCGCACCTCCCACCTCAAGGCCCATGCGGCTAGAGGCTAGGGTTGGGCCAAAAGGGTGGGCTAGCCACCAAACTTGGTGGCCAAGCCACCCTAGCCGCCGCCCCACCTCCTTGGCCGCCGGCCACCCTAGGGTTGGGAACCCTAGGGTGCGCCACCTCCTCCTCTCCTCCTATATATAGTGGGGGAGAGAGAGGGCAGCCAACCTGAAAAGCCACGGGCTGCCTATGTCCCCCTCTAGATCTGTTCTCCACTAGATCGTCTCGGCCGTGCTTGACGAAGCCCTACCGGGACAGCTCCACCACCACCGCCACCACGCCGTTGTGCTGGAGGAGAACTCATCTACCTCTCCGCCCTCGCTTGCTGGATCAAGGAGGCGGAGATCGTCATCGAGCTGCATGTGTGCTGAACGCGGAGGTGCCGTCCGTTCGGCGCTAGATCGTGATTGGATCGCAGGACGGCTTGCGATTTGGATCGCGAAGACATTCGACTACATCAACCGCGTTTCTTAACGCTTCCCGCTTAGCGATCTACAAGGGTATGTGGTTCCGATCTCTCCTCTCGTAGATGCTCATCACCATGGATAGATCTTGTATGTGCGTAGGAAATTTTTTGTTTCCCATGCAACGTTCCCCAACAGCACGTGCAACACACGTCTTGATTAATACTACAATCATATGTGAAAATCCAGTTTTGTATGTTACGTGCACCACCAGTTAATTATTTCAAATAGACATTAAGATTTACAAATCGATTTAACAGAAAATCAAACATTAACCTGATCTAACACACTGTTCCCTCCAATTCTTCAAGTTCCTCATCTGGTTAATCTTGCAAGGTTTTTTTGTGCAATAGTATAGATGATAAGTGATTCATATAAAACAATGAAATGCAAGATTGTAATAAATTCTAAATATTACCTTGTTGAAAATAGCAGAAGCTCCAAGAGGAGCTGACAAAGCATCCTAAATTCGCTCCATATTTTCAGTCAGTTTGTTAATTCCACCAATATTTTTTTCAATGCACCAATATTCCAATAATATGCATGTTTTTCAACAAAGGGTGGATTTCATTTTTTTGTCTTATAATAGAGCATCAAGAGGATACAAGCATAAAATAAAGTAAGTTGTGCTTCTGAGAAAAGGTCCATCTACAGTGAGATGGCTCATACATCCATAAGAATACATGGAGTCGGTTTCGATCAACTCTCTGTTCCATCCAAAAATCCCAAGTCCACATTGTCATCCTAAAAGCAGCGAGGATATCATATATATCAAGATGTATCGCGAGTATATCAAACTTACTTGCAAGATATCTTGTTTTAGCTTGGTATGCCCAAAATCATCATTAACTTTCATAAATCAGAAAAGGCGGGTGGATTTCCTCACATGAACAATAAAGAATTGAAACAACACTCAGATGATAATTTTAGTATCCCTGGTAACTTCCAAACAGTAAATTAAGAACTGTGACACCTAATGACCAAAGTATTTGTAAGAAACATCCATGATTATTTCATCATACAGTAAAATAGTAGTGGAGACAACACCTAATGAGTAATGGCCAACGGTCTTTTCAGAACATCTTGCAGCGGAACGAATCATCAACCACTAACCAAGGGTCTGAAGCCGCTCGCTAATTTTGTTCTAACTGTTCTGCAGCACGATTCAGTTCAAGCATTAGTTATGTTCAAATCCACCGAAGTCCCAAGGGAAATTCAAAACATTTGAGTGCATATTGTAGAACAAAAATGCAGTTTCGGCGGTGAAACTACCTTTGCAGGTTTGACGGGTCTTTGTGCGGGGCGTGGATAACTTACTTCATAGTGCATCACTATACACCAACGAGCAATTGAAGAAAAATTAAGGTGCAATAAACACATGAAAAATTCACAAAACAGCTGTACGCAGCGAAGGATATGGTATCATCATGTTTCAAGATTGGTTACGGGATCCATTGCAAAAAAAAAAAAGATTGGTTATGGATTCGCTGTTGACGAAGGACCCAAACATCCACCGGCTGTACGCAGCGCTGTTGACGTGCACTGGCAAGATGGAATCATGGAATACATGAAGATGTCCAAACAACCAGCTTCTCACCACCAGGTTGTGTGCGCACATGGTGTCATGGTTGCCAATACCATATAGAAATAGTTCAATGTGGTCGTACAAACATACTAAAAACCTTGAGAAGTTGTAGTTGTGTTGCTGTACAATAAAAATCCTCCAATAATTCTGCAATAATAAGAATTACTCAAGTGTCTACTGCCTATATGTATTTCTATATGGTATGGATAATAATTGGATACGTACTTCTGTAGTGCTGTACAAATAACGGGGCTGCCGCATGCCTCCAGTCTCGAGACTCCACTGAATCGAAGTAGCGTGAATGACAGGAGGAGCTTCCGGGTCTGGACAAATTCAGATTTGTACCGCAAATCTTGTCAAATTCGATGTAAATTTATCTAAATCAGAGATTAGAGCAAGTGAGCAACCATGGGTGATTAGGGGATCAGGGGATGAGGTACGTCTCTCGGAAGAAAGGAACGGGCTCAGCAGCAGCGGGCCTGAGCGGACTGGGCGGCTCCACCAGTCCGGCTAACAGGGCGGCTCGGACAGCAGCCGGCCGGGCGGGCAGAGGTAGGCCACGTCACCGGAGCGCCCAAGCGGACTGGGCAGCTCTAACAGTCCGGCTAATAGGGGCGGCTGAGCGCGCTGCTGCGCGGTGGTGCTCGCCTCCACGGACAGCAGCCGACCGGGCGCTCAGAGGCAGGCCACGGCACCGGCGGCCTCCTCGCTAGGTCGCCGCCGCCAGTGAGGAGAGCTCGCATTTGCCGTCGATCTATCGCCTCCGTTGGCCAGGAATCCGTCCGTGAGGACTGAGGAGGAAGGGAAGGCAGGAGCGTCGGCTAGCCAGCTACCATTCTCCCCCGAGCCCGCACGGAGACGACGCGGGGTCGCGAGTTGGAGAGCCCTTTCCCCCTTTGGTTTAGTACGATTTTTGCGCTGACGGAGCGTTGTATGCGGAAGCAGCGTGGAATATTCCTCCGCGGGAGGAGTGCGTTCAGTCGTGGTAAATTGCTAATTGCACATTTGACAGGGAATTAAATTAATCCTAACCATTAGTGGGGCTAATCTAGCGGTGCTAATTAAGCTGTGTACATCTGTTGGGTGGCTTTAAAAAAGAATTAGTTTGCTTGTTTAATACTTCCTCTGTCCGAAAATACTTGTCATAAGAATGGATGTATCTAGATGTATTTTAGTTCTAGATACATCCATTTTTATTAATTTGTGCGACAATTAATTTCGGACGGAGGGAGTAGTAGTATACTCCCTCCGTTCCTAAATGTAAGTCTTTTTAGAGATTCCAATAAAAAACTACATATTTTCTCTAAAATATGTAGTTTTTTATTGGAATCTCTAAAAAGACTTACATTTAGGAACGGAGGGAGTAGATGAGAATTAGGAAAACCAATCTGAAACAGGACCCCTAGATCGCGCCGTAAAAGTGGCCCAACAAAACACGTATGCGAAAGCAGGTTGACAAGTAGACACCAGGCGCACGACGCGACAATGGGCACGGCGACAAAATAATCCGCGATCAAGATTTGCAGGACATTTGAACTGAAGAGATGGCGGTTTTATTTTTTCATGAATTGAAAACAAATAAACAAAGAAAAAAGAAAAAGGAAAAAATTGAAATGGATAAAATATAAAATGTAAATGAAAGACAAAAACATGAAACTAAAATTGTTCATAATTTAAAACAAACAATACAGAAAAAAAGAAAAAGAAGAAAAATAGAATGCAGCAACCCATATAGACTACAACCCGTAAGATGAACCTATACGAGCCGGGTGCATCTACCTAAAGTAGCATACGAAACAGGACAACCGGACAACGCACAAAAAAACAAAGCGCCACGTGGGCACACATTTTAAAAGAACACGAATCTTAACGTTTTTCATCAAACGGCTTAGGAGTTAGATGTGAAGTAAGTATTTCACATTTGGGACAAGAAAAAATAGAATAGGCAGGCCTAGTTGCATGATAAGGATGCACTTCCAACATAATTTAAAAAATGTGTCGGCCAATTTGCATGCCGATGGTGTACTCGCAACCGCAACAACAAAAATAAAATAAAAGAGACGGGCTCTAGTTTGTATGTCGGTGGTCAACTTGCAACTAGACAAACATAAAAGAGGCGATCCCGGTTACATGTGTAGAGTACACTTGCGGTAGAGAGCAAAATGGTTTGGACCTAGATGCATGTCAGTGATTGACTTGCAACCGGAACAAGAAAAAAAAAGAGACGGGCTTCTCACATATTAGGGCTAGACTTGCAAACAAAAAAAAAACAAGAAATGGGCCGTTGCTCGTCATTGTACTATTTAGAAACATGGTTGGGTCGCCTTTACTCCAAAAACAAAGAGGAATGGGATAGGGACAGATCAAAGAACAGAACCAGTGGTCAGCTCATCTCTCCGACTTATACAAACAACTCTTTTCTTCAACTATAACACAGAAAGAAAAAACAGGCCATGAAAAAGACCCCAAAATGAACAACGGACGAGCGACACCGGACACATGGAACAAAACAACCCCAATCAAAGAATTGCACGAAATTTATAACGACTAATCAAATGGACCAAAATTTAGATGAGACATCACACTCATCTATATGAGTTTTAGCAATTTCGATACATGATTTACTGTTCCATGGACACGTTGCATAGATGAACACAAATCAAAACTATGACAAACAAACATGTGTGAACAATCATACGATATATACACGCACTTTTTTTTTTTGCATGCACACAACATATGCTATATACACATATCATAACATTGCAAGACGCAAGGGAAAAACACAATTGAAAAAAGAAAAACAAAGGACCTCACAAACTGCAACGTGCAGCGAGACAGTTTAACAATAGACAAAAATAATCCTCAAAAAAAAAAAAACAATAGACAAAAATAGAACAAAAATAGAAAGGCAAAGCCAGCCCACGCTGCCACACACATGGGCCAGCCCACGCGTGGCTGGTAGGCTGCACGCGACGTGCGTGCGGAGCAACGCGAGCACACGCTAAATCTTACAATCGGACGAACATATGCTCGAACGGCGGAAAAATCACGACACCTGTACGTGAATTTTAAATGAAAAACAAATGCAACGATTAATGGCTTAGATGTGAGGTAGTTATTTCACATCTAGATGTAAAATAGCAAATATGTTCTAAATTATTCTCGTCTGATCGAGCGGAACTGATGCAACTTATTTGGTGGGACAACAAATCGATTTGTGGTATGCAGCACATGTCAAAACTGGGATTTTAGGCATGCTGGCTATTTTCCAACCGGACACCCCCCCCCCCCCCCCCCTCCATTAATTTCTCAATGGAAATACAAAGCCTTTTATAATAGTATAGAAGGAGAAGATTAAGAGAGTAGCGAGTTGGGGCACCGGCCCTCCTCCCTCCTCCCCTTGCCCTACCAAGGCACCGACCCTCCTTCCTCTTCCCCCCCTTCCTTCAATCTTCCCTCCTCCCTCCTCCCCCCCTTCATCCACCCTTCCTCCTCCTCTTCCCACAATGAGCTGCCGGATTTGTATGGTAGAATAAAATATAGCACTATGTGCTAGTTTAAAATTTCTTTCTAAAACCTTATAAAATGTAGTACTATGTGCTAGTTTAGGACTTTTTTCTATGGTCGTTTGATTTGTATGGTCTAGAAATATTTATTATAGCTCATTGAACATAAATTTGCCGCTTACAAAAAGGTCATGACCGGAAATGTTTTGCAGGGAACTTACGAGTTCCTATGTTTTGTCAGAATGTTGATTAATTTTTGTTCTGGTCAACTTAGCTTCCTATTTATTCTTGAGGACCAGGCTTTCCTTCTACTCATGCATTTGTTCTTGAGGACTAGGCTTGGTGTGTAATCAAGATTAAAAATCCTAGTACTCGTGCTTAAAAGGTCGTGTGCATCCCTAGTTGGTGCGGATGCTGGAGAAGTGAAATTCTCCCCCCGCCTAGACACAGCTCTCTCCAACAAGGTGGTAGTCCACGATGGTGTGCTCCACCATCGGTATTGGTCCTTGTGGTGACCATTCCGACCTATGGCAGTGGACTGGTTGCGGATTCAATGACCACTGAAAGGTCTTCATGAGGGTTCCTCACTCCATATCCGTGGTTGACTTCAATGGGGAGATGCAAACTATGTACGGCAATTTGACACGGAGGGAAAGTTGTGCAGCGGCTACGACACATCGCATATAGGTACTGGGATCGCGGAACAGTGGCAGCGACAACACATGGATGATGTCGATGGTGGTTCTACTCGAGCATCCGGTCTCAAACTCCGGGGTGAAAGCCTAGGCCTGACCGGAGTTGGTTATAACTAACGATGGCGATGATTTTACCCAGTTTGTGATATGGTGTTCTAAACTATTCTCGCATGATCAAGAGGAACTGATGCATCTTAATTATTAGTGGGACAACCAACTGACACACCCAAATATTTCATGGACATAGAACCCAATCCGATTTACATCTTCCCAACTGACACCTCCAAGTTCTCGCGTCGGCCACCCTAGAACCATACTTCACCTTGATCGTCGGCGTGGTGGAGTCTAGAGGTGGTGGAGTAGGAGACATATATCTGGCTACTTCTGCAACGGAATGAGGATCACTTGCAACCTTACGCGGTCAAAACTCAAAGGATTTAGAGGTAGGAGGAACACTAGCCAAAGCTCACGACGTTTCCAATTTGGTCCGTCTTCATCCTTCGGAACAGGCCACTATATGCCCCTAGGTGTGTCTCTTTTCGCGGATGTCCTTTTTTTTGCACCAAGATGAATGTAGATCCAAATTTGTTTGTGAATCATGTAGATCCAAAAAAAAATTGTTACAAAAACGTGGCATCTTGTTTGGAACCAATTGTCCATTGTATAGACTAGCATTTTCAAATTTCAAAAACCACACCTAGAGTGGCAGCGGAGGGAGCACGCCACACTTTGTCCTTGTGGATGGATGAGCATGACCCCGGTCAAAAGGGCTCAAAGGTGGGCCCATTATCATGCAGGATCATCCTCCATCCTCTTCAATAGGCGCTCGACACGTGCCCCCCCTCCGTCCTCTTTTCACCTCCGGCCATCGCATCCGGCATCCCTCCGCCTCGCTCGTCGTCTAAAGCTCCAACCTTTCTCTTGCCTCCTTCCTTCCTCATCACCTCCGGCCGGCCTCAGAGTGAGCGAGCGAGAGAGAGAGAGCGGCCATGGCAGGAAAGGGGAGCAAGAAGGACATCGAATCCGTCCTCATGCAGGCCATGCTGGCCGCCAAAACGGTGCGGGCGCAGTGCGACCGCCTCCTGCTGCTGCAGCACCGCCTGCAGGACCTCCAGGCCGACGCCGACAAGGACAAGGACAAGCTCGGGGAGCTCGCCTCCAACCTCTTCAAGGTCTACTACATCGGCCTGGAGGCCGGCGCCCGCATGCTCACCACCTGCATTCGCCGTCATGAACGACGAGCAGCTCCCGGCGTCCGCCTCGCCGCCGAGAAGGGGATTTACTTCTCCCAGCCCAACATGGCATTCGCCGTCATGAACGACGAGCAGCTCCACGACGCGCTGCTCGCGCAGCAGTTCCCGGCCCGCCCCAGGTCCCAGGCCCAGGGCCTCGACCGCGTCATGGCCGCCGTCCTGGCCATCAAGCTGCTGGAGTAGCACCTCCTCCCGCGCTGCGTCGAGTGCCTCGCCAAGGTCGACCTCTCCGACGACCCGTACGCCGCCAAGACCGCCAAGTCCGGCTCCAGCAAGCCCCGTCACGCAGCCAGAGGCGGCGGCGGCGAGGTGGCCAAGGCGCTTGACTACATGTACCGCGCGTGCAGGATCGCGAGCCTCTCCGTGAAGCACATCGACGTCGGCGTCTCCGTCCTCTCCCGCTTCATGGATCCCAAGAAGCTCGCCAGCCTCGCCAAGTTCTGCGACGACCACGCCTGGGAAGAAAATTTCGTGGACACCGGCTGCAAAGTCCATCCCGTGCGTACCCTTCCCAGATTCGTCCACGTGTCTCAGCTTTTCTCTCAGCTTCACATCGGGCGATTGCTGTTTTTTCAGCTCCATTCCTTCCGTACCTCGGCTCAGATGGGTTCGGTCGGCTCAAAACAAGGGCGATCCCGGCTTGCTGGGCTCCGTTCGGCTGGAAAAACTACAGGCATCCGGCTCCCTCGTTATGCCCTTTTCATCAGATACGCATACTCCTGATTGACAGCATCTGCTTCTCTTGAATAGCGGCGATCTGATCATGGAAGATGAGACCGGTGGCGGACGAGGGAACCCTGGTCCGGCGCTCACTCAGCCGGGCGAGACGACAACCATGTTTGCCTCACGCCCAAGCGCATCGTCATCCTCTCCTTTGCATGGCCGCATCAGCCTAGAAGAACATCCATGGCCGCCACAGTTTGAAGGTACTGTACCGCCGAGAAGGACAGAAGCAGCCATGACGGAATCTGTCACTGCGGTCTCGGACGATAATGGTTGTGCGCACGCCATGACGAACGCCGTGAACTTGCAGCCCCCCCAAGTCATGTCAGGAGGAGGAGACCGGGAGGATACGACCACTGTAATGAGAGGAGAAGGATGTAAGCAGGACGACGGGGTTGCGGGTGTAGAGCAAACAACGCAGGTATGGGTTGAAAAGCGAAATACTAGACATGCAATCGGCAAAAGATCATTGCACTGTAGCACTGTATTATGCACTGATTACTTAGCAAATGACTGCTCAAAATTAATATGCATTCTTCAGTAAGCTTAGAAAAACAAATGCTGAAAGTGGAGGCAAAAATATTTTCCAACATCACATTATGGTAATATAAATTTAACTCTGGACTCATTGTATGACAGGTGATTGATAAAGTTGGACAAGCGTTGATTGTTCCAAAAGTTGGAATGGCTTACGATTCAGAAGAGAGCGCTTATGATATGTACAACACATATGCCGGCAAGGTTGGGTTCAGTATCAGAAAAGGCCATACAAAGCGCCGAGGTGATAAAAGTATATCTCAAAAATATATAGTTTGCAGTAACAAAGGCCATCGAGAAACCCAATCATCTAAGGACACTACAAGGACAGGTTGTGAGGCTCGTATTCAGTTTAGTGTCAGCAAGGATGGTATTTGGACAGTGCAAAAGCTTATAACTAAGCACAATCATTATCTTGCTAGTCCCAATAAGGTGCACAAGCTGAGGTCCCAAAGACGTGTTGTAGAAGCGGACAGGCATCTAATTGGCCAGATAAGGGAAGCCGGGATGAAGCCATCACAGGTATATGACTTCATGGTAGCATTTTATGGAGGAGCCGACAAAGTACCATTCTCAAAGATGGACTGCAATAATGAGATTGGCCGCGAGCGCAAGAAGTATTTAGAATCAAATGATGTGCAGACACTGTTGGAATATTTGAAGAACAAGCAAAGAGAGGATCCTACATTTTTTTATGCCATTCAGATAGATCAGGTTGATGGCCAGATAGCTAATTTCTTTTGGGCAGATGGTCAGTCTATCATGGATTATGCATGTTTTGGGGATGCTGTATCATTTGATACCACTTTTCAGACTAACAAGTTTGAAATGCCTTTTGCTCCACTCCTTGGAACCAACCATCATAAGCAGACAATAATTTTTGTGGCCGCGCTGATATTTAATGAGAGTGTCGATTCATTTGTTTGGCTCTTTGAAACATTTTTAACAACAATGTCGGGCAAGCATCCGAGCACTATTTTCACTGATCAGGACAAGGCCATGGACGGAGCAATTGCATATGTGTTTCCAAATACAAGTCATCGCCTTTGTTTGTGGCACATTTATCTTAATGCTGCAAAACATCTCGGGCATGTTATTCATGAGCATCCTTAGTTCGCGTCGAAAGAACCCTGTTGCTTACAGTCCAAATTTTCCTTTGCTAAAGACCGCATCTGAATCATATACAAGGCGGATGTATTCAGAGTTTGAGGAAGAATTCAAAAACCAATTTTCATTCTCTTGTAAACTATTACAAAGCGATGGTCCAGTGTTGACATATATGGTTACACATATGAACAGCGAGCACGGAGCAAAAGTTATATTCAATACCATAGACAGAACTACTACATGTTGTTGCAGAAAGTTCGAATCCATAGGTATATATACACAATTTATAATGCAATGCACTTTCTAATACAACTTGATGAAATATGACATCCATATCTTGCAGGTATATTGTGCAAGCATGCATTCAAAGTCTTCAATATGAATGATGTTTTCATTTTGCCACCGCAATATATACTAAGAAGATGGACAAAATATGCGAAAAGAGGATTTTATGTTGAAAAACAAGGAACCGAGGAGGAAAGTTTGAAAACACAGGCTGCACGTATCTCAAGGAAGGCTACATCAGTTGCATTGAAGTGTACACGGTCAAAACAACTTCTCGATGATTTCGAGAAAGCTATAGATAAGTTAGACTTGGAAGCAAATAACACTCTTAGCAAGATGGAGGAAAAATCCAGCGAGGTTCCGCTAGTTTCAGCTGAGTGTGCTACAAACACAATAAACGGTACAATATCATTCAGAGTTCCTCAGGTGGTAAAAGACGCAAAGCGTAAACGGGCAACCATCTCCCTTGAAAAAAAGAAAGGGAAGAAAAAGAAAAGTGCTAAAAAGAAAGGTACCAATCCTACTCATTCTAGCAAGCCTTATTCCATTCTATATTTCTATTGTTATTTTTTAGCTTTCTTTCAATTCATATGTCTGACTCTAGGACAAGATCCAAATAATGCAGTACAGATTAGGGATGACGGCATTGATCCAAAGGAATTGATGGTAAGCCATTTGACTTGGAATCAATATCCCCTTTTCATATTTTACTTGCATGTCTTATGAACACTTTGATATTCTATGATACAGGATGTGCGTACTGGTAGTATTGACATTACTAATACCATGCCAACATTTTCAAATGCTGTCTATGGGCGATCTTCGATAATGGCTGCACCGTTGATCCAAGGCGGATACGCTAATGCCACAATGCCGACCTTTCCAAATGATGTGTATGGGCAACCTTCAACCATGTCTGATCCTTCCATCCATGGCGGATTTACAAGTCTTTTACTTGGGATTGAGCAGGATGCCACATTGTCCTCGGTTGCTAGGAAGTTACCTTTTGATGATTAGTATTACGCGCAATCTATAAGGAGTACAATTTTTTATGTCATTTGGTGTATCATCTATGAATTATAATCGATGCACTGTAGTACACTGCTCTTTTTTTTTAGAAAGTTTTGGTATAATTTGGTATTACATTGAGTAAGATCCATCATTTCCGGGTTTCTACGTGATTGCATTGATTATGCAACAGAATGTGTAAAGTGTTAAATCTTTGAGGCCAAGCACTTGTGGAAGTTTCAGATTTTTATACCTCTGATTTAAAACATATGTATTTTTCCAGAATGCCTGCCCTAAAGGGCTGACATATTTCATACTAAACCTGAACTTCATGCTTTTTATGAATGTGGTTTAGACGGTAGAGAACACAGGAGCATGAATTCCACTTCAGATATGCAATACATCTGAATTTTCATATAGTGTTGTGTGCCTTCAACTGAATTTAGTCCTACTGATTTTTTATTTTTATTTTGAAACGGAGGCAAAAGCTTAGCCTCATCCACTATTTAAAAAGAAGAGAGTGAATAACAACACCAAAAATAGCATATTCTCTGATGAAGCACCCATCAAGTTGAGGATCTCAAATCATACATATATATTTTAGATGAAAAGATACAGTGTACAACTGTACATTATAGTTTGACATTGTCAAGGAGAGCAATCAGCTATACACTCATACACCATCTGTCATCAAGTCTACTCCAGCTTTACAATATCTCAAAATCCTACCTTAAGTCTACTCATCAGCAAGTATTGATGTTGTCCAATTGTTTCCATGGCGTCAGTTTTCTTGTTCCAGCGGTGTACTTTGGGGTATTCGTCCTGTTGAACGATGGCGGAGCATGACTGTTGAATGAGTAAGAGGCCTCCTGTTTGCTCTTTGTTCCCTTCTGTACCATCTGAAACTTATTAGTGCATATGATTTTGGTCAGATAGTTGTTAGACATATAGCAAAATCATGTACAATTCACATATTCCTGTAAGGTAAACACTCTTCAGTCTGAAACTACACTTTCTTTAGTCTGAAACTAGTGTGATGCAATTGATTTTGAAGCTCGACTGAGCGAACCAAATGATCCGATCAAGTACGAGCTTGACAGACTGAGCGAATCAACGTAGTACTGTAATCATGTTGATCTGCCTGCATCTTATCTGTGGGACTTCACTTGATCAATTGGAGGAGCTATCTTAGTTAGCTTCATGTATGGTACTAGTTCAAATGTCGTAGCTGCATTTTGTTCGAGGACGATGGAATCTAATCGCATGAAAAAATTGGGATTTTGGACGTGCTACAACTAGTTTTTGTTTAATCATTTTCTGGGATGGCATTTGCTTTACTATGATAGGATAGAAATATCTACTGAGTAATGTTGATATGCATCATATCTATGGGACAAATGCTGAAATTAGATTGCAGGTTGAACGCATGTCGAAATTGGTATTTCAACGCATGTCAATCGATGGAGAATGACCGGGCTAATTTTTCTGTTAAAATAGAAAACAACCCTTTTTGTCTTGAAAGCACGCAAGTGGCAAGAGCTGTCATGGATGGAACATGTGTGCCTACCGAATAATTATGTATCAAGAAAAACATAAATAAATGAACTGACCATGAAACTAAAAATAATCTAACAAATTATTAGTTCACATATAATTTCATGTATAATTATAAAAAAAATGATTAGCTATATTATAAATGAACTGGCCATGAATAATTATAAATGAACTGATCATGAATAACTATATTACATCCAGGTACCACATATTATTTCAAATATGAAAAATGGTTCTGTTCATTCTTTTATTTTGCTTAGTTTGGATAAAATACAGTTCATCTAAATGTCTCAAACAGATTTTGATGAACTAGGATTGTTTTAATGTAGAATTATAGTACATTAGCACTGTTACATTTTGTAATGGTAGAAGTTGAAATGATATGACAACAATATTTAAGTTGTAAGATTACATGTCGCGCAGATTGTATAGAAAAAAATATTGTGTTTAGAAAAAAACATACTCCCTCCGTTACATAATAATATAGTGCATATAGCTTTTTCAAATAATCAAATGCTACAAACATTGGCCAACTTTATGGAAAAATTATGTTTCCATCTACGATACCAAGTATATGAAATGTGAAACTACGCCTTATGTAAATATTTTTCTCCACAACCTGCATGTTTCCAAACTTTTTGAAGAAATACAAAAGCAACTGAAAGCAAAAAAATACAAGTGTACTGTTGAACAACCTGTATGATGATCAGAAAAGGAGTCGCCATGCAGCTACAGGGTGACTCCATGCCAAAGTGGCAATGGAAACGAGGAAGCATCCAAGGGAAGGGAAGGGAAGGGAGAGGCTCCATCCAATCCAATCCAATCGCTCGGCAGCAGCAGCAGGAGTTTACACTGTTCCATTTTCTCCGGGCCCCAAGAAAAGGAATGACCATCATTAGCTTCACAGTACTGTTGTATTTCAGCTGCAATGCACTCCTGTTGCACTGCAACGTATTGGTTTGCTCCAATTTGTTTTGTACTCTCACAAATTACTAGTTCAGGTGCGTGAGGCTGACTGTGAAACGCATCGTAGACTATAGTGTGGTTTGCGATGGACCCGATCCAAACAGCACTTGTTTTAAGGCCAACTCCACACCCAAACGGACGTGGGTTTTGTTTGGATTTCGTCCGTTTGGGACGGCAAAACGGACGTCGATGTCTGGTTTGGGCAGTTGGCCGGTCGGTGCATCCAACGTGCGACCGCATCACAATTGCATGAAAAAAAACCGGCCACACATTTTAATAACACAGATAACATTTAATTAAACATTACTAAAATCTAAAAAGTCCACAAAAGTCCCAGCCGCTTAATTAAACATTAGTTAACATTAAAAAAAACTGCAATGCCACCGCCGCCGTGGCCGTCGTTGATGCCAGCGCCGTCTTCACGCGTCCTCGTCCTCGTCGTCCATGGTGAGGTCGACGTACGGCGAAGGCGTACAGAGGTGGGACGGTGGCGCCTATGATGGCTGCATGGCCGGAGGCGCCTGCATCAGCTCCGCCTGTGGCGGGGAAGGGTGTTGGGGATGTTCCCCATGGTTACGACCCGGCCTAGACTATGACACGACATAATGTGTACAACATTGGGTCACTCTCTAGCCTGGGTCAAGATGGTGCGAATCAAGATGAGACGCCACGCTTCAAAGACAAGGTTTTGTATGCAGGCCGGCTCAAGGAGGAGCTTATGGGCCGGCTTGAAGAGGAGGCCTAGATGAGGAATTTCTTAACCTGAAGACAAGATGAATCAGAGTTAGACTAGAATACGGGTTGACAATACGACCCGGAATCTCTTGTAACCCTAGGGGTTCAACCTGCTATATAAAGGGGAACCCCTGGGACGAAAAAGGCCAAGCTACAATCTCTCGAGAGCTAGGTTAGCGATTCCTCACCGTTGTAATCGAGATCACCATCAATATAAGTCAAGCAGGAAGAAGGTCTTTATCTCCATCGTGAGGGACCGAACCTGGGTAAACTCGTGTCCCTCGTTCCCGATCAACCCCATTCAAGCGACCACCTAGTTGTGATGGCTCTTGGACTTAGTCCTTTCACGAGGACATCTGCCGTGACAAGACCACGACAGTTGGCACCCACTGTGGGGCCTGCACACGGTGGTGTTGAGTTCTGTGAGGGAGCTCTCGCAGGGATCGGGGGATATGCGATCGACCGGATGACGAAGAGTCACCGTGGAAAGCTCTACATCGATGACTATGGCTAGGGTTCCGAAGCCGCCTCAATTGAGTACGGGTACCGGGTCCCCTTCGGCAAGATCCACGTCTTCATCGGCAAGATTGGCGAATCTGAGCTCGGAACGGACACCTTCATCGACATCGTCGAGCCGGCTCGATGCTCTCAACTAGGCCAGGCGCAAGCCGACTGGAATCATGTCTTCATCGGCTTCACTCAGGGAGTCGATCTATTAGGAAATTTCGCATCCGGCGGTGATACCCTTGCCTACTCTGATGGCGAATCTTCGGTCGGCGAAACCGAGTCGATCCTTCCGGTTTTTGAAGACCGACTTCGGGGCTATACTGACGAGGACATAGACCCGGTGGTTTTCGAGCCGCCTCGTCATGCGACTGTTTACATTGAAGGAAATAACACACCCGGGACTGCGATGATCCAAACTTCCACTATAGTTGGTGATAGGGCCGAGGACGAGGTGACGGCTTCCGGCGGGGCCGGCTCAGGCACCGATGGAGCTGGCGACTACTCTGGGTACCCTACTGGCAGCTCCCATAACCACGGAGAACGCGGCCGAGCACGACGAGGTTGCAAAACTTCACTAGAAGATGGCCAAAGTCCAGGACGACATCAATGCAGAGAACACTCGCATGACGGAGATGCAGGTCCGCATCCTCAACGAGACTGAGCGTCTACACGCGGCGGCAGTTCACCTTGGTTTTCGTCAAAACGAGAACTCTCTTGTTCATGCGACAAGACAACAGAGTCGCCTGCCGTCGACCTTTGAGCCGGCTTGTTTATTCGAAACGCCTTTGGACGTTCCCCACGGTTTCGACCCGGCCCATGCTATTACCCGACATAATGTGTAGAACACTGGCTCACTCTCTGGCCCGGGTCAAGATGGTGCAAATCAAGATGAGACGCCACGTTTCAAAGACAAGGCTTTGTATGCGGGCTGGCTCAAGGAGGAGCTTATGGGCCGTCTTGAAGTGAAGGCCCAGATGAGAAATTTCTTAACTTGAAGACAAGATGAATAGGAGTTAGCCTAGAATACGGGTTGACAGTATGACCCAGAATCTCTTGTAACCATAGGGGTTCAACCTGCTATATAAAGGGGAACCCTGGGCCGAAAAAGGCCAAGTTACAATCTCTCGAGAGTTAGGTTAGCGATTCCGCACCCTTGTGACGTGGCTTGAGACTGCGTCGGTATTTCCCCAAAGAGGAAGGGATGATGCATCACAGCGACGGTAAGTATTTCCCTCGGTTATGAAACCAAGGTATCAATCCGCAGAGGAAGATCACGCACCCACGTAAACAACACCTGCACACAAACAATAAATACTTGCAACCCGACGCGAAAGAGAGGTTGTCACGCTCTCTATGGTAATAAGATAGATTAGGTAATGATAGTTTTGGCAAATAGATCTCGCAAGAATACAAAATAAAATAAGTAAACAAAAAGTGCAGCAAGGTATTTTTGGGTTTTTTGGATTAATAAATCTGAAAACAAAAGATACAAATAATAGATCGGAAAGCAATATGTTGGAAAAGTAGACCCGTGGGCCGTAGGTTTTACTAGTGGCTTCTCTCATGAGTATAGCACACGGTGGGTGAACAAATTACTGTTGGGCAATTGATAGAAGATCAAATAATCATGACGATATCCAGGCAATGATCATTATATAGGCATCACGTCCAAGATAAGTAGACCGAAACGATTTTGCATCTACTTCTATTACTCCACACATCGACCGCTATCCAGCATGCATCTAGTGTATTAAGTTCATGGAGAAACGGAGTAATGCAATAAGAACGGTGACATGATGTAGACAAGATCTATTCATGTAGGAATAGACCCCATCTTGTTATCCTTAATAGCAACGATACATGCGTGCCTTGCTGCCCCTTCTGTCACTGGGAAAGAACACCGCAAGATCGAACCCATCACAAAGCACCTCTTCCCATGGCAAGAAAAATCAATCTAGTTGGCCTACCTAAACCAAAGATTCAAAGAAGAAATACGAGGCTATACGTAATCATGCAAATAAGAGATCAAAGAAGACTCAAATCATATTCATGGATAGAAACTGATCATGAACTCAAAATTCATCGGATCCCAACAAACACACCGCAAAAGTCATTACATCAAATAGATCTCCAAGAGACCATTGTATTGAGAAACATAGAGAGAGAGAGAGGAAGCCATCTAGCTACTGCCTACGGACCCGTAGGTCTATGATGGACTACTCACGCATCATCGGAGAGGCACCTATGATGAAGATGAACCCCTCCGTGATGGTGTTAGATTGGATCTCGAGGTTCTGGAACTTGCGGCGGCTGGAATTGTTTTTCGTCGACTCCTCTAGGGTTTTCTGACTTTCTGGGAATTTATAGGCTCGAGAGTCGGTTGGGGAAACACCCGAGGTGGCCACCCTCTACCAGACCGCGCCAGGGGCCTCTAGCGCGCCCTGGTGGAGGGTGGCCACCCTGGGCCCCCTCTTATGTTGCTCTTTGGCCCATCTTCCTTCTTCTGGTCCATAAAAATTCCACGAAAATCCCCGCAGCATTTGGGCTCCGTTTGGTACTGATTTTCTGCGAAGTAAAAAACAAGCAAAAACAGCAACTGGCACTTTGGCACTATGTCAATAGGTTAGTCCCAAAAAATGATATAAAGTTGCTATAAAATGATTGTAAAACATCCAAGATTGATAATATAACAGCATGGAACAAGCAAAAATTATAGATACGTTGGAGACGTATCAGCATCCCCAAGCTTAATTTCTACTCGTCCTCGAGTAGGTAAATGATAAAAACAGAATTTTTGATGTGGAATGCTGCTTATCATGTTCATCACATATTCTTTTCTTTATAGCCTGGACAATTGGACTTTTCATATGGTTCAAAGCAATAGTCTAGTTTTGACATGAAAACTTTAATACTCAAGCATATCAACAAGCAACCATGTTTTTAAAAATATCAACGCTAAAGCAAGTTATCCCTAGCCCATCATGCTCAATCATTGATCCACTCACAATACACACTCAAATATTGTTGGGGAACGTTGCATGGGAAACAAAAATATTCCTACGCACATGCAAGATCTATCCATGGTGATGAGCATCTACGAGAGGGAGAGTGGATCTACGTACCCTTGTAGACCGCTAAGCGGGAAGCGTTAAGAAACGTGGTTGATGTACTCGAACGTCTTCGCGATCCAAATCGCAATCCGTCCCGATCTAGCGCCGAACGGACGGCACCTCCGCGTTCAGCACACGTACAGCTCGATGACGATCTCCGCCTTCTTGATCCAGCAAGAGGGGCGGAGAGATGGATGAGATCTCCAGCAGCACGACGGCATGGTGGTGGTGGTGGTGGAGTTATCCTGGCAGGGCTTCGCCTAAGCACTTACTGGAATCTATTTGGTGGAGGAACTAGAGAATAGAGAACTAGCACGTGGCCGTGTGTCTTTGGGGGCTCTATTCCTCTAGTATATATAGGAGGGAGGGGGGAGGAGGCAGCCTCCCTAGGGTTTCCCCTAGGGGTTGGCCGAACCAGGGCAAGGAGGAGTCCAATCCACTTCCTACTAGGAAGTGGATTCATATTAGGAAGGAGTCCTATTCCTTCCTATCTCCACCTTTTTTCCTCTTGGGCATATGGGCCCTTATGGGGTCGGTTCCCCAGCCCATTAGGGGCTGGTGCGCCACCTCTTGGGCCCATGTGGCCCCCGGGGTGGGTGGGCCCCACCCGGTGGACCCCCGGAACCCATTCGTCACTCCAGGTACACTACCGGAAATACCTGAAACTTTTCCGGAACCCAAATACCACTTTCCTATATATAAATCTTTACCTCCGGACCATTCCGGAGCTCCTCGTGACGTCCGGGATCTCATCTGTGACTCCGAACAACCTTCGGTCACCAACACATATATCTCAATACTACCAAAACGTCACCGAATGTTAAGTGTGCAGACCCTGCGGGTTCGAGAACTATGTAGACATGATCGAGACACCTCTACGGTCAATAACCAATAGCAGGACCTGGATGCCCATATTGGTTCCTACATATTCTACGAAGATCTTTATCGGTTGAACCTCTATGTCAAGGATTCAGTTAATCCCGTATGCTGTTCCCTTTGTTCTTCGGTATGTTACTTGCCCGAGATTCGATCGTCGGTATCTCTATACCTAGTTCAATCTCGTTACCGGCAAGTCTCTTTACTCGTTCCGTAATACAAGATCCCGTGGCTAACTCTTTAGTCACTTTGCTTGCAAGGCTTATTGTGATGTTGTATTACTGAGTGGGCCCTGAGATACCTCTCCGTCACACGGAGTAACAAATCCCAGTCTCGATCCATGCCTGCTCAACAGACACCCTCAGAGATACCTGTAGAGCATCTTTATAGTCACCCAGTTACGTTGCGACGTTTGATACACACAAGGTATTCCTCCGGTGTCAGTGAGTTGCATGATCTCATGGTCATAGGAACAGATACTTGACATGCAGAAAACAATAGCAATAAACTGACACGATCATATGCTACGTTCATAGTTTGGGTCTTGTCCATCACATCATTCTCCTAATGACGTGATCCCGTTATCAAATGACATCTCATGTCTATGGCTAGGAAACCTTGACCATCTTTGATCAACGAGCTAGTCTATTAGAGGCATACTAGGGACACAGTGTTGTCTATGTACCCACACATGTATTTGAGTTTCCAATCAATACAGTTATAGCATAGATAATAAACGATTATCATGAGCAAGGAAATATAATAATAACCAGTTTATTATTGCCTCTAGGGCATATTTCCAACAAATATTAGCTACACCTAATGCTCAAGCACGATCATAGTGCCTCCTAGTTGGTGCTTTATAAGAGAAGATGGAGACTCAAATTGAAAAATAAAAATTGCATAAAGTAAATAGATAGGCCCTTCGCAGAGGGAAGTAGGGATTTGTAGAGGTGCGAGAGCTCAAGTGTTTAAATTGATAGAGAAAAATATTTTGGGTGACATGCCTTTCCTGTCAACGAAAACGACCGAGAGATTTCAATATCTTTCCACACTCAAGCATATAAACAGAAAATAAAGTTTATTCCTTTTTCCACCATACTTTCACTTTCCATGGCTAGCCGAATCCATGGTTGCCTTCCATACTAACACTTTCCAAGGAATTTATTATTTGACAACATAAAGTAAATTTCTTTTCTTTTTCGTTTCATTTCGGGAATGGGCATCCCTATTACCGCCATACTCTCGTGTAATGACAAGTGAATAAACACTCATCTTGAGAATAACACATCTAGCATGGAAAAATATCGGTCACCCCCTACCGTTTCATGAGCGGTATGAGCACAGAAAAAGGAAAATTTATTTTGAAAATTTAGAGATGGCACATACAAATTTGCTTGGAACGGCATGGAAATACTGTATATAGGTAGATATAGTGGACTCCTATGGCAAAACTGGTTTAAGGATTTTGGATGCACAAGTAGTATTTCTACTTAGTACAAGTGAAGGCTAGCAAAAGATTGGGAAGCATCCAACTAAGAAACAAAAAATCACATAAGCGAGCATTAAGCGTAACTAACACCGAATAATGCACCATAAGTACGATGTAATTTCGTAGCACAACTATTGACTTTCGTGCTTGCATAGGGAATCACAAACCTTAACATCAATATTCTTACTAAGCATAATTACTCACTAACATAACTCACATATTACTATTGTCATGTCTCAAAACTATTACAAAGAATCAAGTTTAATTTGTCCAACGATCTTCATGAAAGTTTTTATTATATCCCTCTTGAATATCTTTCACTTTGGGACTAGTTTCACATATTGCAATTGCTTTTGGCAAGCTCACATGGGTATAAGTGAAGAACCTGAGCATACAAGTTTCATCTCTCAAAATAGTATAAGTGAAGCATGAGAGGATTTCTTCAAAATTACTAACTCTCAAATTAATATAAGTGAAGCATGAGAGCATTTCTTCAAACATGTAAAAGCACGCCGTGCTCACAAAGATATAAGTGAAGCACTAGAGCAATTCCTTTGCTCAAAAGTTTTAAGTGAAGCATAAAGAGCAATTCTAACAAATCATAGCATATTTTTGGCTCTCTCAAATATGTGTGTGCAGCAAGGATAAAAGTAAACAAAGCAAAGATACAAGACGCTCCAAGCAAAACTCATGATATGCGACAAATAAAAATACAGTTCCAAGTAAAATACCGATGGTTGTTAGAAGAAAGAGGGGATGCCACTCGGGGCATCCCCAAGCTTAGTTGCTTGTTACTCTTTATATATTACCTTGGGGTGCTGTAGCATCCCCAAGCTTTGGCTCTTCTTACTCCTTATTCCTTCATCCATCGTGATCTCATCCAAAACTTGAAAACTTCAATCACACAAAACTTGACAAAATTCTCGTGAGATCCGTTAGTATAATAAAGCAAATTATCACTTTAGGTACTGTTGTAAACCAATTCATATTTTATTATTGCATTATACCTACTGTATTTTAACTCTACCATAACTTATACCCCCCAATACAAGCCATAGATTCATCAAAACAAGCACACAATGCAACGAAAACAGAATCTGTTTCAGACAGAACAGTCTGTAGCAATCTGTACTCTACCCATACTTATGGAACTCTAAAAATTCTGAAAAATTAGGAAAACGTAAGGAATTTGTATATAAACACTGTGTTAAAATTTCAGCTCAAGATCAAGTTCCAGAAAAAAATGAAAATTCATATACTGGACGCAAAGTTTCTGTTTCAGATTCAGCATTGTTTCTACTCATCTTATGGATCATCCTAAAGGCATTACTTGGCACAAACACTAAATAAAACATAAAAACACAATCATAACAAAATCATAATTGTGCAAAACACTCAAAAACAGAAAGCAAAAGATAAAAATAATTTATTCATTGGGTTGCCTCCCAACAAGCGCTATCGTTTTACGCCCCTAGCTAGGCATAACGCATAGATTCAAGTATTGTCATCCTTAGTTTCTAACTCCTTAAGCACGCAATGAGAATTTTTCAAGAATATATCATGCATATTCTCAATAACTATACTTCTAGGAATAAGATTGAAAAATTTGTTCTTGCCATGAAGATTGTTTACCACTTCAACAAAATTGGGATGAATACTAACATTTTAAGATCCTCATTGTTCCTACTAGAAGTGGTGCCCTTGTTCTTAGGGACTTGCGTGGATTTGCAATCTTTACTAATGGGAGTTTTTTCGATAGTTTTATCGGTAGGAAAATCCGAACTTAAATTACCCAAGATTTCTTCCAACTTATCAATTCTAGTGGGGCTTTCTTCAATTCTTTTATTGACTATGGGTTCTTTTTCCTTTAAAATTTTAAGAGCGTCCCCCTCCTTTGACCCAATTCTATTAGCAAGATTATGCATCCTTTTGTCCAAATTCTCAATATTTTCCTCGGTGAGCATTTTCTTTTCAATAGCATCTAACCTTTTCATAACATGCTCAAGAGTTAAAACTGTTTCATTGACAATGATAGGTGGGAAACCCACTAAATTTCCCAAAGCATTATAAGCATCCAAAGCGGGGCACATCAAGAAATTTCCACCGGTAATCGTATCAAGGATGAATCTATACCAAGTGGTGATGCCCACATAAAAACAGCGAAGAAGAACAATGGTAGATTCTTTACGAGTAGATCTATTATGAGCATTGCAAATCCTATACCAAGCATCTTTAAGATTCTCCCCTCCCCTTTGTTTAAAATTAAGAACCTCATTCTCGGGGGTAAACGCAATAACGGAGGAACTAGCCATAGTGAAGAGATATGCAAACAAGAGATCTGACGAGAAAAAGGCAAACGAAAAAGAGAGGGCGAATAAAACGGCAAATTTGTGAAGTGGGGAAGAGGAAAAAGAGAGGCAAATGGAAAATAATGTAAATTGCAAGGAGATGAGATTTGTGATTAGGAACCTGGTAGATGAGATCGCTTCCTCCCCGGCAATGGCGCCAGAAATTCCTTTGACGTGGCTTGAGACTGCGTCGGTATTTCCCAAAGAGGAAGGGATGATGAAGCACAACGACGGTAAGTATTTCCCTCGGTTATGAAACCAAGGTATCAATCCATAGAGGAAGATCACGCACCCACATAAACAGCACCTGCACACAAACAACAAAAACTTGCAACCCGACGCGAAAGAGAGGTTGTCACGCTCTCTACGGTAATAAGATAGATTAGGTAATGATAGTTTTGACAAATAGATCTCGCAAGAACACAAAATAAAATAAGTAAACAAAAAGTGCAGCAAGGTATTTTTGGGTTTTTTGGATTAATAAATCTGAAAACAAAAGATGCAAATAATAGATCGGAAAGCAATATGTTGGAAAAGTAGACCTGGGGGCCGTAGGTTTCACTAGTGGCTTCTCTCATGAGTATAGCACACGGCGGGTGAACAAATTACTGTTGGGCAATTGATAGAAGATCAAATAATCATGACGATATCCAGGCAATGATCATTATATAGGCATCATGTCCAAGATAAGTAGACCGAAACGATTCTGCATCTACTTCTATTACTCCACACATCGACCGCTATCCAGCATGCATCTAGTGTATTAAGTTCATGAAGAAACGGAGTAATGCAATAAGAACGGTGACATGATGTAGACAAGATCTATTCATGTAGGAATAGACCCCATCTTGTTATCCTTAATAGCAACGATACATGCGTGTCTTGCTGCCCCTTCTGTCACTGGGAAAGAACACCACAAGATCAAACCCATCACAAAGCACCTCTTCCCATGGCAAGAAAAATCGATCTAGTTGGCCTAACTAAACCAAAGATTCGAAGAAGAAATACGAGGCTATAAGTAATCATGCAAATAAGAGATCAAAGAAGACTCAAATCATATTCATGGATAGAAACTGATCATGAACTCAAAATTCAACGGATCCCAACAAACACACCGCAAAAGTCATTACATCAAATAGATATCCAAGAGACCATTGTATTGAGAAACATAGAGAGAGAGGAAGCCATCTAGCTACTGCCTACGGACCCATAGGTCTATGGTGGACCACTCACGCATCATCGGAGAGGCACCTATGATGAAGATGAACCCCTCCGTGATGGTGTTAGATTGGATCTCGAGGTTCTGGAACTTGTGGCGGCTGGAATTGATTTTCGTCGACTCCTCTAGGGTTTTCTGATTTTCTGGGAATTTATAGGCTCGAGAGTCGGTTGGGGGAACACCCGAGGTGCCCACCCTCTACCAGGCCACGCCAGGGGCCTCTGGCGCGCCCTGGTGGAGGGTGGCCACCCTGGGCCCCCTCTTATGTTGCTCTTTGGCCCATCTTCCTTCTTCTGGTCCATAAAAATTCCACAAAAATCCCCGCAGCGTTTGGGCTCCATTTGGTACTGATTTTATGCGAAGTAAAAAACAAGCAAAAACAGCAACTGGCACTTTGGCACTATGTCAATAGGTTAGTCCCAAAAAATGATATAAAGTTGTTATAAAATGATTGTAAAACATCCAAGATTAATAATATAACAGCATGGAACAAGCAAAAATTATAGATACGTTGGAGACGTATCACCTTGTAATTGAGATCACCATCAATATAAGTCAAGCAGGAAGTAGGTCTTTACCTCCATCGTGAGGGGCCGAACCTAGGTAAACTTGTGTCCTTCGTTCCCTATCAACCCCGTTCAAGCGACTATCTAGTTGCGATGCCTCCTGGACTTAGTCCTTTCCCGAGTACATCTGTCGTGACAACACAATGACAAAGGTTTAGGTGACCATGGCGGCGTGTGCGCTCAAGGCTCGGCACCCACCCAGTCGGCCATCTCCGCCGCCGTGGATGACCATGTCCACCTGTGGCCGACCATGGCCGGAGACGCCGGTGGGGGGCTTCTCCACAACCTCCTCCTTGACAACGATGGGGGTCTCCTCCACGACGATCTCTAGCTCCGGGATGGCGACGTCGCCAGCCACGGAGAGGGCCATCATCTCCTCGAGGCCCTGCCATTGGTGCCCGTCATGGGTGTGAATGGAGTCCTCAATCACCTGCTCATACGTCTCCAATGTATCTATAATTTTTAATTGTTCCATGCTATTATATTATCATTCTAGGATACTTTTTGGGTGTTTATTTACAAATTAATATTATTTTTGAGCACTAACCTATTGACCTAGTGCCCAGTGCCACCTGTTGTTTTCTGCATGTTTTTTTTGCTTTTCAGGTTTATCATACCAAACGAAGTCCAAATGCCACGAAACTTTAATATGATTTTTTCTGGACCAAAAGAAGACCTGGAAGCTTCGGGAGGAGACGAGAGGCAGCACGAGGGCACCACGACCCAACAGGGCAAGCCAGGGGGCCAGGCCGCGCCCTGATGAGTCGTGGTCCCTCGGCCGCCCTTTCTGGCCTATAAACCCTCAAATATTCCAAAAACCCTAGGAGAGCTCCCGAAACACTTTTTCCGCCGCCGCAAGTCTCTGTTCCGCCGAGTGCTCATCTGGCGACCTTTTTTGGCGATCTGCCGGAGGAGAAATCGATCACGGAGGGGCTATACATCATCCTTGCTGCCTCCATGATGAGTTGCGAGAAGTTCACCACAGACCTACGGGTCCTTAGTTAGTATCTAGATGGCTATCTCTCTCTCTCTCTCTCTCTCTCTCTCTCTCTCTCTCTCTCTCTCTCTCTCTCTCTCTCTCTCTCGATCTTCAATACAATGTTCATCACATCTTCGCTTTGATCTATTCGATGTAATCTTTTCGTGCGGTGTGTTTGTTGGGATCTGATGAATTGTGGGTTTATGTTCGGATTATTCATGAAAAGTATTTGAGTCACCTCTGATTATTATGATTCTTTTTTGCATGATCATTATAGCTTCGTAAATCTCTCCGATCTATTGAAATAGTTTGGGCAACTAGATTGATGTTTCTTCAGTGAGAGGGGTGTGTTGTAGTGGGTTCAATCTGGCGGTACTCTATATCCCAGTGACAGAAAGGGACAAGACACGTCTTTGTATTGCTGCCACTAAGGATAAAATGACGGGGTTAGTTCATATTAATTGAATTCTCTTTGTCTACATCATGTCATCGTTCTCCAAGCATTACTCTGTTTTACTTAATACTCTAGATGCATGCTGGATAGCGGTCGATGGGTGGAGTAATAGTAAGGTGCAGGCAGGAGTCGGCCTATTTTCTTATGGACGTGATGCATATATATACATGATCATTGCCGTGAATAAATATTGCATAACTATCCGCTTTTCTATCAATTTCCCAACAGTAATTTGTTTACCCAATGTATGCTTACTACATGAGAGATACCACTAGAGAACACTACGGCCCACGGGTCTATCCTCTTATAAGTTTACAAAAGCATTCAATACCTTGCTGCCTAATACTTTGTTTTATTTTATTTTCCAATTTACAATTATATACTATCATCTACACATCTCACTTGCTTGCAAATAACGAGATCAAGGGGATTGACAACCCTCTTGCTGCGTTGGGTGCAAGTGTGTGCTCTTTTGTGTGCAGCCGCTGAAGACGGTTGATGACCGATATTCCTATTGGTTCAATAAACCTTGGTTCTTAATTGAGGGAAATACTTACCCACATTGTGCTGCATCACCCGTTCCTCTTCATGGAAAACCCAACGCAGATCACAAGCATCAGGAAGGATTTCTGGTGCCGTTGCCGGGGAATATCATCATCAACTATCAAGTAACTTCACACAAATTATCATTCATTTGTTCTTCTTTTTATTTTTGTTATATTTAGTTTGCATTATAAAAATAAAAAATACAAAAATATTTATCTTTGCTTGTCACTAGTTTAGTTTGTCGCTTGCTAGTTCCTTGCTTGAAACTGCCATGATGTATGACTTTATCATTGAGAAAGATGATGGAGGTAAAAGCCCCAAGGAGGAAACTCCCCCGTAGCGAGATGTAAAAGTTTTTGTTGCGGGAAAGGAGAATATTATAGGGAAGAGCATTATTCAATAATTATTAAACTGTACGGGTACTTTGGCTTGCAAGGATATTCCTATCCTTAAAAGAACTGAAAGTTATGTCGACGCTATTTTCGCTCTTGTCCGTAAACTTGAAAGAAGATTTATGCGCACTAATCCTACTTTGCAAAGGCTTTTCTATGAGTTGCCGGTTGATGCTTGTGATCTGCGTTGGGTTTTCCCTGAAGAGGAACGGGTGATGCAGCACAATGCGGGTAAGTATTTCCCTCAGTTAAGAACCAAGGTTTATCGAACCAATAGGAATATCGGTCATCAACCGTCTTCAGCGGCTGCACACAAAAGAGCACACACTTGCACCCAACGCGGCAAGAGGGTTGTCAACCCCCTTGGTCTCGTTATTTGCAAGCAAGTGAAAGGTGTACATGATAGTAGATAATTATAAATTGGAAAATAAAATAAAACAAAATAAAAGGTAGCAAGGTATGGAATGCGTTTGTAAACTTATAAGAGGATAGACTCGGGGGGCGTAGTGTTCTCTAGTGGCATCTCTCATGTAGTAGGCATACGGTGGGTAAAAAATTTATTGTTGGACAATTGATAGAAAAGCGGATAGTTATGCAATCTTTATTCATGACAATGATGTATATATAGGCATCACGTCCACAAGCAAATAGGCTGACTCCTGCCTGTACTTATTACTATTACTCCACCCATCGACCGCTATCCAGCATGCATCTAGAGTATTAAGTAAAATAGAGTAATGCTTGGAGAACGATGACATGATGTAGACAAAGAGAATTCAATTAATATGAACTAACCCCATCGTTTTATCCTTAGTGGCAGCAATACAAAGACGTGTCTTGTCCCTTTCTGTCACTGGGATATAGAGCACCGCCAGATTGAACCCACTACAACGCACCCCTCTCACTGAAGAAATATCAATCTAGTTGGCCAAACTATTTCAATAGATCGGAGAGATTTACGAAGCTATAATGATCATGCAAATAAGAATCATAATAATTAGAGGTGACTCAAATACTTTTCATCAATAATCTGAACATAAACCCACAATTCATCGGATCCCAAAAAACACACCGCACAAAAGGATTACATCGAATAGATCAAAGCGAAGATGCGATGATCATTGTATTGAAGATCAAGAGAGAGAGATAGCCATCTAGATACTAACTACGGACCCGTAGGTCTGTAGTGAACTACTCACAACTCATCATGGAGGCAACAAGGATGATATAGAGCCCCTCCGTGATCGATTCCCCCTCCGGCAGATCGCCGGAAAAGGTCGCCAGATGGTTACGCGGTGGAAAAAGTGTTTCGGGAGCTCTCCTATGGTTTTTGGAATATTTGAGGATTTATAGGCCAGAGAGGGGCACGAGAGGGAGGTCGAGGGAGCCATGACCCATCAGGGCGTGGCCTGCCCCCCTGGCGCGCCCTGTTGGGTCGTGGTGCCCTCGTGCGCCTCTCGTCTCCTCCCGAAGCTTCCAGATCTTCTTTTGGTCCAGAAAAATCATATTAAAGTTTGTGGCATTTGGACTTCGTTTGGTATGGTAAACCTGAAAAGCAAAAAACATGCAGAAAACAACAAGTGGCACTGGGCACTAGGTCAATAGGTTAGTGCTCAAATATAATATTAATTGGTAAATAAACACCCAAAAAGTATCCTAGCATGATAATATAATATCATGGAACAATCAAAAAATATAGATACGTTGGAGACGTGTCAGCATCCCAAGTTTAATTCATGCTCGTCCTCGAGTAGCTAAATGATAAAAACAAGAATTTTTGATGTGGACATGCTACCCAACATGTAATCTATTGCAGGTTTGTTCATTGAGAAACGATGAATTAATAAACATCAACATAGTAATATTATAAACATAAGAAACATAATATGAATGTTCACCCCCTATTCATTTTATCATATAAGAATGGCATGGCTCCATCTTCACCACATAAATACAAATGTCAAGCACCATGGTGTCAAGGCAGGCAATTGGATCGTACTTTTTAACGCGCTTCAGCTTTTTTACTTGTGCAATATATAAGCGTGAACCATGGATATAGCATGAAGGTGGAATAGAATATGGTGATAGGTTTCAAAGGGGTGAAAGTGGAGAAGAAAGTCTCGCATCAACTAGGCGTATCAACGGGCTATGGAGATGCCCATCAATAGATATCAATGCGAGGAGTAGGGATTGTCATGCAACAGATGCACTAGAGCTATAAGTGTATGAAAGCTCAATGGAAGATAAGTGGGTGTGCATCCAACTTGCTTGCTCATGAAGACCTCAGGCATTTGAGGAAGCCCATCATTGGAATATACAAGCCAAGTTCTATAATAAAAATTTCCCACTAGCATAGGAAAGTGATAAACATGAGACTCTCTATATGAAGAACAAGGTGCCGCTTTGAGGCACAAGTGTGGAATAAGAGGTAGTAGCACCGTCCCTTCTCTCTTTTCTCTCATTTATTTATTTTTTATTTTCTTTTTCTCTTTCTTTTTCTCCCTTTTTTCTTTCCCCTTTTTTTCTTTTTCTTTTTTTCTTTTTTTTTCTTTTTTTCTTTTATTTTTCATTCGGAGTCTCATCCCGACTTGTGGGGAAATCATTCTCTCCATCATCCTTTCCTCACTAAGATAGTGCCCTAATAATGATGATCATCACACTTTTATTTACTTACAACTCAACATGAGAAACTGTATGACTCTATATATGAATGCCTCTGACAGTGTACCAGGATGTGCAATGATCAAGCTTAACATGTATGATATTAATGATGAACGGTGGCTTTGCCACAAATACTATGTCAGCTTATGTGATCATGCAAAGCAATATGACAATGGAAGCGCAAGTCATATGATGTGACGGTGGAAGTTGCATGGCAATATATCTCGGAATGGCTATGAAAATGCCATGATAGGTAGGTATGGTGGCTGTTTTGAGGAAGATATAATGAGGCTTATGTGTAACAAAGCGTATCATGTCACGGGGTTTGGATGCACCTGCAAAAGCTGCACCGATCCTCAAGGTGAGAATGTGCAATGCACGGTATCGAAGAGGCTAGCAAATATGTGGAGGTGAGTGTGCGTATATACATGGATTCACATTAGTCATGAAGAACTCACATACTTATTGCAAGATTTTATTAGCTCTTGATATCTACTACGCAACTTTATTCTTGTAGACTCGTGTTGGGCCTCCAAGCGCAGAGTTTTGTAGGACAGTAGCAATTTTCCCTCAAGTAGATGACCTAAGGTTTATCAATCCGTGGGAGGTGTAGGATGAAGATGGTCTCTCTCAAACAACCCTGCAATCAAATACAAGAAATCTCTTGTGTCCCCAACACACCCAATACAATGGCAAATTGTATAGGTACACTAGTTCGGTGAAGAGATGGTGATACAAGTGCAATATGGATGATAGATATAGGTTTTTGTAATCTGAAAATATAAAAACAGTAAGGTAGCAAGTGTAAAACAGCGAGCAAAACGGTGTATAAATGCTTGGAAATAAGGCCTAGGGTTCATACTTTCGCTAGTGCAATCTCCCAACAACGCTAACATAGTTGAATCATATGATCATCCCTCAATGTTCAACAAAGAATCACTCCAAAGTTCCTATCTAGCGGAGAACAATAAGATGAAATTGGTGTAGGTAGTAGAACCACCTCAAAGTTATTCTTTCCGATCAATCTATTGGGCTATTCCTATAACTGTCACAAACAGCCCTAGAGTTCCTACTAGAATAACACCAATGATACATATCAATCAACCCTAATGTCACCTAGATACTCCAATGTCACCTCAAGTATCCGTGGGTAAATTATGCAACATGCATCAAACAATTTCAGATCTATCATATTCAATCCAACACAAAGAACTTCAAGGAGCACCCCAAGATTTCTATCAGAGAACGTGGTATGAAAATGTGCAATCAACCCCTATGCATAGATCCCCTAGGTCACCGGAATCCGCAAGTTGATGCCTCAACATATGTCAAGTGAATCAATAGAATACCCCAATGTCACTATGGCTATCCCACGCAAGACATACATCAAGTGTTCTCAAACCATAATATTCAATCCAACATAACGAGATCTCAAAGGTAAATTAAAGATTCAATTCATCACAACAAGGTAGCAAGGGAATAACATCATATGATCCGACTATATTAACAAAGCCCGTGAAACATCAAGATCGTGCCATCTCAAGAACATGAGAGAGAGAGAGAGAGAGAGAGAGAGAGATTGAACAGATAGCTACTGGTACAAACCGTCAGCCCCGAGGGTGGACTACTCCCTCCTCGTCATGGCCTCCGCCAGGATGATGAAGATGGCCACCGGAGATGATCTACCCTCTATGGCAGGGTACTGGAACGCCTCCAGATTGGTTTTTCGTCGATACAGAGAGTTGCGGCGGCAGAACAAGTGTTTCGGGAGCGCTTCTGATGTTTTTAGGGTAGATGTGAATTTATAGGCCAGAGAACGACGTCGGGGGACGCTCCAGGGGGCCACCACATATCTGGCCGCGCCCCCCTAGGGGGCACGGCTGGATATGTGGTGGGCCCCTAGTGCATCGCCTGTCCCTCCTCCGAAGCTTCTAGGTCTTGTATTGGTCCAAAAAATCACCAAAAAGTTTTGTGGCAATTGGACTCCATTTGGTATTGTAACTCTGAAAAGGCAAAAACACGCAGAAAACAGGAACTGGCATTGGGCACTGGGTCAATAGGTTAGTGCTCAAAAATATTATAAATTGGTAAATAAATACCCAAAAAGTATCCTAGAATGATAATATATCAACATGGAACAATCAAAAATTATAGATACGTTGGAGACGTATCAGCATCCCCAAGCTTAATTCCCGCTCGTCCTCGAGTAGGTAAATGATAAAAACAGATTTTTTGATTTGACATGCTACCCATTATGTAATCTTTGGTATGTATGCTCATTGAGAAATGATGAATTAACAAACAGCAACAAAGTAATATTTATAAGTATAAGAAACAAAATCATTAATTTTTCAAAGTATACGATCCTAAAAGAATGTTTTACCCCTATTCATCTTATTATATTAACAAGGCATGACTTCGTCTTCACCACATAGATACAAATTTTAAGCACCACGGTGTCCAAGTCAGGCAATTGGATCGTACCTTTTCAATATGCATCAACTTTTTATTCTTCACGCAATACATGAGCATGAACCATTGGACATAGCACATAGGTGGAATAGAATATGGTGGTAGGTATCAAAGGGGTAAAAAGTGGAGAAGATAGTCTCGCATCAACTAGGCGTACCAACGAGCTATGGAGATGCTCATCGATAGATATCAATGCGAGGAGTAGGGATTGCCATGCAAATGATGCACTAGAGATATAAGTGTATGGAAGCTCAACTGAAGCTAAGTGGGGTGTGCATCAAACTTGCTTGCTCATGAAGACCTCGGGCATTTGAGGAAGCCCGTCATAGGAATATACAAGCCAAGTTTATTATATGAAAAGGTAATTCCCACTAGCATATGGAAGTGTCAACATAGGAGACTCTCTATATGAAGAACATGATGCCACTCTGAGGCACAAGTGTGGTAAAGGATAGTAGCAAAGTCCCTTCTCTTTTTTCTCTCATTTTTTTATGGTGGGCTTTCCTCTTTTTTTTTGCCTCCCCCATTTTCTCTTTTTTTAAATGGTGGGCTCATTTGGCCTCCCCATTTTTATTTCATTTTTCGTCCAGAGTCTCATCCCGACTTGTGGGGGAATCATAGTCTCCATCATCCTTTCATCACTGGGACAATGCTCTAATAATGATGATCATCACACTTTTATTTACTTACAACTCAACATGAAGAACTGATAGGAAGATATGACTTTGTATGAATGCCTCTAGCAGTGTACCAGGATGTGCAATGATCTAGCGTGACATGTATCGAAAATATGAAGAACGGTGGCTTTGCCACAAATACTATGTCAGCTCTATACGGTCATGCAAAGCATTATGATGATGAACAAACTAGTCATATGAAGTGACGATGGAATTTTCATGGCAATATATCTCGGAATGGCTATGGAAATGCCATAATAGGTAGGTATGGTGGCTGTTTTGAGGAAGATATAATGAGGCTTATGTGCAACAGAGCGTATCATGTCACGGGGCTTGGATGCACCGGCGAATATTTGCACCGATCCTCGAGCTGAGAATGGGCTATGCACGGTACCGAAGAGGCTAGCAAATATGAGAAGGTGAAGATGCGTATGTCCATGGTGTCACATTAGTCATAAAGAACTCACATACTTATTGCAAAGTTTTATTAGTTTTATCACAAATCAAAGTACTCCTCGCATGCCCCGAGGGAGGAGGTTGGTAGGAGTTAACCATCGCGCGCCCCCGACTCAAAACAACACTAGGATTTCAACGAGGAATATAAATGCTCACACATCATCACCATGCCTCTTTCATTTTTAGATGAATAACAAGTTAACACCTCTTAATCTCGACACTTCTATGAATCAACAACTTTGGACTCACACCTTTTTCATATTACTACATCAATGTCATTAACCCACAACTTCTCTATATGTGCTACACGATGGTTTTGATTATCATTCATTGAATACCTAATATTCTTGGACTAGTCTTATGACCCATGCAAATTACCGTCACTATTACTCAGCTCTCAAACAAATATAAGTGAAGAACGAGAGCATATTATTTCTATAAAATCTAAACGCCACCGTGCTAAAAAAGATATAAGTGAAGTACTAGAGCAACTGCCTAGCTCAAAAGATATAAGTGAAGCACATAGAGTATTCTAGCAAATTATCATGAAGGTGTGTCTCTCTCAAATTGGTGTGTCCAGCAAATAATGATTATGACAAACTGAAAGTAAAAGCAAACAAAAGCAAACGACGCTCCAAACAAAACACATATCATGTGATGAATAAAAATATAGCTCCAAGTGACATACCGATGGATTGAGACGAAAGAGGGGATGCCTTCCGGGGCATCCCCAATCTTAGACGCTTGAGTCTCCTTAGAATTATACTTGGGGTGCCTTGGGCATCCCCAATCTTGGGCTCTTTCTACTCCTTATTCCGTAGTCCATTGTGATCACACCCAAAACTTGAAAACTTCAATCACACAAAACTCAACAAAACTTGGTGAGATCCGTTAGTATAAGAAACATATTGCATACTTGAGGTACTGTGATAAATTGATTAAAATTCATTTTTGCATAATAGTTACTGTATTCTAACTTCCCCATGGCTTACACCCCCCTGATATAGTCCATGGCATAATCAAAACAAGCAAACTATGCAGGCAAAACAGAATCTGTTTAAAACAGAACAGTCTGTAGCAATCTATAAAGAGCCCATACTTCTGTAACTCTAATAATTCTGAAAAATTAGGAAAACGTAAAGAATTTGTATAGAAATACTTTTGTAAAATTTCAGATCATTATCACGCTCCATTAAAAAATGAAAATTCCTGCACTGGAGTCAAAGTGTCTGTTTCAGATTCAGCATCGTTTCTACTCATCTTGTGAGTCATCCCAAAGGCTTTACTTGGCACAAACACTAATTAAAACATAAAAACACAATCATTACAGAGGCAACAATCATGTTATCACACAAAAACAGAAAGTAAAAACAAAAATAAAGATACATATTGGGTTGCCTCCCAACAAGCGCTATTGTTTTATGCCCCTAGCTAGGCATAATGTATAGTTTCAAGTGTTGTCGTCTTTGACACTCAACCCGTAGGTAGGTCTCATGATTGATTCATAAGGTGGTTTAATTCTCTTCCTAGGGAAGTGTTCCATCCCCTTCTTTAATGGGAATTGGAATCTTATGTTTTCCTCTTTCATATCAATAATTGCACCTATAGTTCATAAAAATGGCCTTCCAAGTATTATGGGACAAGAAGGATTGCAATCAATATCAAGCACAATGAAATCTACAGGCACATAATTTTTGTTTGCAATAATAAGCACATCATTAATTCTATCTAAAGGTTTCTTGATGGTAGAATCCGCAAGATGCAAGTTTAGGGAACACTCTTCAATATTAGTGAGACCAAGCACATCACATAAAGTTTTGGGTATAGTTGAAACACTAGCACCAAGGTCACACAAAGTATTGCATTTATATTTATTTATCTTTATTTTGATAGAAGGTTCCCACTCATCATGCAATTTTCTAGGAATAGAAATTTCAAGCTCAAGTTTCTCATCATAACTTCTACTATGTGTTCGGCAAAAGCTTTGTTTTGTTCATAAGCATTGGGTGAGATAATAATGGATTGCAGCAAGGAAATACATTCTACTAAAGAGCATTTATCGTAATTAAAGTCCTTGTAATCCAAGATAGTCGGCACATCACTAGTTAAAGTTTTGACCTCTCCAAACCCACTTTTTTCAGTTTTAGCATTAGAATCATCACCCTCCAAGCAAACGGGACGCTCCTTAACTAAAGTTGACTCATCTCCAGTCCCCTTATCATTTATATTCAGAGATGTAAACAAATATTCAATAGGAGAAACACCAATCATTTTAAGATCTTCATCATGATTCATAACCGGAAAGATTCCGATTTAGCGGCCATCCTATTTACTAGAGTGGTTTGCTTATCAGAGATTTTTCCTAACAATTCTCCAGTGTGAGCAAATTGTGATTGAAGGCTAGATACCTCTTTATTGATTTCATCAAGTTGCATACTAATAGCATCAAGCAAAATTGAATGTTCCTTTATTTCAGAGGTAAAGAATTTATTATGCTCAAACTACGAAGACATGAAGGTTTTCATAGAACCCTCTATTTCCGACATTCTTTTATAATAAGAGATATTGTGGAATCTATCCTCAGACATGGTGACCGGACAATCAAAGTAACAAGTAAGACAAGCAAACTAACAAGTAAAGCAAACTAGAAGCAAACTAGTAACTAGTAAAGATAAATATTTTTGTATTTTTCATTTTTATGAGACAAACTAAATATAACAGCAAATAAAAAGAATAACAAGTGAATGAAATTTTGTGCGAAGTTACTTGATAGTTGGTGATAGTATTCTCCGACAACGGCGCCAGAAAAGAGCTTGATGTCTACTACGCCAGAAAAGAACTTTATTCTCTCTCTCTCTTATGATTCTCAATACAATGGTCTCTTGGAGATCTATTTGATGTAAACTTTTGCGGTGTATTGGTTGGGATCCGATGAATTTTGAGTTCATGATCAGTTTCTATCCATGAATATTATTTGAGTCTTCTTTGATCTCTTATATGCATGATTACTTATAGCCTCGTATTTCTTCTTTGAATCTTTGGTTTAGTTAGGCCAACTAGATCGATTTTTCTTGCCATGGGAAGAGGTGCTTTGTGATGGGTTCGATCTTGCGGTGTTCTTTCCCAGTGACAGAAGGGGCAGCAAGACACGCATGTATCGTTGCTATTAAGGATAACAAGATGGGGTATATTCCTACATGAATAGATCGTGTCTACATCATGTCACCGTTCTAATTGCATTACTCAGTTTTTCCATGAACTTAATACACTAGATGCATGCTGGATAGCGGTCGATGTGTGGAGTAATAGAGATAGATGCAGGCAGGAGTCGGTCTATCTATCTTGGACGTGATGCCTATATAATGATCATCGCCTTGGATATCGTCATGACTATTCGATTTTCTATCAATTGACCAACAGTAATTTGTTCACCCACCGTGCGCTATACTCATGAGAGAAGCCACTAGTGAACCCTACAGCCCCCTGGTCTACTTTTCTATCATATTGCTTTCCGATCTATATTTTTTGCATTCTTTGTTTTCAGATCTACAAAACCAAAACCCAAAAATATATGGCTGCATATTTACTCTTTTTATTTGTGTTCTTGAGAGATCTATCTCTCCTATGTATCACTACCTAATCTATCTTTTTACCGTAGAGAAATTGACAACCTCTCTTTCGCGTCGGGTTGCAAGTATTTGTTGTTTGTGTGCAGGTGGTGCTTATTGGGTGGTGGTGATCCTCCTACTGGTTCGATAACTTTGGTTTCATAACTAAGGGAAATACTTATATTAGTTTACAGAGGGAGTACTAACGAGCCAAGGATACATAAATAGAAATCCCTTATATCAAATACACATTCCGTGTGTTCTTCCGATCGAATACGGAAGGTTGGCGTTCCGAGTCGTCTGCATCATCGCCGTGAGGATATGGTGAATGTTTCCACGGGGCATTGTGAGGCTGCAGGTGTTTACTGGCGAATAAGAAGTGTTTAAATTTTCACATACCGATTCAGACGATCCAACGGCCAAGAGACGTCCATTGGATGGAAAGGCTACCATTTAATTACCGTTATTAATTCCCTTCAAAAAAAATACCGTTATTAATTACTTACTGTTTAACTGTGCGCGGGTGTTTACCTTTTTTTCCTCCTAAAAGTACCAGCCGTGGTGTGGCTGGGGAGTTTATCTTTGAACGGAGCAGAGGAACACTTTCTACTTCGAATTCAGTTCGTACATACGAGTAGGATGTGACAGTAGGATGTGACAGTACCGCCGCTCGTCCCCAAGTGGAAAAGCACGGGGGAAAGGGAAAGGGTGGTGGAGATGGACGACAGCTCGGGACGCCCGGCTGAGCTGCTGCCGGTGCCGGGTTGAGTGCTGAGCGCTGACGCCCCCAACTGCTGTGCACGTCGCCTCGCCTCGCCTCGTCGTTGATTGATTTCCCTGCTTCGTGCCATCATTTTCCACCGTCTGCCTGACCGCTGTTGAGAGGGAGAGAGAGATTGGAAAAAGCGGCGAATCTATTCTCGGGTGAGGTCGGGATCGGCTGTATTCCCGGGCTCTCTTGTCGTGCCGCTTGGCCAACTGGCCCGTCACGCCTCCCCCACACGACCACGAGGGGCCACAAAGTTGAAAACCTGCGTAAAGCTACGAAGCGTTTTCTTCTCGCTGGAGGCGATACCCAAGGCGGCTAGGGTTTAGGCGGCCCGCCGCCGGCCGCCTCCGTGGCGGCGGCGCGTGTGCCGGTCTCTCTTTCCCAGGACAGCGCCGGAGGTGCTGTCGCTGGTCTCTTTTTCTCTGCTGCGAGTCTCCTGGTGCTTGCACCGTAGGTGTTCGTAAGCAGATCCGTTTCTTTTGATGCAACGTATTCTGCATGAGGAGCATGCATACACGGGTCTTGATATCTCCTGAGTGAAGGTATGATCCATTCTATACGTGACTCGATGTGTTGATGGTGCAAGCTGTCAGTTTTCGATCAAGTCCTCCTGATTGAGAACACTGGGACGGGACAGATTGATAAGTCCCTTATGAGTACCCCGCAAAAGATACATGACAACAAGAGGCTGAAGGCAAACACGACGGAGTTGTTGGAAGACTCAGCGGCGTCCTCCCCTGAGGAGGGTCGCCGAACACAATGAAACTCATAAGTTGGAACCGTCGGGGTTTGCTCGGGGCCCCGACAGTGAGATCGCTTCTGGATATTCAGAGGCGAAATGATCCGGATGCGTTTTTTTCTGTCTGAGACGCATTTGGACGAGTTTAAGGCAGAAGAGCTGATGAGAAAACTGAGGATGGATCATAGGATTGTGGTTCCCTGTCTGGATGGTAGAAGTGGAGGATTGTTGTTAGTCTAGAAGAAGGAGGTGAGGATCTACTCCCGGACTAATACCTTCAACTGCATCGATGTTTCAATTGAAGAATCAGGTGGTAAAATGTGGAGACTCACGGCTATTTATGGAGAGCCCAGTTGGGAGAATAAAAGTAGGACATATCAGCTCATCAGAGACCTTCATGCTCAATCAAACCTCCCGTGGGTTGTTATTGGTGATTTCAACGAAATTTTACTGTCATCAGAGAAAGAAGGAGGAGCTCCGCGGCAACAGGCTAGGCTCCAAGCTTTCCAAGATGCTTTGTCGGAGTGCTCGTTGGAGGATGTTGGGTATCATGGAGACAAGTTCACCTTTTTCAGAGGAGGTTTACGTGAAAGGCTGGATCGTGCAGTCTCGAACTCGGAATGGATGGATATGCACCCGTTATGTGGCCTTGTTAACCTTGATATGGGCAAATCGGACCATAGGCCGATATGCTTAGATACTGAGTACCTTGCTGGAGTCGCAGCTCAGCGGCGCCGGTCAGGGAGGAAATTCGAGGCAAGATGGCTGGAAGAGGAAGTTGTGGAAGAACTAGTAAAAACAGCATGGCAAAAGGCTGTTGTCGGAGGACTCTATCCCTCGGCAAGTGAAAAACTAGCAGCGGTGCATAAGGATCTCCATCAATGGGATCGGAAAGTTCTGAAGGGCCCCCGCGCCCACCTTAAAGCAGCCCAGCGGGAACTAGAGGCTATAATGAGAAACCCTTGGGATGCTGGTGCAAGGGCAAAACAGCAAGAGGTGACGCTGAAAATTGAAAACCTTCTCGAACAGGAGGACATGTATTGGGCCCAGAGAGGGCGTGCTAACTGGCTTCGCCGTGGAGACCGTAACACCAAGTTTTATCATCAGTATGCCTCGGCTCGTAGGCGTCGTAATTTAATCAAACGCTTGAAAGATAATAATAATGCTTGTCTTGAGGGAAATGATAACCTCAAGCCACTGATTTTTGATTATTTCCAGAATCTCTTCCAGTCGGATGCAGGAGTAATTGATGAATCCTTGTTGAATACAGTCAAGCCTGTAGTAACAGGGCAAATGAATGATCTTCTGATTGCTCCATATTCGAGGGAAGAGGTAAAGAAAGCCTTATTCCAAATAGGAGATTTGAAAGCCCCCGGGCCGGATGGGCTTCATGCTATCTTCTTTAAACGCTTTTGGCATATCATTGGTGAGGAACTAACAGATGAAGTGCTAGAGGCAATAAATAACAGGAAGATACCAGCTAGGTGGAATGAAACAAATGTTGTTTTAATCCCTAAGGTGGACATCCCAGAGATCATTACACAGTTCAGGCCCATCAGCTTGTGTAACGTGGTCTACAAGATCATCTCAAAAATGCTGGCGAACAGATTGAAGAAGATCCTACCGGAGGTGATTTCTCCAACACAGAGTGCCTTTGTACCAGGTAGATTAATTACTGATAATGTGTTAATCGCTTATGAATGTTTCCATTCCATAAAGAAGCGAACACATGGTCACAATGGTACTTGTGCGGTTAAGCTGGATATCCTAAAGGCATATGACAGAGTGGAGTGGGAATTTTTGAGGCGGATGATGGTGAAGATGGGCTTTCATGCACAATGGATTGAGTTAATCATGGAATGTGTATCCTCTGTGAAATATCATGTAAGATTTAACGATATAGAGACTGATGAATTCTCGCCAACAAGAGGTTTAAGACAGGGAGATCCCCTTTCTCCTTATCTTTTTTTGATCTGTTCTGAAGGATTATCAAGCATGCTGATGCACGAAGAGGAAATTGGTGGTATTGAAGGAATAAAAGTGTCAAGGAATGCCCCATCAATATCTCGTCTCCTGTTTGCAGATGACTCCCTGATCCTAATGAAGGCCACGGTTCAGAATGCCAATACTTTGAAGAGGGTCCTCGATACATATTGTGAAAGCTCAGGGCAGCGGGTTAGTACACCCAAATCTAGTGTTTTCTTCAGTCCGAATACACGAGTAAATGATAGGGAGAATGTGTGTGAAATATTGAACATATTAACAGAAGCTCTGTCTGACAAATACCTGGGGCTTCCTACAATTGTCGGAGTTGATAGAAGTGATTGTTTTCAACACTTGGTGGATAGAGTATGCCAGAGACTGAAGGGGTGGAAGGAGAAATTTTTATCAGTCCAAGGTAAAGAAATCCTCTTAAAAGCAGTTGCTTAGGCTATCCCTTCATATGCTATGTCTGTTTTTAAGTTGCCGAAAGGAATATGCAAATCAATCACTGATGAGATATCGAGCTTCTGGTGGGGGGATGACGAGGAGAAAAGGAAAATGCATTGGTTTGCATGGTGGAAGATGTGTGTACCGAAGAAGAAGGGAGGCATGGGATTTAGAGATCTTCATAGCTTTAACCTTGCTATGTTAGCAAAGCAATGTTGGCGTCTGATCCAGAATCCTGACTCTTTGTGTGCGCAAGTATTACGTGCAAAGTACTATCCAGATGGTAATATCTTGAGAGCTGGTCCCAAAAAAGGCTCCTCTTTTACATGGCAAAGCTTGATTGCTGGGATTCAAACCTTCAAGAGGGGATGCATTTGGAGAGTGGGCTCCGGGTCCCAGATTAACATTTGGAAATATCCTTGGATCCCTTCAAGCCCAACAAGGAAGATTATCACCCCTAGAGGGGGGATCATGTTGTCAAGTGTACAGGATATAATTGATCCTTACACAGGTCAGTGGGATGAGGCACTCATCCAGAGTGTTTTCTCACCAGTTGACGTAGGAAGAATAATGCAGATCCCACTACATGTTGATACAATGGAAGACTTTGTGGCATGGCACTATACAAAGTCGGGCACTTTCTCAGTACGTTCTGCGTATCACTCTGAATTTGACCACCAATTTGGATGTCACTATGCAAACTCAAACAGCCCGGGAAGCTCTAGTCTGAACGGAGTTTGGAAGGAGCTCTGGCATCTTCGCCTACCGGGAAAGATCAAACACTTTGGTTGGAAAGTACTGAGGGGAGTGTTACCTTGCTACGGTGTATTGGCGGATAGACATGTACCCTTGATTCCGCAATGCCCAATATGCAAAGTTGGGGCGGAGAACATCCAACATTGTCTATTCACATGTAACAGAGCACATCAAGTGTGGTCCTCACTAGGACTAACCGAGGAGATTGAACAAGCAGTGTCACAAGACCGGTCTGGCGCTATCAACTTGGACAGTTTGATCCGTCTAAATAAGATAGTACATGACATCCCTTGTTCTGAGCTCATCTTGGTGGCCATGTGGTTCATATGGTGGCAAAGAAGGCAAATGGCGAAGGGGGAGACGGTCCTAACTCCTGAACAATCAGCCACCTCAATCCGGGTACTTGCTACCAATTTTGTTCAATCAAACACAGCAAAACACCCTATCCGCAAGAGTGAGCAGGTTTGGAAGAAGCCAAGTAGAGGGGTTGTAAAAGTAAACGTTGATGCATCATTTCATGCGGAAAACCTGCGGGGAGCTTGTGGAGTAGTCGCTCGTGATGACCGAGGAAACTTCCTGGGAGCAACAACACAAGTGATACCCCATGTCTCAAGCACGGAATCAGCGGAGCTTCAGGCTATCAGAACTGGAATCTATCTGGCAGCGAACCTGGGATGCACAAAGCTAATCATCGAGTCAGATTGTATGAACGCTCTGGAGGCTATTTCTAATTCCGATGAGTACATGGGAATAGATACCCCGGTGGTCGTTGAGTGCTCCCTCCTGGCAATGGAGTTTGCGAGTATTAGTTATGAATTCTGCCACAGAGAAGCTAATATGGTAGCGGATGGGTTAGCGAAGCATTGTTTGAGTAGCAGTGTTTCTGAAGTCTGGGATACTTCCGTCCCTGACTTTATTCTTCAAAACTATGTAAATGATCTCGCAATTATATGAGGAATAAAGTTATTTACGTTCAAAAAACGAGGGGCCCGGTGTCATCAAGATTATTTGACAGCAATCGTTCCTTCCCTTCCCGCGTGACAGAGTTTTCCCACGTAAACAACGACGTTGGCCATAGTACGTTTCTCAACAAATACTCCTCCGTATACATATAATATTATTGTACTATTTTTAAAAGGTTCAGAAACACCACAGTCTTATAATATTATATTATTGCATGTTTACAAGTGCAAGTGCGTACGTGCGTGTTTACAAATTATTACGGAGAGAGTATTCTTTTGCGTCGTGGAAAATGTGCTTTGGATCTGCAATTTGGAGCAAGGCATGCACATGCACAATGCAGACGCAACACAAATAGCAACCTCTGCCAGCAAAAACAACCTCTGCCAACACTAGCTTTGCTTTTGCTTTGTTTGCGCCGACGGCTGACCAAACGGCGGCCACACTCTCTCTCTTCCGTGTCGAGGGGATGCAGCCGACCGGAGCCGGCCGCACGGAACTGGACGCGAAGGGCAAACGAACAACGGCCACCGGAAAAAGCCGGCGAGCGAGCCAATCACGAGAGCCTTTCCAGGCCCCCATCGCCGTAAAGGCGCCGCGGTGCGGCACGGCACTGCCCTCGATGGCAATTTTGACCCATTTGACCTATTGCCACAACTAATTCACAAACTAAACTACATATGTAAAAATTTCACCGGTCTAACCCTTTCATGTGGCGTCCGACACGAAGGCGCCACACTACACTATGTGGCGCCTTAGTAAAAGGCGCCACACCCCGGCCACGCTGGCGCCCCCGTGGCAGGTCGACCCCACTACTGAGCGAGCTACAGCCGTGACCAGAGCCTTCAAAATGCTAAGTACCAGTGTGGCGCCTTACACTAAGGCGCCACACTGTGCTGTGCGACGCCTTAGTTCAAGGCGCCACACTGTGCCGTGTGACGCCTGGGCCAAAGGCGCCACATTATCAAGAACAAATGTCCCATACAGTGAGGGAGGGAGAGTGAAGCTATGCATGTCAGTTTATTGAAAAGAAAGAGGGAGGGAGAGAGACTGAGAGAGTGAAGCTATGCATGTGAGTTTGCTGAAAAAAAAGAGCGAGGAGAGAGAGCAAGCTTTGTGCATGCATGTGTGACTGCTTTCAAAGAGAGAAAAACGTGAGAAGAGAGAGATTATTTTGTGCATGCATGTGTCAGACTGTTTCCTGTCAGGCCTAGTCTTTCTGCATGCTACTTCCTCCCCCGTCGTTGTTTGTCTGTTTAAAAAAGCCTGCCTAATTACTCTGGTACTGCAAAGCAACTGTAATTGGACAGTGGCTAGCACATATTTTATTGCCGCTTGACGGGCTAAGACGGGTTGGTAGATAAATTGCAAGGTAAATAAAAGATAAGTAAATTACAGCAAATAAAATATGTGCTAGCCACTGTCCAATTACAGTTGCTTTGCAGTACCAGAGTAATTAGGCAGGCTTTTTTAAACAGACAAACAACGACGGGGGGAGGAAGTAGCATGCAGAAAGACTAGGCCTGACAGGAAACAGTCTGACACATGCATGCACAAAATAATCTCTCTCTTCTCACGTTTTTCTCTCTTTGAAAGCAGTCACACATGCATGCACAAAGCTTGCTCTCTCTCCTCGTTCTTTCTTTTTAGCAAACTGACATGCATAGCTTCACTCTCTCAGTCTCTCTCCCTCCCTCTTTCTTTTCAATAAACTGACATGCATAGCTTCACTCTCCCTCCCTCACTGTATGGGACATTTGTTCTTGATAATGTGGCACCTTTGGCCCAGGCGTCACACGGCACAGTGTGGCGCCTTAGTATACTTAGCATTTTGAAGGCTCTGGTCACGACTGTAGCTCGCTCGGTAGTGGGGTCGACCTGCCACGGGGGCGCCAGCGTGGCCGGGGTGTGGCGCCTTTTACTAAGGCGCCACATAGTGTAGTATGGCGCCTTCGTGTCGGGCGCCACATGTAAGGGTTAGACCGGTGAAATTTTTACGTATGTAGTTCAGTTTGTGAATTAGTTGTGGCAATAGGTCAAATGGGTCAAAATTGCCGCCCTCGATCGCCTGGGTGGATGGAACCGTGAGAGAGCGAGGCGACGGCTGCAGCCCGAGCATCGGCCTGTCTTGGCGATTAGTAGTAGTATCCTACCAGGTGGTAATCTAGTAGCTAGACTAGATGCGACGCCTCATTTAGTCTGCCACAGCCATACACCACGCGTCGGTCAGCTAGTCCTCTGCCACTCACACACCACGCAGCAGTAGCAGTAGCACTCAAGTGTAGCTAGCTAGGTTTGGGGATGAGGCTGGGGATCGACTTGAACACCGTCGCCGTGGAGGAGCACGGGGAGCAGGCGACGGCGGGGTTGTGCCGTGAGCTGTGGCACGCTTGCCCCCCCCCCCCCCCGCGGCCCTGCCAAGGCTGGGGAGTGCCGTGGTTTACTTTCCGCGGGCGCACCTTGCGGCCGCCGGCGGGGAGGCGCCGCCCGGGGTGCCGCCCCACGTGCCATGCTGCGTGTGTTGGGACAAACCCCGGACCAATCCTCCCCGGCGACCCACGCCGGGCGACCTTCCGGCGACACAAACGCCGGACGAAGGTAGACGAAGGAGACACCATGATTTTTCCGGCGACGAACGCCGCGGCGTACCAACGCCTGTATCTTGGCTTCATTTCTCTCAACGACTCGAACACACACATGAGGTACATACGCACGCACGCGGCACAACCCGGAAGAACTCTCACGTCGACCGGGCACACACCACGGTCCCGACGGAGACTACATCTTCTAGGCCCCTCACACTTGGCTCGGCACACCCGGTCGCTCGGCAACACACCGGAGCACGGCTACACACACCGGCACCCTTTACATCAGTACATGGGAGGGCTTTTATAGCCAGATGCACACACTACACGCACTAATCGGCCACACCGCATCAGGCCACTAACCCACGCATGCACCTCTTACTTGGCCGGCACACACACGCAGCTAGCTTATCCATCTGATGCATGCACGCATTACTAGGGCTACCTCTTCCACACGTACAGGCATGCAGCACAACTCGGCTCCAACGGCCACACACGACGCCAACTACCTGGACGCAACCACCGCGGACGCCGCGGTCACCCTGCGCATGCCTCGTGGCGATCCGGTCTTCTAGAACAGCAGCCGTCCGATCCTCCGTAAGACCTGGCTCATCATCATGTGTCCGCTGCGCTCGCTGCAACACACCACCGTCGCCACGAACCGCACCTGGCGCACCCGACGCCGGTCGCCACCGCGGGGACATGGCTTATTGCGCCAACAGCGTGATGGGGCTAGAGCTCTGCGTTCTTCTTCTTCTTCTTCTTCTTCTTCTTTTTCTTCTTCTTCTTCTTCTTCTTGTGAAAACCGAGTCTCTAGCTACTGATCGAGATCGACGGTGTGTTTTTGTGGCAGGCGGACGTGGCGACCGATGAGGTGTACGCGCGCCTCGCGCTGGTGGCGGTGGCGGAGGCGGAGGCGGAGGCTGAGGCTGAGGCTGAGGTGAGCGCATGCTGTCCCGTTCCATCCATCTGGGTATATATCTGGACGGCCCGTTCCATTTGCATTTTGTGCGTCGGACATCAGTGATATGATTTCCAGCCAGTACTCAAAAATTGGAGACTGAAAGATGATGAACAGTAGCAGTATCTCTCGTCTCGTGCATGCATCACTATTTTCGAATCGACAGTGAAATGTTGGAACCTGAAACATGAACATCCTTGTTTTAGGTACGGTCTACACTCTACAGCCAGCCGCGTGCATGTGCATGTTTTGGTGTTTGAAGCGTAGCACTACTACCAGCACTCCTCAGCTAGCTCACTCTGGCAGCATCAGTTGCTAGCATTAACTCGTTGCTTAATTACTATACTTCTCTCCATCTTTTGCTTCTGGGGTAGTATGATTTTTTTTTTTCGAGGAACCAGCAGGAGCTCTGCCTTTTCATTAAGAAGAAGAGAAGTGACCAGTTAATAAGGAAAACTGGCCGAAAACCGATGGGTAGTATGATTTTGGAGAACGTACACCTGTTTTTCCTCTAAAAGAAACCATATAGAGCAGTACAATTTCTTTACTTAGGTGGGTACATGAGAGCATGACTACACTTCGTTTATTACTATTATATTTTGCATGGTACACTTTGTTTATTAGGTGGGTAAATACACAGGTTCCTTTCAAAACCGTAACAGCTCGTTTGGCACCCATCATTTGGGTTGGAATTCATTCGCGAATTGGTGGTCGGCATTCATTGTCCAATTCAATACTACATCTTTTTTGTTTTTGTTTTTGTTTTTTGAGCGGGCCAATTCAATACGTACATCTGATCCAAATCCCGGCCCACGAGCTGTCATTCCCCAATTCCATACATCTCCTCGAAATTGTATGTAAACCAAATACCGGCCCGGCCCACAAGCCGTCAATTCCCCAAAATCCCCTCGCCTCCGACACCCTGTCATCTCGCCCCCGACACCCTCATCTGCCATGGAGCACGAGATCCTCCTCCTCCTCCTCTGCCGCCGCCGCCGCACATCTCCCCGGCGCCTTCCCGTAGCCCCCTCTCCTCAAATCCTACTCCCTCTACCACCATGGCCTCCCTGACCCCACGCCAAGGGTACCGCCGCCATTGAGGGTGGGTGACCATGCGAAGCAGCTCTCTCTGCCTACCTGCTCATGTCCGTACCCGAGCAAAACGAGGTGAGCGCGCTCCCACCCTCCCTCCTCCTCTCCGCCCGCTGCTCTTTCCATTTGCGCGCACAAATTTGGACAAGCATTCAAAACCTGCTTCCATTTGGATGGAATCTCTGTTCAAAAATTATCTTCTCAAGCACAAGATTAAGCTAGCAGATCAGCTATAAACATTTAAATGGTAATTTTTTATTAGTGAAGTAGCTAAACTTCAGTACCACGAATTATATTGCACTTAACCATTGTTCTTCTAGAGAAGGAACCAACTAACCATACCCTAATAGCATGCCTTTAGGCTCTAGGAAATAGAACTAGCATCTAGGATTCACATTTTGTACAAGGACCAAATAAGCATACTAGGTAGCCAATCTCGTCCGGTTGTCGTTTTGATCTGCCTTGTTATATTGTATCTGCATTTTACCTTGATCTTTTTGCAAGAAAAAACATGGAAGGGGATCAGGGATTACGAGTCCAAGGACTAGTCTTGACTGGTCGAGGGACTAGTCTATGAGTCGCAATGTGAACGTCGACTAGGATTCTCGTGTAGGCTACCAAGTCGAATCAAGTTGTTGAGAGACTCGTCGTAGACTAGTCTGAACTAGTCGTGCTCTATGAGTCGCTCAACTCAAATTTGAGAGGGGTAAAATTGGAGAGCTAGGTTTCCAGGCTCGCTCCAGAACGAGCCGCACCAGGGACGTGGCTGCCGCCAGCACCCACTGACCCGGCCATCTCCTCACTCTTCTATGTGTTCGAGTTGGTACCTGCCCTTGCTTAGAATCCGAATAAGAGGGATGATTATAGCATCGAAGCAGTGGGTATTTACTCAATCATGTAAATGTAGGAGTGACTACAGACCATCATTGCACTGTGTAACTGTTGACACACGAACACGTCACCGTGTACCCTCGACGCCGCGGGTGATGCACCGCAGCTCACGTCGAAGGAGGTCCGTCCGGCAGCGCGATACGCAAGACAGCCGGCGGACGCTTTTGAAGACTCGAAACCCCACACGCCCGGGAGGGACCCCGTCAGGGAGTGCGGCGGCAATGGGCTGCCCTAGGTCGATTCGCTCGCCCCTAGAGCCTCTGTACTCGCAGCTCTCCAACACGAAGAACGACGAAGAACGAGAGAGAAAAACGATGGAAAGATAAAACGTAGATGAAAAAGTAGTATAATGATTGTTCGATTGTGTGTTGTTTCAATCGGCCATCACCCCCAACATATATAAGAGGCGGCTGGACTTCCCGTACAAGCAAAGGATTCACCTAGGCTTTCCTTACAAGAAAATTACATCAATTTACGTCCAAGAGTCCTAGTTCTGGTCCCACTCGGATTCAGCCCGAATCTGGTCCAATCTTCTGCCTTGCTCCTTGCGTGGGCCGTGGAATCTGCATATGACTTCTGATGGAGACGGTTCAAATACCAATTTTGTGCGCTTTGACGAGGCCAACAATCCGTATGTTGATCACTTTTCCAAATAAGGCCATCTTGAATACTCCACGGGGTCATCCTTAATTTCGAGTCGGACTCGTTCATATAGCTGACTGGACCGTCCGACTCTTGTATCGTCTCTGCAGGTCATATACTACGTCGGATGACGATGACTCCAAAAGCAAAGTTGACCGTTTCGACGAGACGAACCACTTTCATGTTGAACACTTTTTCATCCGAGGCCATCTAGATAAGTATTTGAGCCCATCTTCCGCATCTGGTCGGATTGGCCTTGACAGTTTTTACTGTTCACGACGGCAAGCTTTCCCCCCGACTGTTCACGGAGGCAAGGCACAGTTCACGCGGCAGGTTACTGTTCATCGCGACAAGGGTACTGTTCACTGCGGTAAGCTTTCCCCCGGCAAGGTTACTGTTCACCGCGGCAAGGTTACCGTTCACTGCGGCAAGCTTTTCCCCCGGCAGGTTACTGTTCACCGTGGCAAGCTTCCCCCCGGCAAGGTTACTGTTCACCGCGGCAAGGTTACCGTTCATTGCGGCAAGCTTTTCCCCCGGCAAGGTTACTGTTCACCGCGGCAAGCTTTTCCCCCGGCAAGGTTACTGTTCACCGCGGCAAGGTTTTCCCCGGCAAGGTTACTGTTCACCGCGGCAAGGTTACCGTTCACTGCGGCAAGCTTTTTCCCCCGGCAAGGTTACTGTTCACCGTGGCAAGCTTTCCCCCCGGCAAGGTTACTGTTCACTGTTCACCGCGACGAGGGTACTGTTCACGTGGCAGGGTACTGTTCACGGCGACAAGGTTACTGTTCACGGCGGCAAGCTTTCCCCGGCAAGTTTTCTGGCTGCACCTTCCGGCAAGGCTTTTGAGGCAGTAAACGACCTCGGATGAAAATGTGCCCAAAAGCAATTTTGACCGTTTCGACGAGACAAACAACTTTCATATTGAACGTTTTTCGATCCGAGGCCATCTTGAAGGGCTAATTGCTCACGCATTGCATCAGACACCCATCAGACATGTGTCTGATGGGGCGCATCGTATTTTGCCTATTGACAGGGCTGCATTCAAATAGCTCTAACTTTTGCATACGAACCCGGTTTGAGACGATGTTTATATGAAAATCAACCGATTCGACGAGACGAAGATAATTCATGTAGAGCATTCCTTCATCCGAGATTGTCTTGGAGGCGTAATCGACCAAAAAGCACTCAGAACACCTAACATGACAATCCGAGTGTAGTTTTGGTCTTTGATATGATGCCGAATGATTATGGTCCAAACATCAAAGTTGTTCCACTCGGCAATGTGAAGTTTCTCATGTAGAATATCTTGTCATTTGAGGTCATCTCTATTGCATTTTGTATTGTGCCAAAATCAGGTGTCAACACATGCCCCCCTGTTTTTCGGCAAAGCTTGCATGCCGAAAAATAATTTGCACCATGTTTGTTCTAAGGACGATGTCAACACTCCATCGGCCATTCATATTTCTCAGGGCGATAATTATGTATCGGTCATGTTTATGCTAAGGGCGATAATCATATACCGGCCATTGCCTAATCAGGCTTCTTGCCACACACTCGGGTGGTACTTTTTCAGATATCTGCCATTGAGAGCTCGAGGTAATAATACTCCTTGCATGGATTCCACCAAATATGAATTTCCAGGAACTACCCTTGCAATCCTAAAAGGACCTTCCCAGTTTGGAGACCACTTCCCGAATTTTCTATCTCTAGAACCAATCGGCAGAATCACTTTCCACACAATATTGCCAACCTGAAAATTCTTCAACTTGACCTTTTTATTGTAAGCTCTTGCTACAACAGCTTGTCCCTCTCTATAGCCTTCAGAGCAGCCAAACGTTTATCGGCAACTTCATCAATGTTGTCCATCATCAAATTGTAAAAGTCCACTGCCGATAAATCATTCTGTTTGGCTATTCTCAAAGCATTCAAATTCACTTCCACTGGTAAAACAGCCTCTTGACCGTATACTAGCTCATACGGAGTTACCTTTGTAGCACCATGCCTTGAGATTCTATGTGCCCATAAAGCTTCAGACAATAACTCATGCCATTTTCTTGGATTATCCTCAATCTTCTTTTTGATGAGCTTGATCAATATCTTATTGCTAGATTCAGCTTGTCCATTAGCTTGGGCATAATACGGAGATGAATTGAGCAACTTTATGTTATATGATTCGGCAAATTCTCTAACTTGATGTGACATGAAAGATGAACCTTGATCTGTAGTCAATGTCCGAGGAACGCCGAATCTATGAATAATGTGCTCAGTTATGAATTGAATTACCTCCGTATGTGTCATGCTCTTGAGAGGTACTGCTTCAGACCATTTGGTGAAATAATCGGTTGCCACCAACACGAACCGATGCCCCTTCGAGGAAGATGGATGAATTTGCCCAATGAAATATAAACCCCATCATCTAAAAGGCCACGACTTGATAATAGGATGTAACATAGCAGCAGGAGCTAATTGAATATCACCAAATTTTTGACAAGCTTCACACCCTTTATAATATCTGAAGCAATCATTGATCATAGTCGGCCAATAAAATCCAGCACGTCGTAATAACCACTTCATCTTGGGAGCCGACTGATGAGTACCACAAATGCCTTCATGTACCTCTCCCATAGCAATTCTTGCTTGGTCCTCGTCCAAACATTTCAAAAGAACATCTTCAACCGTTCGGCGATAAAGACCACCATCTCTTATTGTATATTTGAAAGCCATACACCGAACAGTCCTGTCCACCCTTTCACTTGGATCACGCAAGTAATCCATAATGGGCTTCCTCCAGTCATGATTTTCACCTGCACTAGATTATTTGTTAGTGGCCGAATCAGTGGGCTCTGGTTCGGCCTCTCCCATATTAACAAGACAAGACATCGGCTTCTGAGAAATATGAAACATGCCATGATCAACATGATAACCGGATGCTTGCTGTGCCAACTGATTTGCTCTCCAATTGTCATGTCTAGATATATGAGCAATGCTAAAATAATCCAAAGTAGAAATTGTATCTAGACACTTATCAAGATAAACATTAAGTGATTCGTCTAAACATTGAAAGACTTTGGACACTTGCTGCACTACTAATAACGAATCACCAAAAGCCTCAACATGTGTAGCACCTATAGCAAGTAACATCTCCAGGCCGAATAACAATGCCTCATATTCGGCTTGATTATTTGTGCAAAAATATTCTAAGCGGCATGAGGCTTCAAAAACAGCACCATGAGGAGATATATAAACAATACCAACACCTTGGCCATTGCTACAAAATGAACCATCAAAATATAATCTCCATGGTACTAACGAGACAAGGTTTATATCAATATCATGCTTGTCATCAATCCGATGTTCAACAATAAAATCAGCAACAATTTGGCCTTTCATGGATTTTAGAGATTCATAAGCCAAATCATATTCAATTAAAGCATAAGCCCACTTGCCAATTCTACCACTAAGAATTGGCATATGCAGCATGTATTTGATGACATCGGTTTGACAAGCTATTATGCAAGTACTAGGAACTAGATAATGTCTCAATTTTGTGCAAGCATAATATAAACAGAGGCATAATTTTTCAATAAATGTATACCTTGTCTCGGCGTCCAATAAGCGTCGGCTCAGATATGTAATAGTATGCTCTTTCCCTTCGGTTTCTTGAGTTAAAACAGCACCAATAACACCTTCCTCTGCTGCAATATAAAGCCTAAAGGGTTCTTTGTGCCTGGGTGCTTTCATCACCGGAGGAGTGCACAAATAATTTTTGATCATATCAAATGCTTCTTGCTGTTTTGCCCCCCAAGTAAAATCAGTATCATTCTTTAACCGAAGGATAGGAGTAAATGCATCGACTTTCCCTGACAGATTAGCTATGAACCTTCTCAAATAATTGACCTTGCCAAGGAACTTTTGCATATCTCTCTTGCACGTTGGAGCCTCCACTTTCTGTATGGCCTCTATCTTTTTGGGATCAATCTCTATGCCATCTTCATGAATAATGAAACCCAATAACTTGCCAGCCGACACGCCGAATGCACACTTCAAAGGATTCATCTTTAGTCCATATTTTTTCATTTTTTCAAAAGCTAAGCGCAAATCGGCTAGATGAGATTCGAAAGCATCCGATTTGACAACAATATCATCAATATAGACTTCAAGTATAATGCCGAGCAGATCATGGAAAATTAAATTCATAGCCCTTTGATATGTGGCACCAGCATTTTTTAATCCGAACGTCATTACTGTCCACTCGAATAAACCAAGAAAACTAGGGCAACGAAAAGCTGTCTTGGACATGTCCTCTTCGGCCATAAAGATCTGATTGTATCCAGCATTACCATCAAGAAAACTAATAACCTTATGTCCAGAAGCATCATTAATAAGCATGTCGGCTATAGGCATGGGATACTCATCTTTGGGTGTAGCTCTATTCAAATCTCTGAAATCAATGCACACCCTTAACTTGCCGGAGCCTTTCTTCTCCACTGGTACAATGTTAGAAATCCACTCGGCATACCTGCAAGGTCTAATAAAATTAGCTTTAAGCAAACGACCGATCTCTTCCTTGATCCGGTCATATGTTTTTGGATTAAATTTTCTGGCCGATTGTTTGTAAGGTCTAAAACCGGCCTTTATAGGCAACCGATGCTCCACTAGCTCTCGGCTTAAACCTGGCATCTCATGATATTCCCATGCAAAGCAACAAACATATTCTTTCAATACCTCGATCAACTTAGCCTTATGATCGGCTCTTAAATTTTTGTTTACAAATGTCGGCCTAGGAATTGAACCATCTCCTATGTCTATCTCTTCTAATGGATCGGCCGACGTAAAACCTTGTCCTAATTTATCCATATCAACTAACTCCTCTATAGATTCATATATATCGTTCTCATTGGACCGATATTCAACAAGACGCTTTTGCAACCAATCTGAGTTAGAATCCATTTAAATACAGCATACCTTGGAGCCGATTACCACCAACCGGCTTTAAAGAAACGGGCACGAAACCACTTTTTGTGGCGCTAAGAAAATCAAATTCTGACAAGTCGCGTCCCGTCAAGCAAGTAGCATTGGGATGTTGCCAATCCACCGATGCATCGGCCAAAGCAACACAAGCCGAGTTATCCGCATGAATGACTTCCACTTCATCATCAACCCACTGGATCAAAAACTGGTGCATAGTAGATGGCACGCACTGGTTTGCATGAACCCAATCACGGCCTAGTATGACGTTGTAGTTACCTTGCACCTCATCAACAAAGAATGCAGTAGCCAAAGTTTTGCTCCCGACCGTAAGCTCCACATACATCACACCTTTGGCTTCAGTTTTCTCTTTGCCTTCAAACCCATTAAGCACCATATTGGTCTTGATTAGCTCTTCATCTGGCAGACCCAATTTTTTGAAGACCGAATAGGGCATAAGATTCACCACAGCACCACCATCAACAAGCATCCGAGCGAGTGGTGATCCGTTGATATGACCTCGGAGGTACAATGGTTTCAGGTGTGTCACTGGTTCTTTTGGCTTCTCAAATATTGCATTTTTTGGGCCAAAATCCAGTTGAGCCACTTCCCCTTCTTCATCTACAGCACGGAATTCAGCGGGTAAGTAATACACCATATTGATATCCACACCTTCATGAACCGGTGTAGACTCATAGTCCAACAGATCGTCTTCCTCCTCGGGCGTGTCCACCAATTCTGAATCCTGTCCGAGTGAAGGAGAAGTAATAGGTGACGTGGACGATGTAAGAATGGTTGCATCGTCCTCTTTTAGCGGTGTAAGTGCTGCTGTGATAGATGTAGAAGCTGCTGCATCTTGTATTGGTTTAGGCTTCCACACTTGCTTTGTTGGTATCATGGGCCGAGTGTCATTGAACAACTTGTCCCTTTGCTTCTCGGCCTCTTGTTCTGCCATCTCTTGATTCCTTAACCTCTGCAGTTTTCTTTTCTGTGTTTTTGTTAGCCCTAAAGGACACCACCTTGGCTGAGTGTATTTAGGATCTCTTAGCTTTACTTGGCTGGTACTTGCTTCATGATCATTAGCCGAGTGCTTTGGCGCGATAACAAGTATCGGCTCAGTAGGGTTGCCATGCACAATCGGCTGCTGTGTGGTGAAAGTTTCGGTGCCCAAGATGAGTGAGTCGGCATTGATATTTTCTTTACCTTTTCCAGACTCGACCGCTGCACTTGGAGATTTAGCACGCCACACTTGATTGCTGAAACTCTTTTGACTATCTCGCATTGGCCGGTTGACACCACTGTTCAAACGGCCTCGTGTGGGATAAGAAAGCCTCTCACGAATAGGCCTCCTTGGTTCTGCCCAGCCTGGATGAAAAGCATAAGGGGCCATTGGGGGCTGCCCCCATCCTCCATTGAAGCCTCCCATGTAATGTGGCGCATAAGGTGGTGGCGCCATCCACGGTCTTGGTGCCCACGGCCCATATGTCCTTGCATGATGCTGAAATTCTTGCCTTGGAGGTGATCTTGAACGCTTCAAATTAGCTGACCGGTTAGAGCTAGAACCGGCCGCTTGATTGGCATATTTGGACAGCAACATATCAAAAGTTGGCTTGATTTTCTTGCGCTGCACTTTAGCTTCATTCGTCTTCCATTTGCCAATTTTTGGACTCTTGGGCTTAACAAATTTAACACGAGCGTCTTGCTGCACCTGTGGTTGCCCCCCCGAGTGTAGGATTCTTGATGGTGATCCTGATCACTTCCTTGCCATCAGGTTGCTTGTCAAGCACAACCTGCCTCCCTAAGACCTTGCTGTCCTCCTTGCCTTTCCTGGGCTCGCCAACAATGACATTAGTTTTATTAGCAGATTCGGCCACTTCCGGCCGAATGAGTAACTTTTTTCCCTCCAAATCCAGAGTGTTCATTGGGAAAGGCTGCTTATCAATTTGCATCTCAGAAAAGTTCAATCGTCCGTCATTGATGGCCGATTGTATCTGTCGTCGGAAAACATTGCAATCATTAGTAGCATGAGAAAAAGAATTATGATATTTGCAATAAGCACGCCGTTTCAGCTCTTCAAACGGCGGTAAAATATGAGATATCCTAATGATCTTAGCTTGCAGCAAAGCATCAAATATTTTATCACACTTGGCAACATTAAAAGTAAATTTCATCTCTTCATCACGATTCTTATGAATCGGTTTCAGATCATTGCAAGTAAATGGTTTGGCCTTAGATGGCCAAACAAATTCAGTAGCATACATATCACCCTCATCGTCCGAGTTACCACTATCATATTCAACCACATTCATCTTAGGACGATCAGTTTTATATCTATGCACCTCTTTGAGATCTTTGCTTCGGCTTTCCTGAGCCAAAGCTCTTTGTAAGACTTGGTTGATGCTTATAAATTCATAGCCTTCTAGCTTTTCTCTAATATGAGTTCTCAAACCATTGAGCACAAGATCAGCCAAGTCTCTCTCAGTTATCACTAAACTATAACACCGGTTCTTTGTCTCTCTAAATCTCTTGACGTAATCGGAGACCGATTCGTCATGCTTCTGCTTAACCGATGTAAGATGTGACAACTTAAGTTCATTGTCGCCGCTATAAAAATGATCATGAAATTTTTGCTCTAGCTGCAACCATGCACGAATAGAGCCATGCGGCAAAGAAGAAAACCATGAAAATGCGGTACCAGTTAATGACAAAGGAAATAAACGCACTTTCAATTCATTTATCGAACCTGCTTCACCCAATTGTGCTAGGTATTGGCTAACATGCTCCCATGTGGTTTTTGTGCCCTCTCCATTAAACTTAACAAAATCTGGAATTTTATACCCTTGAGGGCACAGAATTGCATCAAAGTACTCAGGATACGGCTTTTGATAATCCGATTCCTAGGTAGTTCAACACCAAAATTCTCTCGAAGTGTTTTAGCCATCTCCTCTCTAAACCTAGCTAGAGCATCGTCCGTAGTAGACGATGAAGCTTGTGGCACTGGCATAGGAGGATTGGGGTTAGCAATCATGGGTGTAAATTGTGACATGTTTGCCGAACCATAGTTCGGCAATGATCTAGCAGTGTTTCCACCTATTTGGTTCGGCGTTGCCACCGAACTCTGCATAAAAGGATTAAGTGGTGCAGCCACAATTTGATTGGTATGGGTAGGAAAATAATTCATCGGCATGGGAGGCGCCGATGAAATAGGCAAAGCTGAATCAAGGTTTCCCATACTAGCAGGCATGTTAGGCATATTCTTCTGAGCATTAGTATTGTCTAAGAAAGCTTGATAGATCAGATTATTGCTATCAGTAATACGACTCTCAATTTCAGCCCATTGCTCAGGAGAAAAGGTAGTACTTACAGAAGGTTTAACCTGCTCAGTTTGAAGGGGAGGAAACTTGATTTCTCCAACCGGAGTGATATTGCCTTGGCGGTCCTTCTTGAAGTTTCCAAGGAACTCCTGCAACTCCTTCTCTTCACGCGCCTTCTTGTACTCCTCATAAGCTTGACGATGCTCGGCCGATAACTCCTCCAGATTGGGCTTGATAATGTTATCGGCGTCAACTTCCGAGGGATTGGGAAGATTGGACATGATGGATGATGATGATGGATCAAAGTTCCCCAGCGGAGTCGCCAAAAAGTGTGTTGACACACGAACACGTCACCGTGTACCCTCGACGCCGGGGGTGATGCACCGCAGCTCACGTCGAAGGAGGTCCGTCCGGCAGCGCGATATGCAAGACAGCCGGTGGACGCTTTTGAAGACTCGAAACCCCACACGCCCGGGAGGGACCCCGTCAGGGAGTGCGGCGGAAATGGGCTGCCCTAGGTCGATTCGCTCGCCCCTAGAGCCTCTGTACTCGCAGCTCTCCAACACGAAGAACGACGAAGAACGAGAGAGAAAAACGATGGAAAGATAAAACGTAGATGAAAAAGTAGTATAATGATTGTTCGATTGTGTGTTGTTTCAATCGGCCATCACCCCCAACATATATAAGAGGCGGCTGGACTTCCCGTACAAGCAAAGGATTCACCTAGGCTTTCCTTACAAGAAAATTACATCAATTTACGTCCTAGAGTCCTAGTTTTGGTCCCACTCGGATTCAGCCCGAATCTGGTCCAATCTTCTGCCTTACTCCTTGCGTGGGCCGTGGAATCTGCATATGACTTCCGATGGAGACGGTTCAAATACCAATTTTGTGCGCTTTGACGAGGCCAACAATCCGTATGTTGATCACTTTTCCAAATAAGGCCATCTTGAATACTCCACGGGGTCATCCTTAATTTCGAGTCGGACTCGTTCATATAGCTGACTGGACCGTCCGACTCTTGTATCGTCTCTGCAGGTCATATACTACGTCGGATGACGATGAATCCAAAAGCAAAGTTGACCGTTTCGACGAGACGAACAACTTTCATGTTGAACACTTTTTCATACGAGGCCATCTAGATAAGTATTTGAGCCCATCATCAGCATCTGGTCGGATTGGCCTTGACAGTTTTTACTGTTCACGACGGCAAGCTTTCCCCCGGACTGTTCACGGAGGCAAGGTACAGTTCACGCGGTAGGTTGCTGTTCATCGCGGCAAAGGTACTGTTCACTGCGGCAAGCTTTTCCCCGGCAAGGTTACTGTTCACCGCGCCAAGGTTACCGTTCACTGCGACAAGCTTTTCCCCCGGCAAGGTTACTGTTCACCGCGGCAAGGTTACCGTTCACTGCGGCAAGCTTTTCCCCCGGCAAGGTTACTGTTCACCGCGGCAAGGTTTCCCCCGGCAAGGTTACTGTTCACCGCGGCAAGGTTACCGTTCACTGCGGCAAGTTTTTTCCCCGGCAAGGCTACTGTTCACCGCGGCAAGGTTACTGTTCACGCGGCAGGTACTGTTCACTGTTCACCGCGGCAAGGTTATTGGATCAGACACCCATCAGACATGTGTCTGATGGGGCGCGCTGTATTTTGCCTCTTGACAGGGCTGCATTCAAATAGCTCTAACTTTTGCATACGAACCCGGGTTGAGACGATTTTTATATGAAAATCAACCGATTCGATGAGACGAAGATAATTCATGTAGAGCATTCCTTCATCCGAGATTGTCTTGGAGGCGTAATCGACCAAAAAGCACTCAGAACACCTAACATGACAATCCGAGTGTAGTTTTGGTCTTTGATATGATGCCGAATGATTATGGTCCAAACATCAAAGTTGTTCCACTCGGCAATGTGAAGTTTCTCATGTAGAATATCTTGTCATTTGAGGTCATCTCTATTGCATTTTGTATTGTGCCAAAATCAGGTGTCAACAGTAACCATTTCTCTTCTGTCCTCAGATGTTCAGGCAAAGTGAGCAGGGGGAGGACGAGATGCCCCGCATGCCACACATGTTCTGGAAGACACTAACGGAATCTGATACAAGCACCTATGGAGGGTTATTTGTTCCTCGCTGGGGCGCCGAGGAGTGCTTTGCACCTCTGGTGAGTTGGTTTGAAAAATTGTGTTCAGTGTAACATGCACAACGCATATAGTTGCTTGTGTTACTGAACTGACCACTTTCATATCCTTCAAATCTTTGTAGGACGAGCTCAGGCCTTCTCAAGAACTGCTTCTCAAGGATTTGCATGGGACAGAATGGAAGATCCGCCATGTTTCCAGAGGTGCGAAACATTTTGATTATTAATACTTGGAGAGTTTGTTGTTCCTCGCAAAAAAAAAAAACATGTAAAAAAGTAGCAACAAAAATTGCTTGCCTATTGGTCTAATCAATACTGTCTATTTCTTCATGGGTTTTTATCACTTTTGCCATTGGTCACTCCAATGTTTCCCTCATGTTTCTATATGAGCTCACGTGAAGACTGTCTATTTGTGTTGTGATTAAAGAAAAGATGAAGTTTTGTATCTTTCCATTACTTAATTAAGTGAAGTGAACCTATTGGAATTATAGGCGAACCTCGTAGGCATTTTCTGGCAGCAGGATGGAATTCGTTTGTCAACAAGAAGAAACTAGTCCCTGGTGATGCAGTATTATTTATTCGGTAAGCATCTGAAATTTTAACAAATTCATGTTTTGTATGTTTTTTACATTCTTCTCCGTGTCATAGACATTCTTTCTCTAATACAGAGGCGATGATGGTGAACTCAGAATTGGTGTAAGGAGAGCTGTTCATCCTAGGACCGAATCCGTTTTTGAAGCGGTCAACACTGATGCACTATCTGCTTCCTTGGCAAATGAAACTTCTATTTTCCATGTTTGCTTGAGTTTCGACCCAAGGTTTGTCTGTCAATGAACATCAAGTAGGAAACTCCAATTACTATTCACTTGGTTTAGGAATTAGTGAACACTAACTAGGGAATAGCAAGACTCCATGGTTCATGAGTTCTCCCCGTTTCCTTCCCTTTTCTTTATATAATCAACAGTACACCATTTTACACTTTAGACCCTCTGAGAACAAGCTATCCATACTTGAATACAAGATATAACTCAACACTCCCCCTCAAGATGGGGCAAATGCATCAAATAACCCCATCTTGCAACAAAGACTTGAGAATTGCCTATCTGGCAATCCTTTAGTTAAAATATCTGCTACTTGGTTAGAAGAACTCACATAGGGCATGCAGATGACTCCTTGGTCCAGCTTCTCTTTAATGAAGTGTCGATCAATCACAGTGTGTTTTGTTCGACTGTGCTGTACTGGATTGTGCGCAATATCAAGAGCTGCCTTGTTATCACAGTACAACATTACGGGTTTCAACTGAAACAAGCCAAGTTCCATTAATAAGATCCTTAACCAAAAAATTTCACATATTCCATGTGCCATGGATCTGAATTCTGCTTCTGCTGTAGACCTGGCAACCACACTCTGTTTTGCTACGCCATGTAACAAGATTTCCTCCAACAAAGGTACAATAGCCAGATGTTGATCTTCTATCATTTAATGAGCCTGCCCAGTCTGCATCTGTATAACATTCTATCTGTAAATTGCGATGGGAAGAATATAGCAAACCCTTACCAGGACACCCTTTCATTCCAGTTTCTGATAGGAGATCCAAGATATATTTTCTCTGAGAATGATAAATACCTTTTGAACTCCTAGAGACTTCGATTCCAAGAAAATATTTTAGTTGACCCAAGTCTTTAACTTCAAACTCCTGTGCCAGCTGCAACTTCACTCTCTTAATTTCCTCCTCGTCATCTCCTGAAATAACAATATCATAAAACAGAGTATGATCGGCATTACTCTGTTTGTAACCCATTAGTAGTACCGCCCGTTGCAAACGATCAAACCATGCCCGAGGTCATTGTTTTAAGCCATATAATGATCGATGCAGCCTAAGTACTTTGCCCTCAGTTTGTGCAATAACTTGTTGACTGGGAGAAGTGTCACTTACCTATTTCCATCGTCACTATTAGCATCTTCCTTCCCCTCTGTTTCATTCTCCCGCTGAGATATACTGTCAATCATAGGAGTTAGAGCTAAACTACTGGGAGTAACATCTTTATTCAATTCTCCCCCTGACTAGCAACACCATGAACAATTTTACCATCTATAGGATAAAATGGCACATTTTCATGAAATGTGACATCCATGCTGACAAAGAACCTTTTTTCGGTAGGGCTCCAGCACCGGTACCCCTTCTGGATAGGAGAGTAACCCACAAATATGCATTTAACTGCACGTGGAGCAAGCTTCCTGCCGAATTCCTGTAGTCATGAACGAAACAAGTACATAGAGAACCACTCAAACACTCAACCGGAGTCTTATGATTTAATACCCTTGATGGCATACGATTTGTTAAATATGCTGCTGTCTTGACAGCTTCACCCCAAAGGAATTTTGGCACATTCATCATAAACATGAGGGATCTAGTAACTTCTAGCAGATGTTTGTTTTTTTCGTTCTGCAACCCCATTTTGTTCAGGTGTATTCATACATGTGGTTTGATGTATTGCCATGTGAAGCTAAGAAATTATCAAAATCCTTGTTAACATACTCAGTTCCATTATCTGAATGAAATAGTTTAACACTAGCATTATACTGGTTGCACACCAGAGTATAAAAGTTTTTAAATGCGGTCAAAACATCAGATTTTCACTTGGGCAAATATGGCCAAGTATATCGACTAGATCCATCGATAAAAGTTACATACCACTGTTCTCCTGATAGAGAGGTTACAACTGCTGGCCCCCAAACATCTGAATGAACTACTCCCTCCGTCCCAAAAAATTTGTCTTAGATTTGTCTAAATATGAATGTATCTAGTCATGTTTTAGTGTTAGATACATTCGTTTATAGACAAATCTTAGACAAGAATTTTGGGACGGAGGTAGAACTTCGAAAGGTACATTACTCCTCTCACTGTTGCTAGGATAATTAGTTCTCATATGTTTTGCTAGTTCACATACATTACATACGAGTTTCTCCTTGCAACAGGAGGCCAAAAGTGAGGGAAACATGCAGCCTAGTGACTGAAACGATAGGTGCCCAGTCTATAATGTAGTAATAGCAACTCACCTGTAGAGGAGACACATTTCACACTAAGTGCAACTGAAGTCGCTGCGTTGTCGAGGTAGTAGAGGCCGTCACGTTCATTTCCAGTCTCAAGAATTCTTCCTGACTTCAGATCCTGAAACACACAAAATTTAGGTTCATACCGTGCTCTGCTATTTAGTGACTTTGTAATAGAGCTGACTGACAACAAATTCACAGGAAAATTAGGAACATGTAAGACAGGGCTTAATGATAGGGTTGATGTGCAGTTAACAGATCCACAACCCATTATGGGATTGGGAGCTGAAGATCCATCAGAAATGCGAATCCTATCTCTCCCAGACCGAGGCAAGTATGATGAAAAATTCTTTGGTGATCCTATCATATGATTTGTCGCACCTGAGTCAATGATCCAGGGCGCACATAAATGGTTCTCACCTTCTGTACCCCGAGAGCCGGCAGCTTCAGTAGATCCTTCGGTAGTAACGGCCATCAACTTTGCCTTGAACTCTTCTAGCGCATGAGCAGTGATTGCAGGTAACTCTGCTGCCGATGGTATAAGATGAGCTCGGTCTTGCTTCTTCTGAAAGCTGTTACCGCTGCTGTTGAACCTGCTCGTTTGTCTTCGCTTCCATCCCGGAGGATAACCAACCAACTCGAAACAATTCTTACAATGATCACGCACAACTTTGTTTCTCCTTCTGTATTCATACTTAGTAGTATTTGCTTGATGACTCCTAGAAGTAACAGAGGTTTGTACGTGAGCAAGTGCACGACGATTATCACCATGCATCTGTGGCATTGGTTCCTGGTTAGCCAAACGAGTTTCTTCTTCGAAGATACTAGCAATAGTTTGATCCAAGGTAGGTCAGTCAGGAGATGCTTGTATCATCTGAGAGCGAAGTTTAAACTCAGGATTCAGGCCTTCCAGAAACAGGGGTATACCTCAGACCAAACTCGAGTTGCAGCTCACAGGACGAATCCCCGGAGAAAAACAGGGGTATACCTCAGATCCGGAGCGCTGCCTCCCGACCTCCCCGTCGTTCTTCCCCAAAGAAATCCTCAAATCCGCTTTACTCAAACACGCTGCTGTCAAATGTCGCACACCAAGCTCCGTCCGTACCGCCGTGGTCTGGTAGCATTTTACGTAGGAATTAGTGAACACTAACTAGGGAATAGCAAGACTCCATGTTTCATGCGCTCAGGATTTGGCATAGGATAGGAGCTCGGGAGTTGTTTAACAGAGAGTTCTCCCCCGTTTCCTTTCCTTTTCTTTATATAATCAACAGTACACCATTTTACACTTTAGACCCTCTGACAACACGCTATTTACACTTGAGTACAAAATATAACTCAACACTTGGGCTATGCATATATTCTGTGATTCTGTCTTTGCAATTTTTTATAATCCTTTTGTCTTCATGATGCTTCAGTCTTGTGCTTTACGATGCCTTTTAATAAGTATTAAAACAGCTTGTGACCTAAATACTTCCAGTTTTTCATCCTTCTGCAGGAGTGGCGCATCAGAAATAATTGTGCCGTACTGGAGATTCTCTAAGGGCATTGGAAAGAGAATTGCAAATGAGAGGTATGTCGTTTAATCTCAACTGAAAATTGCGATTTTCTACACCAGTCGTTGAATTTTCATTTTTGTTCTTCAGGTCTAGTGGATTGAAATCACCGTGGGAGATGGATAGTGCTGGTGGTTCGAGTTCGAAGCGAGCCAGACTCGGTATGTCCTGCAGCTTGAGGCAGCTATCTACTGATACATGTAGCTCAACTCTGCCATCGATTTGCCAATTAACCCTATGAATATGATCTGCAGATGGAAAGGGTTTACCGGACTGGATGAAAACTGGAAGCGTCCAGAGGGTCTTGCAAGGTCAAGAAATGTCTCAATCACTTGGCTTCTACCAGGGTCTTGCAAGGAGCGCTGACGGTGGTAGGCCTAGATTGTTTGGTGTCTCCCTGACGGAGCAGGAGGTGCTGGCAGGAGCAGGTGAGGGTGGCGCCAAGGAAGGGGAGGCGGATGATGAGACGGATTAGGCGGATCCGACGGAGGGAGTAGTATCGGACAATTCGCGTTCCGTGGTTGAAGACAGACACCATCTGTGATCTCTCAGTCTCAGCTAGGCTACTCTTGAATTCTAGTTCCGTGGTTGTTTTTATATTTGTACGCGCTGTTTGCGCCTACCCTGTTTGTACCCCGCGCGCTGTTGGTGCCGGTTGGATTGTTGTCTGTCTCGCACGCGCCGGTGGCGCCTACTGTTATGCAATTGCACTTGTCTGTTTGCTGCTGCCCCTTGGGCGTCGTCTCCTCTGTAGTTCCATGGATAACAACCCCATAATCTTAAATTGGAACGTGCGCGGCCTGAATGACCCCGCAATAAGGCTGGTGGTCAGAGACACGGTAACTAGAACCAGGTGCTCCATTCTTTGCATTCAGGAGTCCAAACTGTATAGTTTTTCGGACAGTTTGAGAAATGAGCTGACGGGCTCCCAACTAGCTGGTTGTGTTGACTTGCCGGCGAGTGGCACGCGTGGAGGGATACTGCATGCTGCTGTGGGATAGCTCGAGGTACTCGATCAACTCCATCAGACGTGGGGTTTTCTCCATCACTGTGTCAATTGACGATAGTCGTCCCTCACCACGGTCTACGGGCCTGCCTGCTGATGACGAGCGGAAGGCGGCGTTTTTGGAGGAGATCAGTGACGTCCACTCAGCGGTGTCCACTCAGCGGCGTTTTCGGACAGTCCACTCAGCGGAGTTGACGAGCGGAAGGCTTCGCTTTCCGGCTGCTAAATTACTCCCCCAAGCGACGGCCATGTCAGACCACTGTCCCCTGCTCCTGGTTAATGAGGGACTTATGAAGAAGCCGAGGAGGTTCCGTTTTGAGGAATACTGCAAGTTTTTGTCGGGTTTTAACGAGGTCGTTTTGGCAGCCTGGAACCTACCCGTGGGCAATTCTGATCCCATCAACGCTTTCAACCTGAAGCTAAGGCGTTTATTTCAAAAAAAAAAAAAAAAAAAAAAACAGAAGCTAAGACGAGTAGGGAAAGCCCTCTCCTCTTGGAGCAAATGCACTGGTGGTAATCTCACCGGGCAGTTCGACATTGTGCACGAGCTCACTTTGCGCCTTGATATGGCCGAGGATAGCAGGCCCCTGTCTGACCAGGAGATCTCCTTGCGCTCGGCTCTCAAGTCGCGACACCTGGGGCTGCCGGTGTTGCTTAGGATCAAACAAAAACAACGGTCCCGTGTTCGGTGCCTGCGCGCCACGGACGCCAACTCCAAGTTTTTTTCACATTAAGGCAAACTCGAGGGCAAGGAAGAATCAGATCCATTCTTTAGCTGCTGCGGATGGCTCCACGGTTGTTCAGCAGGAGAAGATTGTTGAGCTGGTAGCTGAGCACTCCAAGGGCATTATGGGCACCAGAGCTGACACGGACGCTAGCTGAGCTTAACTGGGGCCGCCTCAACCTTCCGCGCCATGACCTGCAGGAGCTTGAAAGGCCGTTCACCATCGCGGAGATTAAAGAGGCCGTGTGGGATATGCCGCAGGACAAAGCGCCAGATTAAAGAGGCAGTTGTTTTGCAAAATGGTTTCCTCTCGAAGCTCCGTGGCAGAAAGGCTAGCTACAGAGCATCTCTTTATGCTGATGATGTGGCCCTTTTTGTGAACCCGTGCAAAGAAGACATCAAGATGATTGGCCACATTCTAGAGGGTTTTGGTGCGGCCTCTGGGTTGCGTACAAATTTTGCAAAAAGCGCTGCCCTGCCGATTCGATGCTCCCAAGCCAACCTGCTGGAGGTGTTACAGCCAATTAAGGTACCGGTGGTGGGCCAATTCCCCACAAACTACCTCGGGATGCCCCTCTCCCTTCGCTCTCTTCGAAAGATCGACTCCCAGAAGTTCGTGGCCTCCTATGATGGTAAGCTGGCTGGATGGATTGGTAACCTTCTGTCCAAGGATGGGAGGCTCGCCCTCGCCCGCTCGGTCCTCTGCGCGATGCCGGTTTATATGATCACAGTGCATCCCTTCCCGAAGTGGCTTCTTTCTTGGATTGACAAGCGCGCTAGAGCGTGGGTCTGGAGAGGAATGAGTCGTGCAACGGCGGCCACTGCGGGGTCAGTTGGGAGAAAGTTTGCAGGCCCCTGAGCCTTGGTGGTCTCGGTCTCCAAAACATACAGAAATTTGGATCGGCGCTTCGCCTCAGATGGCTCTGGTTCAGATGGGCAGACTCCCCGCGCACTTGGGCGGGCTTGCCAACGCCGTGCTCTGCCGAAGAATTCGCAATGTTTGCCTCTGCTACTAAGGTCACTATTGGGGATGGATCCACAACTCTCTTCTGGTTTGATGCTTGGCTGGACGGCATGGCTCCACGCGACCTTGCGCCATCCCTGTTCGCCGCCGCCAGCAGGAAGAGACGGGCAGTGGCTGCGGCTTTGGCGAACTCTGCTTGGTTGCAGGACCTGTCGCATGGCTTCCGCGATGACATGTTGGATGAGCTCATTGTTCTCTCCTCGCGGCTTCAGCATGTCACACTCAGCCCGCCGTCAAGGACTCCATCTCCTGGAAGCTGACTTCGAACGGAGTGTACTCGGCTCGCTCGGCATATCAAATGTTGTTCACGGGATTTGTCAAGTCATCGTTCCCTAAGATCATCTGGAAGGTACAAGCTCCTCTAAAATGCAAATTCTTCGTGTGCACGGCACGGCTGTCCAGCATCGGGTACTGACGGCGGATGTACTGCTTGCGAGAGGTTGGGAAAACGACTACTTTTGCCCTCTATGTCGTCGAAACCTCGAGACGTTGGACCACCTGCTCCGCGAGTGCCCGTGGTCAATCAGTCTATGGGAGTCGGTGGCTACTCTGACTCGGTTTCCGTCATTCAAGCCGAGTTGCTACGGCGGATTGGATGCTTGGCCTCTCCGAGCATGTTTCAAGGAGTGAAAGGCCTGCAGCAAAGGCGCTGGCCATGCTCGTCTGCTGGGAGATTTGGCGTGGGCGAAATCGCCGAATTTTTGACAAAAAAGAACTGCCGGTCAGTAGCGTTTTGGTTTTGATCAGAGATGAGTCCTCCATCTGGAAGCTTGCCGGCTGCCCCATCCAGTTTGACCCAGGCTGAGGCGTGTCGTAACTCTGTTTTTGGGGGCTCTATGCAAAGCATAGCCCTGTAGGTCCTTTTTTCTGGCTGTTTCGACAGTTTTTTTTTTCTCTTTCTTTCTGTTATTTTGCTTTGGTCCGCTGGGATCGCTATTTCCTGTCTTCGCCTTTGGGCAACTCCTTCTGAAATGAAATTTGAGTAGTTCTCCTGCTAACTTTCAAAAAAAGATTCTGCTTGACATTCACGAACAGAAGAGCTAAACGGCCGTGTGAGCGATAAAGCCTTTACTACCTTTGGTCCCGGGGTTATAAATTAGATGTAATAGCACAGCAGGTCCTAGAACTTGTCATGTATGTGATGATTTGGTCCTAAAACTTGTTAAATACAACTTAGTTTTGGTCTTTTAACATATACCCCCCTGCCATTCATCGAAATCAACCCACAGGACAGTCGATGACCAACACTTTTACTCTCCAGGAGGAAGTTTGTAAAACCTCCGTTGACGTCCGTGCGTTTAGGATTTTATCACCAGGAGCACTGAATTAAACAACGATGCCGTTATATCATTTTACTATTCTTATTTCATACAGGCGGAGACGTTTCGAAGATTAATCAATCTGATGGCCTGGTGGCAAAAGCGAGCAGAGGAGCAACAATTGGTGTTGCGTTCGAATCCTACTACAAGCAAATTTTTGTTGTCTGTTTTTTTTCCGCTCAATAAAAATGTAAAAAGTAGTCTAATTAATTTTAGATATGGATTATTATAAAAAAATTACTTATCTATAACTAGTTGATCTTAACCATTGATTGATTGAGCATAATTTTACCATATAAATATCATTTATGAGAGATGTTCTTTTTATGAAATGATAGAAAAAATATCAATTGATTGATTGAGTATAATTTTACCATATAAATATCATCTATGAGAGATGTTCTTTTTATGAAATGATAGAAAAAATATTAACTACTAAATACAATCACACGATGCATGTTTTCTTATGTACTCATTCCGTTCCTAAATATAAGTCTTTTTAGAGATTTCACTAAGGACTATATACAGAGCAAAATGAGTGAATCCACACTTCAAAGTATGTCTATATACATCCGTATGTGGTCCGTAGCGCAATATCTAAAAAGACTTATATTTTGAAACGGAGGGAGTACAAGATATGCGCTAAGACAAAAAGATGTTTGCCTTTTTTTTGCCATACAAAAAATATGTCTGAAGCACTTATGTTCAAAAAATGTTACGGTAGCACTCTCTTTTAAAAAAATGTTCAAAAAATGCCGGCCGTATGAAGCAAACAGATAAAACAGGGCCAGTTGGAAGAGAAAAATGAAGGGGAGGCTGACTGGAAAAAAAGAGAGGAAACTTGAAGAAAAAAGAAGACCAGCTGGGCCCGCCTGCCCACGTCGCCGCCTGGCCGGCTGGGGAGCCGACCCGTCTGCCCGTCCGCTTCGATGCTTGGCCGGTCGGGCCCGACTGGCTGGGGCGCCTCTCGACCGCCCGGGGGCTCGGCCCGCCTGCCGGAGGCCACCTCCGCCCCGTCCGCGCCAAAAGCAATGTGAGCTCCCATCTGCATAACCTTGCGCCGCGCACAAAGACGGATAACCCCGAGCGACCCTCAGGGGCTATCTCCGCATTTTTTAGCTGCTTTACTGTTCACCTTGGCACCAGCTAGTCTCAGTGCGGGGGCTGGCCGTTTGGTCCGATACGTTCATTCCCGCAGACGACTTAGTAGCGTGTACGGTACCAAAGGCCCACTCTTCGCCTCAGCCACAGACTGCACCCCGGTTGTCCGGCTAGCGGGAGCAAGAGCTGAAGGTCACCCCACGCGAAAAACGTACGGGGTAAGACTACTTGGGCGACCCAGCCATTTCCATTGCAAATGCCCGCTCGGTCAAATTTGCTCCTCAAAGTCCGCGTACTGTACGCTTCACTCCGTGGCACACTCCTCGTCCTAGCTACCGACCGCAACCCGGCTATCCGACTGGCGAGGGCGACGCCAAAGAGCGGAGGGTACATGAAAATGACCAAGAGGGGCTCGGACGGAACCGAGTCGGCACCCTCTGCATAAAACTGGCACCGCCAAAACCAAACATTTGATATATCTGCACTGGCTAACTTTGTCTTTTGCATGATCATTTCCATGGGAACCTCCCCCCTCGCCCGGAGGCTCGGAGTCTACACCCAGTGGGTGCGCCGACGCGCCCTGCTGGGAAAATGCCGCGCCAGTTGCAAGCCCGCTGCCGGCTGCCACCGGCATCCTCGACGCCACCGTTTGCTCCAACGCCAGCGAAGACCCTCCGCCCGACTCTTCGAGTCGCCCGGAGGCTCGGAGGCTACACCCAGTGGATGCGCTGGCGTGCCCCCACTAGAAAGACAGCAAGGCTCCGCGCCCACCAGCCGGCGACGCCTCGCGCCCACCTGCCGGCGGACTCCGCTCCGCGCCCGGCGGCTCCTCGCGAGCACCTGCCAGTGGACTCCGCGGCCGCGGCCGGCGGTGCCTCGTACGCATGTGCTGCAACAAACTGCAAGGACCCTCCTCCCGACTCTTCGAGTCGCGCGGAGGCTACACCCAGTGGGTGCACTGGCACGCCGCCACTGGAAGCAAGCCGCGCCGGCTGCGCTGAGGCCCTCGACTCCACCATCTGCTATGTCAACGGCGAAAACCCTCCGCCCGACTCCTCAAGTCGCCCGAAGGCTCTGAGGCTACTGACAGGGGGATGACCCCCGGGTAAGCTCAAAGAGACAAGACGGCATTTCAAAACATCAGGGCGGCCAGCGCCCCTCAGTCCAGCTGGCTCCCCGCCCGGCTGCTCCGGCCCCCGTCCGGCTGCTCTAGCCGGCCTGCTGCGCGAGGTCAACCGCACGTCCCATCGGACACGACATGAAGACACTATAGCCGCGTCACTCCACTACGCTCCAATAGTTCACCACTGTTGACCAATAGTGATGCACTATAGACTACGTCATGCGTCACCTCGAATGTCCATTCCAATAGTGGCACACTATAGCCTGCATCATGTGTCACCTCACATGTCATCTCCAATAGTGTAGTAGGTCAAGTGGGCCCTTTCTTGTCCCTTGGGCCTCCCTTTATAAGAGGCACCAGGGGAGCTCACTCACGGACATACTCTCATGAGGCTTCATGCCCACCACACATCCATCTCTCACTCTCTCATTCTCACACACAGACGAGGCAAGGGAAAGGTGCTAGCCGGCTCCTACTTCCTCCTCTAATACATCTCCAAGAACAACTCTGTACTATTGTATACACTGCATATACACCAGACATGCAGGAGTATGGGTGTTACCTCCCTGCGAGGGCCCCGAACCTGGGTAAACCATCGTGTGTTGTTGTCCAATCCCATCCCTGATATCCACCGTAGCCTTGCTCTCACCTCTCTTAGCCATCCCATGGCATCTGCCGTGAGAAAACCACGACAAGAGTAACTAACTTCCCTTATATCCTTGCTATAGAATTGTAAAGGTGACCTACGAGACAAAGTTGCTACATGGGAATAATTTAGCAGCAGTTTTTCCCATCAGCAACATAATTTTGCATGACTTGAAATCAATATCTCATCACTCCAACAACATAATTTATCATAACAACATTACTTAGAATCCCAAATCCGAGCAATCATATTTTATCATAACAACATGATCTTTTGCAGCAACAACAGTTCATCACAACCCCAACATAATTTTGCAACAAAGATAATGCAACACAAGCACTTCTCAAATAGCTCGAGATTTTTATAATGTTGCACACAAATATATCCATCTTTTGGTGTCATGATCATCTAGCTTTGAGCACCTGAGAGAAATTTATCCATCGAGCTTGTTTATTGTTGCTTCTTTTGGTGCTTGAGAACTTGATGAAACAAAAAGAGATGAATATTAGTCTTGCTTCTTTTGGTGCTTGAGAACCTGATGAAAAAATGTTCTATTTAGCATAAAACGAAACATCTCTAACAATAGAAATAAATCTCATCTTAGCTTGCAAAACAAGCATCTGCAATCATTCAGCAATACCAAACAAGCTATAGCACTACTACTTGTAGATAATAAAATACAAATGCAGAGATACGACAGTATTCAATTTAGATGAGTAGAAAAGCCAGTGTTGGTAAGATCATCACTGATATAGATATAGTAGTACGGTAACTGCAACATTTTCTTGATAGATTTCAGTTTACAAAAGTAACATGTTCAGTGCTCACAACCAAGAAGTCAAGAAAGTGTTGGCAATCTTCTACAACACAAACTACTAGTACTACTTCTAGTTGCAGATAAGCTGAGTCAACAGCAGAGATACATCAGTCAACCACAATCGTCACAACATCCGACCCATCAACAGTCTAGGAGGAGGTGAACTTGGTGAATAACATGACAATTAATTCAGGATAAATAACAACCACTATCAGTACCAATGTTACAAGATGACATCGCACGTCTAACTACAACTCACCTCTTTAGACGAGGAGAAGAAGAGGAACACACACAGCTAGCTACAAAACACACACAACACTATTGTTATATTGCTATTTACTAAACCTAACAACCAATCATGGATATTTATCATCTTACTAACTAAATACAACATACAAGAGCTTGCTCATCACCGGATGGGCAATGTCAGGTGAACTGATATGCATTGACAACCAACTGAACCAAAAGTAAACAATAATATACTAAAAGGAATAACTAAAGAAAGACTGAACCATAACACAAAAGAGAGAAGACAACATACTCAAAACACAGTTTAAGCATCATCTCAAGCTGTAGTATAAGCTCTGAAATAAAAATGATATGAGAACTGAACATTTCTGAAAAAAAGTATCAATGAAACTGAGAAACATTCCTTTTAGACTTGTCCGAGTAGAACTACATAAAACAACACTGATTGTCTATCTAGGATAAATATATATCACAACCATTTGAGCTACATTTTAAGAACTGAAACCTAAGAGCTTAAAAGGCACAACCATGTAAGTTGCAGTTGAAAGTTCAAAAAAATGTGGTTGCACCGAGGAAAAAGAAAAGGTGCTTAGCTACAACACCGACTGTTGTACTATGTGAGCTTCAGTTTTCAAATCTAAGAATAAAAGTTTGTAGGAGTAATCCGACTACTCGCCATAGAAATCTCATATGAGAACATCCATCCAAAAATTTCATGACCAGATTATACTGAAAATCAGGGAGGCATCCATCCAAATATATTATAGAAATTGCATATGTAATCAAGAAGGAGAAGATATATTAAGCTTTGCGCTAGCCTAAGACATGATCATAGCTAACACCCTCTTTAAGAAGAGAGAATCACATCTAGTGACTTTTAGTAGTGGTCATCACTCTAGCCAGATTGATTTCATCCTCTCGAGAAGAGAAGACAGGCATGCTTGCCTAGATTGTAAGGTGATACCTGGAGAGAGTGTTGTCGCTCAACATAAGCTTGTGGTTGCTGACTTCCGCTTTCGGATTCGTGTCCAGCGGGACAATCATGCCAAAGTCGCTAGGATGAAGTGGTGGAAGCTTAAGGGAGAGGTAGCTTAGGCGTTCAAGGAGAGGGTCATTAAGGAGGGCCCTTGGGAGTAAGGAGGTGATGTAGAAAACATGTGGATGAAGATGGCGACTTGCATTCATAAGGTGGCCTCAAAGGAGTTTGGACTGTCCAGGGGAAGTAGAAGTGAAGCTAAACATATCTGGTGATGGAATGACGATGTCCAGGAGGCAATTAAGAAGAAGAAAGATTGTTTCAGATGCCTATACCTGGATAGGAGTGCGTACAACATAAAGAAGTACAAGATGGCAAAGAAGGCTGCTAAGCGAGCTGTGAGTGAAGCAAGGGGTCAGGCATATGAGGACCTCTACCAGCGGTTAGAGACGAGGGAAGGAGAAATGGACATCTATACGATGGCCAAGATCCGAGAGAGGAAGACGAGGGATGTTGACCAAATCAAATGCATCAAGGATGGAGCAGATCAACTCCTGTTGAGGAACGAGGATATTAAGCAAAGATGGCGGGAGTACTTTGACAAGCTCTTCAATGGGGAGAGTGAGAGCTCTACCATTGAACTGTACGACTCCTTCGATGATACTAGTAGGTGTTTTATGCGGCGAATCCAGGACTCGAATGTCAAGGAGGTTTTAAAAAGGATGAAAGGAGGCAAGGTGATGGACCCTGATTGTATCCCGATTGAGTTATGGAGAGGCCTCGGGATATGTCGATATCGATAGTATGGCTAACCAAGATTTTCAACCTCGCCGGGCAAACAAGATGCCGGAAGAATGGAGGCGGAGTATATTAGTACCAATCTTCAAGAACAAGGGGGATGTTCGGAGTTGTACTAATTACCGTGGAATTAAGCTGATGAGCCATACAATGAAGCTATGGGAGAGAGCCATTGAGCACCGCTTAAGAAGAATGAAAGGCGTGACCAAAAATCAGTTTGGTTTCATTCCTGGGAGGTCGACCATGGAAGCCATTTTCTTGGTACGACAACTTATGGGGAGATACAGGGTGCAAAAGAAGGACTTGCATATGGTGTTCATTGACTTGGAGAATGCCTATGATAAGATACCGTGGAATGTCATGTGGTGGGCCTTGGATAAACACAAAGTCCCAGGAAATTACCCTAATCAAGGACATGTATGATGATGTTGTGACAAGCGTTCGAACAAGTGATGGCGACACTGATGACTTCCCGATTAAAAAAGGACTGCACCAAGGGTCGGCTTTGAGCCCTTATCTTTTTGCCTTGGTGATGGATCAGGTCACAAGGGATATACTGCTACTTCTTGAGCTTGCGTTGGTTTTCCCTTGAAGAGGAAAGGGTGATGCAGCAAACTAGATAAGTATTTCCCTCAGTTGTTGAGAACCAAGGTATCAATCCAGTAGGAGGTACAAGCAAGGCCCCAATCTTTGCACCTACACAAACAATCAAACACTTGCACCCAACGCTATAAAGGGGTTGTCAATCCCTTCACGGTTCCTTACAAGGATGAGATCTGATAGAGATAGATATGAAAGATTACTAAAACGAAAAGTAAAACAAAAGTAAAAAGATTGCAGCAAAGTATTTTTGGTATTTTTGGTTTATAGATCTGAAAATATAATATGGAAAATAGACCCGGGGGCCATAGTTTTCACTAGAGGCTTCTCTCTTGAAGGAAAATAATACGGTGGGTGAACAAATTACTGTCGAGCAATTGATAGAAAAGCGCATAGTTATGACGATATCCAAGGCAATGATTATGCATATAGGCATCACGTCCGTGTCAAGTAGATCGAAACAATTCTACATGTACTACTATTACTCCACACATCGACCGACTCCTGCCTGCATCTAGAGTATTAAGTTCATGAAGAACAGAGTAACGCATTAGGTAAGATGACATGATGTAGAGGGATAAACTCAAGCAATATGATGAAACCCCCATCTTTTTACCCTTGATGGCAACAATACAAATACGTGCCTCGCTACCCCTACTTTGTCACTGGGTGAGGACACCGCAAGATTGAACCCAAAACTAAGCACTTCTCCCATTGCAAGAATTACCAATCTAGTTGGCCAAACCAAACCAATAACTCGAAGAGACTTACAAAGATATGAAATCATGCATATAAGAATTCAGAGAAGATTCAAATAATATTCATAGATAATCTGATCATAAACCCACAATTCATCGGATCTCGACAAACACACCGCAAAAGAGTATTACATCGGATGGATCTCCATGAAGATCATGAAGAACATGGTATTGAAGAACATAGAGAGAGAATAAGCCATCTAGCTACTAGCTATGGACCCGATGGTCTGAGGTGAACTACTCATGCATCATCGGAGGGGCAATGGAGTTCATGTAGATGCCCTCCGTGATCGAATCCCCCTCCGGCAGATTACCGGAAAAGGCTCCAAGATGGGATCTCACGGAAACAGAGGCTTCCGGCGGCGGAAAAGTATTTTCGTGGCTCTTTTTGGTATTGGGGGAATATTTGGGAATTTATAGGACAAAGATTAGGGTTAGGAGGCCTGCAGGGGGGCCACAAGCCAGGAGGGCGCCCCCCCTAGGGCGCGCCCTGCAGGCTTGTCGTCTCCCGGCAGGTCTCCTGCCCCCCTCTCCAAGTCTGGCAGGTTTCTTCTGGTCCAAGAAAAATCATATCGAAGATTTTATTCCGTTTGGACTCCGTTTAATATTCCTTATCTGCAATACTCAAAAACAAGGAAAAAACATAAACTGGCACTAGGCTCTAGGTTAATAGGTTAGTCCCAAAAATAATATAAAATAGCATATTAATGCATATAAAACATCAAAAACATATAATATAATAGCATGGAACAATCAAATATTATAGATATGTTGGAGACGTATTATATACTAGGAGATATCCCATGGTGTATGCTCTTTGCGGACGATGTGGTGCTAGTTTATGATGGTCCAACGGGGGTCAATAGGAAGTTAGAGCTATGGAGACAAAACTTGCAATTGAAAGGTTTTAGGCTTAGTAGAACTAAAACCGAGTACATGAAGTGCGGTTTAAGTACTACTAGGCACGGGGAGGAGGAGGTTACTCTGGATGGGCAGGTGGTGCCTCAGAAGGACGCTTTTTGATATTTGGGGTCAATGTTGCAGAAGGATGGGGATATCGATGAAGATGTGAACCATCGAATTAAAGCCGGATGGTTGAAGTGGCGCCAAGCTTCTGGCATTCTCTGTGACAAGAGAGTGCCACAAAAGCTAAAAGGCAAGTTCTATAGGACGGCAGTTCGACCCACAATGCTCTACGACATTGAGTGTTGGCCGACTAAAAGGCGACATGTGCAGCAGTTAGGTGGTGGAGATGCGCATGTTGAGATGGATGTGTGGTCACACAAGGAAGGACCAAGTCCGGAATGATGACATACAAGATAGAGTTGGGGTAGCGCCGATTGATGAGAAGCTTGTCCAACGATTCTGCATCTACTACTATTACTCCACACATTGACCGCTATAAAGCATACATCTAGTGTATTTAGAACGGTGACATGATGTAGACAAGATCTATTCATGTAGGGATATACCCCATCTTCTTATCCTTAATAGCAACGATACATGCGTGCCTCGCTGCCCTTTCTGTCACTGGGAGAGGACACCGCAAGATCGAACCCATCACAAAGCACCTCTTCCCATGGCAAGAAAAATCGATCTAGTTGGCCTAACTAAACCAAAGATTCGAAGAAGAAATACGAGGCTAAAAATAATCATGCATATAAGAGATCAAAGAAGACTCAAATAATATTCATGGATAGAAACTGATCATGAACTCAAAATTCGTCGGATCCCAACAAACACACCGCAAAAAGTCATTACATCAAATAGATCTCGAAGAGACCATTGTACTGAGAATCAAAAGAGAGATAGAAATCCATCTAGCTACTGCCTACGGACCCGTAGGTCTATGGTGGACTAGTCACGCATCATTGGAGAGGCACCAATGAGGTTGATGAATCCCTCCGTGATGGTGTTAGATTGGATCTCGCGGTTCTGGAACTTGCGGCGGCTAGAATTGTGTTTCGTTGACTCCTCTTGGGTTTCTGGAATTTCTAAGGATTTATAGAGCTGGGAGGCGGAGGAGGAGACCCCCGTCAGCCCCACAACCCATCAGGGCGCGCCGGGGGCCTCTGGCGCGCCCTGTTGTCTTGTGGTCCCTACGGGCCTCCCCCCAGGTGCTTCCTTGGCTCCCAAGTTGTCTTCTGGCCCAAAAAAAATCTCCAAAAAGTTTCGTGGCAACTGGACTCCGTTTGGTACTGATATTCTGCGAAGTAAAAAACAAGCAAAAAACAGCAACTGGCACTTGTCACTATGTCAATAGGTTAGTCCCAAAAAATGATATAAATTTGCTATAAAATGATTGTAAAACATCCAAGAATGATAATATAACATCATGGAACAATCAAAAATTATAGATATGTTGGAGACGTATCAGCATCCCCAAGCTTAATTCTTACTCGTCCTCGAGTAGGTAAATGATAAAAACAGTTTTGATGTGGAATGCTGTCTAACATGTTCATCACATATTCTTTTCTTTTGTAGCATGGACATTTGGACTTTTAGATGGTTCAAAGCAATAGTCTAGTTTTGACATGAAGACTTCAATACTCAAGCATACAAACAAGCAACCATGTCTTTCAAAATATCAACACTAAAGAAAGTTATCCCTAGCCCATCATGCTCAATCATTGATCCATTCATGACACACACTCGAATATTAGCTATACCCGATGCACAAGTATGATCATAGTGCCCCCTAGTTGGTGCTTTATAAGAGAAGATGGAGACTCAAATAAAAGTAAAAATTGCATAAAGTAAATAGATAAGCCCTTCGCAGAGGGAAGCAGGGATTTGTAGAGGTGCCAGAGCTCAAAGCTTAAATTGAGAGATAAATTTTTTGAGAGGCATGCTTTTCCTGTCAACGAAAATGACAAAGTAGTTCTCAATACTTTCCATGCTAGATATATCATAGGCATTTCCCAAACAGAAAATAAATTTTTTTCCTTTTTCCACCATTCTTTCACAATCCATGGCTAGCCGAATCTACGGTTGCCTTCCATACCAACACTTTCCAAGGAATTTATTATTTGACAACATAAAGTAAATTTGTTTTTCATTTCGGGACTGGCATCCCTATTACCACCTTACTCTCGTGCAATGACAAGTGAATAAACACTCATCTTGAGAATAACACATCTAGCATGGAAAAATATCGGACACCCCCTACCGTTTCATGAGTAGTACGAGCACACAAAAAGGAAATTCATTTTGAAAATTACAGATGGCACATACAAATTTGCTTAGAACGGCATGAAAATACCGCATATAGGTAGGTATGGTGGACTCATATGGCAAAACTAGGTTTAAGGATTTTGGATGCACAAGTAGTATTTCTACTTAGTACAAGTGGAGGCTAGCAAATAGATTGAGAAGCAACCAACCAAGAAACAAAAATTCACATAAATGGGCATTAAGCATAACTAACACCGAATAATGCACCACAATTAGGATGTAATTTCATTGCATAACTACTGACTTTCGTGCTTGCATAGGGAATCACAAACCTTAACACCAATATTCTTACTAAAGCACAATTACTCATCAACATGACTCACATATTACTATCATCATGTCTCAAAACTATTACAAGGAATCAAGTTTAATTTGTCCAATGATCTTCATGAAAGTTTTTATTATATCCCTCTTGAATATCTATCACTTTGGGACTAGTTTCATATATTGCCATTGCTTTTGACAAGCTCAAATAATTTTCAGTGAAGAACATGAGCATAAAAATTTCATCTCCCAAAATAATATAAGTGAAGCATGAGAGAATTTCTTCAAAATTTACTTAAATCTCAAATTAATCTAAGTGAAGCATGAGAGTATTTCGTCAAAAATTTAAAGCACACCGTGCTCAAAAAGATATAAGTGAAGCACTAGAGCAATTCCATAGCTCAAAAAATTTAAGCGACGCATATAGAGCAATTCTAAGAAATCATAGCATAATTTTGGCTCTCTCAAATAGGTGTGTCCAGCAAGGATACTTGTGAAAAATTAAACCAAATATTCAAAGAAGAAATACGAGGCTATAAATAATCAAGCATATAAGAGATCAAAGAAGACTCAAATAATATTCATGGATAGAAACTGATCATGAACTCAAAATTCATCGGATCCCAACAAACACACCACAGAAAGTCATTACATCAAATAGATCTCCAAGAGACCATTGTATTGAGAATCAAGAGAGAGAGAGAAAGCCATCTAGCTACTGCCTACGGATCCGTAGGTCTATGGTGGACTACTCACGCATCATCGTAGATGCATGACGTGGCTTGAGACTACGTCGGTATTTCCCCAAAGAGGAAGGGATGATGCAGGATAGTGACGGTAAGTATTTCCCTTAGTTATAAAACCAAGGTATCAAACCAGTAGGAGGATCATACAACACTATGTAAACAGCACCTGCACACAAAGAACAAATACTTGCAACCCACGGGAAAGAGAGGTTGTCAATCTCTCCACGGTAAAAAGATAGATTAGGTTGTGATAGATTAGATAGATAGATCTCACAAGAATACAAAATAAAAGAGGCAAGTAAAAAGTGCAGCAAGGTATTTTTGGGTTATTGGAATGATCGATCTGAAAACAAAAGCGGCAAAAAGATAGATCGGAAAGCAATATGTTGGAAAAGTAGACCCGGGGGCCGTAGGATTCACTAGTGGCTTCTCTCATGAGTATAGCACACGGTGGGTAAACAAATTATTGTTGGGCAATTGATAGAAGATCAATAATCATGACGATATCCAAGGCGATGATCATTATATAGGCATCACGTCCAATATTAGTAGACCGTAACGATTCTGCATCTATTACTATTACTCCACACATCGACCGCTATCCATCATGCATCTAGTGTATTAAGTTCATGGAAAAACGGAGTAATGCAATAAGAACGGTGACATGATGTAGACAAGATCTATTCATGTAGGAATAGACCCCATCTTGTTATCCTTAATAGCAACGATACATGCGTGCCTCGCTGCCCCTTCTGTCACTGGGAGAGGACACCGCAAGATCGAACCCATCACAAAGCACCTCTTCCCATGGCAAGAAAAATCGATCTAGTTGGCCTAACTAAACCAAATATTCGAAGAAGAAATACGAGGCTATAAGTAATCATGCATATAAGAGATCAAAGAAGACTCAAATAATATTCATGGATAGAAACTGATCATGAACTCAAAATTCACCGGATCCCAACAAACAGACCGCAAAAAGTTTACATCAAATAGATCTCCAAGAGACCATTGTATTGAGAATCAAAAGAGAGAAAGAGGAAGCCATCTAGATACTGCCTACGGACCCGTAGGTCTATGGTGGACTACTCACGCATCATTGGAGAGGCACGAATGAGGATGATGAACCCCTCCGTGATGGTGTTAGATTGGATCTCGCGGTTCTGGAACTTGCGGCGGCTGGAATTGTGTTTCGTCAACTCCTCTAGGGTTTCTGGAATTTCTGAGGATTTATAGAGCTGATAGGCGGTGGAGGGGGTTCCCGAGGCGCCCACAACCCATTAGGGCGCGCCCGGGGCCCCTGGCGCGTCCTGGTGGGTTGTGGGCGGCCTGGGCTCCCTCCTGGTTACTTCTTTGGCCCACTAGCCTTCTTCTGGTCTAAAAAATTCTCCAAAAAGTTTCGTCACGATTGGACTCCGTTTGGTACTGATATTCTGCGAAGGAAAAAAGAAGCAAAAACAACAATTGGCACTTTGGCACTATGTCAATAGGTTAGTCCCAAAAAATGATATAAAGTTGCTATAAAATGATTCTAAAACATCCGAGAATTATAATATAATAGCATGGAACAAGCAAAAATTATTGATACGTTGGAGATGTATCAGCATCCCCAAGCTTAATTCCTACTCGTCCTCGAGTAGGTAAATGATAAAAACATTATTTTTGATGTGGAATGCTGCCTAACATGTTCATCACATATTCTTTTCTTTTGCAGCATGGACATTTGGACTTTTAGATGGTTCAAAGCAATAGTCTAGTTTTGACATAAAGACTTTAATACTCAAGCATGCCAACAAGCAACCATGTCTTTCAAAATATCAACACTAAAGAAAGTTATCCCTAGCCCATCATGCTCAATCATTGATCCATTCATGAAACACACTCAAATATTAACTACACCCAATGCATAAGTATGATCATAGTGCCCCCTAGTTGGTGCTTTTCTAAGAGAAGATGGAGACTCAAATTAAAAATAAAAATTGCATAAATTAAATAGATAGGCTCTTCACAGAGGGGAGTAGGGATTTGTAGAGATGCAGAGCTCAAAGTTTAAATTGAGAGAGAAAAATGTTTTGAGTGGCATGCATTTCCTGTCAACGAAAACGACAAAGTAGTTCACAATACTTTCCATGCTAGATACATCATAGGCGGTTCCCAAACATAAAGTAAAGTTTATTCCTTTTTCCACCATTCTTTCACAATCCATGGCTAGCCGTATCCACGGTTGCCTTCCATACCAACACTTTCCAAGGAATTTATTATTTGACAATGATAACCCACAAGTATAGGGGATCGCAACAGTTTCGAGGGTAGAGTATTCAACCCAAATTTATAGATTCGACACAAGGGGAGCCAAAGAATACTTGAGAGTATTAGTAGTTGAGTTGTCAATTCAACCACACCTGGAGATTAAATATCTGCAGCAAAGTGAGCAGTAGCACAGTAATATGATAGTTTGATAGGAGTAGTGACAGTAACAGTTAGCGGTGACACTAGTAGCCATAGTTTTGTAGCAATTGGAACAGTAGCAACAGCAGTAGTAACTTGGCAAGAACATCAAGTGGAAATCTCGTAGGCACTGGATCGGTAACTCGTTGGCTGATATTCATCATGTAACAATTATAACCTAGGGCGATACAGAACTAGCTCCAGTTCATCAATGTAATGTAGGTATGTATTCCGTAAATAGTCATACGTGCTTATGGAAAAGAACTTGCATGACATCTTTTGTCCTACCCTCCCGTGGCAGCGGGGCCCATAAGGAGACTAAGGGGTATTAAGGCCTCCTTTTAATAGAGAACCGGACCAAAGCATTAACACATGGTGAATACATGAACTCCTCAAACTACGGTCATCACTGCGAAGTATCCCAAATATTGTCACTATGGGGTTGACGGATCATAACACGTAATAAGTGCATATGACTAGGCAAGATCGGATTAAGAACATAGATATAGAGATGATAACATAAACGGTTCAGATCTTAAATCATGGCACTCGGGCCCTAGTGACAAGCATTAGGCATAGCAAATTCATAGCAACATCAATCTCAGAACATAGTGGATACTAGGGATCAAGCCCTAACAAAACTAAATCGATTACGTGATGAATCTCATCCAATTCCTCACCGACCAGCAATCCTACAGAGAAATTACTCACTCCCGGTGGGGAGCATCATGGAATTGGCGATGGAGAAAGGTTGGTGATGACGAAGACCGAAGATTCCCCTCTCCGAAGCCCCAAACGGGCTCCATATCTGGCCTCCCGATGAAGAACAGGAGGTGGCGGCGGCTCCGTATCGTAAAACGCGACGAAACTTTCTCTCTGATTTTTTTCTCCGAAAATAGGAATTTATAGTGGCGGAATTAGAGTTAGTGGGGCCATGAGGTGGGCACAACCCACCAGGGCGCGCCCAGGGGGCCTGGCACGCCCTGGTGGGTGCTGGCCACCCTGCCCCCCTCTCCGGTGGATTTTGGCTCCAATAATTCACATATATTCTGAAATAATTCTCCAAACAGTTTTGTTCCATTCCGAGAACTTTTATTTCTGCACAAAAACAACACCATGGTAGTTCTGCTGAAAACAGCGTCAGTCCGGGTTAGTTCCATTCAAATCATGCAAATTAGAGTCCAAAACAAGGGCAAAAGGGTGAGGAAAAGTAGATACGTTGGAGATGTATCAACTCCCCCAAGCATAAACCTTTGCTTGTCCTCAAGCAATTCAGTTGACAAACTGAAAGTGATAAAGAAAAACTTTTATGAACTCTTTTGTTCTTGTTTACATATATATACTTAAGTAGCACCCAGGTTTTCAGCAAAGATTATGACTAATCATGTCAACAATAACTCTTAGAAATTATATTAACTCATAACAATAACATAAGCAACTAGCGAGCAATAATAAGATATCTGAAGCGCCAACACTTTGTCAAAACAATCATGATACAATATGACAATAGTGGTATCTCGCTAGCCCTTTCTGAGACTGCAAAACATAAATGCAGAGCACCTACAAAGTTTAAGCAGCGACTAAACATTGTAATTCATGGTAGAAAAGATCTAGTCATGCTGCACCCAACATCAACTATACAAAATGCATGAGGATGACAATAGTGCTCTCAGGTCTGGCGCTTATTTGAGAAGGTGATGACTCAACATAAAAGTAAATAGATAGTCCCTTCACAAAGGGAATCATGGATTTGCAGCGGTGCCAGAGCTCAAAGTTTAAAACAGAGATAGATATAATTTTGGGAGGCACACCCTTCCTGTCAACGTCACGACCAAGAGTTATCAATATCTTCCATGCTAAACAAATTAGCGGTGGTTCCCAAGTGGTAAAAGTAAAGGTTTACTCCCCCTCCACCAACAATCACACTCCACGGCTAGCCGCATGCACAGGTACCGTCGAAACCAACAACATTCCTGGCGTAGTTTTGTCTAATTATTTTTGATTTTTGATTTCGGGACTGGGAATCCCTATTACCGCCCCTCTCGTGTAAGAACAAGTGAATAAACACTCATCATGAGAATAACCCGCTTAGCATGGAAGATACTGATCGCCCCCTGTCGCTCCATGAGCGGTCCAGGCACACAAAACAGATGTTCATTTGAATTTTTAGAGGTGGCACATGCAAATTTACTTGGAACGGCACGGTAATACCGCATATAGGTAGATATAGTGGACTCATCTGGCATAACTTGGTTTAAAGGTTTTGATGCACAAGCAGTATTCCTGCTTAGTATAGGCGAACGTTAGGAATTAGACTGAGAAGCGGCCAGCTAGAGAGCGAAAACGGTCATGAACATGCATTACATATAATCAACATTGAATACTAGCATGAGTAGGATATGGACACCATGAACATAAATATCATGAAGGCTATGTTGGTTTTGATTCAACTACATGCGTGAACATGTGCCAAGTCAAGCCACTTGAAACATTCAGAGGAGGATACCATATCATCATACCGCATCACAACCATTTTAATGCATGTTGACACCCAAGATAAATCATTATCCACTCCTAGCTACTTAAGCATGACATGAACAACTATAATCTCTAATGGTCATTGCAAACATGTTTGATCATAATGAGTTGAATCAAGGGATACTAGGTTAAACATATTTACAAAAGCAAAAACAAGTTGAGTTCATACCCGCTTTTCTCTGCCACAGTCAATTCATCAAATATCGTCATTATTACCTTTCACTTGCATGACCGAATGATAAAAAAATAATAATAGTGCAATAGTGCCGTGGACTAAGCTGGAATCTGCAAACATTTTATTCAAGAGGAGAAGACAAAGTAATATGGGCTCTTTGTTAGATAAACAATAATGCAGATGAGAGCAACTCAACAATTTCATTGTGGTCTTCTCCTAGGTACGACTCAAATAAAAATAAAAAGAATTTCAGAGAAACACACTGAAATATTTTTGGTTTTTTTGGTTTTTCTTGAAGAAAGCAAATTAAAGAGGAAAAACAAAGACGAGAAAAACTATTTACACGGGAAAGCTCCCAAGAAGCAAAAGAAGAAGCGAGAAATCTTTTTGGGTTTTCTTTTGATGCTACAATTAAACTAAGCTAGAAAGAAAAACTAAAAAGAAGTAGGAAATATATTTGGATTTTCTCAAAGTTTTTCAAACACACAAGAAGAAAGCGAGAAAAGAAATCTAGCATGGATATTACAATGAAAAAAGTATGAACACCGACAACTGAATGAAATGTGTGAACATGAATGTAATGTCGGTGGAAATACGTACTCCCCCAAGCTTAGGCTTTTGGCCTAGCTTGGTAATCACCATCCGTATGAATAATAATCTGGGCGATGGCTCACTGAGGCCCTCGGAGCAGACTCCGCGGCCCTCCTGGCAGCTTCAACCTCCCCGTTGTATGCATGGGCTTCGCTCTCAAGGACATAATATCTTCCCCTAGTGTGAAAATCAAAGAGAGCAGGAGCAGGCAAAGCAACATGCACAACAGTTTTTTTATATTAAATCTCAAGTTATAGGTCTAGTTGGTGGCCGTACCCGTAAGGAACTTATGGCGCTCCATGGCATCAAAGTCTAAATATTGAGTAGGTAGGATGGGGTCATTAGGCCATGGTGAAACATTTAATCTCTCAGCTACACGGGAGGCATAGATTCCTCCATAAAAATTACCGCTAGCAGCATTAAGCTGCAACCTCCGTGCAACAATTGCACCAAGATTATAATCCTTATTCCCAGTTATGGCGGTGTGTAAGAGACTCAAGTCATGAGCACACAGTGTGCTACAATCTTGTTTGCCTACGATACATTTACCGTTAAAGAGTGCAAAAATATTGTAATGATGGAAAATTGATGATGTTGATTCTCCCTTGTGTTACCCCCCTATCTTCACCAAAGCAAAGATTAACTAAAAATGATTCGTACTCAGCTTTTGTTGTTTCCTCGAGGGAACCCCAATATGGAAGTTTGCATGCTTCGCTAAACATTTCTAACGGCATGGTGAGGGAATGGTCATACAGGTTGAATGAAACTCTAGACTCACGAGAAAAATATTTAAATTTCTTTGTGAAGGTTTTCGTGAGTTCGAGGTGTTGGGGGCACTTATCTGCGATGAAGGGAGCAAGCACTGTATTGTGAATAAATTGGTCAAATTCCTCCTTAATACCTGCACCTTCCATGAACTCGTCGCAAGGCCACAAGCATGATTTGGTGGCGGCATCTTGCATCGAGCTTTCGCTTGGTTCAACATAAGATCGTCAAACCGAGCTTCCACTTGATGAGGCTTCCGAGGATCTCCTCCTCGAAGAACTCCTAAAGAATTGCATTTTATTCCTATAAAAGTTCTGAAAAAATTTAGTCCACAAAAATTTGTCAACAAAACTTTGTAAGATTGTTAGCAACTACTCCCAAGCATGTATAGAGGCCATATTGAGCATTCAAACTACTTAGAACTCTAAGAATTCAACATGCAAGCTCATCTACAGCAGCAACAAGAGTAGCTAATTACTCTAAAAATACCCCACTAAAACGAAAACTAATTGGAGCAATGGAGGAGTCACATACCAAGTAGCAATCCCTCCAAAAAGTTTCAGAAACGGAGCTTCGAGCAAAGAGATTGAAATCCGCGGGTTTGAGAGCAAGAACACGAGAATGGTGGCTGTGGTGATTTTTTTCCGGAGGTAGGGGATGATGTGGGGTAAAGAGATAAGTGAGGGGGCCCACGTGGGGGCCACAACCCACCAGGGCACGCCCTGGTGTCTTGTGGGTACCAGGTGCACCCCCTCTGGTATTATTTGCACCAAAAATTCATAAATAATTGGAAAAAAATCGTGTTAAATTTTCAGGGCATTCTGAGAACTTTTATTTTTGGGTCAATTTTTTTATTGCACGGAGAAAACAGAAAACAGGATAATCATGGCATTTTATTTTATTCGACTAACTAAAACAGAAAATAAAAGGTGGGAGCAGAAAGTTGTGCTTACTAGATTCATCGACTTCATACCTCTCAAAAATGATTCATTAATAAGGTTGATCAAGTCTTATTAACAACCACTTTCGATTAACATGAAACCAAAGAACTTTCATAAAACACTAAGTTACCTCAATGGGGATGTGCATATCCCCAACAATAAGTATATCATATTTCTTTTTGGCAGTAGGAAGAGGTAATTGAAAACTTCCAATAGTAATGGTCGGAGATTCTTCGATAACATTTATACCATTCACTTGGAATAGTTTCTTCGGAAAGTGCACCGTATGCTCATTACCATTGATATGAAAAGTGACTTTGCTTTTATTGCAATCAATAACAGCCCCTGCAGTATTCAGAAAGGGTCTACCAAGGATAATCGACATGTTGTCGTCCTCGGGCATCTCAAGAATAAGAAAGTCCGTCAAGATAGTAACATTTGCAACAACAATGGGCACATCCTCACAAATACCAATAGGTATGGCAGTTGATTTGTCAGCCATTTGCAATGATATCTCGGTAGGTGTGAGTTTATTCAAATCAAGTCTTTTATATAAGGAGAAAGGCATAACACTAACACCGGCTCCCAAATCACACAAAGCGGTTTTGACATAGTTTCTTTTGATGGAGCAAGGTATAGTTGGTATTCCAGGATCTCCGAGTTTTTTAGGTACTCCATCCTTAAAAGAATAATTAGCAAGCATGGTAGAGATTTCAGCTTCCAGTATCTTTCTTTTATTTGTGATGATGTCTTTCATATACTTTGCATAAGGGGCCATCTTCAAAATATCGGTTAAACGAGTACGCAAAAAGACTGGCCTAATCATCTCAGCAAAGCGCTCAAATTCTTCATCATCCTTTTTCTTAGATGGCTTAGGTGTAAATGGCATGGGTTTTTGAACCCATGGCTCTCTTTCTTTGCCATGTTTCCTATCCACAAAGTCACCTTTATCATACCATTTATTTTTAGGTTGTGGGTTATCAAGATCGGCAGCAGGCTCTATTTCAACATCATTATCTGGTTCTATATCATTACTAGGTTGAGCATCATCGTGAACATCATCATTATTATTTTCATTATCACAAGGTGAATGTTCACTACCAAATTGAGTTTCAGCATCGGAAATAGAGACATCATTATTATCAGGAGGTTTTTGTGTCTCAGGTTCACTAGAGGTATGCAAAGTCCTATCATTTTTCTTTTTCTTTTTCTTTCTAGAAGGACTAGGTGCATCAGTATTAATTCTCTGAGAGTCTTGTTCAATTCTTTTAGGATGACCCTCAGGGTAAAATGGTTCTTGGGTCATTCTACCTCCTCTAGTTACTACTCTATGTAACACCCCAAAAATCGGGTTATCGATTTTTGTGTTGTTATTCCTTCCTAGCTTTTCTCTCCCAATTTTTTTCCTCTGGAATCTGGTAAGTAACCAGGTGAATCCAGACAATCCCCAACCTCTCAGTGCCTTTCCCATGTTCTTGTGCCACCCAACCTACCGTCAGTAAACCCCGAATCTCATTCAAACCCTAGTTCCAAAATATTGGAAGTGGAAATCCTACCTTTGTGTTTACAAAGGAGCTATCATTTCCCTTGCTTTGTTAATTAATCCTCCCAAAATTTCCAGAGATCCTCCTTCACTCATACACCCTAGATGTGCAAAAATATTGCCAAGTCATATGCAATATTTCTCATCTAGAATTAATTCCTTTTTCTGCCTTTCTGAGGAATTAAATCCAGGAAAATATCTATCCATCTCCAAAGTTCATGAAAACTTGTGGAGATATTCTTTGTGAACATATTGAGCTCTCATAAACATATTGGCCATAATTAAATAGTGGAAATTGCATTTTCCTATTTAAAGCCAATATCTCAATTTGGGGCCTTTCCAAAGGAACTACCATTTTGGTAGCTAGGAAAAATTCCAAATAATTTATATATGGAGCTTTTCCTACCCATATCTTCACCATTTCCATCTAAATATCAAGATCCACAATTTAAAATTTGAGCACAACACCCCTTTGCAAATTCTGTCCAGATTTCCTATTTGCAAAGGAAGTGCTTGATTCCTTGATCTCCTTGGGCTAAAAAATTTCAGGGTGATTCATTATGATATATTACCCTTGTACACCAAAAACTAGCTCATTTCATCTAGCCAATCTCCCTCAGTAAATTTACCAAGTTTCTGTTCACATCAAAGCACTGTGAAGGAAGTACCATTTTTACTTATGCAAATGGTATGAAATTTTACAGTGCCTCCATATGCCTAAATTATTGATCTCCACCAAATTTGGGCCATTTTCATCTAGCCATTTGACCCCAGCATCCGCATTTTCACTTCTGGACAGTATGCCAAGTTGCAAAGGAGGTACCATCTTGCTTTGCCCATTTGAGCTGAGATCTTGCCAGGTTGATCACCTTAATGGATGATTGACCCATGCCAGAGATCAAGCCAAGGGGTACACTATGGTGGCCACATCACGTGTCAAACAGCTTGCTGTCACTTTACATTTGAGGCCAACTCGATCACTCCAGAACCCCTCGCTGCTGTCCATTGGCGTAACCTATCTATTTGAGGACCAACACATGTGCTAGACATGGTTGGAGAGCGTCGCGGTGCCCAGGCCACGTGGTGCCGGTGGTGACCATGCTGGGTCAGGCCAAAAACACTGCGCCGTCGTGTCCCTTCCCCTGTGCTCTCGTCGGCGCCTTCTGCCGACGTCTGCGGCGGCGTACGGAGCCCCATCCACCTCCCAGTTAATCCTGGAGCCTAGCTCGTGGCCGTTCTTGCCGACATCGGGGCACTATTGGGACGCGGCCGCGGCACCGCGTGTCCCGAGCCTTCTGGCTGCCGGCCACAGCTTGTCCGAGAGCGCCGACGACTTCCCCGCCGCACGCGTGTGTCATCTAGAACCTTTCCCCTTTGTCCCGTAGCCCGTGGCTGCCTCTGCCAACGTCGGTGCCCCGCTCGAGCGCCACCGCGGCATCGTCGTCTAGGAGTTTCGGCTCCCGTCGCGAGAGCTTCGCCGCAGCTATTTAAGGAGCTCCCCGAGCCCCCCCTCCTCACCAGCAACCTTCCAGCCCCCTCCCTCGAGCTTCCCGAGCTTTTATCCTCGCCATGGCCGAGCTTTGCCTCCGCCCCATTCCCCTCGGCCGTCCCCGCGCCCAGGCCCTCCCCCTCCCTCTCTTCTGCTCCCAAACCCTCCTAGGGTTCCCGCGAAGCCGCCGCCGCTCCCATTCCCGCTGGGGAAAGCCCTGCCGGCACGGTCCCACACAGCGCTTCGGCCGCTGCAGCTCGGCCAGTGGCGACGACGCTGCGGTCCGCCTCCGGCGACCCCGTGACCACCCCCAGGCGCGGCGAGGAGCGGCGGTGCCCCTGCGCTCTCTTGCCGGTCCCCTCGGGCGGCGAGGCGACGACAGCGCCGGTGGCCGAGCGCCCCCGCTCCTCCTCTGTCCCCTGTCGCGAGCGGGAAGAAGAGCCAGGAGAGAGAGAGAGTGGATAGGGTGGGGCCCGGCTGTAAGTGACTATAGCCCGGGCCCGGCTGGTTTAAGTGAAAACGTACTCTGGGGAGTACGTCTTCTGCACTCCGAAGGCGTATTTCTAAAAAGGCGATTTCCTTTTTCTCAGCTGCCGGCCGAAACCACTATATTGTGAACGCTCACTCGCTAAGCGCTGAAATGGACAGTTTCTGTCTATTTTTACGCTTAACGAACGAACGGCCATATCTTTGCGACCGTAACTCCGATTGAGGTAAAACCAACGCCCACATCTTCAAATCATCAGGCCCGTTCCGATGGCATCATTTTCATAATATTTCCCCACTGTGAAAATGACCATTTTGCCCTTGCCATTCGATCAGCCCTTCGAGAGAGAAACGTTTCCGGCAAATCTTTCCAGAGTTTGATCACACTTCTTTCCGGCGTAATCATCGACCCCTAGGCAAGCCAACCTCTTATCATGAGCTCCGGATTTGCGTAATAACTCTGCTTGCACCCTGGGTGTTTATCGTAGTACATTTGTATCCCCTATTAGTCTGCACTTGCACGCACCTGTTATGTCATCTGTACTAGATGTTAGCATTACTTTTCACCTAATGTCATGACTTATTGGTATGCCATATTTTGCCATGCTAGCAACAATATTGTTAATACCATTATTATGTTAGTACCATAATTTCATCTCATGCCATGTTTGTCAACATTGTTATAATTTTTGTTATGCTGTTGTTAAGTGATTGTTCCCACTTATAGTTATCGAGGTAAGGGTGTGATGATGGAGATGTTGAACTGAATTTATAAATTAAACTTAGTTGGTTGATCAAGAGCCACCTATCCGGACTTATCCGTGCAGCCACATTTGTCGGTATGGGACGGCCTTGACTTGGTCTGGCTTTGTGCTCTTTTATCGGTACCACCAAAGAGGGAAGGTTATGCGCGCGTGCTGCCCTGATCAGGTAGGCGGCGATAATCTTGTGAGCCCAGTTATTGGTTTAGCCCGGGAGTCCCCGTTTGGGACAGTCGTTTGGCCACGACGGTGGCAGGTGTCAGGAGTGACACAGGGGCCACCCAAGGCATGACTCCGGGGAAGGATGATTGTCGGTGGTACGATGGAGGAGTCACGGGTTAGGCAAGTTTCGTTGGAGTAGCACCAGTCCACCCGAATGGGAGCATGTATTAAGTACGAGGTCGGGTACTCCATGGTGTGGGTAAAGTGCGCAACCTCTGCAGAGTGTAGAATCTATTCGAATAGCCACGTCCACGGTATTGGACAGTCCGTCCAGGCCTCACTAGGTGGTCAACCACAATAACGATAATAATGATGGAAGAACTTGTCTTACGTTCGGAAGTGCCCAATGGATCATGAGTATGTCGAGGGTGTGGGACAACCCAGAAGAGAGTAAGTTGGTAATCGGTAATAGTAAGCACTTTAAGCAACTAGTGTGATCATTGCCATGCTATGTTATGCAGATTATATGCCTGATCCATGCTATGCCATGCTTGATCCATGTTTTCCATGCCATGTTTAGAATAAATTCTTATATAAGCATAGGGCTTACTTTGTCATCTGCTTGTTTGGATGCTATGTATTTGGTTGTCTTGCGAGTACATTCAAAGTACTCACCTGGCCTTGCACGTGGCCAGTTGCAGGAGAAGGTCCATCATGCTAGATCGTAACCCAGCCAGTCCTATGAGTTATGGAGCCCAGCCAGAGACGTCGTTACCGCTGAACCTAGACCTCCGCTGCCATTTAGTTAGCCTTGGAGCTATGTAATATTGTTGTAAGCAACAGTATTGTAATACTCCATTTCATATAATAAAGCCATTTTGTGCCTGGAATTGTTGTATCATGTCTTTGACGTGCGCCAGGTCTTATCCTGGGGCTGGCGTGCGTCGGCCCTCTATCGGGGTGCCACACTCTAGCTGCAAAATCATGCATATTATTCATTTCATCAAGCAATTCTTTTTGAGATTTAGCAACTTGTTCTAACTGAGTTTGAACCATAGAGGCATGCTTTCCTACACCTCTAACATCATTATTGATTCTAAATAGCAAGTCACTCAAGCGAGCAATCATATCAGAATTGTATTTCAATTGTTTCAGAACATGGGCATTGAAATGATCTTGCTTCATAATATAGTTGTGAAACTCATATAAGCATTGACTAGGATGTTTATTGTGAGGGATGTCACTTTCATTAAACTTTAATAAAGAATTTACCTCTATCACCTGTGGAGGTGGTGGTGTGTCTAGGCCATGTATTTCTTCAATAGGTGGCAAATTCTGAACATCCTCAGCTTTAATACCTTTTTCCTTCATAGATTTCTTTGCCTCTTGCATATCTTCAGGACTGAGAAATAAGATACCCCTCTTCTTCGGAGTGGGTTTAGGCGGTGCTTCAGGAAGAGTCCAATCATCATAGTTCTTCAATATGTTATTCAATAATTCCTCAGCTTGTTCAATAGTTCGTTCCCTGAAAACACAACCAGCACAACTATCTAGGAAGTCCCTAGAAGCATCGGTTAGTCCATTGTAAAAGATATCAAGTATTTCATTTTTCTTGAGAGGATGATCAGGCAAAGCATTAAGCAACTGGAGAAGCCCCCCCCATGCTTGTGGGAGACTCTCTTCTTCAATTTGCACAAAGTTAAATATTTCCTGTAAGGCAGCTTGTTTCTTATGAGTAGGAAAATATTTTTCAGAGAAGTAGTAAATCATATCCTGGGGACTACGCACACAACCAGGAGTAAGAGTATTGTACCATGTATTACCATCACCCTTTAATTAGAACGGAAATAACTTAAGGATATAATAGTAGCGAATCTTCTCATCATGAGCAAAGAGGGTGGCTATATCATTCAGCTTAGTAAGGTGTGCCACTACAGTTTCAGTTTCATAGCCATGGAAAGGATCAGATTCAACCAAAGTAATTAACTCTGGGTCGACAGAGAATTCATAATCCTTATCGGTGACCAAGATAGGTGAAGTAGCAAACTTAGGATCACATTTCATTCTAGCATTCAAAGTCATTTCCTTATACTTGCGTAGCAATTTCTTAAGATCGTTTCTATCCTTGCAAGAAAGAATTTCTCTAGTTATCTCTTCGTCCATAACATAACCTTCAGGTATCTTAGGCATTTCAAACTTAGGAGAGCTAGGACTAGTAGGTGTTTCATAGTCATCATCAGTTTCATAGGCTTCATCAGTTTCAACAATCTCATCAGTTTCAATAGTTTCATTCTATTTAGCTCTAGCAATTTGTTCATCAAGAAATTCTCCTAGTGGCACATTATCATCAAGCATGGTACTAGCATCATCATAAGCATCATTCATAGCAGAGGTAGCATCATCGATAACTTGCGACATATCAGGATTACTAGCATGTGGTGGTGTTGCAAGCTTACTCATAACAGAAGGTAAATCAAGTGCAGAGCTAGATGGCAGTTCCTTACCTCCCCTCGTCTTAGAGGGAAAAATCTTGGTCTTTGGATCCTTTAGATTCTTCATAGTGATCAATTGATATAAATCCCAAGTGACTCAACAAATATTGCTATGCTCCCTGGCAATGGCGCCAGAAAAAGGTCTTGATAACCCACAAGTATAGGGGATCACAACAGTTTTCGAGGGTAGAGTATTCAACCCAAATTTATAGATTCGACACAAGGGGAGCCAAAGAATACTTGAGAGTATTAGAAGTTGAGTTGTCAATTCAACCACACTTGGAGATTAAATATCTGCAGCAAAGTGATCAGTAGCACAGTAATATGATAGTTTGATAGCAGTAGTGACAGTAACAGTAGCGGTGACAGTAGTAGCAATAGTTTTGTAGCAATTGGAACAGTAGCAACAGCAGTAGTAACTTGGCAAGAACAATAAGTGGAAAGCTCGTAGGCACAGGACCGGTAACTCGTTGGATGATATTCATCATGTAACAGTTATAACCTAGGGTGATACAGAACTAGCTCCAGTTCATCAATGTAATGTAGGCATGTATTCCGTAAATAGTCATACGTGCTTATGGAAAAGAACTTGCATGGCATCTTTTGTCCTACCCTACCGTGGCAGCGGTGTCCATAAGGAAACTAAGGGATATTAAGGCCTCCTTTTAATAGAGAATAGGAACAAAGCATTAACACATGGTGAATACATGAACTCCTCAAACTATGGTCATCGCAGCGAAGTATCCCAAATATTCTCACTATGGGGTTGCGGATCATAACACGTAATAGGTGCACATGACTAGGCAAGATCGGATCAAGAACATGGATATAGAGATGATAACATAAATGGTTCAGATCTGAAATCATGGCACTCGGGCCCTAGTGACAAGCATTAGGCATAGCAAAGTCATAGCAACATCAATCTCAGAAGATAGTGGATACTAGGGATCAAGCCCTAACAAAACTAACTCGATTACATGATGAATCTCATCCAATTCTTCACCGACCAGCAAGCCTACGGAGGAATTACTCACTCCCGATGGGGAGCATCATGGAATTGGTGATGAAGAAAGGTTGGTGATGACGAAGACCGAAGATTCCCCTCTCCGAAGCCCCAAACGGGCTCCATATCTGGCCTCCCGATGAAGAACAAGAGGTGGCGGCAGCTCTGTATCATAAAACGCAATGAAATTTCTCTTTGATTTTTTTCTCCGAAAATAGGAATTTATAGTGGCGGAATTAGGGTCAGTGGGGCCACGAGGTGGGCACAACCCACTAGGGCGCGCCCTGGTGGGTGCTGGCCACCCTGGCCGCCCTCTCCGGTGGATTTTGGCTCCAATAATTCACATATATTCTGAAATAATTCTCCAAAAAGTTTTGTTCCATTCCGAGAACTTTTATTTCGGCACAAAAACATCACCATGGTAGTTCTGCTGAAAATAGTGTCAGTGCGGGTTACTTCCATTCAAAATCATGCAAATTAGAGTCCAAAACAAGGGCAAAAGGGTGAGGAAAAGTAGATACGTTGGAAACGTATCAGACAACATAAAGTAATTTTTTTTTCATTTCGGGGCTGGGTAGACCTATTACCGCCGTACTCTCGTGCAATGACAAGTGAATAAACACTCATCTTGAGAATAACACATCTTGCATGGAAAAATATTTGACACCCCCTACCATTTCATGAGCGGTACGAGCACACAAAAAGGAAATTCATTTTGAAAATTAGAGATGGCACATACAAATTTGCTTAGAACGGCATGGAAATACCGCATATAGGTAGGTATGGTGGACTCATAAGGCAAAACTGGTTTTAAGGATTTTGGATGCACAAGTAGTATTTCTACTTAGTAAAAGTGGAGTCTAGCAAATAGATTGAGAAGCAACCAACCAAGAAATGAAAATTCTCATAAACGGGCATTGAGCATAACTAACACCGAATAATGCACCATAAGTAGGATGTAATTTCATTGCATAACTATTGACTTTCGTACTTGCATATGGAATCACAAACCTTAAGACCAATATTCTTACTAAAGCATAATTACTCACTAACATGACTCACATATCACTTTCATCATGTCTCAAAACTATTACAAGGAATCAAGTCTAATTTGTCCAATGATCTTCATGAAAGTTTTTATTATATCCCTCTTGAATATTGATACGTCTCCAACGTATCGATAATTTATGAAGTATTCATGCCATATTTACCTATGTTTACAATACTTTTATATGGTTTTGACGCGATTTATATGATTTTTTTAGAACTAACCCGGACTGACGTTGTTTTCAGCAAAACTACCGTGGCGTTGTTTTTGTTCAGAAAATGAAAGTTCTCAGAATCGCCCAAAACTTTTTGACGATTTTGTTGGAACAAAAGAGGCACTAGATGCTTCGTGGGAGGGCCAGAAGAGCCACGAGGTGGGCACAACCCACCAGGGCGCGCCAGGCCTCCCCGGCGCGCCCTGGTGTATCGTGTCCACCTCGTGGCCCATCTTGGCATGAAACCAACGCCCAAAAATCCTATAAATATAGAAACCATCAGAAATAACCCTAGGCTCTCCGCTCCGCCGCCGCAACTCTCTGTATCGACGAAAAACAAATCTAGATACATTCCAGTACCCTACCGGAGAGGGTAGATCATCTTCAGTGGCCATCTTCATTATCCCGACGGAGGCCATGACGAGGAGGGAGTAGTCCACCCTTGGGGCTGAGGGTATGTACCAGTAGCTATGTGTTCAATCTCTCTCTCTCTCGTGTTCTTGAGATGTCATGATCTTGATGTATCACGGGCTTTGTTAATATAGTCGGATCATATGATGTTATTCCCTTGCTATTATGTTGTGATGAATTGAATCTTTCCCTTTGAGGTATCGTTATGTTGGATTGAATATTGGATTTGAGAACACTTGATATATGTCTTGCATATGGATACCCGTAGTGACAATGGGGTGTTCTATTGATTCACTTGATATAAGTTTTGGTACTCAACTTGCGGATTCCCGCGGTGACATTGGGGTAATCTATGCATAGGGGTTGATACACGTTCTTGTCCTACTATCTCCGATAGAAATCTTGGGGTACTCTTTAAGGTTCTTTGTGTTGGATTGAGTATTATGAATCTGAAATTGTTTGATGCGTATCGTATAATTAACTCATGTATACTTGTGGTGACATTGGAGTATCTAGGTGACATTAGAGTTGGTTGATGCGTATCATATGGTGTTATTCTAGTACGAACTCTTAGATAGATCGATCGGAAAGGATAACTTGGTGTTATCTTAGTACGAACTCTTGGATAGATCGATCGGAAAGAATAACTTTAAGGTGGTTTTGTACCCTACAAACAATTTCTTCTTATGTTCTCCGCTAGATAAGAACTTTGGAGTGATTTTTCATTGCACGTTGAGGGATGGTTATGTGATCCAATTATATTAGCATTGTTGAGAGATTGCACTAGCGAAAGTACGAACCCTAGGCCTTGTTTTCAAGCATTGCAACACCATTTGTGCTCACTTTTATTACTTGCTACCTTGCTATTTTTATATTTTTAGATTACAAAAACCTATATCTATCATCCATATTGCACTTGTATCACCATCTCTTCGCCGAACTAGTGCACCTATACAATTTGCCATTGTATTGGGTGTGGTGGGGACACAAGAGATTTCTTGTATTTGATTGCAGGGTTGTTTGAGAGAGACCATCTTCATCCTACACCTCCCACGGATTGATAAACCTTAGGTCATCCACTTGAGGGAAAATTGCTACTGTCCTACAAAACTCTGCGCTTGGAGGCCCAACAAAGTCTACAAGAATAAAGTTGCGCAGTAGACATCAAGGTCTTTTCTGGCGCCGTTGCCGGGGAGGTGAGTGCTTGAAGGTATATCTTTAGATCTTGCAATTGAATCTTTAGTTTCTTGTTTTATCACTAGTTTGGTTTTATAAAAGAAAACTACAAAAAAATGGAGCTTAGGTTGCATCATTTGTATCGTCTTTATAATGTCTTTCGTGAAAATAAGGAGTCAGAAAATTGTGCTCAATTGGTAGAGGAAGAGTTTATGAAAATACTTAATGAGAATTCCTTGAATGATAAGCATGATTGCAATGTTGCTAATATGAATTCTCTGAATATCCATGATCCTAGTGATATGCAAAGCAACAAGCTTGGGGATGCTATGTTTGATGAAGATGATATTTTTAGTCCCCCAAGTTTTGATGAGCAAATTTATTATGATGATGGCATGCCTCCTATATATGATGATTATTGTGATGACATGTATGCTATAAAGAGTGCTAGTAACCATGAAACTTTTCATCATGATTTTCAAAGAGATTATGCCAATCATGTATCTCATGATACTTATTTTGTTGAGTTTGCTCCCACTACGATGAATGAGAAGAAATATGCTTATGCGGAGAGTAATAAATTTTCTATGCTTGTAGATCATGAAAAGCATGCTTTATGTGATAGTTATATTGTGAAATTCCTTCATGATGCTACTGGAATTTATTATGAGGGAGGAACATATGCTTGTAGGAATTGCAATAATATCAAGTTTCCTCTCTATGTGTTCAAAGCTTTGAAGTTATGCTTGTTTTGCCTTCCTATGCTAGTTGATTCTTGCTCCCATAAATTGTTTGCTCACAAAATCCCTATGCATAGGAAGTGGGTTAGACTTAAGTGTGCTTGTCATGAGATTCATGATGCTCTCTTGCATGTTTCAGTTACTATACTTACGTGAGCATCATTGAAATCATCATGCCTAGCTAAAAGGCTTTAAAGAAAAGCGCTTGTTGGGAGGCAACCCAACACTTTTCCTTTCTGTTTTTGTGTGTTCACATGATTAAGCTACTGTAGTAATCATGTTTTGTGTTCTTTATTTCAATAAAGTGCCAAGTAAAGCCTTTGGGATGACTCACAAGATGAGTAGAATTGATGCTGAACCAAAACAGAAACTTTTGACTCCAGTACAGGAATTTTCATTTTTTACTGGAGCGTGATAATGATCTGAAATTTTTAAAAAGTCTTCATATACAAATTATGCAGGTTTTCCAAAATTTTCAGAATTTTTAGAGGCAGGGAAGTATGGTTATACTACAGATCTTCACAGACTGTTCTGTTTTTGACAGATTCTGTTTTGCATGCATAGTTTGCTTGTTTTAGTATTCCCATAGCTTATATTCAGTGATTTAAATTATTTGAATGGTAGAATACAGTAGGTATTATGTCACAACAATTATGAATCTTGTCTTGACAGTATCTAAGTGAATGATCTTTACTTATTATACTAACCCTTCTCACGAAGTTCCGTTAAGTTTTGTGTGATTGAAGTTTTCAAGTTTTGGGTGAGACACCGATATGAGGAGAATAAGGAGTGACAAGAACCTAATCTTGGGGATTCCCAAGGCACCCCAAGGTAATATCCATGGAATACTCAAGCGCCTAAGCTTGGGGATGCCCCGGAAGGCATCCCCTCTTTCGTCTTCAATATTATCGGTATATCTTACTTAGAACTATATTTTTATTCGTCACATAATATGAGTTTTGCTTGGAGCGTCATTTTATTTTGTTGTTCTCTGTAAGGTGTTATTTATAATCTTATTTTTCAATAAAAAGTTACAAGAATTGCCTTAGGATGCTTGCATTGCATGTTTGATGTGTGTTGTGTAAAAACCGAAACTTTCTCTGTAGTGTTTGAATTTTCATATTTTACTGGAATGTGGAAAGTTTCTGAAATTTTTACACAGTGTTGTCATATAAATTATTTAGCCTTTACTAAGTTTTCATAATTTTTTGAGTTACATAAGTACACTGTTTTCATAAATTGCTACAGACTGTTCTGTTTGGACAGATAGCTGTCATAGTTTTGTTATCTACTTATCCTATAGTTTCCATAGCCTATATTGGTAGATATAAATTGTGGAAACGATAGTAAACAGTAGATGATGTTTGAAAATTATTGTGCAACTTGTCTTGGCAGTACATGAGTGTTTATTTATTCTTATGTGTACTAACCTATCTCACGTGTTCTTTTCGAGTTTTGTGTGGATGAAGTTTTTGAGAATAGATGAAACCATGATATGAGAGGATTGAACGAGATACAAAAGCTCAAGCTTGGGGATGCCCAAGGCACCCCAAGTAAATATTTCAAGAAGTCTCAAGCATCTAAGCTTGGGGATGCTACCCATCCCACCTCTCTTCGCCAACTATCGGTTAGCCTATGTTGAGCCTAAATTTTTATTTGTCCACATGATATGTGCTATTATTGGAATGAATTTTTATTTAGTATGCTGTTTGAATAAAATACTCAGATCTGAAAATATTTATTGAGAGAGAGTCCTCACATAGCTACTTAATTGTTTGACTACTTATTGATCTTCGCTTATATCTTTTGAGAGTAGTTTGATGTTTACTCTTATGCTTCACTTATATCCTAAGAGTAAATTGTGAATGAATGAAATATCATAAATCTGAAATTATCAATGTGCTATATGCCTAGTAGTAGCTTCACATTGGGTTTAGAAAGTAAATCTTTTGAAGCTTTACAATCACAATATTGGTCATACAAGCAATTCGTGAATGATTAGTATAAGGAAGAGAACTTTCACATACAAATATATTATCTTGGACATCTTCTATGATTGTGAATACCCATTAATTATTTTCAAACTTAAGCAAATTAGTTGAAGTTGGACAAGGAAGACAACATAATGAGTTATGGTTGTGTATATTTGCATAGAAGTTATATTGTTATGGATCCTCCAACATGTGGTGCTTGTTTAGAACCTTTTGCTAGCCAACACTTCGTACTAAGTAGAGATACTACTTGTGCATCCAAATCCTTGAGCCAAGTTTCTTCCATAAGAGTCCACCATACCTATATATATATGGTATTTCACTGCCATTCCAAGTAAATTTGCATGTGCCACCTCTAAACATTCAAATAAACATCTGTTTTGTGTGCCTGGACCGCTCATGGAACGACGAGGGCTGTCAGTATCTTCCATGTTAAGCATGTTATTCTCATGATGAGTATTTATTCACTCGTCCTTGCATGAGAGGGCGGTAATAGGGATTCCCAGTCCCGAAATAAAAAAATGCAAATAATTAAAAAAACTCCCCCAGGAATGTTGTTGGTATGGACAGTACCCGAGGATTTGACTAGCCGTGGAGTGTGTTTGTTGGTGGAGGGGGAGCAAACCTTTACTTTTACCGCTTGGGAACCGCCGCTAATGTGTTAAACATGGAAGATATTGATAACTCTTGGTCGTAACGTTGACAGGAAGGGTGCACCTCCCGAAATTATATTTATCTCTGATTTAAACAATGAGCTCTGGCACCTTTGCAATTCCCTGCTTCCCTTTGCGAAGGGACAATCTATTTACTTTCATGTTATTTACTATTCATGTTGAGTCAACTTCTTATTCCAACCTCAGTCTATTAGTTGGCAAGCATCATGTGGTGGGGAAAGATCCAAACATATATATCCAGTCAAATATATTTGATCATGATTTATTATTGTTGACAATTATCTCTATGATAAATGAGTTGGGAGGCGAAACATTAAGCCCCTATATTTCTCTGTGTTCGATGGATGCCATTTGTTCTAAAAATATGCTTTGAGTACTAGCAATCATAGAAGACTATATGATGATTGAGTATGTGGAGATCTTACTTAGACTTTGTTGAGAATAAGTTGAATTGCAATTGGTTGGTGACTAAGAACATAGGTTGTTAAGTTTCAAGAGAATTCATTGTTTGAACCATGACATGTGAATTGATTGCTCTATCATGATGATTTTTATAAGAGAAAGTTGCTGGTTATGATGCTAGAAAATTGACTGAAATTATCAATGATCAAACTTATATATTATGCTAGCATTCACACTTCATAAATAGTATGGAATTTCTAAGGATTTATAGAGCTCATAGGCGGTGGAGGGGGTTCCCGAGGCGGCCACAAGCCATCAGGGCGCGCTAGGGGCCCCGGGCGCGCCCTGGTGGGTTGTGGGCGGCCTGGGCTCCCTCCTAGTTACTTATTTGGCCCACTGGCCTTCTTCTGGTCCAAAAAAATTCTCCAAAAAGTTTCGTCGCGATTGGACTCTGTTTGGTACTGATATTCCGCGAAGTAAAAAACAAGCAAAAACACCAACTGGCACTTTGGCACTATGTCAATAGGTTAGTCCCAAAAATGATATAAAGTTGCTATAAAATGATTATAAAACATCCAAGATTGATAATATAACAGCATGGAACAAGCAAAGATTATAGCTACTTTGGAGACGTATCAAGGCACCAATGAGGATGATGAACCCCTCCGTGATGGTGTTAGATTGGATCTCACGGTTCTGGAACTTGCGGCGGCTGGAATTGTGTTTCGTCGACAATGGAGGAGACCCCCGTGGGCCCCACAACCAATCAAGGCGCGTCGGGGGCCTCTAACGCGCCCTGGTGTCTTGTGGGCCCCACGGGCCTCCCCCAAGTGCTTCCTTGGCTCCCAAGTTGTTTTCTAGCCCCCCAAAAAATCTCCAAAATGTTTTGTGGCAATTGGACTCCGTTTGGTACTGATATTCTGCGAAGTAAAAAACAAGCAAAAAACAACAGCTGGCACTTGGCACAATGTCAATAGGTTAGTCCCAAAAAATGATATAAAGTTGCTATAAAATGATTGTAAAACATCCAAGAATGATAATATAACATCATGGAACAATCAAAAATTATAAATACGTTGGAGACGTATCAGCATCCCCAAGCTTAATTCCTACTCGCCTTCGAGTAGGTAAATGATAAAAATAGAATTTTTGATGTGGAATGTTGCCTAACATGTTCATCACATATTCTTTTCTTTTGTAGCATGGACATTTGGACTTTTAGATGGTTCAAAGCAATAGTCTAGTTTTGACATGAAGACTTCAATACTCAAGCATACCAACAAGCAACCATGTCTTTCAAAATATCAACACTAAAGAAAGTTATCCCTAGCCCATCATGCTCAATCATTGATACATTCATGAAACACACTTGAATATTAGCTATACCCAATGCACAAGTATGATCATAGTGCCCCCTAGTTGGTGCTTTATAAGAGAAGATGGAGACTCAAATAAAAGTAAAAAGTGCATAAAGTAAATAGATAGGCCCTTCGCAGAGGGAAGTAGGGATTTGTAGAGGTGCCACAGCTCAAAGCTTAAATTGAGAGATAAAAAATTTGAGAGGCATGCTTTTCCTGTCAACGAAAACGACAAAGTAGTTCTCAATACTTTCCATGCTAGATATATCATATGCAGTTCCCAGACAGAAAATAAAATTTATTCCTTTTTCCACCATTCTTTCACAATCCATGGCTAGTCGAATCCACGGTTACCTTCCATACCAACACTTTCCAAGGAATTTATTATTTGACAACATAAAGTAAATTTCTTTTTCATTTCGGGACTAGGCATTCCTATTATCGCCGTACTCTCGTGCAATGACAAGTGAATAAACACTCATCTTGAGAATAACACATCTAGCATGGAAAAATATCAGACACCCCCTACCGTTTAATGAGCGGTACGAGCACACAAAAAGGAAATTCATTTTGAAAATTAGAGATGGCACATACAAATTTGCTTAGAACGGCATGTAAATACCGCATATAGTTAGGTATGGGGACTCATATGGCAAAACTGGGTTTAAGGATTTTGGATGCACAAGTAGTATTTCTACTTAGTACAAGTGGAGGCTAGCAAATAGATTGAGAAGCAACCAACCAAGAAACGAAAATTGACATAAACGGGCATTAAGCATAACTAACACCGAATAATGCACCACAAGTAGGATGTAATTTCATTGCATAACTATTGACTTTCGTGCTTGCATAGGGAATCACATACCTTAACACCAATATTCTTACTAAATCACAATTACTCATCAACATGACGCACATATTACTATCATCATGTCTCAAAACTATTACAAGGAATCAAGTTTAATTTGTCCAATGATCTTCATGAAAGTTTTTATTATATCCCTCTTGAATATCTATCACTTTGGGACTAGTTTCATATATTGCCATTGCTTTTGACAAGCTCAAATAGTTTTAAGTGAAGAACATGAGCATAAAAATTTCATCTCTCAAAATAGTATAAGTGAAGCATGACAGAATTTCTTCAAAATTTAATAACTGTCAAATTAATCTAAGTGAAGCATTAGAGGATTTCTTCAAAAATTTAAAGCACGCCGTGCTCAAAAAGACATAAGTGAAGCACTAGAGCAATTCCATAGCTCAAAAAATTTAAGTGAAGCATATAGAGAAATTCTAACAAATCATAGCATAATTTTGGCTCTCTCAAATAGGTGTGTCCAGCAAGGATACTTGTGACAAACTAAAAAGCAAATCAAGCAAAGACTCAAATAATACAAGACGCTCCATGCAAAACTCATGATATGTGACCAATAAAAATATAGCTCCAAGTAAAAAACAGCAACTGGCACTTGGCATTATGTCAATAGGTTAGTCCCAAAAAATGATATAAAGTTGCTATAAAATGACAGGTGGGTCCTGGGTGTGAGAGGATTACGTCAGTATATTTCACTATTTTTTAACTAATATACTATACACTGAGCGGTGGGTCCTGGGTGTCCCATGCGTGAGCATATGCGCTAGGTAACGGTCAACTACATTGACCCGGCGGAAACGCTCCGTTTTGGGCAAACTTGAGTGTGGCTGAGTGGTGGTGGGGAAAAGTGAGGGGCGTTAGTTGGGTGGGAGAAAACTGAGGAGTGCTAAGCAACCAAGGGCACATAAATAGAAATCCCCAAAAATTAAGTGGAGATGCTACATCATGTTCATTGGAGGCAATTCATAGGCAGCAGTGAATGTAGGGATGAAGCTAGTAGAGAGGTTGGACTGCATTGTGCCAAGGATGAGGACGCGTGAGGATTGGACGGAGCGAAGAAGACGTGTGAAGGGGGGAGGACGGCGTGCGGTGGCAAACCACCACCAAGTCAGACGACGGTAAGGGGTAGGTGTGGTCATGGCGGCTGGAGAAAGGCACGCGACAGTGGGAGCCATGGCCATGGCGATGCACTCCCCAACCTCAGATAGAAGGGGGTGGCACGGATGGGGGCGGTGCGTCGGAGGCGGCGGCGGCGACGATGCGTCTTGCTTAGTCTCATTTCTTGAGGGCAATGATGTGTCTTTTGAACCATGTGGCTTGGAGGGTTTGGTGGGGGATCGGAGGGGCTCGCCCAGACAAAACCCTGCATGCCAAACGGGCCATCGGGGATTTTCGTGGCTTCTGAGCACCTCGAGGATTATCCTCTCAAATCCCCTTCAAAACTCCTCTACCAAACGAGGCCGTGGAGATTCTAAGGACGCGTTTGGTAGGCTGCATACAGCCTAACCAGGCCCGGGCGGGATGAAAATGGGCCGTTTGGTTGCCTGTAGGCCGGCCTGGCTCGCATCTGCACGGAACTTAAAGCACCCCAGAGCCTGGCTCGCTGGGAACGCTCGAATCGGCCGTTTCCAGTGAGCGAGGCTGCGTGGGGCGGAAAATGAAGACGCAGCGTAGGGCGCGGTGCAGGGGGGATGCGGGCGGAGATGGCGGGAGTGGAAAATTGGCCGAGGCAGGGTGGCGCCAAATATACCCTCACCACCCCATTAATTGCTCACCTCTAGCTGTAGGACAAACCCTCCTTTGTTGTTGGCACCGGCATAGGCGGCGACTCAGATCTGCAGCTGCGACACTCCTCTGCAGCGGCAAGAGGCGGCGGGAGCACTCCCTGACAGTGGCAGCTGCTTCTCCCTTTCTTCTTCGTCTCCGTCCAGCCATCCTCATCTCCGTCATGCCTCCCCCGACCTTGAAGCTGGTAAGCTACCCCCCTCCCCCTCCTCTGTTATGTGTTAGGTCGTTCGATAGGAGCGTTTAGGGTCGATAGCGCCATCGCTGACCACATCATGGATGTCGCTTAGGTCGTGGATGAACGGACGAACCTTCTGGTTCAGGCAGCATCGCTGATAGCTGTGGTTCATGCCTGGATTCTGTTGGTCCATAAGAGAGTTGTTCGTCGAAATGAGAGACCTCGCATCCGGTATGGCCCGATGTTAATCCAGGATCAAGAGAGGATAGCGAATCTGAACTACATCTACAACTGCAACGACACATAGGCTCTGTGGATGCTTTGAATGAAAAGAGAACCTTTCGCCAGGCTTGTGCAGACGTTTAGGAGCAGGGGGCTGCTAGAAGATAGCATCCACACCACTGTGGAAGAGCAAGTGTCCATGTTCCTCCATGTTGTTGGTCATAACAAGAGGTTCAGGGTTGTACACAACACCTTCAGGAGATCAATGGAGACCATCCCCAGGTACTTCAAGCAAGTGTTGTATGTTGTTGGGGAGCTCAGAGGAGAGATGATCAGGTCACCAACCGGCCGGACTCCTACCAAGATTCGCACCAACCCAAGATGGTATCCATACTTCAAGGTGAGCACTTGATATGTTGTTGTAGTTCATGCCTCCATATGTTGTTATTGTTCTGTAGTAGACTAACAGCATATTGTAATGCCACTCCAGGATTACATTGGAGCAATAGATGGTACTCATGTCACTGCCAAAGTGCCGAGGTCACAAGCTGCAACATATAGAGGCAGGAAGCACTACACAAGCTAGAATGTGATAGCTGTTGTTGACTTCGATCTGAAGTTCACATATGTGTTGTCTGGCTGGGAAGGATTAACACATGATGCTAACATTCTCAGTGACATCATGATTCGTCATGATGGCATCAACATCCCCGATGGCAAGTTCTACCTTGGAGATGCTGGCTATGCATGTCGGCCAGGTGTTCTTCCACCCTTCAAGAAAACCAGGTACCATCTGAATGAGTTTGCTGGTAGGAACTACCCTAGGACTCCTCAGGAACTATTCAATCTCATACACTCCAGCCTTAGAGTGACTGTTGAGAGGGCCTTTGGAGCTCTGAAGAACATATTTAAGATCCTGGATCAGAAGTCATTCCGCCCTTACCCTACCCAGGTGAAGCTTGTTCTTGCATGTTGCATCATTCACAACTGGATCCTGTAATGGGGAGTTGATGAATTTGTGCTGGAGGAGGAAGATGTGACTCCTGATGAGGTGATCAGCTCTGGCCATGGTGTGGAGGCGTTCGACAACGAAGCGTGGAAGAATAAAAGGTTGGAGTGGGCTCAGGCAATGTGGGATAACAAAGGTCAGACAAGGATCTGAAGCAAAAGAACAAGAGGAAGAAGAAGAAAGAGGCGTCGGCACAAGCGAGGAAGAGGAAGCGGCACATCAACTGCAGTGGAAGAGGAAGAGGAAGAGGATGAACTTGCACCTAGTTAGCATCATTGAACTTTCCTTATTCAGCCATGTTGGCTCTTAATAACTTGTATTGTCATTTGCTAGTAGCTATAATAAACTGCCATTTGTTTCCTAGCTAGGATAAAACAATGTTCAGTGTTTGTGGTAAGATCACCACTAGTTAGAAGTGGTGATCACATCTTTAGCCGTTTGCAACCAAACAACGTGTTGTTTGTTTAATAACAGCGCGCAGGCAACCAAATAGCGTGCTGACTAGTTGATTCCCTCATGCAGAAAGCCTAATGCACGCAACCAAACTACATGCAAATGTTGGTTTTTAGCCTGCATTGGCCCAACCAAGCCCAACTGGGACAAGTATGCAAAATGCCCTAAAACTGAGATGTGAACCAAACGCGCCCTAAGCTCCCTCGTAATGGAGAACCCTCGTACACTGAGGTTGTTTTTACGTTTGTAGCCTCACATCTCTAGGAAGTGGATTGGTTGTTAGATGTGGTTGGGCCTATCCACACGCAAACCTGGGGCTTCTAACTTTATCAATGGATTACCATATGTTGGCATGTGTGGGCAAATCCTATAACTCTTGGTTTTTCCAACCGATTTTTGGGAACATTCTAGAATTTTTCATGGACCGTCATTCTTTTTGGCTAATTTCATAGTTTTTTTTATTTTTTGTTTTCTTTTACAAAAACTTATGTTAACATATTCCGAAAATAGGGATTTTTTTTGAAATCTAGAAGCAATTTTCAAATTCATAAAGATTATTTAGATTAAAACATATTTATTCAAGTTTGTGAACATTTTTTATATTCAGAGAACTTCTTTTAAAATATGGGTATATTTTTAAAATTTTTGAATGTTTATTTAAATAAAATAAAAATTCTAAAATTCGAGGAAAATTTTCCTAAATTCATGGCTTTTCTATGATACACGAACATTTTTATTAATTGGCAAACATTTTTTATATTTTACAATGTTTTTAAAATCGACGAATCTTTTTATATGTTTTGGAACATTTCAAACATTGTGTCATGGGGCATGCATGTTTGGTCGTTCTTCGACGTGTTGTGCGCTAAATAGGGTCTCATGAGTGTGTGGGTTAATTTCCTCCTAGGGCAGGGGGCGAACAAGTATGCTGCTTCGGGCATTTGTGACTGGTGGTGGCTGCTTGCTAGTTCTCCACTGAGTGGTCAGGTCGTCACTTTCTCCGTCTTCCCCGTTGGGCTCCTCGGTCGATGGATTCATGATGAAAGATTGGCATCGTGTTAGAGCTGGGCAAGATTTAGAACGTTGGGTGCTAACCCAAGCCAACATGAGCACATGTCAGAGAGTCATTGTAGCCATGTATTGTGGTAGTAGATCTAACCCCACGGTTGGGAGGTGGCTAGTTTGAGATATTGGAGTCATTTTGGGTGTGAAAACCAGTGCATGGAGAGGGATTGGCAGGTAGAGTCATGATTGAATTGTGTTGTGTGAGGGCATGCATCATACATGGGCTTGGGCAATACCTACACGTGCCAGCAAAGTAGGGAAGTTAGAGAAAAAGGAGGCTCATTTCAATGTATATGGTGTGATGGTTAGTTCGATTTTTGTAGGATGAAAAATGTACCATATCTAAACACTAAACCGAACACCATAAACGAAATAAATAGGAAATATCAATCAACGTAGTTGGTTCGGTTCTTTGATATTGATGTAAAAGTACTCAATTCTAACCCTGATAGCACACGTAAAAAAGATTTAACTCAAGGCCCAAAAAAGACATGACAACGTGCGAGTCACCCTCTAATCACTTTGGCATAGTATGGGTGTCAATCTCGGGATCCACGCAGAGAAGGTTAAGTCAAAAATAAGTGGCCCATGAAGGATTGGGACGTATCCACACACCTTGCCACCTCGGTCAAGAACTTGGAAATAAAAAGGACAAACCCACCGCTAGAAGCTCCCACATCAGGTGGGGTATGGGGAAGGATTATACAAGGCAAGCCTTACCCCTGCAAAGTGCAATGCAAAGAGGCTGTGTCGAAGATCATTGGTCATTGGCAAGTGCGCGTAAGTCCTACTTGATAATTTTAGTCAGTGCGATAAACAAAACTCATGATCGGCATAATTAAACAAACTCATTATATATGTGGTAAAACCCATCGAACAATGAAGGAAGGTTTCAATTGACCCCATGCGTTTACAGGACATAAAAAAAGTTCACCTATTTTCCGCATTTAACTAAGGTTGTGCCACATGCTATCTTTTCAATTTTTAGCATGCTTAGTCAAATTGGTCCTGCATTTCAGTGCACACACGGTATGTCATGTTGTCGGGTTTTTGTGCGCAACCAATTCCTCCACCATTGGACCACATTGCTGGTTTGTGTCCATGCACCCAACCCATCGGCCTCCTCTCATCCAATGTCGAGGGAATTCATCAAGTACATCTTCTTTTGTGAGGTCCTATTTGACACTTTGAGCATCAAATAGTTGTTATATGCTCGGTGGGCTGGCCCATTAACGCTCCTACGTGGCTCTTGTCACTTCAAAAAAATGCTCCTTCAGTGCAGCTCATTGCCTCTTTGTTTTCCCGTCCATCAATAAAGATAATTAATGAATCCCAAGGCAAAAGGCCAGAAAGTGAAGGCCACTCTTTCTCCTGCTTTCTTTCATGCACTATTATGGATAATCAAATAATGAGGAAAATTGGATTCCTATGAAAAATAGAATCGACCATGGACACAAGCCATCACACATGGTTTTATAAAAGAGCGGTGCTTCCGTACCCCCTCCCACCCACCAAACTTTTATAACTTTCAATGCAAAAGGCGCTGGAGATTAAAAGATACCCCTTCAGTTAAAAGCCAAGATAGGAGCTTGCCCAGGTTTTCATGGCCAGCGATCCTGCTCGGCATGTTGATTATTGTCAGGAGAACTGTCCATTTACATCCTGACATTAATCAACATCCAGCCCAAAGGTCTAACGACCATTGCGATCTATCACCTCACTCCATTGGAGCTCCTTGCTGAAGTTTGGAAAAAGATTGATAGCCTGAGACGTGCTTTCCTTTGGGCTGGATGTGATAAGGTGCCAGGTGGAAAGTGTAAGGTTAATTGGGAGCTTGTTTGCAAGCCCAAGATTTCCGGTGGCCTGGGTGTGCTTAACCTCGAGAAATTTGCGACCGCCTTTCGCCTTCGCTGGCTCTGGTTTGAATGGGCGGACCCACCTAAAACTTGGGTAGGGATGGAAATGCCCTGCGGCGACAGAGACATAGATCTTTTCTCAGCGTCCACGATTGTGACTATTGGTGATGGCAAAAAGGCCAAGTTCTAGGAATCCTCTTGGCTTAATGGCCTCCGACCTAAGGACGTAGTGCCAAAGATCTTCAAGATATCTACAAAGAAGGCGTGGTTGGTCAGCAAGGCTTTGGACAACAACTTCTAGATCCGGTAAATTGACACTAGTCAGGGACTTACTTTGACACATATCCAGGAGTTCGTGGCCCTTTGGGAGATGGTTGATGGTGTGGCTCTCAACCTTGATAGGAAGGACACTATATCATGGAAATTCACTTCTGATGGAGAATATTCCACGGCTATGACGTACATGGCGCAGTTTGCAGGCCTCTTTTGCAGCCCAACTTCGTCCACAATATGTAAGAACTAGGCCCCTCCAAAGTGCAAGTTCTTCGCTTGGCTTATCATACAAGACCGCGTGTGGACAGCCGATCGACTACAATGGTGAGGTTGGCCAAATTGTGGTCTTTGCCCCCTATGCTGGCAAACTCAGGAATCAGTCGCCCACCTTCTATTCTAGTGTAGATTCACGGCCCGTGTCTGGAACGAGGTTATTGATTGGCTTGGCATGCAAGACCATTCGCCGCTGACTTGGCGTAATGAAGACACTGTGCATGACTGGTGGCTGAAAACGATCAACACGGGAGGGCATATCAAGAGAGGAATAGTCTCCATTTTGATGCTGGTCTCCTGGGAAATTTGGAAGGAGCGGAACGCTAGAATCTTTCGCAACACGGCTTCACCGACTACCGTTGTTTTTGCCAAGATCAAAGATGAGGCCCATCTTTGAGTGTTGGCGGGAGCCAAACAACTGAGTGCGCTTATGTCGCGAGAGTAGTCTTGTAATTCTGCCATCCTACGGCTTATGTCTAAAACTCCTTAATTAATGAAAAAGGCAAATATTTTGCCTTGTTTTTTTAAATGGACAGTTTGTTGGACATCCTGGGACTTGCCTGCATCAGCCACATTTTTATGTGGGATTACGTCAAAGTCTACTTATTACTTATGTGGCTAATGTGGCGTCCACATATTATCACTAAGGCTGGTCGTAATAGAAGTATCATAGATAGTATCATGCATGCCAACTAGGCAATTTTGATGAGGTGGTATAGAATTAAATGTAGAAAAAAAGGGTTGAGTATCATATCATGATACCGTATTATATTAAATGATGTGTGTCTTGCATGTTAATAAATGAACTATTCTATATGATACTATGCACTACGAATGTAGTACCATATACTAGTATCATATGATTCATCAACAACAGTAATTTTTGTTGTACACGAAGTCTCGCTCTCTGATGAAGATCGGAGTCAGCCTGTTGCTAGCCCTATTGACGGCCTGTTGCTCGAGATCCAGCTTTACTCAGAGTTGTCAGAATCATCATCGGAGCGCTTCCTTTTGAGTTGATGTCCAGCTCCATGCCAGGCCTCCAGAACGCATACGTGTACTCCTCCTTGAACTCTCGTGTCGTCAGGCGCGGGTCGAACTGAAGCGGTTGTTGTTGTTTTTTGAAACGTGGTCCCTTAGGGCCCGATCCATTAAAAAAGGTAGAAGAGAGTTGCCCGGTTAATTAACGGAAATCCGGACGATAACCGTTACAACACGCCCTCAACAGGACACCATCAACACACCGACCCTCGGGGCCGCGCATCCGGCGAGCCGCCGGCTCCGTCACCCAAGCAACCGTAGCCGACACCCTACAACCAAAACCGAAGTCGCCGCTCCGGCATCCACGACGACCCCGTGGCCGCGCACCATGCGAGCCGTCCGCTCTGCCGCCCGAGCAACCAAAGTTGACACCCTACAACTATCTTCGGAGCTGCCGCTCCGACATGCAGACGGAAACCACACACACCGACCCCGAGGCCGCGCACCAGACGAGCCGCCAGCTTTGTCACCCGAGCAACGAGAGCCGACACCCAGCAAACATATCCGGAGCCGCTACTCCGACCTCCACGCCGACCCCAAGGCAACGCACCAGACGAGCCGCCGGCTTCGTCACCCGAGCAACCAGAGCCGACACCCAACAACCATATCCGGAGCCGCCGCTCCGACCTCCACGCCGACCCCGAGGCCGCGCACCAGGCTGGCCGACGACACTGTCATCCACAGGACCAGTGCCGGCACCCCTCCATGATGATGAGTTCCGGAGCCGCCGCTTCAGCTTCCACGCTGGCCCCAAGACCGCGCACCACCCGAGCCGATGGCTCGCCGCGGCCAAGACAATTCCAGAATGATGCCTCCAAGAAGGAATGCGACACCGGAACGCCGCCATCATCCGCTCCAGAAACCTGGAACAAGGGTTTCCCCCGGAGTGCGAGGAAAGAGGTCGCATGTCCTCGAACAACGACGCCTCCAAGAAGGTGTGCGGCGCCCACAGGCGTCGCCGTCGTCGGCCCCGGCCAAGGCCAAGACAAGGCATTCGCCCCGAGAAGCCAACGGAAATCCTCCCCTCGAAATGGCACACGGGATCCACCGCCCGCCTGAACCACCACCCGCCTCAAAGCCCGAAGCCACCGATGAGAGCAGCCCTCCGCCGCCAACTGCACCACGCAGAGCCGCCGACAAGGCCACTGCAACTCCACCGCAGGAGTCAAGATTGGCCACGTCTGGATAGATCTCACGCCCCGCGCAACAGTCACAGCCAACCCAACGTCCAGCACCAAGCATCCCTGGTGCGACCGAGGGCCGGCGTACTGCCGCAGAGCACCGACGCCCCCGAGCTCCAGCCATGCCGCTGCCCACGCAGCCACCACAACCGCCGTTGCCGAAGAAAAGGTCCGGGGCCGCCGCCCCGGCGTCGGAGCACCAATTGCCATCACGCCCTCAGATACGCCACGCTGCAGCAGAAGCACATCCCTGTACGCACGCCGCCGCATCGGTCCCCGCTCGCGACCCCAGGAGGCAGGTCCGCGCCGCCGGCCTTAAGAGCCCCCGCGCCGCACCTCCCTCGTAGCTGCCGCGAGCGGAACACGCCCATCCTCCCCCGAGGGCCTCGATCTGCACCTTCAGCCGCAGCCATCACACCGTCAGAGGACGTCATCGAGCAGCAGCATGCCCGTCCACGTAGCCACCAGCCGGATCCGCGCAGCCAGAGACACCGGAGCGCCGCCAGGTGCCGGATCCACGCCACCGGAGAAGCCGTTGACCCGCTGCACCCGTGCGGTCGTGCCTCCATCAACCATCTGCGCACGCGGGGGAAACGAATCCCGCCGTTACCGGCTGCCGGGGGACTTTGCCCGCGGGTGAACGCCGGCGACGGCGAGAGGGAGGGAGGGGATGGGGGGGTGCTAGTGGCGCCGGCGCTAGTTCCACCCGTGCCGCTCCTAGGAGCGACGCGGGGGCAGGAGCGGGGGCCTAATTCGGTCTCAGCTTGCTTTTGGCGATCGCGTCGGCTTGGACAAGCCCATGAAAAAGGACGATGCACGCTGAAGATCATGATGGTCGATCATGGGGGAATGTCTGCATCTGGTGTTATGGGGAAGGAGGCGAAGGCACCGCTGGCGTCCGTGGGTTTTATTGGGCTGTCCACTTCCGCCACTTTTTTTACTGGATGTCCGCAAACGCCATTTGGACTGTTTTTGATGGGTGGCATATGTGGGACTCGTCGCCACTTTCATCCTGAGATTAACAGCATCTACAGCCGGACCTTGCAAATCCGGCCCCTCAAACGCCCGCGGACGTGTCCGGGCGCATCCGCGGACACTGACCGGTCACGTCTCAAATAAAGCTCGTTGCATCCGGACATCTCATATTTCTTCCTTAAATCCATACAAAAGCATGCAACTAAATAGAACCTACGTACTACATGAAGAGCTATCTACTCTTTGTCGGAGATGTGGACGATCTCCATCCCCTCCGGCGGATAGATGTGTGGCAGCCACAGGTCCGCCCCCGATGGCGTGTTGCCCCCTCTGCTACGGCTTCCTCGGCCTCGATCTCGGCCTCCAGCTCGTCGAAGAGGGCGTCAGCCTCTGCCTACCTCTGCCGGATGAGCCGACGGTTGGCCTCCACCTCGGCCTTATCCCGGATGGAATCCAGGATGGCTTGCTGCTCCGCCATCTCGTCCAATTGGGCGACGACGAACTCCGCGTCCGCCTCCGCACTGGTCAAGCCGGGAGCCTCCTGCTCTGGCTCCTCCTCCTCCGGCAGCTCCTCCTCCTCCGTCTCCGGCGAGTCCGGAGGGAGACCCACAGCGATGCGGGCGGCGTGGCGAGCGTGGTACTCCTCCTCGATTTGTCGGCGCCGCTCCGGCATCAGCTGCGCGTAGGTGGTGATGAGCCGGCGGACCATCCTAACGGAGAGGGAACGGCGAGAGGAGGCGGAAGGGCTCGGGTGACGGCAGAGAGAGGGAGGAGGCGGATGTGTTAGGGCTGGGGGGCGCCGGCCAGCTTAAATAGCCGGCCCCGACCTCGGGCGGGGAGGCTGAGCGGCGCCACGCGTTCACAAAATGGCGACGGTCGAGGCGTCCGTCGTACCTTCGGGTTTTCCAGCGAGTCCGCGTGGGGTCACGCCGTCAGTCCGACGTGGTGGGTGTGCCCGGACGCGCCCGGGCTCCCCTATATCCGCCCCATATTTGGGCTAGAAATGAGGGGTGCCGGTCAGCCCAGGCGTTTGAGGCCGGTTTGAGACGCCCGTCTGGATCGATTTTTTGTGACCAGGCAATGACCGGGCGGCCTGCCCGGACGTTTGAGAAGGGTATAGGGGGTCCGGCTATAGATGCTCTAATGGGATAAAATGTTCCAAGCTCCAAAAATAAAACGGCAGGAGCTTGCCCACAACACCCCGACAATCCTACTTTGTTCGCGAGACGTTGCTGTCAATGCTCAGCACACATACAGTAGTAGTACTTCCTCTGTCCCATAATATAAAACGCTTTTTGACACTACACTAGTGCAAGAAAACGTCTTACATTATGGGACAAAGGAGTATTAATTAACATCCGCCTGCATGCGCTGCTGTTGCCGTAGCACCGATCGATCGGTCGCCGTCGTCCATCTGAACTGAGAAAGGTGGATCTAGCTAAGCTAGCCTGTCCTTCCTGGACGACCCTGCCTGCCGCGTACGTGGCCTGCTAGAAGCTTCAGAAGAAAACCAATAGTTCAACCTAGCACTACAGCACTTGCACCGCCCTACTGTGTGCGTGTGAGCTCTCACCCCCTCGCCCCCGCGCCGCTGGCCACTCCGGCCGCGGCGGTCACCTAGCCGCTCCTAGTCCCCTAGCAGCATGGGCGTGCCGCGCTCTCCGCGTCCGGGATCCCGACTCCGCGGATGGGAGAGATGTTCGGGCTCGTTCCCCTGGTCCGTTGGGCGCCGCTTCGCCCATATCAAGCGGTCGCACTCCGCCATCTCCAGATCCGGTTTCCCCGCCGCGTCTGCTGCTGCGGGGTGAATGCTCTAGTTAGGTTTCAGTGCTAAATGGCGGGATTGGATTGCGATACTGCTGTCCACTGCTTCGTCCTCCTTTCTGCTCAATGGTGTACCGGGCCAGCGGATCGAGCATAGACGGGGGCTGCGGCAGGGTGACCCCCTTTCGCCCCTACTGTTCATCCTAGCCATTGATCCTATACACCGTCTGTTGAAGGCCGCTACTGAGCTAGGCATCATCGCCCCCCTGCCAGGAAGACTTTTGAAACTTAGAGTTAGTTTATATGCCGACGACGCTGTAATCTTTGCAAACCCAGTTAGGCAGGAGCTAGACAACTTGATGAGCATTCTATATATTTTTGGAGAGGCCTCTGGTCTGCGAATCAACCCCACAAAATCAACTGCCGCCCCGATTAGTTGTGATGGTATTGATCTACAGGAGGTGCTTGACAGCTTTGGTGGCACGATCACGGGTTTCCCTTTGCGCTACCTCGGGCTGCCGCTCACTGTGTCAAGGCCACGCTTAGTGCATCTACAGTTCATCCTAGATCGCATCCGCGCAAGATTAGCAGGCTGGAAGGGGAGGATGCTAAATATTGCAGGGAGGCGCATACTGGTCAGATCGGTGCTCTCTGCTCTACCCACGTTCGCCCTCACGGCCATCAAAGCCCCGATCAAGCTCATCAAGGAGATTGAAAAGATTATGGGCCGCTTCCTCTGGGCCCATGATCAAGAATTAACAGGTGGTAGGTGCAAGGTTAATTGGAGGCGAGTGTGCTCGCCACTGGAGCATGGCGGCCTTGGCATTCTGGACATCCAGAAATTCTGCAGAGCGCTACGAGTGCGGTGGCTCTGGCATGCCTGGCGGAACCCAGACAGACCCTGGGTTGGTTCTGAGCCGCCTTGTGATGATGTGGACAAGGCCCTCTTCAACGCTGCAACTTCGGTGGCGATCGGCGACGGCAACATGGCTAGCTTCTGGCATGACTGTTGGCTCGGCCCGACGCCACTCAAGACTTCCTTCCCCCAGCTCTTCAAGTCCTCAAGAAGGAAGAATCGGTCGGTTGCTCAAGCACTCAACAACGATGCCTGGGTCTTCGACCTTGCCCATGGTGACACAGCATGCCGGGTGCGCGAGGTGATTGGTCTGCACAGACTACTGAGCAGCACGCAAATCAGTCTGCGGGAAGGAACCTGTGATGAAATAAGATGGGTTTTCGACGGCTCCGGGGAGTACAGCGCGAGGTCGGCCTACAACTTGCAGTTTGTGGGATCGCAAAAAGAAGACTTCGAAAGGCTGATCTGGGATACTTGGGCTCCTGCCAAGCTCAAGATATTTGCATGGCTACTGCACCAAAATCGACTCTGGTGCAATGATCGCCTCCAGCGCCGTGGTTGGCCCAATAGCTATTTCTGTCAATTTTGTCTGCGCAACTTAGAATCTGCTGACCACTTGTTCTTGCGCTGCAACTTCACTCGGCTAGTCTGGGATGAGATGGCTCGGTGGCATGGCTGCGGAGCTCTTGCGCATGCAACCTGGGACCAAGGCAGGAACCTGATGGAGGTGATGAACTCCATCTTAGCACGCTCCTGTCTATGGAAAGGGAATCAAGGCACTGATGATGTTGGTTCTCTGGCAACTATGACAGGAAAGAAACCACTGCACCTTTAGAAGCAAAATCGCCAATGTTCATGAGGTGGTTGCAGCGATAAAGTGATCCTTCGCGTTGTGGAGGCAGGCTGAGTTCAAATGCATAGAGAGCCCCTTTGGGGATCATACGTGAGATTTTTAGCTGAGCTGCCTCGCCTAAGGGCATGTATTTTTTCACCCTCTTTTTCTTACTTCCTTGATCCTCGGATCATCGCCTTTGTCACTTTCCCAACTGCTCCCTGCTTATGATCATTGAAAACCAGACTCGATCTGGACATTTTCATAAAATAAAATAAAAACCTAGCACTACTGCTTTAGTGTGTGCGCAAGACTTGTCAAACGGTTTGCTTATACTCACTCCGGTCCTTTTTAGTCTGCATATAAGTTTTGTCTGAAGTCAAGGTATCACTACTTTGACCAAACTTATATAGAAAAGTATCAACATTTACAATGCCAAATTAATATTATTAGATTCATTATGAAATGTAGCTTCATAATATATATATTTCGTATTTTAGATATTGATATTTTTTAATATAAATTTGGTCAAGCTTTGTAAAGTTTGACTTGACACAAATCTAATACGTGGAGTAAAAAGGACCGGAGGGAGTATTATGGCTGCAATGATTTGAACCGGCACATTCGACTATTCGATGGAGCCACTGCAGCTGGCTATCATGTGGTCGTGTGGGATCCGGCCGGGATCGATGAACGCAACGCCTGCATGCAGGAATTGCTGGCAGTACATCGTGCCGCTTTCGCTATCATGCAGGAATAATTTAGGATAACGATCGATGTACGTACAAAATAAATTTGCCACTACCCGCAGGATCTTGCTACTAAATTAAAAGAGTGAGCTTCCAGGCCTCTTCTCAGTTAATCCTCACGTGCTCGATCGATCGGTTGTGCGCCGGACAAGGCACTCCTGATGGTGATGGAGACGAAAATAACAACCGAATCGCGGTTCTCTAATCGACCCGGTTATCTTATTTTAAGGAGCAGGTGAGCTTTTCTAAACAACGTTTAGGGTGGATAATAGCAAGTTGATTGATTGGTGCTTGATCACTTGTGCTAATATAATACTCCTACTACTATTTTTGTGAGCTTTGATCACTTGTTGCCGTTAAAGATGATGTGGTGGCGCGAGTGCGTCGCATCTTGTTCGTGACAGATTGAGACATGCATAGCCACGGTCAGAACCAAAGTATAGATAAAAAGGAAAATACAAAGTGACGGTTGTTGGCGATCGAGTGCAAGGCTAGTCTTACATAAGGACGGTAATTTCTATGTTAATTACCCGTCACCATCAACCAGGTAGGTGGAGTAGTTTTATTCGGTCCGGTAAGAAGTTAAGAACATGCGGGGCGTCCCAAACCAGCCTTAAACGCCCGGACGGACGGTTCGATTAGTGATCGGTCACGAAAATGCAACCCAGACGAACTCCTCAAATGAGCCTCAAACGTCCAGACTGATTGACATTGCTCATATCCAGCCAAAATCTAGGACGGATATGGGGGCGTCTGGGTGTGTCCGCCCTACAGGCCTACCCCACCACAAATCGAACCAAATCCATCAAACCCTTCCTCCCCCTCCCGCCTGCTCCTTCCTTTCCATTAGTAGAAAACGGCCCATTTGTCCCGGTTCCAGAGGCCCATTAGCCCCGGTTCTGGAACCGGGACTAAAGGGTCGGGACTAAAGCCCAAAACCTTTAGTCCCGGTTCGCTTACGAACCGGGACAGAAGGGGCTCCACGTGGCCGCTGCGGGGAGCCCAGGCAGGAGGACCTTTAGTCCCGGTTGGTCACACCAACCGGGACCAAAGGGCATCCACGTGTCAGCATCTGGCAGGAGCTGGGTTTTTTTTTTTTGAAGGGTGGGTGGGGGGGTTTTGAAGGGTTAATTTAGGGGTTTCATATTGTGTTAGCTAGCTAATAGAGAGAAGTGTCCTCTCTTTCTCCGTGCTTGGTCGACGCTAGCTACTATACATATAGAGAGAACTCGACGCTAGCTAATAAGAAAATGAAGGAAACCATTAATTACACAAGATCGTCATGCTGAACATATATAGAGAGAAGTGACATCTCTTTCTCCGTGCTTGGTCGAACAACAAGTTTTCGTATATCTATCCGACGTTACTACATATATATACAATATAACATCTTTTACAATCCCTAACATCATCTACCTAAGATCCAATCACAAATCCACATGGTATTCTCCGTCTTTAGGTATGACGTGGTCAAGAAAGAATCCCGCCAATTCCTCTTGAATTGCTCGTATGCGATCATGTGGTAGGAGTTCATCCCGCATCTGCCAGATCTAATTTAAAGAAGGGGGTCAATACATGCATATATATGAATAAAACTCAACACAATTGATGGTAATATATAAAATAAAATTATGAATATTATTTACGTACTTCAAATTGTTTGTCAGAGAAGCCCCGCTCAGAGGTCGAGTGGCGAATGAACTCGCATACGTAGTATGCACATAAAACAGTCTCTTCTTTCTGGTACAAGCACTTTACGAGAATAGAGTTCAATCAAACTGATAAGCAAGCATGGTAATGATATATTGATGAAAATTTGAATTAATTAGAGATGCGCGGAACTAGCTAGTACTACTTACTTTGGGGTGCGTAAATCGCAACTCTTTGTTTAAACCGGGAACCTTTCGGGTGAACTTCTTCCAAACCCTGCCAGGCAAAGAAAATGATTACTTGATATCAGGAAATTAACGAAAGTTGCATGCAGATATGGTCCCGGTATTGACTGAACTTACTTCTTGAGCATTGCAGTCATGTCCGCATAATTCTCGGGATCTTTACGTCTCGAGTCTAAGACAGTTACTAATGCCCCGTCAAGCTTAATGGATAGCAGAATAAAGTGGTAACTGCGCACGCATATATAACTCATCAATTACATTACTTAACCTCGAGTAAGCGAAACCGAGTATACAGAGAAGACAACAACACTCACTTGAAGTTGTAAGGAAAGAGTATTTCCCTTTTATTTTGATGTATAAGGAACGACTTTAGCAAGTTCTCCTCGGTCTCTTTGATTTCATTTCGTACTGTCCATTCATTTACGGCATCTGGGCTAATGAACCCAACGTCGAAGATTCCTGCTTTTTTGCATTCGACGATCTTCGATCTGCATAATATAGTGAGGATAATTATATATACATGCAATGAACGAGCTGAGCTAGAAACTTAACTATAGAAGTAATACTTACAAACAGTATGAAGTCATGAGTTGTTTGTCGAGGGCCAGTTGATTGTATAACTGAAATAACTCCACAAATTCAATAGGCATCACGCTGAGTCCAATGAATTCATGCTCTGGTTTCACTGCCACATACATAGTGTCTTTCCCAGACTCCCTGCAGGTTTTCATGTACCACTCATGCAATTTGTACATCATCGTTGTTAGAGGAGGAGGATCAGGTTTGACGAGAGGCTTCCCGTGCACATATTTATATTCTTCTTTTGTTACCTCAGCCGTTTCAAAAATTACATCATCCCCCAAGTAATCACCAGGATTGGTACCGGGCACCATCCCCGGATGATTAGCGACGATATCGCTAGACACCTTGAGCGGGGGGCACGATTGGTTCGCCTGTTCGCCGAGCTGGGGAATTTTTTTCCCACTTCTTCATTCTGGTAACCTTGCATCACTGGAAGTACTTCCCGACCGCCGCGCATCTTGATATGTCTTTTTAAGACAGCGGACATAGTTGGAATCCGGCGGAGGCGGTGGTGGTCGCTTCAGGGCATCGATAGTGCGCTTCACTTTCACCGGATCTAGCTTCTCCTTCGGAGGTGGAGTTTTCTTTGCAAAATGGTCCCTCACTTGGGCACGACAGATGTCCTCGTTTTCCTTCTCGGTCCTCTCATATGGTAACTTTTCCAGAGGCTTGAGAGATGGACTGTATCTGAATTGCCTTCCACCTCTGCTTGTACTGCTACCCGCCGGAGCGGCGGCGTATCTCTTCCGTCGTTGCTGACGAGGCGGAGAAGGAGGCGGAGTGCTCCGACGCGCCGGAGGAGCCGGAGCGGCGGCGTCTGTCTTCCGCCGTTGCTGACGAGGCGGAGGAGGAGGCGAACTGCTCCGACGCGCCGGAGTAGGCGAAGGAGGAGGCGGAGTGCCCTCACGCGCCGAAGGAGCTGGAGAAGGAGGCGGAGTGCCCTGATCACTCGCCAGAGGAGGAGGAGGAGGAGGAGGCGGAGTGCCCTGACTCGCCGGAGGAGGAGGAGGAGGCGGAGGCGTCCAGTTTGGAAGCTTGATGTACTCCTTCCGCCATAGACATGTACTCCTCAGAGCATGAACCAGCTGATTCTCCCCTTCACCTGTAGGGTGGTCAAGCTCAAGCTCCTCAAATCCCTCCATTACTTCATCCACCGTCACAACAGCATAGCCATGTGGAATCGGAAGGCAGTGAAAAGTTCCGTTGGGTTGAGGAGGTGCAACAGAGCCGACAGCCGCCTTGAAAGTGAGGTTCCGGAATTTCGTCATAAGCTCGCAATGTTGAGCCTCCGTGATAGTATCCACGGGGTAGCTAGGAGCCGTGAAGTCAGGCTGAACGAGCTCCGTGGAAGCCACGCTGCTTCTCCGCTGAGATGGCGGGGTAGCTTCTGGGGTAGCTTCGTGCCGTTGAGATGGTTGGCCGGCTGCTCGCTGGCTCTCAAGTTCCTCTAGCTTTTCTAGTCTTGCATTGAGCTTCTGCATGTCGCTCAGCTCCGCTTTCCTCTTTCTCTCCCGACTTCTGTAACCGCCTGCGTCGGGAAACCCAACCTTCCACGGAACGGAGCCTGGTGTGCCTCGTGATCGTCCAGGGTGCTCACCATTCCCGAGGGCCTCAGTCAGCTCCTCCTTCTCTCTGTCGGGAATGAACGTCCCTTCCTGCGCTGCGGTGATATACTTCTGAAGCTTCTTGACGGGTATTGCAAGTTGCTCATCCGTCCAACGGCACTTCCCTGTTTCAGGGTCCAAAGTTCCCCCAACCCCGAAGAACCAAGTCCTTGAACGGTCTGGCCAGTTCAATGTCTCTGGTTCGACCCCTTTAGCAATCAGGTCATTCTCAACTTTGTCCCACAACGGCCGGGCTTTGAGATAGCCACCTGACCCCGTGTGATGGTGATACTGCTTCTTTGCAGCATTGTTCTTGTTTGTCTCTGACATTTTCTTACTCTTGTCCGATGTCTTGTAGGCCACAAATGCGGGCCAGTGATCTCTTATCTTCTCAAATCGGCCGATGAATTCTGGAGTCTTCCCTTTGTCGACAAACTTTGATTTCAACTCATTCTTCCACCTCCTGAATAGATCTGCTTTCAGCAAGGTCCAAAGATCATCTTTCTGTCTGTCGGTGACATAAGAAGGGTCGTCGTCCTTAGGCTTATTCCATTGCTTGATGCTGATCGGGATGTTGTCCCTAACAATAGCTCCGCACTGAGCAGAAAATGCGTCCTTGTTCCGCTTGGGTTCAATCGGTAGGCCATCGTCCGCGAGTGCTGTGATTGTGAACCTTTCATCCTTGCGCAACCTTCTCTTCGGGCCTCGTCTCGTTACCGAAGTTTGGCTCGATCCGGAGGGCTATAAAAGAAGAAAGAAGAGTTAATATATGTACATACCAAAACAATTAATGCATCAATTAGCTAGTCAGCACAGGCTTAATTAATATATATACCTCGCCGGACTTTGCAACAGCTCCCTCCTCCGTTCGGTCACCGGAGCCGTCATCATGGTCTCCTTCTTCCTCCGGCATTCGGTCACCGGAGCCATCATGATCATGTCCTTCCTCCTCCATTGTTCGATCATCGGAGCCGTCATCCTCTCCTTCCAGACCATCGGTGTCGTTGAGAAACGACAAGACATCACGTCCGGCGAGAATTATCTCCCCCCAACAACTGTTCTTGTTCCAAGTCTCTTTGATCCATAGTTTCTGCAAATATTACAACATGGCAATTAATATACAAACATGAATGTCCGACGTCCGGACCGCCTCTCTCATGAATGTCAAACAAGGGATTCTCTTAACCTTTAAGGGATTTAATAAAATGGCGCCATTCTGGATGTGCAGAAAATGGTCCATATTTTTCCTGATCTCATCTACCCTTCTATATGTCACGTTGTCTAGTGTCAAAGGATTCAAGAAAACCAAGGCTTCATCATTAGCCGTAAGTAACAGGCGCATAATGGTACGAAGCTCTCCAAAATTGTTTTGGAACGGAGTCCCGGATAGGATAATTAATTAGCTTTTTGGTACGAAGTTCAGCAAGAGCCTTCCGAATATCGCTATTTGGAAGGCCTTTGCTGAATTTCGTACCAAAAAGCGAATTATTCTATCCGGAACTCCGTTCTAAAACAACTTTGAAGAGCTTCGTAGCATCATACGCCTGTTACTTCCGGCTAATGATGAAGCCATGGATTTCTTCAATACTTTGACAGACAACGTGACATATAGAAGAATATATATATATATATATATATATATATATGAGATCAGAAAAAAATTGGATCAACTTGTGCACATCCATAATGGGGGCATTCTTGATAAATCTATGTTACCAGAGTTTTCTATATGAACAAAAAAAAAATCCACATGACATGTCCGACGTCCCCCCTCATGTCAAAGTTATCGGGGAGGGGGTAGACGACAACGACGCTCACCCCTCATGTCATGTCCGACGTCCCCCCTCATGTCGAAGTTATCGGGGAGGGGGTAGACGACAACGACGCTCACCCCTCATGTCCGACTTCCGACGTCCCCCCTCATGTCATGTCCGACGTCCCCCCTCATGTCGAAGTTATCGGGGAGGGGGTAGACGACAACGACGCTCACCCCTCATGTCATGTCCGACGTCCCCCCTCATGTCGAAGTTATCGGGGAGGGGGTAGACGACAACGACGCTCACCCCTCATGTCCGACGTCCGACGTCCCCCCTCATGTCATGTCCGACGTCCCCCCTCATGTCGAAGTTATCGGGGAGGGGGTAGACGACAACGACGCTCACCCCTCATGTCCGACGTCCGACGTTCCCCCTCATGTCATGTCCGATGTCCCCCCTCATGTCAAAGTTATCGGGGAGGGGGTAGACGACAACGACGCTCACCCCTCATGTCATGTCCGACGTCCCCCTCATGTCGAAGTTATCGGGGAGGGGGTAGACGACAACGACGCTCACCCCTCATGTCCGACGTCCGACGTCCCCCCTCATGTCATGTCCGATGTCCCCCTCATTTTAACTAATTTCTATGAACAAAAAAATATTGTATGAACAAAAAAAATATTGACCAAGTTGCCATGAACAAAAAAAATATGAACAAAAAAATATTGACCAAATATTGACGCGAGGGCGACGACGGGGGCGACGGCGACAGCGACGGCGGGGGCGACGGGCGGGGGCGACGGTGACGGCGACGGCGGGGGCGGCGGGCGGGGGCGGCAGCGACGACGGGGGCGGCGGGCGGCAGGCGACGACGGGGGCGACGGTGACGGCGACGACGGGGGCGGTGGGCGGCGGGCGACGGCGGGGGCGACGGGCGGGGGCGGCGGGCGGCGGGCGACGACGGGGGCGGCGAGCGGATGACGGGGGCGGCGGGCGACGACGGGGGCGGCGAGCGACGGCGATGACGGGGGCGGCGGGCGGCGGCGACGACGGCGGCGGGGGCAGCGGGCGGCGTCGATTTCATCGGCGTCGTCGGGGGCGGGGGCGAGATGAGAACTGAAAATTCCTAAGTGCTACTTATATACCCAGAGAATTGGTCCCGGTTGGTGGCACCAACCGGGACGAAAGGGCTGCGGCTGGCACGGCGTCGGGCGGGTGGATGTTTAGTCCCACCTCGCTAGCTGAGAGGCGACGAGAGTGGTTTATAAACGCCGCTGCGCCAACCCTCTCGAGCTCCTCTCTTATGCAGGCCTACGGGCCTAAACGTAATTACTCTGCCTGTGGGCTTACTGGGCCTCCTACGGGCCTGCGTCCTGGCCCAACTAGCGGGTTGGGTGTCTAGTCGTATGCAGGCCGTGGCGGCCCAGTAGGCGGCACTTTTTTTAATTGTGTTTCCAGTATTTTTGTTTTGTTTTTTGCTTTATTTATTTTTCTTTTGTTTCTACTTACATCTAAATACTTAGAGTTTTTGCGTGATTCTTTTTGCTTTAGGTCACAAAAATTATAAACTTTCTGTTAGTGCAATTAGTTTTCAAATTTCAATAGTTTAAATTTGAATTTTTTGAAATTTGTGTGAATCACTTGTTTGTGAATAACTTTACTTTAAAAATAGATTTTTTGAGTGATTCTTTTTCCTGCTATTTAATATTAGTGTGTTTTATCATTATATTGAATTTTTTTGAAACGGACAATCTCTTTCGAAGTATCAAGGTTTCGGACGAAAACTCATCTATACCAAATGTATTTCATTTTTTTGAGCTTATTTGAACTCCAGACTTTTTGTGTGTTCAAAATGAACCATTCAAAGCCACATCATCAATTTTCAACCCTTTCTGACTTCATCTGGTATTTTTCATGCATTTACTGATTTTTTTGAGCTAAATGACCCTGAAATTGAAAAGCACTACAAATGAACTCTGAAAAGGTTGAAAGTTGGCATGATATCATCATTTCACCCACATAGCATGTGCTAAAAAGTTGAGAGGGTTACAGCAAAAACTGGATGCACTTCGTGTACAAAAAGGACAATCTCTTTCGAAGTATCAGGGTTTCGGACGAAAACTCATTTGTTACAAATGGATTTCATTTTTTTGAACTTATTTGAACTCCAGACTTTTTGTGTGTTCAAAATGCACCATTCAAAGCCACATCATCAATTTTCAACCCTTTCTGACTTCATTTGATATTTTTCATGCATTTACTAATTTTTTTGAGCTAAATGACCATGAAATTGAAAAGCACTACAAATGAACTCTGAAAAGGTTGAAAGTTGGCATGGTATCATCATTTCACCCACATAGCATGTGCTAAAAAGTTGAGAGGGTTACGGCAAAAACTGGATGCACTTCGTGTACAAAACGGACAATCTCTTTCGAAGTATCCGGGTTTCGGACGAAAACTCATCTGTTAAAATAGTATTTCATTTTTTTGAACTTATTTGAACTCCAGACTTTTTGTGTGTTCAAAATGAACCATTCAAAGCCACATCATCAATTTTCAACCCTTTCTGACTTCATCTGGTATTTTTCATGCATTTACTGATTTTTTTAAGCTAAATGACCCTGAAATTGAAAAGCACTACAAATGAACTTTGAAAAGGTTCAAAGTTGGCATGGTATCATCATTTCACCCACATAGCATGTTATAAAAAGTTGAGAGGGTTACGGCAAAAACTGGATGCACTTCGTGTACAAAACGGACAATCTCTTTCGAAGTATCAGGGTTTCATACGAAAACTCATCTGTTACAAAAGGCATTTCATTTCTTCACATGTAACTACAGTGATATTCTAGATCAAAGGCATCATCATACTAGTTGTGGAGAGAAAGTCTTCACTTTTTCTTCGCTTGTGTCCTTTGCTTATTGCGCCGTAACCATGGATAATCTTCATCGTTTAACAAGGTGCTTGGGTCAGCCTTGACTTTGAAGGGAGGAATTTCATGAAACTTTTCATAATCTTCAGACATGACTGTCTTGCCCTCCAATCCCACGATGTCTCTTTTTCCTGAAAGAACTATGTGGCGCTTTGGCTCATCGTATGATGTATTCGCTTCCTTATCTTTTCTTTTTCTCGGTTTGGTAGACATGTCCTTCACATTGAAAACCTGCGCCACATCATTGGCTAGGACGAATGGTTCATCTGTGTACCCAAGATTGTTCAGATCCACTGTTGTCATTCCGTACTGTGGGTCTACCTGTACCCTGCCTCCTGACAGATTGACCCATTTGCACTGAAACAAAGGGACCTTGAAATCATGTCCATAGTCAAGTTCCCATATGTCCACTATGTAACCATAATATGTGTCCTTTCCCCTCTTGGTTGCTGCATCAAAGCGGACGCCGCTGTTTTGGTTGGTGCTCTTTTGATCTTGGGTGATCGTGTAAAATGTATTCCCATTTATCTCGTACCCTTTGTAAGTCAATACAGTCGAAGATGGTCCCCTGGCCAACGAGTCCAGCTCATCAGAAATAGTGTTGTCACCCATGAGACGTGTGTGCAACCAACTGCCGAAAGTCCTGATGTGTTCATATGTAATCCAGTCGTCACACTGCTCCGGGTGTTTGGAGCGCAGAATATTCTTGTGTTCATCGACATACGGGGTCACCAAGGTAGAATTCTGTAGAACTGTGTAGTGTGTTTGAGACCAAGAATGCCCGTCCCTACATATTATTGAGTCCGCTCCTAGCGTGCCTTTTCCAGTCAGTCTCCCCTCATACCGCGATTGAGGGAGACCAATCTTCTTAAGGTCAGGAATGAAGTCAACACAAAACCCAATGACATCCTCTGTTTGATGGCCCATGGAGATGCTTCCTTCTGGCCTAGCGCGGTTACAAACATATTTATTTAAGACTCCCATGAACCTCTCAAAGGGGAACATATTGTGTAGAAATACAGGGCCCAGAACGACAATCTCGTCGACTAGATGAACTAGGACGTGCGTCATGATATTGAAGAAGGATGGTGGGAACACCAGCTGGAAACTAACAAGACATTGCACCAAATCACTCCTTAACCTTGGCAGGATTTCTGGAGCGATCACCTTCTGAGAGATTGCATTGAGGAATGCACATAGCTTCACAATGGCTAATCGAACGTTTTCCGGTAGAAGCCCCCTCAATGCAACCGGAAGCAGTTGCGTCATAATCACGTGGCAGTCATGAGACTTTAGGTTCTGGAACTTTTTCTCTGCCATATTTATTATTCCCTTTATATTCGACGAGAAGCCAGATGGGACCTTCATACTGAGCAGGCATTCAAATAAGATTTCCTTCTCTTCTTTGGTAAGAGCGTAGCTGGCAGGACCTTCATACTGCTTTGGATGCATGTCGTCTTTTTCATGCACACGTTGCTGTTCCTCCCGTGCCTCCGGTGTATCTTTTGTCTTCCCATACACTCCCAAGAAGCCTAGCAGGTTCACGCAAAGATTCTTCATCACGTGCATCACGTCGATTGCAGAGCAGACCTCTAGGTCTTTCCAATAGGGTAGGTCCCAAAATATAGATTTCTTCTTCCACATGGGTGCGCGTCCCGCATCGTCAGTCGGAACAGATAGTCCGCCAGGACCCTTTCCAAAGATTACTTGTAAATCATTGACCATATCAAGTATGTGATCACCAGTACGGAGGGCGGGCTTCTTCCGGTGATCTGCCTCACCTTTGAAATGCTTTCCTTTCTTTCGACATTGATGGTTGGTCGGAAGAAATCGACGATGCCCCAGGTACACATTCTTCCTGCATTTGTCCAAATATATACTATCGGTGTCATCTAAACAGTGTGTGCATGCGTGGTATCCCTTGTTTGTCTGTCCTGAAAGGTTACTGAGAGCAGGCCAATCGCTGATGGTTACAAACAGCAACGCATGTAGGTCAAATTCCTCCTGTTCGTTCTCATCCCACACACGTACACCTCTTCCATTCCATAGGTGTAAAAGTTCATCAACTAATGGCCTTAGGTACACATCAATGTCATTGCCGGGTTGCTTAGGGCCTTGGATGAGCACTGGCATCATAATGAACTTCCGCTTCATGCACAACCAAGGAGGAAGGTTATACATACATAGAGTCACAGGCCATGTGCTATGCTTGCTGCTCTGATCCCCAAAAGGATTAACGCCATCTGCACTTAAACCAAACCATACGTTCCTTGGGTCATCTGTAAAGTTGCTCCACTTTCTCTCGATCTTTCTCCACTGCGACCCGTCAGCGGGTGCTCTCAACTTCCCGTCTTTCTTACGGTCTTTTATGTGCCATTGCATCAACTCGGCATGCTTTTTGTTTCTGAACAGACGTTTCAACCGTGGTATTATAGGAGCATACCACATCACCTTGGCAGGAACCCTCTTCCCGGTGCGCTGGCCCTCAACATCACCAGGGTCGTCTCTTCTGATCTTATACCGTAATGCACCGCATACCGGGCATGCGTTCAAATCCTCGTATGCACCGCGGTAGAGGATGCAGTCATTAGGGCATGCATGTATCTTCTGCACCTCCAATCCCAGAGGGCATAGAACCTTCTTTGCTTCGTACGTACTGACGGGCAATTCGTTATCCTTTGGAAGCTTCTTCTTCATTATTTTCAGTAGCGAACTAAATCCTTTGTCAGATACACCATTGTCTGCCTTCCATTGCAGCAATTCCAGTGTGGTACCGAGCTTTCTGTTGTCATCTTCGCAATTTGGGTACAACCCTTTTTTGTGATCCTCTAACATGCGATCGAACTTCAACTTCTCCCTTTCACTTTCGCATTCTCTCTGTGCATCAACAATGACCCGGCGAAGATCATCATCGGGCACATCGTCTGGTTCCTCTTGATCTTCAGCTTCCCCCATTGCAGCATCACCGTATTCAGGGGGCGGGTAGTTGTCATCATCCTCTTCTTCTTCGTTGTCTTCCATCATAACCCCTCTTTCTCCGTGCTTGGTCCAAACATTATAGTGTGGCATAAAACCCTTCTCAAGCAGGTGGAAGTGAAGGGTTTTAGAGTTGGAGAAAGCCTTCGTATTCTCACAGACAGTACATGGACAATGCATAAAACTATTCTGCTTGTTTGCCTCAGCCGCTTCGAGAAAATTATGCAGGCCCTTAATATACTCGGAGGTGCGTCGGTCACCGTACATCCATTGCCGGTTCATCTGCGTGCGTTATATAGTTCTCATTATTGAACAACATATAGCTCTCTAGAGCATCTAATTAAAACATACATTGAAACTATGTAAAAAATTTAAATGCAACAACAAATGCGATCATAACCGCAACTAAGTTACCAATTGATCCAACGGCATAATGATACCAAGCCTCAGTATGAATGGCATATTTTCTAATCTTTCTAATCTTCAAGCGCATTGCATCCATCTTGATCTTGTGATCGTCGACGACATCGGCAACATTCAACTCCAATTTCATCTTCTCCTCTTCAACTCTTTGTAATTTTTCTTTCAAGTAATTGTTTTCTTTTTCAACCAAATTTAACTTCTCGACAAGAATTTCTATGTCGGTTGGAATTTCCGGTTCACATACCTCCTAGATTAAAAAAATCTATGTCACGTTGGTCGGCATAATTGTCATGAACACTAAATAAAACAAATAGTTAGAAAAGATAATATATACCACATCCGAATCATAGACAGGACGAGGGCCGACGGAGGCGGATACCAAAACCATCGCACTATATAATAACAAACAATAATAAAAGTAAGAAAATTACACAACTATATATCTAAATCATACAAGAACTTTTTTCTTTTAGAAAGAAGATAAGAAGAAGAGGCTAACCACGGTGGTGCAGGCGCCGAGATGGGTGCGGGCGATCGACGGCGGTGAGGACGGGGACGGGACAGGACGGACCGTCAAACCTAGACAAATCTTGAGGAAAATGAAGCTTGGACAAGGAGCTTCGAGAGGAGAAAGCTTAAATGTGGCTCGGGCATTTCATCGAACACCTCATGTGCATAGGAGGTGAGCTAGAGCACCACAAAGCTCTCCCACGGCCGGCCAAAAAAACAGAGCAGTGCACTGCTCTGCTCGCGGGCAGGGGGTATATATAGGCCAACCATTGGTCCCGGTTTGTGGCTGGAACCGGGACTAAAGGACACCATTTGGTCCCGGTTCCAGCCACAAACCGGGACCAATGGTTGTGGGCCAGGAGCGAGGCCCATTGGTCCCGGTTCGTGTCTGGAACCGGGACCAAAGGGGTCAGACGAACCGGGACCAATGGACCACGAGGCCCGGCCGGCGCCCTGGCCTCACGAACCGGGACCGATGCCCTCATGGGTCCCGGTTCGTGAGTGAACCGGGATTAATGGGATTTCAGGCCTGGACCAAAGCCCTGTTTTCTACTAGTGTTCCCGCGTCCGAGCCCTTATCGTTCCACACCCTTGCTCCACATCCTCACCGTCTGTCCTGATCCGTCGCTCAAGATGTCATCCAGCCCCTCCCCGACCGCCACGACAGAGGCTGCATCCGCCTCGTCCTTCGGCGACCCGTCCTCGGCTTCGTATTGCAAGCGAGAGAACATCGCCCGGAGGATCCAGCGTCGTCGGCAGCGAGAGAGGGAAGCGACTGCGGCGTCGCAGAGAGCGAAAGGGGACGTGGAGGAGCAGCTGTCATCCCAGCCACGCCCAGCACGCCGCACCCCATCCATCCGCGGCTACAAACATGTCTTCCACATGGACGAACATCTTTTTGGTGAGGGAGAACAAGAAAGATGAGAGATACAAGGTCATGTTGGATGCGCAAAAGGAGAGGATGGAATGGGACCGGAACAGGGCGGATAAGAAGCTGGAAATTGAAAGGGAAAAGATCGAATTGAAGAAGCAAGAGGCGACGATCAAATGCGAGCTCGAAAAGGCAAAGATTTTTGAAAAGATTGAGCTTGAGAAGAAGAGGTTACAACTTGCACGGGACGCCGAGGACACGAAAATCATGTTGGCAGATGAAACCCTATTTGGATGAGCATGCAAAGAAGTGGATTGTGAAGAAGAAGAAGAAGAAGAAGAAGATCAACCATCGTAGGGAGTACGAGGCAGCAACGACGGCAGCGGCAACAGAGAATCATCCGAAAAGGATCCAGGCGAAGCATGCAGCCCGGATGTAGGAGCTGCAGGTAGAGCAGGACGTAAGGATTGCCTGGAAGCAGGAGACAAGGATGGTCTCGGAGCAGGAGGCATGAATGGCGTCCGGCAAGTGATCCGGCGGCCAGCGAAGCATCCGTCATGATCGGACATTGATTTTTATTTTGACTTGTCCGGATTGTTGAAGTATGATTTGTTTTGTTTTCTTTCAAACTGCTGAATTTAAAAAAATTATATTATATGATCAACATGTATGGATTACATGCATTTAAGGTTCCGTATTTAAGATGTATACATGTGTGACAGCTCATATATGGAACCATCCGATGCTGTCTACGACACGCCCGAATGCGTCCATGGGCGTTGTGTGTGCGCGCCCGCGCCCGTGGTGTGTGCCGTGCCGGCCGGAGCCTTCCGAGAAGAGAGCTAGGGAGGTAGGAGTACTCCGGTAGCAACCAACGTCGTCGCACGTGCTCGCTTCAGTTTCCTGGAGTCCGTACGTGGAGGCCTTCCTCTAAGATTAGGAAATTTCTGGTGTCGTACCACTTGTGTTGCTACCGTGTCCAAGTTTTCCAGTTTAGCTCGCTCGGTTGCGTCTGAAGGCTCATCACCACGCACCCGCCGCGCACCGGCTGATCTAATAAGAGCATCTATAGCCGGACCCTCATACTCTTCTCAAACGCTCGGCCAGCCTGCCCGGTCACTGACCGGTCACAAAAAAGCGATTCAGACGGACCCCTCATATCCATCTCAAACGTCCGGACTGACCGGCACCCTTCATATCCATCTCAAATATGATGACGATATGAGGGATCGCGGAGGCGTCCGGGCACGCCCGGTCAGTCCGCCACATAGAACGCGACCCCACCCCGGACCATCTTTTCTCTTTCTTTATTTATTCGTTTCTTTCTCTCTCTTCTTCTCTATCAATCACGTGCAAGTGACCGGACATATGAGAAAAAATATGAGAGATGCGGCTATACGGATGAAAAAATAAGGGTTCAAAACGGACACGTCCGATCACTGACCGAGCGTGTCCGCGGGCGTTTGAGGGACCGGATTTGTAAGTCGTGGCTGAAGATGCTCTAAGCTCTCGCCGGGACGCCGAATCGTGCAGCAAGTGAGGAGGGCAAGCGAACCAAGCAGGCCACTGATAAAACAGTGGTCAGCGAGCTGCGTGTGTGATCGCCAAACATGGGAAGATTCGGGCCGGGACGAGACGAGCCACACTGACAGGGACTCCCGGAATTCGTTCGCTGGCGACGGGCATCGATGGCGATTCCTGCAAACAAAACCGCAAAAGATCGCCGAGGAAGCTGCTGGGAATCTGACGGCGGTTTCGAGATCTCCCTATCTTTTGTTTGCCATCGTTACGGTGGCCTCGTGCGGCAATTTCATTCACTCAGATCTATTATTGGATACGAAAATGAAAGTGACGTTCGATGTACGATGCACCTAAGTACCGACCGGGACACCAGTTTCTTTCTTGATTTGTTCACTTGACCTGACGTCGTTCAGGATGGTGGCGTAGCTAGCTAGCGGCCGCTTCACTCGGATGATTTTCTTGGTTTGCGCTTCGCCTTGCGGCGGCAACGGGTCAGTGAGCAGTGAGCAGTTTGGCGCTACTGCCTACGTGCCGCAGTAGCATCAGCTCAGTTGAGTGCAAGTGTAACCCAATCGGAGCATAGACAGCAGAACGCCCCACACATGCCTCGTTCAGACGGCGCCGTCCGATCACTGATCGATCACGAAAATTCGATCCAGACGGGGTCCTTAAACGGGCATCAAACATCCGGACTGACCGGCATCCTCATATCCAGCCTAAATATGACGTCGGGGTCCCACGCGGAATCGTCCGGAAACTCGTCGGTCCGACGGATGTCTGCTTCGGTGGAGGAGTATGAACGCTGCGTGACGCCGGTCCGGCTCTTCGCCCGAGGCCGGGCTATTTAAGCTGACCGATGTCTCCCAACCCTAGCCCGTCCACCTCCTCCCTCCCCGCGCCACCAGCCTGAGCCCATCCACCATCTTTCTCCCGCTTCGACGCTCTTCCACGCTATATGGCTTTGCCATTGTCCGGAAGAAGATAATCACCTACGCTATGCTCACGTCGGAGCGCCGGTACCAGATCGAGCAGGATATCCGAGTGAGGGGCGCCGCTCGCATCGTTGTCGGGCTGCCTCCGGACTCGCCGAAGCCAGAGGAGGAGGAGGGAGAGGAGCAGCAGCCGGCTCCAATGGAGGTGGCGAATCCGAAGGACGAGGAGGAGCCGGAGCAGAGCTGGCGCCTCAACATGAAGCAGGTGGAGGCGTAGTTCGCCGTCATCCAAGCGGACGAGATGGCGGAGCAACAGACCATCTCCATCCAGGATGAGGCATGTGTGGAGGCCAATCGACGGTTCATCCGGCAGGAACGGGTGGCGACCGACACCCTCTTCGACGAGGTAGAAGCGGAGATGGATGCGGAGGCCGCCGTGGAGGAGTCGAAGGAGCCGCAGGAGCCGGAGTTGTGGCTGCTGCCCATGTACCTGGTGCCGGGCATGGAGATAGTGAACATCTTCGATCGAGGACTAGGCTAGTTAATCTACTTAGTACGTAGGATTTTTTTTTCTTTGCACGTTTTTGTATGAATTATTTTTAATATAAATTATTCGGATGCATAGCAAATTTAAGGCTTGACCAATCAATGTTCACGGACGCGTTCACGGATGTTTAGGACCCGGATTTACCTGTAGATGCTCTCATCACGTCCTTTCAAGCTTAGAAATTTGTAGCGCCGGTCGAGGCAATGCTCTTGACGAAATTTTTGTTGTTATTCTCCACACATGTCAGAACGTGAGAACACAAACGAATGTTGTCTTGGATGACGACGGGCTCTTTGTAGTGAATGAAGTTTTCTTTCCAGGGTAAAATGAGGTTTATTCCAAACTTGTAGAGTTATAGTCAAGAAGCATATGTCAAATATGATGGTCCGCTTTTATCCCACTTGGTTGGGGAGGTTACCGAGGTTGAATTGGATGACGCAAGACCTGGGTCCATGTTTTGTGACTTCACGGCGTCTTCGCGGAAATCTAAATCGCACTCGTCTAAAAAGAACCAAAAATCGCCCAAGAAGGCGAAGAATTCAACACAAACCCGAGTTTTCACATGAGAGGCATATTTTGGAATAGCAGAGGTCTCTCAGACTTGGCTAAACATAAACACGTCGGTGATTGTGTGCGGGAACACGGTTTGGATTTTGTGGCAATTTCCGAGGCTGGCAAGTGTGACTTTCGCCCGCATGTCCTCGATCACCTATCAGGTTGTTTCGACTACACATGGCATAGTCTACCAGCTCGTGGAAGATCCGGCGGAATACTTCTTGGGATAATGACGACAGTCACGGACTTGTTGGCTTTTTCGATCGGTGAATTTCATATAAAATTTCACCTTAGAAACAGAGCTGATAATTTCACATGGACTCTCGTCGCTGTCTATGGAGCTGCCCAAGATGAGCATAAATCTGCTTTCCTTCGGGAATTGGTGAACTTGGCTAAGAATAACCCGTATCCAATGCTTATTGGAGGGGACTTTAATATTCTTAGGTACCAAGAAGAGAACAATAATCACCGTTTTGACACTCATTGGCCTTTCCTATTCAATGCTGTGATAGACAGTTTGGATCTACGAGAGGCCAATATGTCGGGGCGTCAATTCACTTGGGCCAACAACCGATCTGTGCCGACATACGAAAAGCTCGATAGGGTACTCATGGATACCGAATGGGAACTAAAATTTCCTCTGGTAACCGTGCGAGCTCTAGAGCGTATCGAGGCCTTATCGAATCACGCACCCATCATTCTGGATTCTAACTCTACGAACCCGGCGGCCCGACGCCCTTTCAAATTTGAATTGGGATGGCTGCATTGGGACGGATTCATAGACATAATCAAGAATGTTTGGGAGAGGCCCGCCGTTGGTCGTACACCTATTCAGAGATGGAACTTTAAAATAAGAGCCATTAGGCGACACCTCTCTGGATGGGCAAAACACACCAATGGAATTTATAAAAAAGAAAAACAAAGGCTCTATACCATCATTGATGACCTCGATAAAATTGCAGAGACGCGCACATTATCTCAGCAAGAGATTGAATTGAAAAATCAATCTAATGAGATGGTTGCCCGCCTTCTGCGAGAAGAGGAGATCAAATACTACCAGAGATCCAAAGCTGATTTCATTTTGATGGGTGATAGTAATACAAGATACTTTCAACTGGTCGCCAATGGGCGGCATAGGAAGAAATGTATTTACAGTCTCCAACAAGATGAGGGGCAGATCGAAGGTCAGGAGGAGCTCAAAAAGTATATCACCAAGTACTACAAATCTCTGTTCGGAGCGTCGTCTGAAGGAAAATTCACGCTTGACGAGACCCGAACAGATGATATTCCACAAGTCACGGCAGAAGAAAACGATTTCCTCACGGCACCATTCTCAGAAGATGAGGTGAGGGCTGCGGTGTTTCAAATGGAACATAACAAAGCTCCAGGCCCTGATGGTTTCCCCGCAGAATTCTATCAGAATTTCTGGGATATCATCAAGTCTGACCTTTTGGAGTTGTTCGATTGTCTTCATGCCGACTGACTTGACCTATTCAGACTTAATTTTGGCGAGATTGTCTTGTTGACGAAGATTAAGGAGGCCAACCGGATCCAGCAGTTTAGACCCATATGCCTCCTTAATGTCAGCTTCAAGATTTTCACCAAAGTGGGGACGAATAGGTTAAACTCGGTAGCTGACCATGTTGTTCGGCCATCTCAAACGTCTTTCATGCAAGGAAGGAATATACTCGATGGCGTAGTAATCCTACATGAGACCATCCACGAGATGCACCGGAAAAACATGAGTGGAGTAATATTCAAAATTGACTTTGAAAAAGCCTATGACAAGGTGAAATGGTCTTTCCTCCAACATGCCCTAAGGATGAAAGGTTTCTCCGATCCATGGCGCCAGTGGATCCAAAATTTTGTAACTGGAGGTAGTGTGGCCATCAAATTCAATGATGATGTCGGCCATTACTTTCAGACCAAAAAAGGACTACGGCAGGGTGACTCCATGTCCCCAATGTTATTCAACATTGTGGCTGACATGTTGGCTATTCTGATTGAGCACGCTAAGTAGGACGGCCAGATTGCAGGAGTAGTGACACATCTAGTGGATGGTGGCCTCTTTATTCTGCAATATGCCGATGACACAATTCTCTTTATGGATCATGACCTGGACAAGGCTAGAAACCTGAAACTCCTATTGTCAGCGTTTGAGAAAATGTCGGGTCTTAAGATTAACTTCCATAAAAGCAAATTGTTCTGCTTTGGAGAAGCCGTTGAGGCGGCGGCCGATTATGCTGACCTATTTGATTGCGCACATGGCCAATTCCCAATTAAATATCTGGGAATACCGATTCATTATCGACATTTCACCATTGCAGAGTGGAAGAATGTAGAGGAGCGACTTGAGAAACGCTTGAGCAGTTGGAAAGGCAAGATGCTCTCGGTTGGAGGACGACTGGTTTTGATAAACTCAGTCCTCACAAATATGGTTCTCTATATGATTTCGTTCTTCCAGCTCCCAAAAGGGGTCTTGCAAAGACTGGACTATTTTAGGTCCAGATTCTTTTGGCAAGGAGACGGTGAGAAGAAAAAATATAGGGTGGCCAAATGGAGTGTGGTTTGTAGGCCGAAAGACCAAGGTGGTCTTGGTATTCATGACCTGCAGGTCAAGAATGAGGCCCTACTTAGTAAATGGTTGTTCAAACTTCTTACTGAGGATGGCGTTTGGCAAACCATGTTGCGCAACAAGTATATAGGCCAAAAAGCGGTGTCTCGGGTATATCGGAAACCTGGAGACTCGCATTTTTGGTCTGGCCTAATGGCGGCTGTCGTGGGAACGACTCCGATAGTACGAAGGGGGTAGGGTAAAGGAGCATGATCTACCGAGATGCATATGGGTGACACGGTATTTTAGCGAGTTCGGGCCTCTCACGGTGGAGATAACAACCCTACGTCTCGTGCTCCGGAGAGGCTTTGTTTTATCTGAGTATATATCCGGAGATTACAATGTGTGTGGGAAAGGGCGGAGAATGGATCCCCTGCCTGAGCTAAGTCCGGAGACTAGTAGCAGAGAGAGAGAGGTAGAAGAAAGAGCCCCCCTAGTCTAGTGGTGGGGGGTGGCTTATATAGAGTGCGCCACCCCTTCACCTCCTATGTTACAAAGTGGGGCATTGATGCCGTAACGCCAGATGGTGCTTCAACTGCCTTGTCGACTGTCGGTCTTCGCATATCCGAATGAGCCATACGACCGAGTGATTGATTGTCTTCCGAGTGAAAGGTAACCGTCGAGTGGATGAGGAAAGTCTCCGAGTGGATGTTGTCGAGTGACTTGTATGTCTTGATGATTTCAGTCGGTGACCTCTTTGTAGTCCTTGACTTTTCTAGGGTAATGTCCTTAGGTAGGGTATGCAGGTCAGGCCTATGACCCTACCCTAGGTAAATATCCCCATCATTAGCCCCCGAATGGATTGGGGTTCGAGTGAAAAATAGATTGATGCGGATTCTGACAAGACACAAAAATTCCAAGTGCACTTTGGGTCTTCACAGAAGTCTGCGTCGATTGGAGTCTTTGTCATTCACCCTGATCGATTCTGTCTTGATATGCATTTTCTTCTGGTGCATACTTGCTTGTTTTCCCCTCGAGTAGAGCAGGACTTAGTCGAGTGGTTTCTGGTCCAGTGGGGGCACGCTGAGTGCACCCACTGGGTGTGGTCCCTGAGACCGCTGTCGAATGGCGGTGACATCGGCAGGGGTCTTAGATTTGTTTTGATAGTCGCTAGTCACTCGACAGGCCGGGCCTGATCGAATGATAGTAGGTCCAGTGGGGGCACGCTGAGTGCACCCACTGGGTGTAGTCCCCGAGGCCGCTATCGAATGACGAAGACATCGGCAGGGGTCTTAAATTCATTTTGAAAGTTGCTTGCCACTCGACAGGACGGACCTGGTCGAGTGATAATATGTCCAGTGGGGGCACGCTGAGTGCACCCACTGGGTGTAGTCCCCGAGACCGCCGTCGAGTGCTTGCATCGGCGGGGGTCTGATAGAGACAATCTTCGCTTGTTTGTTTTCCAATCCTTTGCTTGGCTAAGTTTGTTTGGCTTCTGAGTGAGATGGATGCTCATTACTCGGAAGAATTTTGAACTTAGGCGAAAACTGGTTCGCAACTAAGTTTTCGAGTGAAAGTGTTGCCTGTCACTCGGAACAACCTTTAACTTAAGCGAGGTCTGACTCGCGGCTAAGTCCCCGGGTGAGAGGAGTGCTCGTCACTTGGGAGAGTTTTTAACTTAGACGAAGACTGGTTCGCAGCTAAGTTTCCGAGTGAATGGGATGCTATTCACTCGGCAGGGTTTTTAACTTAGGTGAAAACTTGTTCGCGGCTAAGCTCCCGGGCAAGAGAAGCGCTCGTCACTCGGAAGAGTTTTCAACTTAGGCGATACGGAATCGCAGCTAAGCCCTTGAGTGTGGATGATGTCCTCACTCGGAATGGTTTTTAACTTAGGTGATACGGAATCACAGCTAAGCCCCCGAGTGTGGATGATGTCCTCACTCGGAGTGGTCTTTAACTTAGGTGATACGGAATCACAGCTAAGCCTCCGAGTGTGGATGATGTCCTCACTCGGAGTGGTTTTTAACTTAGGTGATACGGAATCACAGCTAAGCCCCCGAGTATGGATGATGTCCTCACTCGGAGTAATTTTTAACTTAGGCGATACGGAATCGCAGCTAAGCCCTCGAGTGTGGATGATGTCCTCACTCGGAGTAGTTTTTAACTTAGGCGATACGGAATCGCAGCTAAGCCCTCGAGTGTGGATGATGTCCTCACTCGGAATGGTTTTTAACATAGGCGATACGGAATCACAGCTAAGCCCCCGAGTGTGGATGATGTCCTCACTCGGAGTGGTTTTTAACTTAGGCGATACGGAATCGCAGCTAAGCCCCCGAGTGTGGATGATGTCCTCACTCGGAGTGGTTTTTAACTTAGGCGATACGGAATCGCAGCTAAGCCCCCGAGTGTGGATGATGTCCTCACTCGGAGTGGTTTTTAACTTAGGTGATACGGTATCACAGCTAAGCCCCCGAGTGTGGATGATGTCCTCACTCGGAGTCGTTTTTAACTTAGGCGATATGGAATCGCAGCTAAGCCCCCGAGTGTGGATGATGTCCGCACTCGGACTAGTTTTTAACTTAGGTGATACGGAATCACAGCTAAGCCCCCGAGTGTGGATGATGTCCTCACTCGGAGTAGTTTTTAACTTAGGCGATGCGGAATCGCAGCTAAGCCCCCGAGTGTGGATGATGTCCTCACTCGGAGTGGTTTTTAACTTAGGCGATACGGAATCGCAGCTAAGCCCTAGAGTGTGGATGATGTCCTCACTCGGAGTAGTTTTTAACTTAGGCGATGCGGAATCACAGCTAAGCCCCCGAGTGTGGATGATGTCCTCACTCGGAGTGGTTTTTAACTTAGGCGATACGGAATCGCAGCTAAGCCCCCGAGTGTGGATGATGTCCTCACTCGGAGTCGTTTTTAACTTAGGTGATGCGGAATCGCAGCTAAGCCCCTGAGTGTGGATGATGTCCTCACTCGGAGTGGTTTTTAACTTAGGCGATACGGAATCGCAGCTAAGCCCCCGAGTGTGGATGATGTCCTCACTCGGAGTGGTTTTTAACTTAGGCGATACGGAATCGCAGCTAAGCCCCCGAGTGTGGATGATGTCCTCACTCGGAGTAGTTTTTAACTTAGGCGATGCGGAATCGCAGCTAAGCCCCCGAGTGTGGATGATGTCCTCACTCGGAGTAGTTTTGAACTTAGGCGAAATCAGGTTCGCTGCTAAGTCACCCACTGAGGGTTACGTTGTATATGTGTCCAGCTAAGCGATGGCGCGCAGAGCGGCCGGATGATGAAGACGCATCCGTCGGAGTGGCGACACGCGAGGCGGGCGAGTGATGAAGACGCATCCGTCGGAGTGGCGACGCGCGGGGCGGCCGAGTGACGAAGACGCATCCGTCGGAATGGCGACGCGCGGGGCGGTCAAGTGATGAAGACGCATCCAGCGGAATGGCAACGCGCGGGGCGGTCGAGTGATGAAGACGCCTCCGGCGGAGTGGCGACGCGCGGGGCGGTCGAGTGATGAAGACGCCTCCGTCGGAGTGGCGACGCGCGGGGCGGTCGAGTGATGAAGACGCCTCCGGCGGAGTGGCGACGCGCGGGGCGGCCAAGTGATGAAGACGCATCTAGCGGAATGGCGACGCGCGGGGCGGTCGAGTGATGAAGACGCCTCCGGCGGAGTGGCGACGCGCGGGGCGGTCGAGTGATGAAGACGCCTCCGTCGGAGTGGCGACGCGCGGGGCGGTCGAGTGATGAAGACGCCTCCGGCGGAGTGGCGACGCGCGGGGCGGTCGAGTGATGAAGACGCCTCCGTCGGAGTGGCGACGCGCGGGGCGGTCGAGTGATGAAGACGCCTCCGGCGGAGTGGCGACGCGCGGGGCGGTCGAGTGATGAAGACGCCTCCGTCGGAGTGGCGACGCGCGGGGCATCGAGTGACCGTGTAACCTGTGTATGAAAAATAGCACAAGCCAACATAAAAATTTATCAAAGTAATTTGATCTTTGCTGAAATGATTCGTGTAAATTTCACCCATAGACACCCACTGGGTGTGCTTGGTGCTTGCTGGTTCGGAACCAGCAAGAGTCTAAAGAGTGAAGGATCCGAGTGAACTTGTGAAAGTGAAGGATCCGACGTGAAGATAAAGAACCGAGCGCAGGGGTACACTCGGTGGCGTGGCCTCCGAGTGAACATCATGTGCGACTTACTTGACACTCGGTAATGCATAAATAATTAATTTATTGAATGAAGTCTGTGAAGAATGACTTAGCTGTCTGATAACGCGCGGGGCGGTCGAGCGAAGTAGACACGTCCGGCTGAGTGGCGACGCACGGGGCGGCCAAGTGACGAAGACGTGTCTCGCCGAGTGGCGATGAACGGAGCTGCCGAGTGATGACGACGCGTCTCGCTAAGTGGCGATGTGCGGAGCTGCCGAGTGACGATGGAGCGTCCGGCTGAATGATGAGGCGCGGAACTGCCGAGTGACGACGACGTGTCCAGTAGAGTGATGGTGCGCGGAGCTGCCGAGTGACGATGGAGCGTTCGACTGAATGGCGAGGCGTGGACCTACCGAGTGACGATGGAGCGTCCGACTGAATGGCGATGCGCGGAACTGCCGAGTGATGACGACGCGTCCAGTAGAGTGACGGCGCGCGGAGCTGCCGAGTGACGATGGAGCGTCCGACTGAATGGCGATGTGCGGAACTGCCGAGTGACGATGGAGCGTCCGACTGAATGGCGATGCGCGGAACTGCCGAGTGATGACGACGCGTCCAGTAGAGTGACGGCGCGCGGAGCTGCCGAGTGACGATGGAGCGTCCGACTGAATAGCGATGTGCGGAACTGCCGAGTGATGACGACGCGTCCAGTAGAGTGACGGCGCGCGGAGCTGCCGAGTGACGATGGAGCGTTCGACTGAATGGCGAGGCGTGGACCTGCCGAGTGACGATGGAGCGTCCGACTGAATGGCGATGCGCGGAACTGCCGAGTGATGACGATGCGTCCAGTAGAGTGACGGCGCGCGGAGCTGCCGAGTGACGATGGAGCGTCCGAATGAATGGCGATGCGCGGAACTGCCGAGTGATGACGATGCGTCCAGTAGAGTGACGGCGCGCGGAGTTGCCGAGTGACGATGGTGCGTCCGACTGAATGGCGATGCGCGAAACTGCCGAGTGATAACGACGCGTCCAGTAGAGTGACGGCGCGCGGAGCTGCCGAGTGACGATGAAGCGTCCGACTGAATGGCGATGCGCGAAACTGCCGAGTGATGACGACGTGTCTCGCCGAGTGGCGATGCGCGGAGCTGCCGAGTGACGACGCGTGAGGCGACTAAGTCGAGCATGTCGTCGAGGAGGCGTCAGACCAAATGACGGCGCGCGGGGCGGCCGAGTGCCTGCACATTAGTCATCTGGACAAAAATGCCATCGAAATAAACATGGACTTTTTAGTGACGTTGTCACGTGGACGTTTAATTGCCCGAGTGACCCTACCAGTTAACAAGTATAACTACCATATTTGTGTTGGACAATAAACGCCCCTGCATTGATGCTAATTGGCGGGATTAAAGGCCATGGGTGGTTATGTATGCATGCATGCATAATGGCAGGGAAACTGCTTACCTGACAAGGCCCTTAATAAAGGGATTACCTCAGCGAAACGGTCAACTTACGTTGGAGATCACCACGTCCGTTCATGTACATGCGCGTATTTCCTGCATGCACTAATCAAAAAGGAGGTGGCCCACTTACCTTGTATGGTTAATTGAAGAAAGGGCCATGGCCAGCAGCCGGCGACGGAGGGACGGACCGCGTCGCCGGGAGGCTTGAGCGGTTCCCTATTTTTGTGCCGCGCCGGGTCTACGTGCACGCCGGTGTGACCACGTCGGAGAAGCTGATGAGTGCGGTGTGCATCGCACCTGCCACGGCGGCGGGAGGGGTGACTCCATCATGGAGATCGCTGCTGAACGGTCGACCGAGCCGAGGAGCTCCGTGTCTCCGGCCAGGCTTGTGTCTCCACGGAATAGAAAGGGAGGAGCGTCGCGCCGTCGGTATCAGGCCGACAACGGGATTCAGGAACACCGCTGGAGGGGCGGTTCCAGCCCGGACGAACGTGCCAGAGGTCAGTGAAGCCGGACGGGGCAGTGGTTGACTTGGTGCCGGCGTCGTTTGTCGGCGACGAAGAAGACAGGCGACAACGTACTGGCCAGGTCGGGAGTTCAGCCTCCATGGCGCTCGTCCGAACGGTGCTCGGTGGCGCAGCGGTGTTGTCGCTGCTCTCTGGTTGATGTGAAGAAGATGATGCAGCCGTTGTTCTCGCCGGTATCTTCTTTCTTTTTAGATTGATCGAAAACTCCACGGTACTTGCATGAGCACGTGTATATACAGAAGAAAAACAGCCATAGTTAGATTAAAGATCGATTGTAAAGAAATAGATAGGATGGAATGGAACTTCCTGATCCCTCCGTATGAAGAGTATCACGTCTCTCCTGTAAACGAAGTGGTGTCCGGAACACCTTGGATCAAACTCTCCATTGATGATTGTTGATCGGCGGACGAAGATCAAAGAAACAAAACCATTTGCATCATGGCTCGATAGACGCCATGCCCCACGGTGGGCGCCAACTGTCGTGTGAACGACTCCGACAGTACGAAGGGGGTAGGGTAAAGGAGCATGATCTACCGAGATGCATATGGGTGACACGGTATTTTAGCGAGTTCGGGCCTCTCACGGTGGAGATAACAACCCTACGTCTCGTGCTCCGGAGAGGCTTTGTTTTATCTGAGTATATATCCGGAGATTACAATGTGTGTGGGAAAGGGCGGAGAATGGATCCCCTGCCTGAGCTAAGTCCGGAGACTAGTAGCAGAGAGAGAGAGGTAGAAGAAAGAGCCCCCCCTAGTCTAGTGGTGGGGGGTGGCTTATATAGAGTGCGCCACCCCTTCACCTCCTATGTTACAAAGTGGGGCATTGATGCCGTAACGCTAGATGGTGCTTCAATTGCCTTGTCGACTGTCGGTCTTCGCATATCCGAATGAGCCATACGACCGAGTGATTGATTGTCTTTCGAGTGAAAGGTAACCGTCGAGTGGATGAGGAAAGTCTCCGAGTGGATGTTGTCGAGTGACTTGTATGTCTTGATGATTTCAGTCGGTGACCTCTTTGTAGTCCTTGACTTTTCTAGGGTAATGTCCTTAGGTAGGGTATGCAGGTCAGGACTATGACCCTACCCTAGGTACATATCCCCATCAGCGGCAAAGAAACATCTCTTTCGCTTTGGGTCTTTTGCGATAAACGAAGGGTCGGAGATTCGTTTTTGGGAAGACATATGGCTAGGCAATGCTAGTCTCCGAGAACAATATCCGGCCTTGTACAACATAGCACGCGATAAGAATAGTACTATTGCGCAGGTGCTCAGTTCATCCCCGCCAAATATTTCTTTTAAGCGGGATTTGATTGGCACTCGACTTACGTCATGGCATAATCTCTTGTCCTGTCTGGATTCGATTAACCTGACACAAGGCCAGGATGTGTTTCGCTGGAACCTTACTACATCGGGGTCTTTCACAGTAGACTCTATGTATCGTGCACTCACGCATTCTGAGGTACCGGTGAGCAATAACAAAAAAAATTGGAAAGCAAAGATACCACTTAAAGTTAAAATCTTCATGTGGTATCTCCGTAGGGGAGTTGTGCTAACCAAAGTGGTGTTTTTAATGACAAAAATGCTTCTCCTTTACAGGTGGTTTTCCTTTACAGGTGACAAAAATGCTAACCACAGCGTAGAAATGATGTTGTTTTTAATGACAAAAATGCTTCTCCTTTACAGGTGGTTTTCCGTTGTACGCACTTGCTTCCTACGTGGTCTACGCTACAACGTGCGGAGTACCAATCGCTGTTCAAAGTGGTGTGTACGCAGTTGGAGCAGGTGGCTACGGAGGTTTTTACCCAACATGGATGGCAGCATAATCTCCGGATCAGTCCACCATTCCTTTCGACATAGGCATAGTGTCGGTCTATAGGACTCTACTGTTGCCGAATTGTCGGTCTTTTACCTTTCTCTTTGTCAGACTGCTGGTAGTTGGCTGTGTGCATTCTGGTTATGCAGAGGCCGGGTGTTCCTCTTAATGCTTTGTATCCGCCTGATGCTACATTTTGAGATAATAAAAGCATCATTTATCGAAGAAAAAAAAGTGAAGAAGCAGAGGTGATCTGCCAAATAACAGTGATACATTCAGTGCAGCTATAACTTGTCAAATAACCTGCTATACTCTTTTGTTCATGACGAAGCTTCTTTGGAATAAACTCCCGTTCACCCCTCAGGGCCTTAATCTCAAAGCTAGCTGGCCATATGCGGATCAATCTAGCTCCTTGTGATGAATGAAGTTTTGGTCATCAACCCCCTGTAATAGTATTTTGTTTCAAATATATAGAGTGCATTACAAAAGTATAGTTCATATAACAAATACTATAGTAACAGCTTTGTGTTGTAAATATTGGTTAGCTTTTCCATGACGATGGATAACTTTGACTCTTTAAGAATGCTTCTAGCCGCCACAAAGTTCTTTTCCTCGCCGTCTGATTTTGTCGGCCTCTGTCGCATCCGGCGCCCAATTTTGGCATCGGGAGGTGGGGGAGACCATGGATCTTCATGCTCATGGGGATTCTTGCCTTGGTTTATTATAGGCTTTGGTGTCCTTGTGTTGGGTCGTCCGAGTGTCGGAAGCGACGACGAAATGGAATAAGTACATTCACTCACACCACATCGTCGTGGTCAACCGTTGATATGGGACATGCGAGGTTTGGTTTTCCCAGATCCAATTTGTCAGTGACGGAAGGATCCTCCGGGATAGGCCTATGAAGAGAATTCTGCCCAGGTTTGCGGCATTGAAGACTACTGGTACCAACGGCGCCACAAATCAAGTTATGTCACAACATGATCAGGACACTAGTAACGGACATCTTTACTACGCCGTTATGAGTATGTGACCATGCGGCTGTTATATTCTTTGCGTCGTCACCCCTATACAAGGTGAAGTCAGGGTAAATACTAAAGAAGCTCGATAGGTTCAACGAGATCGACAAGACCACGAGACACATGCATTGTAACCATCGTGTTCACATAAAAGAAAAGCCACAAACTGAAAGTAGGATTTTACACCTAGAACATGGGATCTAGATCTAGAGTATTGCCACAAAATCCCGGTGACAGTCGGGATATGATGGAGAATCGCCAACGATGATGCTTCTATCTAGATTTGCGCAGTTGGTGGTCTCGTCAACAAGATCTTGCCAAAGTGCATTGGCATCGATATGGGGTTAGGTCTCCTCGTATGGCTTTCACCTTTATCTCGAGGGGTGACGATTCGTGCTTCGAATCTTCATTGATGGCGTCTCCTGGAAACGCACAATTGCTTTATGGTTGTGCTTTCAAAGATTCAATGACTTCGTGGATGCAGGGTAGATGAGGCATCAAAGCTAGGCTTAAGGCGCGTCATCGGCTTGTGCACGTCGGAGACGGCGACAATTTTTTCTTGGGTTTGTTTGTAATTTTTTACTTATGTCGGGTGTTCTTGGTTAATATATGGCTCATGATCTTTGGTGAAAAGAAGAATGTTTGATTGGCAAACAAAATGATATTGATATGCAACTGGACGGATTAGATATTTAAGCCGTTGGTTTTGGTGACTCTCCCTTGGTTTCTATGATTGCTCTGCCATTAGTGTGGTGACGTGATCGTCGGTCCCTAACTTGTACGGTTATACCTCAAATCCTTGTTCACCCCTACTCAATGTTGTCGCCCCATCTAGATTGGTCCACCCCCCCCCCCCCTCCCCAGTGGCGGATCCAGGAATTGAACTTGGACGGGGCGAAACATTGAAAGTATAAAAAAATTGGTTGACAAATTCAAGCCCGCTCAACCAAATCTCATAAAATTCAAACATCAAGCTAGATGCACTCAAAAATTTACATAACCAATGATTCAGAACAGTTCAACATTCTCGAGAACTAGGTTGTAACCACCAAAAATCACAAATATAACATAAACGTCACACAGAACTACTAACATGGAGTCCGTTGCTTGAATCATTCATTCAATGGCCCAAATGTCCAACTACATGACTAATAGATACCTACAACAGGTAAACAAGCTGAATATCAATATATGTCTTGGAACAAATAAGCAAATAGTTTGAAACAATAGATAACAAAAGTATTTACCCTAAGTCGTAAGTATACGAGGAGGGTTTGGTAGGTGGCCTCTTCGGTCTCTCAAGCTGTGAAAATGTTCTATGATCTTCTTGTCATCAATTCCAGCAAATATACCTCGCTCTACATAGCATATCATCATATCATTCAACCAATCATCAGATATCTTATTTCTCAAATCTGTCTTAATGATATTCATGGCTGAGAAAACTCTTTCAACAGATGCCGTCGCTACCGGCAAAGTCAAAGCAAGTTTGATAAGTCGGTAAACCAAAGGAAATTGTAAATGTTCCTTAGTTTCAACCAACTTGAGAGCAAGATTAGCGAGACTGTCACAACTGCAAAAAACATGAGACCTCTTCCTCATATCAATGTATATCTTGAGCTGGCCATCCAAATGATATTGTTCTTCTGGATCGAAGTCGACCGAGTACATAGATGCAAGCTCAAGTAGGTTCTCATGATTAAATCTGCTAAATGAGTCTCTAGGATCTAGACTAGCAATGCATATCAATAACCTTGTTATACACTTCAGGTTCATGAACTGGATCTTGTACAAAGTTTGCATCTGAGGCTTCAGTGGATAAAATGTTTGCATCAGGTTCAGGAACATGAACAGGGGCTTGAAATTGAGTAGACGGTGGAGTTCCAAAATAAGCAGCAATTGGCTTCATCTTTTTAAAGATTCCCTACATTACAAAATCACCATGTTCAATATTTGGCTAGAAATTGAAGGAACGGGAGCCTGAGATTCAGTGGAAAACAATGGATTGGTCTATCTGTACCTGCTGGCTGCGCTTGCTGATTTTGCGAACAGCAGCTGCGCCTTTGAATGAGTTTGATCCGCTGCCGCTGCTGCCTCCTCCCACATAGGCCACACTCGGCACCGCTGCTTCTTTCCGTTCGCCCATACGCGGACGGCGGATTGGCAGACCGGCGGATGGCCCAGTGAGGCAGAGATCTTCGGCGGCGAGCCGGCGGCCCGGCGAAGCGGAGCTTTGTGGGCTTGTGGCGGCGAGCCGGCGACGGCTAGGTTTACTCTCGCTGCTGCCTGGCTCGATTGCTCGATTGGGGGATTTTCTGGAATGCCTGTACGACAAGTGCTGACCGTGTGTCTTTGATGCAAATCCCCACATGTGTTGGCCCATGTATTAGAACGAACCGTATTTTTTTGTATACGTATATTTGGCTACCCGGGGCGGCCGACCATGCTGGCCCCTACCATGGCGCCGCCACTGCCCCTCCCCACCCACCCACCCACACACACACCGAAACACAAGTCTTACCTCGCACAAGCTTTGTGCCGTCACCACCTCCGATTTGGTCTAAGCTCACCCCTGTTGCCACAAAAGAATCAAACAATCATGGAAGACTAAAATGTTACGAAATTCCAATCTATTACAGTGTAGCAAAAAATGGAAGTTGTCAAATCAAGTATATAGGAATTCAATGAATATAGCGAGCTTGGTATTGTAAATAGTCCCTCCGTCCCAAACTAGTTGAAGTTCTATTTTTGTCTTAGCTCAAAAACATTTAAATTTGATCAACTTTATAGAATAATATGATAAAATCTGCATCATGTGTGCGTAATACAAAAAAAATAACGTGCTTTTGTGTTTTGAACCTCGAAGTGCAAGTTTTTTTTTAATACAATACAATCAAAGTCGCTCACATACACGCACCCCTATGAACGCACGCACGTACACCCTATCCTATGAGCATCTCCGAGAGACTGGGCCGAAACATATTGAGATTGATGAAGTCGTCACACACGCTTTCGTAGTCAACGAGAAAGTCTCCTCCCACTGAACGCACATCGCCGGAAGGATTGAAACAAATCTAGGAAAAGGCAATCGTACAAGTCTGGGAACAAGGATTTGAGGTGCACCCCTAGGAAAATGCACCTCAAATCCTTGTTCACCCCTACTCAATTGCAAGTCTGGGAATTGAACTCTGGTGGACAAGGGATAGTACTGTCCTCCTAACCATCCAATCACAAATTGGTTTGCATGGGTATTTGGTCCTAATAATCTGGCTTTATTTAAATATATGGAGCCGGGGCGTTTTTGCCCTCCAGATGTTCTATAATAAATATATTTTAAAATAAATCTAATGATATTAATTTGGAGTTCTGCATGTTGATATATGTTTCTATAAACTTTTTTAAAACATGAATTAGAATAAGGCTAAAACTTTATTTAATTGGAAATGATAAATTCCAAATGTTCGGAATGTGACCATGTTAAATCAAACGTTTTCTATGTCAATTTTATTTCGTGGTCCGATTGAGAATTTGTCGGCTTTCCGCATCAAGTAAAGCTTGTCCGGAGAAAAGTTTTGAGCACAACGCAAAGGAAGAATGCGGCTTGATTGCTTGAATTGAGTCCGATCGGGTGGACCACACACACTCCCTCCTACGTGGCCAAGAAAGACCTTTCTTCAAGTCTTTGTCCGGAGACATTTCTCCCACCCTGCCATAAGGCCCATAAGTGGCACGCGCGCGCACACACACGACCCTGCGGCGGCGGGCGGGCAACCCACTCACCGTCGCCGAACCTTCTCAGCAGGAAGCTCACCGGGAAGCCGACCAAAATCCTCAAGAGCTCACGGCCAGCGCCCTCTCCAACTAGTACAAATATACCCGCCAAATCCACTCCCCAACCCAATCCAAGCAGCAGCTGAGCACCGACGATTTAGGGGGTCTTATAAATACGAAGCGCTCTCGCCGGTGTCAAACTCAGGCATGGCGGCAGTCGGAGCGGCACCAGTGCTCTACCAACAGCAGGCGCAGGCGCAGGCGTCGGGCAACGGCTGCTACTTCTCTTCCATGTCCTCCTACTTCTCCCACGGGGGAATCAGATCCACCTCCTCCAGCCCCGCGTCCAGCTTCTCCGCCGAGCTGGGCGCCACGCCGCCTCAACCGGCGACCACCGCCGACTCCGCGGCGCAGTTCGACATCTCCGAGTACCTGTTCGACGCGGGCGCGTTCGCCGCTCCACTCCCGCCTGTCGTCTCCGTGCCGGACGTGACTGCGAAGCGCGCGGCCGAGTCGGCGCCGGCGGTGGAGCGCCCCCGAACGGAGCGCATCGCGTTCCGGACGAGGTCGGAGATCGAGATCCTCGACGACGGCTACAAGTGGCGGAAGTACGGCAAGAAGTCCGTCAAGAACAGCCCCAACCCAAGGTACCATCTGTCCCTCACCGCAAAATCAAACACAACACTTGGATCAATTGATCCGCAATTCATCAACACATAGCAATTTGGAGTTCTGAGTTCTGACGATCGAGCATTTGGTCTGTGCGTGCAGGAACTACTATCGGTGCTCGACGGAAGGGTGCAACGTGAAGAAGCGGGTGGAGCGGGACCGGGACGACCCGGCGTACGTGGTGACCACGTACGAGGGCACGCACAGCCACGTGAGCCCCAGCACCGTTTACTACGCCAGCCAGGACGCCGCCTCCGGCCGCTTCTTCGTCGCCGGCACGCACCCGCCACCAGGCTCACTCAACTAGCTTGTGCTTCGCAAACCCAGTCTCAATGGTGCATGCCGCTCCAAGCTCGAGGACAACTCGACAGGAGTTTGACCACGACGCTGCCGCAATCTTACATAGTCCGCGAAGCGTTGCTGTTAGCACTCAGCACATGCTAAATATTCCCCTGCATGGGCTGCCCGGACAGTCGACGTCGTTCATCCGAACTGAATAAGGCGGAGCTAGCTAGCCTTGCCCTCGAAGTAGAAGATGGTTGAGCGGGACAATTGTCTTCGGTGTGGAAGAAGATTCTCCAATTTACACGACGACGTAAAAGATGCCAGCTAGATGGCCTTCGAAGCGTAAAAGGATTGACGATCCAAATTATCTTCCATGAGGAAGAAAGATGCTCCACTGTACTCAACAATGTAAAAAAAAATGTCGACATCGGTTAAATTGCTTGCGAAGTGGAACATATTCATGATGGAAAATGATATTTGATCGTGAAGAAGATGCCCCACTGTACTCGGATGGTGACTATTTTGTTTTGCACATGTTGTTTTCTCAGTTCCAAGACTCAAGTTATGTTATCGACCTTTCTTTCTCAACTTCGACCTATCAAGTTTTAAAATCCTTAATCACTGGAAACTTTCTTATTGACCTTGACCCTCCTATAGAGGTCTCTCAGCAGGATCCTTCTCCAACTTGATTTATCTGATTTCTGATTCATTATTTTTCTTCATCAGATTATAAAGTGTAAACATAAACCAATCACGAAGAATCCATTATGCAATTTGTAATGTGGAGCTCAAAAACCTGTACATTCTTATAAATACTAGAAACAACAAACACTTATCATTAACAACATTTTAACTAACTAGAAAAGCAAATTGCCTATCTACCACATGAATATATGTATAAATATGGTAAGTAATATGACATTCTATATGATAAAGTAGAACCACTTACAGAAGGATTGCACATTTGTGTTAGTGTTAGTGAGAGCCAAATGAGTATGCCAACTAGAATCAAGCAATTTGCTCATAGCTCTAAGTTCTCAAATCGCACATAAAAACACCTAAAAATGGAGCATGAACCATCCCACGGGTAAGGGTCGGGATCCACCGCGCCTCCATGGCCTAGGGCCAGATGAGACAAAGCAGATCGGCGCCGGCAGGAGGCATGGAAACTCTAATCACGAGGAGAGTTTCTTGTGGAGAAGGAAAATGTTTTGTGTTGTTCGAATGTTTCAATCTTATGATTGTTTCCTCACAATACTTAATAATCTCCATAAGTAGAATAGGCTCTCAACTCCTAAAAATTGCAATTATTTCTGTTATGCCTTAATGAGGATTTTTTTTCCTCCTTGGCATACCATTTTCTCTAGCCCATGGCATTTTGAATTATATGTTACGGGACAAGAGTTCATTATCTGAAATGTTTGGTAAAATACACAAGATACCAAGTTTTTACAGTATATACCGGTAGATAAAAGAATCAACTGGCAAGAACATTCAATTGTCCTTTTTTGCAAGATGTCGGCAAAAGGCCTTGCCACATTCATTGATTAAGGAGTTTACAGTAGATAGAAGCGGCCCAACTAGCCCGTCAACAAAAGTTATATCAATTGATTACTCTCACGGCATAATAACGCGCAAGTGCCTAACTCTCGCGGTGACCCAAAATTTGGCCGCAAGCTTAAGAATGTAGAATGGTGGCGTCAATTTTTTTTAATACTCTGGCATTCCTCTCGTTACAAATGACCCAAGCGTCAAGCATGGTGAGGATAGCCATGGCCTTACGATGAGGTGTGTTTGGTCTTGTCATGTTGATCCACCACTTCTTTACATAGCGCTCATTCGCCCATTGACACGGTGAGTTGCATGTATAGCTCTTTATTTTCTTTTCAGAACTCATTTTTTACCATTTATTTGAAAGTCAATAAAAATACGCAGTAGAGTCCTCTTGTTTCCCTAAAAAAAATAGTCCATATTCATCAACAATGTTTTATCTAATTTTCCGCAGAAGTATCTATCTAGCCAGCGGTAATTAAATCACCCACCCAACGTGCAAGTGCAACATCCCCCGCAAAACAACGTGCAAGTGCCGCCGTTAGCTCCACGCCCGAGGACAGACGTACCGCTGGCCGGCCTGCTGGGAAACCACGAGGCAGGACCGGAGATTGCACACGACGACGACGCGACAATCCTACTCAGTTCGCGAGACGTTGCTGGCCCTGTTTGGATCCATAGCTAGGTTAGAGCTAGTTTGGGTTAGTTGGGGCTGAACTAACCCTAAAGTATCCAAACAGGGGGTTAGATTGCACTAGTAGGAAAACCCCCATTTGTCCCGGTTCGTAAGGGCCTTTAGTCCCGGTTCTGGAACCGGGACTAAAGGGTCGGGACTAAAGCCCAAAACCTTTAGTCCCGGTTCACTTACCAACCGGGACAGAAGGGGCTCCACGTGGCCGGTGCTGGGAGCCCAGGCAGGAGGACTTTTAGTCCCGGTTGGTAAAACCAACCGAGACCAAAAGGTAGGACCTTTAGTCCCGGTTGGCAACACCAACCGGGACCAAAAGGCACTGGGGTTTTTGTTTTTTTTTAAAGGGGGGGGGGGGGGGGGGGTTAGGGGGGTTTGTAGGGTTAATTGAGGTGTTTCATATTGTGTTAGCTAGCTAATAGAGAGAAGTGTCCTCTCTTTCTCCGTGCTTGGTCGGCGCTAGCTACTATAGAGAGAACTCGACACGCTAGCTAGTAAGCAAATGAAGGAACCATTAAGTACACAAGGTCGTCATGAACATATACACAGAGAAGTGATCGACCTCTCTTTCTCCGAGAGATTGGTCGAACAACAAGTTTTCGTATATCTATCCGACGCTACTAGCTACATATATACAATATAAGATCTCTTACAATCCCTAACATTTAATTTCAAATTCCAGATGGTATTCTCCGGCTTTATTTATGACGTGGTCAAGAAAGAATCCCGCCAATTCCTCTTGAATTGCTCGTATGCGATCATGTGGTAGGAGTTCATCCCACATCTGCCACGTCTAATTTGAAGAAGGGGGTCAATACATATATATGAATGAAACTCAACACAAATCATGGTAATAAAATAAAATTGTGAATATTATTGCTTACGCACTTGAAATTGTTTTTCAGAGTAGCCCCGCTTAGGGGTCGTCGCGTTGTAGATGAACTCGCAAACGTAGTATCCACAAAAATCATTCCCTTTTTCCTGCCACAAGCACTTTACGAGAAATAGAGTTCAATCAAACTGATAATCAAGCATGATAAATGGTATTGATGGAACTAGAATCAATGGGAGATGCGCGGAACTAGCTAGTAGTACTTACTTTCGGGTGTGTAAATCGCAGCTCCCTCGGCAGTGCCGGAACAATTGCGGTGAACTCTTTCCAAACCCTGCCAGACAAAGAAAATAATTACTTGATATCAGGAAATGAACAAGGTTGCCGATATGATGCGATAATGATCGATTGAACTTACTTCTGGAGCATTTCAGTCATGTCCGCATATTCCTGGGGATCTTTTCGTTTCGAGTCTAAGACGATTACTACTCCCCGCTCAAGCTTAATCTCTAGCAGAATAAAGTAGAACATGCGCACGCATGCATAACTCATCAATTACATTACTATAACCTCGAGTAATAAGGGAAACCGAATATGCACAAGACAGTAACACTCACTTGAAGTTGTAAGGAAAGAGTATTGTTCCTTTGTTTTGATTTTTAAGCAACGATTGTAGCAAGTTGTCCTCGGTTTCTGTGACATTGTTTTTAACCGTAAACTCATGTATGATATTTGGGTTAATGAACCCAATGTCATAGATTTGTGCTTTTCTGCATTCGACGATCTTCAATCTGCATAATATAGTGAGGATAATTATATATACATGCAATGAAAGAGCTGAGCTATATATATAGAGAGACTTAATTACAGAAGTAGTACTTACAGACAGTAGCAAGTCACGATTGTTTTGTCGAGGGCCTTTTGATTGTATAACTGGAATATCTCCTCAAATTCAACATTCAACTGCTCCATTCCAACGAGGTCGTGCTCCTCTTTAATTCTCAGCGTCAAAGCATCCTTCCCAGACTCCCGGCATGTTTTCATGTACCATTCATGCAATGTTCGCATCATCGTTGTTAGAGGAGGATGATCAGGTTTGACGAGAGGCCGCCCGTACCGGTAACTGAAGTTGTCCACCTCCAACGGCTCAAACTGTACATCATCGCTCAGGTAATCACCACGATTGGTACCGGGCACCATCCCCGGATGATTAGCGACGATATCGCTAGACACCTTGAGCGGGGGGCACGATTGGTTCGCCTGTTCGCCGAGCTGGGGAATTTTTTTCCCACTTCTTCGTTTTGCTAACCTTGCATCACTGGAAGTACTTCCCGACCGCCGCGCGTCTTGATATGTCTTTTTAACATAGCGGTCAAAGTTGGAATCCGGCGGAGGCGGTGGTGGTCGCTTCAGGGCATCGATAGTGCGCATCACTTTCACCGGATCTAGCTTCTCCTTCGGAGGTGGAGTTTTCTTTGCAAAATGGGCCCTCAATTCGGCCTGACATATCTCCTAGTTTTCAGACTCGGTCCTCTCATATGGTAACTTTTCCAGAGGCTTGAGAGATGGACCGTATTTGTATTCCCTCCCGTCTCTTCTTGTACTGCTAGCCGCCGGAGCGGCGGCGTCTCTCTTCCGTCGTTGCTTACGAGGCGAAGCAGGAGGCGGAGTGCTCCGACGCGCCGGAGGAGCCGGAGCGGCGGCGTCTGTCTTCTATCGTTGCCGACGAGGCTGAGGAGGAGGCGTACTGCTCCGACGTGCCGGAGTAGGCGAAGGAGGAGGCGGAGTGCCCTCACGCGTCGGAGGAGCCAGAGAAGGAGGCGGTGTGCCCTGATCACTCGCCGGAGGAGGAGGAGGAGGAGGAGGCGGAGAGCCCTGATTCTCCTGAGGAGGAGGAGGAGGCGGAGGCGTCCAGTTTGGAAGCTTGATGTACTCCTTCTGCCATAGACATGTACTCCTCAGAGCAAGAGCCATCTTATTCTCTCCTTCACCTATAGACCGGTCAAGCTCGAGCTCCTCAAATCCCTCCATTACTTCATCCACCATCACAACAGCATAGCCATGTGGAATCGGTGAGCAGTGAAAAGTTCCGTTGGGTTGAGGAGGTGCAACAGAGCCGACAGCCGCCTTGAAAGTGAGGTTCCGGCATTTCGTCATGAGCTCGCAATGTTGAGCCTCCGTGATAGTATCCACGGGGTAGATAGGAGCCGTGAAGTCAGGCTGAACGGGCTCCGTGGAAGCGACGCTGCTTCTCCGCTGAGATGGCGGGGTAGCTTCTGGGGTAGCTTTGTGCCGCTGAGATGGTTGGCCGGCAGCTCGCTGGCTCTCAGCTTCCTCTAGCTTTTGTAGTCTTGCATTCAGCTTCTGAATTTCACTCAGCTCCGCTTTCCTCTTTCTCTCCCGGCTTCTGTAACCGCCTGCGTCGGGAAACCCAACCTTCCACGGAACGGAGCCTGGTGTGCCTCGTGTTCGTCCAGGGTGCTCAGCATTCCCTAGGGCCTCAGTCAGCTCGTCCTTCTCTCTCTCGGGAATGAACGTCCCTTCCTGCGCTGCGGTGATATACTCCTGAAGCTTGTTCATGGGTATCGCAAGTTGCTCGTTCGTCCAACGGCACTTCCCTGTTTCAGGGTCCAAAGTTCCCCCAACCCCGAAGAACCAAGTCCTTGAATGGTCTGGCCAGTTCAATGTCTGTGGTACGACTTTTTTAGCAATCAGGTCATTCTCAGCTTTGTGCCACAACGGCCGGGCTTTGAGGTAGCCACCTGACCCCGTGTGATGGTGATACTGCTTCTTTGCAGCATTGATCTTGTTTGTCTCTGACATTTTCTTACTCTTGTCCGATGTCTTGTAGGCCACAAATGCGGGCCAGTGATCACGTATCTTCTCAAATCGGCCGGTGAATTCTGGAGTCTCCCCTTTGTCGACAAACTTTGATTTCAACTCATTCTTCCACCTCCTGAATAGATCTGCCATCTTCTTAAGAGCACACGCCTTGACCAGTGGCTCTATAACTGGCTTATTCGGATCCTCCTCTGGCGGTAGGGTGAAATTTGCCTTCAGCGCGGTCCAAAGATCATCTTTCTGTCTATCGGTGACATAATCACCATCAGGGGCGCCGTCCTTAGGCTTATTCCATTGCTTGATGCTGATCGGGATGTAGTCCCTAACAATAGCTCCGCACTGAGCAGAAAATGCGCCCTTGGTCCGCTTGGGTTCAATCGGATGGCCATCGTGCGCGAGTGCTGTGATCGTGAACCTTTCTTCCTTGCGCAATCTCTTCTTCGGGCCTCGTCTCGTTACCGAAGTTTGGCCCGATCCGGAGGGCTATAAAAGAAAAAAGAAGAGGTAATTAATATATGTACATACCAAAACAATTAATGCATCAATTAGCTAGTCAGCACGGGCTTAATTAATATATATACCTCGCCGGACTTTGCAACAGCTCCCTCCTCCGTTCGGTCACCGGAGCCGTCATCATGGTCTCCTTCTTCCTCCGGCATTTGGTCACCGGAGCCATCATGATCATGTCCTTCCTCCTCCATTGTTCGATCACCGGAGCCATCATCCTCTCCTTCCAGACCATCGGTGTCATTGAGATACGACATGACATCACGTCCGTCGCGGATTATATCCCCCAACAACTGTTCTTGTTCCAAGTCTCTTTGATCCATAGTTTCTGCAAATATTACAACATGGCAAAAAATTGGATCAACTTGTGCACATCCATAATGGGGGCATTCTTGATAAATCTATGTTACCGGAGTTTTCTTTATTTAACTTGGTAAATTTGGGTGGCCTCGACAACGCTTCTAGGGTTTGGGGTGGCCTCGACAACACTTCTAGGGTTTGGGGTGGCCTCGACAACGCTTTTTCAGTCCCGGTTTGGCGAGAGGGGGTTGATCGATCGACGTCCCCCCTCATGTTGGAGAGTTACCGGAGTTTTCTATGAACAAAAAAAAATACTACCTATCACATCTCAGTCCCGGCGCGTCGGCGAGGGCTCGAGAGTTGGTCGCCCGATATGTCCGACGTCCCCCCTCATGTCGAAGTTACCGGAGTTTTCTTCTAGGGGTTTGGGTGGCCTCGAGAGTTTGTCGGGTAGGGGCGGCAGGGGGTAGGAGATCGACAAGGCTTTTTTCTAGGGTTTGGGTGGCCTCGAGAGTTGGTCGCCCGATATGTCCGACGTCCCCCCTCATGTCGAAGTTACCGGAGTTTTCTTCTAGGGGTTTGGGTGGCACGAACCGGGACCAAAATTCTAACTTTTGCATATTCTTTGCAAATGAACATAATACATACATTTTCTTTTTTTCTTAAATGTAACTTTTGCATATATGAACATACATACACAATTTTTTTTCTAAAAATGCACATATATATGAACATATACATCAATCGACCCCCCCCTCATGTCGAAGTTATCGGGGAGGGGGTATATCGACCCCCCCCCCTCATGTCGAAGTTATCGGGGAGGGGGGGTATATCGACCCCCCCCCCCCCTCATGTCGAAGTTATCGGGGAGTGGGTAGATCGACAACGACGTCGCTCTTTCTTCTATGAATAAAAAAACATCATCTCTAGAGCACAAGAGCTCCGATCGAGACTATTCCGGATCCGTTGGAAAGCCCTCGGGGAGCCGATGCCAACGTGATGATAGGGGGGGTGCTCCCATGGCCTTGTTGGCATCTCTAGAAACATACATCTATGATCCCTCATACATACAAAACATACATCTATAATCTCTCATACATACATACATACAAACAAAAAATACATCTAAAAAAATACATATATGATCCCTCATACATACATACATCTAATAAAAATACTCCCTCATACATACATACATCTAATCTATGAACAAATTATGAACAAAAAAACAGCATATAAGAAAAAAAAACAGAGGGGGCAGAGGCGACGACGATGGCGATGTCGGGCGGGCAGTGGACGGGGCGGCGCGGCAACGGGGACGGCGCGGCGACGGGGACGGGACGGGGATGACGACGGCGACGGGGACGGGGCGGCGCGGCGACGGGGACGGCGCGGCGACGGGAAGGCGACGGGGACGGGGCGGCAACGGGGCGGCTCGGGGCGGCGCGCGGCGACGGGGACGACGACGGCGACGGGGACGGGGCGGCGCAGCGACGGGGAGGGGGCGGCGCGGCGACGGGGACGGGGCGGCGACGGCGACGGGGACGGGGCGGCGACGGCGACGGGGACGGGGCGGCTCGGGGCGGCGACAGAGACCTCCGGGCGGCTCGGGGCGGCGCGCGGCGACGGGGACGACGGCGGAGCGATGACGGGGAGGCGACGGGGACGGGGCGGCTCGGGGCGGCGCGTGGCGACGGGGACGACGGCGGCGCGACGACGGGGAGGCGACGGGGACGGGGCGGCTCGGGGCGGCGCGCGGCGACGGCGACGAGGAGCGGGCAGCGACGGCGACGAGGAGCGGCGCGGCAACGGGGACGGGGCGGCGACGGGCTCGGGGCGGCGACGGGGACGGCGGGCTCGTGGCAATGGCAGATGAAAACTGAAATTTTCTAAGTGTTTACTTATATAGAAGAAGAATTGGTCCCGGTTAGGGGCACCAACCGGGACCAATGCCCACCTTTAGTCCCGGTTGGTGCCACCAATCGGGACCAAAGGTCTCTTTTCAGCAGCCCAAAGGGCGGGAAGCAGAGACCTTTGGTCTCGGTTGGTGCCACCAACCGGGACCAAAGGGAGGCATTGGTCCCGGTTGGTGGCACCAACCGGGACCAAAGGGTGGCATTGGTCCCGGTTGGTGGCACCAACCGGGACTAAAGCCCTGTTCCTGGCACGGTGGGAGTTTAGTCCCACCTCGCCGAGCGAGGAGCAGTCGTACTGGTTTATAAGCGCGGCTGCACCCACCGTCTCGAGCTCCTCTCTACCGCAGGCTTACGGGCCTAACCGCTTTACAACTGCCTGTGGGCCTATTTGGCCTTCTGCGGGCTTGAATGCCGTGGTGGCCCAGTAGGCGGCATTTTTTTTATTTTTTTCCGGTATTTTTGTTTTGTTTTTTGCTTTATTTTTTTTAAAAAAAATTCCAATATTTTTATACTGTTATTTTACTTCATTCTTTTTAACAAATAAATACTTTGATAATTTTAGTTGCATAATTTCCATTATTTTGTTTTGTTTTTTGCTTTATTTATTTTTGTTTTATTTTTTGTTTTATTTATTTCCAGTGTGTTTTATCATTATCTTTCTTTTTGCTATTAATGTTTTGAACAAAAAATACTTGGATAATTTTAGTTGCATAATTTCCATTATTTTTGTTTTGTTTTTTGCTTTATTTATTTTTGTTTTATTTTTTGCTTTATTTATTTCTAGTGTGTTTTATCATTATATTCTTTTTGCTATTAATGTTTTGAACAAAAAATACTTTGATAATTTTAGTTGCATAATTTTTATATAATTATAGTTTCAAAAATACTAGAGGTTTATAAAAGCTTTTTAGTTGATTCTTTTTTGAACTCCACTCCCACGATGTTTTGATAGAAAATTAAAAAGCACTTCAAATGAACTCTGAAAAGGTTGAAAGTTGGCATGGTATCATCATTTAACCCACATAGCATGTGCTAAAAAGTTGAGTGGGTTACGGCAAAAACTGGATGCACTTCGTGTACAAAATGGACAATCTCTTTCGAAGTATCAGCGTTTCGGACGAAAACTCATCTGTTACAAAGGGATTTCGTTTTTTTGAACTTATTTGAACTCCAGACTTTTTGTGTGTTGAAAATGCACCATTCAAAGCCACATCATCAATTTTCAACCCTTTCTGACTTCATTTGGTATTTTTCATGCATTTACTGATTTTCTTGAGCTAAATGATCCTGAAATTGAAAAGCACTACAAATGAACTCTGAAAAGGTTGAAATTTGGCATGGTATCATCATTTCACCCACATAGCATGTTATAAAAAGTTGAGAGGATTACGGCAAAAACTGGATGCACTTCGTGTACAAAATGGACAATCTCTTTCGAAGTATCAGGGTTTCGGACGAAAACTCATCTGTTACAAAGGGATTTCATTTTTTTTGAACTTATTTGAACTCCAGACTTTTTGTGTGTTCAAAATGCACCATTCAAAGCCACATCATCAATTTTCAAACCTTTCTGACTTCATTTGGTATTTTTCATGCATTTACTGATTTTTTTGAGCTAAATGACCCTGAAATTGAAAAGCACTACAAATGAACTCTGAAAAGGTTGAAAGTTGGCATGGTATCATCATTTCACCCACATAGCATGTTATAAAAAGTTGAGAGGGTTACGGCAAAAACTGGATGCACTTCGTGTACAAAATGGACAATCTCTTTCGAAGTATCAGGATTTCGGACGAAAACTCATCTGTTACAAAGGGATTTCATTTTTTTGAACTTATTTGAACTCTAGACTTTTTGTGTGTTCAAAATGCACCATTCAAAGCCACATCATCAATTTTCAACCCTTTCTAACTTCATTTGGTATTTTTCATGCATTTACTGATTTTTTTGAGCTAAATGACCCTGAAATTGAAAAGCACTACAAATGAACTCTGAAAAGGTTGAAAGTTGGCATGGTATCATCATTTCACCCACATAGCATGTTATAAAAAGTTGAGAGGGTTACGGCAAAAACTGGATGCACTTCGTGTACAAAACGGACAATTGAGCATCATCCTTTCTATTTGTCTTTTGTTTCTTTCTAAGTGTCTTTGTAAAAATGGAGTTGGAAAAATGAAATATACCGTCGGAAAATGAAAGGATTTCTAGATAGATCAACAAAACACACGGTTTCCCCTGCATACAGCCCGACGGTGGCTCATGAGTGCCCGCATATGAAATGCACCGTCGGACCGTATGCAGGGAATCCGAATGATTTGTATTCGGTCGATGAACTAAAGGATTTCTAGATAGATCAACAAAACACACGGTTTCCCCTGCATACAGCCCGACGGTGGCTCGTGAGTGCCCGCATATGAAATGCACCGTCGGACCGTATGCAGGGAATCCGAATGATTTGTATTCGGTCGATGAACTAAAGGATTTCTAGATATATCAACAAAACACACGGTTTCCCCTGCATACAACCCAACGGTGGAAATATGAAATGCACCGTTGGACCGTATGCAAGGAATCCGAATGATTTGAATCCGAATGAGTACACACACTAAGTGTCGAATATGTCCGAGAGGTGGGTTATATATAGGGTCGTGTGCCTCTTTAGTCCTGGTTGCTAGCACGAACCGGGACTAGTCGTTATAGTGCTGATCCAACAGCTCACAAGCGCTTGAAAGAAACACACGATCCGTGTGCTTCTTCCTGATTGGTACGACCTTCACCGCCCAAGGTTATAAAGAGTTGAGAGGGTTACGGCAAAAACTGGATGCACTTCGTGTACAAAACGGACAATCTCTTTCGAAGTATTAGGGTTTCATACGAAAACTCATCTGTTACAAAAGGCATTTCATTTCTTCACATGTAACTGCAATGATATAGTTGTGGAGAGAAAGTCTTTACTTTTTCTTCGCTTGTGTCCTTTGCTTATTGCGCCGTAACCATGGATAATCTTCATAGTTTAAGAGGGTGCTTGGGTCAGCCTTGACTTTGAAGGGAGGAATTTCGTGAAACTTTTCATAATCTTCAGACATGTCTGTCTTGCCCTCCAATCCCACGATGTCTCTTTTTCCTGAAAGAACTATGTGGCGCTTTGGCTCATCGTATGATGTATTCGCCTCCTTATCTTTTCTTTTTCTCGGTTTGGTAGACTTGTCCTTCACATAGAAAACCTGCGCCACATCATTGGCTAGGACGAATGATTCGTCTGTGTACCCAAGATTGTTCAGATCCACTGTTGTCATTCCGTACTGTGGGTCTTCCTGTACCCCGCTGTTGGGGAACGTTGCATGGGAAACAAAAAATTTCCTACGCACACACAAGATCTATCCATGGTGATGAGCATCTAGGAGAGGGAGAGTGAATCTACAAACCCTTGTAGATCGCTAAGCGGAAGCGTTAAGAAACGCGGTTGATGTAGTCGAACGTCTCCGCGATCCAAATCGCAAGTCGTCCCTCGATCCGATCACGAACTAGTGCCGAACGGACGGCACCTCCGCGTTCAACACACGTACGGCTTGATGACGCCTTCACCTCCTCGATCCAGCGAGCGATGGTGAAGTAGTAGATGACTTCCGGCAGCACGACGGCGTGGTGATGATGGTGAGGAACAATCTCTGCAGGGCTTCGCCAAGCACTACGGAGATTATGACGGGAGAACTAGAGGGTTAGGGTTGCCGACACACGGCTTGGGAAATCTTGATTTCTACCGTGTGCTAGCCCTGCCCCTCTATTTATATGTTGAGCCTTGGGGTCTAAACTTGGAGTAAAAGCCTCCTCCAGGTCGGTTTTGCCCGCACAAGGTCGGTTTGGCCCGTAGGGAAAGAGTCCAACTCGGATCCTTGCAGTACCGCGCACAAGCGGTAGTACCGCTCACGAGCGGTAGTACCGCTTGAGCGGTAGTACCGCTTCACACAAGTGGTAGTACCGCTTATGCGGTAGTACCGCTTCACACAAGCGGTAGTACCGCTTACGCGGTAGTACTGCCTTACCAGCGGTAGTACCGCTTAAGGCAGCAGCAAAACTTCCTTCTGCACTTTCCAATACCTCGTGGGCTTTACCCCTTTGGTTCATATAAAGTGTTGCTGCACCCCGAACACTTCGGTAAACATCCGGAACCCCTTCCGGTGAATTCCGGAACCCTTCCGGAGATCAAAACACTATTATCACATATATCAATCTTTACCTCCGGACTCTTCCGGAGATCCTCGTCATGTCCGGGATCTTATCCGGGACTCCGAACAACCTTCGGTCACCAACAAAATAACTCAACTATACTAATCGTCACCAAACGTTAAGTGTGTAGACCCTGCGGGTTCGAGAACTATGTAGACATGACCGAGACACCTCTACGATCAATAACCAATAGCGGGACCTGGATGCCCATATTGGCTCCTACATATTCTACGAAGATCTTTATCGGTCGAACCTCTATGTCAAGGATTCAGTTAATCCCGTATACTGTTCCCTTTGTTCTTCGGTATGTTACTTGCCCGAGATTCGATCGTCGGTATCTCTATACCTAGTTCAATCTTGTTATCGGAAAGTCTCTTTACTCGTTCCGTAATACAAAATCTCGTGGCTAACACTTTAGTCACATTGCTTGCAAGGCTCATTGTGATGTTGTATTACCGAGTGGGCCCTGAGATACCTCTCCGTCACACGGAGTAACAAATCCCAGTCTTGATCCATGCCAACCCAACAGACATCCTCGGAGATACCTGTAGAGCACCTTTATAGTCACCCAGTTATGTTGCGACGTTTGATACACACAAGGTATTCCTCCGATGTTAGGGAGTTGCATGATCTCATGGTCATAGGAACAGATACTTGACATGCAGAAAACAATAGCAATAAACTGACACGATCATATGCTACGTTTATAGTTTGGGTCTTGTCCATCACATCATTCTCCTAATGATGTGATCCCGTTATCAAATGACATCTCATGTCAATGGCTAGGAAACCTTAACCATATTTGATCAACGAGCTAGTTAACTAGAGGCTTACTAGGGACACAGTGTTGTCTATGTACCCACACATGTATTTGAGTTTCCAATCAATACAATTATAGCATGGATAATAAACGATTATCATGAACAAGGAAATATAATAATAACTAATTTATTATTGCCTCTAGGGCATATTTCCAACAGTCTCCCACTTGCACTAGAGTCAATAATCTAGTTCACATCACTATGTGATTTACATTGTAATGAATCGAACACCCATGCAGTTCTGGTGTTGTTCATGTTTAGCCCTTGGAAGAGGTTTAGTCATCGGATCTGCAACATTTAGATCCGTGTGTACTTTGCAAATATTTATGTCCTCCTCCTTGATGTAATCGCGGATGGAATTGAAACATCGCTTTATGTGTCTGGTCCTCTTGTGAAATCTTGGTTCCTTGGCTAGAGCAATGGCACCAGTATTATCACAAAACAGAGTCATTGGGTTAAGCGCACTAGGCACTACTCCAAGATCTGTCATGAACTCCTTCATCCAGACACTTTCCTTCGCCGCATCCGAGGCAGCGATGTACTCCGCTTCGCATGTAGAATAAGCTACCACGCTTTGCTTGGAACTGCACCAGCTAACCGCACCCCCATTAAGAATAAATACGTATCCGGTTTGTGACTTAGAGTCATCCGGATCAGTGTCAAAGCTTGCATCGACGTAACCCTTTACGACGAGCTCTTGATCACCTCCATAAACGAGAACCATGTCCTTAGTCCTTTTCAGGTACTTCAGGATATTCTTGACCACCGTCCAGTGTTCCATTCCTGGATCACTTTGAAACCTTCCGACCATACTTATGGCAAGGCTGACATCGGGTCTTGTGCACAGCATTGCATACATGATAGAGCCTATGGCTAAAGCATAGGGGATGACACTCATATTTTCTCTATCTTCTGCAGTCACTGGGCATTGAGTCTTACTCAACTTCACACCTTGCAATACAGGCAAGAACCCCTTCTTGGACTGATCCATTTTGAACTTCTTCAAAACTTTGTCAAGGTATGTGCTTTGTGAAAGTCCTATTAAGCGTCTCGATCTATCTCTATAGATCTTGATGCCTAATATGAAAGCAGCTTCTCCTAGGTCCTTCATTGAAAAACTCTTGTTCAAATATTCCTTCACGCCTTCCAACATTTCTATATTGTTTCCAATCAGCAATATGTCATCCACATATAATATTAGAAACGCTATAGAGCTCCCACTCACTTTCTTGTAAATACAAGCTTCTCCGTAAACTTGTATAAACTCGAACGCTTTGATCACCTCATCAAAGCGAAGATTCCAACTCCGAGATGCTTGCACCAGTCCATAAATGGATCGCTGGAGTTTGCAAACTTTGTCAGCATTCTCTGGATCGACAAAACCTTATGGTTGCATCATATACAACTCTTCCTTAAGGAAACCGTTAAGGAACGCTGTTTTGACATCCATCTGCCAAATTTCATAATTGAAAAAGGCAGCTATTGCTAACATGATTCTGACGGACTTAAGCATCGCTACGGGTGAGAAGGTCTCATCGTAGTCAACTCCTTGAACTTGTGAAAAACCCTTTGCCACAAGTCGAGCTTTATAATAGACGGTGACATTACCGTCTGCGTCCGTCTTCCTCTTAAAGATCCATTTGTTCTGAATGGCCTTACGCCCTTCAGGTAATACTTCCAAAGTCCATACTTTGTTTTCATACATGGATCCCATCTCGGATTTTATGGCCTCTAACCATTTCTCAGAATCTGGGCCCATCATCGCTTCTCCATAGCTCGTAGGTTCATCGTTGTCCAACAACATGACCTCTAAGACAGGGTTGCCATACCACTCAGGAGCAGTACGCGTCCTTGTCGACCTACGAGGTTCGATAGTAACTTGATCCAAAGCTTCATGATCATTATCATTAACTTCCTCTTCAGCTGATGTAGGCTCTACAGAAACAACTTTCTGCGCTGCGCTACTCTCAGGTTGAAGTAAAGGTTCAACAACCTCATCAAGTTCTATCTTCCTCCCACTCAATTCTTTCGAGAGAAACTCTTTCTCAAGAAATGTTCCGTTTTTAGCGACAAACACTTTGCCTTCGGATCTGAGGTAGAAGGTATACCCAACTGTCTCTTTTGGGTATCCTATGAAGGCGCATTTCTCCGCTTTGGGTTCCAGCTTTTCAGGCTGAAGCTTTTTGACATAAGCATCACATCCCCAAACTTTAAGAAACGACAGCTTTGGCTTCTTGCCAAAACAAAGTTCATATGGCGTCGTCTCAACGGATTTCGATGGTGCCCTATTTAAAGTGAATGCAGCTGTCTCTAATGCATAACCCCAAAACGATAGTGGCAAATCGGCAAGAGACATCATAGATCGCACCATATCCAATAAGGTTCGATTACGACGTTCGGACACACCATTACGCTGTGGTGTTCCAGGCGGTGTCAATTGTGAAACAATTCCACACTGTCTTAAGTGACTGCCAAACTCATAACTCAGACATTCTCCTCCTCGATCAGATCGTAGGAATTTAATCTTCTTGTTACGATGATTCTCAACTTCACTCTGAAATTGTTTGAACTTTTCAAATGTTTCAGACTTGTGTTTCATTAAGTAAATATACCCATATCTACTTAAGTCATCAGTGAAGGTGAGAAAGTAACGATAACCACCGCGCACCTCAATGCTCATCGGACCGCATACATCAGTATGTATGATTTCCAATAAGTCACTTGCCCGTTCCATTGTTCCAGAGAACGGCGTTTTAGTCATCTTGCCCATGAGGCATGGCTCACATGTGTCAAGTGATTCAAAATCAAGTGACTCCAAAAGTCCATCAGCATGGAGCTTCCTCATGCGTTTTACGCCAATATGACCTAAACGGCAGTGCCACAAGAAAGTGGTATTATCATTATCAATTCTACATCTTTTGGCATCAATGTTATGAACATGTGTATCATTACTATCGAGATTCAATAAGAATAAACCCCTCACATTGGGTGCATGACCATAAAAGATATTACTCATATAAATAGAACAACCATTATTCTCTGATTTAAATGAGTAACCGTCTCGCAATACACAAGATCCAGATATAATGTTCATGCTTAACGCAGGCTCCAAATAACATTTATTCAGGTTCATCACTAATCCCGATGGTAATCGAAGAGCGAGCGTGCCGACGGCGATCACATCAACCTTGGAACCATTTCCCACGCGCATCGTCACTTCGTCCTTTGCCAGCCTCCGTCTATTCCGCAGTTCCTGTTTTGAGATGCAAATATGAGCAACCGCACCGGTATCAAATACCCAGGCACTACAACGAGAGTTGGTAAGGTACACATCAATAACATGTATATCATATATACCTTGTTTGTTGTTGGCCGCCTTCTTGTCAGCCAAATACTTGGGGCAGTTCCGCTTCCAGTGTCCAGTTCCCTTGCAATGAAAACACACAGTTTCTGGTTTGGGTCCAGCCTTGGGTTTCTTCACGAGAGGAGCAACTGCTTTGCCACTCTTCTTGGAGTTACCCTTCTTACCCTTGCCATTTTTCTTGAAACTAGTGGTTTTATTGACCATCAACACTTGATGCTCCTTCTGAATTTCAGACTCAGCAGCTTTCAGCATCGCAAACAGCTCGGCGACTGACTTGTTCATCCCGTGCATATTATAGTTCAACACGAAGCTCTTGTAGCTAGGTGGCAATGATTGAAGAACTCTGTCAGTGATAGCCTCTGGCGGAAGGGGCATCCCCAATTCATCCAGACGGGTGGAGTACCCAGACATTCTGAGCACGTGATCACTGATAGACCCGTTCTCCTCCATCTTGCAAGCATAGAACTTATCGGAGATCTCATATCTCTCGATCCGGGCATTCTTCTGAAAGATAAACTTCAACTCCTAGAACATCTCATATGCTCCATGACGTTCAAAACGTCTTTGAAGTCCCGGTTCTAAGCCATACAATATTGCACATTGAACTATTGAGTAATCTTCAGAACGAGCCTGCCAGGCGTTCACAACGTCTAGAGACTCAACTGGAGCGGGTGGATCACCAAGCGGTGCGTCAAGGACATAAGCCTTCTGGGAAGCCGTAAGGATAATCCTTAGATTACGGGCCCAGTCCACAAAGTTACTTCCATCATCTTTCAACTTAGCTTTCTCTAGGAACGCATTAAAATTCAGGGGTGCTACTGCGCGAGCCATGATCTACAACATAAATATAGCAAAGACAACTTAGACTATTGTTCTAGATAATGAGTTTAGTTAATCATATTAAAAACTCCCACTCAAATAGACATCCCTCCGGTCATTCGAGTGTAACATGATCCAAATCCACCAACTCAAGTCCGATCATCACGTGAGTTGAGGTGGTTTCAATGGTGAACATCTTTATGTTGATCATATCTACTATATGACTCATGTTCGACCTTTCGGTCTCTTGTGTTCCGAGGCCATGTCTGTACATGCTAGGCTCGTCAAGTTTAACCCGAGTGTTCCGCACGTGCAACACGGCTTACACGCGTTGTATGTGAACGTAGAGTCTATCACACCCGATCATCACGGCGTGTCTCGAAACGACGAACTTTCGCAACGGTGCACACTCGGGGAGAACACAATTTTATCTTGAAATTTAAGTGAGGGATCACCTTATAATGCTACCGTCGTCCTAAGCAAAATAAGATGCATAAAAGGATTAACATCACATGCAAATCATAAGTGACATGATATGGCCATGAACTTGTGCTTTTGATCTCCATCTCCAAAGCACCGGCCTGATCTCCATCGTCACCGGCATGACACCATGATCTCCATCATCTTGATCTCCATCAACGTGTCGCCATGAGGTTGTCGCGCCAACTGTTGCTTCCACGACTATTGCTAACTCATAGCGATAAAGTAAAGCAAAACGGCGAAAATAATTAAAGACAACTCTATGGCTCCTGCCAGTTGCCGTACTCATCGACATGCAAGTCGTGATATTCTATACAACACATGATCATCTCATACATCACATATATCTCATCATGTACTTGGCCATATCACATCACAACATACCCTGCAAAAACAAGTTAGACGTCCTCTAATTGTTGTTGCAAGTTTTACGTGGCTGCTACGGGTTTGCAAGAACCGTTCTTACGTACGCAAAACCACAACGTGGTGTAGTAATTGCTTTTTGATCTTCTAAAAGAACCCTCTTCATTGAAATCGATTCAACTAAAGTGAGAGAGACAGACACCCGCTAGCCATCTTTATGCAACGAAGTTACATGTCAGTTGAAGGAACCGGTCTCTCGTAAGCGTACGAGTAATGTTGGTCCGGGCCGCTTCATCTCACAATACCCCCGAATCAAATATCAACTAGTAACGGCAAGCAATATGTATACACCCACGCCCACAACTCGTTTGTGTTCTACTCGAGATCTCATCTACGCATATACCTAGCTCAGATGCCACTGTTGGGGAACGTTGCATGGGAAACAAAAATTTTCCTACGCACACACAAGATCTATCCATGGTGATGAGCATCTACGAGAGGGAGAGTGAATCTACATACCCTTGTAGATCGCTAAGCGGAAGCGTTAAGAAACACGGTTGATGTAGTCGAACGTCTCCGCGATCCAAATCGCAAGTCGTCCCTCGATCCGATCACGAACTAGTGCAGAACGGACGGCACCTCCGCGTTCAACACACGTACGGCTTGATGACGCCTTCACCTCCTCGATCCAGCGAGCGATGGTGAAGTAGTAGATGAGTTCCGGCAGCACGACGGCGTGGTGATGATGGTGAGGAACAATCTCTGCAGGGCTTCGCCAAGCACTACGCAGATTATGACGGGAGAACTAGAGGGTTAGGGTTGCCGACACACGGCTTGGGAAATCTTGATGTGTCCCATGTGCTAGCCCTGCCCCTCTATTTATATGTTGAGCCTTGGGGTCTAAACTTGGAGTAAAAGCCTCCTCCAGGTCGGGTTTGCCCGCACAAGGTCGGTTTGGCCCGCAGGGAAAGAGTCCAACTCGGATCCCTGCAGTACCGCGCACAAGCGGTAGTACCGCTCACGAGCGGTAGTACCGCTTGAGCGGTAGTACCTCTTCACACAAGCGGTAGTACCGCTTATGCGGTAGTACCGCTTCACACAAGCGGTAGTACCGCTTACCCGGTAGTACTGCCTTACCAGCGGTAGTACCGCTTAAGGCAGCAGCAAAACTTCCTTCTGCACTTTCCAATACATCGTGGGCTTTACCCCTTTGGTTCATATAAAGTGTTGCTGCACCCGAACACTTCGGTAAACATCCGGAACCCCTTCCGGTGAATTCCGGAACCCTTCCGGAGATCAAAACACTATTATCACATATATCAATCTTTACCTCCGGACTCTTCCGGAGATCCTCGTCATGTCCGGGATCTTATCCGGGACTCCGAACAACCTTCGGTCACCAACAAAATAACTCAACTATACTAATCGTCACCCAACGTTAAGTGTGTAGACCCTGCGGGTTCGAGAACTATGTAGACATGACCGAGACACCTCTACGATCAATAACCAATAGCGGGACCTGGATGCCCATATTGGCTCCTACATATTCTACGAAGATCTTTATCGGTCGAACCTCTATGTCAAGGATTCAGTTAATCCCGTATATTGTTCCCTTTGTTCTTCTGTATGTTACTTGCCCGAGATTCGATCGTCGGTATCTCTATACCTAGTTCAATCTTGTTACCGGCAAGTCTCTTTACTCGTTCCGTAATACAAGATCTCGTGGCTAACACTTTAGTCACATTGCTTGCAAGGCTCATTGTCATGTTGTATTACCGAGTGGGCCTTGAGATACCTCTCCGTCACACGGAGTAACAAATCCCAGTCTTGATCCATGCCAACCCAACAGACATCCTCGGAGATACCTGTAGAGCACCTTTATAGTCACCCAGTTACGTTGCGACGTTTGATACACACAAGGTATTCCTCCGATGTTAGGGAGTTGCATGATCTCATGGTCATAGGAACAGATACTTGACATGCAGAAAACAATAGCAATAAACTGACACGATCATATGCTACGTTTATAGTTTGGGTCTTGTCCATCACATCATTCTCCTAATGATGTGATCCCGTTATCAAATGACATCTCATGTCTATGGCTAGGAAACCTTAACCATCTTTGATCAACGAGCTAGTTAACTAGAGGCTTACTAGGGACACAGTGTTGTCTATGTACCCACACATGTATTTGAGTTTCCAATCAATACAATTATAGCATGGATAATAAACGATTATCATGAACAAGGAAATATAATAATAACTAATTTATTATTGCCTCTAGGGCATATTTCCAACACCCGCCTCCTGACAGATTGACCCATTTGCACTGAAACAAAGGGACCTTGAAATCATGTCCATAGTCAAGTTCCCATATGTCCACTATGTAACCATAATATGTGTCCTTTCCCCTATTGGTTGCTGCATCAAAGCGGACACCACTGTTTTGGTTGGTGCTCTTTTGATCTTGGGCGATCGTGTAAAATGTATTCCCATTTATCTCGTACCCTTTGTAAGTAAATACAGTCGAAGATGGTCCCCTGGCCAACGAGTACAACTCATCAGAAACAGTGTTGTCACCCATGAGACGTGTTTGCAACCAACTGCCGAAAGTCCTGATGTGTTCATATGTAATCCAGTCGTCACACTGCTCCGGGTGTTTGGAGCGCAGAATATTCTTGTGTTCATCGACATACGGGGTGACCAAGGTAGAATTCTGTAGAACTGTGTAGTGTGCTTGAGACCAAGAATGCCCGTCCCTACATATTATTGAGTCCGCTCCTAGCGTGCCTTTTCCAGTCAGTCTCCCCTCATACCGTGATTGAGGGAGACCAATCTTCTTAAGGTCAGGAATGAAGTCAACACAAAACCCAATGACATCCTCTGTTTGATGGCCCATGGAGATGCTTGCTTCTGGCCTAGCGCGGTTATGAACATATTTCTTTAAGACTCCCATGAACCTCTCAAAGGGGAACATATTGTGTAGAAATACAGGGCCCAGAACGACAATCTCGTCGACTAGATGAACTAGGACGTGCGTCATGATATTGAAGAAAGACGGTGGGAACACCAGCTCGAAACTAACAAGACATTTCACCAAATCACTCCTTAACCTTGGAAGGATTTCTGGATCGATCACCTTCTGAGAGATTGCATTGAGGAATGCACATAGCTTCACAATGGCTAATCGAACGTTTTTAGGAAGAAGCCCCCTCAATGCAACCGGAAGCAGTTGCGTCATAATCACGTGGCAGTCATGAGACTTTAGGTTCTGGAACTTTTTCTCTGCCATATTTATTATTCCCTTTATATTCGACGAGAAGCCAGACGGGACCTTCATACTGAGCAGGCATTCAAAGAAGATTTCCTTCTCTTCTTTGGTAAGAGCGTAGCTGGCAGGACCTTCATACTGCTTTGGATGCATGCCGTCTTTTTCATGCACACGTTGCTGTTCCTCCCGTGCCTCCGGTGTATCTTTTGTCTTCCCATACACTCCCAAGAAGCCTAGCAGGTTCACGCAAAGATTCTTCGTCACGTGCATCACGTCGATTGCAGAGCGGACCTCTAGGTCTTTCCAATAGGTTAGGTCCCAAAATATAGATTTCTTCTTCCACATGGGTGCGCGTCCCGCATCGTCAGTCGGAACAGATAGTCCGCCAGGACCCTTTCCAAATATTACTTGTAAATCATTGACCATATCAAGTATGTGATCACCAGTACGGAGGGCGGGCTTCTTCCAGTGATCTGCCTCACCTTTCAAATGCTTTCCTTTCTTTCGACATTGATGGTTGGTCGGAAGAAATCGACGATGCCCCAGGTACACATTCTTCCTGCATTTGTCCAAATATATACTGTCGGTGTCATCTAAACAGTGTGTGCATGCGTGGTATCCCTTGTTTGTCTGTCCTGAAAGGTTACTGAGAGCAGGCCAATCGTTGATGGTTACAAACAGCAACGCTCGTAGGTCAAATTCCTATTGTGCATGCTCATCCCACACACGTACACCTCTTCCATTCCATAGCTGTAAAAGTTCATCAACTAATGGCCTTAGGTACACATCAATGTCATTGCCGGGTTGCTTAGGGCCTTGGATGAGCACTGGCATCATAATGAACTTACGCTTCATGCACAACCAAGGAGGAAGGTTATACATACATAGAGTCACAGGCCATGTGCTATGCTTGCTGCTCTGCTCCCCAAAAGGATTAACGCCATCTGCACTTAAACCAAACCATACGTTCCTCGGGTCACCTGTAAAGTCGCTCCACTTTCTCTCGATCTTTCTCCACTGCGACCCGTCAGCGGGTGCTCTCAACTTCCCGTCTTTCTTACGGTCTTTTTTGTGCCATTGCATCAACTCGGCATGCTTTTTGTTTCTGAACAGACGTTTCAACCGTGGTATTATAGGAGCATACCACATCACCTTGGCAGGAACCACTAGTAGAAAAAGGGCCTTTAGTCCTGGTTCCAGAGGGCCTTTAGTCCCGGTTCTGGAACCGGGACTAAAGGGTCGGGACTAAAGCCCAAAACCTTTAGTCCCGGTTCGCTTACGAACCGGGACCAAAGGGGCTCCACGTGGCCGCTGCGGGAAGCCCAGGAAGGAGGACCTTTAGTCCCGGTTGGTAACACCAACCGGGACCAAAAGGCATCCACGTGGCCGCTGCGGGGAGCCCAGGCAGGAGAACCTTTAGTCCCGGTTGGTCACACCAACCGGGACCAAAGGTCATCCACGCGTGAGCATCTGGGAGCAGCTGGGGTTTTTTTTTGAAGGGGGGGGGGTTGGGGGGTTTTGGAGGGTTAATTTAGGGGTTTCATATTGTGTTAGCTAGCTAATACGGAGAAGTGTCCTCTCTTTCTCCGTGCTCGGTCGACGGTAGCTACTATACATATAGAGATAACTCGATGCTAGCTAATAAGAAAATGAAGGAAACCATTAATTACACAAGATCGTCATGCTGAACATATATAGAGAGAAGTGACATCTCTTTCTCCGTGCTTGGTCGAACAACAAGTTTTCGTATATCTATCCGACGGTACTACATATATACAATATAACATCTTTTACAATCCCTAACATCATCTACCTAAGATCCAATCACAAATCCGCATGGTATTCCCTGTCTTTAGGTATGACGTGGTCAAGAAAGAATCCCGCCAATTCCTCTTGAATTGCTCGTATGCGATCATGTGGTAGGAGTTCATCCCGCATCTGGCAGATCTAATTTAAAGAAGGGGGTCAATACATGCATATATATGAATAAAACTCAACACAATTGATGGTAATATATAAAATAAAATTGTGAATATTATTTACGTACTTCAAATTGTTTGTCAGAGAAGCCCCGCTCAGAGGTCGAGTGGCGAATGAACTCGCATACGTAGTATGCACATAAACAAGTCCCTTCTTTCTGGTACAAGCACTTTACGAGAATAGAGTTCAATCAAACTGATAAGCAAGCATGGTAATGATATATTGATGAAAATTTGAATCAATTAGAGATGCGCGGAACTAGCTAGTACTATTTACTTTGGGGTGCGTAAATCGCAACTCTTTGTTTACACCGGGAACCTTTCGGGTGAACTTCTTCCAAACCCTGCCAGGCAAAGAAAATGATTACTTGATATCAGGAAATTAACGAAAGTTGCATGCCGATATGGTCCCGGTATTGACTGAACTTACTTCTTGAGCATTGCAGTAATGTCCGCATAATTCTCGGGATCTTTACGTCTCGAGTCTAAGACAGTTACTAATGCCCCGTCAAGCTTAATGGATAGCAGAATAAAGTGGAAACTGCGCACGCATATATAACTCATCAATTACATTACTTAACCTCGAGTAAGCGAAACTGAGTATACAGAGAAGACAGCAATACTCACTTGAAGTTGTAAGGAAAGAGTATTTCCCTTTTGTTTTGATGTATAAGGAACGACTGTAGCAAGTTCTCCTCGGTCTCTTTGATTGAGTTTTGTACCGTCCATTCATTTACGACATCTGGGCTAATGAACCCAACGTCAAAGATTCCTACTTTTTTGCATTCGAAGATCTTCAATCTGCATAATATAGTGAGGATAATTATATATACATGCAATGAACGAGCTGAGCTAGAGACTTAACTATAGAAGTAATACTTACAGACAGTAGGAAGTCATGAGTTGTTTGTCGAGGGCCAGTTGATTGTATAACTGAAATAACTCCACAAATTAAATAGGCATCACGGGAAGTCCAATGAATTCGTGCTCTGGTTTCACTGCCATATACATAGTGTCTCTCCCAGACTCCCTGCAGGTTTTCATGTACCACTCATGCAATTTGTACATCATCGTTGTTAGAGGAGGAGGATCAGGTTTGACGAGAGGCTTCCCGTGCACGTATTTATATTCTTCTTTTGTTACCTCAGCCGTTTGAAAAATTACATCATCCCCCAAGTAATCACCAGGATTGGTACCAGGCACCATCCCCGGATGATTAGCGACGATATCGCTAGACACCTTGAGCGGGGGGCACGATTTCTTCTCCTGTTCGCCGAGCTGGGGAATTGTTTTCCCACTTCTTCGTTCTGCTAACCTTGCATCACTGGAAGTACTTCCCGACTGTCGCGCTTCTTCATATGTCTTTTTAAGAATGCGGACATAGTTGGAATCCGGCGGAGGCGGTGGTGGTCGCTTCAGGGCATCGATAGTGCGCTTCACTTTCACCGGATCTTGCTTCTCCTTCGGAGGTGGAGTTTTCTTTGCAAAATGGTCCCTCACTTGGGCACGACATATGTCCTCGTTTTCCTGCTCGGTCCTCTCATATGGTAAATTTTCCACAGGCTTGAGAGATGGACCGTATCTGAATTGCCTCCCGCCTCTGCTTGTACTTCTAGCCGCCGGAGCGGCGGCGTCTCTCTTCCGTCGTTGCTGACGAGGCGGAGAAGGAGGCGGAGTGCTCCGACGCGCCGGAGTAGGCGAAGGAGGAGGCGGAGTTCCCTCACGCGTCGGAGGAGCCGGAGAAGGAGGCGGAGTGCCCTGATCACTCGCCGGAGGAGGAGGAGGAGGAGGAGGCGGAGTGCCCTGACTCGCCGGAGGAGGAGGAGGAGGCGGAGTGCTCCGACGTCCAGTTTGGAAGCTTGATGTACTCCTTCTGCCATAGACATCTACTCCTCAGAGCACGAACCAGCTGATTCTCCCCTTCACCTGTAGAGTGGTAAGGCTCGAGCTCTTCAAATCCCTCCATTACTTCATCCACCATCACAACAGCATAGCCATGTGGAATCGGAAGGCAGTGAAAAGTTCCGTTGGGTTGAGGAGGAGCAACAGAGCCGAGAGCCGCCTTGAAAGTGAGGTTATGGCATTTCGTCATAAGCTCGCAATTTTGAGCCTCCGTGATAGTATCCACGGGGTAGATAGGCTCCGTGAAGTCAGTCTGAACGGGCTCCGTGGAAGCCACGCTGCTTCTCCGCTGAGATGGCGGGGTAGCTTCTGGGGTAGCTTCGTGCCGCTGAGATAGATGGCCGGCAGCTCGCTGGCTCTCAGCTTCCTCTAGCTTTTGTAGTCTTGCACTCATCTTCTGCATGTCGCTCAGCTCCGCTTTCCTCTTTCTCTCCCGGCTTCTGTAACCGCCTGCGTCGCGAAACCCAAACTTCCACGGAACGGAGCCTGGTGTGCCTCGTGTTCGTCCAGGGTGCTCAACATTCCCTAGGGCCTCAGTCAGCTCGTCCTTCTCTCTGTCGGGAATGAACGTCCCTTCCTGCGCTGCGGTGATATACTTCTGAAGCTTCGTGACGGGTATTGCAAGTTGCTCGTCCGTCCAACGGCACTTCCCTGTTTCAGGGTCCAAAGTTCCCCCAACCCCGAAGAACCAAGTCCTTGAATGGTCTGGCCAGTTCAATGTCTCTGGTTCGACCCCTTTAGCAATCAGGTCATTCTCAGCTTTGTCCCACAACGGCCGGGCTTTGAGGTAGCCACCTGACCCCGTGTGATGGTGATACTGCTTCTTTGCAGCGTTGTTCTTGTTTGTCTCTGACATTTTCTTACTCTTGTCTGATGTCTTGTAGGCCACAAATGCGGGCCAGTGATCTCTTATCTTCTCAAATCGGCCGATGAATTCTGGAGTCTCACCTTTGTCGACAAACTTTGATTTCAACTCCTTCTTCCACCTCCTGAATAGATCTGCCATCTTCTTAAGAGCACACGCCTTGACCAGTGGCTCTATAACGGGCTTATTCGGATCCTCCTCTGGCGGTAGGGTGAAATTTGCCTTCAGCAAGGTCCAAAGATCATCTTTCTGTCTATCGGTGACATAATCACCTTCAGGGGCGTCGTCCTTAGGCTTATTCCATTGCTTGATGCTGATCGGGATGTTGTCCCTAACAATAGCTCCGCACTGAGCAGAAAATGCGTCCTTGGTCCGCTTGGGTTCAATCGGTAGGCCATCGTCCGCGAGTGCTGTGATCGTGAACCTTTCATCCTTGCGCAACCTCTTCTTCGGGCCTCGTCTCGTTACCGAAGTTTGGCTCGATCCGGAGGGCTATAAAAGAAGAAAGAAGAGTTAATATATGTACATACCAAAACAATTAATGCATCAATTAGCTAGTCAGCACCTCCGGAGCCATCATGATCATGTCACCGGAGCCATCATGATCATGTCCTTCCTCCTTAATTGTTCCATCGGTGTCGTTGAGAAACGACAAGACAGCATCACCTCCGGCGAGGATTATCTCCCCCAGCAACTGTTCTTGTTCCAAGTCTCTTTGATCCATAGTTTCTGCAAATATAGAAGAATATATATATAGATGAGATCAGAAAAAAATTGGATCAACTTGTGCACATCCATAATGGGGGTATTCTTCATAAATCTATGTTACCGGAGTTATCTATGTTACCGGAGGGGGTAGACGACAACGACGCTCACCCCTCATGTCATGTCCGACGTCCCTCCTCATGTCGAAGTTATCGGGGAGGGGGTAGACGACAACGACGCTCACCCCTCATGTCCGACGCCCCCCCTCATGTCGAAGTTATCGGGGAGGGGGTACAGGTGGCCTCGAGAGTTGGTCGGGCAAGCGGACCGGTTGTAAGTAACTTTTAACTCATTTTAACTCATTTTGAATATATGAACATTTTAACTTTTACGGGTAGGGGCGGGAGGGGGTTGATCGACGTCTCCCCCCCTCATGTCGAAGTTACCGGAGTTTTCCATATGAACAAAAAAAATCCACATGGCATGTCCGACGAGCGGACCGCCTCTCTCTCATGCATGTTCGACGTCCCCCCTCATGACAAAAACTTTCTATAAAAAAAAGCATACATCTATGAACAAAAAAAATTCTATGAACAAAAATAAAATTGTATCAATGCATATATAAAAACTTTCTATGGATCATCATTGCTCATATATCAATGCATATATAAAAACTTTCTATGGATCATCATTGCTCATATATAAAAACTTTCTATAAACAAAAAAAAAACATACATCTATGAACAAAAAAAAATCTATGAACAAAAATAAAATTGTATCAATGCATATATAAAAACTTTCTATGGATCATCCATCCATACATACATACTGCATATACATACATACATACAGCATCCATACATACATACATACATACTGCATATACATACAAAAAAAAGGCAGATCCGGCCGGGGCGGCGGTGGCAGTGGTGGCGCGGCAAGCAGAGCAGGGGCACGGCGCGGCAAGCAGCGCAGTGGCGGCGGCGCGGGGGAAGGGGGGGCTCACTGGGGGCGGCGTCGGGGCAGGGGCAGGGGGGCACGGCGGGCGGCGTCGGGGCAGCAGGGGCGCGGGGAGTGGCGCCGGCGTCGGGGCAGAGGGCGTCGAGGGCGTCGGGGCAGCGGGGGCTCGGCGGCGATGGCGACGAGGATCAGCCTGACGGCGTCGACGGGGCAGAGGGCGGCGAGGGCGTCGACGGCGAGCTCGGGCAGCCTGGCGGTGTCGATGTGCTCGGCGTCGTCGGGGGAAACTGGCAAATTTTCCCAACTCCCGCTTATATAGGGAGACCTTTGGTCCCGGTTGGTGCCACCAACCGGGACCAATGCCCACCTTTAGTCCCGGTTGGTGCCACCAACCGGGACCAAAGGTCTCTTTTCGTCAGCCCAAAGGGCGGGAAGCAGAGACCTTTGGTCCCGGTTGGAGGCACCAACCGGGACTAAAGGGTGGCATTGGTCCCGGTTGGTGCCACCAACCGGGACCAAAGGTGGGCATTGGTCCCGGTTGGTGCCACCAACCGGGACTAAAGGGTGGTGCTGCCCAGGGCCAAAAGTTTAGTCCCACCTCGCTAGCTGAGAGGGCTCGAGAGTGGTTTAGTAGCGCTGCTGCGCCAGCCCTCTCGAGCTCCTCTCAACTGCAGGCTTACGGGCCTAATCGCACACACCTCTGCCTGTGGGCCTTCTGGGCCTTCTGCGGGCCTGAATCCTGGCCCAACTAGATGGTTGGGTTTCTAGTCGTATTCAGGCCGTGGTGGCCCACTAGGCGGCATTTTTTTTAATTTTTTTCTACTTTTTTTGTTTTCTTTTTTGCTTTATTTATTTTCTTTTGTTTCTACTTACAGTTTTTCAGTGATTCTTTTTGCTTTTAGGTCACAAAAATTATAAACTTTCTGTTAGTGCCATTAGTTTCCAAATTTGAATAGTTTAAATTTGAATTCTTTTAAATTGGTGTGAATCACTAGTTTGTGAATAACTTTACTATAAAAATAGATTTTTGAGTGATTCTTTTTGCTATTAATGTTTTGAACAAAAAATACTTTGATAACTTTAGTTGCATAAATTTTATATAATTTTAGTTTCATAAATACTAGAGGTTTATAAAATATTTTTAGTTGATTCCTTTTGCTATTAGAGTTTTATAAAAGCTTTTTAGTTGATTCTTTTTGCTATTGAAGAATATTATAGTTTTATTTTAGTTGATCATAACAGAATTTTTTAATTAATTATTTTTAGTTCATTATTTTTGCTATTAGAGTTTCATAAAGGTTTCTAGTTCATTCTTTTTGCTATTAGTTCATTCTTTGAGCTAAATGACCCTGAAATTGAAAAGCACTTCAAATGAACTCTGAAAAGGTTGAAAGTTGGCATGGTATCATCATTACACCCACATAGCATGTTCTAAAAAGTTGAGAGGGTTACGGCAAAAACTGGATGCACTTCATGTACAAAATGGACAATCTCTTTCGAAGTATCAGGGTTTCGGACGAAAACTCATCTGTTACAAAGGGATTTCATTTTTTTGAACTTATTTGAACTCCAGACTTTTTGTGTGTTCAAAATGCACCATTCAAAGCCACATCATCAATTTTCAACCCTTTCTGACTTCATTTCCTATTTTTCATGCATTTACTGATTTTTTAAAGCTAAATGACCCTGAAATTGAAAAGCACTACAAATGAACTCTGAACAGGTTGAAAGTTGGCATGGTATCATCATTTCACCCACATAGCATGTGCTAAAAAGTTGAGAGGGTTACGGCAAAAACTGGATGCACTTCGTGTACAAAACGGACAATCTCTTTCGAAGTATCAGGGTTTCGGACGAAAACTCATCTGTTACAAAAGGCATTTAATTTCTTCACATGTAACTGCAATGATATAGTTGTGGAGAGAAAGTCTTCACTTTTTCTTCGCTTGTGTCCTTTGCTTATTGCGCCGTAACCATGGATAATCTTCATCGTTTAACAGGGTGCTTGGGTCAGCCTTGACTTTGAAGGGAGGAATTTCATGAAACTTTTCATAATCTTCAGACATGTCTGTCTTGCCCTCCAATCCCACGATGTCTCTTTTTCCTGAAAGAACTATGTGGCACTTTGGCTCATCGTATGATGTATTCGCTTCCTTATCTTTTCTTTTTCTCGGTTTGGTAGACATGTCCTTCACATAGAAAACATGCGCCACATCATTGGCTAGGACGAATGGTTCGTCTGTGTACCCAAGATTGTTGAGATCCACTGTTGTCATTCCGTACTGTGGGTCTACCTGTACCCCGCCTCCTGACAGATTGACCCATTTGCACTGAAACAAAGGGACCTTGAAATCATGTCCATAGTCAAGTTCCCATATGTCCACTATGTAACCATAATATGTGTCCTTTCCCCTCTTGGTTGCTGCATCAAAGCGGACACCGCTGTTTTGGTTGGTGCTCTTTTGATCTTGGGCGATCGTGTAAAATGTATTCCCATTTATCTCGTACCCTTTGTAAGTCAATACAGTCGAAGATGGTCCCCTGGCCAACGAGTACAGCTCATCAGAAACAGTGTTGTCACCCATGAGACGTGTTTGCAACCAACTGCCGAAAGTCCTGATGTGTTCATATGTAATCCAGTCGTCACACTGCTCCGGGTGTTTGGAGCGCAGAATATTCTTGTGTTCATCGACATACGGGGTCACCAAGGTAGAATTCTATAGAAATGTGTAGTGTGCTTGAGACCAAGAATGCCCGTCCCTACATATTATTGAGTCCGCTCCTAGCGTGCCTTTTCCAGTCAGTCTCCCCTCATACCGTGATTGAGGGAGACCAATCTTCTTAAGGTCAGGAATGAAGTCAACACAAAACCCAATGACATCCTCTGTTTGATGGCCCATGGAGATGCTTGCTTCTGGCCTAGCGCGGTTACGAACATATTTCTTTAAGGCTCCCATGAACCTCTCAAAGGGGAACATATTGTGTAGAAATACAGGGCCCAGAAGGAAAATCTCGTCGACTAGATGAACTAGGACGTGCGTCATGATATTGAAGAAAGATGGTGGGAACACCAGCTCGAAACTAACAAGACATTGCACCAAATCACTCCTTAACCTTGACAGGATTTCTGGATCGATCACCTTCTGAGAGATTGCATTGAGGAATGCACATAGCTTCACAATGGCTAATCGAACCTTTTCCGGCTAGTCATTAGGGCATGCATGTATCTTCTGCACCTCCAATCCTAGAGGGCATATAACCTTCTTTGCTTCGTACGTACTGCCAGTCAATTCGTTATCCTTTGGAAGCTTCTTATTCATTATTTTCAGAAGCGAACTAAATCCCTTGTCAGATACACCATTGTCTACCTTCCATTGCAACAATTCCAGTGTGGTACCGAGCTTTCTGTTGTCATCTTCGCAATTTGGGTACAACCCTTTTTTGTGATCCTCTAACATGCGATCGAACTTCAACTTCTCCCTTTCACTTTCGCATTCTCTCTGTGCATCAACAATGACCCGGCGAAGATCATCATCAGGCCCATCGTCTGGTTCCTCTTGATCTTCAGCTTCCCCCATTGCAGCATCTCCGTATTCAGGGGGCGGGTAGTTGTCGTCATCCTCTTCTTCTTCGTTGTCTTCCATCATAACCCCTCTTTCTCCGTGCTTGGTCCAAACATTATAGTGTGGCATAAAATCCTTCTGAAGCAGGTGGAAGTGAAGGGTTTTATAGTTGGAGAAAGCCTTTGTATTCTCACAGACAGTACATGGACAATGCATAAAACCATTCTGCTTGTTTGCCTCAGCCGCTTCGAGAAAATTATGCAGGCCCTCAATATACTCGGAGGTGCGTCGGTCACCATACATCCATTGCCGGTTCATCTGCGTGCATATCATGAATAGAGAAGTGACCAAATTAATAGAAATTCATCATCACATTAAAGCCAAATTACAGTAGTGACCAAAATAAATACATAACGTTCATACATAGTTCTCATTATTGAACAACATATAGCTCTCTAGAGCATCTAATTAAAACATACATTGAAACTATAAAATTTAAATGCAACAACAAATGCGATCATAACCGCAACTAAGGTACCAATTGATCCAACGGCATAATGATACCAAGCCTCAGTATGAATGGCATATTTTCTAATCTTTCTAATCTTCAAGCGCATTGCATCCATCTTGATCTTGTGATCGTCGATGACATCGGCAACATGCAACTCCAACTTCATCTTCTCCTCTTGCAAGTAATTGTTTTCTTTTTCAACCAAATTTAACTTCTCGACAAGAATTTCTATGTCGGTTGGAATTTCCGGTTCACATGCCTCCTAGATTAAAAAATCTATGTCACGTTGGTCGGCATAATTGTCATAAACACTAAATAAAACAAATAGTTATAAAAGATAATATATACCACATCCGAATCATACACCGGACGAGGGCCGACGTGGGCGGATATCATGACCATGGCACTATATAATAACAAACAATAATAAAAGTAAGAAAATTACACAAGTATCTATCTAAATGATACAAGTAAGAACTTTTTTCTTTTAGAAAGAAGATAATAAGAAGAGGCTAACCACGGTGGTGCCGGCGCCGAGATGGACGCGGGCGATCGACGGCGGTGAGGACGGGGACGGGACAGGACGGACCGCCAAACCTAAACAAATCTTGAGAAAAATGGAGCTTGGACAAGGAGCTTCGAGAGGAGAAAGCTTAAGTGTGGCTCGGGCATTTCATCGAACACCTCATGTGCATAGGAGGTGAGCTAGAGCACCACAAAGCTCTCCCCTCGCCGGCCAGAAAAACAGAGCAGTGTGGAGTGCTCTGCTCGTTGGCGGGGGGGGGGGTATATATAGGCATCTCATTGGTCCCGGTTCGTGGCTGGAACCGGGACTAAAGGACCCCCTTTGGTCCCGGTTCCAGCCACGAACCGGGACCAATGGTTGTGGGCCAGGAGCGAGGCACACTGGTCCCGGTTCGTGTCTGGAACCGGGACCAAAGGGTCCAGACGAACCGGGACCAATGCCCCACGAGGCCCGGCCGGCCCCCTGGCCTCACGAACCGGGACCGTTGCCCCCATTGGTCCCGGTTCGTGACTGAACCGGGACTAATGGGCTGGCCCGGCCTGGACCAATGCCCTGTTATTGCATAGGAGGAGCTTCGTCGCATTGTGGGGACACCCTCCACCGGGATTGTGACGGCCATCATCGCTACCCCGACCCTGCGGATTCTCAACCCCAACCAGCAAACCCTGACGAAGAAGCCCCTGGAGAAGCCTCGACATCCACCAGGCACGCCCGTTTAGATATTAACGAAGTAGACTAAGTCACTCGCGTAGTACCGAGTCTTAGCATTCTACGCCTTGTACCTGTGTGACCTTGTAGTCGCCATGTGTTATTGCAGTTTGTTTGCATGCCATTATTTTATTAGCATCCACATATAAGTGCGTTGGCGTCCGATTGCATATTAAATTCCAGGCGTAGCTCCCAAAAACCCGTCCCAGACGATAACCACAGTAATACGTCACTTTTGTGAGATGTGCGTATCTGTGGCATTGACTCCGACCCCATAGGGCAGAATCGTCACCCTAGTTTGCCCCACACCGCTATCAGCTCTGCTGCTATATAAGGGGCCACTCCGTAACTTTATCAGGCATCCCTCTCTTTGTGCACGGCCCTCACAGCCACTTTCTCCATGCCTAGCCCTAGCATTCATCTGAGAACTCCAGATGCAACCCCAGGTAGTTTTGTTAAGATATTGTGGGATTTTACCTGCAGTACCATGGGTTCTACCCAGCCACCCCAGTATGAGCTGCTCAAGACAAGGATTACCCCAGCCACCTCAAAATATTGGGGAGTAGTTCACATCCCTCCTGTGAGCCCAGACCATGACCCAACGGAAGTCTCTTTCGTGGGGAGATCTGTGCCGACTCCGCAAATGGCCATAGAAGCTGCTGCATACGAAGCGATTACTCGCCTTCGCTTCGCAGTACCCTACGCCAGCGAAAGAGGGTATATTTACTTCCCGATTCGCGCAGCGCCCGGAGAAGCAGCCTCTTTTCCCAGTGGAAGAATTGAGAGAGACCCAGTACTGGTCAACCTTGTCCAGTACGTCATCGCTCAAGAGCGGATGACCCAGCGAGTAATGTGTTATCTCCAGAGGCTCGCTGATCTGAATCCTCAGGTCGCCATCGGCAGACCCCTGAGGCCAGATCTGGAAAGACGTGTTCTTCGCCTAGTTCATCCACTTCCTCCGATAGAGGAAGAGTGTGCCCCAGTTCCGGGGACACTTCCTCAGGACCCAGCCTCTTTTGCGTTTGCACCGTAAACACTCCTACCGTGTTCATTAGCCTAGCATTTCATTCTGTGTTGCAGCTTATGCATGTGTCCTAAGTCTGTGTGATGAATAAATTATTTAATTTTAATTGCATGTGAGTAATTTTACCGCAGTAAATTTTGATCAACTATTTTCGCTCTTAATAAATTCTGAGGCAGAATTTTTCCTGAGCTACTGCAACAACATTTACGCATGTCAAAAAAAAATTAAATTCGCACAGCACCGCGACAACTGGCTCACAGCCACAACCACTCGACCTCTGCTCTAACACAAACCACACACATTTTGCACCTAACCGATCACCCTGCTAGCACCCCACAGTTCCTGATAAAGAAATTTGTGGGTATTTATTCGAGTGCAATCGCCTCTAGCACGCTGACAGCAGTTAGCACCTGCCGCTTAATCCTCATGATCATCGCCGCCGCGAAGAGCCAACTCTCGAGCAGCAGCATCATGGCGATCATCGAGGATTATCGCGCACAAGAGCTCGGAGAACCCCAGCAATGCTGCCAACCCTCCGCACAGCAGAATCATGTACCAGTCCGGCATCACCTCCGCCATTAGAGCCTCGTCTCGAGCTCCTGCAAGAAGAAATGGAGGAGAAGGAAGAAGAAGTAAAAGCGAGGCCAGAGGTGAGGAAGAAGGAGAGCACCACGATCGTTTTATAACTCGAGATCGGTGTACGATGAACGAAGTCCACCAGCACCGCTCGTCGCTCGATCGCCGGTGTTCGGAGGCGAATCCACGAGCAGTGCCGACAGCGCCTTGGCCCGCAAGGTGAGTGCGCACTACGCCGGCAACCAGCACGCTGCGCACTGCCGCAGTACGGCCTAGAAGCCCTACGCCTAGACGCTGTCGAGGAGAAAGTACGGGAAGAGCACGAGAGAAAGGAAGAGAGAGGAGCCAGAGGTAGAAGGAGAGACTGACAGTGGGCCCCGGGTCCACCTGCCAGCCGGACAACGCTATGCACTCGGGTGCGACCAGCGGAACGTGAAAAATTGGAATTTTATTTTTCCGTATCCGCAGTAAAAATCCCTCGGTTTTCTCAACGGTAGGATTTTCCATGCAGCACCAGTACCTCGTGATAGTTGCACCAATTATATGCCTGCTCCCTGTAGCCGCATCATATCAGGAGATTTAAATTTTCGAGTTATTATTACCTAATAACAAGAGTAATATTTTAACCACCCTTAGCAAATCTCGAGGACGAGATTTTTCTTAAGGGGGGTAGTGTTGTAACACCCCAAAAAATTTAACCATGTTTTGTTAATTAAAATTTTGCCAGGGATTAAAAAATTTCCTTTCTGGATTTTCTTATGATCACAGAGCCACTCCTTTTTGCCTGAATTTCAAAAATCCTTCTGTTCTGTCTTGAAACTTTTGAGTATTGTTGTATGGCTTGAATTTTATTGCATTCATTAAAAACCAGTGGAATAATTTTTATAATAAAATTTGGCCAAGATTTAATTCATTTAATAGCATTTTAACTCCTTTCAAAGCCCCATTTGCACTGCAACTATTTTATAACTTCATCTATAAATTCCACAAAAAATTGTAGGAGTCATGTGATGTCCCTGGATCACTTTTATGCAAAAACCCAGCTTTGTCATTTGTAAATTTTGAGCTCCACTTCAAGCTTTCAAATCTGGTTCAGTTTGTAGTTTGCACTACAACCTATTTAAATATTTCTTTAAAAAATTCCATAAAAATTTGGGAATGTCAGTAGAGGTATATAACTTATGTTTATGCAAAAATCCATTTGAGTTCTTTGAAAATTTGAGCAAACCATCCACATTTGTATTCTGGTCCAGTTTGGTGATTTGTACTGCAACCCTATTTTATATTGCTCTAGTTGCCTTGGGATTTTTCCTACTTGTAGTCAACCCTACCAAAACCTTAAGTCCAAGAGATCAAACCCATAGGAATGTTTTAAGTTGACCAAATTGCCCTTTTACTTTTCTGTCCAGAATTGTTTTTCACCAAAAATTGCATTAACAAGTTTCTGTTTCTCCCAAACTAACTTTACCATTATCACCTACATCTAAAGAGACTCTCATCTGGAAATTTTGGTGGCCATAGCAGATCCCTAGATGCCCCTAGCATTTTGTCGAGCATCTGTAGTGCATGTCCAGATTTTGGCATGGTTTTAAAATTGCACTGTGAGCTTGTTCTAATTGCCAAACCACCATGTCCCCTAAACCTTCCATTGTATTTAACCGAAACCTGTTAATTTTAATTTGCATCCAAGCATGATTAGCCCCCCTAGCATTCCGTCGAGCAGGCGCCGTGCGTGCTCAGGGCGCGCCCAGAGCGCACGTTTTGCTCGTGCCGCGCCCGAGCCGCCGCGACCAGTAGCGCCTCCCCCGCTAGCTCCAGTTCATCTCCCCTGTCTCCTGACTATGCCGCGACGCGCCAAGACCAGCCAAGCCGCTCCCTGACTCGCCGCAGCGCCGCCCCCGCAACCAGCCACTGCCGCCGCCAGAGCTTGCCGCGCACGGCACCGCCCAAGCTCTCTCAGCCCGCCAGCTGCCCCTGGAACAGGCCGTCCTCATCCTCTCGCCCTGCCAACACCGCTAGTCGCCGCCACGTCGCCCTGCAGCAACAGAACGTCGGTTCTCCGGCGATCTTATCCACGGCCGCCTCGGTACCGACCTCGTCGCGCTATAAATAGGACCCCTCAAGCTCTATGTCGCCCTCACCGCAAACCTGCAGCCCCCTGTGAACCCCCCCTAGCTCCAATTCGACCGGAGGAACCTTTCTCCCCCATCTCCGGCCGAGCCAGCCGCCGCCACCCTCCTGTTAATTTCTCCGCAGCCAGAGCCTCCCGTCCCATTCTTTCCTCACCCGTAGCTTCCTCTCGACACCGCAAGCCCATTCCCCCTGTTAATTTGAGCCGTAGCAGCAGTAGGCCGACACCGTGCTCGCCGGAGCTCTCGGTCCGCCTCGGAGGAAAGGGTGCTCACCCCCGAGCTCCCCGGTGATTCCTTTGCCCTCCAGAGGATGGGGCCCTCCCTTCTGAGCACGCCGGTGTGCACAGCTCCGGGAGAGGTGCCTCCTGGCGCCGGCAATCGCCGCCGGAAGCTCGCCTCTGGTTCTGCCTCCTGTGCGCGGGAGAAAGAAGAGGAACCCGACAGGCGGGCCCCGCCTGTCGGCGAGACAAGCCCTGGCCTGTTGGCGTCTTAACCCGGAATGCGTTTTCTTCAAGAGGAAACGTATTCCAGGAAGTGCGCGACAGTTTTCAGAAAGCGTAAAATCCCCGAAGTACGTTTTCTTCTTCCGAAAGCGTTTTCACTGCGAACCGTTTTCTATTTTCTGTTTTATTTAAAAACAGAGTTTGACTGAACCTTTGACTACACATATCTTTTTAAATAAAACTCCAAATGAATTGATTCTTTTTCCTACTTCTCTGGAATCTCATCTAGTTTATTTTCATATTTATTTGAAAATTTTCCAAGACAACTTTTTGTACTGTTTTTGAATTACGTGTTAATTCAAATACTTTTCGAAATAGGAATCGGAGAGGGAAGAAAGCTTTCAAAAATTTTGTGGTGCACCCTGCACTTCTGCACCTTGAAGGCAAGCATCCTGAAACCCGGTCAAATGTTTATTGTGTGTTATTTGACGTGACTACAACACCGAGGTGTTTTGGAAACATTCGTTATTTCATGTGATGTTGTGATCATGCCTTGGAGTGCATTCTTTGCTGTTGATACTAAAATAATGGTGACAGTATTCGCCCTCTTATACCTCACATGCCTACCGGAAGGAATCCGGAGAAGTCTCTGTCTCGGGTAGACACGAGCTTGGTGCTGACATCTCGTTGGAGCGAGAATGGTCAGAAAGGCATGAGGGGGTATGAAGAACGGTGATTTCTGTCTGATGCCGTGAAAAATATTTGTTGTGCTAACCATGCAGGGAACACATAAGCCTCCTGAGTCGACCATAGATCGAGTCTTGTTCCAGTAACCCCCATACTTGTTTCGTACTACCACTCGTCCCTGCCGCAGGTAGGGTACGGTTCAGTAAGTTGTCAACCCCTTTTTTGGCACACACCGTACAAAGAGGCCATGGTGGAAGATACCGGGTGCATCCGGTAGGCAGGCCACCTGGTCCGGGGGCATGGGTGTTTCCGGTCCGGGACCGAGAGGGGGGCACCCCTTAGAGCGCGCGAATATAAATTCGATCCCATGCTAATCGAGGTTGGAGCCTCCCCACTTAGAGTTTTGCTTAACGAGTGTCATGGGTGATTCCAGACATCGGTAAGTTAAGCTGGTGTGTGCGGATCAGGTGTGTTTGCAATTAAAAGACCGTAAGCTGAATTAGTCCCGGTGGACTAAAGGAATCAGTTACTTGTGGGTAAAGAGTACACCCTCTGCAGAGTTTATATCTATTCGAATAGCCGTGTCCGCGGTGAAGGACTACAGTCTGGGATGGGTCAAGTATCGGTCTTAGTGTCGGTCTTCGGAGGAAAACTTCTAAACCGGAACATTGATCATGACATGTGACAAATGATAATTATGATTATTATTATTGTGGACTAACCATTTATATTATTTGAATTATTGAGTATCCCTGGGATGGTTCTACCTCCTGGATATTCATTGTGATTATTCTCATATAAGCCCTTTATGTGGTGTCGCTCAGACGCCCGACTGTGGCATGCTTGTTATTCATTTCCCTTATAAGCCCTTTATGTGGTGTCGCTCAGACGCCCGACTGTGGCATGCTTGTTATTTATTTTCCTTATAAGCCCTTTATGTGGTGTCGCTCAGACGCCCGACTGTGGCATGCTTGTTATTCATTTCCCTTATAAGCCCTTTATGTGGTGTCGCTCAGACGCCCGACTGTGGCATGCTTGTTATTTATTTTCCTTATAAGCCCTTTATGTGGTGTCGCTCAGACGCCCGACTGTGGCATGCTTGTTATTTATATTCCTTATAAGCCCTTTATGTGGTGTCGCTTAGACGCCCGACTGTGGCATGCTTGTTATTCATTTCCCTTATAAGCCCTTTATGTGGTGTCGCTCAGACGCCCGACTGTGGCATGCTTGTTATTTATTTTGCTTATAAGCCCTTTATGTGGTGTCGCTCAGACGCCCGACTGAGGCATGCTTTATATTATTATCCTTTCGAGGCGTCGCTTCAGACACCCGATTGGTTTATTTTATTTTTATTCTCTGATTGCTTATTTCTGTTTAATATGAATGACCTGGTTGCGTGCATCATGAATTTTATTTTGAGACTGACTAAGCGATCGTGGATTGTTTCAGTACATGTTTATCACCTGCTATATTGTACCTGTTTTCATGATGTTTGCGAGTACATTCAAAGTACTCACTGGCTTGTCCCTGGCTATTGTCTTGGCCAGATTTCTTGCTTGGAGAGGAGCGCAATGACGATAGCCCCGGAACCTAGGCACTGAAGATAGCAGCCGCGCGAAGATAGGAATTATCCAGGTCAGCTGTTCCTGTGGGAAATGGATTCCCATAGACGCTGATGACCCCGAACCGCTTCCGCCATCAACCACTAGAAACCCTTTTGTTGTACTCATAGACCAGAATGGTCTTGTACTACATATTTTGTATTTTGCTTGGAATTTCTGTATCAAGATTGTGTCTCATCAGCTAACAGTAATCCTGGGGCTGGTGAGCACAAGGACCATTTACTGGGAAATTAATATCCTGGAAAACCGGTCCTGACAACCTTGGTATCAGAGCGAGGCTGACCATTGGCTAATCCTATCTTAGCCAGGTCAATAAACCTAGGTTAACCCACCCATTAGGTCCCAACCTAACCTCAGCCAAGCTTCTCGGATACGATAGCCACACAGTGACCCCGACACCTTCTGGCAGTCGGTGCCCAACCTATCAGCCTAGCCCGTCGATCACGTGCCCGTGACCGACACCTAAATTGTCTCATTTGCAAGCGTGCGAAGGAAGACTCCGTTCTCTTTTTCTATAAAAGGTACGTTAGCCCCAACCCAGCACAGCACAGCCTCTACCCCAAAAACCAAGCCAAGATGCCTGGCCCCATTGTTCACTATGAGACCACAGCAACCAACCTTGGAGGTTTGGTGACCGTGCTAACAAACCTCACCCGTCGTGCCTTTGCGATAGAAGAACCCCCAGAATATGTGGTGTACCAAGGGCTCAGGAGCGGTGAAAGCCGTCAATTCTGGGCCACGGTGCACATATATGGTAGGGGTATGGTGCCAGAACGCCCCTACAGGTTCGCCGGAAGGACAACTTCCTTTGAACCCCAAGCCATCCAGCTGGCCGCTCGAGAGGCTATAGTTCAACTCCGGCACCTGTCGCCAAGAGTTAACTGCCGCTCATTCTACTACTATCCCAGTCGTGACGGGTATAGTAGGCCACCCCAGGTCGCCAACGGAGACCACGAGACGGATCCTGCCTTGCTGCATCTGGTGCGCTATGTAGGCACACTAGAGGCATTATTCGATCAGGTCACTCTCGATCTGCTCGCGGCTCATGGAGAACTTGCCCGTCGAGCCCCGGCAAGAGGTGAAGATGCATCCGACGCCGACAATCCAGTCGTGCTGTTCGGGCAGCCGATTGAGACCTTGAGGTCTGCCCCTGCATCCGACCGTAACGCATATGTATCCCCGGAGGAGCTTCGTCGCATTGTGGGGACACGCTCCACCGGGATTGTGACCGCTAAACCCCGCGACGGCCATCATCGCTACCCCGACCCTGCGGATTCTCAACCCCAACCAGCAAACCCTGACGAAGAAGCCCCTGGAGAAGCCTCGACATCCACCAGGCACGCCCGTTTAGATATTAACGAAGTAGACTAAGTCACTCGCGTAGTACCGAGTCTTAGCATTCTACGCCTTGTACCTGTGTGACCTTGTAGTCGCCATGTGTTATTGCAGTTTGTTTGCATGCCATTATTTTATTAGCATCCACATATAAGTGCGTTGGCGTCCGATTGCATATTAAATTCCAGGCGTAGCTCCCAAAAACCCGTCCCAGACGATAACCACAGTAATACGTCACTTTTGTGAGATGTGCGTATCTGTGGCATTGACTCCGACCCCATAGGGCAGAATCGTCACCCTAGTTTGCCCCACACCGCTATCAGCTCTGCTGCTATATAAGGGGCCACTCCGTAACTTTATCAGGCATCCCTCTCTTTGTGCACGGCCCTCACAGCCACTTTCTCCATGCCTAGCCCTAGCATTCATCTGAGAACTCCAGATGCAACCCCAGGTAGTTTTGTTAAGATATTGTGGGATTTTACCTGCAGTACCATGGGTTCTACCCAGCCACCCCAGTATGAGCTGCTCAAGACAAGGATTACCCCAGCCACCTCAAAATATTGGGGAGTAGTTCACATCCCTCCTGTGAGCCCAGACCATGACCCAACGGAAGTCTCTTTCGTGGGGAGATCTGTGCCGACTCCGCAAATGGCCATAGAAGCTGCTGCATACGAAGCGATTACTCGCCTTCGCTTCGCAGTACCCTACGCCAGCGAAAGAGGGTATATTTACTTCCCGAGTCGCGCAGCGCACGGAGAAGCAGCCTCTTTTCCCAGTGGAAGAATTGAGAGAGACCCAGTACTGGTCAACCTTGTCCAGTACGTCATCGCTCAAGAGCGGATGACCCAGCGAGTAATGTGTTATCTCCAGAGGCTCGCTGATCTGAATCCTCAGGTCGCCATCGGCAGACCCCTGAGGCCAGATCTGGAAAGACGTGTTCTTCGCCTAGTTCATCCACTTCCTCCGATAGAGGAAGAGTGTGCCCCAGTTCCGGGGACACTTCCTCAGGACCCAGCCTCTTTTGCGTTTGCACCGTAAACACTCCTACCGTGTTCATTAGCCTAGCATTTCATTCTGTGTTGCAGCTTATGCATGTGTCCTAAGTCTGTGTGATGAATAAATTATTTAATTTTAATTGCATGTGAGTAATTTTACCGCAGTAAATTTTGATCAACTATTTTCGCTCTTAATAAATTCTGAGGCAGAATTTTTCCTGAGCTACTGCAACAACATTTACGCATGTCAAAAAAAAAATTAAATTCGCACAGCACCGCGACAACTGGCTCACAGCCACAACCACTCGACCTCTGCTCTAACACAAACCACACACATTTTGCACCTAACCGATCACCCTGCTAGCACACCACAGTTTCTGATAAAGAAATTTGTGGGTATTTATTCGAGTGCAATCGCCTCTAGCACGCTGACAGCAGTTAGCACCTGCCGCTTAATCCTCATGATCATCGCCGCCGCGAAGAGCCAACTCTCGAGCAGCAGCATCATGGCGATCATCGAGGATTATCGCGCGCAAGAGCACGGAGAACCCTAGCAATGCTGCCAACCCTCCGCACAGCAGAATCATGTACTAGTCCGGCATCACCTCCGCCATTAGAGCCTCGTCTCGAGCTCCTGCAAGCAGAAATGGAGGAGAAGGAAGAAGAAGTAAAAGCGAGGCCAGAGGTGAGGAAGAAGGAGAGAACCGCGATCGTTTTATAACTCGAGATCGGTGTACGATGAACGAAGTCCACCAGCACCGCTCGTCGCTCGATCGCCGGTGTTCGGAGGCGAATCCACGAGCAGTGCCGACAGCGCCTTGGCCCGCGAGGTGAGTGCGCACTACGCCGGCAACCAGCACGCCGCGCACTGCCGTAGTACGGCCTAGAAGCCCTACGCCTAGACGCCGTCGAGGAGAAAGTACGGGAAGAGCACGAGAGAAAGGAAGAGAGAGGAGCCAGAGGTAGAAGGAGAGACTGACAGTGGGCCCCGGGTCCACCTGCCAGCCGGACAACGCTATGCACTCGGGTGCGACCAGCGGAACGTGAAAAATTGGAATTTTATTTTTCCGTATCCGCAGTAAAAATCCCTCGGTTTTCTCAATGGTAGGATTTTCCATGCAGCACCAGTACCTCGTGATAGTTGCACCAATTATATGCCTGCTCCCTGTAGCCGCATCATATCAGGAGATTTAAATTTTCGAGTTATTATTACCTAATAACAAGAGTAATATTTTAACCACCCTTAGCAAATCTCGAGGACGAGATTTTTCTTAAGGGGGGTAGTGTTGTAACACCCCAAAAAATTTAACCATGTTTTGTTAATTAAAATTTTGCCAGGGATTAAAAATTTTCCTTTCTGGATTTTCTTGTGATCACAGAGCCACTCCTTTTTGCCTGAATTTCAAAAATCCTTCTGTTCTGTCTTGAAACTTTTGAGTATTGTTGTATGGCTTGAATTTTATTGCATTCATTAAAAACCAGTGGAATAATTTTTATAATAAAATTTGGCCAAGATTTAATTCATTTAATAGCATTTTAACTCCTTTCAAAGCCCCATTTGCACTGCAACTATTTTATAACTTCATCTATAAATTCCACAAAAATTTGTAGGAGTCATGTGATGTCCCTGGATCACTTTTATGCAAAAACCCAGCTTTGTCATTTGTAAATTTTGAGCTCCACTTCAAGCTTTCAAATCTGGTTCAGTTTGTAGTTTGCACTACAACCTATTTAAATATTTCTTTAAAAAATTCCATAAAAATTTGGGAATGTCAGTAGAGGTATATAACTTATGTTTATGCAAAAATCCATTTGAGTTCTTTGAAAATTTGAGCAAACCATCCACATTTGTATTCTGGTCCAGTTTGGTGATTTGTACTGCAACCCTATTTTATATTGCTCTAGTTGCCTTGGGATTTTTCCTACTTGTAGTCAACCCTACCAAAACCTTAAGTCCAAGAGATCAAACCCATAGGAATGTTTTAAGTTGACCAAATTGCCCTTTTAATTTTCTGTCCAGAATTGTTTTTCACCAAAAATTGCATTAACAATTTCTGTTTCTCCCAAACTAACTTTACCATTATCACCTACATCTAAAGAGACTCTCATCTGGAAATTTTGGTGGCCATAGCAGATCCCTAGATGCCCCTAGCATTTTGTCGAGCATCTGTAGTGCATGTCCAGATTTTGGCATGGTTTTAAAATTGCACTGTGAGCTTGTTCTAATTGCCAAACCACCATGTCCCCTAAACCTTCCATTGTATTTAACCGAAACCTGTTAATTTTAATTTGCATCCAAGCATGATTAGCCCCCCTAGCATTCCGTCGAGCAGGCGCCGTGCGTGCTCTGGGCGTGCCCAGAGCGCACGTTTTGCTCGTGCCGCGCCCGAGCCGCCGCGACCAGTAGCGCCTCCCCCGCTAGCTCCAGTTCATCTACCCTGTCTCCTGACTATGCCGCGACGCGCCAAGACCAGCCAAGCCGCTCCCTGACTCGCCGCAGCGCCGCCCCCGCAACCAGCCACTGCCTCCGCCAGAGCTTGCCACGCACGGCACCGCCCAAGCTCTCTCAGCCCGCCAGCTGCCCCTGGAACAGGCCGTCCTCATCCTCTCGCCCTGCCAACACCGCTAGTTGCCGCCACGTCGCCCTGCAGCAACAGAACGTCGGTTCTCCGGCGATCTTATCCACGGCCGCCTCGGTACCGACCTCGTCGCGCTATAAATAGGACCCCTCAAGCTCTATGTCGCCCTCACCGCAAACCTGCAGCCCCCTGTGAACCCCCCCTAGCTCCAATTCGACCGGAGGAACCTTTCTCCCCCATCTCCGGCCGAGCCAGCCGCCGCCACCCTCCTGTTAATTTCTCCGCAGCCAGAGCCTCCCGTCCCAGTCTTTCCTCACCCGTAGCTTCCTCTCGTCACCGCAAGCCCATTCCCCCTGTTAATTTGAGCCGTAGCAGCAGTAGGCCGACACCGTGCTCGCCGGAGCTCTCGGTCCGCCTCGGAGGAAAGGGTGCTCACCCCCGAGCTCCCCGGTGATTCCTTTGCCCTCCAGAGGATGGGGCACTCCCTTCTGAGCACGCCGGTGTGCACAGCTCCGGGAGAGGTGCCTCCTGGCGCCGGCAATCGCCGCCGGAAGCTCGCCTCTGGTTCTGCCTCCTGTGCGCGGGAGAAAGAAGAGGAACCCGACAGGCGGGCCCCGCCTGTCGGCGAGACAAGCCCTGGCCTGTTGGCGTCTTAACCCAGAATGCGTTTTCTTCAAGAGGAAACGTATTCCAGGAAGTGCGCGACAGTTTTCAGAAAGCGTAAAATCCCCGAAGTACGTTTTCTTCTTCCGAAAGCGTTTTCACTGCGAACCGTTTTCTATTTTCTGTTTTATTTAAAAATAGAGTTTGACTGAACCTTTGACTGGACATATCTTTTTAAATAAAACTCCAAATGAATTGATTCTTTTTCCTACTTCTCTGGAATCTCATCTAGTTTATTTTCATATTTATTTGAAAATTTTCCAAGACAACTTTTTGTACTGTTTTTGAATTACGTGTTAATTCAAATACTTTTCGAAATAGGAATCGGAGAGGGAAGAAAGCTTTCAAAAATTTTGTGGTGCACCCTGCACTTCTGCACCTTGAAGGCAAGCATCCTGAAACCCGGTCAAATGTTTATTGTGTGTTGTTTGACGTGACTACAACACCGAGGTGTTTTGGAAACATTCGTTATTTCATGTGATGTTGTGATCATGCCTTGGAGTGCATTCTTTGCTGTTGATACTAAAATAATGGTGACAGTATTCGCCCTCTTATACCTCACATGCCTACCGGAAGGAATCCGGAGAAGTCTCTGTCTCGGGTAGACACGAGCTTGGTGCTGACATCTCGTTGGAGCGAGAATGGTCAGAAAGGCATGAGGGGGTATGAAGAACGGTGATTTCTGTCTGATGCCGTGAAAAATATTTGTTGTGCTAACCATGCAGGGAACACATAAGCCTCCTGAGTCGACCATAGATCGAGTCTTGTTCCAGTAACCCCCATACTTGTTTCGTACTACCACTCGTCCCTGCCGCAGGTAGGGTACGGTTCAGTAAGTTGTCAACCCCTTTTTTGGCACACACCGTACAGAGAGGCCATGGTGGAAGATACCGGGTGCATCCGGTAGGCAGGCCACCTGCTCCGGGGGCATGGGTGTTTCCGGTCTGGGACCGAGAGGGGGGCACCCCTTAGAGCGTGCGAATATAAATTCGATCCCATGCTAATCGAGGTTGGAGCCTCCCCACTTAGAGTTTTGCTTAACGAGTGTCATGGGTGATTCCAGACATCGGTAAGTTAAGCTGGTGTGTGCGGATCAGGTGTGTTTTCAATTAAAAGACCGTAAGCGGAATTAGTCCCGGTGGACTAAAGGAATCAGTTACTTGTGGGTAAAGAGTACACCCTCTGCAGAGTTTATATCTATTCGAATAGCCGTGTCCGCGGTTAAGGACTACAGTCTGGGATGGGTCAAGTATTGGTCTTAGTGTCGGTCTTCGGAGGAAAACTTCTAAACCGGAACATTGATCATGACATGTGACAAATGATAATTATGATTATTATTATTGTGGACTAACCATTTATATTATTTGAATTATTGAGTATCCCTGGGATGGTTCTACCTCCTGGATATTCATTGTGATTATTCTCATATAAGCCCTTTATGTGGTGTCGCTCAGACGCCCGACTGTGGCATGCTTGTTATTCATTTCCCTTATAAGCCCTTTATGTGGTGTCGCTCAGACGCCCGACTTTGGCATGCTTGTTATTTATTTTCCTTATAAGCCCTTTATGTGGTGTCGCTCAGACGCCCGACTGTGGCATGCTTGTTATTCATTTCCCTTATAAGCCCTTTATGTGGTGTCGCTCAGACGCCCGATTGTGGCATGCTTGTTATTTATTTTCCTTATAAGCCCTTTATGTGGTGTCGCTCAGACGCCCGACTGTGGCATGCTTGTTATTTATTTTCCTTATAAGCCCTTTATGTGGTGTCGCTCAGACGCCCGACTGTGGCATGCTTGTTATTCATTTCCCTTATAAGCCCTTTATGTGGTGTCGCTCAGACGCCCGACTGTGGCATGCTTGTTATTTATTTTGCTTATAAGCCCTTTATGTGGTGTCGCTCAGACGCCCGACTGAGGCATGCTTTATATTATTATCCTTTCGAGGCGTCGCTTCAGACACCCGATTGGTTTATTTTATTTTTATTCTCTGATTGCTTATTTCTGTTTAATATGAATGACCTGGTTGCGTGCATCATGAATTTTATTTTGAGACTGACTAAGCGATCGTGGATTGTTTCAGTACATGTTTATCACCTGCTATATTGTACCTGTTTTCATGATGTTTGCGAGTACATTCAAAGTACTCACTGGCTTGTCCCTGGCTATTGTCTTGGCCAGATTTCTTGCTTGGAGAGGAGCGCAATGACGACAGCCCCGGAACCTAGGCACTGAAGATAGCAGCCGCGCGAAGATAGGAGTTATCCAGGTCAGCTGTTCCTGTGGGAAATGGAGTCCCATAGACGCTGATGACCCCGAACCGCTTCCGCCATCAACCACTAGAAACCCTTTTGTTGTACTCATAGACCAGAAAGGTCTTGTACTACATATTTTGTATTTTGCTTGGAATTTCTGTATCAAGATTGTGTCTCATCAGCTAACAGTAATCCTGGGGCTGGTGAGCACAAGGACCATTTACTGGGAAATTAATATCCTGGAAAACCGGTCCTGACAGTTATGTACTAGTGTTGGGTTAGTTTGCTCCAACCCAGCCAAAAAAACTAGCACATGGGAGAGGTGCTAATTCGGGTTAAAGCCGCACCAGATCTCCCCAATCGCCTCGCCACCAGTCGCCCCAATCCCGCCGCCCCGTCGCCCCAATCCCGCCGGCCCCGCCGCCACTCCCGCAGCCCCTGCCACCCTCGTCCCGCAACTCCCCGCCGCGCCCACCCATCGCCCCCGTCCCGCAGCTCCCCGCCGCCCCCTTCCCCCCCGTCCCGTAGCTCCGCGCCGCCCCCGTCGCCCCTGTCCCGCAGCTCCGCGCCACTCCCGTCGCCCCCGTCCCGCAGCTCCCCGCCGCCCCCATCCGTCAAGGCGCGCCTCAGGGACCTCGACCGGAAGCGCTAGGACCAGGCCAGCGACGTGCTCCACAAGGTCAAGCTCAGCCTGGTAAGCTTCCAAACCCTCGCCAATTCTACCATCGTTCGTGCACAAGTAAATAAATACTGCAGCCTTGCCGTTTGAGTTGTGTTCACAAGTAAATAAACTGCAGCCTCACCAATTGAAGGACGCTAGCTATTCTTAGGTCAAGTTCATCTAATTGAGTTGGGTCAGTAATGGTGGACAGCGGACATATGTTCGATTTTACTCTGGGCCTTTTCAGTTCTGAATTATTATTGGGGCGATTCGATTCTGAAATTTTAGCTTGATGTTGAGGAAATCGAGCAGACATTGTGGTTCGCCTGGATCAAGTTTTATGCGTAAGATTTAGAGGGGAAACGTTCAATGTTGTGATCATCAAGTTTGAGTTGGGTTGTCGACAATACATCCTCTAAATTGGCTTATCTGAAAATGAAATTGGTTGTTTTTGTTCATTGTTCTGCTTGCAGGCTTGAAATGTGAGGTGTAAAAAATCGCAAGAGGTTTGAGTCTTAAGAATAATATAGCTAGGGGATGAATTTGATGCCTGTGAATTTGATGCTCTTCATAATTTCATTCGAGAGAGCAGAATTGCGGATAGGGAATTTGATGTCTGTGATGCGGATGAAAATTATAACCCCATGCCTAGTTCTTCTGCATCTGCATGGCCAGAAGACGAACCTCTTGTTGAAGATATCAACATGAATGCGTTCCGTGATGAGTTAGCTAATGCGCTGTTTTATGGAATGTGATTTTATTTTGTCAAGCTTGCTTCAGAACTTGTATGTTTAAGTGGGACGTCTCATTTGTATGGACAAAATAAAATTTATCATGTTTTGGATACTTCGTTTGTAAAAATGATTTGTTTATGACATTTGTGAGCGGACAGAGGCCACACAATAGCCGGCCACACCAAATCCGGCTAGAAAGTGGGAGAAAATGCATTTATTGTCAATCTAACCCTGTGATCCAAACACCATCTTGGTTAGAGTAAGTTCAGGGTTAGTCTAGAGTTAGAAACTAACTCTAACCTCTAACTAAGTTAGAGTATCCAAACAGGGCCGCTGTCTGTCAGCACTCAGCAGCACATATATACTCCTCCTGCATGCTCTGCCGTGGCACTGGCACGTCCGGGTCAGTCGCCGTCGTCCATCTTCTGAGCTGAAAAAGATGGGCCTAGCTCAGCATTGCCTTCCCAGACCCTGCTGACCGGCTTCCACTAGTAGAAAACAGGGCTTTGGTCCAGGCCGGGCCAGCCCATTAGTCCCGGTTCAGTCACGAACCGGGACCAATGGGATCAACGGTCCCGGTTCGTGAGGCCAGGGGGCCGGCCGGGCCTCGTGGGGCATTGGTCCCGGTTCGTCTCAAGCCTGTGGAAAAGTTACCATATGAGAGGACCGAGCAGGAAAACGAGGACATATGTCGTGCCGAAGTGAGGGACCATTTTGCAAAGAAAACTCCACCTCCGAAGGAGAAGCTAGATCCGGTGAAAGTGAAGCGCACTATCGATGCCCTGAAGCGACCACCACCGCCTCCGCCAGATTCCAACTATGACCGCATAATTACTAAGACACATGCTAAAGCGCAGCAGTCGGGAAGTACTTCCAGTGCTGCAAGAGCGAAAAAACGAAGAAGTGGGAAAACAATTCCCCAGCTCGGCGAACAGGAGAAGCAATCGTGCCCCCCGCTCAAGGTGTCTAGCGATATCGCTAATCATCCGGTGCTACTGCCCGGTACCACTCTTGATGATTACCTGCCCGATGATGTACAGTTTGAAACGGCTGAGGTAGTAGACGTCTTTAGATACGAGCACGGGAAGCCTCTTGTCAAACCTGATCATCCTCATCTAACAACGATGATGCAAAAATTGCATGACTGGTACATGGAAACCTGAAGGAAGTCTGGGAAGGACAGTTTGTTAGTCGGAATTAAAAAAGAGCATGACTTCCCTGGAGTCGACCTGCTGCCTGTTGAATTTATGGAGTTATTTCAATTATACAATCAAAAGGCCCTCGACAAACAACTCATGACTTGCTACTGTCTGTAAGTATTACTTCTATAATTAAGTCTCTAGCTCAGCTCGTTCATTGCATGTATATATAATTATCCTCACTATATTATGCAGATTGAAGATGGTCGAATGCCAAAAAATAGGAATCTTCGACGTTGGGTTCATTAGCCCAAATACCGTAAATGAATGGTCGGTACGAAAGGCGGCTGAAGATACCGAGAACAACTTACTACAAACGTTCCTTAAACATCAAAACAAAAGGGAAATACTCTTTCCTTACAACTTCAAGTGAGTGTTACTGTCTTCTGCATATTCGGTTCCGCTTACTCGTGGTTAAGTAATGTAATTGATGAGTTATGCGTGCGCAGCTTCCACTATATTCTGCTATCCATTAACCTTGACGGGGCATTAGTAACTGTCTTAGACTCGCTCCGTAAAGATCCCAAGTATTATGCGGACATGACTGCAATGCTCCAGAAGTAAGTTCAATCAATACCGGGACCATATCGGCAACTTTCGTTCATTTGCTGATATCAAGTAATCATTTTCTTTGCCTGCCAGGGTTTGGAAAACGTTCACCGCTAAGGTTCCGGGTCTGAAGAAGGAGCTGCGATTTACACACCCCAAAGTAAGTAGTACTAGCTAGTTCCGCGCATCTCTCATTGATTCTAGTTTCATCAATACCATTATCATGCTTGCTTATCAGTTTGATTGAACTCTATTCTCGTAAAGTGCTTGTTGCAGGCACCCAACACTCATTTATGTGGATACTACGTATGTGAGTTCATTCGCTACTATACCTCTGAACGGGCCTCCTCTGAGAAACAATTTGAAGTACGTAAACAATATTCACAATTTTATTTTATATATTACCATCAATTGTGTTGAGTTTCATTCATATATATGTATTGACCCCTTCTTTAAATTAGATCTGGCAGATGCGGGATGAACTCCTACCACATGATCGCATACGAGCAATTCAAGAGGAATTGGCGGGATTCTTTCTTGACCACGTCATACCTGAACAAGGAGAATACCATGTGAAATTGAAATTGTTGTAAGGGATGTTATATATTGTACATATGTAGTAGCGTCGGATAGATATACGAAAACTTGTTGTTCGACCAATCTCTCGGAGAAAGAGAGGTCGATCACTTCTCTCTGTATATGTTCATGACGATCTTATGTACTTAATGGTTCCTTCATTTGCTTACTAGCTAGCGTGTCGAGTTCTCTCTATAGTAGCTAGCGTCGACCAAGCACGGAGAAAAAGAGGACACTTCTCTCTATTAGCTAGCTAACACAATATGAAACCCCTAAATTAACCCTACAAAACCACCTAACCCCCCTCCCTTTCAAAAAAAAAAAAAAACCCCAGCTCCTGACAGATGCCTTTTGGTCCCGGTTGGTGTTACCAACCGGGACTAAAGGTCCTGCCTTTTGGTCCCGGTTGGTGTTATCAACCGGGACTAAAGGTCCTGCCTTTTGGTCCCGGTTGGTGTTACCAACCGGGACTAAAGGTCCTCCTGCCTGGGCTCCCCCCAGCGGCCACGTGGAGGGCCTTTGGTCCCGGTTCGTAAGCGAACCGGGACTAAAGGTTTTGGGCTTTAGTCCCGACCCTTTAGTCCCGGTTCCAGAACCGGGACAAATGGGCCTTACGAACCGGGACAAATGGGCCCTTTTGTACTAGTGTTCCTCGACCCTGCCGTGTCGCCGGCCAGAAGCTTCGGAAGGAAAATGAGAGAGGGAGTTCAAACTTTGGGGCCACCGCGACTCTTCTCGTCGCTGCATGCACGTCAAGGTGGTAGCTAGATACCGTATCGAGGTCAACGGGCCTGAACGCTTTCATGGAGTGATTCTATCTGCTCAGTAGGCTAGCTAGTGCGCATGTGCTGCCATGTCTTACATGCGAGTGCCGTCTGGTTACATGTGCGACCGTGCTGTGATTCGATCTGTTCACGTTTGATACTGCTTGAACCTTTTTTCAAGCTACTGTTTTAGTGGGTTTGCCGGACTTGTCAAACAGTTCGCTTATATTATGGCTGCAGTGATTTGAACAGATCCATTCGACTATCGGATGGAGCCACTCCAGCTAGCTAGCATGTGGTCGTGTGAGAGCCGGGATTGATGAACGCAACGCATGCATGCGTATGCAAGCGAATTGTTGCAGTACATCGATCGTGTTGCTTTCGTTATCATCCAGGAATGAATAATTCAGGATAACGATGTACAGTACCACGTAGTACAAAACAAAGCTGCCATGATATACACTCCCTTCGTTTTTATTTACTCCGCATATTAGGTTTGTTTAAAGCCAAACTTTACATATTTCAACAAATTTGTAAAAAAAAAATATTAACATATACACCACCAAATTTGTATCATTGGGTTCATCATTGCATATATTTTCACATCAAATTTGTTATTGTATTTATATTGTTTTCTACAAACTTGGTCAAATTTTTTATATAGTTTGACTTCAGTTAAAACTAATATGCGAACTAAATAAAAACGAAAGGAGTACTACGTTCAAATACAAGCTTCCCGGCCCCTTCTCAATCCTCACGTGCTCGAATCGATAGGTTCTGCGCCGGACAGGACACTCCTCCGGATGGAGACAAAAAGAACCACCACTCAGTATTCTTATCTTTTTGAAGGAGCAGGTGAGCTTTTGGAAATAACGTTTGTTGTGGATAATTGCAAGTTGATGAACGATAATTCCCCTGTTGTTCACTTGCGCTAATATACAATGTTTGCGAGCTTTGATCGATCGCAGATGACGTAAGTATGTGGTGCAAGTGCGTCGTAGTATCTTATTTGTGACAGCTGGGGCCGACGTACATATCCACGGTCAGAGCCAAAGTTTTTGAAAAGAAAAAACTTCGAAGTGACGGTGGTTGGCGAGTGAAAGATAGTCTTGCACAAGGACGGTAAATTCTCTTTTATTCCTTTGTTTTTGCGGGTGAATTCTCTATTATTCCATCAGCATCAACCAGGTAGGTGGAGCAAAAAACAACTGAGGGCGGAGCAAATTTATTCATCAGTGGGTAAGAACTAAGGCCATCTTCAAGACGGACCCGTAAACCGCTCGCATCCGTCTGGACCACGCTGTCCGGACCGTGGGAGCCATCCAACACGGGCGTGTATCGATCCGTGGGGCGGTCCGAACACGATTTCTCCCGTAAATCGGAGACAAAAGTGCGGGAGGTTTGTGGGAGTCCGGCCACGCGAAACGTACCAATCTGACACCCCTGGCCCATCCAAAACCCTTTCCGGACCCGTGACTCCATCCTCTTATTTTTTTCCTCATTCGTTCTTTCTCTTTTGCCTTCGCCGCCGCTCCACCACCTCCGTCACTGTGCGTCTCCGTCACCTCCGGCGCTCCAGCAGGGCTCCCCACCGCTTATCCTCTATCTCCGTTCAACCCCTGTCCTTCGACCGTCCTGCCAGGTACCTTCCTCTGTTGCTATTCCCACCATGCCAGGCAACCGTTCGATGAATCGCCGGAGCTGAAAACAATTGTCCCTTCTTATTTGTAGCAATGGATTCTGTCGGGGATATACCCCGCGGTATGACCCGGAATGATTATGACCCGGCAGGATGTTAACCCGGCTGCTACAGTGTCGGGATGTTAACCCGGCTGCTACAGTGCCGGGATGTTAACCCGGCTGCTACAGTGTCAGGATGTAACCCCCGGCAAACAGTGTTAACCCGGTGAATAGTGTTTCCTGGCAGACAGTTAGGTCCCAGAGACGAGTCCCCGAAGACGAGTCTTGAAGATAAGCCCGGTTGTAAGCCGCCCGGTGTAAGCCGCCCGGGAGAGTTAAGAAGCCCGGGACTCAGAAGCCCATGAAGAGAAGCCCACGATGGGAAGTCATAGTAAGTTAAGTCTCAATCCGACTTAGACTCTACATGTAAACCGCCCCTTCAGCCTTTATAAGGAGGAGCGGGTCACCCCAAGAGGGTCAAGTTTTAGACGTCTTCATAGACAGGTCTTAGAGACAGGTCAGAAAAGATAGTCAGATTAGAGGTTCTCGAGATTAAGAGGTAGCGACTCCGCACCCTTGTAACCGAGATCGTCATCGTCATCAATATAAGACAAGTAGGACGTAGGCTTTTACCTCCATCGGAGGGGCCGAACCTGGGTAAAACCTCCGTGTCTCTCGTCCCGCTCAACCCCTCTCAAGCTACCAGTTAGATGCGTTGGCCTCACGACTAAGTCCTTACACTAGGACATCTGCCGTGACAAACCCACGACAGTTGGCGCCCACCGTGGGGCTGCATACGATGGTGTTGTTCTTGAAGGGATCTCTCCTAGGGATCGAGAAGCTTGCGGCCCGCCAGATGAATTGGCGCCTCTCCGAATCAAGCTCGAGGTCAAGGTTGCTGCCGCCTCACGTCCGGGCCGCCCGTGGTTTCGCCGCGCTTTGAGCCGCCTTGAGCCAGGATTCCATCGCCGCGCGTACGAGCCTCCGCGGCCTTGCTTCATCACGAAAACCTTGCAAAAGTCGCTAGGCCAAAAGCGGAACAAACGACTCGGGAGTGGACGTTGATGCGGATTCGCCTAGCCAGCCACAATTCGGAAGGGGGCCTGCACAGGGACTCGTCTACGCTGCCGCAGCTGCGCAGAGCCGGCACGGATTTGGTCGCCACCCGCCAGTGGCACACGCGCACGCGTAATCAGTAGGAACGTGTACAACCGCAACTCCGGAAGAATTCCACAACCGCGCCTCCCAGCTCGCCGCAGACCCCACCCACCAAACCCTCCTCGTTGCCCGCACTGACCCAATCGGCCTGCTCGCCTGCACTCACCCAATCCGCTCGCACGCCTCGCCAGTTGCCTTCCCCACCCACGCATGCATGCACGTCCACGCCCATGCATGCATCTACCACCCCTGCGGTCCAGCCCATACTCATGCGTACATGCACACCACCTACCTCACCGCGTCACCATCGCACCTCAGCCGCCGCCGCCTCGAGCGGCTGCGCTCACCTTCGTCATAGCGCTGGCTCCCGCGCTGACTCCGCTGCGTCTGCCATTCAGCTCAACCCCAACACCGGGCCGACGCCCCTGACCGCCGGTTCTGCCGCGCCAAGACCGCCTCCACCCTGCTCCGCCGCCGCGGGCCGGCACTGCCGAGCCGCCTGGGCCGAGCCACCGTCACCGCCACCTCAGCTGCCTGGCCTTAATCGCTCACCAAGCCAACGCCGTCGAGCCGCCGCGTGCTGTTCCACCAACTCTACCTTCGCCGCGTCTCAAGCCAGACTCGTTACGACCATGTCCACACCTCGCCGCTTTGCCTCCGCGCTCGGCGTTTCCGTCTGCCGTCGCCGCGGTTGTGTCCGAGCCGGCTTCGGTAGGACCTGCTTCCATGGCCGTGTCCGAGCTGGTCTCCTACTTCCGCCGCGCTGCATTGGCCTGCACCAGCCGCCTCCGCCGCTGCCCCGGCCACGGCTGTGACTTCAAACCGCCCGGCACCTCTACCACGCCGGCGAGCCGCCCCGCGTTTGAGTCGCCATCTCCACTTGCGACCCGCCCCTCCGCGCCTCCGCGGCGGCCGCCCGCATCCGCTGCGACTCGTCTTGCCTCCGAGTCGCTGCCCGTGCCTCGCCGGAGTCGCCCCTGCCATCGCGCTTTCAAGCCACCGTCTTGGAGCTGCTCCATCGAGCCGCCCATCTCTGCTCGACCTCGCAGCAAGCCAAACTGCCAAATCACCTCCGCCTCCGAGCCATTGTTGCGTTGACTCGTCTCCACTGGCCGCCTCCTCGCCTGCGGTTGCCGTCTCTCCGACCTCGCCTCACCTCTGCAGCACGGCCGGCCGGCCACCGTCGAGTCTCCTACGCCCCGGGCCGAGACGCACCGATGGCCCACCTTGGCCGCGAGCCGCCCCGGCCTTCGCCTCGCGCCGGCTCCGCTTCGAACCATCGTTGACCCGCCGGCGTATTTCCGCATACGCACTGCAGCTGGCGCACCGTTCTCGAGCTGTGGCTTGCCCCGCCACGGCCTCGCTCCAACATCAAGTGGACGTCGCCTCCACATCTCGAGCCGGCCCTATGCCGCCACGCTCCGCCTTAATCCGGCGATGTTGAGTTGCCTCACCTACGCGGTGAGCCGTCACGCCGGCCGTACCTCAGAGCCGCCAGCACGGTCTCGCTCCACCGTCTGCAAGCCGCCACGGATTCAGCCGCCGCTCCGGCTTGTTTTGCGCCCAAGACCTCTGCAAGTCGCCGTTGCGCCTGGTTTCCGCAAGAAGCCGCCCTCGCCGGTCGTATCACGCCGGCACGTTTCCGCTCCACCTCTACCTCGAGCCGCCTTCCGACGGCCTCTGAGCCGCCCCCGAGCTTTTCTGCTCCTCTCCGCACGCAGCCGCCCCGGCGCACCTCTGCTCTGCTCCGCGCGCGTGCGTGCGCGCAGTCATGACCCGCCTCGCTCCGCCAAGTCACCTCCAAGCTGCTCGAGCCCCTGCCTGCCCTCGCCGCCTCGCGCCGTCCTACGGCCGTCGAGCCGCCGCATCCGTCGCTTGCCTCGCACCTTTGCGCCGAGTCACCGGCTGCTGCCATAACCCGCCTTGTCGACCGCGAGCCGCCGCTGTTGCCTCGCCGTGCTGCTCTGCATCCAAGTCAATATGGTCATCTTCGCCTTTACATAATGGCTCGGGGCAATTTAACCCGCCCATCTCCACCGAGTCGCCGTCGTACTACTAAAATTAGTACACGCGTGAGAAGAAATTAGGCGAAGGAGAGCCGCTGGTTCCTGTGTCCTTTTCTCTGGCTTTTGTTGTGGCCGCTGCTGCTTCCACGTTGATCAAGACAAGTCACGTCAACTATTGGTGCTACCTACTCCACGTGAGATCAAGGACACTGTACCCCTTGGTTGCTAGTGCTACTACTGTTGCTACAGAAGCACTAGTGCTAGTTGGCTGACCTGGTACTAGTTGCTGTGAACTGCTACGTCCACTGTACGATACTACCAGGACAATTGTTCACTACAAAGGTGACCATCATACCGCGGATTCAGAGTTCGCACCAGCGCCATCCTGCGCCGGCATCCGTGCATTGGCGGGCAAGCCGCTGCCTCTGCGGTCCGGTGTACATCAACACGCCAGGGCCATGTCCGTCCGTGCCGCGCTATCTGACGGACGCGCGCCGGTCGCCGCCCGCGCGGTTCAGTCTACATCAATCCCGCGGCTGATAATTTCCGACAAACATATCAGGTGAAGTCAATCCAGTCAATTTTTATTGATACATTTTTTTATCCCTTCGAGAACAATTACTCTCGTCTGCGATGTCTTTATGCAGGACTGCCAAAGTGACCGTCGTACTGCGGGTACAAAGCTCACGTCAGTACCCGCCCGTACGAGTTGTCCAACGGATGCACGGAAACCACTTGCGGTCCGATCCACCTCAAGTCGCCGGGACCGCGCCCGCTTGCACAAGCTGCTCAACGGACGCGCGTACGCTACTCCTGCGGTCCGGTCTACATCAACACGCGGCCGACTCAACTGTCTGCGCCGGCTTACAACGCCCGCCGTCGACTCGCCCGTCCGCGCCGGCTCACAACGCCCGCGGCCGAGTCTCCCGTCCGCGCTGGCTCACAACGCCCGCGGCAGAGTCTCCCGTCCGCGCCGGCTCACAACGCCCGCGGCCGACTCTCCCGTCCGCGCAGGCTTACAACGCCCGCGGCCGACTCTCCCATCCGCGCTAGCTTACAACGCCCGCGGGCGACTCTCCCGTCCGCGCCGGCTTACAACGCCCGCAGCCGACTCTCCTGACCGTACCGGCTTGCAACGCCGCGGCCGTCTCTCGCAACCGCGCTGTCTTCAAACGCGCGGCTGCCTCCTACATCTACATCAACATACTGGTGTTGTGTTTGCTTGTTCAAGCCGCCCAATGGAAGCTCATGAGACGCCACCCTACGGTCTGATCTACATCAGCATATCGGTGCAGTGCTCGCCTGTACGAGCCGCCCAACGGACGAGCGCAAGACGACCGCCCACAGTCAGATCTACATCAGCATATCGGTGCAGTGTTCGTCTATACGAACCGCCCAAATGGACAGGCGCACAAGTCGCCCCCACTGCAGTTTGGTTAACTTCAACAACCAGCCGGGACGAACCATCGACAGGATTATTGAAACAGTTCATACGGGATCATCTATAACCCGCCATGGTCAACCTCAACCTTCAGTGGAGACTCTCAAGCCGCCTCTTTGAGTCAACTTAAGATTCAGGGGTTACAGACATGGCTCGACACATTTGGTCGTTTTCAACGAGAACCCCGGGTCATTGCAAGGAAGTTAACTTGGTTCCGGGGGCTATTACATTATTGGCGGAAGATTAAAAGTTACCCAAGAAGACGAGCCACCATGATGCACCGTTCAAACTTGGGGGCTTCTGCTATTTCTTCATACAAGATGGCGGCTTACAAGATGCTGCAACAATGTTGATACTTCAACAAGGTCGTTCGGGGGCTTTCAACCCACCGGGTTAAGCTTCAACCCTCTCGATCAGGCTCTTCAGCCAACGTAAGGCGGGTTGTATACCCAAAAAGTTGACTCCGTCAACAAGGTCGTTTGGGGGCTTTCAACCCACCGCGTTAAGTTTCGACCCTCTCGATCAGGCTTTTCAGCCACTGTAAGGCGGGTCATGGACCCAAAACATTGACTCCGTCAACAAAGATCACTAGGGGTGCAGCGAGTTGTGAACTTACCCCCTTTTCCGATCTGCAAGGCCGGGTTATACCTGCCTGTAAGTAGCTACCGCTTTGCCAGGGGTGCAGCGAGTTCTAAAACTTACCCCCTGCAAGGGCCTCTTACAGCGGCGAGGCAAACTCTCTCATCTGCAAGGCCGGGTTATGCCTGCCTGTAAGTTGCTGCCGTTTTGCCAGGGGTGCAGCGAGTTCTAAAACTTACCCCCTGCAAGGGCCTCTTACAGCGGCGAGGCAAACTCTCCCATCTGTTGCGTACTCTCCGCCAAGTGGCCCATCGTACCCTTGAGGTTCAAACGATGGATTTACGTCACGTGAGAAGTAGCTTATGGGCTCTACGGGTGCTCATACCCTGCTGTGTCTCTCTCTGGTTCGTTGCGCTCTTATCAGTTATTCTCGCCTAGAGACCCTGAGCCGTTCAAAGGAGTTGACGGTCACTCTCGTTAGAGACCCTGCACTGGTATGAGTTCAAGCATCGAGTCCACCCAGAAGAACCATCATATGAAATTTCGAGAATAAAAGGCGAAGCAAGAGCATCATACATTGCATCATACATCATACATTACATCATGCATTTCATCATACTTACATATCATGCCTGTTTGCCAAACCGGGTCAGAGCAAGATTATGAAAGAAGAAGCAAGGCTATACGAGATTCTAACATCTCCGGGTTGTGCTTTTTCAAGCCGCCCTTACAACAATGCAGAATATACTCTGTTTTGTTTATTTTTGCAGGTCTTGTCTCCTAAGATAAGCCGCCAGAACAAATAGATCTTTAATAGCCAACATGGCTGGATCTTCATTATGGATTTCTCAAACATATATTCGCCGGGTTGCACCGCAACCACGAGCAGGGATTTCATATCAAAGACAGGAATTATTCCAGGATATTCATTCCGGGTTATATTACAACCACGGTCAAGGATTCATTCAACAAATTATGATGAGTCATATTATTCTCACACAGTCCCGAGTCGTCGCAGGCAGACGACCCGGCACTTGGGGGCTAATGCAAGCTGGATTTCAAATCATTACATTGTCAACAAGACCCTGTTATCTCAAGAAGATGAGCCGGCCTTTCTATATTTTTCTAAGTCCCAGCCCAGTACTTCTTACTGACCTGACACTTGGGGGCTACACCGCTCAGATCAAAATTTTCTAAAAGTCCCAAGTCGCTGCAGGCATGCGACCCGGCACTTGGGGGCTACAGTACTCAGTTGTTCAAATTGATTATAAGGTCCAAATTGAAGATCCGACGCATCAAACACTGATGAGCCGGCCCTTGGGGGCTACACTAGCTGAAGTTTTATAAGGTATAAGACAGTTACAAGTCCCAGGTTGCTGCAGGCAAGACAACCCGGTACTTGGGGGCTACATATGTGGAACATTCAATTTATGACTGGTGACTCAGATGAGCAATCCAGGTAATATGAAGCAAGTCTTAAGGCTTTCACTACGTTTCCCTTCTTAAGACTTGGGGGCTACAGATAGTATGGATATGAGGAAGATATGTCTTCAAATTCTCAATTGTGAGGAACCAAGCAAATTTATCAAGCCAAGGCAGTTGATAATAAGGGTTATTTTTTCTTCAAGGAGCCAGCGTCAGTATATTGATATGACAGAGTTTCAGAATTTTCAGGAGCTGATCAACTGGTATTTTTTGAGCGAACTGATCCCTTTACATATTCTTATTTCAGGAGGTTACCATGAATAAATTCAAGCTAACCTGGGGGCTAATGTCGAGGATATACCCCGCGGTATGACCCGGAATGATTATGACCCGGCAGGATGTTAACCCGGCTGCTACAGTGTCGGGATGTTAACCCGGCTGCTACAGTGTCAGGATGTTAACCCGGCTGCTACAGTGCAGGATGTTAACCCGGGTGCTACAGTGCCGGGATGTTAACCCGTCTGCTACAGTGTCAGGATGTAACCCCGGCAAACAGTGTTAACCCGGTGAACAGTGTTTCCTGGCAGACAGTTAGGTCCCGGAGACGAGTCCCCGAAGACGAGTCTTGAAGATAAGCCCGGTTGTAAGCCGCCCGGTGTAAGCCGCCCGGGAGAGTTAAGAAGCCCGGGACTCAGAAGCCCATGAAGAGAAGCCCACGATGGGAAGTCATAGTAAGTTAAGTCTCAATCCGACTTAGACTCTACATGTAAACCGCCCCTTCAGCCTTTATAAGGAGGGGCGGGTCACCCCAAGAGGGTCAAGTTTTAGACGTCTCCATAGACAGGTCTTAGAGACAGGTCAGAAAAGATAGTCAGATTAGAGGTTCTCGAGATTAAGAGGTAGCGACTCCGCACCCTTGTAACTGAGATCGTCATCGTCACCAATATAAGACAAGCAAGACGTAGGCTTTTACCTCCATCGGAGGGGCCGAACCTGGGTAAAAACTCCGCGTCTCTCGTCCCGCTCAACCCCTCTCAAGCTACCAGTTAGATGCGTTGGCCTCACGACTAAGTCCTTACACTAGGACATCTGCCGTGACAAACCCACGACAGTTTCCGATTTGGAGTACATATAGGACCAATATGTTTAGTCGTTCGATGGCTCGACGGACGAGGAGGAGTACTCCGATGAGACGCGATGATGCAGTCGGTCCTTGAAGACACGGAGCGTGCGAAGGAGCATGTTATGAATTTCAAGGACTCGGTCAAGGGTCATCGCGTGCTTAACCGCAACAGGGCACGCGGGCACTTGACACTGATGGCCGACTACTTTGCCCCTGATGCACTATTCATTGACCATTTTCGCCGGCGTTTTCAGACGCGCAAGACTTCGATCGTTTGTACCATGGCATCTGGTCCTACGATGACTAATTCATTCTGAAGAAGGACGTCGTGGGAACGATTGGCTTCTCTGGTTACCACAAATGCACGACCGCACTCCAGATGCTTGCATATGGCACAACCGCTGATTCGTGGCACGAGTACCTACGGATGTCTGAGAGCACATGCTGAGATGCCATGGTCAGGTTTGCAACTGTCGTGGTCGAGGTGTTGGACCTCAGAACCTGAGAGAACCAACTGTGGCAGACACTGAGAGGGTCTTGGCAATCTCAGAACCAAGAGGGTGGCCAGATTTGCTTGGATCTCTTGACTGAATGCATTGGAACTAGAAGAACTACCCGAAGGCTTTACAAGGGCAATATCAGGGTCATGCTAAGAAGCCCACCATCATTCTTCAAACAATTGCATCACATGATCTTTGGATTTGACACACCTTTTTTGGCATGCCCGTGTCTCACAATGACATCAATGTGCTGCAACGACCATCGTTGTTTGCGAGGCTGACTGAAGGAAAAGCTCCTCCTTGCCATTATACTGTCAATGGACATGAGTACAACATTAGCTACTATCTGGTTGACGATATCTATCCTCCATGGGCTACCTTTGTTAGCACCATCTCAAACCCAGTTGGCCAGAAAAAGGCTCACTTTGCCCAAAGACAAGACGCAGTTAGAAAGGATGTCGAGAGGGCATTTGGAGTTCTGCAAGCCAGTTTTGCAGTTGTTCATGGACCTGCAAAACAATGGGATCCGGAGACCTTGTGGGGGGTGATGACATGTTGCCTGATCATGCATAACTTGATCGTCGAGGATGAGGGTGACGATGCTGCCGCAGATCTGAAATTTGAGAACATGGGTGATCCTATCCAATTTTCAGAACACAATCCGACTACATTTGAAGATTTTATTCAAATGCTCAACAAATTCGGCATCGACCAACTCACGAGCAGCTGAAAGAAGATCTGATTGAGCATCAATGGGCTGTGAAAGGGGACAACAATGTTGGAATGTAATATTTCAACTTTTTAAAATTTGAACTAGTGCTGCATGCGGCTATTTGAATGTTTGTACCCTTTGCATGCGACTATTTGATCGTATGGACTTGAAAAAAAATAAGGTAGGCCGGAGGTATGCAACTAGCGTTGGATGACGTCCTCTTGCATCCATGTCCGTGGACTACTCCCCCTTCAGCGGGAGAAAATTTACGGGTCGTCCCCTAATGTAAAAAAAAAACGCCTTGTATTATGGACGGAGGGAGTACATTTTTGTCATCTATAATTTGGATGTGCGGACGAGATCGATCCAACACCACAGACGACAACGTCGAGAGCATACGTAAACAAGATGACCTGTACAGACGGCGTTATCAGCTATGAGCCATGCGCGCGAAAACTGATCCGTCTAGCGCGGCTGGCCACCCCACCCGGTTGGATGAGGATCGTGCTGGCCGCCGTTCGTGGCCGGTTCCGATCGATCGACCGAGCGCGACGCGCCCTGTGTCGCCGCGCCGGAGCCATACGTTCGTGGTGTGTGTGTGGATAGGCAGAAATCCATACGGCCGGCCAGCCTCGAGCGACAGAGACGCCGGCCAGCCGGGCCCGGTGAACTGGTCGAAATCGGCGCCATTAACTGAACCCGAACGATGGGCGAACCAGCAAGGTGTGTGGGGTTGGACAGACATGACGCACCGCGGCCGGCCGACGTCGACGCACGCACCTGGCCGCTTCCGCACGGCGGCAATATACGCATGCATTCATGTGTCCGCCGCCACGCAGCCACGCACCGGCCGATGCCGCCATGCCATCGGCATCTCTGCCCGGCCGTAGCGATCGAGGAGGCCGTCCACACACGAACATGTTTTTTAAAGCAAGGAATGGAACAGCGAAAGCGAACGCAATCAGGCCACTGATGATGATATAATAATAAATAAACCAAAGAAAGGTCAGCGAGCTGCGTGTGCGATCGCCAAACATAGAAAGATTTCGGGCCGGGACGAGACGAGACGACACTGACAGACAGGGACTCCCGGAATTCGTCCGGTGCCGTGTGCCGACGGTGACGGGCATCGACGGCGGTCCTGCATATCGCCGAGGAAGCTGCTGGGAATCTGGCGGTGTCATCGTTACTTGGCCTCGTGCGGTAATTTCGTTCGTTCGCTTCTTCTGTTGTTGGGGACGATCGAGAGTGACGTCCGTATGTCGTCCAAAATACTCATGTCCGATATACGGCGCACGTAGGCGCCGATCGGGACACCCGCTCACGGGAAAAGACGTCGTTTTGGATCTTCGGGATGGATGTTTTATTTGGTTTTCGCCTCTCGGTCACTAGGCCTTGCGGCGGCGATGGGTCAGTGAGCAGTGACTGTGAGCCGCTAGCTGCTACTAGCTTGGAACGTTGCCGCAGCTGCTCTAGGTCCGTTGGGTGCAATCAATATACTATTTAGGCATTAAATAAATTTCTAGCTATTTACTATAATTCGAATTTCAGATACATGTATATTAAGAAATGCCCAACATTTGGAAGGAATGTCATATTTGAGTTCTTAAGTACCTTGGTAGGCTTTATCCAAGAAATTAATGAAAAATTCAAATATTTGATTGGGTAAATTCAAAGGTTCACTTGCATTTTGTTTATTTTTATTTTTTAAAACAGGTAAATCATGTCAGAAAAACATGAAAGTTATCATGGTCCCATGATATGACCTCAAAACTCTGTGTTTAAAATCTTCAAACAGTTTAAGAAAAGCTGGACTATTCATTGCTTAGTAGCTGGGGCATATCTGAGGAATCATCTTACCATTCAAATGGAAAGACATATGAAGATTGAAGTTCACATCTATGTTTATTTATCATTTGAACTTGACATTTGGACTATAGCGATATTACACTATTATGCACTTGCACTACTGCACATTCACTTCCCATATATAAAATAAATTTAGATGTTTGGTAGGAGAAGTTCATACATTTTTTGCATGTTATTGATATTTTATAAAATCTAAACTTGGCCAAGAAACAAGCTTATTCTATCGAATATATCTATTTATTTAACAAATTTACAAAGAATGAAATCACTTAATTTAGACTTATAAATAAAAAATATATTGATTTTTAACGATGCAGACTCAACCGGTACTGTGTGCATACTTGCACACGGCGATCACTGGTATATTGACTGTCAATCGGGATTGGGGTGTCCCAGGTGATTGTCGAAACTGCGCACGTACAACCGCGATGGCGTTCGATTCAGAGATTGATCTCCTTGAGACCGATGGGCTGAAGGAAAAGGCACATGGCTCTGTACATTTTTATTGCACGGTTACATTCCCCGGTCGGGCTCTTTCGATCCGCTAATTAAGCTGGAGGGATAACCCGAATTAAACCTCGTGATCGAGCCGACACTGCACACTGCAGTAGGCAACACTGCACGACGGGGAGAGAAGAAAAGATCGACCAATATGGATTGATCGATCCCAAAAAATCCCCACGTCTCGAGAAAACCGAACCTGATGATCCACCAGCACCAGTACACTAGTCTAGCTACGAACTAGTGGCTGCACCTAGCTAGCTTGGCCAAGATAGAAGCCCCGTGCTGATCTCGACGTGCTCCGTCGTTGGTGGCTAGTCTACTCAGTTGAGTGAGCCTGGCGGCGGGTGCGTGCCGGCGACGAAGAAGCGGCCGGAGGCGGCGTCCTGGCTGGCGTAGTAGACGGTGCTGGGACTGACGTGGCTGTGCGTGCCCTCGTACGTGGTCACCACGTACGCCGGGTCGTCCCGGTCCCGCTCCACCCGCTTCTTCACGTTGCACCCTTCCGTCGAGCACCGATAGTAGTTCCTGCACGCACCAATCAAATGCTCGATCGTCAGAACTCGAAACGCAAAACCGCAATGTGTTGATGAATCGCTGATCAATTGATTCGAGATTTTCGGATGTGTGTTCGATCTGGTTTAATTTTGAGGTTGGGGATAGGTGGTACCTTGGGTTGGGGCTGTTCTTGACGGACTTCTTGCCGTACTTCCGCCACTTGTAGCCGTCGTCGAGGATCTCGACCTCCGACCTCGTCCGGAACGCGATGCGCTCCGTCCGCGGCCGCTCCACCGCCGCCGACGGTTCGGCCGTGCTCCTCGCAGTCACCGCGGTCGCCGAACTTGCGCCAGCAGTGGCAGCGGCCGGCACGGAGACGACGGGCGGGAGCGTCGCGGCGAACGTGCCCTCGTCGAAGAGGTACTCGGAGATGTCGAACTGCGCCGCGGGGTCGGCGGTGATCGCCGGTGCAGCGGGCGGCGTGGCGCCGAGCGCGGCGGAGAAGCTGGAGGCTGGGCTGGAGGAGGTGGAGCTGATTCCCCCGTGGGAGAAGTAGGAGGACATGGAAGAGAAGTAGCAGCCGTCGCCCGACGCCTGCGCCTGCTGTTGGTAGAGCACTGGTGCCGCTCCGACTGCCGCCATGACCGAGTTTGACACCGGCGAGAGCGCTTCGTATTTATAAGACCCCCTAAATCGCCGGTGCTCCGCTGCTGCATGGATTGGGTTGTGGAGTGGATTTCGCGGGTAGATTTGTACTAGGAGGAGGCGCTGGCCGTGAGCTCTTGAGGATTTTGGTCGGCTTCCCGGTGAGCTTCGTGCTGAGAAGGTTCGGCGATGGTGAGTGGGTTGCCCGCCCGCCGCCGCAGGCTCGCGCGCGTGCCACTTATGGCAGGTTGGGAGAAATGTCTCCGGAACAAAGACTCGAAGAAAGTTCTTCCTTGGCCACGTAGGAGGCAGTGTGTGTGGTCCACCCGATCGGACTCAGTTCAAGCAATCAAGCCGCATTCTTTCGTTTGCGTTGCGCTCAAAACTTTTCTCCGGACAAGCTTTACTTGATGTGGAAAGCCAACACGTTCGGCCTCTAAAACGTCTTATATTTCTGAACAGATGGAGTATGTATGATGTTGCAGAATTTATACTCCCTCCGTCCCAAATTAAGTGACTCGACTTTGTACTAACTCTAGTACAAAGTTAGTACAAAGTTGAGTCACTTATTTTGGGACGGAGGGAGTATTTTTTTTCTATGTAAGTTTGGTCAAACTCAAGTTTAAGGTTTACCTGCAGGAAAAAAAAAACTCAAGTTTAAGGTAGGATAAACATATAACTTCAAAGGCCATCACTAAGGTGCTAACACCTCCCGGCTCGAGAAAAGCATGCACTCTCTCATTGATCTCGACCAAACTGGGTTCCAGGCTGGGAGGTGTAACTCTGAAAACTTTGTTTACGCGACAGATATTCTTCGCTCCTACCACTTCAGAAAATGCCCCACTGTGGTTCTCAAACTTGATTTCTGCAAGGCATTTGACTCCGATAGCTGGGACAATCTTGCTCGTATCCTGCGTGCCCGTGGTTTTCCTCCTGTCTGGTGTGCTTGGATACACACGATCCTCTCGACTCTCCATACTTCCGTCCTCCTCAACGGGGTCCTCGCGATTGGATCCGATGCCGGAATGGTCTTCGGCAAGGGGATTCGCTCTTCCCTTACCAGTTCATCATTATCGCGGACGTGCTCCAACGTTTGGTGAAGCAAGTGTGCGTGCGCGTGTGTGTGTGTGTGTGGGGGGGGGGGGGGGGGGGGGGGGGGAGTGCACTCCCCCCCCCCCTGCACGTGTCTTGCTCTATAGTATGTGGACGACACCCTTGTCATTTACAACGCTGACGAGGCCGCCCTGCTCTCTCTCAAGAGAGTCCTTGACGAGAGATAATGCAGCCCACCTTCGTCCCAATGAATGTTTCCTCGGATAATGCAGCCTACCTTGTTGCTATCCTCGGGTGTATTGTCTCTTCCTTTCCCCAAACGTACCTTGGACTTCCGCTCTCTCCTGTCAAACTCCCGACCTCTCCCTTTGCCCCCCTTATCACAAAAATTGACAAAACCTTGGTTGGCCAGCAAGTACTCCTTCTTTTGTTCGACGGGAGGATGGTCCTTTGTGACTCTTTTCTTAACTCCCTCCCTTCCTATTTCATGACATGTCTTGTGCTGCCTCTGGAGTGCTTGAGTCAATTCATAAAAGACGTTGGTCGTTTTTCTGGTATGGGAAGGAGCGGTGCTCTGGTTCCAAGTGTCTCATTGCTTGGGATAAATTGTGCTTTTCTAGACAGGAGGGTGGAGTTGGCATGAAGGATCTTCGGTGGCAGAATCAATGTGTTCTTCGCTTCGTCCACAAGCTCCATGGTTACGTGGACAACTCCTGGACGATCGGGTACCGACGGTGGCACCGGGGCGACCATGGTGACATCCTCTCCAAGCCCTCTGTCATTGAGCAGCTCATGGCGGATGGCTTGGGCATGTACAGGGCGGTTTCCAGAGTTGTCGTTGGTGATGGCAGGCGAACATCCTTCTTGTTAGACCGCTGGCATACCGTTGGTGTGCTCGCTTTCTCCTTCCCAGCGCTCTTCTCGCACTGCGTACGGCCGAATGCCTCCGTGACTGATGTTCTCTGGGCGGGGGTTGGTAACATGTTGCACAATAGGCTTTCTGCTGCTGCAGAGTTGGAATCGAATGCTCTCTAAAGCCATCGATGATATGTTGCTCTCTGAAACAAACGACTCGTGGTTCATGGCCTGGGGTGTTGAAGTTGTTGTGTCTATCGGCTCCCTGTATCGGTCCACAAGGCTCCACGCGGTGCAGTCCTACCATGCGAGCAAGATTTGGGGATCAAAGCTTCCCCGGATAATCAAGATCTTCATGCTTTTGCTGACTGCTGACCGACTGATCACGCGTGTCAACTTGGCCCTGAACCCCCCCCCCCCCCCCCCCCCTCTGACCATTGTGAGCGGCGCTCTGAGCTCGAAGATGGTGATCACTTATTTGATGGTTGTGCTCTTAGTGCCTCGGTCTGGGCTGTTGTTGGCCTGCGGCCTGTGCCGACGACGGTCGGGCTTATCCTTGATTATCAGATGCCTTTGGATGTACCTCGGTCATCCTGGGAGGCGGGCTACACGGCGCTGTTCTGGCGGATTTGGAAGGCCAGAAATGATCTGGTATTCAATCGGAAGACCTGCATTGTCCGTGATGTGATTTCAAGAACTATTAGTGACCTTGACCTTTGGTCCTGTCGTTTTAGGGATAGTCTTGATCGTTCAGGTCTTGAGAAGGTTTCGTACGCACCTCGCTCGTGCTGCTGCTGCTTGACCTCGGTTGTGTACTCTTATCGCCACCTCCTCCTTTTTCATGATGTAACTATTCTCATGTATGATCATCTGTTCCCGGTGCCCCGTCGGCTTTCGACGGTATAATAACAAGTGGTGGGGAATTGTCCCCTCCCCGTATGACTCAAAAAAAACATATAACTTTAATTAATTTGGAATTAAGAGAGTATTCGCTATACCAAGCTATATTCACTAGATTTATATACTTGATCAAGCAACTTCTCATCTCTGCTATGGCTGACTAAATTTGCAAAATCGTAATATTTCTTAGTTGTTTGATTCTTCACGAGGGCATAGGCGAGCATGGACCAAGTCGGAGGTGGCGATGACACTGAGCTTGCAAGGTGTGTGAGGTGAGCTTGGACCTAGCTAGATGCGGCGATGACGTGGAGCAGAGGTGAGGAGGGATTTGACGTAGAGGGATCCGCGTTACCAAACTAGCGGCTAGCTAGGGCAGCAACCAGAACTAAGGAAGGAGGGTCAAGACAGTTGACGGTCTCAAATATCTCATCCCTCTAGTAGCAAATCTCAAATGTTGTAATCATCTGTAAAATGTTCTTCCTCCTTTTTTTCTCTTTCCCTAAGGACATAAGCCATTGTTAACCAACTCGAAGCCTTGCAAGAATACTCCTAATAAAATAATACAAGCATACCAAGGGGGGTTCATCATCATATTCAACGTGCATAAGACGATGATGCGCGGTGAGCCTAGTTGGATGCTATGTGTGATTCATGTCACCAGTCACGGAATCATTGTAACTACAACCAACAAGTAACATGATGTTTGCAGAAGATAACATCAACGATGATTCCAAACACAAATTGTCTGATATAGAGAAAAATGTGAATGTGAGATGAGAAGACCCAACCCCACCTCTACGCCAAAAGCGCCTTCACAAGATCTTATTCACGAGAAGCATAGTGGTTGGAAACTCTCCCTCATGATCTAATACATCAGATTTGGGAAAAACCAACCCTCACATGTCCCGTGGCAACGCTGACACCAGTGCCACCTCCACGGGGTGAAGCTAAAGCAAGACTTCCGACGAGACACACAAGTGCATGGTCTCCCGCCTCTCGGCCAATGATGAGGAGGCAAACTGACCAAACCTGGATGGGATTCGCGCGAGACGAAACCAATTAAAAACAACGAAACCCAGATGGGATTATGTGCCATATGAAAGAAATTTAAAAAGGCCAGCAAGAGGTCTTGTGGCGGCTACAGTCTAGACATTCTTAAATTTAACCATTGCTATAGAAAAACTACTCAATATTCATAAGGCAAAATATTTTTTAATAATGTATGTATTTTTTATAAGTTTTAAAGAACATACTTGTGATAATTGGAGAATAATAATTGTATTGATTGAGGCCTCAAAGGGCTGTTTATATAGATTACAAAAATTGGACTCCAAGACTAATAGAGATAGATCACAATCCAAAACCGGCTGGCCATACTATCCGTAACCGACCTATACTCTAATATCCCCCCGCAGTCTCAGCATCAGGAGTAACGATGTTGAGACTGGAGCGTATGTCGGTGAAAGATGCAGTCGGAAGTCCTTTGGTGAAAATGTCAGCAAATTGAGCACTGGTAGGTACATGAAGAACACGGACCTCGCCAAGAGCCACCTTCTCTCGAACGAAGTGTATGTCAATCTCAATGTGCTTGGTGCGACGATGCTGAACTGGATTGGAAGCCATGTATACTGCAGAGATGTTATCACAATAAACGATGGTTGCACGATCAAGTGGGCGATGAAGTTCCACGAGAAGCTGACGCAGCCACACCGCTTCAGCCACAGCATGAGCAACCGACCTATACTCAGCCTCAGCAGAAGACCTGGAAACTGTTGCCTGCCTTTTAGAACACCAAGAAACAAGATTATCACCCAAATAAACACAAAATCCGGATGTGGACCGTCGAGTATCTGGACAACCTGCCCAGTCTGCATCAGAATAAACTGTCAAGCTTGTTGGAGAAGAAGAATTAATGAGAAGACCATGATCAAGAGTTCCTTTTAAATAGCGAAGAATGCGGTGGACGTGAGCAAGATGAGGAGCACGAGGATCATGCATAAAAAGACAGGCTTGCTGAATGGAGTATGAAATGTCGGGCCTAGTGAGAGTGGCATATTGAAGGGCACCGGTGATGCTACGATACAAAGTGGGGTCAGAAACAGGATCATCATCAGCCGACAATTTGGCACCAATGTCGGCCGGGGTACGAGAGGGTTGACAATCAGACATACCAGAACAAGAAAGCAAGTCTAAAAGATAGGATCGTTGAGAGAGAAAAAGGGTAGACTTTGTGCGAGAAACAGTAACGCCAAGAAAATGATGAAGAGGACCAAGATCAGTCATGGAAAATTCATGACTAAGAGAGGAGATTATATGTTGGAGAAAACCGTGAGAACTATATCATCAACATAAAGCAAGAGATAGGCAGTGTGAGAAGAGGAGCGAAAAATAAACAATGAAGAATCAGATTTGGATGGAATGAAGCCTATTGTTTGAATAAAGGCAGCAAAACGTTGAAACCATGCACGAGGAGCTTGTTTAAGACCATAAAGAGACTTGTTAAGAAGGCATATAGAATTGGGAGAAGAGGGATCCTCAAAACCAGATGGTTGCTGACAATAAACTGTTTCATTAAGCGTGCCGTGAAGAAAAGCATTTTTAACGTCTAGCTGATGAATGGGCCAAGAGGAGGAAACAACAAGACTAAGAACAACGCGAATAGTACTTGGTTTAACAACGGGAGAGAAAGTTTCATCAAAATCAATGCCATGTTGCTGAGAAAAACCACGACACACCCATCTGGCTTTGTAACGAGCAAGAGTGCCATTAGAATGAAATTGATGATGAAAAACCCATTTTCCAGAAACAACATTAACACCAGGAGGTTTGGAAACAAGAGTCCATGTATTATTTTGCTGAAGAGCGTTAAACTCATCGCGCATAGCTGAGAGCCAAAGAGGATCAAGAAGAGCTCGTTTGTAAGAAGTGGGAATAGGAGAGAGGGTTGGGGTGGTTGTGAGGTTGAGGCGTTTTGTGGGTAGAAGGAATCCGCGTTTGCCGCGGGTGCACATGACGTGATCATTAGTGGGTGGTGGAATGGGTACGGCGTTGGGTGGGAGTGGTGGTTGGGATGGTGGAGAAATTGTGGTAGGATGGGGTGAGCAGGGTGCGTTGGGTTGCCGGTTGCCGGGCCTGCCGGCTGCCTCGCTGGCCACACCGGGCTTGCCAGGGCCTGTCGGTTGCCGAGCTTGCCGGTCCTGTCGATGTCGGGCTTGCCAGGATTGCCGGGCTTGCCGGTCCTGCCAGTGCCGGGCTTGCCGGGATTGCCGAACTTGCCGATCCTGCCGGTGCCGGGCTTGCCGGGCTTGTCGGGCTTGCCAGGATTGCCGGGCTTGCTGGACTTGCCGGGGCTGCCGGGCTTGCCGGGCCTGCCGATGTCGGGATTGCCGGGCTTGCCGGTCCTGCCGGTGCCGGGCTTGTCGGGCATGCCGGGCTTGCCGGCTGCCTCAGGCTTGCCGGCCTCACCGCGGGGGAGGGAGAGATCGCGGCAGAGGTGGTGGTGGTAGTGACAGAATAAGGAAAAGTGTTTTCATCCAATGTGACATGGCGAGAGACAAGCACGCGACCAGAAGATGGATCGAAACAGCGATATCCTTTGTGATCGTCAGAAAGACCAAGATGAATGCAAGGTAGTGAACGTGGTTCGAGTTTGTTGGAGGTGGTAGAAGCGGTGTTCGGAAAACAAAGACAGCCAAAAACACGCAAAAAAGAATAATCGGGATGGGAGAGAAAAAGAGATTGAAAAGGCGAATAAAGAGGACATGTCTTAGTTGGTCGAATATTTAGAAGTAGTGTGGCAGTGCGAAGGGCTTCGGCCCAAAAACGAGAGGGAAGAGAAGCTTGTAATAGCAAGGTGCGAAGAATATCATTAATGGAGCGAAGAGAGCGTTCAGCTTTACCGTTTTGAGGGGAGGTATAAGGACATGAAAAACGAAGAAGAATGCCTTGAGAAAGAAAGAAGATGCGGTTTTGAGTGTTGTCAAATTCTCGAGCATTATCACATTGAAGAAATCTAATTGGCAAGCCAAAGTGTGTAAGAACATATTGTCGAAAATTGAGAAAGATGGCATGTACTTCAGATTTAGCACGAATAGGAAAAGTCCAAATATAATTAGAATAGTCATCCAAAATCACAAGATAATATTTGTAACCAGAGACACTAGGGACGGGAGAGGTCCATAAGTCACAGTGAATTAATTCAAACGGAAAAGTGCTACGGGTAGTAGAGGTTCCAAAAGGCAATCTAACATGTTTACCGCATTGACAGGCATTACAGAGGGAGGGATTATGAGGAACAATAGAACGAGGAATACAAAATTCTTGAAGCAAAGATGACAAGGTGGTTTTATTGGGGTGTCCTAGACGACGATGCCACAGATCAACTGATGCAAGCATGGCTCGGGGAGTGGAGGTAGGTGCGCCATGAAGCGGATAAAGATCGCCCGTGCTATTGTACCGAGCGAGGACCTCCCCCGTTGTCAGATCCTTCACAGACAAACCAAAATGGTCAAAAGCCAAAATAACTTTATTGTCAATGCAAAATTGGCGAACAGAAATAAGATTTTTGATTAGGGAAGGGACAACGAGAATATTGCGGAGAAGAAAATTGGCGTAAGAGGAAGAGATGTAAGAATGACCGGTGCAGGAAACAGGTATGGTAGAACCATCACCAATGGTGATCGTAGAAAAAACAGAAGGGAAACAAGCTGACAGCAAATTCATATTTGAAGACATATGCGAGGAGGCACCAGAATCGAAAATCCAATCCGTACCTTCGTTATTGAGAGTAAAGTTGTTCATGGCGTTGATGAAGGCGGCTTGATCCCAGGCCGGCTGCGGTAGAGGAGCAGAGGGGCTAGGAGCCTGCATGGGAGCGTAGGACAGGGTCGGTGGCTGGTAGTATGCTGTCGGGGCCGGCAAGGTGCCGTAAGGAGCCGGGGCCGGCAAGGTATGGTAGGGTGGTAGTAGTCCTGGCGCGCTGGGAGGTGGTGTAGGGGTGGCGTTGTAGACGTGCGCCGGTGGCTTGGGCCCAAGGAGTCCAGGAGAACCGGTGGCCGGTCGGAGACCGGGGCTCCACGTGCCCGTGTATGCAGGCGGGGCCCCGTACGGTGATGGAGCCGACCAGGGCATTGGCCAAGCTTGGACAAGGCCGGTCCAGGGATCGTGCTGAGGAGGCCATGTCGAAGGAGCTGGTGGCGATGGAGCGGCCGATGGCGAAGCTGGTGCAGTGCCGGCGGGGCGAGGAGCAGGGGGCCGGTAGATCGGATTCTTTCCCCGGTAGTTAGGGCTCGGGCGCCATCCTGGCGGTGGTGAAGGAGCTGCTGCCACCGCGGGAGGAGGAGCGGGTGCAGCAGATTGGCGCGGCAGCCCAGGCGCGGCAGCGTGAAACACCTGCGGTAGCCATTGAGCCTTGCGAGCTTGGTTCTTCTCTTCTTGCTGGAGGAGGGAGCGAACCTCCTTGAAGGTAGGGTAGGGCTTGAGCATGGGTATGAAGGACTGCTGCTTCTCGAACTGCTCGCTGAGGCCGACGAGGAGGGTGTTGATGAGGGCGCGGTCGTCGACGTGATCACTGAGTTCACGGAGTTCGTTGCCGATGGCCTTGATCCTCTGGCAGAAGACGGTGACCGGGGCATCTCCCTGGACTGTCGTACGGAGCTCGGTGTTGAGGGCGTTGATGCGCGCGTTGGAGTTGTCCTGGAACAGCTGCTGAAGGGAGGCCCAAAGCTCGGCGGCGGTTGCATTGTCGGAGGAGACCAGATTGAAGAGCTCCGTGGAGATGCGGGTGTAAATCCACTGGATGATGGCGAGATCGTCTTTCACCCAGCGTGGATCGGCGGGCTGCGGAGGGTAGGACGGGTCGATGTGGTGGCGGAGGCCGCAGCGGCCGAGGTGGATGTTGAAGAGGTGGCGCCAATGGTAGTAGTTGTGGGTGCCAAGATCGAGAGAGATCAGGATGAAGGGGGAGACGTCGGCGATGGTGTCGGCTAGGGAAAACATTGGTAGTTGAGGAGGAGCTAGTTGGGTGGTTGGAGAGGAAGAGGAGGTAGGGGCACCAGCGGCGCGGAACTCGGCTATGGAGAGGAGGGGCCGAGTCGGCCGCGGCGGCGGCGTTGGCGGCGGTGCCATGCCAGGTACGGAAAAACCTAGGCGTCTGATACCATGATAATTGGAGAATAATAATTGTATTGATTGAGGCCTCAAAGGGCTGTTTATATAGATTACAAAACTTGGACTCCAAGACTAATAGAGATAGATTACAATCCAAAACCGGCCGACCATACTATCCGTAACCGACCTATACTCTAATAACTTGTATGGGAGTTGATGACCAAAACATCATCACAAGGAGTGTGTCCTGGCCCAAGCCGACATCTAATTGTGTTATCACGTTCTGACATGTGTACAACACCACAACAAAAAATTCCCCAGAAGAAAAAGAAGAAAAATCTTTTGTTAAGGCATTTTTAACTTGGCTCACCATTTCTCTCATATATATCAGGATTGGATGGTCCAGACATTTTAGGTCTTCAACGTCATCACTCAATACTCCGTAAGCATAGGCGGACACCTCAAATCCCTGAGTCCAGAACCAAATCTGGGGGAGGCGAAGAAGAGTTCGGACGGTCCGCCCGGCAAACTGTCACCCTCGGGCCACGTCCTCACTACTACTTGCCTCTTGCCTAACCTATAGTCACTCGTAATCCACTGTCTAGAAATAAAAGATACTAGTTTTCCTCTCTTCCCCTAGCGGCTGGAACCCTAGCCGCCGTCAGGTGAGGACAATCTTCCAGCGTCGTCCTCCGGTGGCTCTCCTCCGCCGGCGACCTCGGTCGCCGGTGGTGAGGGGGGTCGCCGGATCCACGCGTGTGGATCGTTTTTAGTCCTCATAGTCTAGGTTTTTAGGTTGTTCATCGTCTTGGCTTCGGCAGCGGCGATGACGGCGCTGAATAAAGATTATTCGGATCCTTCCCCTACGAGGCCATCGGTCCTATAGTTGGGAATGGATTTGGAAACCAGTCCGTTCAAGCAAGGATGGCATGGCGGCGGCGGCATCCTCGTGGTGGACCTGTGTCCTCGGGCTCCGCCGTTGCGACGACTTTTGCTCCAACGTCGGCGCGGAGCTTGGGGCGTAATCCAGGAGCGGATGCAGATTGTGGTCTGCATCGACGACATTTGGAAGACGGAACATGTGCTGGGTTCGTGGTTCGTGGATGGCAGGTATGGTTTCCTCCTTCGACGTCTTAGTCGTGGTGGGGTGTCAGATCTGGAGTTCGATGGCGTGTCCGAGGTGTTGTCCCGGTCTGATTCGTTCAACGGCAAGGGCTTCACTTTTGGTAAGCCACCTTGGAGGTCCGCAAAGCTGCATATCAGCGATGGAGCTGCGTCGAGCTCGGGTGAGGAGGTGATTCGTCATTCTTTTTTTTGGTGGCTGCTGTGGTGGTGCCGGAGGCAGGTGTCGGACGTTGGTGTGAAACTAAGAGATGTTCTTCTATCTTTTCAATTTTGTCATGTCGATCTTTATGTGACTTGTGCTTTGATCTTTATGATATGAATGAACCACATATTACCAAGAAAAAAAAGATACTATTGGATGGGCTCCGCCCTACCGGCTGTCCGAGAGTATGTCCAGACAGTCTGAGAACATTTAAAGACGTCCGTTTTATTTAATTTTTTCAAAACGAAGATATTTTTTTGCCTCATATATACTATATACTAAAGCGGGAAGCTTTTCCTTTTTCTCCTTCTTTTTGTATTTTTTTCAATCTTCTACTGTTCATTACTTAAGCAAGAAACTTTACTTTTTTCTTTTTTTTATTTTCCCCCAATTTTCTACTGTTCATTTACGTGTCCAACATGTAAATAGTAACCGTGAATATTAATGATTCAATCTTCTACTGTTTATTTATGTGTCGAACAGTAAATTGTATCACGTGTAAACAGTATCCTGGTTATGAACAGTATTTCAGAAGAAAAAAAAACATTTTTTTACGTATAGAAAACAACAGGGTTTCAGATTTCCAAAAGTATTTTTGTGAAAAGTATTATTTATGAATAGTGTCACTTATTTTTTTATATAAAAAGTATTATTTATGAATAGTATCCAAATAAAATGGCTTATTTTTTACATGTTGTACATCATCATATGTTTTTACATTTCCAAACACTAGTAGAAAACAGGGCTTTGGTCCAGGCCGGATCAGGGCTTTAGTCCCGGTCGTGTTACGAACCGTGACTAATGTGAGCATTAGTCCCGGTTCGAGCGGCTAGGACGCCGGACGTGGTTCGTCACGCATCAGTCCCGGTTCGAACGGTACCTTTAGTCCCGGTTGGTGACACCAACCGGGACTAAAGGGGTGGTGGCAACCGTTCGCCTGGCGCGAGCCCTTTTAGTCCCGGTTCGTGGCTCAAACCGGGACTAAAGGTCCCAACCGTTCAAATCCCGCGCCTTGGAAGTTGTTCCGCGCGAGATCATACATGGGAAACGCTACAGTAATGCGACCGGCCTCCATTTCTGTTCGTCTCCCTCTCCTCTCTTCTTCCCCATCCTCCACCATGAATCCAATTACTCGCTACGGGAACGTGCTCGCACATGGCACGACCAATCTCCATGTCGTCTACACGAACGACAGCGCCAAAATCGAGGGTTTTCTTTCCATGTTCGAGGAATGGCTTCAAGAGGAGAAACACAAGTTCATGGGCCTAGATCTCGAGTACACGGTCGATGGTCGCAATGTTGCCGTCGTCCAACTTTGTTTGAAGCAACATGTCATGGTCTTCCAGTGGGCAAGGTAATACGAAACTTGTCATAGTTTTAATTGGGGCTTTTCTTCGATTCATAGGAAAATTGGGGCTTTTCTTTTATTCATAGGAAAATTGCATAGGAATAGAAAATTGCATAGGAATAGGAGGATTAGGAAAATTGCATCGGAATAGGAATAGGAGGATAGGAATAGGATAGGAAAATTGCATAAGAATTTTCCTTGTAGTTGCATATTGGCCATCGTGGGAGAACATGTCATAGTTTAGGGGCTTCTTTTGATTCATAGGATAGGAAATGCATAGGAATAGGAAACTTTCTATGATTCTTATTATACTTGTTATGATTCTTATTATACTTGTTCCGAATTATACTTGTTATGATTCTTATTATACTTGTTATATGATTCTTATTATACTTGTTATGATTCTTATATTATACTTGTGCCGAAATATACTTGTTATGATTCTTATTATACTTTTTCTAAAATATACTTGTTATTATTCTTATTATACTTGTTCTAAAATATACTTGTTGCAGCAGTATTTAACACATTTGTTCCATTTTGTTGTTGCAGTAGTGACAAGCACTGTCCAAAACTCATGGAGTTCCTTCGCAGCGGCATATATTTTGCTAGCGTTGATATAATAAATGACAAGATCAAGATGAGGCGCACCTGGGGTATTGAGATACCGGCTGAATGCCACATTGATCTTCAGGGCAGGTTCAGGCTTGAGCATGACAAGACTTCAATGGCTGATATGGCAGCCGACTTGATCGACGAGAACTATGCTGATATGAAGACAAAATTCCCCAAGTCAGGGCACCAACATTGGGAGAAGACCCCACTTGACCCTATCAACATTGAGTATGCAGCAATAGATGGGTACGTTGCATACGAGTTGTACCGCAGGATTGGAATCTTCAATTATGGGCAGCGTCACCTCGTACCGCTAGTATCTCCTGCTTGGGGGTATTCTGATCCGGATGACGAGTAGTGTTTGCAATGGCAAACACTTTTATCTCTATTATGTAGTGCTTGGGGGTCTCCTGATTCGGACGAGTAGGTTTGCAATCCGGAAGAGTAGGATTGGTATCTTCAATTATGCAGTACTTTTTGTAATGGATATCTGAACTATTATTTCTATTATGTCCCTGTTTAAGTACGGTTTGTGTGTAAGAATATTTAGTATGATGTGAGCAAGCTTTCTGAAGCATTGTGATGTATGTGATGAAGATTGTCCATGGTTACGGCGCAATAAGCAAGGGACACACGTGAAGAAAAAGTGAAGACTTTCTCTCCTTAACTATTCTGATGATGGCTTTGATCTACAATATCACTGCAGTTAAATATAATATTAACTAAAATTATCAAAGTATTTATTTGCTAAAAAGAATGAACTAAAAAGAATCAACTAAAATATTAACTAAAAAGAATGAACTAAAAAGAATCAACTAAAACATTAACTAAAAAGAATGAACTAAAAAGAATCAAAATAATATTAACTAAAATTATCAAAGTATTTATTTGTTAAAAAGAATGAACTAAAAAAATCAACTAAAATATTAACTAAAATCACCTACATAGCATGTGCTAAAAAATTGAGATGGTCTAGTTTGTACACGAAGTGCATCCAGGTTTTGCTATAACCCTATCAACTTTTTAGCACATGCTATGTGGGTGAAATGATGATACCACGCCAACTTTCAACCATTTCAGAGTTCATTTGCAGTGCTTTTCAATTCAGGGTCATTTTAGCTCAAAATAAATCATGAAATGCATGAAAAATAGCAAATGAAGTCAGAAAAGGTTTGAAAAGTGATGATGTGGCTTTGAATGGTGCATATTGAATGCAGAAAAAGTCTTGAGTTCAAATATGTTTATAAAATTGAAATCCTTTTGTAGTGTGAAACCCTGACACTTCGAAAGAGATTGTCCAGTTTGTACACGAAGTGCATCCAGGTTTTGTCGTAACCCTCTCAACTTTTTAGCACATGCTATGTGGGTTAAATGATGATACCATGCCAACTTGCAACCATTTCAGAGTTCATTTGCAGTGCTTTTCAATTCAGGGTCATTTTAGCTCAAAATAAATCATGAAATGCATGAAAAATAGCAAATGAAGTCAGAAAAGGTTTGAAAAGTGATGATGTGGCTTTGAATGGTGCAAATTGAATGCAGAAAAAGTCTTGAGTTCAAATATGTTTAAAAAATTGAAATCCTTTTGTAACAGATGAGTTTTCGTCCGAAACCCTGACACTTCGAAAGAGATTGTCCAGTTCGTACAGGAAGTGCATCCAGTTTTTGCCGTAACCCTCTCAACTTTTTAGCACAAGCTATGTGGGTGAAATGATGATACCATGCCAACTTGCAACCATTTCAGAGTTCATTTGCAGTGCTTTTCAATTCAGGGTCATTTTAGCTCAAAATAAATCATGAAATGCATGAAAAATAGCAAATGAAGTCAGAAAAGGTTTGAAAAGTGATGATGTGGCTTTGAATGGTGCATATTGAATGCAGAAAAAGTCTTGAGTTCAAATATGTTTAAAAAATTGAAATCCTTTTGTAACAAAAGAGTTTTCGTCCAAAACCCTGACACTTCGAAAGAGATTGTCCAGTTCATACACGAAGTGCATCCAGTTTTTGCCATAACCCTCTCAACTTTTTAGCACATGCTACGTGGGTGAAATTATGATACCATGCCAACTTGCAACCATTTAAGAGTTCATTTGCAGTGCTTCTCAATTCAGGGTCATTTTAGCTCAAAATAAATCATGAAATGCATGAAAAATAGCAAATGAAGTCAGAAAAGGTTTGAAAAGTGATGATGTGGCTTTGAATGGTGTATATTGAATGCAGAAAAAGTCTTAAGTTAAAATATGTTTAAAAAAATAAAATCCCTTTGTCATAGACGAGTTTTCCTCCGAAACCCTGATATACTTCGAAGGAGATTGTTCAGTTTGTACACGAAGTGCATCCAGTTTTTCCCGTAACCCTCTCAACTTTTTAGCACCTGCTATGTGGGTGAAATTATGGTACCATGCCAATTTTCAACCATTTCAGAGTTCATTTGAAGTGCTTTTCAATCTCAGGGTCTTCTTAGCTCAAAATAAATCATGAAATACATGAAAAATAGCAAATGAAGTCAGAAAAGGTTTGAAAAGTGATGATGTAGCTTTGAATGGTGCATATTGAATGCAGAAAAAGTCTTGAGTTCAAATATGTTTAAAAACTTGAAATCCCTTTGTAATAGACGTGTTTTCGTCCGATCAAAGTTATTTAACTTAATATTATATAAAATTTATGCAACGAAAATTATCAAAGTTATTTTTGTTAAAAACTTTAATAGCAAAAAGAATATTCATAAAGTATTTTTTGTTAAGAACTTTTAATATGCAAAAAAAATAACATAAAAAAATAGCAAAAGTGAAAATAGATGTGAATTTATAGAGAAAATTCAACCTAAATTCATGTTTGAATTTTCTCTATAAATTCGCATCTATTTTCACATAGCAGGCCCACAGAGCAGAAAGAGGTCGGTTAGGCCCACATGCCTGCTTTAGAGAGGAGCTCAACGTTGTAGCCACGGCGGGGCTTATAAACAGGTCCGGGCGACCTTCGCTTGGCGTGGTGGGACTAAACATCCAACCGCACCGCGGCTGTGCCAGGCACAGGCATTTGGTCCCGGTTGGTGCCACCAACCGGGACTAATGCCCCCCCTTTAGTCCCGGTTGGTGCCACCAGCCGGGACTAAAGGTCTCTGCTTCCCGCCCTTTGGGCTGCTGGAAATTGACCTTTAGTCCCGGTTGGTGGCTACAACCGGGACTAAAGGGAGTAATTAGTCCCGGTTGGAGCCACCAACCTGGACTAAAGGGGGGGCTATATAAAGGGCACTTAGAAATATTTCCAATCCATTGCAGTTTTTTCTCTCCTCGGCGCCGACGACGACATCGACGCCGCCAGGCTGCCGGATTTTGCCGTCGCCCTCGCCGACGCCCTGCCGTCCCCGAGCCCGCTGACCGTCGCTGGCGCCGGACCTTCTCACGCGCCCTCCTCCCCGTCGCCATCCCCGCGCCCTGCCCCGCCGTCGCCGTCGCCTCGCCCCGCCCCTACGTCGTCGTCGTCGTCGCCGCGCCCTGCCCCTACGTCGCCGTCGCCGTCGCCTCGCCCTGCCCCGCTGTCGCCGTCGCCTAGCCCGCCGTCGCCGTCGGCTCGCCCCGCCGTCGTTGCACCCCTGCCCCTACGTCGTCGTCGCCATCGCCGTGCCCTGCCCCTACGTCGCCGTCGCCTCGCCCTGCCCCGCCGTCGCCGTCACCTCGCCCTTCCCCGTCGTCGCCTCCCCCTGCCCCGTCGCCGTCGTCGCGCCCCTGCCGGCCTCGACGTCGCCGCGCCGGCCCCTGCTCGCATAGTGAGCCCATTGAACATGGCTTGTTGATGCTGATGGCTTGTTGCTTTTTGAGAGTTCTTATTTATTGTCGTATCCCGTATCGCCGTATCGCCTTATTGCTTATATATGTTTACCGTATGAATGTCCAGTCCATGTCATTTTATTATTACTTACATATGTTTACTATGCCGTATCCCCCACAGTGAGATTTTAAAATGAGACAGTCCATGTCATTTTATTATTACTTATATATGTTTACCGTATCGCCTTATTGCTGTTTTTAGAAATTGCCGTATCCCGTATCGCTGTACCCGTATCAATGTCGCTGTATCGGTGCTTCGTAGGTTGCCAGTCCCACCATATGAACATAATGCACTTGAGAATTTTCATATGTTCGTAGAATGATAACTTCGACATGAGGGGGGTGGGGGTCCGCAAGTATCCTCGAGGACCATGAGAGAGGCGGTCTCGGGTTCAAACCCATTTCAGTAATACCTGAACCCGAAACCCACCATCCCCGTCAAAATAGTACGCTAAGCATATTGGGCCATTCAGCCTTCACTACAAACGACCATGAGAGAGGCGGTCTTGGTCGTGCTCCGTTGTGGCACTTGCATGCACCGTGTTGTCACCCTTCGCGTGTGCCGTCCTGGTCGTGCTCCGCTGTGGCACTTGAAGCCGCCCTGATGCCCGACGGCGGATGGTCGATGCACCCACCTGGCGAACGCGTAGCTTGGTCGGCAGCTGGATGCACGTGGAGGAGTGTGGACATGAACGCTTGGTGATGTTGGAAATATGCCCTAGAGGCAATAATAAATTAGTTATTATTATATTTCCTTGTTCATGATAATCGTTTATTATCCATGCTATAATTGTATTGATTGGAAACTCAAATACATGTGTGGGTACATAGACAACACTGTGTCCCTAGTAAGCCTCTAGTTAACTAGCTCGTTGATCAAAGATGATTAAGGTTTCCTAGCCATAGACATGAGATGTCATTTGATAACGGGATCACATCATTAGGAGAATGATGTGATGGACAAGACCCAAACTATAAACGTAGCATATGATCGTGTCAGTTTATTGCTATTGTTTTCTGCATGTCAAGTATCTGTTCCTATAACCATGAGATCATGCAACTCCCTAACATCGGAGGAATACCTTGTGTGTATCAAACATCGCAACGTAACTAGGTGACTATAAAGGTGCTCTATAGGTATCTCCGAGGATGTCTGTTGGGTTGGCATGGATCAAGACTGGGATTTGTTACTCCGTGTGACGGAGAGGTATCTCAGGGCCCACTCGGTAATACAACATCACAATGAGCCTTGCAAGCAATGTGACTAAAGTGTTAGCCACGAGATCTTGTATTACGGAACGAGTAAAGAGACTTGCTGGTAACGAGATTGAACTAGGTATAGAGATACCGATGATCGAATCTCGGGCAAGTAAGATACCGAAGAACAAAGGGAACAGTATACGGGATTAACTGAATCCTTGACATAGAGGTTCGACCGATAAAGATCTTCGTAGAATATGTAGGAGCCAATATGGGCATCCAGGTCCCGCTATTGGTTATTGATCGTAGAGGTGTCTCGGTCATGTCTACATAGTTCTCGAACCCGCAGGGTCTACACACTTAACGTTTGGTGACGATTAGTATAGTTGAGTTATTTTGTTGGTGACTGAAGGTTGTTCGGAGTCCCAGATAAGATCCCGGACATGACGAGGATCTCCGGAAGAGTCCGGAGGTAAAGATTGATATATGTGATAATAGTGTTTTGATCTCCGAAAGGGTTCCGGAATTCACCGGAAGGGGTTCCGGATGTTTACCGAAGTGTTCGGGTGCAGCAACACTTTATATGAGCCAAAGGGGTAAAGCCCACGAGGTATTGGAAAGTGCAAAAGGAAGTTTTTCTGCTGCCTTAAGCGGTACTACCGCTGGTAAGGCAGTAATACCGCGTAAGCGGTACTACCGCTTGTGTGAAGCGGTACTACCGCTTGTGCGCGGTACTGCAGGGATCCGAGTTGGACTCTTTCCCTGCGGGCCAAACCGACCTTGTGCGGGCAAAACCGACCTGGAGGAGGCTTTTACTCCAAGTTTAGACCCCAAGGCTCAACATATAAATAGAGGGGCAGGGCTAGCACACGGGATACATCAAGATTTCCCAAGCCGTGTGTCGGCAACCGTAACCCTCTAGTTCTCCCGTCATAATCTCTGTAGTGCTTGGCGAAGCCCTGCAGAGATTGTTCCTCACCACCATCACCACGCCGTCGTGCTGCCGGAACTCATCTACTACTTCACCATCGCTCGCTGGATCGAGGAGGTGAAGGCGTCATCAAGCCGTACGTGTGTTGAACGCGGAGGTGCCGTCCGTTCGGCACTAGTTCGTGATCGGATCGAGGGACGACTTGCGATTTGGATCGCGGAGACGTTTGACTACATCAACCGCGTTTCTTAACGCTTCCGCTTAGCGATCTACAAGGGTATGTAGATTCACTCTCCCTCTCGTAGATGCTCATCACCATGGATAGATCTTGTGTGTGCGTAGGAAAATTTTTGTTTCCCATGCAACGTTCCCCAACAGTGGCATCTGAGCTAGGTCTATGCGTAGATGAGATCTCGAGTAGAACACAAACGAGTTGTGGGCGTGGTTGTATACATATTGCTTGCCGTTACTAGTTGATATTTGATTCGGCGGTATTGTGAGATGAAGCGGCCCGGACCAACATTACTCGTACGCTTACGAGAGACCGGTTCCTTCAACTGACATGTAACTTCGTTGCATAAAGATGGCTAGCGGGTGTCTGTCTCTCTCACTTTAGTTGAATCGATTTAAATGAAGAGGGTTCTTTTAGAAGATCAAAAAGCAATCACTACACCACGTTGTGGTTTTGCGTAGGTAAGAACTGTAGGAGATATGCCCTAGAGGCAATAATAAATGTTATTGATTATCTCCCTGTTCATAATTAGGTTTATGTTCCATGCTATAACTGCTATGGTTCTTGAGTCTACAATAACCACGAGGCTCGGAGGAAGACTCATATGCACGTGTGGGATAATAAACGGTAAAATGTATTCCTAGTCAAGCCTCTATGACTGGCTCAAGTATTGCATGATGATCCTGTTTTCCTGATCATGGGCATGGCTATGCCGGCAATTTTGAGGGCACAATTGTTGGTAGAACACTTGTGTTGAATCGACCCGATTGATGTTATGCTATGAGATACATTCGTCATAAGTTTATGGTTAATAACACAGAGAAGTTAATGTTTGCATAATTCCTTAGACCATGAGAGTGTCGAGTTTCTTCATGCTTGCTTCATGAACTTTGGGGTTTGTTAAACGTCATCCGTAAATGGGTGGCTATTACGGCGGCTTACGGGTTCATGGAAAAGTATGTCAAGGGACTTGATAGGTCAAGATTGGGATTTGCTCCTCCGACGATGGAGAGATATCTCTGGGCCCTCTCGGTGTTATGGTATCCATCATCGTCTGGCCAGACACAGGGTGATTTGATCACAGGGTTGCCGGAACACGGGAACGAGAAAAGAGAACAATACCTGCAACGAGGTAACTGGCATTGTGGACAAGTGTTGAGAGAAAATCACCGAAAAAGTTTCTGACGCCGGAAAAGTTTCGGACAGCGGAAAAGTTCCGCAGAGAGGTCACCGGATGAGTTCCGGTGAAACTGAAAAGTTGTTTCAGAGGATACCATAAAGTCAAATTGGTTTTGGCACATGCCTGATAATTCTTGGAGGGTGCCAGAATCATTCTGGAAACTTTCTGGAATTTTCCGGGATGAAAACCGGAAATGTTCCGGAGCTGTCGAAACCGCTTCAGATGCTTTTCGCAGATGAAATCACTAAACCGGAATTGTTCCGGCTCGCGTTGAAAATTATTTTGGTGGGTACTAGAATTGTTCTAAGCCCACATGAATATTTTCAGTTCGATCAGACGCTGAAAAATGTCGTCGTGAATAGTGAAAGTGCTTTTTGGGATATTTTTGGAAAGCCACCTTTTGGGGCTTTGCTCCAAAAGATCTTGGGGATGACATGGATGGATAGGGGCCAATTTTGGGGCCCCACATGAGGGTGTGGCCGGCCACATGGTGGACTCCTTCATGGAGTCCCCCTTGTTCCTTGGTTTCACCTTTTAGGTCCTTGGGAAGGACTCCTTTCCATGTGGGTTTTGGGTTTTCTTGTAAAACCACCCTACCCCTTGGGTTTCCTATAAATAGGAGGTGTGTGGGCTGCCATAAGACACACTCTTGCTCTCATACACAAAGCCATGCATGATCTGGCATTCTTCTCTCCCTCCCAGCGAAATAGTTTCGTAGAGCCGAAAGGCTGTCTGGGTTCCGGCAGGAACTAGTTCTGGACGGCGAAGCCCTGCCGGATAGATGACACCGTATGTGTGCAACTCTGTAGAGAGATCGTAGTTTCGGTCTTAGTTCGAGAGTGCCTCCCGAAGGGCTGTCCGTGTGACCGTCCGAGTTTTGGAGGTCCTCCCGAAGGGCTGTCCGAGTGACAGTCCGAGTTTCGGAGGTCCTCCCGAAGGGCTGTCCGCGACACCGTCCGGGGGACTGTGTGACCGCCTCCCGGAGGGCTGTCCGCGGGGCAGATGAGGGTATACATCCTCGTGGTTGGGAGGTTGTAAAATCCTAGCTGCGGGGATCTGCACCGCCAATCGTCATCGACTCTACTTCCGCTGCGCTACGAGTCGGTAACGATAATGATCAAACCTTGTATGCAGTCTCCATAGTGGTCCTGGGCTGCTGCGTAGGTCGGAAATTTTTTGTTTTCTACTGCGTTACCCAACAGTGGCATCAGTGCCGTGCTATGCGTAGATGCAGGTTGCGATCTAGAATACATAGAGATGTATGGGTGTTGCACAATATAATTAGGTAGTAGATGAGATCTATTGCTGAAAATTATTTGTGCGGGTAGCAGATGAAGTCTGTTACCCGATGTTCTTGTTGCTTCCCTCGAATTTGCATATTTCTGATCTTGATAACAGTATGGTGGAGTTTCAATGTTCTGGCAATCCGCGATCCTGATTGATCAACGAAGTGCTAACAGTTCATTGAATTCCACCGTAGTTAAAAAGAAAGATGAAATTTTGCAGACGAAAGGGCAATGCAGATGTGATCTGCACGGGGGTCACGCGTATGACGAAGTTTAGTATGGGGCTCGATATTTTATTATCTCGTGTTTCATACACCCTGGAATGTTAATCTAGCGACTTGGATTATCATGCTTGATGATGGACGTTGGTAGCTTCGGTTTGTTTCGAAACCTTAGAAGCCACGTAAAATAAAATTTCGCATGGACCGATTAGAGGCGTCTAACTTGGTTTTACAGGATGGTTTGCATGTGCATGTGATGTGGTATAGCAGTGTTCATAATAATTTGATTATGTATGAGATGACTATATGATGTAAATTGATTAACATGACCTGCGTGTCATGATTCGGCATGATGGCTGGAGCCATATGATTGCACTTTAATGACCTGCGTGTCAACCTTATGTAATGCACTTATTTTTATTAAGCTATAGAGATAGCAATATTATCTGGTGCATCGACAAGGTGGTGGCAATCTTCGCGAAGGTGAACACCAACGCGAATGCCGAAGACGAAGAAATGAAAAACTTCTCCGTCAGAAAGGGCTATACCATATCATGCTATTATGAATTGCCTGAGATGTTTAGCCCTTATGATGCACCCTTCTTGATTGCGCAGTAGTCGCTTTTATTAGGGTGATCTCTCACAAAAATATCAAGTAGATAGTGTTCTCCCAAGTGTAGCACCGTCACGGCACCTAACTTTTCGGGGTACGCCATGGATGCATGGGTGCGAACGATTAGGGATGTGTGAGGCGGGTGAGTTGAGACCTCGCAGCGAGATCACTTGGTTGTCTTGACATTCTGGCATGAGTGTCATGAGCTCGGAACACACGCATCGAAAGATGAACAAGAGTCACATGGAGATGTGATCGGCAAGTTGGCCTACCGATTAAAATTCCCGTCATGAGATGATGATTCTATGGCGATGAATTGAAGTCTGGATCTTGTATCACTCAAAATCAATTATGAGAGATATTGATTTGAGTGGGAGCGCACTGTAGAATTAACTTGTTTAATTCTCAGTGCAATTAATTATGAACCCTGTCTAAGTGTGATTTGCATAATAGTTGTAGAATAATGGCTCGCGTTTCCACCTTCCCTGTTAAAATTGAATAGCTGTTAAATATCTGGTTAAAACTTTACGGTTGGTAACGTAATATGAGGATTGTCCTCAAGAGTGCCAAGAAGGACTTTGTCCTATCGCATGCTTTCGGTATTCTCCCGCTAATGCTATGGATCATGTGACTCTCGTCCTTCGATCCAAAATCTAGAATTCCTTTTCAGTCAAAGTGCAATATGTTTGCTTCCATGAGACCCGAACTTCGAAAGTTTGGATAGTTATGTGATATTCATGGAATCTGAAAATCATTTTCAGAGACAGACAAAAGCTAAAAGATATGAGATATCCAAAGCAATATTTGTTTGCAAACTGTTAGTAAAGGAGTTTACTATGCATTAGACTGATAAGAGAGGGATCCAGAAGAACGCCAGTCATATGATGATGGTGAATAAAACAACAACTTAAAGAGAAAGGAAGTGTCCGAAGGGTGTTAGTGATGCTTTCACGCCTAGGAAGTCCGGGGCTAACGCCACTCTTAAGTTGGGTGCTTCTTCTAAGAGTAGGAGAAATACTGAAAGTTAAACTGTTAGAAGTATAATGGCAAAAGGAAAGTAGACTGGAATATCCAGCTCATGTATGAATGTCATACAAGTTTTTGATGTATAGAAGGCTGGTCAAAGATATAGTTCTTAGGAATTATGGTTAAACAAGTTAATCACTAATTCTTGGGTATTGTGAGTTAATCAAAAAGATACCCGCTCGATTGCATTCTGTTGCAACTCGATGTAAGAACTACTATGGCCTGAAAGACTAGCCAGGAATGAGGTTCAGATACACGCAGGGAACATAGTAAATGTTACTATGCCTTCCATCGGTGTATTCCCTATGTATTTACTTTCATAATTCATTTTAGAGTTTTACACTCTAGCCCATTGCATAAAGTATCTTGCAAGAAGGTTATTCATAAGAGAACTTTTGATGTTCGATGTTATGAATAACATAAGGGCCATACTTTCATTATGAATGAGACGTATGTTATGAATATTGATAATAATACATTACCTCTGTATTTACTTTCATAATTCATTTAGAGTTTCATACACTCTAGCCCTTTGCATAAGGTATTTTGCAAGAAGGTTATTCATAAGAGAACTTTTGATGTTCGGTGTTATGAATAACATGAAGGGCCATGATTCCATACAGGATGGGATGTATGCTATGAATATTGATGGTAATATGATACATCCATAACACTGACGCTAAATGTCGCAAGACTAAAAGAATACCACACAAGTGTGGCACTGCATTTGGTCACATTGGAGAAGACCGCATGAAAATTCCATTATGATGGATTTCGAAGTCGTTTGAATTTGAATCATCTGACACTTGCAACTTTCCTCTGAAAAGTGAAGTGACTGAAATACCGTTCATAGGCCATAAGGAACGAGCAAAGAACATATTGGTGATCATACATTATATGTGTGTAGTCCAATAAATGTTGTTGCAGGTAGTGGATTTATCTATCTTCAGAAATGACTCAAGAAGATATGTGGACATTTACTTGTTGAGACGTAAGTCTGGATCTTTTTGAATTCATTCATAAGGTTTTCAAAAATGAAGTAGAAGTTGTTGTAACAAGAAAATTATGTTTCTACAATTCGATTGCAGAAAGGAATATTTGAGTTACAAGTTTAGCGAATGTCTGATGAGTTGTGAAAGGGGTTTCATAACTTGCACCTCCCGGAACACCACTGCAAGTGGAAAGTCCGTGAAGATGTAATCGAACCATTCATGACATGGTAAGATCAAAGATGACATAAATAAATTTGCCATTATCCCTTTTAAATTGATGCTTTAGGGACGGCGGCTTTTACACTGAAAAGAGCTCCATCGGGTCTGTTGAAATGACGCCATGGTATGGTACGCCCAACCATGTTATATCTTTTCTTAACATTTGGAATATGGGGCTTGTGTAAAAGGTTACAAACCTATTCCAAATCAGACAAGTGCTACTTTGTAGGTTATCCCAAGTCATCGGGTATTCCCCCACCACTATACCGAGGCAAAGGATTTTGCCACAAAACGGTATGCTATTAAAGAGAATAGTTCTTACAAAAGGTGAGTGGGAGGACAGTGCAACTCGACGAGATAACCAGTATCTTTGTCATCAGATCAAAGGAAAGGAACCTTGGAAGTGATTCCGGAGTTTCCTACTGCGACTGATACGGAAGTCTCTACAATAAAATGTATGGACTTCGGTCGAACTTGCAGCTGAACCACGTAGGCAAAGCTCGTGCAAACCTATCAGGTGCGCAAACGAGATATTGTTGTTAGACAACAGTATACCTACAATACACAAGGAAGCGTTGATGGGCCCTGACTCCGGAATTGGCTAAATGCCAATACAATCCGAGATAGTTTCCATATAAGTGATTCGAGATTAAAATCTTGATACACCTTTCGGAAGACTTAGAGTCTAACGAATATTTATGGAACTAAAAACTGATACGAATAAAATGTTTTATCCATAAAGCTCGACTTGTTGCCATAACAAGTTCAAGGAGTTGACTACGATGAGATTGTCTCACCGTAGCGATGCTTGAAGTCGGTTCGGGTTGAACTAGCAATTAATACATATTTCAATCATGAGATATGAAACATGGATGACAAAAAGATTTCCATCTGATGGAAATGAAACCTAGGACTTGTATGTGATACAGTCCAAAGTAATTTGTCGATCCAGAGGATGCTAGTAAGTATGCAAACTTCAGAGTTCCAGCGATGGACAGAAGAGAGCAAAGTGGAGTTGGAATCTTCGTTTTTGATGAAATGGTCAAGGGGGTTTGACTTCATCAAATGGGTATCGAAGATGCTTGTGATTCAAGAAAGTAAGTGGGAGCATAATAATATTTCTAAAAACCTTGTGTACTTAACACATTGTTAATTGGAAATAAATTTCTTGACACGAATTAGGACTTCATTTGAAAATAGTTTTTCAATGAAGTGCTTAGGCTAAATAGCCTCAATATTAGGCATGATGATCTATGGAGATAGATTTACCTAATGGGGCTAAGCAATGAATACATATTGACAAGATGCTAAAACCTTTTAGCATTTAAAACGCCAAGGAGTGATTCTTGCCGAAGTCACATGGAAAGAGTTTTTGCAAGACTCGGTGTCCCAAAACACTGATGAGTAAAATACATGATGGAGATTCCACACACTCTTGTGTTTGGATTAACCATGTATTCCATGGTATGTAAAAACAAACAGATATGTCCAATACTCCAAAGTTGTTGCGAGTATAGATACCATAGTGATCAAAGTACTGATCATGGGACAACAGTGAAAGATGTCATTAAGTGCTAAGAGTAGTGCTGATGACATGTTTTCTCGCAAGTAGAGATTATGAAGTGCTCGTTGTAAGTGATTACATCGATACAGTCTTCATCAATGCTCCATGCGATTTTCGATTTAAATTGAGGGTTTTGTGTGATACACAATATGGTGGCACGGTAGTTGGAAATTGTTCCAAACAAGATACTGTGGCGAATTCTATAACAAAGGCTAAGTATGTTGATGCTTAAGAAGCGACAAAGAAGTTGTTGAATCATATAGTTCATTCATGAACTTAGTATGGTTCCAAGATGACTTTGGTCTATGGGACACTATTGCAGATAGTTGCTCCATAGCTCAGTCTGAGGAATCAGGTTTCGACCAATGATTCACACATATGCAAGGCCAAGTCCAGACAAAATATGAATTTTGTGAAAGCGTGAAAATGCAAGGATATGCAAAGTTACACACAGAGCTGAAGTCGTCAGATCCGTTGGACATCAGGCTATACCACATGCGAAGCATATTTTACACCAGTATGCCATAGGTGTAAAGTGCATTAGCATTGACTAGATTATTGACTCTAGTTCAAGTGGGAGTCTGTAGGAGATATGCCCTAGACGCAATAATAAATGTTATTGATTATCTCCCTGTTCATAATTAGGTTTATGTTCCATGCTATAACTGCTATGGTTCTCGAGTCTACAATAACCACGAGGCTCGGAGGAAGACTCATATGCACGTGTGGGATAATAAACGGTAAAATGTATTCCTAGTCAAGCCTCTATGACTGGCTCAAGTATTGCATGATGATCCTGTTTTCCTGATCATGGGCATGGCTATGCCGGCTATTTTGAGGGCACAATTGTTGGTAGAACACTTGTGTTGAATCGACCCGATTGATGTTATGCTATGAGATACATTCGTCATAAGTTTATGGTTAATAACACAGAGAAGTTAATGTTTGCATAATTCCTTAGACCATGAGAGTGTCGAGTTTCTTCATGCTTGCTTCATGAACTTTGGGGTTTGTTAAACGTCATCCGTAAATGGGTGTCTATTACGGCGGCTTACGGGTTCATGGAAAAGTATGTCAAGGGACTTGATAGCTCAAGATTGGGATTTGCTCCTCCGACGATGAAGAGATATCTCTGGGCCCTCTCGGTGTTACGGTATCCATCATCGTCTGGCCAGACACAGGGTGATTTGATCACAGGGATGCCGGAACACGGGAACGAGAAAAGAGAACAATACCGGCAACGAGGTAACTGGCATTGTGGACAAGTGTTGATCCACGAGGATGCCGATGTTTCTCACCTCGGGTAATTGTAACATATCACGAAGCAACAGGAATTGTTCTAAGCCCACATGAATATTTTCAGTTCGATCAGACGCTGAAAAATGTCGTCGTGAATAGTGAAAGTGCTTTTTGGGATATTTTTGGAAAGCCACCTTTTGGGGCTTTGCTCCAAAAGATCTTGGGGATGACATGGATGGATAGGGGCCAATTTTGGGGCCCCACATGAGGGTGTGGCCGGCCACATGGTGGACTCCTTCATGGAGTCCCCCTTGTTCCTTGGTTTCACCTTTTAGGTCCTTGGGAAGGACTCCTTTCCATGTGGGTTTTGGGTTTTCTTGTAAAACCACCCTACCCCTTGGGTTTCCTATAAATAGGAGGTGTGTGGGCTGCCATAAGACACACTCTTGCTCTCATACACAAAGCCATGCATGATCTGGCATTCTTCTCTCCCTCCCAGCGAAATAGTTTCGTAGAGCCGAAAGGCTGTCTGGGTTCCGGCAGGAACTAGTTCTGGACGGCGAAGCCCTGCCGGATAGATGACACCGTATGTGTGCAACTCTGTAGAGAGATCGTAGTTTCGGTCTTAGTTCGAGAGTGCCTCCCGAAGGGCTGTCCGTGTGACCGTCCGAGTTTTGGAGGTCCTCCCGAAGGGCTGTCCGAGTGACAGTCCGAGTTTCGGAGGTCCTCCCGAAGGGCTGTCCGCGACACCGTCCGGGGGACTGTGTGACCGCCTCCCGGAGGGCTGTCTGCTGGGCAGATGAGGGTATACATCCTCGCGGTTGGGAGGTTGTAAAATCCTAGCTGCGGGGATCTGCACCGCCAATCGTCATCGACTCTACTTCCGCTGCGCTACGAGTCGGTAACGATAATGATCAAACCTTGTATGCAGTCTCCATAGTGGTCCTGGGCTGGTGCGTAGGTCAGAAATTTTTTGTTTTCTGTTGCGTTACCCAACAAGAACGGTTCTTGCAAACCCGTAGCAGCCACGTAAAATTTGCAACAACAATTAGAGGACGTCTAACTTGTTTTTGCAGGGTATGTTGTGATGTGATATGGCCAATTACATGATGAGATATATGTGATGTATGAGATGATCATGTGTTGTATAGAATATCACGACTTGCATGTCGATGAGTACGGCAACTGGCAGGAGCCATAGAGTTGTCTTTAATTATTTTCGCCGTTTTGCTTTACTTTATCGCTATGAGTTAGCAATAGTCGTGGAAGCAACAGTCGGCGCGACAACCTCATGGCGACACGTTGATGGAGATCAAGATGATGGAGATCATGGTGTCAGGCCGGTGACGATGGAGATCATGCCAGTGCTTTGGAGATGGAGAGCAAAAGCACAAGTTCATGGCCATATCATGTCACTTATGATTTGCATGTGATGTTAATCCTTTTATGCATCTTATTTTGCTTAGGACGACGATAGCATTATAAGGTGATCCCTCACTTAAATTTCAAGATAAAATTGTGTTCTCCCCGAGTGTGCACCGTTGCGAAAGTTCGTCGTTTCGAGACACGCCGTGATGATCGGGTGTGATAGACTCTACGTTCACATACAATGGGTGTAAGCCATGTTGCACGTGCGGAACACTCGGGTTAAACTTGACGAGCCTAGCATGTACAGACATGGCCTCGGAACACAAGAGACCGAAAGGTCGAACATGAGTCATATAGTAGATATGATCAACATAAAGATGTTCACCATTGAAACCACCTCAACTCACGTGATGATCGGACTTGAGTTGGTGGATTTGGATCATGTTACACTCGAATGACCGGAGGGATGTCTATTTGAGTGGGAGTTTTTAAGTAATATGATTAACTAAACTCATTATCTAGAACAATAGTCTAAGTTGTCTTTGCTATATTTATGTTGTAGATCATGGCTCGTGCAGTAGCACCCCTGAATTTTAATGCGTTCCTAGAGAAAGCTAAGTTGAAAGATGATGGAAGTAACTTTGTGGACTGGGCCCGTAATCTAAGGATTATCCTTACGGCTTCCCAGAAGGCTTATGTCCTTGATGCACCGCTTGGTGATCCACCCGCTCCAGTTGAGTCTCTAGACGTTGTGAACGCCTGGCAGGCTCGTTCTGAAGATTACTCAATAGTTCAATGTGCAATATTGTATGGCTTAGAACCGGGACTTCAAAGACGTTTTGAACGTCATGGAGCATATGAGATGTTCCAGGAGTTGAAGTTTATCTTTTAGAAAAATGCCCGGATCGAGAGATATGAGATCTCCGATAAGTTCTATGCTTGCAAGATGGAGTAGAACGGGTCTATCAGTGATCACGTACTCAGAATGTCTGGGTACTCCACCCGTCTGGCAGAATTGGGGATGCCCCTTCCGCCAGAGGCTATCACTGACAGAGTTCTTCAATCATTGCCACCTAGCTACAAGAGCTTCGTGTTGAACTATAACATGCACGGGATGAACAAGTCAGTCGCCGAGCTGTTTGCGATGCTGAAAGCCGCTGAGTCTGAAATTCAGAAGGAGCATCAAGTGTTGATGGTCAATAAAACCACTAGTTTCAAGAAAAATGGCAAGGGTAAGAAGGGTAACTCCAAGAAGAGTGGCAAAGCAGTTGCTCCTCTCGTGAAGAAACCCAAGGCTGGACCCAAACTAGAAACTGTGTGCTTTCATTGCAAGGGAACTGGACACTGGAAGCGAAACTGCCCCAAGTATTTGGCTGACAAGAAGGCGGCCAACAACAAACAAGGTATATATGATATACATGTTATTGATGTGTACCTTACCAACTCTCATTGTAGTGCCTGGGTATTTGATACCGGTGCGGTTGCTCATATTTGCAACTCAAAACAGGAACTGCGGAATAGACGGAGGCTGGCAAAGGACGAAGTGACGATGCGCGTGGGAAATGGTTCCAAGGTTGATGTGATCGCCATCGGCACGCTCGCTCTTCGATTACCATCGGGATTAGTGATGAACCTGAATAAATGTTATTTGGTGCCTGCGTTAAGCATGAACATTATATCTGGATCTTGTTTATTGCGAGACGGTTACTCATTTAAATCAGAGAATAATGGTTGTTCTATTTATATGAGTAATATCTTTTATGGTCATGCACCCAATGTGAGGGGTTTATTCTTATTGAATCTCGATAGTAATGATACACATGTTCATAACATTGATGCCAAAAGATGTAGAATTGATAATGATAATACCACTTTCTTGTGGCACTGCCGTTGAGGTCATATTGGCGTAAAACGCATGAGGAAGCTCCATGTTGATGGACTTTTGGAGTCACTTGATTTTGAATCACTTGACACATGTGAGCCATGCCTCATGGGCAAGATGACTAAAACGTCGTTCTCTGGTACAATGGAACGGGCAAGTAACTTATTGGAAATCATACATACTGATGTGTGCGGTCCGATGAGTATTGAGGGGCGCGGTGGTTATCGTTACTTTCTCACCTTCACTGATGACTTAAGTAGATATGGGTATATTTACTTAATGAAACACAAGTCTGAAACATTTGAAAAGTTCAAACAATTTCAAAGTGAAGTTGAGAATCATCGTAACAAGAAGATTAAATTCCTACGATCTGATCGAGGAGGAGAATATCTGAGTTATGAGTTTGGCAGTCACTTAAGACAATGTGGAATTGTTTCACAACTGACACCGCCTGGAACACCACAGCGTAATGGTGTGTCCGAACGTCGTAATCGAACCTTATTGGATATGGTGCGATCTATGATGTCTCTTGCTGATTTGCCACTATCGTTTTGGGGTTATGCATTAGAGACAGCTGCATTCACTTTAAATAGGGCACCATCGAAATCCGTTGAGACGACGCCATATGAACTTTGGTTTGGCAAGAAGCCAAAACTGTCGTTTCTTAAAGTTTGGGGATGTGATGCTTATGTCAAAAAGCTTCAGCCTGAAAAGCTGGAACCCAAAGCGGAGAAATGCGTCTTCAAAGGATACCCAAAAGAGATAGTTGGGTATACCTTCTACCTCAAATCCAAAGGCAAAGTGTTTGTCGCTAAAAACGGAACATTTCTTGAGAAAGAGTTTCTCTCGAAAGAATTGAGTGGGAGGAAGATAATACTTGATGAGGTTGTTGAACCTTTACTTCAACCTGAAAGTAGCGCAGCGCAGAAAGATGTTTCTGTAGAGCCTACATCAGCTGAAGAGGAAGTTAATGATGATGATCATGAAGCTTTGGATCAAGTTGCTATCGAACCTCGTAGGTCGACAAGGACGCGTACTGCTCCTGAGTGGTACGGCAACCCTGTCTTAGAGGTCATGTTGTTGGACAACGATGAACCTACGAGCTATGGAGAAGCGATGATGGGCCCGGATTCCGAGAAATGGTTAGAGGCCATGAAATCCGAGATGGGATCCATGTATGAAAACAAAGTATGAACTTTGGAAGTATTACCTGAAGGGCGTAAGGCCATTCAGAACAAATGGAACTTTAAGAGGAAGACGGACGCAGACGGTAATGTCACCGTCTATAAAGCTCGACTTGTGGCAAAGGGTTTTTCACAAGTTCAAGGAGTTGACTACGATGAGACCTTCTCACCCGTAGCGATGCTTAAGTCCGTCAGAATCATGTTAGCAATAGCTGCCTTTTTCGATTATGAAATTTGGCAGATGGATGTCAAAACAGCGTTCCTTAACGGTTTCCTTAAGGAAGAGTTGTATATGATGCAACCAGAAGGTTTTGTCGATCCAGAGAATGCTGACAAAGTTTGCAAACTCCAGCGATCCATTTATGGACTGGTGCAAGCATCTCGGAGTTGGAATCTTCGCTTTGATGAGGTGATCAAAGCGTTCGAGTTTATACAAGTTTACGGAGAAGCTTGTATTTACAAGAAAGTGAGTGGGAGCTCTATAGCGTTTCTAATATTATATGTGGATGACATATTGCTGATTGGAAACAATATAGAAATGTTGGAAGGCGTGAAGGAATATTTGAACAAGAGTTTTTCAATGAAGGACCTAGGAGAAGCTGCTTTCATATTAGGCATCAAGATCTATAGAGATAGATCGAGACGCTTAATAGGACTTTCACAAAGCACATACCTTGACAAAGTTTTGAAGAAGTTCAAAATGGATCAGTCCAAGAAGGGGTTCTTGCCTGTATTGCAAGGTGTGAAGTTGAGTAAGACTCAATGCCCAGCGACTGCAGAAGATAGAGAAAAGTTGAGTGTCATCCCCTATGCTTCAGCCATAGGCTCTATCATGTATGCAATAATGTGCACAAGACCCGATGTCAGCCTTGCCATAAGTATGGTCGGAAGGTTTCAAAGTGATCCAGGAATGGAACACTGGACGGCGGTCAAGAATATCCTGAAGTACCTGAAAAGGACTAAGGACATGTTGCTCGTTTATGGAGGTGATCAAGAGCTCGTCGTAAAGGGTTACGTCGATGCAAGCTTTGACACTGATCCGGATGACTCTAAGTCACAAACCAGATACGTATTTATTCTTAATGGGGGTGCAGTTAGCTGGTGCAGTTCCAAGCAAAGCGTGGTAGCTGATTCTACATGCGAAGCGGAGTACATCGCTGCCTCGGAGGCGGCGAAGGAAGGTGTTTGGATGAAGGAGTTCATGACAGATCTTGGAGTAGTGCCTAGTGCGCTTAACCCAATGACTCTGTTTTGTGATAATACTGGTGCCATTGCTCTAGCCAAGGAACCAAGATTTCACAAGAGGACCAGACACATAAAGCGACGTTTCAATTCCATCCGCGATTACATCAAGGAGGACGACATAAATATTTGCAAAGTACACACGGATCTAAATGTTGCAGATCCGATGACTAAACCTCTTCCAAGGGCTAAACATGAACAACACCAGAACTGCATGGGTGTTCGATTCATTACAATGTAAATCACATAGTGATGTGAACTAGATTATTGACTCTAGTGCAAGTGGGAGACTGTTGGAAATATGCCCTAGAGGCAATAATAAATTAGTTATTATTATATTTCCTTGTTCATGATAATCGTTTATTATCCATGCTATAATTGTATTGATTGGAAACTCAAATACATGTGTGGGTACATAGACAACACTGTGTCCCTAGTAAGCCTCTAGTTAACTAGCTCGTTGATCAAAGATGGTTAAGGTTTCCTAGCCATAGACATGAGATGTCATTTGATAACGGGATCACATCATTAGGAGAATGATGTGATGGACAAGACCCAAACTATAAACGTAGCATATGATCGTGTCAGTTTATTGCTATTGTTTTCTGCATGTCAAGTATCTGTTCCTAGAACCATGAGATCATGCAACTCCCTAACATCGGAGGAATACCTTGTGTGTATCAAACGTCGCAACGTAACTGGGTGACTATAAAGGTGCTCTACAGGTATCTCCGAGGATGTCTGTTGGGTTGGCATGGATCAAGACTGGGATTTTTTACTCCGTGTGACGGAGAGGTATCTCAGGGCCCACTCGGTAATACAACATCACAATGAGCCTTGCAAGCAATGTGACTAAAGTGTTAGCCACGAGATCTTGTATTACGGAACGAGTAAAGAGACTTGCCGGTAACGAGATTGAACTAGGTATAGAGATACCGACGATCGAATCTCGGGCAAGTAACATACCGAAGAACAAAGGGAACAGTATACGGGATTAACTGAATCCTTGACATAGAGGTTCGACCGATAAAGATCTTCGTAGAATATGTAGGAGCCAATATGGGCATCCAGGTCCCGCTATTGGTTATTGATCGTAGAGGTGTCTTGGTCATGTCTACATAGTTCTCGAACCCGCAGGGTCTACACACTTAACGTTTGGTGACGATTAGTATAGTTGAGTTATTTTGTTGGTGACCGAAGGTTGTTCGGAGTCCCGGATAAGATCCCGGACATGACGAGGATCTCCGGAAGAGTCCGGAGGTAAATATTGATATATGTGATAATAGTGTTTTGATCTCCGAAAGGGTTCCGGAATTCACCGGAAGGGGTTCCGGATGTTTACCGAAGTGTTCGGGTGCAGCAACACTTTATATGAGCCAAAGGGGTAAAGCCCACGAGGTATTGGAAAGTGCAAAAGGAAGTTTTGTTGCTGCCTTAAGCGGTACTACCGCTGGTAAGGCAGTAATACCGCGTAAGCGGTACTACCGCTTGTGTGAAGCGGTACTACCGCATAAGCGGTACTACCGCTTGGGTGAAGCGGTACTACCGCTCGTGAGCGGTACTACCGCTTGTGCGCGGTACTGCAGGGATCCGAGTTGGACTCTTTCCCTGTGGGCCAAACCGACCTTGTGCGGGCAAAACCGACCTGGAGGAGGCTTTTACTCCAAGTTTAGACCCCAAGGCTCAACATATAAATAGAGGGGTAGGACTAGCACACGGGATACATCAAGATTTCCCAAGCCGTGTGTCGGCAACCCTAACCCTCTAGTTCTCCCGTCATAATCTCCGTAGTGCTTGGCGAAGCCCTGCAGAGATTGTTCCTCACCACCATCACCACGCCGTCGTGCTGCCGGAACTCATCTACTACTTCACCATCGCTCGCTGGATCGAGGAGGTGAACGCGTCATCAAGCCGTACGTGTGTTGAATGCGGAGGTGCCGTCCGTTCGGCACTAGTTCGTGATCGGATCGAGGGACGACTTGCGATTTGGATCGCGGAGACGTTCGACTACATCAACCGCGTTTCTTAACGCTTCCGCTTAGCGATCTACAAGGGTATGTAGATTCACTCTCCCTCTCGTAGATGCTCATCACCATGGATAGATCTTGTGTGTGCGTAGGAAAAATTTTGTTTCCCATGCAATGTTCCCCAACAGGTGAGTCATGTGTGCCGGGCCACGTGCCGGGGCCTCCAACTTTGCTAGGCGTGGTTGCGTGCAAAAATGTAGCTCAACTTTTTTTTTGTTTGAGGGGAAAATGATGCTCAACTTGAAGGACGTGTTCGATTAGTTGCCTGGATTTTGAGCCTCTTTGCGAGTGGCAAGATTAAGCTTAATGTTGACGCTCAAAAATGACACAATCGTAAAAGTAGCTTAAATAATGTCAAGATCAAACTTATGATTGGAAGATCAAACTTAGAAATTGCCGTATCCCGTAGCTTTGATATAAAAATCGTCTAAATCCGAGGTCATATGCAATTTGTGTGGTCAAAACAAGATTAAGGACAAAAGGGGGGAGGAGTCCTCGACGATCGTCTGAAACTGACTGTTATAAAACTTGTGAACTTTGCATGATGTTTCCCACTAATCCATCTCTCATGGTTGTATATTGCCACGTTGTAATATTTGCAGAAACTATGGCGGACAGAGACTTAGAAAAAGAACAGTTGTTGGGGGATATAATACAGGGAGGTGATACCGATCTCACCTGCTTGTCGTTTCTCAGCGAGACCGATGGTGAGGAAAGAGAGGATGGCGGCTCCGGTGAGGAGGAAGGAGATCATGACTGCTCCGGTGATCGAACTGGGGACGAAGGAGATCATGACGGCTCCGGTGATCGAATGGAGAAGGGAGCCATAACTGCTTCAAAGTCCGGCGAGGTATATACTAATTAATCCTCTGTTGACTAGATGCATTAATTTTTTTGTGTGTACATATATTAATGCTTCTTTCTTCTTTTAATTAGCCATCCGGATCGAGCTCCACTTCGGTAAGGAGACGAGGCCCGATGAGAAGGTTGGACGCGCAAGAAAGGTTCACGATCGAAGAAGTCTCTCCAGAAGGCCAACCGATTGCTCCCTATCGGACCAAGAACAAATTTATACATCAGTGCGGAGTGATTGTTAGGGACATCGTCCCGATTAGCTGCCAAGAATGGAATAAGAAGAAGGAACCTCAAGTTCCTTATGTCAACGATAGACTGAAAGATGATCTTTGGACCAATCTGATGAGAAATTTTAGTCTACCGCCAGAGGAGGATCCGAATAACCCAGTTATACAACGAAAGGTCAGGGCGTTTGCTCTTAAGAAGATGGCAGAACTATTCAAGAACTGGAAGAAAGTATTGAACAGGAAGTTTGTCGAGAAAGACAAGACTCCAAAATTCAGAGGTCAATATGAGAAGATGAGAGATCACTGGCCCGCATTTGTGGCCTACAAGAAATAGGAGAAGGCTAAGAACAGGTCACTTACAAATAAGAAAAATGCCGCAAGGAAGGAGTATCACCATGTTACGGGGTCAGGTGGCTACAGCAAAGCCCGGCCTACGTGGGATAAAGCTGAGCAAGACCTGCTTGCTAAAGATGTCCAACCAGCGACATTGCACTGGCCAGATCGGGCAAGGACTTGGTTCTTCGGGGTTGGGGGAACTTTGGACCCAGAAACAGGGAAGTGTGTCTCCACGAAAGCTCAACTTGCAATACCATTCAAAAAGCTTGAGGAAACAATCAAGAAATCACTGGAAGGGACGTTCGTTCCCGACAGAGAGAAGGACGAGTTATCATTTGCCCTCGGGAATCCTGAACACCCTGGACGAACACGAGGCACATCAGGCTCCGTTCAGTGGAAGGTCGGGTTTCCCGACAACGCTGGTTACAGAAGCCGGCAGAGAAAGAAGAAAGAGGAAGCAAGCGAAATGCAGAAGTTGAATGAAAGATTAGCGAAACTAGAAGCACTTGAGAGCCAGCGAGCTACCGGCCAACCATCTCAGCGGCACGAAGATCCTTCATTGGAGACTACCCACGATGCTACCCCACCATCTCAGCGGAGAAGCAGCGTGGCTTCCACTGAGCTCGTTCATCCTGATAGCACGGCTCCTCACTACCCCGTGGATGGTATCACGCAAAATGAACATTGTGTGCTAATGGCAAAATGTCATAACCTGACCTTGAAGGCGGCGGTGTAACACCCCAAAATTTTGATTTGGTTTTTACCAAATTCTTTATTTGATTTGAAGGAGGATATTTGAATTTTTTTTAAAGAGACTCTCCTTCTCAAAATCCTTTTGATGACAAATCTTTTATGAAACAATTCTCAATTTTGGTTCTGGTCTTGAGAGTTTTCAGCATGGTTTGTTCCAACACAAGTACCATGGTGGTATTTGGCTATTTCCTTATTTAAAAAGAATTCTTATGGATTTGGATTTAATCTTTCCCTATTCCAAAATCTCCTATGCTACTCTCTTGCCATAACCTTCATTGCAAATTTTCTTCCAAAACTCTCCTCTCTACTTTGGATCAAACCAAGCATCCTGTTCCAGCAGGTTTCAACCTCTTTTAGATTTTATTTCTATTTATTTCTTCCTCAAATCATTTTCTGTCATTTATTTAGACCCTTGGGATTTACAAAGGAAGTGCCAAATTCCTTTGAGCTTTGACCCCAAGAAAATTATCCTAGCTTCTACTTGGTACCTTCAACCTATATCACCAAAGATCTCCTGGTCCACAGTTCAAAAATTTCAAAATTTGTTTACTGCAAATTTGGACCAGATTTGTCATTTTTGATGCAATCCATTCTTTCCTTTTTCCAAAAATTCTGAGAAAATTCAGGAAGCCTCTGGATGCATCAAGAGGCCACCCCTCCAAGTTTCAGCTCAAGAAAAATTTTCCACGTGCGTCAATCTTTTCATCGAGCAGCTGGCGTGCACTGTTTCAGTCAAGGTTCAGAAGTTTCAGTGTCGATCTTCAGAGATTCAGTGTCGTTTTCGACAGTCGTCAGTGACAATCTCGCCAGTGCTCGCGTTGGCTCGTTGCTCACTGTTCTCTCCCTTATCCAGTGCGCCGCACGGTCGGTTGTATTCTTCCTAGGGTCGCCGGTGAGCTGGCAGGGGTGCATCATCCCCGTGAGCGGCGGCAGCAACGCCCGCTGCGGTCGCCAGAGAACTCAGCGAGGAGCGGTGCCATCCAGCACCGCCCACACCACCAGGAGCCTCCGCGTGGCCGTCCTCTTCTCTGTGCGCGCTGCAGAACCGTCGTCGTGGCCTGAGAAGCGCAGAGCGCGCTCTCTGCCGCCGACGTGCACGTGAGCGCCGTTCCGTCGAATCCTGGAGTGTCGCCCAAGTTTGACTGGGCTTAAGCCAAAAATGGAACCGGTGGACCAATCTGAAGATGCCCAGCCTCCGTAACCTCCCGTTCGATCACCTCCTCGCCGTAATTGCTCGCCGGAGTAATCCTGCTTGCGGCACACTCCTCGCCCGCCTATAAATAGAGGCCCCCGAGACCACCCAGCAAGCCAGCATCTCTCCACCTCTCCTCAAAGCCTCGCCAAGCCCCTCAGAGGACCTCGGGGAGGTCTTCTTCCTTGCCTCCGGCCGCCCCGATCCGCTTCGGGCGCCAGCAAAATTCGCCCTAGTTGCTCTATCTCCTCGGCTCAAGTTTGGTCAGTAGCCTCCTTGTAAACCTCCTCTTCTAAACCCCCGCTCCAATTTGACGCTAGGTTCCCCCGACGGTGAGATCCATCATCGCCCGACGCCGCCGTCCGCCGGAGAGGAACTGGCCGTCGCCGTGGTGCTCTCCGACGCCTCCTTCCACCACCCACCGACTCGGAATAGTCCCGTGAGTGCAACCCTCCCCTTGCCCACCTCTGGATCGCCGTCGATCGTCGCTGGTGACCACCGCGAGCCTCTGTCGCCGGTGGAGTTTTTAAACCTGACGGGTGGGACCCCCTCGTCAGGATTCTCTTCTTTTTGAACCGTTTTCCGAAGACGCCTTCGGGCAAAGTTCGTTTTCTTCTTGGGTTGGCGTACTTCAACCGAACCTTTTTCTGTTTTATTCAAACTACCCCCTGGATAATTTTCTGTTTCCAACAGATTAGTCCCTGGACTAAAACCCTTATAACTTTTAAACAAAAGATCATTTTGAGTTGATTCTTTTTCTGTCATCTTTATTTTTCTCTCTAGTTTTTTATCATATTTATTTGAAAAATATTTGGAACAACTTTTATGCACGCATGGTATTTACGTTAGTGTCCGATTGTTTGCATAACGTAGATACCGAAGGAGGAGACGCTGCCATCAACTTCGCCGAGCTAGACTCCGACTACTCCGATCCAGGCAAGCATGTTTGAACCTTTGATATGATGAGTGTTTTTTATGTTTGCTTGAGTGGTTTTTCTCATGGCATGTTTATATAAGCATTTGATGAATGTTATATTTCATGCATGATAAGTTGCAAGTGAGCTACAAACTTGATGTGATCATGAAATGATGAAACAACCTTGTCATGTGGTGACATGATAGGTTGTAGGCTGGTATTGTTGGAGCATGCCAGTTCTATAACAAACTGTTTAAACTCAAGTGTTGACATAGATCGAGTCTTGTTCCCGTTCGCCTTATTTTCGTGCTGCCACATGTTTTCTTCAAAGAATACGGTTTAGTAAGTTGAAAACCTCTTTCCATGTACACACCAAATAGAGGGGCCGTGATGAGGGTTCCATGGCCCTGGATTAAAGCCCGTCATCCGGTCAGGGGCATGGGTGTTTCCGGTTGGGACCGAGAGGGGGGCACCCCTTAGAGCGCGCGATATAAATTTGATCCCATGCTATTCGAGGTGTTGGCCTCCCCGTCTTAAAGTTTTTCTTGAACGTTGCCTAGGGTGATACCTGGCAACGGGATGTGAAATGGGTGTGTACTGGTTAGGTGTGTTTTCATCTAAAATACCGTAAACGGAACTAGTCCTTTGTGACTACTGAAATCCGTTGGCTGTGGGTAAAGAGTACAACCTCTGCAGAGTCAATACTATTCGAATAGCCGTGTCCACGGTCAAGGACGTTGGTTGATAGGTCAAGTGTCGGTTTCAGTGTCAGTCTCTGGAGAACTAATAATTTAAGTGACAGAAGTAAACTTGGTTGAATATTATTCCTGTGAATGGACTAACCTGTTTATTATTATGTACCGAGTATTCCTTGGGATGGTGCTACCTCCTGGATTACTCGTACTCGAATGATGAAATATAAGCCCTTTATGTGATGTCGCTCAAACGTCCGACTGTGGCATTCTTGTTATTTATTTTCGATATAAGCCCTTTATGTGATGTCGCTTAGACGTCCGACTGTGGCATTCTTGTTATTTATTTTCGATATAAGCCCTTTATGTGATGTCGCTCAGACGTCCGACTGTGGCATTCTTGTTATTTATTTTCGATATAAGCTCTTTATGTGATGTCGCTCAGACGTCCGACTGTGGCATTCTTGTTATTTATTTTCGATATAAGCTCTTTATGTGATGTCGCTCAGACGTCCGACTGTGGCATTCTTGTTATTTATTTTCGATATAAGCCCTTTATGTGATGTCACTCAGACGTCCGACTGTGGCATTCTTGTTGTTTACTTTCATTATAAGCCCTTTATGTGATGTCGCTCAGACGTCCGACTGTGGCATTCTTGTTATTTATTTTCGATATAAGCCCTTTATGTGATGTCGCTCAGACGTCCGACTGTGGCATTCTTGTTGTTTACTTTCATTATAAGCCCTTTATGTGATGTCGCTCAGACGTCCGACTGTGGCACGCTCTGTTATTTATTTTCCAGCATAAGCCCTTTATGTGGTGTCGCCCCGACGCCCGACTGAGGCATGTTTATTTATTTTTACCTTTCGAGGCGTCGCTTCAGACACCCGATCGGTCTTCTTCTATTTTATTGGGATTTCGGGAGGACTACCGCTCGACTTCCTTTTATTTATCTTGCTATGCAGATTTAATGCATGTGTGTGTATTACTAATCTGATCATGTGCATCATGGTTGCATTTGTTATATCTTATGTCCAAACTGTCTTGCGAGTACATTCAAAGTACTCACCTGGCTTGTTGATTTGGCCAGATGTTGACGAAGGCGATCTTATGGATGAAGAGTACGATAGCGAGTCCGACGCCTAGAGGAGTCCCAGTCAGTCTCTTGTGATCCTGGAGTTGGTTACTCGTATTATATACGCTTCTGTTATCCAAATAAAATCATCGAGCCTCACTCCGACGCTTGATGAGTTGTAAGATATTAGAGTCATGTCACCCACTCCACTGTGACATATCCACCACCACCTTTTTTTTGCGAGTCAGTAGTTATGCCACCATATCCATTGTGGCATATCCGCCTTTATGTGTAATATTGGCGTGCTTGTAATAGATTGTTGAGCAGCCTCAGCTCAACCCTGTATAATATTAAGTACTACTGGTTTTCTGTATCAAGGATTTGTCTACCAGTACGAAGGATTTTATGTGCTGGTCTGACTGAGGGGGCGATTTCTCAATAAATGTTTTATTGGAAAACCGGTCCTGACAACCTTGGTATCAGAGCCATGCTGACTGTAGGAAGCCACTAGGTGCGATCACTAATCGCTTATTAGCGTTATAATGTTATTTTAGCACTATACAAATTGTAGCAATTTTTCTGTTAGTCATCATAAATTTATGATTTGACTATCTGGACTTTTGTCTACTTTTGTAGATGGCTGGTGGCGACTATGAGTCACAGGTGTTCGCCAATGTGCCCGAGGGGTTTTTCAAGCTCCTCGCCTCCATCGCCAAGATCGCGATCAAGCCATCGACTCGTCCGGAGTTCACACTCTACCAGCACAAGCTCAGCGACAGTGTGTCCATGCACCAGGCCGCGGTGCAGTTTAAGGGAGGGCGTGCTGAATCACGCCACTTCCGATTTGTTGGGAGAACCATGCCTACGGAGAGGCATGCTATGCAGATGGCTGCCCGTGAGGCAATTGCTCGTCTCCGGGATGCTCTTCCTTCGATGAAGGCTCGTCGCTACCGCTACCTCCCATGCCACGTGCCATACACTTGTCATTATGCATTTGCTTGCACTAGGGGAGAGAGATGAGGCTATTGAGATGCTTGTTGAGTATCTCAAGGCTCTTGAGGCAGCTTTTGATAACCTCGTGGACGACTTTGTGGCTGCTCGTATGGACTCAGTTCAGGGTTGTGTCGCCAACAGGAGGGAACTTCTCCCTACAGCACCACCACTGTCGTACATCTCGTCCTCAGCATATTATACACCTGCCATCTTGGCCACCGCACGCCGTCTGCCTACCACTGAGGAGTTTGACCAAGTCATTGCTCCTACCCCAGTTAGTGCTGCACCACCTGCCGCACCCGCACCAGCTCCACAGCCCAGTACTCTGTGCCTAGAGCCTATTCGTGAGGAGGGGGTTGAGTCTCCAGCACCTCTGGGACTTACCCTCGGCAGGCCGAGGGAAGTTTTTACCATCTCCGACTGAGTGCGTCGAGCGGCAGTGTGATGTATCAGCTTGTATGATATGTTTATATGTATATAGGCTTGGAGAGAAGTAGTATGTATGCGCATCATGTAGGAATTTGGAGAAGTGCGCTAGCCTAAATAACATGTCAGGAGTGTGTACGCGCATCCTGAGTGATGTACTGTATAATTATGGCCTGCTTGTAAGATATGTACTGTGCGGTCCTTCTCCATGCGCAATCAAATATTTTCTTGAAAAATCTTGGAGTATTTAAATTTCTGCCTTTGCAAAATTATTTATTTTTGCCACACAAATTTTCTCATGTGTTCTGCAAAAATACCCCAGAGTGGAAAATGCCTCGTCCCTGGACCCGTTATATGCCAAGTCCACCAGAAGAAAATTATGGTACCCAGACAGGCAACAATTTCACACAGGGACAGTCAAGTCAGCAAGACAGTGAAGCAGCATTTTCTCAAGTATGCCGCCTTTATGAGCAAAGCCAGCAGCAGCATCAAGAAATGATGAATCATATTATCAATATGGGAAACCACCGCGAACCATACCAGCAGCATTCCAAATTATTTGAGCTGCAAAAGACACGTCCCCCAACTTTCTCTCACACTGATAAACCTCTTGAGGCGGGAATGGATCTGCATCGGCCACCTCGACCAGATCCGGCCTCGCCGGACTAGATCCGTGCGTTCGGCGGCTTGCCGTCGCCTGCCATGCCCCGCCACTGCGCCGTGCCACCGTCAGTTCGCCCCTCGGGAGGAAGACGAGCGCGAGCGCTCGATCCGCCCAGCTCCCGTGGCCACCCTCGGCCTCCCAAGGCCCAGCCGCCCCCACGACCGGCCCAACCTCGCCCCGCTAGGCCCAACCGCGCCTCTGGCTCGCACAGGCCGGTTTGCCAGATCAGGCCCAGCGGCGCCTCAAGGCCCAACCGCTCGGTGAGCCCCTAGTTGCCCTATCCAGAGCCCCGTGCGTAGTATTACTATCTCGCGCTCATGTTCTGTTGGCCCAGCATGCTCCAGTTTTGACCCGTTACCTTCTTTTAATGAATTGCAGGGAAATACATGTTTTAAAATGCTAATAATCAATTAACCGTGCATCTCATGTAATAACTTTATATATGTAAAACGTGTAGAATTTCGTGTAGGTTCGCAATATAACAGTTTCATTCATGTTTAAAATGTTTAACATGTTGTCTCTTGTGATTTGCATGAATGCCATGGTTTTTGCATCGCTCATAAACAATTAACCGTGCATCCGAATTCATCAAAACAAATATGTAAAATGTGTAGATTAGTTATAACCAATTTTCATGCATGACAAAAATGTTTAATGTGGTGTTTGCATTTAAGTTGCATACATAACTTGCTTAAACGGTTTATGCCATAATCATGCGTAATTGTTGCGTCATTTTTTTTAATGTAAAACCCCACATATTATATATGTTTTCGGGGTAGAAAAAGCCATAGAAATTATCTGTGCAATTAGTTTTGTCATTTGAGCAATTTTGTGCGCATGTCATTTTTGCTAGGATGCCTTTTTGATTATTTTGTGTGATTTAATCCATGCATATTTTGGAATAGTTGCAAACATGAGATATGCCCTTGGACATGTGTGTTAGGCCCTGGTCATTTTGGTTGCTATAGAAATGCATGTTTAGGTGTTATTTTCTTGTTGCCAACATGCCATAAAAATATTGCTGTTTTGAGGGTCCAAAATATTTCTAAGTCTGAAAACTGTTATTTTGTTGCCATGTTGTCATGTGGTTTGCTATTTATCTAGGAGTCTTTTGTGGTTGCTCCAAAGGAGTCTTTTGTTAAGCATGTTGTTGTTTACCAAGTTGTGTCTTTTAATGACATGTATAGGATTTGCATCATAGTTATATTCATTGCCCAACATGTCAATCTGTTAAAAACTGCTGCTCATGTCTACTCTAATTTTCACCAAGTCAGAGAATCTGTTTTCTTCATAATGCCATGTTGTGATGATGCTAGCCATGTTTCTATGCATAATTGGACCTTGCCACCATTGAATGATTTGTAGTGCATCATGTCTACTACCATGCTGTTAATTTTCATGCCATAATATGCCCTTTAGCATATAGTTTTGCTGCTGCCAATATGCCTTCGTGAAAAAATGCTATGCTAAAAACTGTGATTTTCACTAAGTCCTAATCTGCTATATTTTATTGCCATGTTGTGAGCTTCCCACCATATGTGATCCATGACTCTTTTGAGTATGATATGTGAAGATGAAATGAAGTGTGTGTTATATGCTCCTGCCCCATGCTTAGTTTGTGCATCTTACAATCTTGTAGCTTGTTGTTTTTATGTGTGCAAAATGCCATGTTGCTGTTTTGGGCAGATTCGAACTAAATCTTGTGTTGATAGTTGTGGTTGAACCGTAGCTCCGTTTTATACATGCCATATATGAAACTTGCTTAGAATTTCATGTAGTATCATAATATCTTGCTGCATTCATGATTTGAAATGTTTGTGGTTGTCATTTTCATGCATTTTGCATTCATGTCATGTTCATCTTGTGAAGGTCATATCTTTTAGACCGTAGTTTCGTTTGAGATGCTCCATATATGTAAATCGACTAGAATGACATGTAGAATTACATGGTATACTTTATTTTCCTATTTAATAAATATAAAACATGATTAGTTCAGATCTGGACCAATTTCGAAATTAACGTATGGGGTCGTTTCGGAAATGCTATATGTTGTTTCCGGCCTCATTTAAACTTGCCTAGATGTGTAGTTTACTTATGCTTCACCTCTTGCCATGTTTATCAACATTTAACATTGATGTGTACCTAAACAGGAGTGAACTAAGTAATTCAAATGTGGAGTTTCGTCAATATGCAACTCGTTGCATATTGAACTTCACTTAATGTGTAGTATTTGTGTGTGCTTCGTCATGCCTTGCATAATCGTACGGACATGCATCATGTTTGTTTGCGCATCATGTCATGCATATGTTGTGGTGTTTCATGTGTTGATTCTTCTCGATAGAGTTCCGAAAGCGTTCGGAGTGTGGGGATTCTTTCGACTACGTTGGTTCGTCTTCTTCATGGACTCGATCTTCTTCCAAGCGGGATCTCAGGCAAGATGATCATTTACCTAGATACCATTACTATCATTGCCATGCTAGATGTCTCGTTTATTTCGCTGTCTCGCTACCTACCACTTGTATGTCAAGCCTCCCAAATTGCCATGAAAAGCCTCTAACCCCTCCACATCCCAGCAAAACATTGTTTGGCTATGTTATCGCTTGCTCAACCCTTCTTATAGTGTTGCTAGTTGCAGGTGCAATTGTTTCCAGCTATCACAATATTATTGCTATTTAATTTAATGCACATATATACTTAATAAAGGGTGGAAGGCTTGGCCTTTTGCTCGGTGTTTTGTTCCACTCTTGCCGCCCTAGTTACTTGTGTACCGGTGTTATGTACCATAATTGAGCGCTCCTAACATGCTCGGGGTTGTTATGGGGACCCCCTTGATTTTTGTTTTAGGATAAAGCTTGTCTGGCAAGGCCCAACATTTGTATTACATTTGCCTAATAACAACTAAAATTGCATAGGGACCCGCCGGCACCCGCGGATCTTTAATCAACCCCCCGGGCCAGTGCTCCTCATGAGTGTTGGTCCAACCTGTCAACCGCTGGTGGCCACCAGGGGCAACTCTGTGATTGGCCTACCGGAAGTTTGGACAATCTGTCGTGTCCTGAGAACGAGATACGCGGCTCCTATCGGGATCGTCGACACGCCGGGCGGCCTTGCTGGATTTGTTTTACCTTTCTCGAATGTCTTGTGCGAGGAATTCCGATAATACTGCGGGCTATCTCGAGGTTGCGGTTTTCCAACGGAATTGCCTAGGAAGATCACGAGATTCGTGGTCGAGGTTATTCCCGCGGCGTGTGGTTAGTTTGTGATGGATGAGTTGGAGCACCCCTGCAGGGTTAAATCTTTCGGAAAGCCGTGCCCGCGGTTACGTGGCAACTTGGAAACTTTGTTTAACACCCGTTCATAGCAAACCTGAAGTAAACTCAAATAAAATACACCAACCGTGTGCATAACCGTGACTGTCTCTTCTCGTGAGTCCTTATCCGAGAGAGAACACGGTGGGGTTATGTTTGACGTAAGTAGGTGTTCAGGATCTCTTAGAGATCATTACTAGTTCACGTTCGTTTATTCGACAATCATCCCCCCTTATCCTTGTACTCGTAAGTTAGCCACTCAAATAAAATGCTTAGTGCTTGTTGCAGCCTCACCACTTAACCATACCTCACCCATTAAGCTTTAATAGTCTTGATACCCTTGGAAATGAGATTGCTGAGTCCCCATGGCTCACAGATTACTATAACAACAGTTGCAGGTACAGGTAATGCGATGTTTTGACGTGAGAGTGATGCTTCTTTGATTTGGAGTTCTTCTTCTTCTTCATCGATCTAGGATGGGTTCCAGGCGGCAGCCTGGGATAGCAAGGATGGATGTCATTTTATCGTTTGTTTTCCATCTGTAGTCGGACCCTGCTCTTCTGTATGATGTTTGGATATGTTGTTGTATTGATGTGATATTGATGTAGCTTGTGGCGAGTGTAAGCCAATTCCATATACTCATCCCTTCTTTACATGTACTTGTAATGATATCCATTCTTGCAAAACGACGAGATGTGCTTCTATCCCTCTCGAGGCCCTCGAGCCAAAACAAGGATAGGATCGCATCTTGGGCGTGACAAGTTGGTATCAGAGCATGTACCGACCTAGGAGCCCCCTTTATTGATCGAACCTTGGCCGAGTCGAGTCTAGTGAAAAACTATTTTGAGTCTAGTTATATCGGAGAGTAGGTTTCTTTTACTCCTCTTCTATGCTCTGGTGAGGTATTCGACTTAGGAATTTTGATTCTACTCCTCTTCTCGCTCAAATTTTTTTAGGATCACGCGGGTATTTTGGAAACTATATGATGCCGATGTGAAGGAATTCTGTCTTGGTGCCTCCTGTTATCGAGGAGTAGAGCTCCGAGGGATTTTTGCACATCGTTATTATTCAGTTTCCTTAGTATCTCAGGAAGGAGGATGTTCGAAATTGCTTCAATACTTTTCGTGGCGAGATAAGTTTGGAGTCACCCAGTACTGGGGAGAGCGTCCAGGGTACTGCCATGTTTAGTATCGTTGTGACTACGAATGTCTGAGTTAGACGAGTTTGTGGAGTTTCTTGGTTTATGGTGTGGAAGGTTGCGGGTGCAGTTGTAGCTGATTAACTTGGGTACGTTCCTGGGTCCGCAACCCGAATCGCATAAACAAGAAAGACTTCGGAAATTCTTAGGTGGGAATTCAAGTAGTTACCTAGGATTATCCTTCCAACAAATACAATGTGTTATGTATTTGTTCCCAGCTTAATTCTCATGCCTCACCCTTTGTGTTGTTTTGGAGTATGGTAATTCGAGTTGCTTCGATGTCAAGTGGTGAATTCATATCTTTCCTAACCGGTGTGTTTCTCATCAAATTAATTCAACCCTCTCCAGTATTGCAAGATCAATCCTCATATTTCTTTCCGGAGATCGTCTCATCTGTCTCAAGTTTTCTTTGTTTTTTCCCACCCTCCCCTTTTCTTCAAAAGATTAAATTCTCATTCAAGTGCCTTTCTATTCATGTGATGCTTCCGCTATTTTTCTTCCGTATTGTATACGGAGATTCATGTGGAATGCTCAAGTGATTCAAAGTTCATCGTTCTTCATTCTCATTTTATTTCTCGGTGGATTCAATTCAATCTCTCGGTGTTCATCATATCCTTGTCATTCGTTATATGATTCCCCATGTTGGAAGTTCTTATCCAAGCCTCTCTTGTTTGTTCGTTTCTATTATATCCGGAGTGCTGAAGATATCTCAGAAGATTCGTGTTTTCACTCAAGTCCTTTCAATTAGTTCGAGGTTCTCACCTCATCAAGTTTTTATTTGTACCGGTGCAATCTCTCTTCCTAAGCAATCGTTTCAACGGTGATCTCTTTGAGTGGGCTCATAACCCACAGGTTTTTTTCCCAGGATCTTACCTGGATCTTTTAATCTTTCCGGAGATGTCCTCAAGTTCTTTTCAATATGACGTAAGAATGAATTTCATCAGTCATATTCCTTCCCGAAGATCGCTTCTAAATCATTTTCATCGTTGGCTCAACCTTTCTTTATTCATTATCCCGCAGTGTCTCAATAATTCTTGGTGGTGTTTCTCGCCATCATTCTAGCCTTGAAGACCAAGAAGAGTTTCTCTTAAATATTTCTCTGTTCTTTCGAAGATTTGTCATCTCAGCTTCGTGCTATCCTCGCAAATTGTTTTCGATCATGAGTAATTCTTTCCATATCTATCCGGAGCATTTCAGAGTTATTGTCATTTCTCGATCCTCCGAAGGTCATCATTTCAGAAGATTTCTTCGTTCTCAGTCTTCAGCTTTCATTCTCAAATTCTTCTCAATTGTTGTCTCTTCGTTCGTCTCTCAATTATTCCGGTGTTTCGTTGAGGACTTCTTTAAGTTTGTGCTATATCTCTCTCTCTTCTATCCTTTTCAAGAAGAATAAGTGGTGTGTGAAATCCGTTGTTTGTCATCAATTAAACTTGATGAAGGATAAGCATAACATAATTCTTATTCTTGTTTCAACAAGGTGCTTTCAAGCATTCTTCCAGAGGTTTTTCATCATATCAAATTCTCTATTCTAGTTGCTTATCTTTTCTTTTCTGGAGTTCCAAGTTTCTCAAGTATCTCTTCGTGAAGCTTCATCTAAATCTCTGCAAGACCTTAATCCTGTTCATTTTGCATCCTTCAATTCTTCTATCATCCTTTCGTTTCAGAGTTCTTTCCGGAGGTTCTTCATGGTGGTTCATCAATATTTCTTTCATTTTCAAGTGTTCTTCAAGATTTTGTTGGAGGTCCTCAAGTATTCTTATCTTGCATTTCAAAGTGCAATTCTTTCTTCCTTATCTTTTGAGATGGTACTATAGCATTCTTGATTCATGAGGAGTCTCGAAGAGAATTTGTCAAGAATGTGATATGTAAACCCATCATTTTCTTCCTTGGAGTATCTTGGATTGGATTTCACCTAAAGCTCTTCCTAAAGATTGTTGCTATCATGGTGTTTATCAATGATCCAAGCTCTCAATGTATCCTCTTGGTGAAAGAAGTTTTCACCTCTTCGTTGATCTCAATGAAACCAATTGTTTCTGTTTGTGGCCGGTTGTCACCTCATAATTTTGAGATGTTTTCCATAAGCCCACAACAAGTTCTCTTTTCGTTGTTGGATCTCCAACAACTCTGTTCAACCATTCTTTGTAAGGATGCTTTCAATTCATTTGTGGTAGAAGTTGCATTTCCTTCTCCGTTCTTTTCTTTCAAAGTTTCTATTCTCTGTTCCGGAGGCCTGGTGATGTTGCTCCCTTCGAACCATCATCTTATTTTGTCAAGATCATGTTCATTCATTGCTTATCTTTTAACCGGAGTGTTGTTTTCTCTTTTCAAGTTCTCTCTATCTTATCAAATTTTGCCTCTCTATCCTACCGAAGTGCTGCCAAAATTTCTTTTGAAATCTTGCTTGTTCCTCATGTCATTCTTCATCTCTTTCCAACCTTCATGTTTCTATGGTTTCACTCGTTTGTCAAAGAAGCAACTAAGTTTTACCTCTTCCTATTGCTCTTTCTCTTCCCCTTCTCATTCTAAGATCTCGGGTCGAGATCTCTTGTAAGTGGAGGAGAGTTGTAACAGCCCGAGACTGATGCTCCAGAAGATTCCCCTTTTATTCTGTTGTCATCGTGTGTTTCGTCTGGTTGTCGCATTCATCATCGCATCATTCGCATCATCTACATGGCATCGGCACTCGTTTTCAAAAACTTGCATCCGTTCGTAGCTGCCGGTTCTCTCCGTTCGTGTCGTCGACCGTTTTGAGACCAACCACACTCGCATGCGCCCGCGGCATCGTTTAAAAAATGTTTTAAAAGGCGCGCGAAAAATATTCTCGGATTGGGTCGAACATTGGCGAGCGGTCTTGTTATATTGTAGGTAGACCGCCCGCCAAATTTCGTCCCAATCAGAGTTCGTTTGATACCCGAACGGTCAACCGTAGCGGCACCGCAGTCAGTATATTTATCGGACGTTTCGGTTTATAAAAAAAAACGTGTCGTCGGGCCACCAAACCTTCCCTCTCTTCCCCACCTAACCCAACTACACAGCCCACCGTAGCCCAGCTAAACCCATCCCCGCGACCGGAGCCGTCCGATCGCAATCGGAGGGCTCGAAACGATGCAAAAATCCCCTAACCCTAGCCCCCTTCCTATTTAAGTTCCTCCACCTGCCTAATTGGGAAAACCTAGCCCCTCCCCTAACCTCCAGCCGCTGCCTTCTCGGAATCCGCGCCGGACCGCTCCTCCACCGCCACTTGGCGAGCTACGGCTGTCACCTGAGCCAGCCGCACCCACCAGCCCCAGCCGAGTCGCCGGATCGGCTCGTGAGCCACGATCCTGACCGTCCGCGGCCAGATCGGATGGCCAGAGGGCGAGCTAGCCAGCCGCGCCCCACCGCAGCAAGCCGCACCTCCACCCGCAGCCAGTCGTGGCCCGCCAAGCCCATCTGAGGCCCCTCGGGCCCGAAACCACAGCCGCCGCTCGCGAGCGAGCGCTGCCCGCGTCGCCGGCTTCGACCGCCCGCGCGTCTCCTACGCCCCCGAGCCTCCCCGCTCGCCGCTGCAGTTCTCCCGCCGGAGAAGCCTAAGCCGGTGAGCTGTCGCACCCATGCCTTCTTCCTCCTTCATCCTCTCTCATCTCTCCCTGACTTTTCTGCAGGAGCTCAAGTCCCGCCCGCCATGGACGCCGTCCGCCGTCGGGAATGGATCTGCATCGGCCACCTCGACCAGATCCGGCCTCGCCGGACTAGATCCGTGCGTTCGGCGGCTCGCCGTCGCCTGCCATGCCCCGCCGCTGCGCCGTGCCGCCGTCAGTTCGCCCCTCGGGAGGAAGACGAGCGCGAGCGCTCGATCCGCCCAGCTCCCGTGGCCACCCTCGGTCTTCCAAGGCCCAGCCGCCCCCACGACCGGCCCAGCCTCGCCCCGCCAGGCCCAGCCGCGCCTCTGGCTCGCACAGGCCGGTTGGCCAGATCAGGCCCAGCGGCGCCTCAAGGCCCAACCGCTCGGTGAGCCCCTAGTTGCCCTATCCAGCGCCCCATGCCTAGTATTACTATCTCGCGCTCATGTTCTGTTGGCCCAGCATGCTCCAGTTTTGGCCCGTTACCTTTTTTTAATGAATTGCAGGGTAATACATGTTTTAAAATGCTAATAATCAATTAACCGTGCATCGCATGTAATAACTTTATATATGTAAAACGTGTAGAATTTCGTGTAGGTTCGCAATATCCCAGTTTCATCCATGTTTAAAATGTTTAACATATTGTTTCTTGTGATTTGCATGAATGCCATGGTTTTTGCATCGCTCATAAACAATTAACCGTGCATCCGAATTCATCAAAACAAATATGTAAAATGTGTAGATTAGTTATAACCAATTTTCATGCATGACAAAAATGTTTAATGTGATGTTTGCATTTAAGTTGCATACATAACTTGCTTAAACGGTTTATGCCATAATCATGCGTAATTGTTGCATCATTTTTTAATGTAAAAACCCACATATTATATATGTTTTCGGCGTAGAAAAAGCCATAGAAATTATCTGTGCAATTAGTTTTATCATTTGAGCAATTATAACATGTGTGTTAGGCCCTGGTCATTTTGGTTGCTATAGAAATGCATGTTGAGGTGTTATTTTTTTGTTGCCAACATGCCATAAAAATATTGTTGTTTTGAGGGTCCAAAATATTTCTAAATCTGAAAACTGTTATTTTGTTGCCATGTTGTCATGTGGTTTGCTATTGATCTAGGAGTCTTTTGTGGTTGCTTCAAAGGAGTCTTTTGTTAAGCATGTTGTTGTCTACCAGGTTGTGTCTTTTGATGCCATGTATACAATTTGCATCATAGTTATATTCATTGTCCAACATGTCAATCTGTTAAAAACTGATGCTCATGTCTACTCTAATTTTCACCAAGTCCGAGAATCTGTTTTCTTCATAATGCCATGTTGTGATGATGCTAGCCATGTTTCTATGCATAATTGGACCTTGCCACCATGGAATGATTTGTAGTGCATCATGTCTACTACCATGTTGTTAATTTTCATGCCATAATATGACATGTAGCATATATTTTTGCTGCTGCTAATATGCCTTCGTGAAAAACTGCTATGCTAAAAACTGTGATTTTCACCAAGTCCTAATCTGCTATATTTTATTGCCATGTTGTGAGCTTCCCACCATGTGATCCATGACTCTTTTGAGTATGATATGTGAAGATGAAATGAAGTGTGTGTTATATGCTCCTGCCCCATGATTAGTTTGTGCATTTTACAATCTTGTAGCTTGTTGTTTTTATGTGTGCAAAATGCCATGTTGCTGTTTTGGGCAGATTTGAACTAAATCTTGTGTTGGTAGTTGTGGTTGAACCGTAGCTCCGTTTTAGACATGCCATATATGAAACTTGCTTAGAATTTCATTTAGTATCATAATATCTTGCTGCATTCATGATTTGAAATGTTTGTGGTTGTCATTTTCATGCATTTTGCATTCATGTCATGTTCATCTTCTGAAGGTCATATCTTTTAGACCGTAGCTTCGTTTGAGATGTTCCATATATGTAAATCGACTAGAATGACGTGTAAAATTGCATGGTATACTTTATTTTCCTGTTTAATAAATATAAAACATGATTAGTTCAGATCTGGACCAATTTCGAAATTAACGTATGGGGTCGTTTCGGAAATGCTATATGTTATTTCCGGCCTCATTTAAACTTGCCTAGGTGTGTAGTTTACTTATGCTTCACCTCTTGCCATGTTTATCAACATTTAACATTGATGTGTACCTAAACGGGAGTGAACTAAATAATTCAAATGTGGAGTTTCGTCAATATGCAACTCGTTGCATATTGAACTTCACTTAATGTGTAGTATTTGTGTGTGCTTCGTCATGCCTTGCATAATCGTATGGACATGCATCATGTTTGTTTGCGCATCATGTCATGCATATGTTGTGGTGTTTCATGTGTCGATTGTTGTTTTTGGATTGCTTCTTCTCGATAGAGTTCCGAAAGCGTTCGGAATGTGAGGATTCGTTCGACTACGTTGGTTCGTCTTCTTCATGGACTCGATCTTCTTCCAAGCGGGATCTCAGGAAAGATGATCATTTCCCTGGATACCATTACTATCATTGCCATGCTAGATGTCTCGTTTCTTTCGCTGTCTCGCTACCTACCACTTGTATGTCAAGCCTCCCAAATTGCAATGAAAAGCCTCTAACCCCTCCACATCCCAGCAAAACATTGTTTGGCTATGTTACCACTTGCTCAGCCCTTCTTATAGCGTTGCTAGTTGCAGGTGCAATTGTTTCCAGCTATCACAATATTATTGTTATTTAATTTAATGCACATATATACTTGGTAAAGGGTGGAAGGCTTGGCCTTTTGCTCGGTGTTTTGTTCCACTCTTGCCGCCCTAGTTACTTGTGTACCGGTGTTATGTTCCATAATTGAGCGCTCGTAACATGCTCGGGGTTGTTATGGGGACCCCCTTGATTTTTGTTTTAGGATAAAGCTTGTCTGGCAAGGCCCAACATTGGTACTACATTTGCCTAATAACAACTAAAATTGCATAGGGACCCGCCGGCACCCGCGGATCTTTAATCAACCCCCCGGGCCAGTGCTCCTCATGAGTGTTGGTCCAACCTGTCAACCGCCGGTGGCCACCAGGGGCAACTCTATGATTGGCCTACCAGAAGTTTGGACAATCCGTCGTGTCTTGAGAACGAGATACGCGGCTCCTATCGGGATCGTCGACACGCCGGGCGGCCTTGCTGGATTTGTTTTACCTTTCTCGAACGTCTTGTGCGAGGAATTCCGATAATACTTCGGGCTATCTCGAGGTTGCAGTTTTCCAACGGAATTGCCTAGGAAGATCACGAGATTCGTGGTCGAGGTTATTCCCGCGGCGTGTGGTTAGTTTATGATGGATGAGTTGGAGCACCCCTACAGGGTTAAATCTTTCGGAAAGCCGTGCCCGCGGTTACGTGGCAACTTGGAAACTTTGTTTAACATCCGTTCATAGCAAACCTGAAGTAAACTCAAATAAAATACACCAACCGTGTGCGTAACCGTGACTGTCTCTTCTCGTGAGTCCTTATCCGAGAGAGAACACGGTGGGGTTATGTTTGACATAAGTAGGTGTTCATGATCTCTTAGAGATCATTACTAGTTCACGTTCGTTTATTCGACAATCATCCCCCCCTTATCCTTGTACTCGTAAGTTAGCCACTCAAATAAAATGCTTAGTGCTTGCTGCAGCCTCACCACTTAACCATACCCCACCCATTAAGCTTTAATAGTCTTGATACCCTTGGAAATGAGATTGCTGAGTCCCCGTGGCTCACAGATTACTACAACGACAGTTGTAGGTACAGGTAATGCGATGTTTTGACGTGAGAGCGATGCTTGTTTTATTTGGAGTTCTTCTTCTTCTTCATCGATCTAGGATGGGTTCCAGGCGGCAGCCTGGGATAGCAAGGATGGATGTCATTTTATCGTTTGTTTTCCGTCCGTAGTCGGACCCTGCTCTTCTGTATGATGTTTGGATATGTTGTTGTATTGATGTGATATTGATGTAGCTTGTGGCGAGTGTAAGCCAATTCCATATACTCATTCTTGCAAAACGACGCGATGCGCTTCTATCCCTGCCGAGGCCCTCGAGCCAAAACAAGGATAGGATCGCATCTTGGGCGTGATAGCAGCGTATTGTTGGTCGAGGGTGGGGGCGCCCTCGCGGCGCGATTCCGCCCGCAGATTTGGCCGGAATCGCCGGCGGCGGACGGGCGGAACCAATGGCGGGCGGCGGCGGAAGGAGGTGGGGAAAGGGCGCGGGCTGAAATGTCCCTCCCGCCAACCGCTTTCCTGGGATACGGGGCACCGTAGGGGCGAGGCGGAAACCTGCGTATTCGCTGGTTGGGGCCGAGATTTTGCCGCGCCCCTCAAAAAAAATTACGGGCCGGCCGCGTTTGCGGGGTCTGTTCGGGCGGGATTTTCCGCGCCGACCCGCATTTTGGCGGTTATTTTGCGGGTCGGGGCTTTTTACGGGGTCTGCTAGAGATGCTCTAATGTGGTTTGCCTAAGGTGTGGTTTGAACCAAACACCCACCTAAGTTGATCAAACCTGCCTAACCTTAGGTGTGGCAACCTTAGGCAAACTTAGTCTCAAAACAAACAGCCCCTTAGTGTCACATGTGTGGCACAAAGCAGTTTCATCCCGACGTTTTTTAATGACAACTGCAATTATTGGAGGATGACAACTTTTTGTGTGGATGACAAGTTTTAGTTTTTTTGAAGGTTTATTTTTTAATGGCAATTTTAGTTGTAAAAATCATCAGGGCGGTGTTACTTCGTGCTACACGTGTGACACTTACCATTTGTTTTTTTATCTTTGCTTTGACCATGGATATGTCGGTGCCAACTACACATAAGATCATCTCTAGCCGATCTCTTATAATTTAATGGATCAAACGGCCTCCTATCCTTTAACTCGTAATATTTGCTCCTCTAAAAAAGTATGGTTTTTAATCAAACCTTTAAACTTAACTTCCTATGACAAAGGGAGGTGATGGGTAGCAGGATGACACCATGGACCACGACAAGCGTGGGGAGGTGCCTAAATCCATTGGGCGGCCTAGTCAAACTTCAGTCGCCCCCTATGGGTAAGGGGAATGCACCTACTTCGACGCCGGTGGCAGGGATTCGGTTCGGTTCCTTTGGGGCGGCTTCGGCGCCTAGCTGCCTCTAGGGGATAGGGTCGAGACGGGAGATCCTACGGAGCAGGAGGCATCGCCGCTTTCCCCGTCGATGTCGTCGGTTCATGTGTCTGTGGCTTTGGAGGCGATGGGTCCGACTTCTTCCTCGATGGGAGGGAGCTCGAGGCAGGCGGCCTCTGCTTCGTCCTCTACTACGTCGCCGGTTGCAGTGTCCCCGGTGCGGACCATGGCGGTCGACCATGGTGGACTCCCCATCCGTAGGGAGTCTCCTATGGCGTCGGTAGAGACTCCGGTGAGTGGACATTCCACTCTTGTACACTCCCAAGCGGATGTGGTGGCCTTTGGAGGGATCCCAGACCCGACGTCTGGCGGCACGTGCGTGAGTTATTGAATCCAGGCGCAGCCGGATGCGAACGACTTGTAGATGCGGCGTGCCATGCGGGCAGCCAAGCTTCGAAACATTGAAGCTACTACATGTCATCTTCCAGGGGTCTGGATGGATCCGTATGTGGTCCTTACTCAGTCGTGTGGAAGTCATGGAGCATATGGCCTATGGATGTAGCCGCTGTGAGACGGTAACAGGGGATACATACAATCGGTTTGGATGGCAGTCCAATCTCTACTCCTAATTGGGGACTTGGTAGTCTGCATTCCACGGGTTTTTTTGTCAGTTTTTTTTCATATGGTTTTTTCACATGGTTTTTCTTCGTCTCACTTCCCACCATCCCCACCCACGACCCTCTCCCACCGGTTTATTTTCCTCTTCACTCTTTCCTTATAAACTAACACTTTCCTAACGTACAAAAGATCACAGATTTAACTTTCCTAACTTACTCAAATCAAATGATCTATGTCATCAATGCAATTTACTTTAGGAAACAAAATAATGCATTTTATGGAAACAAATATCTAAATTCAAAAGAACGAATGACTAATCGATAGATATGTATCTGAATCTTCCTTCTCGAAATAAAAATCAATCCTATAAACAGAATCACAACTTTTCATTTCTTCTCCATTCTCTTTATGTATGCTCTCTCAATCTCTATTTTCTTCTCTACTGGGAGTCTGTAGGTTGTTCGTATCTCCCAAACCAATCGATCAAACGCATCTTCCACCCCCAGATTTTTTTCCGACAAATGAGCTAATAACCCACAAGTACAGGGGATCAATCGTAGTACTTTCGATAAGTAAGAGTGTCAAAGCCAACGAGGAGCAGAAGGAAATGACAATCAGTTTTCAGCAAGGTAATTTTTGCAAGCACTGAAATTGTAGGTAACAGATAGTTTGATAGCAAGGTAATTGGTAACGAGTAAGTAACGGTAACGGTAAATAAGGTGCAGCAAGGTAGCCCAATCCTTTTGTTGCAAAGGACGGGCCAGAACAATCTCTAGTAATAGGCAAAGTGTTCTTGAGGGTACACGGGAATTTCATCTAGTCACTTTTATCATGTTGGTTTGATTCGTGTTCGCTACTTTGATAATTTGATATGTGGGTGGACCGGTGCTTGGGTGATGTTCTTAATTGAACAACCTCCCACTTATGATTAACCCCCTCGCAAGCATCCGCAACTACGAGAAAAGTATTAAGATAAAATCTAACCATAGCATTAAACGTTTGGATCCAAATCAGCTCCTTACGAAGTAGCGCATAAACTAGGGTTTAAGCTTCCGTCACTCTAGCAACCCATCATCTAATAACTACTCCACAATGCATTTCCTTAGGCCCATGAATGGTGAAGTGTCATGTAGTCGACGTTCGCATGACACCACTAAGGGAATCACAACATACATATCATCAAAATTTCGAACACATATCAAATTCACATGATTACTTGCAACATGACTTCTCCCATGACCTCAAGAACAAAGGTAACTACTCACAAATAATAATCATGCTCAAGATCAGAGGGGTATTGAATAGCATAATGGATCTGAACATATAATCTTCCACCAAATAAACCATATAGTAATCAACTACGCAAGGTAATCAACACTACTAGTCACCCACAGGTACCAATCTGAGGTTTCGGTACAAAGATTGAACACAAGAGATGAACTAGGGTTTGAGAGGAGATGGTGTTGTTGAAGATGTTGATGAAGATTGGCATCCCAAAGATGAGAGGGGTGTTGGTGATGACGATGGCTTCGATTTCCCCCCTCCGGCAGGGAAGTTCCCCCGGCGGAATCGCTCCGCCGGAGGGAAAAAGTGCTCCTGCCAAAGTTCCGCCTCGAGACGGCGGCGCTCCGTCCCGAAAGTCCTCCTCTTAATTTTTCTAGGTCAAAAGTGATTATTGACGTGGCTTGAGACTGCGTCGGTATTTCCCCAAAGAGGAAGGGATGATGCAACACAGCGACGGTAAGTATTTCCCTCAGTTATGAAACCAAGGTTATCGAACCAGTAGGAGGATCACCACCACCCAATAAGCAGCATCTGCACACAAACGACAAATACTTGCAACCCGACGCGAAAGAGAGGTTGTCAATCTCTCTATGGTAATAAGATAGATTAGGTAGTGATAGATAGGAGAGATAGATCTCTCAAGAACACAAATAAAAAGAGTAAATATGCAGCAATATGTTTTTGTTTTGTGGTTTTGTATATCTGAAAACAAAGATTGCAAAAAGATAGATCGGAAAGCAATATGTTTGAAAAGTAGACCCGGGGGCCGTAGGGTTCACTAGTGGCTTCTCTCATGAGTATAGCGCACGGTGGGTGAACAAATTATTGTTGGGCAATTGCTAGAAAATCGAATAGTCATGACGATATCCAAGGAGATGATCATTATATAGGCATCACGTCCAAGATAGATAGACCGACTCCTGCCTGCATCTACCTCTATTACTCCACACATCGACCGCTATCCAGCATGCATCTAGTGTATTAAGTTCATGGAAAAACGGAGTAATGCAATAAGAACGATGACATGATGTAGACAAGATCTATTCATGTAGGAATAGACCCCATCTTGTTATCCTTAATAGCAACGATACATGCGTGTCTTGCTGCCCCTTCTGTCACTGGGAAAGAACACCGCAAGATCGAACTCATCACAAAGCACCTCTTCCCATGACAAGAAACATCGATCTAGTTGGCCTAACTAAACCAAAGATTCGAAGAAGAAATACGATGCTATAAGCAATCATGCATATAAGAGATCAAAGAAGACTCAAATAATATTCATGGATATAAACTGATCATGAACTCAAAATTCATCGGATCCCAACAAACACACCGCAAAAGTTTACATCAAATAGATCTCCAAGAGACCATTGAATTGAGAATCATAAGAGAGAGAGAGAGAAGAAGCCATCTAGCTACTGCCTACGGACCCGTAGGTCTATGGTGGACTACTCACGCATCATCGGAGAGGCACCTATGAGGAAGATGAACCCCTCCGTGATAGTGTTTAGATTGGATCTCGCGGTTCTGGAACTTGCGGCGGCTGGAATTGTGATTCGTCGACTCCTCTAGGGTTTTCCGAATATTTGAGAATATATAGGCATCAGAGGCGGTGCGGAAGGGGTCCGAGTAGGGCACAACCCATCAGGGCACGCCGGGGCCCCTCTGGCGCGCCCTGGTAGGTTGTGCTCTCCACAGCCCACCACTCCGGCAGTTGTTTGGCCCACTGGGTGTCTTCTGGTCCAAAAAAATCTCCAAAAAGTTTTGTCGCGATTGGACTCCATTTGGTATTGATTTTCTGCGAAGTAAAAAAACAAGCAAAACCAGCAACTGGCACTTTGGCACTATGTCAATAGGTTAGTCCCAAAAAATGATATAAAGTTGTTATAAAATGATTGTAAAACATTCAAGAATGATAATATAACAGCATGGAACAAGCAAAAATTATAGATACATTGGAGACGTATCAATTTTATACCAGAAGATGGGCACCGGAGGTGGGTCGAGGAGGGCACAACCCACCAGGGCGAGCCCAGGGGGGCCTGGCGCGCCCTGGTGTCTTGTGCCCATGAAAGCACATTTGCTCCCTTGGTGGTTTTGGTAATTAATAACAACATATAAGTCATTGAACTAATGTTTCCACTAAGTATATTTCAGGAAATGTTCAATGATAGGATTGGCAAAAGGATTGTGGAGATTGTGGAATACCCCAAGATGCAAGGAAATAGGTTGGCAAAGCTTCAAGGAAGAGGACTCTACATTTTACATTTGTGAGAAATCACTTTGAGTCCATAGGAAAGCCAATACTATTAAAAGGGGGTAAGGTTTTGTTGGTGAACAAAATGCTCATACGTGCACAAGTGATAGTCACCAAAAACACCCACAAGCTCTCCCACCAAAGTCTGTCCAAAGCCAAATACTCAAAATCGGTGCAACCAACATTTCCATCCCGGTGCCACCGATTCTCAACCTCAGACAGACTCAGCCAAACCCTAGCCACTTCGGTGCAACCGATTCAATCCCGGTGCCACCGAGTTTAGGTTGCCAACTCTCTGTTACTCAAATTCACAATATCGATACCACCGAGATTGTTGGATCGGCGTCACCGAGATTGTCAATCTGACCGTTGGTCACCTTATCGGTGCAACCGAGTTTCCTATATCGGTCTCACCGAGATTCAAACGTTGCCACTTTTGGTCACTTCGGTACCACCGAGATTTACACATCGGTGTCACCGAGTTGGTCATTTTGTGTGGGACGGTTGGATTTTTGGGGATGCCTATATATACCCCTCCACCACCACCTACTCGAGAGAGAAGCACTCAGAACTATTCCATACTTGCCCCATCCAGTTTTCTGAGAGAGAACCACCTATTCTTGTGTTGAGGTCAAGATCTTCCACTCCAACCATATGGATCTTGATTTCTAGCCTCCCCAAGTTGCTTTCCACCAATCCCAACTCTTCCACCAAGCCAAATCTATGAGAGAGTGATTGTGTGTTGAGGAGTCTATCATCCTTAAGCACAAGAGCAAGGAGTTCATCGACATTACCGAGCCTATTACCTTTTGGAGGGTGGTGCCTCCTAGATTGGTTAGGTGTCGCTTGGGAGCCACCTACTTTGTGTTGTGGAGTTGAACCAAGAAGTTTGTAAGGGCAAGGAGATCGCCTACTTCGTGAAGATCTACCCGTAGCGAGGCTAGTCCTTCGTGGACGGAAGCCGTTATGGAATAGTCAAGGTTGCTACTTCGTGGACCCTTATGGGTGGAGCCCTCCGTGGACTCTCGCGACCGTTACCCTCCGTGGGTTGAAGACTCCATAAACGTGGACGTACGATAGCACCACCTATCAAAACCACGGGAAAAAATCATCGTGTCTACAATTGCGTTTGATCTTCCTACCCTATCCTTTACTACTCATGCTTGTTGTTACTTTCCGCTGCTATACTCTTAGACATGCATGTGTAGGGTGTACTTGACTTGCCATGAAATGCTAAAACTGCCAACTCTAAAATTTGGGAAAAGGCAAAACTTTTATTTGGTCAAGTAGTCTAATCACCCCCCCCTCTAGACATACTTTCGGTCCTACAAGTGGTATCAGAGCTTTGGTCTCCATTGCATTGGTCTCACAACCTAGGAGAGTATGGCGTCTAGTGAGGGTAATTATCACCGTAGAGGTTCGTACTTTGATGGCACTAATTTTGCTAGTTGGAAGCACAAAATGAAAATGCATATTCTTGGTCATAACCCCGCCGTTTGGGCTGTTGTTCGTGTTGGCTTGCAAGGTGAATTCTTTGGAGATGGAAAGGAACCGGATCGTGAAGCGACCGCGGAAGAATTGAAGATGTTGCAATACAACGCTCAAGCATGCGACATTCTATTCAACTGCCTATGCCCAGAAGAATTCAACAAAATCTGCCGTCTTGAGAATGCAAAAGAGATTTGGGATACTTTGGTTGATATGCACGAAGGAACCGAGTCCGTGAGAGAATCCAATTTGGATGTTCTTCAAGGTCAGCTTGACAAGTTCAAGATGAAGGATGGTGAAGGAGTCGCAGAGATGTACTCTAGGCTAGCTCTCATCACCAATGAGATTGCCGGCTTAGGAAGCAAAGAAATGACCGACAAATTCATCATCAAGAAGATACTTAGAGATTTGGATGAGAGATACGACACCATGTGCACATTAATCCAAATGATGCCCAACTACAAAGATCTCAAGCCTACGGAAGTCATTGGAAGGATTGTTGCTCATGAGATGACACTCAAAGACAAGGAAGAGCTTCATCACAAGTCTAGCGGTGCTTACAAAAACACAAGTGATGCTCCCGCAACCTCAAGCAACAACCTTGTCACCAATGAAGAGATAAGCCTCATGGTCAAGAAATTCAACAAGTTCTACAAGAATAGAGGCAAAGAAAGAAGCTCCAACTCAAGATATGATGAGAAGCGTTCGTCAAGTCGTGACCGCAATTGCTACAATTATGGGAAGCCCGGACACTACTCCAATGAGTGCATGGCTCCCTACAAACGAAGAGAAGAGTCACCAAGAAGACGAAGCTCAAGGAATGAATCACCTCAAAGAGAGAGAAGGAGTAGAGATGATCGTTATGAACGAAGACACTCAAGGAGAAGTAGGGATTCGGAGAAGAAAGACAAGTACACCAAGAGCTACACAAGAAGGAAACATCAAGCTCATGTTGGTGAATGGTTTCCGGCTCCGACTCCGACGACAACTCCGAGAGAAGCTATCACTCCAACTCCGACTATAGTCAAGATGATGGTGTTGCCGGAATTGCTCTAGTGACTACCAACTCCCATGATCTATTTGACTCACCAAACGAAGGGAGTGGAAGTTGCTTCATGGCTAAAGGCCCCAAGGTATCACACCCCGAGTATCTTGATTTCGATAGTGATGAAGATGATTTGCTTTGTGATGATGACTTGCTCTTTGATAAAACTAGTGATGTTAGTCAAAATGAACTTGATAATTCTCATGCTAGTCAAGATAACTCAATTGATGATGATAAGATGAAAATAGAAGAACTAACTAAAGAACTAAACACTCTTAAGTTAGCTCATGAATCTACTCTTGAAGATCATAGAGAGCTTGTAAGAACTCATGAGAAGCTACGCTTCAAGAAGCTCAACTTGGAGCAAGAGCATGAGTTTCTTAAAGCTATCAATGATGATCTCCGAAAGAAGACTTCATCTTATCTAGCCAAACGACTACTCTTGTCTACTTTCATGCCACAAGTTAAATCTAGACAAACTAGTAACAAAGGCAAGAAAGGTTCTTCATCTAGTAGCAACAATAAAAATGCTAAATCTAATGATGTTGCTTCTAGTAGTTCTATTGATTTCACTAATGATGATTCTCTTACCCAAGTTACACTTGAGCAAGAAAATGCTTTATTGAAAGGAATTATAGAGAAAGGTATCTACAAGAGTCTTGCCGGGTGTAAGCAATTTGAGGAGATTGTACGCAAGCACGGAGGATACCGGAAGAACCATGGCATTGGCTACTTCAACGCTAATGGAGTTGAATGGGAAGAAGGTCAATACCCCAAGCCCAAGTTTGTTCCTCAAAAGGAGAAGTATGAAAATACTCCTCCCAAGGGAACAAACACTCAAGATGACCTTCCACCATAAGACCACAAGCTCAAGGGCAAGAACAAGCTTCAAGAGGACATTGACTCATATGAAGAAGAATCCCAAGCTTTGGTGGAGTGGGTTCCCAAGGCTACTTCAAGCTCAACTTCTACAAGGGCTACTTCAACACCAAGGATCCCCATCAAGTTGATGTGGGTCCCCAATAAGAAGAACTAGAGAAGTTCTTGAGGGGTGACTCCGCCAATGAAATTCACTCACACTCATAGTTGGCAAGAACTATTTGCAATCAACATCAACTCTATGCAATAGTTCAAGGAGTCACACATTCCCTCAAAGGTAAGCAAGGGACAAGGTAATCAACAAATCCATGGACATCATCACACATGCTTTACACTCTATGTCCATAGATATCCTTGTATTTGTCTCTTGTGTGTTGGGACTAACCCATGTAGGTGAGAAGAGTAAGGAAACAACAAGGATGCTCCCAACTCTTGGTGATCTTCATCAACCTTGAGCATCCACCACTACCTCACCAACATGAAGTCTTCATCGACAAAACCCAAGGTTAGTATATCCCTCTTATGGGGGGATGTCACATCAAGGGGGAGCTTTACTCTAAGACTTGAGTCAAAGCATCTCTTGGTATGTGACAACATTAAATGCTTTATGTAAAAGTGGTAACCCCACTTGTGCTTAAACGATGACTTTGACCTATGATCAAGTATTCTTACTTGGCTCCTAAGTCAAATACTCATATATAGATGACTTCGTCATCGCCCAAGTGCTTGTTAGATGCTAGTGTGTATGTGCATGTTTGTCATGATTTTATTTGACATCTTATTGTGTGAGCATGTTGGTCTGCACTTATTTTCTCATTCGAGGACATCCAATTGTTGCTATTTGGCTTTTGTTCTATCTTTTGCCAATTGGATGGACAAGAATGCCTAGGACCACTCTTTAGCTATCTATGCTTTCTCACCTCATATTCTATTCATGCTGCATCACAAAATTTGAACAAGTACTTTTCGATCCCTCTGTGTGTGGAGCACTCGGAGTTCCGTATCGACAAGGACTGACCACTAAAACCTCCCAAGTGCATCTCGGTGGAACCAACCCCAAAATCTCGGTCTCACCGAATGCCTAGGGTTGATCTGGTTTTCAATCTCGGTACTACCGATTTCATATTCTCGGCTACACCGAGTTTCCCTGTCAGCTGACAGTTGTGGAACTCGGTGACACCGAAAATTTAAAATCGGTATCACCGACAGTGAAGGGTATATAGTCTGTGGTCCCGACGGTTCGAAATTTCAATCTTCAAATCGTCGCGCCTCAAACCCTAAGCTGCCGCAGAAGGACCCCCTGGTCATCGCCTTGCCTTCCCAAGCCTCTCCGCTGCTGGGAATCCTCGCCGTCAACGAGCATCTTCGCCGCCGTCGCCGCCGTAGCGGATCCGTCACCGAGCTAGGGTACGGATTCGATCTTTCTTGCACTCCCGTCTGATTCTTGCGCAATAAAGCTGTTTTTCTCTATAAGCCACAGTTTGCTCATCGTTCTATCCACGAGAAAACTCCGTAGATTAGCGAACCATCGATTTTCTAGGGTTTTCCTTCCGCCCGATGGAACTCGGTAGAACCGAAGTGAACAAATCGGTCTCACCGATTTGTCTGTCTGTGTTGCTAAGAACTGTCTCGGTGAAACCGAGTACTTCTTTTCGGTCCCACCGAAAAGGTGCCAAGTTTCTGTTAATGAGATAGTCAGTCTCGGTGGCACCGACGATTTTACTTTGGCTGTACCGATTTGAATGTGACAAAATGCAAAACTTTGAAAATCTTGTGTTCAATCTTTCAAAAATCAGCCACATTTTGTGATGACTTATCCTTTTCTGCTCCTCTATATTCTGTTCACAGGGTCAGTATGTCAAGTGCTGGGGACAGTGAGAATGACTTCAGAGAGAAGAGTGTTGAATTGGATTCTGGCACTAGTCCTGAATCTAGTTCATCTTCAGATCCAGGCACCACCAGCTCTCATGGGTTGCCCAAGGCTGCTACAAGGGCCAGGAAGAAGCTGAATTCAGATGAGGAGGATTCAGACTTCGTTCCAGAAGAGATTCTTGCTAAGAAGCAAGAAAAGGCTGCCAAGAAAGCTGCAAATGAAGCTACCTCTTCAAGGAGAGCTGTAAGGAAAGTGTATGCTAGCTCTGAGGCTATGAGAGCACCTGAAGGTGCTAGGACAAAGATGGCTCTTCACCTTGAGTCACCCTCTAAGAAGGCAGGGGAGAAGAAGGGTGCTAGGAAGAGGATAGTCTATGTCACTGGCAGGCAGACCTCCATGCTTGAGGAACCTGAGGAGGCTGCTGCTTCTGCTGCTGAGGAGGAGGAAGAACATGTTGAGAAAGCCCCTCCCAAGAAGAAAAAGAAGCTTATGGCTGATGCTATGCCAAAGACTGGCACATCCAAGAGCACTAAATCTGCACCCAAGAAGCCTGCTGCTGAGAAGCCCAAGAGATTGTCCAGGCAAATTCCAGCATCTGAGAAGAACAAAGGGACTGCCTCCAGAGTTGAGGATGAAGATGCTATGTCTGCCCTAATGAAGCTTAGGCCACACCTTCCAGTACATAATGCCAGCTACCCACTTGCTGAGGATATGAAGAAGAGGAAGGACTCTGGCTTGAGGGCATGGAGAGCTGCTGATCTATATGCCCAAAGGAAGAAGACAGTTGTGGACTACAGATTCTTCACCAGAGAGCAACAAGATTTCTATGAAACTGTGCTGTTTGACAAGAGTCCTGCTATGAGCGATATGCGGTATGTGGACTGGAAATTCATCAAGGAGAATGAGGACTATTTTCCAAATGTCCAAGATAATTTCCACTGCATTGGTTTGGATGAGTTTATTGGCAAAGAGTTCACTGCTTGGAATGATGAGATGATCATGCAATTCTACTCCACTGCACACTTCTATGGAGATGGTAGGATTGTATGGTTGACTGAAGGTGCAAGGTATGAGTCTACTGTTGAGGAGTGGGCTGAAATCTTAGGAGTCCCAGAGGTACAGGATGGTGACCTGGATGTCTACTCAAAATCCAAGGCAAACCACAATGCTATGGCCAACATGTACAATGAGATTCCTGCTGCTAATGTGAAGTCTCACAGGCTAGGATCTATCTACTTTCTTCAGGCTGGCCTCCACACCATGAACACCATTCTGAGGCATACCTTGATGCCCAAGTCAGGAGATGACAAGATGATCCGAGGCTACTCCATTAACATGTTGATCCACTTCGACAGACACACCAGGATCAGAGTCATGGACTTGATTGTTGAGACAATCAAGAGGGTTGCTGCTGATCAGAAGCGCTCTTGCTGTTATGCACCCTTCATCCAGATGCTTATCAACTCAAAGTTGGAGAAGCACATATTTGCTCTAGATCGTCCCCACTTGCCCCTACAGCCAGATCTCGAGGACAACGTTGTGGTGATGAACCCAGATCATCCCACTTCAGCTGCAGCTCAGGCAGAGGCAGAGGCAGCTAGAGCCACTAGTGCTCAGGTCCCCAGATCCAGGAACGAGCAAATGGATCTTTTGATCTCATCAGTTCAGGGCATGAAGAAGGACATTAGGGGGATTCTGGACAACCAGAACAGTCTTGTGAGGATCTTCGAGAACAGGATCAAGACCCTTAATGACAAGGTGGATGGGCTGACTAAGACAGTCAATGAGCTCAAGAAGGAGGTTGACTCAGTGCCTCTTCCTCAGACTTCTTCTGATGATGATGATGATGAGGAGGATGGTTCTCCTCTCAGGCCAGATCAGCCATTGTGCCAGCTCCAGACTTGAGGCCCTCTTCATCAGCTCCAGCTACTGTCACCTCAGCTCCTGCTCCATCAGTTTCAGTTCCTCCAGTTGCCACACCAACTCCATCCACGACATCTGCAGAGATCTTCGCTGACGCTGTTCTCTCGACTCCTTCATCAACAACCGAAGGAGATCAGCCCAAGAACGCTTAGATATATGCCTTTGAACTTTTTGGTAACTTGTTGCCAAAGGGGGAGAAGTGTATATAGATCTTTAGGCTTCGAGTGAGAGAGCGTTTGGTGTTTATTGCTTTTTCAAAACATTTGATCTTTTGGTTGCTTGTGATACATGTTTGTGGTGTTTGATCATACGCGTTATGTGTGATGCTACTATTTCCTATCATCTTAATGCTTATGAGATGATCATACACCTTTGCTTGATTGTGTTGTGCTATGATGTTCATTCTAATTACTCTCGCACACCACCAAGATGTATGTGACATGGAAGAAGTGCCCCATGTACCTAATCGATTGTGCATTTGCATTCAAAAGCAAATTTAAAATAATGCACAAATTTAGGGGGAGCTCTTGCTTATCACATACTTCTCAAAGTGACGATTATATTCATTGATTATATCATATGTCGAAGCTTTGATCTATATGTTGTCATCAATTACCAAAAAGGGGGATATTCAAAGCACATTTGCTCCCTTGGTGGTTTTGGTAATTAATAACAACATATAAGTCATTGAACTAATGTTTCCACTAAGTATATTTCAGGAAATGTTCAATGATAGGATTGGCAAAAGGATTGTGGAGATTGTGGAATACCCCAAGATGCAAGGAAATAGGTTGGCAAAGCTTCAAGGAAGAGGACTCTACATTTTACATTTGTGAGAAATCACTTTGAGTCCATAGGAAAGACAATACTATTAAAAGGGGGTAAGGTTTTGTTGGTGAACAAAATGCTCATATGTGCACAAGTGATAGTCACCAAAAACACCCACAAGCTCTCCCACCAAAGTCTGTCCAAAGCCAAATACTCAAAATCGGTGCAACCAACATTTCCATCCCGGTGCCACCGATTCTCAACCTCAGACAGACTCAGCCAAACCCTAGCCACTTCGGTGCAACCGATTCAATCCCGGTGCCACCGAGTTTAGGTTGCCAACTCTCTGTTACACAAATTCACAATATCGGTACCACCGAGATTGTTGGATCGGCGTCACCGAGATTGTCAATCTGACCGTTGGTCACCTTATCGGTGCAACTGAGTTTCCTATATCGGTCTCACCGAGATTCAAAAGTTGCCACTTTTGGTCACTTCGGTACCACCGAGATTTACACATCGGTGTCACCGAGTTGGTCATTTTGTGTGTAACGGTTGGATTTTTGGGGATGCCTATATATACCCCTCCACCACCACCTACTCGAGAGAGAAGCACTCAGAACTATTCCATACTTGCCCCATCCAGTTTTCTGAGAGAGAACCACCTATTCTTGTGTTGAGGTCAAGATCTTCCACTCCAACCATATGGATCTTGATTTCTAGCCTCCCCAAGTTGCTTTCCACCAATCCCATCTCTTCCACCAAGCCAAATCTGTGAGAGAGTGATTGTGTGTTGAGGAGTCTATCATCTTGAAGCACAAGAGCAAGGAGTTCATCGACATTACCGAGCCTATTACCTTTTGGAGGGTCGTGCCTCCTAGATTGGTTAGGTGTTGCTTGGGAGCCTCCTACTTTGTGTTGTGGAGTTGAACCAAGAAGTTTGTAAGGGCAAGGAGATCGCCTACTTCGTGAAGATCTACCCATAGTGAGGCTAGTCCTTCGTGGACGGAAGCCGTTATGGAATAGTCAAGGTTGCTACTTCGTGGACCCTTATGGGTGGAGCCCTCCGTGGACTCTCGCGACCGTTACCCTCCGTGGGTTGAAGACTCCATAAACGTGGATGTACGATAGCACCACCTATCGGAACCACGGGAAAAAATCATCGTGTCTACAATTGCGTTTGATCTTCCTACCCTATCCTTTACTACTCATGCTTATTGTTACTTTCCGCTGCTATACTCTTAGACATGCATGTGTAGGGTGTACTTGACTTGCCATGAAATGCTAAAACTTCCAACTCTAAAATTTGGGAAAAGGCAAAAACTTTTATTTGGTCAAGTAGTCTAATCACCCCCCCCCCCCCCTCTAGACATACTTTCGGTCCTACAGCCCACCAGGGTGGCCCCCTCCGATAGTTCTTTGCTCCAGTATTTTTTATTAATTCCAAAAATAATCTCCGTAAAGTTTCAGCTCCATTGGAGATGTGCAGAATAGGTATCTCTGATTTTCTTTTCTTGGGTCCAGAATTCCAGCTGCCGGTATTCTCCCTATTTGTGTAAACCTTGCATGTTATGAGAGAAAAGGCATCAGAATCACTCCCTAAAGCATTCTTATTCAACAAAACATAATAAATAACAGTAGGAAATCATGATGCAAACTGGACGCATCATGAGCCCACACCGATTTTTCCACCCAATTTTCCCCATCGAACCCCACATCATATGATTTCTTTCTATTCGGTCGGTCATTTCCAACGAATGTGCCGGAGATCAATCTCTTTCCCAATTCCCCCCAAAAAGCAAATCCTCCCCGGTTCTGATTTTTCTTTCAATTCTTTCCAAACCCGATCCCCACCTGGTCTGAATCTACATGAGGGGTTGCCTCCCAGTCCTTCCAAACCACCTTATATGTTGTGTAAGCCATGAAAGTGAGAGGAGGAAGAGGAGAGTGCGGTGGCCACTAGGCCGTCACGCGGGAAAAGGATATGCTGATGCACTAGTTGTTGGAAATATGCCCTAGAGGCAATAATAAATTGGTTATTATTATATTTCCTTGTTTGTGATAATCGTTTATTATCCATGCTATAATTGTATTGATTGGAAACTCAAATACATGTGTGGGTACATAGACAACACTGTGTCCCTAGTATGCCTCTAGTTAACTAGTTCGTTGATCAAAGATGGTCAAGGTTTCCTGGCCATAGACATGAGATGTCATTTGATAACGGGATCACATTATTAGGAGAATGACGTGATGGACAAGACCCAAACTATAAATATAGCATATGATCGTGTCAGTTTATTGCTATAGTTTTCTGCATGTCAAGTATCTGTTCCTATGACCATGAGATCATGCAACTCACTGACACCGGAGGAATACCTTGTGTATATCAAACGTCACAACGTAACTGGGTGACTATAAAGATGCTCTACAGGTATCTCCGAGGGTGTCTGTTCAGTGGGCATGGATCAAGACTGGGATTTGTTACTCCGTGTGACGGAGAGGTATCTCAGGGCCCACTCGGTAATACAACATCACAATAAGCCTTGCAAGCAATGTGACTAAGTGTTAGCCACGGGATCTTGTATTACAGAACGAGTAAAGAGACTTGCCGGTAACGAGATTGAACTAGGTATAGAGATACCGACGATCGAATCTCGGGCAAGTAACATACCGAAGAACAAAGGGAACAGCGTACGGGATTAACTGAATCCTTGACATAGAGGTTCAACCGATAAAGATCTTCGTAGAATATGTAGGAACCAATATGGGCATCCAGGTCCTGCTATTGGTTATTGACCGTAGAGGTGTCTTGGTCATGTCTACATAGTTCTCGAACCCGCAGGGTCTGCACACTTAAGGTTCGGTGACGTTTCGGTATAGTAGAATTATGTATGGTGGTGACCGAAGGTTGTTCGAGTCCCGGATGAGATCATGTACGTCACGAGGAGCTCCGGAATGGTCCGGAGGTAAATATTGATATATAGGAAGTCCTGTTTTGGTCACCGGAAAAGTTTCGGGTATTTCGGTAGTGTACCGGGAGTGCCGGGAGGGGTACCGGGGACCATCGGGAGGGGTGTCTCGACCCAAAGGACCTCATGAGCTGTGGGAGGAGTCAAACCAGCCCCTAGTGGGCTTGCCTAACCCCCCCCCCCCCCCCTCCACTAAGGCCCATGTGGCTTTGGGTGGAAAAAATCCAAAGGAGGAAAGGTGGAAAGGGTTTCCAAGTGGAGAGGAGGAATCCTACTCCTAATAGGATTGGAGTAGGACTCCTCCACCTCCAATTTCGGCCAAACCTTGAGGGTTTGAGGCTGCCTCCTCCCCTCCCTCCCTCCTATATATACTAGAGGATTTAGAGGGAAGAGCTAACCCTAATTGCCACGTGCTCCCTCTACTTCATCTAGATCGGTTTCTCCTCTAGTCTAGTTTCAGCGGTGCTTAGGCGAAGCCCTGCCGGAATTGTTCCACCACCATCGCCGTTGCGCCATCGCGCTGCCGGAGAACTCATCTACCTCTCCGCCCCCTCTTGCTGGATCAAGAAGGCGGAGATCGTCATCGAGTTGTACGTGTGCTGAACGCGGAGGTGCCGTCCGTTCGGCGCTAGATCGGAAGGACCGTGATCAGGATCGCGAGACGGTTCATGATTTGATCGCGGGGCGGATCATGATGGAATCGCGGGATGGATCGTGATTGGATCGCGAGACGGATCGTGATTGGATCGCGGGACGGTCGGCGATTTGGATCGCGAAGACGTTCGACTACATCAACCGCGTTTCTTAACGCTTCCCGCTTAGCGATCTACAAGGGTATGTAGATCCACTCTCCCTCTCGTAGATGCTCATCACCATGGATAGATCTTGCGTGTGCGTAGGAAAATTTTTGTTTCCCTTGCAACGTTCCCCAACAGTGGTATCAGAGCCAGGTTTATGTGTAGATGAGATCTCGAGTAGAACACAAAGGAGTTTGTGGGCGTTGATATTCAGATTGCTTCCTCCCTTGGTCTTTTCTTGATTCGGCGGTATTGTGGGATGAAGCGGCCCGGACCAACATTACTCGTACGCATACGAGAGACCGGTTCCATCAACTGACATGTAACTTCGTTGCATAAAGATGGCTGGCGGGTGTCTGTTTCTCCCACTTTAGTCGGATCGGATTTGACAAAGGCGGTCCTTGAGAAAGTTGAATAGCAATTTTTGTATCACCGTTGTGGTTTTTGCGTAGGTAAGAATTGTTCTTGCTAGATACCCGTAGCAGCCACGTAAAACTTGCAACAACAATTAGAGGACGCCTAACTTGTTTTTGCAGGGTATGTTGTGATGTGATATGGCCAATTACATCATGAGATATATGTGATGTATGAGATGATCATGTATTGTATAGAATATCACGACTTGCATGTCGATGAGTACGGAAACCGGCAGGAGCCATAGGGTTGTCTTTAATTATTTTCGCCGTTTTTGCTTTACTTTATCGCTATGAGTTAGCAATAGTCGTGGAAGCAACAGTCGGCGCGACAACCTCATGGCGACACATTGATGGAGATCAAGATGATGGAGATCATGGTGTTATGCCGGTGACGATGGAGATCATGCCGGTGCTTTGAAGATGGAGATCAAAAGCACAAGTTCATGGCCATATCATGTCACTTATGATTTGCATGTGATGTTAATCCTTTTATGCATCTTATTTTGCTTAGGACGACGGTAGCATTATAAGGTGATCCCTCACTAAAATTTCATGATAAAATTGTGTTCTCCCCGAGTGTGCACCGTTGCGAAAGTTCGTCGTTTTGAGACACCACGTGATGATCGGGTGTGATAGACTCTACGTTCACATACAACGGGTGCAAGCCAGTGTTGCACGTGCGGAACACTCGGGTTAAACTTGACGAGCCTAGCATGTACAGACATGGCCTCGGAACACAAGAGACCGAAAGGTCGAACATGAGTCATATAGTAGATATGATCAACATGAAGATGTTCACCATTGAAACCACCTCAACTCACGTGATGATCGGACTTGAGTTGGTGGATTTGGATCATGTATCACTCGAATGACCGGAGGGATGTCAATTTGAGTGGGAGTTTTTAAGTAATATGATTAACTAAACTCGTTATCATGAACATAGTCAAAATGTCTTTGCAAATTATGTTGTAGATTACTAGCTCGCGCTGTAGCTCCCTTGAATTTTTATATGTTCCTAGAGAAATAGAGTTGAAAGATGATGGTAGCAATAATGCGGACTGGGTCCGTGATCTGAGGATTGTCCTCATTGCTGCACAGAAGGCTTATGTCCTTAATGCACCGCTCGGTGCGCCACCCCCTCAAGCGTCGTCTGTAGATGTTGTGAACATCTGACAGGCACGTTCTGATGACTACTTGATAGTTCAGTGCGTCATGCATTACGGCTTAGAATTGAGGCTCCAAAACGTTTTGAACGTCAGGGAACATATGAGATGTTCTAAGAGCTGAAATTGGGATCTCAGGCTCGTGCCCATGTTGAGAGGTATGAGACCTCCAACAAGATTCTTTGCCTGCAAGATGAAGGAGAATAGCTCAATCGGTGAGCATGTGCTCAGATTGTCTGGGTGCTACAATCGCTTGAATCGAGTGGGAGTTGATCTTCCAGATAAGATAATGATTGATATAGTTCTCCAAGTCACTGTCACTAAGCTACTAGAGCCTCGTGATGAACTATAAAATGCCAGGGATAGAAATAATGATCCCTGAGCTATTCGCGATGTTTGACACCGCGAAGGTAGAAATCAAGAAGGAGCATCAAGTGTTGATGGTTAGTGAACCCACTAGTTTCGAGAAGGGCAAGGGCTAGGAGGGAAACTTCATGGATGGCAAGTCAGTTGCTGCTCCAGTGAAGAAACCCAAGGTTGAACCCAAACCCGAGACTAAGTGCTTCTATTATGAGGAGAACGGTCGCTGAAGCGGAACAACCCTAGATACTTGGTAGATAAGAAGGCTGGCAACGTCGATAGAAGTATATTTGATATACGTGTGTACCTTGCTAGTACTCCTAGTAGCACCTGGGTATTGGATACCGGTTCGGTTGCTAAATGTTAGTAACTCGAAATAAAAGCTACGGAATAAACGGAGGCTAGCTAAGGGTGAGGTGACGATGAGTGTTGGAAGTGTTTCCAAGGTTGATGTGATCACCATCGCACGCTCTCTCTACCTTCGGGATTAGTGATGAACCTAAATAAATGTTATTTGGTGTTTGCGTTGAGCATGAACGTGATTAGATCATGTTTATTGCAATACGGTTATTCATTCAAGTTAGAGAATAATGGTTATTCTGTTTACATGAATAATACCTTCAATGGTCATGCACCCAATGAGAATGGTTTATTGAATCTTGATCGTAGTGATACACATGTTCATAATATTGATGCCAAAAGATACAAAGTTAATAATGATAGTACCACATACTTGTGGCACTGTCGCTAAATGTCATATTGGTGTAAAACGCATGAAGAAACTCCATGCTGATGGATCTTTGGACTCATTCGATTTTGAATCGGTTGAGACATGCGGACCATGCCTCATGGGCAAGATGACTAAGACCTTGTTTTCCGGTATGATGGAACGGGCAAGTGACTTATTGGAAATGATACATGTTGATGTATTCGGTCCAATGAGTGTTGTAGCGTGCGGTGGATATCATTATTTTCCTACCTTCACTGATGATTTGAGTAGATATGGGGATATTTACTTAATGAAACACAAGTCTGAAACATTTGAAAAGTTCAAACAAATTCAGAGTGAAGTTTGAGATCATCGTGACAAGAAGATAAAATATCTACGATATGATCGTAGAGGTAAATATCTGAGTTACGAGTTTGGTATACAACTTAAGACAATGTGGAAGTTGTTTCACAACTCACGCCACCTGGAACACCATAGTGTGATGGTGTGTCCGAACGTCGTAGTCGTGCTCTATTGGATATGGTGCGTACTATGATGTCTCTTATCGATTTGCCACTATCGTTTTGGGGTTATGCATTAGAGACAACTACATTCACTTTAAAAAGGGGCACCATCTAAGTCCATTGAGATGACACCGTATGAATTTTGGTTTGGCAGAAACCTAAGCTGTCATTTCTTAATGTTTGGGGCTGCGACGCTTATGTGGAAAAGGTTTTCAACCTGATGAGCTCGAACCCAAAGCGGACAAATGCATCTTCATAGAATACCCTAACGTAACAGTTGGGTAAACCTTCTATCTCAGATCCAAGCACAAAGTGTTTGTTGCTAAAATGGGTCCTTTCTCGAGAAAGAGTTTCTCTCGAAAGAATTGAGTGGGAGGAAGATAGAACTTGATGAGGTTGTTGAACCTTTGTTTCAACCAGAGAGTAGCGCAGCGCAGAAAGTTGTTTCTGTGGAGCCTACATTAGTTGAAGAGGAAGTTAATGATGATGATCATAAAGCTTCAGATCAAGTTACTATCGAACCTCGTAGGTCGACAAGGACGCGTACTGCTTCTGAGTGGTACGGCAACCCTGTCTTAGAGGTCATGTTGTTGGACAACGATGAACCTACGAGCTATGGAGAAGCGATGATGGGCCCGGATTCCGAGGAATGGTTAGAGGCCATGCAATCCGAGATGGGATCCATGTAAGAAAACAAAGTATGGGCTTTGGAAGTATTACCTGAAGGGCGAAAGGCCATTCAGAACAAATGGATCTTTAAAAGGAAGACGGACGCGGACGGTAATGTCACCGTCTATAAAGCTCGACTTGTGGCAAAGGGTTTTTCACAAGTTCAAGGAGTTGACTACGATGAGACTTTCTCATCCGTAGCGATGCTGAAGTCTGTTGGAATTATGTTAGCAGTTGCTGCATTTTTCGATTATGAAATCTGGTAGATGGATGTCAAAACATCGTTTCCTTAACGGTATCCGTGAGGAAAGGTTGTATGTGATACAACCGGAAGTTTTTGTCAGTTCTAAGGATGCTAAAATATATGCAAGCTCCAGCGATCCTTCTATGGACTGGAGCAAGCACCTCGGAGTTGGAATATACGCTTTGATGAGGTAATGAAAGTTTTTGGGTCTATACAAAGTTTATGAGAAACTTGTATTTACAATAAAGTGAGTGGGAGCACTATAGAATTTCTGATAAGTATATGTGGATGACATATTGTTGATCGGAAATGATGTAGAATTTCTAGAAAGCATAAAGGGTTGTTTGAAAAGGAGTTTTTCAAAGGAAAACCTGGAATGAAGCTACTTAAATATTGGGCATCTTGATCTATAGAGGTAGATCAAGACGTCTGATAAAACTTTCAATGAGTACATACCTTTGTTGGAAATATGCCCCAGAGGCAATAATAAATTGGTTATTATTATATTTCCTTGTTCATGATAATCGTTTATTATCCATGCTATAATTGTATTGATTGGAAACTCAAATACATGTGTGGGTACATAGACAACACTGTGTCCCTAGTATGCCTCTAGTTGACTAGCTCGTTGATCAAAGATGGTTAAGGTTTCCTAGCCATTGACATGAGATGTCATTTGATAACGGGATCACATCATTAGGAGAATGATGTGATGGACAAGACCCAAACTGTAAACGTAGCATTTGATCATGTAAGTTTATTGCTATTGTTTTCTGCATGTCAAGTATCTGTTCCTTTGACCATGAGATCATGCAACTCACTGACACCGGAGGAATACCTTGTGTGTATCAAATGTCGCAACGTAACTGGGTGACTATAAAGGTGCTCTACAGGTATCTCCGAGGGTGTCTGTTGGGTTGGCATGGATCAAGACTGGGATTTGTTACTCCGTGTGACGGAGAGGTATCTCAGGGCCCACTCGGTAATACAACATCACATTGAGCCTTGCAAGCAAAGTGACTAAAGAGTTAGCCACAGGATCTTGTATTACGGAACGAGTAAAGAGACTTGCCGGTAACGAGATTGAACTAGGTATAGTGATACCGACGATCGAATCTCGGGCAAGTAACATACCGAAGAACAAAGGGAACAGCATACGGGATTAACTGAATCCTTGACATAGAGGTTCGACCGATAAAGATCTTCGTAGAATATGTAGGAGCCAATATGGGCATCCAGGTCCCGCTATTGGTTATTGATCGTAGAAGTGTCTCGGTCATGTCTACATAGTTCTCGAACCCGCAGGGTCTACACACTTAACGTTTGGTGACGATTAGTATAATTGAGTTATTATGTTGGTGACCGAAAGTTGTTCGGAGTCTCGGATAAGATCCCGGACATGACGAGGATCTCCGGAATAGTCCGGAGGTAAAGATTGATATATGTGATAATAGTGTTTTGATCTCCGAAAGAGTTCCGGAGTTCACCGGAATGGGTTCCGGATGTTTACCGAAGTGTTCGGGTGCAGCAACACTTTATATGGGCCAAAGGGATAAAACCCACGAGGTATTGGAAAAGTGCAAAAGTAGTTTTGCTGCCGCGTAAGCGGTACTACCGCTTGTGTGAAGCGGTACTACCGCCAGAGCGGTACTACCGCTTGTGTGAAGCGGTACTACCGCCCAAGCGGTACTACCGCTTGTGTGAAGCGGTACTACCGCTTGTGTGCGGCTGTGCACGGTTCGGCAGGGATCCGAGTTGGACTCTTTTCCTGCGGGCCAAACCGACCTTGTGCGGGCAAAACCGACCTGGAGGAGGCTTTTACTCCAAGTTTAGACCCCAAGGCTCAACATATAAATAGAGGGGCAGGGCTAGCACATGGGACACATCAAGATTTCCCCAAGCCGTGTGCGGCAACCCTAACCCTCTAGTTCCTCCGTCATAATCTCCGTAGCGCTTGGCGAAGCCCTGCAGAGATTGTTCCTCACCACCATCACCACGCCGTCGTGCTGCTGGAACTCAACCACTACTTCACCATCGCTCGCTGGATCGAGGAGGTGAAGGCGTCATCAAGCCGTACGTGTGTTGAACGCGGAGGTGCCGTCCGTTCGGCGCTAGTTCGTGATCGGATCGAGGGACGACTTGCGATTTGGATCGCGGAGACGTTCGACTACATCAACCGCGTTTCTTAAACGCTTCCGCTTAGCGATCTACAAGGGTATGTAGATTCACTCTCCCTCTCGTAGATGCTCATCACCATGGATAGATCTTGTGTGTGCGTAGGAAAATTTTTGTTTCCCATGCAACGTTCCCCAACAGTGGCATCATGAGCCAGGTCTATGCGTAGATGAGATCTCGAGTAGAACACAAACGAGTTGTGGGCGTGGGTGTATACATATTGCTTGCCGTTACTAGTTGATATTTGATTCGGCGGTACTGTGAGATGAAGCGGCCCGGACCGACATTACGCGTACACTTACGCGAGACAGGTTCCTTCAACTGACATGTAACTTCGTTGCATAAAGATGGCTAGCGGGTGTCTGTCTCTCTCACTTTAGTTGAATCGATTTCAATGAAGAGGGTTCTTTTAGAAGATCAAAAAGCAATCACTACACCACGTTGTGGTTTTGCGTAGGTAAGAACGGTTCTTGCAAACCCGTAGCAGCCACGTAAAATTTGCAACAACAATTAGAGGACGTCTAACTTGTTTTTGCAGGGTATGATGTGATATGATATGGCCAATTACATGATGAGATATATGTGATGTATGAGATGATCATGTGTTGTATAGAATATCACGACTTGCATGTCGATGAGTACGGCAACTGGCAGGAGCCATAGAGTTGTCTTTAATTATTGTATGACCTGCGTGTCAATCATTAAGCGCTATGTAATGCTTTACTTTATCGCTAAACGTTAGCAATAGTCGTGGAAGCAACAGTCGGCGCGACAACCTTATGGCGACACGTTGATGGAGATCAAGATGATGGAGATCATGGTGTCATGCCGGTGACGATGGAGATCATGCCGGTGCTTTGGAGATGGAGATCAAAAGCACAAGTTCATGGCCATATCATGTCACTTATGATTTGCATGTGATGTTAATCCTTTTATGCATCTTATTTTGCTTAGGACGACGGTAGCATTATAAGGTGATCCCTCACTTAAATTTCAAGATAAATTGTGTTCTCCCCAAGTGTGCACCGTTGCGAAAGTTCGTCGTTTCGAGACACGCCGTGATGATCGGGTGTGATAGACTCTACGTTCGCATACAACGGGTGCAAGCCATGTTGCACGTGCGGAACACTCGGGTTAAACTTGACGAGCCTAGCATGTACAGACATGGCCTCGGAACACAAGAGACCGAAAGGTCGAACATGAGTCATATAGTAGATATGATCAACATGAAGATGTTCACCATTGAAACCACCTCAACTCACGTGATGATCGGACTTGAGTTGGTGGATTTGGATCATGTTACACTCGAATGATCGGAGGGATGTCAATTTGAGTGGGAGTTTTTTAAGTAATATGATTAACTAAAACTCATTATTTAGAACAATAGTCTAAGTTGTCTTTGCTATATTTATGTTGTAGATCATGGCTCGCGCAGTAGCACCCCTGAATTTTAATGCGTTCCTAGAGAAAGCTAAGTTGAAAGATGATGGAAGTAACTTTGTGGACTGGGCCCGTAATCTAAGGATTATCCTTACGGCTTCCCAGAAAGCTTATGTCCTTGATGCACCGCTTGGTGATCCACCCGCTCCAGTTGAGTCTCTAGACGTTGTGAACGCCTGGCAGGCTCGTTCTGATGATTACTCAATAGTTCAATGTGCAATGTTGTATGGCTTAGAACCGGGACTTCAAAGACGTTTTGAACGTCATGGAGCATATGAGATGTTCCAGGAGTTGAAGTTTATCTTTCAGAAGAATGCCCGGATCGAGAGATATGAGATCTCCGATAAGTTCTATGCTTGCAAGATGGAGGAGAACGGGTCTATCAGTGATCACGTGCTCAGAATGTCTGGGTACTCCACCCGTCTGGCTGAGTTAGGGATGCCCCTTCCGCCAGAGGCTATCACTGACAGAGTTCTTCAATCATTACCACCTAGCTACAAGAGCTTCGTGTTGAACTATAACATGCACGGGATGAACAAGTCAGTCGCCGAGCTGTTTGCGATGCTGAAAGCCGCTGAGTCTGAAATTCAGAAGGAGCATCAAGTGTTGATGGTCAATAAAACCACTAGTTTCAAGAAAAATGGCAAGGGTAAGAAGGGTAACTCCAAGAAGAGTGGCAAAGCAGTTGCTCCTCTCGTGAAGAAACCCAAGGCTGGACCCAAACCAGAAACTGTGTGTTTTCATTGCAAGGGAACTGGACACTGGAAGCGGAATTGCCCCAAGTATTTGGCTGACAAGAAGGCGGCCAACAACAAACAAGGTATATATGATATACATGTTATTGATGTGTACCTTACCAACTCTCGTTGTAGTGCCTGGGTATTTGATACCGGTGCGGTTGCTCATATTTGCAACTCAAAACAGGAACTGCGGAATAGACGGAGGCTGGCAAAGGACGAAGTGACGATGCGCGTGGGAAATGGTTCCAAGGTTGATGTGATCGCCGTCGGCACGCTCGCTCTTCGATTACCGTCGGGATTAGTGATGAACCTAAATAAGTGTTATTTGGTGCCTGCGTTAAGCATGAACATTATATCTGGATCTTGCGAGACGGTTACTCATTTAAATCAGAGAATAATGGTTGTTCTATTTATATGAGTAATATCTTTTATGGTCATGCACCCAATGTGAGGGGTTTATTCTTGTTGAATCTCGATAGTAATGATACACATGTTCATAACATTGATGCCAAAAGATATAGAATTGATAATGATAATACCACTTTCTTGTGGCACTGCCGTTTAGGTCATATTGGCGTAAAACGCATGAGGAAGCTCCATGCTGATGGACTTTTTGAGTCACTTGATTTTGAATCACTTGGCACATGTGAGCCATGCCTCATGGGCAAGATGACTAAAACGCCGTTCTCTGGAACAATGGAACGGGCAAGTGACTTATTGGAAATCATACATACTGATGTGTGTGGTCCGATGAGTATTGAAGCGCGCGGTGGTTATCGTTACTTTCTCACCTTCACTGATGACTTAAGTAGATATGGGTATATTTACTTAATGAAACACAAGTCTGAAACATTTGAAAAGTTCAAACAATTTCAGAGTGAAGTTGAGAATCATCGTAACAAGAAGATTAAATTCCTACGATCTGATCGAGGAGGAGAATATCTGAGTTATGAGTTTGGCAGTCACTTAAGACAATGTGGAATTGTTTCACAACTGACACCGCCTGGAACACCACAGCGTAATGGTGTGTCCGAACGTCGTAATCGAACTTTATTGGATATGGTGCGATCTATGATGTCTCTTGCCGATTTGCCACTATCGTTTTGGGGTTATGCATTAGAGACAGCTGCATTCACTTTAAATAGGGCACCATCGAAATCCATTGAGACGACGCCATATGAACTTTGGTTTGGCAAGAAGCCAAAGCTGTCGTTTCTTAAAGTTTGGGGATGTGATGCTTATGTCAAAAAGCTTCAGCCTGAAAAGCTGGAACCCAAAGCGGAGAAATGCGTCTTCATAGGATACCCAAAAGAGACAGTTGGGTATACCTTCTACCTCAGATCCGAAGGCAAAGTGTTTGTCGCTAAAAACGGAACATTTCTTGAGAAAGAGTTTCTCTCGAAAGAATTGAGTGGGAGGAAGATAGAACTTGATGAGGTTGTTGAACCTTTACTTCAACCTGAGAGTAGCGCAGCGCAGAAAGTTGTTTCTGTGGAGCCTACATTAGCTGAAGAGGAAGTTAATGATGATGATCATGAAGCTTTGGATCAAGTTGCTATCGAACCTCGTAGGTCGACAAGAACGCGTACTGCACCTGAGTGGTACGGCAACCCTGTCTTAGAGGTCATGTTGTTAGACAACGATGAACCTACGAGCTATGGAGAAGCGATGATGGGCCCGGATTCCGAGAAGTGGTTAGAGGCCATGAAATCCGAGATGGGATCCATGTATGAAAACAAAGTATGGACTTTGGAAGTATTACCTGAAGGGCGTAAGGCCATTCAGAACAAATGGATCTTTAAGAGGAAGACGGACGCGGACGGTAATGTCACCGTCTATAAAGCTCGACTTGTGGCAAAGGGTTTTTCACAAGTTCAAGGAGTTGACTACGATGAGACCTTCTCACCCGTAGCGATGCTTAAGTCCGTCAGAATCATGTTAGCAATAGCTGCCTTTTTCGATTATGAAATTTGGCAGATGGATGTCAAAACAGCGTTCCTTAACGGTTACCTTAAGGAAGAGTTGTATATGATGCAACCAGAAGGTTTTGTCGATCCAGAGAATGCTGACAAAGTTTGCAAACTCCAGCGATCCATTTATGGACTGGTGCAAGCATCTCGGAGTTGGAATCTTCATTTTGATGAGGTGATCAAAGCGTTCGAGTTTATACAAGTTTACGGAGAAGCTTGTATTTACAAGAAAGTGAGTGGGAGCTCTATAGCGTTTCTAATATTATATGTGGATGACATATTACTGATTGGAAACAATATATAAATGCTGGAAAGCGTGAAGGAATATTTGAACAGGAGTTTTTCAATGAAGGACCTAGGAGAAGCTGCTTTCATATTAGGCATCAAGATCTATAGAGATAGATCGAGACGCTTAATAGGACTTTCACAAAGCACATACCTTGACAAAGTTTTGAAGAAGTTCAAAATGGATCAGTCCAAGAAGGGGTTCTTGCCTGTATTGCAAGGTGTGAAGTTGAGTAAGACTCAATGCCCAGTGACTGCAGAAGATAGAGAAAAGATGAGTGTCATCCCCTATGCTTCGGCCATAGGCTCTATCATGTATGCAATGCTGTGCACAAGACCCGATGTCAGCCTTGCCATAAGTATGGTCGGAAGGTTTCAAAGTGATCCAGGAATGGAACACTGGACGGCGGTCAAGAATATCCTGAAGTACCTGAAAAGGACTAAGGACATGTTTCTCGTTTATGGAGGTGATCAAGAGCTCGTCGTAAAGGGTTACGTCGATGCAAGCTTTGACACTGATCCGGATGACTCTAAGTCGCAAACCGGATACGTATTTATTCTTAATGGGGGTGCGGTTAGCTGGTGCAGTTCCAAGCAAAGCGTGGTAGCTGATTCTACATGCGAAGCGGAGTACATCGTTGCCTCGGAGGCGGCGAAAGAAGCTGTCTGGATGAAGGAGTTCATGACAGATCTTGGAGTAGTGCCTAGTGCGCTTAACCCAATGACTCTGTTTTCTGATAATACTGGTGCCATTGCTCTAGCCAAGGAACCAAGATTTCACAAGAGGACCAGACACATAAAGCGACGTTTCAATTCCATCCGCGATTACATCAAGGAGGACGACATAAATATTTGCAAAGTACACACGGATCTAAATGTTGCAGATCCGATGACTAAACCTCTTCCAAGGGCTAAACATGAACAACACCAGAACTGCATGGGTGTTCGATTCATTACAATGTAAATCACATAGTGATGTGAACTAGATTATTGACTCTAGTGCAAGTGGGAGACTGTTGGAAATATGCCCTAGAGGCAATAATAAATTGGTTATTATTATATTTCCTTGTTCATGATAATCGTTTATTATCCATGCTATAATTGTATTGATTGGAAACTCAAATACATGTGTGGGTACATAGACAACACTGTGTCCCTAGTATGCCTCTAGTTGACTAGCTCGTTGATCAAAGATGGTTAAGGTTTCCTAGCCATTGACATGAGATGTCATTTGATAACGGGATCACATCATTAGGAGAATGATGTGATGGACAAGACCCAAACTGTAAACGTAGCATTTGATCGTGTAAGTTTATTGCTATTGTTTTCTGCATGTCATGTATCTGTTCCTTTGACCATGAGATCATGCAACTCACTGACACCGGAGGAATACCTTGTGTGTATCAAACGTCGCAACGTAACTGGGTGACTATAAAGGTGCTCTACAGGTATCTCCGAGGGTGTCTGTTGGGTTGGCATGGATCAAGACTGGGATTTGTTACTCCGTGTGACGGAGAGGTATCTCAGGGCCCACTCGGTAATACAACATCACATTGAGCCTTGCAAGCAAAGTGACTAAAGAGTTAGCCACAGGATCTTGTATTACGGAACGAGTAAAGAGACTTGCCGGTAACGAGATTGAACTAGGTATAGTGATACCGACGATCGAATCTCGGGCAAGTAATATACCGAAGAACAAAGGGAACAGCATACGGGATTAACTGAATCCTTGACATAGAGGTTCGACCGATAAAGATCTTCGTAGAATATGTAGGAGCCAATATGGGCATCCAGGTCCCGCTATTGGTTATTGATCGTAGAAGTGTCTCGGTCATGTCTACATAGTTCTCGAACCCGCAGGGTCTACACACTTAACGTTTGGTGACGATTAGTATAATTGAGTTATTATGTTGGTGACCGAAAGTTGTTCGGAGTCTCGGATAAGATCCCGGACATGACGAGGATCTCCGGAATAGTCCGGAGGTAAAGATTGATATATGTGATAATAGTGTTTTGATCTCCGAAAGAGTTCCGGAGTTCACCGGAATGGGTTCCGGATGTTTACCGAAGTGTTCGGGTGCAGCAACACTTTATATGGGCCAAAGGGATAAAACCCACGAGGTATTGGAAAAGTGCAAAAGTAGTTTTGCTGCCGCGTAAGCGGTACTACCGCTTGTGTGAAGCGGTACTACCGCCAGAGCGGTACTACCGCTTGTGTGAAGCGGTACTACCGCCCAAGCGGTACTACCGCTTGTGTGAAGCGGTACTACCGCTTGTGTGCGGCTGTGCACGGTTCGGCAGGGATCCGAGTTGGACTCTTTTCCTGCGGGCCAAACCGACCTTGTGCGGGCAAAACCGACCTGGAGGAGGCTTTTACTCCAAGTTTAGACCCCAAGGCTCAACATATAAATAGAGGGGCAGGGCTAGCACACGGGACACATCAAGATTTCCCCAAGCCGTGTGCGGCAACCCTAACCCTCTAGTTCCTCCGTCATAATCTCCGTAGCGCTTGGCGAAGCCCTGCAGAGATTGTTCCTCACCACCATCACCACGCCGTCGTGCTGCTGGAACTCAACCACTACTTCACCATCGCTCGCTGGATCGAGGAGGTGAAGGCGTCATCAAGCCGTACGTGTGTTGAACGCGGAGGTGCCGTCCGTTCGGCGCTAGTTCGTGATCGGATCGAGGGACGACTTGCGATTTGGATCGCGGAGACGTTCGACTACATCAACCGCGTTTCTTAAACGCTTCCGCTTAGCGATCTACAAGGGTATGTAGATTCACTCTCCCTCTCGTAGATGCTCATCACCATGGATAGATCTTGTGTGTGCGTAGGAAAATTTTTGTTTCCCATGCAACGTTCCCCAACAACCTTGACAAGATTTTGAAAGAGTTCAAAATGGATCAGTCAAAGAAAGAGTTCTTGCCTGATTTGTAAGGTGTGGAGTTGAGTGAGACTGAAAGCTCGACCACGGCAGAAGAAAGAGAAAGGACGAAGGTCGTCCCCTATGCCTTATCCATAGGCTCTGTATAGTATGCCATGCTATGTACCGCACCTGTGTGTGCCTTGCCATGAGTCTGTCAAGGGGTGCAAGAGTGATCCAGGAGTGGACCACTGGACAGCGGTCAAGATTATCCTTAGTAACTAGAGGACTAAGGAAATATTTCTCGATTATGGAGGTGATAAAGAGTTCGTCGTAAAGGGTTACGTCGATGCAAGCTTTAACACCAATCCGGCTGACTCTGAGTAGCAATCCGGATACGTATAGTGGAGCAGCCATTTGGAATAGCTCCAAGTGGAGTGTGGTAGCAGTGTCTACAGTATGACATAGAGATTTGCAAAGTACACACGGATCTGAATGTCGCAGACCCGTTGACTAAAGACCTCTCTCACATGCAAAGCATGATCGAACCCCAGAACTCATTGGGTGTTAGATTCATAACAATGTAAAACACATGGTGATGTGAACTAGATTATTGACTCTAGTGCAAGTGGGAGACTGTTGGAAATATGCCCTAGAGGCAATAATAAATTGGTTAATATTATATTTCCTTATTCGTGATAATCGTTTATTATCCATGCTATAATTGTATTGATTGGAAACTCAAATACATGTGTGGGTACATAGACAACACTGTGTCCCTAGTATGCCTCTAGTTAACTAGTTCATTGATCAAAGATGGTCAAGGTTTCCTAGCCATAGACATGAGATGTCATTTGATAACGGGATCACATCATTAGGAGAATGATGTGATGGACAAGACCCAAACTATAAACATAGCATATGATCATGTCAGTTTATTGCTATCTGCATGTCAAGTATCTGTTCCTATGACCATGAGATCATGCAACTCACTGACACCGGAGGAATACCTTGTGTGTATCAAACGTCACAACGTAACTGGGTGACTATAAAGATGCTCTACAGGTATCTCCGAGGGTGTCTGTTCAGTGGGCATGGATCAAGACTGGGATTTGTTACTCCGTGTGACGGAGAGGTATCTCAGGGCCCACTCGGTAATACAACATCACAATAAGCCTTGCAAGCAATGTGACTAAGTGTTAGCCACGGGATCTTGTATTACAGAACGAGTAAAGAGACTTGCCGGTAACGAGATTGAACTAGGTATAGAGATACCGACGATCGAATCTCGGGCAAGTAACATACCGAAGAACAAAGGGAACAGCGTACGGGATTAACTGAATCCTTGACATAGAGGTTCAACCGATAAAGATCTTCATAGAAAATGTAGGAACCAATATGGGCATCCAGGTCCCGCTATTGGTTATTGACCGTAGAGGTGTCTTGGTCATGTCTACATAGTTCTCGAACCCGCAGGGTCTGCACACTTAAGGTTCGGCGACGTTTCGGTATAGTAGAGTTATGTATGGTGGTGACCGAAGGTTGTTCGGAGTCCCGGATGAGATCTTGTACGTCACGAGGAGCTCCGGAATGGTCCGGAGGTAAAGATTGATATATAGGAAGTCCTGTTTTGGTCACCGGAAAAGTTTCGGGTATTTCGGTAGTGTACCGGGAGTGCCGGGAGGGGTACCGGGGACCATCGGGAGGGGTGTCTCGACCCAAAGGACCTCATGGGCTGTGGGAGGAGTCAAACCAGCCCCTAGTGTGCTGGCCTAACCCCCCACCCCCCCCCCCCCCCCACTAAGGCCCATGTGGCTTTGGGTGGAAAAAATCCAAAGGAGGAAAGGTGGAAAGGGTTTCCAAGTGGAGAGGAGGAATCCTACTCCTAATAGGATTGGAGTAGGACTCCTCCACCTCCAATTTCGGCCAAACCTTGAGGGTTTGAGGCTGCCTCCTCCCCTCCCTCCCTCCTATATATACTAGAGGATTTAGAGGGAAGAGCTAACCCTAATTGCCACGTGCTCCCTCTACTTCATCTAGATCGGTTTCTCCTCTAGTCTAGTTTCAGCGGTGCTTAGGCGAAGCCCTGCCGGAATTGTTCCACCACCATCGCCGCTGCGCCATCGCGCTGCCGGAGAACTCATCTACCTTTCCGCCCCCTCTTGCTGGATCAAGAAGGCGGAGATCGTCATCGAGCTGTACGTGTGCTGAACGCGGAGGTGCCGTCCGTTCGGCGCTAGATCGGAAGGACCGTGATCAGGATCGCGAGACGGTTCATGATTTGATCCCGGGACGGATCGTGATGGGATCGCCGGACGGATCGTGATTGGATCGCGAGACGGATCGTGATTGGATCGCGGGACGGTCGGCGATTTGGATCGCGAAGACGTTCGACTACATCAACCGCGTTTCTTAACGCTTCCCGCTTAGCGATCTACAAGGGTATGTAGATCCACTCTCCCTCTCGTAGATGCTCATCACCATGGATAGATCTTGCGTGTGCGTAGGAAAATTTTTGTTTCCCATGCAATGTTCCCCAACACTAGTGTCGTCGATGTTGCTCGCGTGCTTGTTATCCTCCGTCCACCCCCATATCCAACTCGATCTCCGGTTGTCGCGACACTGCAGATGGCCAGTCTGGGTACACGCACCCACAACCCATCACAGAGGACACCATCGCGCGCTCCGCTCTTAGCATCGTGTTGTACATGGCCGACTGCAGGCCTACGATGACGCCGACCCACGTCGATGTCGTCGTGCCCTTGAGGCCACCGTCGTGGACGACAGCGACGCGCATCATCTTCTATTTCAATGAGCCCACCGGTCACCGCCGGCGTCACCGTGATGCCCCGTCGCCCCCAAGGCCCTAGTCTCCATCTCCGTTACCCCGGTTGCTCTGTCGTCATGTGTTCACTTGGTTCATGAGTTCATCATTGCCGTCGAGGACCATGTCGGTGATTTCAAGTCTTAGCCGTTGGCGCCTGGTTTGCTTTTTACTAATAAGTTTTGCCTCAGTAGAATATGTAATTTTGCTCCTTTTGCAGGAGCTTCTTCCAGCTGTGGACATGATGTTGTTGGCTCGTGTGGCTGTTGTGTTGCAGTCGATACCTCACACTGATGACTCATGCCTCTTCCTCTCAAGGAATTGATCCAAGTGAAAGTGCCCCTGTCATGTCTATTTCTATCCGGGAATCGGATCTGAATTTAACGAGATGACCTAAAATATCTAGCAACTCAAACCATTGTGTTGTATTAGAGTAATTTTTAATATAGCTATCCATGATGACCTGCTATATTACTGTTATTATCATTATAGGGTAACTAACTTTTTTTCAGGCACCTTGGACAAATTTTGGAAGGAGCGGCATGACTCAGAATGGAAGAAATTCAGACAATTGTCGACGATTCAATATGGTTCGGGATTGATACATCAACGATTTTAAAAGAGTACTATATTATATACCAAATATACTGCTACGCTTATGAAGAATCATGACACCATTTACATGAGTTATTTTCACTAATTTCTAAATAAATTTCCATTGTCAGGTTCTGACTTCACGTAGATTTTGATTTTTTTTAATGTGAACAATTATGTCAAAATCTCTTCACCCATTATGCTCGGTTTGGGGCGATTCGATTTGCTTAATTACGCACATTGTTGCTTCGTCTCTCTGGAGTTTGGTGGGATACTAATTAGTTTAGACTCACCTGGTGCCAAGTAGGAGTCCATCTGCTTCCATGTGGTTTAGTTAGTTGATTGGTGTTTTCAACCAATGATGATCATGCTTAAGAGATAGTTATTGGTACGCATTTGGTACTAAAGATTAGTGCAAACATTCTGTCCGTGCCAGTATGTTGCTTTGGATAATTCCAAATTAATTTATGTGGCTTCTTTTACAATCCATTGCTGCCATAAATATTGTCGGGACTTTTAATATTTCCTTGTTATTATTTAGCAGGTATGTCTGGAAGCGATGACGCACTTGACGTGCTCCAACATACCAGTGTATAAGAATGATAATGCTTTGGATAACATTAATACCAATGGGATTCAGAATGTTCTGGCATGTAGAGGAGATCCTCCACATGGCCAGGACAAAATTTTCAAGTTGCTGGTGGATTTTTTTGTGCTCCAGATTTGGTTAGTACCTCTTACTTATTCCAACGTATTGCATGTAATTAAGTCTTATTAAAGGCACGGATATGACATCAAGCTGATTGTTGTTGCGGATGTTTTGTATATCTAGGATTTCACATGTCGATTTCTCATGCCTTCTGTTTTCTAATTGCAGGTGCAACACATTAGAGCCAATTATGGTGATTACTTTGGCATAACTTTTGCTGGCTATCCAGGTTAGCGAGACTTTGCTTCTGTGTACAGTAGGTGAATGGTTTGAACTTTATGAATTATAATTATCATTTATGGTCTTCAAATGTCAGAGGCACACCCTGAGGCTACGAGGGAAGCATATAGTAAAGATCTTGCTTGCTTGAAGATAAAGGTTCTCTTCAATATTATTGTTGGTTCTTTAAGTTGAAAATGAAAATTGTATGGTTACTAACTATGTTGACCGATGCCTGGACATGATCTTGTATAGAATCTTCTTCCCTAATGATGTTACCTGTTGCATACCTATGTACTTGTTGAGCATAAAATTGCTCTTTGTTAGCTTCATTCTCAACCTACATTCTCTCTGCAGGTTGATGCTGGTGCTGACGTCACCCAGCTTTTCTACGATACCGATATCTTTCTAAAATTTCTGAACGATTGTCGTCGGATTGGTATAACCTGCCCTATAGTTTCTGGCGTCATGGCAATAAATAACAAAAAAGAATTTGTGCGCATGACCGGATTCTGCAAAACTAAGGAATGGTGTGTCGTTGTAGCTCCATCACAAGTAATGACCTTGAGGAACATGTATCTGGCCAGTCCCCCCTTTACATTCACATCTTCCCTCAAAACACAAAGGCCAATAGTTTATTGGGCCATTATATAGTCATCCGTAATAAAATTAAAGGAGAAAAAACATGTTTCAGTGAATAGACCTTCATTATCGGAAAATACATCGGTGCTCTCGGGTGCCGGCGCACCCTATATGCATTTTTTAGTAATTTAACAAAAGTTCAAAAAAAATCCAAATATTTTTTTAAATCAAACATGATCAAGTATTGCACTGGTATAAAAAAAATTGTCAGAGAATGACTTTCGTTGCATCCTAGGTCGAAGATTAAAAAAACGCTATATGTAAGTACTATACATGCTATATTGTCATCATAAACTTGTCTTTTTTGCCCTGAAGTCAATAAGAATCATTTCTTGTCCAAACTTTTAATACGAGCACAATACCTGACCATCTTTGATTCCAAAAAAGATTCGGATTTTTCTGTTTTTTTTTTTTTTTGAATTACAATTTTTTTTGGCGCATATAGGGGGCATATAGCAAAGATCGTGCTTGCTTGAAGAGAAAGGTTCTCTTCAATATTGTTGTTGGTTCTTTAAGTTGAAAATGAAAACTGTATTTACTAACTATGTTGATCGATGCCTTGACATGGTCTTGTATAAAATCTTCTTCCCTAATGATGTAACCTGTTGCATACCTATGTACCTGTGGAACATAAAATTGCCCTTTGTTAGCTTCATTCTCAACCTACATTTTCTCCGTAGGTTGATGCTGGTGCTGACGTTATAGTCACCCAGCTTTTCTACGATACCGATATCTTTCTCAAGTTTGTGAACGACTGTCGTTAGATTGGTATAACCTGCCCTATCGTTCCTGGCATAATGCCAATAAATAACGACAAAGAATTTGTGCGCATGACCGGATTCTACAAAACTAAGGCATGGTGTGCTGTTGTAGCTCTATCACAAGTAATGATCTGGAGGAAGGTGTATCTGGTATGTTCCCCCTTTAGATTCACATCTTCCCTCAAAACACAAAGGCAAATGGTTTATTGGGCCATTATATAGTTATCCGTAATAAAATTACAAGAGAAAAAAACATGTTTCAATGAATAGTACCTTAATTATCTGAAAATAAAACGGTGCTCTCGGGTGCCAGTGCATCCTATATGCAATTTTTTTTAGTAATTCAACAAAAGTTCAAAAAAAATCCAAATATTTTTTGGAATCAAACATGATCAAGTATTGCACTCGTATAAAAAGTTTTGTGAGAGAATGACTTCCATTGCATCCTGGGTCGAAGATTCGGAAAAATGCTATATACAAGTAGTATACACGATATATTGTCATCATAAACTTGTCTTTTTTGCCCTGAATTCAATAAGAATCATTTCTTGTCCAAACTTTCTATACGAGCACAATACCCGATCATGTTTGATTCCAAAAAAGATTTAGAATTTTTTGAACTTTTGTTGAATTACTAATTTTCTTGGCGCATATAGGGTGTGAGGCTACCCGAGTGCACCAAATTCATGTCCCTTCATTGTCTCCCTTTTGTGCTATACTGACTTTGTATCAATATAGCACCCTTGCTCTCGATTTGTTTGGAATTTTCCATTGCCATTTACCGTATTTTGAATAGGGGTGCATGGAGCACCTGAAGGGGTGGATTGCTTCTCATACAACTTTTTCATGGAGATAATCCAACTAACATCGAGCATATAAAATATGTAGAATTTGATATTTATTTATTTACCAAATTTTGGAATGTGGTACTAACATAATGTCACCTTAAATGTGAAAACAGATACCAACTGAGATTACTGCTGCCTTGGATACTATTAAAGACAATGAGGAGGCTGTGAAAGTGTGTGGAATCCGCCTTGGTACTGACATGTGCAAGAATATTTTGGCTAGCTGAGACACTCGCACAATAAAACATCACCCATCTTTCCTGAGCAAACTTGATTTCCTCTCCATTGTTGCATCATGAAGCATGGAACCAGCCGCACTACTTCTTAAAGTTAAACATAACATGTGTCTCGGGCACTATGTATTATTCATGGCATGATTGATGGGGGTGACTCCAAGATATAGACCGGCGCCGACTCCATTATCATCTGCCGCCTCCAGATCTGGGTGCGCCCCCTGCTGTCTCTGCAGCTGTGCCAATATGTTGTTCACCTCCTGAAGGTAGAAGCTCTACAACTCAGATCTGTTGCGGGAGGAGATATTGTCGGAGAGACCGGTTCAGACCGGCTGTCGGAGAAAGAGGTCGGCTAGATGAAAACGAGCATTGGTGATATATGATGTAAAAGGGGAGGATGGTGGTAGGGACCGACCTACGGCAAGACGATACGAACGTTACACCTGCTTCATCACATCCTCTAGGCGGTAAGAAGTTGCTCGGTATGCTTTGGAAAAAGAAGCTATCATTTTTTATTATGCTTGTATTTGCAAATCTGTTCAACAACAAAAAAGAAAGTAATTGTGTAATTGCCACACCAATGGTGAAGAAATGGCTTGTAACAGAAAAATTGGTTGTGTGTTTACTTGCATATCATGTTGAAGTATAGCTTTAATCAAAATCATTTTACGTGGAAATCAGACCTTAATGGTTTAGAATACTATAGTGGGTGACGACGTGGTTCTTCTCGTTAGATGGGGTGTTGGCAGGTCTGTGGAGAAACTAGTTTCGGAGGAGAAGGGGGAGCAGTGGGATGTTGTGCGTCCGGATGACGGTGTGGTTCAAGTACATGCTTTCATAGGAGACTCACCTTCGTTTGTTTATTGAGAGGATGACTAAAAATGGTTATTTTGGGTACCTTTTTCTTCAGGTTCGAAAGAAACATAAGGTGCCATTTGGTCTTAGGCAAACAGTGGTTCAAATTTAGAAGATACATACAAAGGGATGGTCCTGGCATCTCAAGAGCGGAGAGGAGAGAGAAGAGGGGAGCAAAGCAGAGTGAGTGGAAGAGTTTGATTGTAATGGGGAGGGGGTTTGAAATTCAAAGATTGTGGGTTGAATGCACAAGTGACAATGATGAGGAGCTTTCACCGTGGAGTCGTCCATAGTTGGTGACTGCACAATTGACAGTGATGACGAGTTTGCATTGGGGAATCGAGATAGTGGGTGAAAGAGGAGTGATGAAATTGTTAAAAATGGTATATAACTACTAATTCATATGCATGTGGATCATAAAATTATGTGTTAGGCGATAAGTATTGAAGCAATGAATTATGTATGCCCATTGCAACGCAACGGCCGACACTATAACTTTCATCTGGAATGTGTTGTAGAAAGGTTCTTCAGTAAATATGTTTTTAGCTCTTGATATTTTAGTATGGTTGTCAATTTATCCATTCACATATCACTTCGAAAAACATTTTTAACTGGGAGAAGGAACAAACTAGAAAAGAAGAGTGCTTATAACGGTAGAAAGAAGCCGCTAATGCAGCCCGTTACAACACATGTGCGTTCTACTAGTAATAGGGTATATTCTTAGTCATCTTGTCCTATTTTTACAGGTTGTGGCATTTTTTCCTTTGTTCGACTTTTCTTGTGAATGTGTATTGCACTATGTACTTTGTTGTTACCTAGTTTAATAAAATATATGTGTGCACCACTTGATGCAGAGGGGTTTAATTCTCCTTTAAAAAATATATCTTTTGGGCCATCGAGTTAAACTTCGCTATTTTATTATTTCATTAAGCAACATCTAGGTCACATACTTCACTAGTTATTCGCTAAGAGAACTGGTCGAAAGAAAACTATAAGAAGAACTATACACTTCAAATAGAAATATCACTTCTTCAATTGCTCCTACTAATTTGGTCAATACTTTCCCCATCCTTGCGGTCAAAAATAATAATACTTTCCCCATCCTTTCACTGCCTACATTGTTTCTTTTCCCTATTGGTACGACCCACTTGCGCCACCACGTCATCTTGCGCAATAAGAATTAAAGCTCGCAAAATACTACTAGTAGTATATTAGCACAAGTGAGCAGGGGAATTAGTCAATACCCAATCAAATCAACTTGCTAATATCCACGCCGAACGTTGTTTATAAAAAGCTCACCTGCTGCTTAAAATAAGACAACCGGATCGATTAAAGAAATACAATTCGATTGTTATTTTCGTCTCCATCACCATCAGGTAGGGTGTCTTGTCCAGCGCACAACCGATGGATAGAGCACGTGAGGATTCAGAAGGGGCCGGGAAGCTCCGTCTTTTAACGTAGTTGCAATAAGATCCTGTAGTTAGTGCCAACTTTGTTTTGCACGTAGGCACATCGCTATCTTGAATTGTTCCTGATAACAAGAAAGCAACACGATCCAATACGCATGCATGATGCATGCGTTCATCCACCACACGAGCACATATGCTACTGCTAGCTAGTCGAATTAATGGATGTGTTCAAGTCACTGCAGTCATAATATAAGCAAATTATTTGACAAGTCCAATGTGCACACCTCGACTAACTTAATCAGTAGCTTCCCCGCAAAAATGATACTGCATCTGTACTAAAATATTGGATGTGGCTAGGTCTGAGTCAATTGAAATTTAGGCAAGTCTCAGTCAAGTACATAACATGCAAGAAAAAAAAAACACAAATCTCAATGTAAGATCTCATGGATATAGTATCGACTTATACTTAATCAAGCCTTAGTCGAATGAGATTTAGCAAGACTGTAAAATATAAGATGAAAAACGTCTTATATTTTGGCACGGGGGAGTAAGAGAAATAAACATTAGCTTTCTAGGTTCAACTGATCTGTAGACAGATCGAATTACACACACGCGCCGGCCTGCTGCTGCTATTTGTATCAGCAGTGCTATCTACTACCATACAGCACGGTCGCACGACCGGACCGGACGTATGTACACATGCATGCATGGCGATGGACGCACATGCGCGCTATCTTAGCCTCTCACTGAGGCTACCGAATACCCCCGTGAAAGCGTGAAGGCTCGCCGATCGACTCCGGTGGCGGTGGGCTTGACGTGCATGCAGCGACGAGAAGAGTCGCGATCCCAAGGTTTGACCTCCCGCGCGCCCGGCCAGGCCCCATGCCTCTTTTTTCTTCCGAAGCTTCCGGCGGGCGACACGGCAGGGTCCGGGAAGCAGGTCAGCAGGGTCCAGGAAGGCCATGCTAGCTAGATCCACCCTTTTAGTTCAGATGAAACGACGACGGCGACCGGCCGGTGCAACCAGGGGCGGATCCAGCCCAGCAGGCCGTCCCGGGCCCCCTCCGTACACTGTAGCAATTGCTACAGCATTTTCGCTACAGTCTACAAAGCAATTGGGCCTCACGCCCCGGGCCTGGGCCCCCCCGGCCTGGGGCCTGGATCCGCCCCTGGGTGCAACGGCAACGGCAGCGCATGCAGGAGTAGAGTGCTGACAGCAACGTCTCGCGAACTGAGTGGGATTGTCGCGGCGTCGTGGGCAAACTCCTGCCCCGTGGTTTCCCACTTCCCAGCAGTCCAAGCCGTCCTCGAGATTGGGATTCAGGGCAGCGACGGTGCACGCTGCACCATTGACGATGATGGCCTTTGACTGTTTGAGAAGCACGGGCTGGCTGCACTTGCATCGTTGGACGGGTGATTTTTTACTCCAACTGTGCAGAACCTGGAGTCTAGCTACTCGGTGGACTTCTTTTTCTTTGGGTAGCTGGTCCATTGTTTAGTTCTCGGGGATTTTCAACTTCGAATATGTAAGATCATCTACACTCGGGCACCTATTCCCTATGCCCGGACTGAGGGCTCGGTCAGTGAAAGATAAAAAAACGACCTTAACGAGGCGAGGCGCGCCACCCGCATCGCAGCCGGCCTGCCTCCAGACTCGCCAGAGTCGGAAGAGCAACAACAGGAGGAGGACCACCAGGTGGTTCCGATGGAGGTGGCGGATCTGGAGAAGGACGGGGCGAACCAGCCGGAGGACGAGCTGGCGCCGACTGCGGGCTTCGGCATGGAGGACGCAATGGTGGAGTTCGAGGTCACCCAAGTGGCGGAGATGGCAGAGCAACAAGCCATCCTAGAGTCTATTCAGGATGAGGCATGTGTCGAGGCCAACCGACAGATCATCCGGCAGGAACGGCGTGCTTTTTCGCCGAACTTAAAGCGGAGGTGTAGGACGAGCTGGAGGAGCGGCATGAGCCGGAGCTGAGGCTGTCACCCATGCACTCGGAGCCGGGCACGAAGATAGTGAACATCTCAGACGAGGATTAGGATAGTATAGGTTGATCTATGTAGGAATTCCTTGTTCGCATGCTTTGTATGGATTTAAGGTTTCAAATATGAGGTATCTGGAAGCAGTGGAATAAATGTGAGGCCTGACCGGTCACTGCCCGCGGGTTCGTCCGCGGGCGTTTTTTAGAGAAAAGGCATCAGCCCGACTTTATAAATAAAGCCACCAGGCAGCGTACACAACAAGGAGAACATAACATAACAGTGACAGACGAGAGGACGAAACAATACTGCGGTACAAGGCGCCCAGGCCCAAAAGAGCGGCACGCAGGCCGAAGGTTAGGAGAAAGACAGTCGGAGCACTCCAAAGGGGACCACCAAGTCCTCTAGCCTCCTCTCTAAAGCTGCAAAAGGGAGATAGCTGAAGCCCAGACCTTGGAAGACATTAAATCGAAAGCATCGCGATCGGCCTCCTTAGTCAATTATCTCCACCGCTGCAAGAACATGCATGATTTAAATAAACAATCAGCAGGTTTAGCAGGAAAAGTATGCTCGATGGTAAATTTGTTCCTAGTAGTCCACAGAGCCCAACAGATAGCCGCAAAGCCAACCCAAAAGACACGCTTGGTGACCCCAGCAAGGCGAGTGGCAAGATTTCTAAGTTCCGAAAAGGAGCAGGGGTCCCATGACACACCAAGCCAGGACCTAATACATCACCAGACCAGTTTGGTAAGGTCACATTTCAAAAAGATGTGATTCGTATCCTCCAACTCGCCACACAGCGCACATCGATCAGAGCCAGGTCCATTACGTTTACGAATTTGATCGGCCGCAGGCAACCGCCCTCTATAGGCTTGCCACAAGAAGATCTTGACCTTGGGAGGGATCCGGGCCCGCCATAGCAGTTTTAACTTAGAAGTAGGGGAGCCCGAGATGAGCTTAGTGTATACGGACTTAACAGAGAAACCTCCGGAAGCGGTGAGGGGCCAAACCACCGAGTCCTCCCCCTCCGAGTGTTGGGTTCTACCGTAGGTGCATCGCATGCAAATTAAAATTTTCTTACGTGCAGAACATCCAAGAACATGCTACGGAGATGGATCACAGCTCGTTACCACTAGACGTGCAGTGCCGTGCAGCGGAAGTAGAGTTGGGGCAGCGCGTTCAAGTGGTCCGTCTCCTCCTCGTCCGATCTCCCTCGAACAGCCGATCCGATCTCCCTCGCGTAGCCGGTCGCCAGATCCCACGTACAGGTTCACCGGAGCGGCGCAAGTGCACCGCCTCTAACGGTATCCGCGCGTGCAGGAGGAACACCGTGCGGCGGACTGCTAGGTCCGATCATACAGTCGGCGGCGGCAAGTGGAGGTGGCTAGTTGCAACACATGCAAAGCCCTAATGATGGCGCCGAAATGATCAACCAGATGGGTGCGACGCACCTCCACTATATATAGGCATCCGGCGCGGGCTCAACTCTTGGGCCTCGCATGGATCCTAAAGCCCACGCGTAGTTCCTTCCCTTAAGCGCGCGACCCCTTAGGTTCGCGAGTCAGATCACATCCGACTCGATTAGTCGGTAGCGGCCTCTAGCAAAGCGTGCCGACTCCAAGTGCCCGATGAAGCTGGTTAGGCGAACCTGTACACACTTCTATTCCCTTCACCACACGATATATGTTGTCATGCTCAAGGCGACATGGTCATCCTTGTTGCAACACGACCTCTTTCTCGTTCCGGTGAATCCGACCAACACTTCGGATTATCTCATAATCCTCATCGCATGGCCATGCTTATCCAGGTCGGATCACCCGAGGGGCCCAGAGTATATCTCTCCTCATCGGAGGGGCAAATCCTAGCTTGCTCGACCACATCTCGCAGCATGGGTCTGGACAAGCCCGAAACCTACCTTTATAACTACCCTGTCACGGATTAGCGTTTGGTCGGCCCAAAGCAAGTCTTTCACCATCCCGAGTACATGCGTCAGCTCAGGTCTTAGGACACATAATGTATGTTGTACTAGAGACTCACAGATGACCTATTGACGCGTCTCATAGTTGGGTCTGTCCAACTCAGACCTTATCTTAACTCGGATCCGACTCCGTCGAATACGACCAGATCTTTCTGAGTCCATATTATCCGGCTAGCATCCAATGCTACATGGTCAGTGAGACCGGACCATCCACAGTTTCATATGCTAGTCTGACTGGTTGCGCGTCCACACAACCCTTTTGACTAGGGACCATTTAGGACAGTCATCATACAATGCATAGTCTCACAAAAAAGTCACGTACTTGTTAGTACACATCATTGATAATGTCCAAGGACTATCTTTATTCATAAACACATAGGAAATATCATCATACATGATTGCCTCTAGGGCATATCTCTAACACCGAGAGCTCGGGAATGCAAGCAACGAGGCGCTGCCAGTCATTCAACTCTTCAGGAGACAAAGAACGTCGGAGAGCCAGGTCCCAATTATTATCGGAGAGCTCAGAGATCGAGATCTTCGGATCCGGGCAATAAGAAAAAAGGACCGGAAATGAAACTGCAAGGGGGGAATCCCCGCACCACCAGTCAAGCCAAAAACGAGTGGACTTGCCATTATGGACCACGAATTTCACAAGAGACTGAAACAGCAGACGGACTTTAATAAGATCTTTCCAAAATTGGGACCCGCCCGAGGAGGGAGAAAACATGGGCTAGAGATAGGAAAGTATTTAGCTTTGAGGATATTAAGCCATAGAGGGCTCTCCACATTCGACATAATTTTCCACCACCATTTGATGATAAGGCATTTGTTCATGACCGCAATATTAATAATGCCCAACCCCCCAAGGTTCTTAGGCCTACAAATATGCTTCCATTTGACGAGCATGTACTTGCGTTTGTTATCCGCGGAATTCCAATAAAAGGCACCCCTGTGCTTATCAAACCCGTCGTGGGTGGCACCCGAAAGGAGGTAGAATCCCATCAAGAACATGGGGAGGGAGTAGAGGCAGGCGTTGATAAGGGCAACCTTGCCCGCCTGGGTATTATATCTGCCCCTCCATGGCATGACACGATTACCCACCTTCGTAACTGCCGGAGCGAAGTCTTTGGTATAAAGCTTGTCTGGAGAGATAGGGAGACCCAAATACTTAAAGGGGAACGAACCCAAAGAGCAATTCAGCAGATGAGAAACCCGCAAAGCCTCGACCTCAGAGAACCCAATAACGATCACTTCACTCTTACAAAAGTTAATCTTGAGCCCCGACAAGGCTGCAAAGCACAGCAGCAAGAATTTAATATTAGCTAGACAATCCTCATTAAGTTCAACCATGATAATCGTGTCGTCCGCATATTGAAGATGAGTGATGCCCTCAGGAATAAGATGGGAGCTAACCGGGGAGATGTGACCAGCAGAGGCCGCCCTATATAAGATGCGAGGTAAGGCATCCGCGACAAAATTAAACAGAAGGGGGGAAGACTGGTCCCCTTGGCGTAGGCCCTACCATTAGGGAAGAAGTTGCTAACCCTGCCATTGACCGAAACCGCAGTGTGTCCTCCCGACACCAACTACATAATCCTATGGACATAAGCCCCATCAAAGCCTTTGGCCAGCAAGGCCTGACGTAGGAAAGACCAACTGACCGAGTCGTAAGCTTTCTCAAAATCGAGCTTAAGAATCACCGCCTTGGTGCCGCGCACCCGAAGGTCATGGACAATCTCGTGAAGGCAAAGGATACCGTCCAAGATGAACCTCCCTTTGACAAAGGCAGATTGATAGGGGCTAAGGACCCGATGAGCGACGGGGGAGAGGCGAGTAGCAAATCCTTTGGAAGGGAATTTCGCAAAGTTGTTGATGAGAGCGATAGGTCTGAATTGCGAGATAATATCAGCTCCTTTGACCTTTGGAATGAGGGTGATGACAACGTAGTTCAGCCTCGAAATATCAACCGTCCCCAAACAGAAACCTTGGATAATAGCACACACTAGGTTGCGAAGTTGAGGCCAGAATTTCCTGAAGAAGGGGATGGAGAAGCCGTCAGGGCCCGAGTCACATATAAAAATTTATCCCAGATTACATTGCTTTTATGTGTTTAAGAATCTGCGTTTGAGGACCCGAATTTGGTGTCCACGGGTATAGATGCTCTAAGTTTTCATAACTACGTCTCTTTCTTTTCTTTCTTTTGTTTGGCTGAAATTCAAAACCACATCTGAGAGTCACATATAAAAATTTATCCCAGTTTACATTGCTTTTATGTGTTTACGACTCTTTTAAAATAATTTAGATTGCTTATCACATTTGTCACGTGCTCTGTGTGTAGGACTTAAGACTCAGATGGTCTTGTTTTAGAAAAGATTTTTGCAAGTGGCAATAATCCTTAGATATGTACAAATATGATGAATTCATTCCACCAACCCTATCCCCCTTGTCCTAGGGTGGTCGCGCCACCTTCTGCATCTACATCCTCTCTTCACCACCGCCACATCAGGTTCGGCGGCACCACCTTCCTCTTCCCTCGCCTCAGTGCCTCTGCCTGGTGCAGCCCCCCCCCCCCCCCCCCCCAGGTTGGCCACCCAAGAGCGCATGGCAAAAGTGCCCTGCCACCGATCACCACAATACGTATTGTACATTTTTATATATTTTTGGAACATTTTGCGATACACATTGAACATTTTCTAATGACACGAAACTTTTTTTAACCTATGTGAACATTTTTTAGATGCATAAACATTTTTTCAAAATATCATGAAGATGTATTAAATATGTGCGACAATTTTTTAAAAAGCAACATAATTTTTCAATATTAAAAAACATTTTTTAACTACATGTTTTTTACATTATATGAATTTTATTGAAAAAATTCATGAAAATATTTTTGTAACATGTGAACATTTTCACATTATCACGTGAATTTTTTAATGCTATTAAAATTTTCTAAAAGTTACACGAACATTTTTGTATACACTGTGTTACCATTGTTTTTAATGCGTGATGAATATTTTAACTAAATTAATCTTTTAAATATACAATAAATTTTTATGTTATTTTTTAAATATTAACTATAATTTTTTTGAGCGAAAAATATTAACTATGATAAAACAGGAAATAAAGAACCTGATACTACTAGGGCCGGTCTACCTTACCCTCGCTTGAGCTGATAGTACTTTCCATCTTGCCTTAAGCGAGATATAAGATCCCATGTTTGGCGAGAACGAGTAAGGCGTCCCTCAAGAGACCCTCTAAATTGGTAGGTCTAGTAGGAAGTTCTGTATGTGTTGCTTCGTTACATCTGTGTTGATTCGTTCATTTTGCTTCTCCTTTTAATTTTATTTGTGTTTCAGAAAAAATCTAAAACATATGTATTTCAAAAACCACTCCTGATTACTAGTTTTTTTTTAATAAAAATCACTGCATGTTAAAAATATATTTGGATAATAACGTAACTAGAATGATCACGCAACTTCTAGAAAATGCTGATAACACTCAAAAAATTATTTTTGACATTTAGAACATGTCTAAGCGTTCTAAAACAAATTTTTGTGACATTCTTTCAAAAATGTATATACAATATATAATAAATGTTCGCGGAATTAAAAATATATTTTGTAGCATTAAAATTGTTCACGTGTTTCAATAAATATGTTGTGGATTCTTTTTTTAAATGTTTATACAATTTAGAAAATATTTATGTAATTAAAAAATCATAAAATGATATTAACATTTAAAAATGTTTACTAGTTTCAAAATTATTTGAGTGAATTATTTAAAAATGTATATACAATGTTCACTTAATTTATTTTAAAATTATTTGTCTAAGGGGCTAGGTATTGGTAGTGAGTTCTTTTATGGTGCTAGGTTTGGTGGTGGACGAGTTAAGTTTGTTTCTGATCATTTCTTGAAGTACAAGTGGAAAAGCTACATAAGCAGAAGCAAAAGCCCAAACAAACAGGGCCTAAATGAAGCCTCCCCCATCCAGCCTACTCTCTATTGGTCAATTTACGGTCGAAACAGGATTTCACCCCGCTTTATATTACTAAAGGCAAACGGTACAAGTTATTGAGACCCGCTGTCGCACACGGGGAACACCCCAACTCATAGGTGACACCCCTAAGAGGGTCACGCCGCAAAGCCCCCCCCCCTCGAGATGCAAAGCTTTCTCTTGACCCCACCCCACCGCGTCGCGCAAGCAAACCACATGCCCCTCCACGATGGGGACCCCGCCATGACAGAACCAGGAGCGTAGATCCAGATCAGGGCTTGGCTGCCATCGACGATGGCAACTTCACCAAGATCATCCACCACATCACACCTCGCCACCCACATGGCCAAAGCGCACCAACAACAGCCACCGCGCTGCTCGCCGAAGAGCCAATCCGGGTAGCCAGTCATCCGGAGCCGCTGCCCCCATCATCCTTGGCCTCGAGACAACCCATGTGCCATGTCTACATCCACTAATCACCGTAGGAGAGGACGACGTGCCATGTCTATAGCCACTGACCACCATGGAGAGGACGAGATGGACATCAACACTAGTAGAAAAAGGGCTATTTGTCCCGGTTCGTAAGGGCCTTTAGTCCCGGTTCTGGAACCGGGACTAAAGGGTCGGGACTAAAGCCCAAAACCTTTAGTCCCGGTTTGCTTACGAACCGGGACCAAAGGCCCTTTACGTGGCGCTGCCTGGGGCGGGGTTGGAAGGACCTTTAGTCCCGGTTGGTAACACCAACCGGGACTAAAGCAGCACAAGCGGTACTACCGCTTACAAGCGGTACTACCGCTTACAAGCGGTACTACCGCGTCCTACAAGCGGTACTACCGCTTACAAGTGGTTCAAAAAAATTCATTTTTTTTTGATTTGTTTTTAATTTTTTCCTGATTTTCACAATTTTGAATTATTTGACAATTTAATCTCTAATCACCCCTCCTCACTGCTTCAGAATTTAATCTCTAGTCTCTAATCAGCACTCGTTCCAAATCGTCTAACTTCCCGGCCGGTCACCCATCCTGTCACTACTCCAGCCCCAGCATGCTTAACTTTCAGGTTCTATCTCCCCTAGTTTCCAAGTATGCACTTGTTATTTTCCTGACAATCTTAAGCTATCAATCCTGTTAACCCTTAGGTCTTGATGTCACATGATTTAATTTTTTGAATTCTAAACAATTATTAAAATAAACAAAATAAGTACTAATAATATTGAATTTCAATGAAAATAAAATAAGTAATAATATTATTTTATTCATTTTTTTGTCATTTATTCATTTAATATGACATAATTAATATCTTTAAATCTGTAAATTGAAATTCGACAAATAATATATCCATTATTATCAGAAAAATGTGAGGAATCCAAATATGCCATCTTATTTTTAAATAAAATTAATTTTTAAAAATTTTAATTTTTTTTTATTTGAAATAACTTTTTTTACTTTTGGATTTTTGAGAATCTGCGAAAACTTCACCGGGTAAACCCGGGTGAAATCGACACTACTAGAAAAACGGCTATAGCTAATATGGACATTAATGGCGCACCATGATGGTGGTGCGCCACTGCTATATGGCGCACCACTGGAGCAGTGCGCCATTGCTATTTTTTTTGTCCATCCTCCCCCCCACCAGACATAGCAATGGCGCACCACACCTAGGTGCGCCACTACTATGAGACATAGCAATGGCGCACCACACCTAGGTGCGCCACTACTATGGGTACATAGTAGTGGCGCACCTAGGTGTGGTGCGTCATTGCTATGTCTGGTGGGGGTGTGCCTGCGTGTGTGTGTGTGAGGTTAGTAATGGCGCACCCTCCCTGGTGCGCCATTGCTAGGATTAGCAATGGCGCACCAGGGAGGGTGCGCCATTACTAACGTTTCACACACACAAACACACACACACAAACACACACCCCACCACACACACACACACACACACACACACACACACACCCCGCGTGGATCGCCTTTTCAGTTTAAAAATAAATAAAAGAAAATGATAAAAGATTCAAAACAATTCAAAAAAAATAGATGCCCATGTGTTATGTGTTCTAGTTGTTAGGAAAATTAACAAACATGAATTTCGAATTTTTTTGCAAAAGGCCGCCGTGTTTCGGTAAAATGGGCGTAACTTTTGCATACGACCTCCGATGAAAAAGTTTTTTATATGAAAAAGCATCTACTCGAAAAGTTACATCCGAATTCAACCGGCTACGCCCGTTATCGATTTTTTAGAATCCTCAAAAAACCCACAGAAAAAAAGTTACGATGCTTTTAAGATCTGGAGGCAAAAAAATAAAAAAATTAAAAAAAGTTAGCAATGGCGCACGAGTGCATAGTGCGCCACTACTATTTTCCCGCCTTCAAAATTCAAAAAAATTTAAAAATAGTAATGGCGCACCACACCTAGGTGCGCCATTACTAATTTAAAAATCAAACTCAGTAATGGCGCACCTGCCCATGGTGCGCCATTACTATCTTCCCGCCTTCAAAATTCAAACTATATCAAAAAAATAAAAAAAAGTTAGTAATGGCGCACCTGCCCAAGGTGCACCATTACTATCTTCCCGCCTTCAAAATTCAAAATAAATCAAAAAAATAAAAAAAAGTTAGTAATGGCGCACCTGCCCACGGTGCGCCATTACTATGCCGTATATATGGCTGGGCGGGGTCCTCTCCTCCTTACCTCTTCATTTTTCTCCTCCACTCCACCTCTCCTCCACTCCATCTCCCCTCCTTTCCTCCACCATACTCCCCTCCTCCTCTCCGGCGACCTCCTCCTCCTCCTCTCTGGTGACCTCCTCCCACTCCTCTCCGGCGACCTCCTCCTCCTCTCCGGCGACCTCCTCCTCCCTCCTCTCCTCCCCTCCCCTCACGGTTTCTCCTCCCTCCTCTCCGATGAGCTCCTCCTCCCTCCTCTCCGGTGATCTCCTCCTCCCTCCTCTCCGGTGAGCTCCTCCTCCCTCCTCTCCTCCCCTCCCCTCACGGTTTCCCCTCCCCTCACGGCATGGTATCATCATTTCACCCACATAGCATGTGCTAAAAAGTTGAGAGGGTTACGGCAAAAACTGGATGCACTTCGTGTACAAAATGGACAATCTCTTTCGAAGTATCAGGGTTTCAGACGAAAACTCAGCTGTTACAAAGGCATTTCATTTTTTTAAACTTATTTCAACTCCAGACTCTTTGTGTGTTCATTATGCACCATTCGAAGCCACGCCATCAATTTTCAACCCTTTCTGACTTCATTTGCTATTTTTCATGCATTTACTGATTTTTTTTGAGATAAATGACCCTGAAATTGAAAAGCCCTAAAATGAACTCTGAAAAGGTTGAAACTTGGCATGGTATCATCATTTCACCCACATAGCATGTGCTAAAAAGTTGAGAGGGTTACGGCAAAAACTGGATGCACTTCGTGTACAAAATGAACAATCTCTTTCGAAGTGTCAGGGTTTCGGACGAAAACTCGTCTGTTACAAAGGCATTTCATTTTTTTAAACTTATTTCAACTCCACACTTTTTGTGTGTTCATTATGCACCATTCGAAGCCACGCCATCAATTTTCAACCCTTTCTGACTTCATTTGCTATTTTTCATGCATTTACTAATTTTTTTGAGCTAAATGACCCTAAAATTGAAAAGCCCTACAAATGAACTCTGAAAAGGTTGAAACTTGGCATGGTATCATCATTTCACCCACATAGCATGTGCTAAAAAGTTGAGAGGGTTACGGCAAAAACTGGATGCACTTCGTGTACAAAATGAACAATCTCTTTCGAAGTGTCAGGGTTTCGGACGAAAACTCGTCTGTTACAAAGGCATTTCATTTTTTTAAACTTATTTCAACTCCAGACTTTTTGTGTGTTCATTATGCACCATTCGAAGCCACGCCATCAATTTTCAACCCTTTCTGACTTCATTTGCTATTTTTCATGCATTTACTGATTTTTTTGAGCTAAATGACCCTGAAATTGAAAAGCCCTACAAATGAACTCTGAAAAGGTTAAAACTTGGCATGGTATCATCATTTCACCCACATAGCATGTGCTAAAAAGTTGAGAGGGTTACGGCAAAAACTGGATGCACTTCGTGTACAAAATGAACAATCTCTTTCGAAGTGTCAGGGTTTCGGACGAAAACCCATCTGTTACAAAGGCATTTCATTTTTTTAAACTTATTTCAACTCCAGACTTTTTGTGTGTTCATTATGCACCATACTACAACATGTTAAAATCTACAGAAAGAACTAACTAAAAATAATAAAAAACAACAATTAAATGACTAAAACAACTATATAAGCAAAACAGTATTGTTTTAATTAAAATTATTCTAAAAATAACCAAATAAATCTTACTGTGACTACAATCTAACACGTGACTAGGAGCAAAAAGAATTAAATTAAAAACTATTTGTAAACTCAAGTTATTCACAATCTAGGGTTTGAAGCAAATTTGAATAAATTCAACAAACAGAAACTAGACAAAAATTTGAATCCAATGCAAAAAGAATCACTCAAAAACATCAAATATCCTAAAAGATATAAGCAATTTAAAACAGAAACTAGTGGACGGAGCAGTACAAGCGGTACTACCGCTCAACCCCTTTAGTCCCGGTTGGTGTCTCCAACCGGGACTAAAGGGGGGGCCTTTAGTCCCGGTTGGAGATACCAACCGGGACTAAAGGGTCTGGCACCGTTCGAAGCCGGTCACAAACCCTTTAGTCCCGGTTGGTCTCTCCAACCGGGACTAAAGGTCCCGTTCGAACCGGGACTAATGCCTGCGCCGCTCGAACCGGGACTAATGCACCCATTAGTCCCGGTTCGTAACAGAACCGGGACTAATGCTCTGTTCTGGGTTGGACCAAAGCCCTGTTTTGTACTAGTGCAATTACATTTTAAATTGAACCCATATGCCAAGTATATGAGATAAAGTGAACCTATATGTTAAATGAAAGGACATCAATTACATTTTACTCTTCTATTTTATTTTGGAAAGAGGCTAGTCACGTCATGTTCTTCTCAAGACATTTGGAGGACATAGGGTGGGGTCTTTGCATGAAGCTCTGGCTCCTTGCACTTGTTTTTTTTAGCATTTTCCCATGTGTAAGCATGCAACAATTGTGTGAGAACGTGATTTTCAAATAAATGAATGAAGAAGATAAACCATGCCATAACGTGAATCTATATATTGTAAGTGCGCGCGCGCTAAAATTCGCCACTAAATTGTCTGTTCAAATGCTAAAGACTATTTTTCTTTGAAGGTATCAGGTATGTCCATTACTTCTTGGAACAAGGATGAGCAGTTTCACGACTCAATCTTTAAACCTAGCTTGGACTCCTCCTCCCAAGAGGTTTGTAAAATTAAATGTGAATGCATGCTTCTCGGACAACATGGGGTCAAGGTTATGTGAGTTTAATTGCCCAGGACCATTGTGGCGAGGCCTTATGTGCACGCAACCATGTCCTCGACCCTATTCCGACGTGAAAGAGGCCAAAGCCATGGCTATTAAGTCAGTTTTGCATTAACTATTCAGATTTTGGATACCACAATTTTAGTTGAATCTGACTTGGCTACGGTGGTGAACATACTCAGTTGTGATGGTATATATTTATCTAGGTCGTGGAAAACTTACACAGACATTTGCCATCTCATCAATATTCGTTATGACTACAAGGTTCAAAAGACTTGAAGAGGACAAAACTATATTGAACATGATTTGACAGCTTTGATAGGCCATCCGCGGATCGGTAATCTGTCGTTGCCTTCAGTGTTGCCCCCTATTTGTGAATTGGTTTGTAAAGACTTTGTATTCCTTATTTGTAATATGTGGGAACGATTTGCTACATGGAGCGCATAGCCGGCCGTTCGAGGGGGTGATGGGGCTGTGGAACAAGATGGTGTTCAATGTATGGATCAACTGCTTGTTGGATTCATTGTGCCATTCTCGCGAGACTAGATGATTCCGTGTTTGCTTCACCAACATGTCTGCCAAAATGCTTATATATTTGTAGTATTAAATTTTTGCTCAAAAGCCACATATTTGGTGGATGGGGTCCATCATGTAACTTACTTTAATCTAGATGCCAGAGACATCATAGTGGTTTATTTTTGTGAAGACCCATGACCTTACACAAAAATACATGGCACAACTAGTAAGGTCCAAGTCAACACTATTGTGTAAAATGCTTTTCAAGACGTTCAACTTTTTACTAAACTGAACATATATTCTGAGTTTAAGGTGCCTATTTAACCATTTTCAAGTTTATGATATAAATTGAACCCACAAGTCAAATTAAAGGACATCTATATATTACATTTTATTCTTCTTAACATTTTTCTCAAAAAGAGTCTATCAAAGTCTTTGTTCTTCTCGAAACATTTGGAATACAATAAATGGTTCGTTGCATGAAGTTGTCGCTTCCTGCCCATACATATTTTGATTTTCCAATGTGTAAGTTTATATCTGACAGTGTCATAACATGAGTTTAGTAGACATGTAAAAAAAATCACGCCATGTGTGTGTGCTCGCGCCACAAAACCCGCCACTAAACCGTCTCTTCGAACGCTAAATGGAAGACTTTGATTGTCTCTAAAGGTATGTTTGACACTCCTTGGAACAATGGCGAGCAAAGTTTCACGACTCAATCTTCAAACTAGCTTGGACTCCTCCCCTCTCTGAAAGGTTTGTAAAGATAAATGTAGATGGATGCTTCCTGGAGAATAGTGAAAGCTCGATGAGTTTCATTGCCTGAGACCATCACGGTGAGGCCTTATGTGCAGACAACCAAGTCTTCACCCATGCTTCAACATGGAAGAGGCGAAAGCCATGGCTATCAAGTTGGGTCTGTGTAACTATCTAGATTTTGGATACCACAATTTTAGATGAACTTGACTTGGCTACGTGGCGAACACACTCAGTTGTGATAGTGCAAATTCTCTAGGTTGTGACAAATTTACATAGACATTTTTCATCTCATCAATATTCATTTTGACATTGTAAACGACTTCATTTTCTTGCAATGTGTTTGGTAACTTTGAAAGGAGAACAGGAATTTAAAGTAGGGAGTTGTGACAAGATTAGACATGGGAAATACCATTTTATCCCTAATTCCTCATCCGGTATTGGGTGAGTATTACATCTGAGTATTTAAGAGGAGTGTTTATTCCCTCATTTGATTAGTGGAAGTTCACGGGGAGTTAGCGACAACATAAGTTATGATGAAGGGACGAGATGTTATGTGTAAATCAATTCCCACCCCTCTCTTGTTAATAAAATGGTGGAAGTGGACTCTAAACTCCCATGTCCAATCCCATTTAAATTCACATTCTTCCGATCAAACATATGTAACTTTATATTTCAGAACACTTAAATTTGCACTCCCACTGTTTAATTACCCACAACCAAATAGGTTGTTAAGGAAATGGGGGGCATGTGTCCTCTCTCGCTGGAAGAAGAAAACATTTGTTGTGATATTCAAGAAATTGTAGAAAGACAACGACTCTATTGCTCATGGTATAGCAGCTTTGGTGCGCCATGTGGGTATCAACAATCTGTTATTGCCTCAAATGTCGTTCCTTGTATGTGACTTGGTTTGTAAAGACTTTGTAATCCGCAGCCAAAACTTCACAATAGCTTCTTAGAGAAACTTCTTAGAGAAGAAGAAATGAAGTGGGCTCTCAGAGCAAAGGTTAGACAAGTAATTGAGGGTGACAATAATACACGATTTTTTCATTTGATTGCTAATTGGAAACATAGGAAAAAGAGAATTGTCCAACTTGAGCAAGACGAAGGCACAATTTTAGGACATGAGAACTTAAAATTGTACATTACTAAACATTACAAGAAACTTTTCGGACCACCTGAGCAGAATCATATGATGCGTTGATGCTTGATGAGCATATGATTGCGGATTTGCCGCAGCCGGGTTCGGGTGAAAACAAGATTTTATTGGACCCGTTCACTGAGGTGTTTGAGGCGATCGCGCAAATGAAAAATAACAAAGCGCCAGGTCCAGATAGTTTCCCAGTTGAATTCTACAAGCGGTGTTGGGAAACAATCAAAGGTGATCTTCTACCTATGTTCCATGATCTGTATAATGGCTAGTTAAATTTATTCCACCTCAACTTTGGGACAATAACGTTGTTGCCAAAAAAAAGAGGAGGCGATCCGCATCGAGCAGTTCAGACCGATATGCCTGCTCAATGTGAGCTTCAAATTTTTTACAAATGTTGGAACAAATAGGCTCACACGTATCGCACATGCGGTGTTGCAACCAACTCAGAGTGCCTTCATGCCGGGACGACATATCCTAGAGGGAGTGGTAGTTCTACACGAAACTTTGCACAAAATCCACTCAAAGAAACTAGATGGTGTTGTTTTTAAGGTGGAATTCGAGAAGGCATATGATAGTCAAATGGCCATTCTTATAACAAGCCTTACGTATGAAGGGATTTGATGAGGCCTGGATGAAGCAGATTCAATCCTTTGTAGAAAAAGGTAGTGTTGGGATAAAAGTGAATGATGACATGGGTCATTATTTCCCAACTAAAAAGGGATTGAGTTAAGGTGATCCAATGTCTCCAATCCTTTTTAATATTGTCGTTGACATGCTGGCGGTCCTAATTGGTAGGGATAAAGAGGATGGTCAATTTAGTGGACTCATACCACACCTAGTTGACGGTGGGGTGTCTATCCTACATTTTGTAGATGACACTATTATTTTCATGGAACGTGACATGACAAAGGCTAGAAACATGAAGCTGGTTTTATGTCTCTTTGAACAACTGTCCGGTCTTAAAATTAATTTTAATAAAAGTGAATTATTCTGCTTTGGACGCGCCAAAGAAGATCAGGATAAATAGACAATTGTTTGGTTGTGAGTTGGGACAACTCCCATTTAGATATCTAGGGATCCCAATTCACCACCGAAAGCTCACTAATAAAGAATGGAAATGCATAGAAGGTCGATTAGAAAAAAACTAAGCTGCTGGAAGGGCAAACTTATGTCTTATGGAGGACGGCTCATACTCATTAATTCCGTTCTTACGAGCATGCCGATGTTCCTATTGTCTTTCTTTCAAGTACCCGTAGGGGTACGAAAAAGATTAGACTTCTATCGATCATGATTCTTTTGGTAAAGTGATGAGACTAAAACCAAATATAGGTTGGCAAAGTGGGATATCATCTGCAGACCAAAAGACCAAGGGGGCTAGGTATTGAAAATCTTGAGTTGAAGAACAAATGCTTAATTGGTAAATGGCTCTACAGACTATCTGTTGAGGAGGAAGGAGTATGGGTACAATTGTTACATAACAAGTATCTACACTCCAAGACACTTGCACAAGTGACAACGCAACCGACGGATTCGCCGTTCTGGAAGGATCTCATGAGACTAAGGTAGCATTTTTTCAACATGACCAAATTCAGAGTAGGGAACGGTAATTCAACTAGGTTCTGGGAGGATACATGGTTAGGGGACACGCCGCTGGCCATGCAGTATCCTTCCTTGTACCACATAGTACAACGAAAAGAGGATTTGGTGAGTACAGTCTTAGGCTCTGTCCCCTTAAACGTTCAATTCAGAAGGTCACTTGTAGGAGCCAGATGGGATAGATGGTTTCATCTTGTGAGTAGGCTGATGCAGATTAACCTCACTGATGAACCAGATACACTCCATTGGAAATTTTCAGCGTCAGGTGTATACTCAGTGAAGTCTATGTATACGGACATGATAAACACTGGGCCATTCCAAACTCTCTACATATCCGGACAATACAAGTAGCACTCAAGATAAAAAATTCATGTGGTTTGTTCACAAACAGGTGATTCTCATGAAAGATAATCTCGCAAAACGCAATTGGGAGGGTAGTAAACGATGTTGCTTCTGTGACACAGATGAGTCAATCTAACATCTGTTTATTGACTGTCCCCTGGCCAAGCTACTGTGGCGTACGGTCCAGACAGCTTTTAACGTCAGTCCTCCTGATAACATTGACACCCTTTTTGGGACTTGGCTAAATGGGGTAGAGCCTAAGTTGGTGACACATATTCGAGTTGGAGTATGTGCATTACTTTGGGCCATTTTGAATTGTAGGAATGCCGTTATTTTTATCAAGCATACTATCACAAAAATTTTGCAGGTCATCTACAGGGCAACTGTCTGGATCCGTACGTGGTTGTTACTCAGTCGTGCGGAAGCCAAGGAGCATATGGATTATGGGTGCAACCGATGGGAGACGATCGCACGAGATACCTACAACCGGTTTGGATGGCGGTCCAACAATATAATAGGTGGCCAGGCACTTAGTTCTATGGTTAGCCGGTTGTGGCTTTTGTGATTTCTCGTTATTTTTATCTCCACTTGAGACTTTGTATGACAATACACATTTTGGTCGGATCGTTATTTAATAATATGGCTGCATGCATCACATTGATGCAGAGGCCGGGGGATTCCTCCTTTTCGAAAAAAAACCTTTCTTCAGCTCACGACTTCTTTTTTAGAAATTACAACTCAATCAAACACAACCTACTGTTACAAGATTTTTCTTACTCCTTGCAATCCATATTGATTGTTTTAGATTTGTCTAGACACAAATGTATCCAACACTAAGAAAGTAAGAGCATCTATAGCCGGGCGCCTCAAACCGGCCTCGAACGCCAGGACAGGTTGACCGGTCACACAAAATCGACCCAGCCGGGCGTCTCAAACCGGCCTCAAAAGCCCGGGCTGTTCGACGCCCCTCATACGCAGCCCAAATCTAGGGCGGATATGGGGTGGCTCGGTCACGTCCGGGCGCGTCCTCCACGTCCTAGTTGACAGGCCCGGTTCATCACCGACCCCACCGCTGTCCCACAAAATCCCCAATCCGGCACCTCGCTCCAAACCCTAGCTCACTCTCACTCGCCACTCTCGCTCAGTCCTCTCCTCTCCCTCTTCGATTCCAATCGAATCCTATCCAATGTCAAGCTCCGGCAACCATTTCGGCCCGGACATCGACTACGAGGAGGAGCTGGCCCTCCACATTGCCTTGGAGCGATCCAAGGTGGACACCAGTGGCAGCTCCGGATCTGGAGCGTCGCCGTAGCTTGACCCTCCCGGCCCGTGCGTAGCTCCGCCAGGACAGAGCAGTCTGCACCGCCCCTGTGTCGTCTCCTTCCTCCATCGGTCGCTCCTCCACGCGGGCAACAGTGGGTACCATTGCCCGCGCCACCGGCCCGCACGCGCACTCCAGAATCGGAGGCGCCCGCCACCCGCCGCGAGGGGCAGCGAGCAAGGGAGAGGGACGCGGCAGAGCAGTCCGCGCGTCGTCGCTGCGGGATGCAGCCGGAGCCCGACGGGGAAGAGCGGCTCCTCGCATGGGTCTACCGTTGGTCCCTCACGACGGCGGAGACGGACGCTCGCCGCCTACGGCAGAAGAACGCTAAGGCGCTCCGACTTGCTATTGAGCAGTCAGAGCACGAGGCGAAGGAGGCGGCTCGGGTCGCGAAATTGAAGCGGGAGCAGGAGAGGGCGGTCTGTTGGATGAAGGGGTTGATCGTCCTCTTTGACTCCGATGACGACGGCGACATCTGCACCTCCGACGACGACGATCAAGACCCTCCACCAACCGCGGGCGCCTACAGCTGCGTTGGCGACCGGAAGGGCAAAGGCCCGGCAAGGAAGTGGTGAATCTCCGCCGTCTCTGTTGTTAATTTGTAGTTATTTAGTACTCTATTAGAACATGTCCGTCGTATGTGAACTTTGAGTAGCTTTTAGAGATCCGTCTGTGATCTTTTGATGATCGGAATGTGTATATCTAGCTCCGTTTCATAATGCGTGCGACGATCTACATAATTTATCTTGACGTTGTATGACTAGTATGAATATAAGGTGTCCGATATAAGGAGTGCGGAGGTGAGGACATAATTTAAGACATGTCCGGTTAGTGCCCGCCGGATTTGCCAACCGTGGGCGTAGATGCTCTAATATGGATCGAGACAGTAGTTCTTTGGTAATCAATGCCAAACTGAAATCGTAGTTACTCGACCGTCGGATCTCAAGCTAAACGCAACATTTCAAATTTGGTGCATCCCGTTCCCTTGGGTCACACACTGCTACAGTACACCATCGGCGCCATTCTCCCCCACCTCCCATGGATTCTGGCGAAGGCGCCATTGGTGGCGCTGCGGGTGGCGGGCGCCCCCCTCCCAGAATCGCACGTTCGCCCGGGCGACCAGACCCCTCCTCCTCCTCCTCCTCTCCCTCCCCCTTCCCCCACCCCCATGGTGCCAAAAATAGATGGGATTCGCCTCGCCTCTGGTTCGCGCCCCACGTTCCCGCTCCCCTTCCGGCTCCGGCTCGCCTCCCTCCGCCCGCCCGCGCGCTCACCGCCGGTGCGCGTTTCCCCGCACCCGCGCGCTCGATCCACGCGGAACGCACCGGGCTCGGGCTGTCCCCTCCGCGGCCGCGAGGCCACCGGCGAGCGGCCCAAGGGAGGGAGACACAGCCGCCGCCCCGCCTCCGGCCGCCGCCGTAGGCTGCGACACCCACGACGGCGGCTCGACTCTCCCCCCACCGATCGTAGCGTTCCGGCTCTCCCGCGCGTGACCCCATGGTGAGTTTTTTTTTTTTTTTTTTTGCCCTGTCGCTGTCTGACGAATTTCCGACGGTAACAATTCCCTTGTTTTGGCTTGGTTCGGTGCTATGCGCGGCGTGCGCGCATCGCTTCCCGTAGTCCTGCATCGTCGTTGTATGTTTATTGGGCTGGAATTGCGTGGCAATGGTGCGATTAAAACTCAAGTGCACTAAGGTCAGTATGCGGCGTGTCCCATACGCGAATGCGAGCGGTTCGGTTGTGGAGTGGTTTGGTGGACGGGAGACCAAATCGCCATTGATTATGCTTCGTGCCGTGGGCTCGATGAACGGAGTTAGAATCGATTTAGAATGTACTCAAGCATGTGGACAGAATTTTAGCTGAAATCTAGTTATTATCATGTTAGGATGTACTTAAGCATGTTGGGCAGAGTTTTAGCTGAAATCTAGTTTGGTACATTGGTGACATAGTTCATATAATTGTCTTGCAAAAAAAGTAGCAGCCAAAATAAAGGCAGAGAGCTACCGTTTTCTCTTCATGATAACGTTGTTAGTGTACTGAATGTTTCCAGATTGAGTGTGTTCGGTTCAGTTCTATCATTTGACGGGCCATTCTTAGGTTTACTGCATACGGGAAGCCAAGTTCAATAATCACCCATGTCTCATGCTATCTTGTTTTTCATAAACTGTGCCCCTAATGGTGTTTTCAGTTTCTTGCCAATAAATTTACCTATAAACCAGTAGAATTTTTTCTGACTTGTTTTTTCTCTCCTACTTGCCACATGTGCAGGCTGCAACATTAAACATCGTTGTAGGCTCCCATGTATGGCTGGAGGATAAAGATTTAGCTTGGATTGATGGGGAGGTCTTCCGAATTGAAGGCCGAAATGCCCATGTCCGCACTACCAACGGAAAGACGGTATGTGTGGCGTGTGGCTGATGTCAGTTACAAACTACATGCATCTGTAATGATTCTCTGTATTGTCCAAATGTGCCCTTTTCTTGTTCACGATGGCCTACATTTCTAGTATTATTACATAAGGCACGCATTGTTTTTAAGGTATTATAGCTGTTTTAGATATGCTTATACTATACTTATATCTGTACATACCTAAAACAGTTATAATACATATCTTTAATGTGCCCTTTAAATTGCAGTTTAGTATTATATGATATATATTGATATGCTTCTGGTCCTGAAAATTTTAATTTCGCGAGACCAGGTTACTGCAAGCATATCAAACATTCATCCAAAGGACACAGAAATTCTATCTGATGGAATTGATGACATGACACGATTATCATACTTACACGAGCCGGGTGTTTTGGACAATCTTGCTGTACGATATGCCAAAAATATTATTTATGTAAGTATTTGTTGTTCACTTGTATCATGAGAGAAATGTTCAAAATTAAACGGGCTTAACTTTTGTAATGTATTTTTTGTTTGAGTTCCAGACCTATACTGGCAATATTTTGATTGCAATAAATCCATTCCAAAGGCTGCCTCATATTGCTGAACCCAATACTATGGAGAAGTACAGAGGCGCAAATTTTGGTGAGCTTGATCCTCATGTATTTGCAATCGCCGACGTTTCTTACAGGTGAATGCCTATACTAATATTGATGGATAATTTTTTAACATAAATACTGCATGGGCAGTACCAATATTAATGGTACCTCTTGTGACATTGTTTTGAATAAGGAAACAGGCAAATGATGAATGAGGGAAAGAGCAACTCCATTTTGGTGAGTGGTGAAAGTGGTGCTGGTAAAACTGAAACCACAAAGCTGCTTATGAGATATCTTGCATTTTTGGGTGGACGATCTAAAACTGGAGGGAGGACCGTTGAACAACAAGTTTTAGAAGTGAGTTAGGAATCATAATATTCTTACAGTTATTTTCTTGTTGCTTATGGTAGTATTCTTCCTGTTCAAAATACAGTGAAGGCGTTAAAGTTATATGCCATATGTACTTTCACCTGCAACTAATCTCCTGTATCTAATTTTGTTTCATCGCAGTCAAATCCAGTCCTCGAAGCATTTGGCAATGCAAAAACTGTTCGGAACAACAACTCGAGGTTTGTTTTTACACTGACAGTTTGAGTCTTGGGAGATAATTCGTTTCAAAGTTATCCAGTTTAGGATATTTAATAACTCTTTATAAGCAAGGAATAATGGTAATGCTAATTATTCCTAGCCCTCCCCCCCCCCCCACCCCCCCACCCCCCATACACACATTTCTCATGGATATAAACGTACTGTAATAAATGCATCATTCCTGTCCCTTTTCACTCATACTATTTGTTTACTGACCTGTTTGCATTTTGGCCAACATGGTGAAGTCGATTTGGAAAATTTGTTGAAATCCAATTTGACCAGAGTGGGAAGATATCTGGTGCAGCCATTAGGACATATTTGCTTGAGCGATCTCGTGTTTGCCAAATCAATAGCCCAGAGAGGAACTATCACTGTTTTTACTTCCTGTGTTCAGCACCATCGGAGGTATTTTTTCTAACTCAAATGTGACTGATCAGCTGAGTCTCTGCAACATTTTTTCATAAACAAACCCTAATGGCAGGACACTAAAAGGTATAAGCTGGGTGACCCTTCGTCGTTTCACTATCTCAACCAATCTTCGTGCATTAAAGTTGATGGAATTAGTGATGCTGAGGAGTATCTTGCAACAAGAAGTGCAATGAATACAGTTGGCATAACTGAGCAGGAACAGGTTTTTCCCTTCTGAACAATTGATATTCTACGTGGATGTCTATGTGACCTCTTCAAGTAACATGCTTTATAACGTAGGAGGCTACATTCCGGGTTGTTGCTGCTGTGCTTCACCTTGGGAACATCAATTTTGTTAAAGGGAGAGATGTAGATTCATCTGTAGTAAAGGATGAGAAAGCTAGGTTCCATCTGAATGCAGCAGCAGAGCTCTTGATGTATGCCTAATATCTACCCTCTTGTTCTATAATTATTATTAAACCCAACGTTCATACTCTATACATTGTGGAATTCTTCTTACAGGTGTGACCGTGAGAAGCTGGAGAATGCACTGATAAAGAGGAAAATAAATACGCCAGAAGGAGTGATTACCACAACAGTTGATCCTAATTCTGCTACTGTTAGCAGGGATGGCTTAGCAAAACAAATATATTGCCGACTATTTGACTGGTAACGAATATTGCACTGTAATTCATTCCTGCCTTACGTATCGATCTTTGTGAGTACATATGGTTGTACCTTGTGCAGGCTTGTAAATAGGCTAAATGCGTCGATAGGACAAGATGCACACTCAGGACGTTTGATTGGGGTGCTTGATATATATGGTTTTGAAAGTTTTAAGACTAACAGGTAAATTCTTAGCAAAAGACTGATTCCAATATATTCCATTGAAGACCATTTATAGAAGTCTCCTGTTGTTATAATTCTCTGATGGAACAGCTTTGAGCAATTATGCATCAATTTCACCAACGAAAAACTCCAACAGCATTTTAATCAGGTACATGTGGAAGTGGAACACATGCTTGGAAATTATGACGGTAGACCTATCCTTGCTTCTAGTGTTTGGTAAATTAGGCAGTGTTGTCTTTGCAGAATGTCTTCAAAATGGAGCAGGAAGAGTATAATCGAGAGAATATCGACTGGAGTTACATAGAATTCGTTGACAACCAAGATGTGCTGGACTTGATTGAGAGGGTATGTGCTTATATGGCATTTGTTTTATTTAGGGTACTTAACTAGCCTTTATATCATGTGTTGCAGTCTTGTAATGGTCATGGTCAGCAAGCTAAAATACTAGTTTTAAGATGTATTCATCAAGTAGCCTGATACTGTTTGACTTATAGATTGGCTATTTGGTGTTTAGTGAATTAATGTGTGCATAAACATATTTTTTTCTTACCAAGTGTCAGTTTATGTACCAAATAATCGAGCATTGCTACTGTACTCTGATTTCGAGGCTTGGAGATGTTGCCTGTTGGAGTTATTCAGAGTTGTAACTTATAAAATTATTATGATAAGCTGCTTATCATAAGCACCAGTAATTTTGTGCAAGATAAGTGGTTTAGAAATAGCCCTGATGTGTTGTGTCAGCTGGTAATGTATTTGTGTATGCTTGATAGTTGTGTATCATCTTTTTCTTTCATTTTCAGAAACCTGGTGGAATTATTGCACTTCTTGATGAAGCTTGGTGAGTTTGAAGTATTCTTTTGTTGCAGTACATGAAACCAGCAGCTTGTAAATAGTCGACCATCATTACTTGTTTCTATTTCTCAATTAAATGCTCTAACTGTGGGTCTTTTGTTTTTTTGTCCTGTATGCATTAGTATGTTCCCGAAATGCACGCATGAATCATTTTCGCAGAAGCTGTATGAGAAGTTCAAGAACAACAAAAGGTTTAGCAAACCAAAGCTTTCTCGTACTGCATTTACAATTCAACATTACGCAGGAGAAGTAAGCATTTCTTGGAACACATTACACTTTGCTTCTGCATTTAATTGAATATACCCCTTTCAGTTTCCTGAGTTTTTTTTGCAGGTAACCTATCAGTCTGATCATTTCCTGGACAAAAACAGAGATTATGTAGTGGTAGAACATGAAGAATTGCTTAATGCTTCCAAGTGCTCCTTTGTATCAGGGTTATTCCCACCAGTACCAGAGGAGAACACAAAATCGTCAAAGTCATCTATCGCTAATCGCTTTAAGGTGTGATTCTGCTAGCTGTTTCTTATGTACATGTTTCCTCATTGTTCTTTAGGCACTAAGTTTCGGGTAAAGTCCTACTTTAATCCTCTTAAGTTTTGTTCACGTAGAATTCTTTTATAGTTTCTTACACTTTATATGCAGACTGTATAATGGGGTTATATCACTGCATATTTGTAGCTTGGACAATCATACAACTACCTTGGTTTGCGCATCAAATCAACATGCAAATATTTAAAAGAGGTGGCTGTACTTCTCAATTTAGTCTACCTTCCTTCTGTCACCATAAAAAAAATCAAGAACGGCTGTTCTATAGCTTGACTATGAATTTAGTTGCAGGTATAAAGAATATTTATGTCATCTTGGTTTTTGCAAAAAATAAATAACAAATGTATTGAATATAACGAGCGCACACGTATGCATGTCCTCAAAAGGATGAACAACATTTTAGGATGTGAATGAGTATTACTTGGTAGACATAATGGCGATCAAGACCATTGCTCCATTGTGCTTCTGTTTTTCCATGTAAAATCTTTGGTACGATTTTGACATCTGATTATTCCATGGAATTCCTAGGGGCAACTCCACGAACTAATGGAGACTTTGAGTTCTACAGAACCTCATTACATTAGATGTGTTAAGCCAAATAATCTTCTTAAGCCTGCTACTTTTGAGAACATCAATGTTCTGCAGCAACTTCGATGTTCGGTAAGGAAGCCATTGATCACAAAGTTTCCACATAAGTTTTTTGTTTCTTAAACATGTGTCGCTTAGTACTAGAAGAATAATGTTTCCATATAAGTTCAGTACCACTGTATACTCCTTATGATTCTTCATCCTTTCAGGGTGTTCTTGAAGCTATCAGAATAAGCTGTGCTGGATACCCTACACGGAAATTATTTCGTGATTTTCTTCAACGGTTTCGCATCCTTGCTCCTGAAACTTTGAAAGAAAGGTGTGTAAGTTGTTTGATAATAACAGTAATAATGAATGTTCCCCTATGCTTCTAATTATATCACCTGTGGCCTGCTTTTATAACTATTTTCATGATATCTGATAGAAACGATGAAAAAGTAATCTGCCAAAAGATTTTGGAGAAAACGGGACTCCAGGGTTATCAGGTGAAGCATGCTTCTACCATAATGAATCATTTTTTATGTATTTTGTACATCACATTTTTATTTGATCGGCATCTTGCCAAAAAGACAGGGAAAAAACGAGATGTTTGTTTTTAGTTGAGTAGTTACTACGTGTGACAGAGGTGATGAATGACGGGGAAATGTCTAGTGAAAACCATCACCATATTTTAAACCTGAAAGCTTTTTTAGTAGGCGATCAAATACAAGTGATACAGGTCGGGATGGGAAGAAAGATCTGTGAGCATCTCTCCGAGAAACTTTCATGAAGATTTAGACCATTTGGCAGTAAAACTTAAGAATTACTTAGATATTTTCCTGGTAAGAATGCAAGGTGAGAGTACACATACAATGTATAGCTAATGTGTACACCTTTTTTTATCATGTTTTTTTTCATGATAGTGCATGGAAGGAATATACGCATGCATCATTTTCAGAGGGTATATAATACACAGTTTAATCGTGATCTTTGTCACAATATTTCAAATAATTTCTGTTTTACAGATTGGAAGAACTAAGGTGTTCCTGAGAGCGGGTCAGATGGCTGAACTGGATGCTAGAAGAACTGAAGTGCGGAGTAAAGCAGCTAGCATTATTCAGAGTCGATATCACACTCATGTTGCTCGTCAGAGATTCCTTGCAATACGCAACACATCTGTATCTTTCCAATCTATTGTTAGAGGTACGGTCACACCATATGACATCTAGTGGGAGACAGTTCTGACAGCAGTAATGTGTGGAGCACATACTCACAAAGAGTTCCTTTCTCCTTTGCAGTAATACTGGCTTGTAAGCAATGTGTATTCCTGAAAAAACAAGATGCGTCGTTGAAAATACAGAAAATAGTCCGCTGCTCCCTTGCTTTGAAGTCTTACTGTAAACTGCGACGTTCAGCCATTACATTGCAAGCAGGATTGAGGGCTTTTGGTGCTTACAACGAATATGTTCTCAGAAAACAAAAGAAAGCCTCTATCCATATCCAGGTAGACTATTGATTCATTCTCTCATTTTTATTTAAGGGACAAGTTTGTGGCAGGTTATCATTTAAGCCACACATATATGTTATGATGGACCAATTAATAATCAGTCCTTACTATGATATAAGTTAAGAATTAGTCTACTTACATCTATAAGCTTTCTCAGTTCATCTTTTGGTTGTACCATCAGTCTGATAATTGTTGCCTGCAGGCTCGATGGCGTTGTCACAGAGATAATTCAAATTATCTTAAACTGAAGAGATCAGTGTTGATTTATCAGTGTGCATGGCGAAGACGTATCGCTAGAAGAGAACTCAGAAAGCTTAAAATGGTACTCAAACTATCATACTCTACCATTTATTTTACCTGTACAGGCTTTTATTTTTTTTGCATATTTTCCGAAGGCTGCAAGAGATACAGAAGCTTTGAAAGTGGAGAAGGAGAAACTTGAGGAACACGTTGAAGAGCTAACAAGCCGTTTAGGTTTGGAAATGAAACTGAGGGTAAATGCTGCCCCCTGAATCAAGGCATATTTAGATATGAAAATAGGATGCTGTCTTGCTGAGTTATCTGGTCAAGCTTTTTGACACATGTCTATTTTCAGGCTGACTTAGAGAAGAACAAAGCAGGAGAAATCTCCAAATTACAGGCTGCCCTTCGTGAGATGGAGCATCGAGTAGAAGAAGCCACAGCAATGCAAGAAAGTGAATCGGCCAAAAGGGCTGTTGAAGAAGCTCTAGCTCAAGAAAGAGAAAAAATCACTATATTGACTAATGAAGTTGAGGGGATGAAGGTACTTCTCCCCAGGCTCAACTTATGTATCATTGAAACAGTAGAAAATTGGAAAGGTTTAAGTCTTGCATCATTCGTTGTTTCAATGAAATCAAATGCGGTTGCAGTGATTGTTTCAGGCTAAAAGGACAGAGAAAACCTGTGTATGACTATAAAATATATCCCTGTTTCAACATAGTACAGTATTCAAGTAACTTATTCAGTTATGTCATGATATTTGACTGGACGATGGCTGTGCCCTTGGACAGGTACTACTATCAAGAGAACAAGAAGAAAACACTGCAACAAAGAATGATCTTGCTATTACTCAGGAAAGATGTGAAGACCTGAATGGAAAAATCGAGGTTGCAGATGAAAACATCAAGCAGCTTAGAGATACTGTGAAAAGGTTAGTTGCTTGGTGACTACTATTACCTCCGTCCCAAAATTCTTGTCTTAGATTTGTCTAGATACAGATGTATCTAACACTAAAACCTAAGACAAGAATTTTGGAACGGAGGGAGTAGATCTTAGTAGACTAAGTAGCACGTTCTTCTGGTTCCAAATAAAGCTTGTTGAAATATAAGAGTCATGTGCATATGCTTCATAGACATGGATGGATGGTGATACACTCATGCATATGCCGACATTATTGTTTTGAACCAATACCAAGTACTAGTACTGTTATCAGGAAATGGGTACACAAAGTTCAATCTGGTTTATTATACGATCATGTTTCTCCAGACATTTTTTTAATAAAGCAATAAGTTCAAGCTGCAGTTATTCACAAATAAGAGCCATCTGTACATTCTTCATGGGAAAGTTTTAAAAGGCCTTTGGTTTCTCCCACATGTTATTATTCTTTTACATGCTGGCGTTTGCCACCTTTTTTTGTCTATAAAAGGTTTGTGTACAATAGGAAGTTACTATAACCAAGTAAATTCACTTTCATCCAGTCCTACTGTTTGGGATGACAACTATCTCCCTTTCTTTGGATACAGATTTGAAGAGAATGTAACAGAACTAGAATCTTCACTGATGACGGAGAAGCAACAGAACGAGGCAACCAGAAGGGAAATTAGTGAAGCACACCAGAGAATTGAAGAACTACTGACACAAGTTGCAGATGCTAATGGAAGATCTGCCATACTTCAGTCTACTGTGCAAAGGTCACATTCGTTTTGCAAGACATAATCCTTGCCCAACAACCACATAGTTTTATAAGTGACCAACTTTTAGTACTCCTACTGTTATTGTTGCGATATTTCTTGGCTACTAGGTGGTTAATTCATTATCTTATAGCCGTCATCTTTTCTTCTTCATGAGCACAGGCTGGAAGAAAGTCTAACGGAGAGAGAGGGCACTTTGCTTTTAGAAAGGCAAGAAAGTGAGGCAATCAAGAAATCACTCGCTCAAGCCCGTGGAGAAAATGAGGAATTGGCCCATAAAACTGAAGTTGCTGAAAAGGACATTGCTAGGTTTCAAAGCAACATTGAAAGGTCTATTGCCTAATTCCTTGGATTGCTGTTTCCTATGCTTGATTGCACTCAATAGCTGGCTTTAAGTCCTAACTCACTACTTTAGACTATCATAATCGTAGTAATGTGAATGCTGATTATCCTTGTCAACTGACAATTTGACAGACCTTTTTTGTTGGCAAACGACAATTTGACAGACTTGAAGAAGCTGCAAGAACATTGGAGACTTCATTGCTGGCTGAGAAACAACACAGTGCTGCAATCATGTCACAGTTAGCTGAAACAAAGGAGGAAATTGAAGAACTGCAAAAGAAGTTTACAGATGCCAATAGGACAAATGATATGCTTCAAGATTCTTTGAAGAGGTTTAGCTCTCACGTCGCATTAATTACTCAATGTAATCATACTTCTACTATTATACAGGCATCAGTTGACGTTCCAGTTAACAATGTACCACTCACCTGCCAAAAAAAAACAATATACTGTACCACTCACATTCATCCAAGCTCTAATATCCATGTTTTTTTTTGTTGCAAATATACAATCTTTTTTATGAACAAAATAGCAATAAAATGACGCAACACGGAAAATAGTGAACATTTACGGGCAAGGTAGTCAGCATCTCAATATGAGTTCCAGTTAACAACCTGACTATTATATCATAATATCATACATTCTTAACATTATGATGCTTCTAGTTTATTCCTACTTATATATATTCTTAGAAAGTAAAGGCTTAAAATTAAGACATGGTTTTAAAGATGGAAAAGAACAGTCATGGCCCTGAATCCTTGGTTTGTATAATAGAGGATAGTGAACCTATTTGTTCAGGAAATCCTAGAGGATTGGTCATTGCTTGGAATAGGGTGATATATATGTCTATGTAACTTTCCGTCGTAAGATCTATAGCAATATGGCATCACCCATTATTTTTACCTTTACTCCTGCCCTCAGAAGTACGAGCTAACCACTGTTAACATTTTTCTTCACTGGATATAGGCTTGAAGAAACCGCAGCCACAAGGGATGCCTTGTACGTAGCAGAAAAGCAAGAGCATGGTCAAACAAAAGAAGCGCTTTCTAAATCTCAGGAGAGTAATTCGGAATTGCTTAAGAAAGTTGATGAGTCTGAGAAAAGTATAAATAAGCTGATGGAGAATGTCAAGAGGTTCTCGTCTTACTCCCATTATTGTTAGCTTAGAATTATTAGCAGCCGACCTTAGCTTTCTAAAAACTATAAGATAGTTTACTGAACTTTATGAGCTAACACGCATTTCATTTCTTACAATGAATTTAGACTTGAGAAACATGCAACATCAAGAGAGTCATTGCTGTTAAAGACAAAGCAAAATCAGGATAGCACAACAAAAGCACTAGCTGAAGCTGAAAAGAGAAACCAAGAGTTAACAAAAAGCTCTGAGGATTCAGATAACAAAATCAGTCTGCTTGAGGATTCAGTGAACAGGTTTGATTTCATTGCTTTACAGATATTTATAACCTTTAAACAGCCTTGTTCAAGTCTTTTGCCAGTTTCTCCGCTTACCTCTCATCACAGGACATCCTTATTGCATATGACCATATTAAGTGATCCCAACAGTATTTTTCTTTTTTTGCGTATAGACTAGAAGAATGTATTGCAGAGAAAGACTCTCTATTGGCAACAGAAAGACAAGAAAACAATGTTACCAAGGAAGAACTAGCCAATGCCCAGAAGAAAACAAAGGAATTAGTAAATGAGTTACAACATTGCCAAGAAATCAGAAAGCAACTCGAAGAAACCAGCAAGAGGTCTGACACTTCTCTTCGGTGGATACATGTCCCATATCTTCTAAATATTTTTATTCAATATGATAGTAAATTCTCATTTTGATGTTCTCAGGCTTGAACAAGATGCTATTGCCAAAGATGCTTTATTGATATCAGAAAAACAAACACATGAGGCGACCAAGAAAACTCTGACTGAAACTCTGGGGAGAAATGAAGAGCTAATCAAGAAAATGCAGGATTCTGATAAACATAGTCTTCAGCTTCAGCTAACTGTTGAGAGGTTGATAATCATTCTTGGCAGTATGTTCTTATTTAAGAAACTTTATTAGATCCTATCAAGTAAATCATTCATCTTATGCTCTATCTTTTCTTAATTAACTACATAGCTCTTTCATGATTACAGGCTTCAAGAAAATGCATCTGCAAAGGAGGCTTTACTGTTGAGAGAACGAGAGCAAAACAATGCAACCATGAAGGTGCAAGAAGAAAGTCAAGAAAAAAACTTGCAATTACTAAAGAAATTTGAGGATGTTGACAAGAAAATTGACCTTCTACAAGGCACCATACAGAGGTACTTTATGCTCCTATGTTTTTTAAGCTGTGTTTCGATATATCGATGCATACTACATCATCGTATATGTGATGCTGATATTTGTGATGCCATTTCTTTGTTGATTCAATTCAGGCTTGGCGACCATACAGAGAAAGACACTTTGCTGCTATCTGAGAGACGAGAGAAGGATGAACTGAAGAAAGCACTCACTGAAACTGAATACAAAAATGAAGACTTGATGATAAAAATGGGTGAAACCAACAAAAAAATTGAGCATCTGCAAAATACTATACATATGTATGTACCTTTGATTAAATTTATGTGATACAAATGCACTATCTTAGTCTTTCATTATTGGGACCCACCTGTCAGTGTCTCATTGTTCTCATCTAGGTGTAACAGAGTGACACATCTGCTGCCACCTCCCCACCCAACATGTGCTCTCCACCTGGGCAGGCAGTACAGGTGTCCTTAATTGACACCTAATTTTTCTGCTAGCTCGTGTACTGCATGCCCATGTAGAGAACCCTAGCCATGTCAGTCGTTACACCTAGAGGAGAGCAATGAGACTGACATGTGGGCTCTATCACTCAAACTAACAGGAAACTTTAAAATGTGGAGTTTTGCAATACATTGTGACTTTAAATGTGGAGTTCTGCGAAATTGTTTCCTAAATGTGTATTTTGTGAAAATTAACTCCATTGGTTTTTAAACCCATGAAATTAAACAGTTGCCTCTGCTTGAAAAACAGGCTAGAACAAGACATAGCAGCGAAAGTTGCTTCTTTGGAAGCTGAAAAACAAGAAAATGACGCGATTAGGAAATCTCTTGTTGAAGCTCAGGAGAGCAATGATGAGCTATTTAAGAAAATTAGAGACAGTGAATACAAGGCCCACCAGCTCCAAGATACTGTGCAAAAGTTAGTATTTTAACTTCCTATCTGGCTTTCTACAGTTTTATTGCTCTAAGTACAACTCCATCATTATCAGTCATCATGTTGTCCTTTTGGAGACTAACATTTTCACGAATTAGGCTTCAAGTAGATGCCATATCAAGACTGTCTTCCTTTGTACTGGAGAAACAAGAAAGTGATGCTGTGAAGAAAGCACTTACCGAGGCTCGTGGAAGAAATGAAGATCTAATAAGGAGAAATGAAGACCTCCTCGATAGAAATGATGACCTTATCAAGAAAATCGAAGAGCTTCAGGAGACCGTACAAAGGTATTCCTTTACAATAACTTTCTCAACTTTGGTAATTCATATGTCCAAATCATGCGCTCCATTGTGATTACTTTTGATGGAACAACTGTATCCACAACACAGGCTAGAAGGAAAATCATCTAACTTAGAGGCAGAAAACCAAACTCTTCGTCAGCAATCGATTGCGTCGACTCCATCTACCGCCAAATCTCAAGCTTCATACTCTAAAATCAGTATGATCCATGTAATGTGCCTTCAATAGAGCTTACATTCGCATGACTGTTGAATGTTCTCATCTGATTTATTAGATGCATTTCAACAGAGAAGTCCAGAAAATGGTCATATTTTAAATGGCAACGTACCATATGCTGAAATAAGATCCTCGTTTGGTCCAGCAGAAACAAGACCCTATATGGTAGTTTAACTAAGCATATGGCTGCATGCCAGTTTTAATTTTTTTTTATATTGTTTGATTGAGCTGTCATGACTTTGGTCGAAATAACATGGCAGGGTAGTGCCCCTGATTTGACTATCCACAGGGACTATGATACTGGGGAGAAAATGCAAAGGGCACTGCTTAGTGAAGCATATCAGGTAGGCTGGTTGATACTTTCTTACCTGCCCACCCCTCCCATTTGCTAAAATGTTTATTTGCCCTTAGCATCAGCAGCCCCAAGATGATCAGAAGTTATTACTTAAGTACATTACCCAACATCTTGGATTCTCTGGGAGCAAACCTGTTGCTGCTCTTCTTATATACCAATATCTTCTTCAATCGAGATCATTTGAAGTTGCAAAGACAGGTGTCTTTGACAGTATTCTACAGGCTATAAACTCAGCAACAGAGGTTTGTAGCGCTCTGTTAATTATCTTCAATTATGCTATAATGGTACTTGAGTAGCATCTATCCTGCGCCTTGTAGCATGATAAGAGAAAGCTTTATGCAGCCAATTTTCCAGTACCTGAAATCCAGAATCACTACATTGCTCTTATATTAACTGACATTCTCTTACTTCAAGGCTCAACATGACACCAGAAGCTTGGCCTATTGGTTATCCAACTTATCAACATTATCAGTTCTCCTGCAACGCTCTTTTAGAACCACTAGGACAGCAACCTCAATTCCATGTAGACGAAAAATGTCGTACGAGAGGATTTATCAAGCTAGTCAAGCATCAAATAGTGGGCTTGCTTATTTCAGTGGTCAATTATTGGATGAACCTGGTGCATCGCACCAAGTTGATGCAAAATATCCAGCTTTGCTCTTCAAGCAGCAGCTTGTGGATCTGATTGAAAAGGTGTATGGGTTGATAAGTGACAAATTGAAGAAGGAGCTAAATCCATTACTTGAGCTGTGCATTCAGGTACCACCGCTCTCTCGGAAAACCAATCACGAGCTGTGAAACCTTGCATATTGAGAACCTGACAATATTGTAAATATTTAGGATCCAAGAACTTCTCAAGCAAAGGCCTCAGTGGCATCTGCTGGTGGCTTGGGCCAACACAACCAACTCACGCATTGGATGGGCATTGTGAAAATCCTCAACAACTACTTGTATCTGCTAATAGCAAACTACGTAAGTCCTAAATGAATACGAAAATCAGTGCACTATTCTTCTTTTTACCAGATATCAGTGAAGTATTAGTTTGCAAAGTTACGGAATTATGAGTTCAATTCCACACTAAATTTGGCAGGTTCCAACAATTCTGGTCCACAAGTTGCTAACCCAAATATTTTCTATGGTGAACGTCCAATTATTTAACAGGTAAGCATATGTTTGCCCTCCATTAACAATTTTTTCAAACTTCAAAGTATAAGCTATTCTAACTTACTTTCCTTTCCTATCAAAAAACAGACTTCTCCTGCGCCGTGAGTGCTGTTCATTTAGCAACGGGGAACATATTAGAGCCGGATTAGCCCAACTAAAACATTGGTGCAATGATGTTGCTCAAGAGGTTGCTCACTATCTTTTATTTATTGTTATGGAGGCTATTCTCAGATGCTGTTAGCTAATGTTTTAGTACAGCTTGCAGATTCAGCCTGGGAAGCACTGAGGCATATAAGACAGGCGGCCGATTTCCTGGTCCGTGTTTATTCTTTAAATCATAACAAAACCTTGGTGGCTCTTATAAAAACTGAACTGTCGGCAACTTAAATCTCTGACTTACTTTCCTGCTCTTCCTATTCATCAGGTCATTTCCCGAAAGCAAATGAGGACATGGAGAGAGATACGCAATGATATTTGTCCTGTAAGTGCCTTTTGCTATGAGCAAGGATATTGTATTGTTAATCCTCAACTTTGTATCTTTGACGTTTCACTCTCTCTCTCTCTCTCTCTCTCTCTCTCTCTCTCTCTCTCTCTCCAGGCTCTCAGCTTACAGCAGCTAGAGAGAATAGTTGGTATGTACTGGGACGACATGAACGGCACAAACGTACTTTCAGCAGAGGTATGTTGATAGGCTGAATCGGTGTAGTCAAAACTGTTGGCCGTTCGCTGTTTGAAGTGTTAATTTCAGCGTCGTTTCCTTGCTGTTTGTAGTTCACATCAAGCATGAGAGCAACCATGCATGAAGAATCAAATAGCCTCTCCAGCTTTTCAGTCTTGCTGGATGATGATTCCAGGTAAGCATCATGCCTCCAAGGACTCCATTACCAAACCATTGCTCCTTTTTTCATCTCAGTTGTTTCATTTCTCTCTCTGCAGCATACCCTTTTCGCTCGACGACATCGCAAAGTCGATGCCGAACATCGAGGACACGGTGGAGAGCGACCTGCTGCCCTTTATTCGTGAAAACCAGAGCCTTGCACTTATATTGCAAAGGAGGGACTGAGTAGTTCGCCAGCCTTGGGTGAACGAACGCTCTAGGGTGTATATATTCATGTAGCACAGTAGTAGATAGGGTGCCATTTTAAGGGTGTCCTCACCGGGAATTCCTAGGCTTCTAAAGCTGTTGATCGTCTGGTTAAGCAGCGGTGCGTCTCTTCTCAGGGCATCTTGCCTGCATCACCCTCTTCTCCATTCTTTGGGTTTGAGTAGAAGCTGTAATTCATCAAAGGTTAAATCATGCGATTATATACAAGTTCACTTGCTGTGCACTGACGGCAAGGGACACAACATGCATGCCAGGGCTTGAGGCTGAAACTGACTGACTGGAGAACATTTCGACCATATATGAACGGAGAACAGGGATACAATTAATTAATCATTATAACCCACTAGGTCGAAAATCCATCTAGCATATACATGTACAATTCTTGAAGCCCAACGAAAAAGGTGGGTCAAGTCTCATTAGAAGACCAACTGCTATTGTGATGAATTCAAGTCATGTTAGGAATTATTCTTGGGTTTCCTCCGGGGTTTCAAGTCGACCACAATTACGGTGATATTGTCCTGGCTTCCTTTTTTCAGCGCAAGCCTCGTCAGATAGTCAGCAGCTGCCTGCGCAGCGGGGTCGGTGGATCCATCACCTCCATCTGACGATGATGTTGTGACGCTGTTGTTCTTGTGCCACTGCTGGATTTGCCGGCGCGCGACCTTGCACGCCTCTTCGTTCGACACGACGTCCCAAAGCCCGTCGCTGGCCAGAATGAGGCAGTCGTCATCTTTAGCCCGAGGAACAACCGTAACTTCTGGTTTTGGGATGATGTACGGCTTCAAGTATCGGTCACCTGCATCATCAGCAATTTCCAGTTCAACTTAGCAGAGATTGCAATAAGTTTGGACAGATGTTATCCGATGCACAGATCAGCTGAGCTATCATAGGTTCCAACAAAATTTTCAGTTGAAAATGGAGGAACAATGTTGACCAGGTGTTTATTATGCATCAACTTGAATGGCAAAAGAGATGTGATGTCAACAGATACAACTAAGACCCGGTATTAGCCATGGTCTAAGCTGCAAGTGCCACTTGCATGACATGAGGTACCTTTCTTGCTTACATAAAAGATGGTTTTTCTAGTTTGCTTGGTGACTTCTTTCCTTAATCACATCATCATACTAGGTATCTTCTTTTCTTAATTGCATCTTCATACTTGATTCCATCACAAAGCTACATTTAACCTCATTTTGCAAGTTCAACAGCACTATTGGTAGCAAAATCCAGGCAGTCAACAGGCAACATGACAAGTAACAGCCAAAAGCATGGGGACTACGGTTCCATAAATGAGGAATCCTAAAATCAGGGGGGGAAAGCACTAGGCCTGAATCGTGTGTTTTGCCACTGCCTAGTGCCTATCTCGCCTAAGCGCATACCTAGCATGATTAAGCGCTAGATGTCCTGTTGTCGCCTTAGGCACGCTTAAGCGTTAGCCATTCTGTTGTCGCCTAGCGCCTTAGGCACGAGCCATTCTGTTGTCGCCTACCACCTATGCACGTTTGGCACGCTTAAAATGGTAACATGTAAGGACTAACAAGAAATAACTCCTCAAGCACAACTACTTTCCTGGGTTTCAAAACAAAGCACCAGCTCGCCAAGACATTGGCCTCTATGACACTAGATCATGTACTTTGATGTCGCTACGACTACGATTTCAAACTCAACGGATAGGTCCTTACTATGACGCATGTCCTAAAACGATAGCAACACGTGGTACAAGACAGATGTAGCTGCATACCGATGGATCGTGACATAGCAAGTATGCCGGACACTCGGTGTCCGTTCCATTGGATGACCTTGCCTCCTGCAGCCTCAATCCTCGCGCGCTCATCCTTCCTGTCAGGCTGAAACAACTAGGCATGGTGAGATTAACCCCCCCAAAAAATTGGATGCTGTACCAATACCATGATGCACACAAGACCTTCATTTACCTTCTGATCAATTGAGAGGGCCACTGGCTCCTTCCCGCGCGAGAGCACAATGCGCGAATCGCCGCAATTGGCCACCACCACATGAGAGGAGCACACCACCGCTGCAACCGCCGTCGAGCCCACGTTCTCCGCGGCGATCGGGTCTGACCGGGGCTCTCCGTCGACGAGCCTGCTTGCAAGCCCAGACACCTCGTCATCCACTGTCTGGAAACACTTGGTGAAGAGGTCGTCCCAGTGCTCCTTCATGTCCACATCGCTCATCTCACCCAGATCCTCGGGGGGCTTCCTCAGCTCCTTGCTCAGCACGACGTGGAGCCTCTCCCGGCAGTAGTTGGACACCTGCGAGACGGCAAGGAAAGTCACAGATGGTCAGATCACAGGGCTCGCTCGGCTGGGGCCGCCGTTGGCGATGAATCCGAGGGGAGGGGAGGGGAGGGGGACTTCCAGTCCCGGCATATACTATACATACCTCGGAGCCGCCGTGGCCGTCGAAGACGGCGAAGAGATGCGACGGGAGGCGGAGCGCGTCGGCGTCGAGCCCCAGCCCGTCGAGGTCCTGGCGCCGGGCGAGCAGGCGCACGGGCACGTCGGCGAAGCGGGGGACGGCTGCGCAGGCGTCCTCCATCTCCCCGCCGCGTCCGGGAGTGGCGACGCAGCCCCACACCGGCTCGCACTCCATGAGGTAGACGCTCCTCTTGCCCCCCGCCACGAGCGCCGCCCGGCCGTCCCCGAGATCCAGCCGCTCGACCCCGCCGCCCGCCGCCGCCGGATCGCGCGGCGCCGGCTCGTCCTCGCCGCAGATCGCCACCGCCGCCGCCATCCCGACGCTACAGAACCTCGTGGACTGAAACGAAACGCAAAAGGACAGCAGCCGACCCGCCCAAGAAGGCAAGAAAAGAAAGGGCAGCGCCGCAGCCGGAGGAGGAGGAGGAGGCGGGGTCCGGGCGGGGGGCAGCTAGCTAGCTATGGGGGGCGGGCTAGGTGGGGGGGAGAATGGTGGGTGGAGCGGAGGGAGGAGGGTGGAAGGATGGATGGATGATGGTGTGGAGCGCGCGCGCGTGTCCGGGGGAGGGGAAAGGAAAGGGGTGGGAGGTGGGGGGAGGGGATTGGAGCGGGCGCGCCGTACCGGGCAGGTCTTCTTCTCCGGTCCGGTCCGGTGTGTCTGTCTGCTGCCGCCTGCCGGAGGGGTCCGCGTGGCGGCGGCCGCTCCCGATATTATTTCTCGTCGCCGGGGCCCGGTGTGTCTGTCTGCTGCCGGAGGGGTCCGCGTGGCGGCGGCCGCTCCCGATATTATTTCTCGTCGCCGGGGCCCGGCCCACGGTTCCTGCTACCCTCACGCCACCCCCCTCCCCGTACACTTGTTCAAAGCCGTGCTGATTTGTCACTCGCTTTTCCTTTCAAGAACGTTCGTCACTTGCTTTTATGCTTGTTCGGAAAATGGATGGATGGTTTTATTGGAAAGAAATGTGGCAGGGCCAACACATGGACGTATGGACTGGTTTGGGAACGCCTTGATACACACATGCTCCGCTCGAGAGATTACGAGGATAATTGGTTTGATGCCAACATTTGGCATTGCCAATACTTGGCAAGCCAACAATTAGCAATATCAAAAGTTGCCAAAAATTGGCAACTCCTTGTGAGGTTGACAACTAAACTTGGTAACCAACCAAGCACTATAGTCAATATTTGGCATTTGCCAAATGTTGGCATGCCAATTTTTGGCATCAAACCAATCATGCTCTACAACCCTGTCGATACTCCCTCTGTTCGGGTTTGTAAGACAGCGAGGAGCAAGATGGGCTCCGTTCCGTTCCTCTTTGCATCGCAATGTGTTTGCCGGTTGGTCGGTGCCATAGTGTGGCTTGGGGTCTCCGCTTGCCGACGGCGATGCATGGCCCATGCAGTCGTGACGTGCGAAAACCTTACACGTGGTCTCCTTCGGTTAAGACCGGGTGAGGGAGGGGGGAATTAGCGGCATTAGCACACGGGTGGCCGATGTGGCGAGCAAGCAAAACGGCATTTATCCTCCCGCACGATGGTTGGCCGTTTCGAAACTCAAATTCTCGATGACGATCCTTTTGCCTTGTCTTGTCTATGTGTTTTTTTGCCCTCCCACCCATCTAAACTTTCGGAGGGACTATCGCCCTAAAAAACATGGCAAATAGCTATGCGCACGACGGTTAACATCGGTTTCTTCCTGATGTGGTGCTATTCCAAGCCACGCTGATTGAAAAAATGGAACAATCTAACGGTGCGGATGGTTTGTCGTATGTATAATGATCAAATCGAAGAAAGAAACGGTCGGATGCATAGCCTCACCGAATTACCACTTAGTATATATATTTGATGAGAACCATCATAGAGAGAATGAATTATTTGAAGCATAATACAGGCATATATTAAATAAAAATTCCCCACGGATGCTCGAAATCCGAGCGTATCCTCCGATGTGGATGACCCGGCGGGGCTTTTGGGGATGGGCGACACGAGGAAGACAAAATAAATGGAACGAATTAAAGAACAGTACCCCACCCAGCGTGGGTCCCACGCCCAATCAAAGCTAGCCCGTGGAGGACAAAATCACTGTTCTGACCCTTTTTGACAATCTTAGTCACAAAGTGAACTCGACATGGAAGTATTTCATGATCTGACCTTTTTGGCAACGCCAGAGACCGTGAAATTATTTGAGAACTCTGACGTTGCCAAAATGGTCAGATTGTGAAATACTTCCATATCGAGTTCACTTTGTGACAAAGATTGTCAAAAATGGTCAGAACCGTGATTTTGTCCGCCCGTGGAGCGCACCCCCACGTGTCCGCTGCCGTTGATTTCCTTCCGTCCCTCGCAGTTTCCTCCCTGTCCGGCGGCCCCACCCATCCGTCCGTCCGTCGCGACACGTTGCTGTCCGGGGCGGTGCGCCGAGCCTTTCTATCTAGGCAAGCGGGGCCCGCGCGCGTGCCCCCAGCTGGGCCAATGGGGCGGCGCCACTTGACGGCCTCGCAGGAGAAACCGCCTGCGCGGGTACGGAGGCGCGGCCCCGCGGGATGGATGGCGCCAAGGATAGCGTTTGCGTGTCCCAGGTTGCACGCGGCCGGTAGGAAGGAGTACTATTCTCTTGTCTATCCGAAAAAGCGGCCCGAGAGAGAGGTTCATCGGAATTGTTTAGCGGGGAGCCGAACACGTCGCGGTGCGGCGTGAACGGTGTGATGGCGACCAGATGGACGCGTAGTACTGGGGGTGGACCGCGATGGCGCGGCGAAAAGGAGGGTCGGAGCGTGCGTGCGTCATCACAGGTGGGTGTGCTTTTCTCCTTTGTGTGTCGTACTACGTACGTACGTACTAGTATATGGGAGTATGTGTATGTATACGTGGGTCGGTGGACGGAGGTTGATCGATCGGGCGGGCGTAGGGCGCGCCCGACCGGATCGGCGGACAGGCGTGGGCGGGCACATGCGCGCGCGGCGCGGCGTGGCGGCAGCGACGTGACGGGCGAGGCCGGCGCGTGGCGACGGACGGACGGGCGGGCGTGCCCGACAGGGGAACCGGACGCCGCTCCTTCGATCCGTCGAACCGGGCACGACGGCGCGCGAGCGACCAGGCAGGAGGCCATGCGCGCGCGCGCGTGGGCGAGAACGGGGGAGGAGAGCTAGCAGATGCGCTGGACTGTACTAGTATTTCTTATTTGTTTTTTAAAGCTAGCAGACGCGGTGAACAGTAAAAGCACACGCACGACCCAGCCAGCCACACGCAACGACATCGTACACCGTCCTTGGCAACACGCGAGTTTTTCAACATCATCTTCACGAAGGAAACGTCACGCAAGCAGCATCGTAGCTGCAGGTTCCAACGCCGAAAGTCGGATCATGGGTTTTCACCAAGGAGAGCATCCGCGAGCAATCTCCCAAGACAATGCCTTCGTCAAGAGACGCGGCACGTACACACCGTCATTGCAATATGCGACTCGCAAAGGTCATACCTAGCTAGCTAGAGTTCACCACCGGAGAGTTTCGCGTCCCGGTAACAGCCAACAGGACTACATCGTTGCCGCTTTTCCTCTCTTCCCTCGTGGCTGGAACCCTAGCCGCCGCCAGGAGGGGACAATCTTCCAGCGCCGTCCTCCGGCGGCTTTCCTTCGTCGGCGACCTTGGTCGCCGGTGGTGAGGGGGGTCGCCGGATCCACGCGTGTGGATCGTTTTTAGTCCTCGTAGTCTAGGTTTTTAGGTTGTTCATCGTCTTGTCTTCGGCAGCGGCGATGACGACGCTGAATAAAGATTATTCGAATCCTTCCCTGACGAGGCCATCGGTCCTATGGTTGGGGATGGATTTGAAAACAAGACTGTTCAAGCAAGGATGGTGTGGCGGCGGCGGCATCCTTGTGGTGGACATGTGTCCTCGGGTTCCGCCGTTGCGACGGCGTTTGCTCCAGCGTCGGCGCGGAGCTTGGGAGGTAGTCCAGGAGCGGATGCAGATTGTGGTCTGCATCGACGACATCTGGAAGACGGAACGTGTGCTGGGTTCGTGGTTCGTGGATGGCAGGTATGGTTTCCTCCTTCGACGTCTTAGTCATTGTGGGGTGCTAGATTTGGAGTTCGATGGCGTGTCCGGGGTGTTGCCCCGGTCTGATTCGTTCAACGGCAAAGGCTTGACTTTTGGTGAGCCACCTTGGAGATCCGCAAAGCTGCATATCAGCGATGGAACCGCGTCGAGCTCGGGTGAGGAGGTGATTCATCATTCTTTTCTTCGGTGGCTGTTGTGGTGGTGCCGGAGGCAGGTGACGGACGTTGGTGTCAAACTCAGAGATGTTCTTCTATCTTTTCAGTTTTGTCATGTCGGTCTTTATGTGACTTGTACTTTGATCTTTATGATATGTATGAGACACATATTACCAAGCAAAAAAAAAAAGAGTTCACCACCGGAGCTCAGAACCTGGTATTTGAAAAGCATTGTCTCGCCAAAGTCACCTCGTGTTGCTACCACCATTTGTCGAAGAAACCGATGATGTCGGGAGGGGCACAACCGCACCAAGGTCACGACAAATTGAAATCTCGGCCGTTCCCTGACATAAACGTCCGTCTACAACCGGTCGCGCGCATCTCCTTGATGGATATTAGCACACAACCGAAGACATGCTTGCGAACACGAACTGTCGCACAACCTGGAGAGTCAAACGCTTTCTGTAGCTTCCTCCTGCATGCTTCACAACCAGTGCAACGAAGATGGGAGATTCCTCACCATCGTCTATTATGCGGACTAAAAAGAAACGGAGGGAGTATTTTGTTCCGGATGAACTGTGATGTTTATGCCCGTATTGAATTTCGTTGATCTTTATTTCTTTGTTTCTTTGTTTGGTATGATTGTCTACGTAGTTTCTTTCAAATTGCATGGATAACATGCATTTAAGGGCCCAGATATAAGGTACACAGCTGTGAACGCGGGGATTTAGGGATTGACGGATCGTTGGCGCGTCCGAGGACGTATGTGGGTGCAGATTAGCTAGGCCCCGCTAAAGATGCTCTTAGGAGGGGAGTTGTGACTCATGTAGGGGGGGGGGGGGGTTCTTCCATCTTATGAAGGAAACATCTTTGCTATATGCCCCCATATGCGCCAAAAAAATTAGTAATTCGAAAAAAAATTCAAAAAATCTGAATCTTTTTTGGAATCAAAGATGATCAGGTATTGTGCTCGTATAAAAAGTTTGGACAAGAAATGATTCTTATTGACTTCATGGCAAAAAAGACAACTTTATGATGACAATATAGCGTGTATAGTTTATGATGACAAGTTGTTTTTCGAATTTCGATCCGGGATGCAACGAAAGTCATTCTCTGACAAACTTTTTATATCAGTGCAATACTTGATCATGTTTGATTTCAAAAAAGATTTGGATTTTTGTTTGAACTTTTGTTGAATTACTAAAAAAAAATTACATATAGGGTGCGCCGGCACCCGAGAACACCGATGTTTCTACGGGCTCCTTCCTAACCAACTAAACATGCCCCCCCCCCCCCCCCATCATTTTCAGATGGATGGGGCCCTTCACTCCCCTTAATCCAATCATAATTTGCCAGCTGAAACTCACTCCGTAAAATCCCATAATTGTTCGTCGCTGTAGCATTACTGTTAGTCGAGACTTGAGAGCGTTCTCGGCGCCTAGACAGTTTCTTGAGTTGGTTCAGTGTTAGACGTAATTTTCTTGCACCGTTCCTTTTACAGTAATAAAGTACTAGCAATTATAGAGACGACTACAGAGAGTGAGAGTGAGACCGTTCGAAGAGTCGCCGATATGGACGACACGCGCTGGCCAGCCGGCCGTTCCGTTGTGCCGTGCAGCGACGGAGGCACCTAGAGAGCAGCTAGCCCCGGCCGATAATTGGCAGGAGTATTCTGCTTGTTTGTTACTGATCGTGCCGGTCGGAGCAGAGGATCACTTCACTTATGACTCGTGTATGTTTACATAGCTGTCACCTCCGATTTCACTTTCAAAGGCTTGCGATCCACACACGTACGTGGTTCCTGGCAGCAAAAATCTGCAAATCACCCAATCACCAGCTAGCAGCTCCGATCCATTATTGGTACCAAAAATATCCGACGAGAAAACATGATATGGCTGGCGCGGCCGGCAACGGAAACCGATGAGGATACATCCGTCGATAGAGTAGTAAAATGACAACCTATAGCTAGCTCGACTGGAAAAAGAGAGGAGGAGATAATCTCTTATTGCACCACGGGTCCGGGAGGCCGGGCCATGTGTCGTTTTCGTTTCACCGGTGGATGGCTACGTGTTATCCTCCTCGCGGCGGCCTCCCGTTGGTCCAGCTCGCCGGGCGTGGGAACACGGCGAGGAAGACGGGCATCTTCTTCTTTTTCTTCTTTTTACCCCCGCGGGGATCATGTGTTTTTTTTGGAGAAGGAGGAACGGAGCCCCCGACCTCTGCATCAATTGATGCATGCAGCCATTTTATTAGACGGTATGGTAACAAAGTCTGAGATCCAGCAAAGCTCACAAAACTGAGCAATAAAACATCCAAAAGAGTGATAAAAAACTGCCACATCCGGCGAAACTAAAAGTAGGCTACGATGCCTATACACCTAGCCTATTATTAGCTCGCCATCCAAATCGGCTGAAGATAGCCCGTGCGACCGTCTCCCACCGGTTGCATCCAATAACCATACGCTCCCTGGAGTCCACATGAGTGAGTAAGGACCACGTACGGATCCACGCCGTGGCTCTGTATATAACCTGCAAAAAGTTGTTGAAAATCTTGCCATTAAATATCATATCGTTTCTAATAGTCCAGATAGCCCATAATAAAGCACTGATGCCAATCCGAATATAATTCGCTATTGTTCCGTCTACTCCATTGAGCCACGTACCAAATAGCACATTGATACTCGTCGGTGGATTAATGTTAAAGGCTATATGAACCGTACGCCATAAAAGTTTTGCTAGAGGGCAATCGAGAAAGAGGTGTTTAATTGTTTCATTTTGATCACAATAGCAACATCTAGGGCTGCCTCCCCAATTTCGTTTTATCAAATTATCCTTGGTTAGTACAACACCCTTGTGTACAAACCACATGAAAATCTTAATTCTAAGCGGGATTTTGATCTTCCAAATATGCATAGACCTGGAAAGTGGCCCCGAGTCTATTAGGTCCAAGTACATTGATTTCACTGAAAACCTACCATTCGTCGATAGCTTCCAGTGAATATTATCCTCCTGGTCAGAAAGTTGAACATCCATCAGTCTTCTGACCAAGTGTAACCAGGAATTCCAACGTTCTCCCACTAGAGATCTCCTGAATTGAATATTCAAAGGTACCGACTGTAATACTGTAGCAACGTAATCCTCCTTACGTTGTACAATATTATATAAAGAAGGATATTGGATAGCTAAGGGCGTATCCCCGAGCCATGTGTCCTCCCAAAATCTGGTCGTGCTACCATTGCCAACTAAAAATTTCACCCGTTGGAAAAAGGTTACCTTCACGTTCATCAACCCTTTCCAGAAAGGTGAATCTGTAGGCTAGCTTTAACCTAAGCCAAAGTCTTAGACTGGAGGTACCTATTCCTCAAAATTTGTACCCACATCCCGTCGGTCTCAGTAGCTAACCTGTAAAGCCATTTGCTAAGTAAGCATCTATTCTTCACTTCTAAGTTTTCAATCCCTAGGCCACCTTGGTCCTTTGGTCTGCATATAATATCCCACCTTGCCAACCGATATTTCTTCTTAACCTCATCACTTTGCCAAAAGAAACGTGATCGGTAGAAGTCTAATCTTTTGCGTACCCCTATAGGTATTTGAAAGAAAGACAGTAAAAACATCAGTAGACTTGTCAGGACAGAATTTATCAAAACAAGTCTACCCCCATAAGACATAAGCTTACCCTTCCAGCAACTTAATCTCTTTTCGAATCTATCTTCAATACATTTCCATTCCTTATTCGTCAAACGTCTGTGATGAATTGGAATCCCAAGGTAGTTAAATGGTAAAGCTCCCATCTCACATCCGAAGAGTTGTCTGTACGTGTCTTGTTCTTCCTTGGCTCTCCCAAAGCAGAACAATTCACTTTTGTTAAAATTTATTTTTAACCCAGACAGTTGCTCAAAAAGGCATAATACGAGTTTCATATTCCTTGCTTTTGCGATGTCATGTTCCATGAATAAGATTGTATCATCTGCGTATTGTAAGATGGACACTCCCCCCTCTATAAGATGTGGGACGAGTCCTCCTACGTGGCCATGTTCTTTGGCACGACCAATAAGGACTGCCAACATATCCACTACTATGTTGAACAACACGGGGGACATGGAGTCACCCTGTCTCAGTCCCTTGTGGGTCTGAAAATAATGACCTATGTCATCATTAACCTTAATCCCTACACTACCTTTCTGAATGAAGGAATCCACTTGATCTCTCCAAGAGTCGTTGAACCCCTTCATACGTAAGGTCTGCTGTAGGAACTGCCATTTGACCTTATCATACGCCTTCTCGAAATCCACTTTAAAGATAACCCCATCAAGTTTCTTATTATGAATTTCGTGCAAAGTTTCATGCAAGACCACCACCCCTTCTAGGATGTGTCTGCCCGGCATGAAAGTTGTCTGCGTAGGTTGGACAATCGAATGGGCTATCCTCGTCAACCTATTCGTGCCTACCTTGGTGAATATTTTGAAACTGACATTGAGCAGACATATTGGTCTGAACTGCTCAATGCGAATTGCCTCCACCTTCTTCGGTAACAACGTTATCGTTCCAAAGTTAAGATGAAACAATTGTAAATTACCGTTATACAAATCATGGAACATTGGTAGCAGATCTCCCTTAATAATATGCCAGCACTTCTTATAAAATTCTGCTGGGAATCCATCTGGTCTCGGTGCTTTACTTTGTTTCATTTGTGCTATTGCATCAAAAACCTCTTTCTCAGTGAAAGGGGCTGACAACACCTCATTATCATTTGCATTGAGTTGAGGTATGTCTCCAGTTGAACTCTCATCCAGAGTAACAAAATTCTCTTCAGGTGCACCAAAGAGTTTCTTGTAGTACTCAGAGATGTACAATTTTAGATTCTCGTGTCCTACAATTGTACCCTCGTCTTGTTCAAGTTGAATTATTTTCTTCTTCCTATGTTTGCCATTCGCAATCATGTGAAAGAATTGTGTGTTATCATCCCCATGGACCACCTTCGTCACCTTTGCTCGAAGTGCCCATTTCATCTCCTCCTCTCTCAACAAAGCCTGTAGCTTCTTTTCAGCCTCAGTCTTAATAGTATGATATGATATATTAAGAAGAGACGACTTTGCTTTCACATCTAACTCATTGATGATTTGAATGAGTCTCTCTCTTTCCACTTTATATAATCCACTTTGATTCTTGGCCCAGCCTCTCAAAAACTTGCGCAGGTGTCTAATTTTGTTTTGCCACCTATCAATATTAGACGTCCCACCATAATCTCTAGCCCATTCTGTAGCAATGATGTCCATGAACCCCTCTCTCTCGAACCAACTTAATTCAAAAGAGAAGTTATTTTTGTTGCCCACATTAGTTGCTTCTCCGGAGTCAACCAATAGTGGCGTGTGGTCTGAAATAGCCCTTTGTAATGCATGAACCGTTACCAAAGGGTACTTCTGCTCCCAGTCTATACTTGTAAGAACTCGGTCCAACTTCTCGTATGTTGGTACCGGTAATGAATTAGCCCACGTAAATTGTCTGCCAGTGAGGTCAATCTCCCTCAAATTGAGACTCTCTATAATCATGTTGAACATGAAAGACCATCTTCCATCGAAACGGTCGTTGTTCTTCTCATCTTGCCTTCTAATGATGTTGAAGTCTCCCCCAACAAGCATAGGTAGATTTTCATTCCCACAAATTCTCACCAAATCTGCGAGAAAGTCAGATTTAAGCTCCGGTTGAGCCGCACCATATACAGCCACCAGAGCCCATCTAAAACCATCAACTTTCGATCTTACACGAAATTTGACAGCAAAATCTCCATACACTACATTCAATACTTCTAACGTTTCACATTTTACCCCAAGGAGAATCCCTCCGGACCGGCCCCTTGGAGGTATACAGTGCCAATCAAAATCCACCCCACCAGAGATGTTGTTAAGAAACTGCGGAGTATAATTATCCCTACCTGTCTCTAGTAGGGCCATGAAATCCAATTTGTGCTCAATCGATGAATCTCTAAGAAATCTTATTTTAGCCAAGTCTGCTAGACCTCTGCTATTCCAAAAAATCCCTCTCATAATTCATCATGGAATTTTTTCTTTTGTTTTACTCTCGCACTCCTACGTACTGCGGACGTTGGATAAACCTTTCTCTTCCAGGTTCTTTTTGGTTTATCCAACATCACTTCTGCGTCCTGACGACCAGTGGCAGTGTGTGTAAGAGTGTCATTTGGTTGCAAAGAGGCCATATACCCCTCTGAACCCTCTCCTTCATCCTCAGATTGCAGTCCCTCCGTGGGATTTAGATCCTCACATAATTTCTGTAGTTTGGTAACCCCCAGATTATTAATTTCAGTATCATTCATAGGCTTCACCGCCGCTATGTTTTTAATTAAATCCAAAGCTCTATCCACTTCTAAGTCTAACATATCATTAATAGATTTCGCGATTTCGTTACCGGTATTACCAAGTGAAATCCCTAAGTTGGAGGCTCTATCAATAATTTCATGCTCAGAAAAGTGCAGAATGGAACAACTGGTATTTACTGACATACATGTATTAGCTTCTGCATCTCGAAGCTTGGCGGCCCTCATCGCTCGGCCGAGTTGAATGTCATCCGCATCCGGTTGACCCTGAATCCGGTGACTGTACCGTAAGTCACTAGCCGCCGGGTCCGGAATCCCTCCAAAAGCGATGACGTCGGCGTTTGCAATGCCGCCCGGGGTATGACCGCCTGCCATACGCCCGACCGGGGCCAGAGTAGCAGATATCAGCCCCTCAGGCCGAACTGCTGGTGAGACATCCAGTGTGGTGCCTGGATCGCCAGCTTCCGTCGATCGGCCGTCTGCAGCGACCATCATGGAGTGATGTTGTGCTATATGGCGCGAAGACCCGGCCTCCTCAACCGATCGGCGCTCCTCCATCTGTAATGGGCCCTCCTCATATAGTATCGAGGTTCTACCGGTATCTGTACCTGTTGGTGATGACGACAACGACATACGGGCCTCCTGCCCGTTATGATCCACCATCATCTCCAACTCCGCAATACGCTGACACTGCAATGTTAGCTTTGGCGATTCCTCAGTCGCCTGCTGAGAAGGCAGCACCACAGTCGTATCTGAAGGGAGTCTCTCAAGGTAGTCCTCCTTGAGCAGACGATCACACCTAAAGCGACTCGGAGCAGAAAAAGAGCCAAACCGAAGAGTGGCTGATGGCGTGACAGCAGGTGTAGACCCCTTATTTGTATGTGATTCAACAACCGTAGACTTGTTTGCAGTTAGTTTCTCATTCCCATCATGTCCATCATGCTTGCCCTCTGTTTCTTTGTTACCACTACCGTCCCCACCATCCGTCATGTCAACATCTTTGATCGCAGTGCTGATATGTGGCTTCTGTGTTTCCTCAACCTCAACGTCGAGATCATAGTTCATGCCACCGTAAACCCAAGGAACAAAATCTGGAACATAATCCACATCAATAACACTGACCCGCAGCCTCACAATCCCGTGCATACGAGTAAATGGCATATCCACCTCCTCAGTTTTCCCTACCAGAGAACCGAGGCTCCAGACAATAAGAAAGTCATCAAGCAAAGCCTCTGGAACACCTGAAAGTCTGATCCAAGCCTGCTGAACTGGCGTTCCCGTTGGCTCGGGTTTAGTGCACTCCTCGAACACAAGAATGCACTTACTTCCCGGAACCTTCGCTAGTGCAGAATCGGCCTATAGTGCCGGTTCGTAAGGGCCTTTAGTGCCGGTTCTCCAACCGGCACTGCCGGTTCTCCAACCGGCACTAAAGGGTGGGGACTAAAGGCCCCCCCCCCTTTAGTCCCGGTTCAACACGGCCCGGCACTAAAGGCCCACCACGTGGCACCTGCCGGCGTCGTGGGCTGGGGGACCTTTAGTCCCGGTTGGTAACACCAACCGGCACTAAAGGCCCACCACGTGGCACCTGCCGGCGCCAGGGCTGGGGGACCTTTAGTCCCGGTTGGTAACACCAACCGAGACTAAAAGTATTTAATTCTTTTAATTTTGGTTTATTTTTCCTTTTAATCATTCAGGGGTTTATGAATTAATTATGGTTTCTTTTTCCTTTTAATTTTGTGTTTTCCATTTAATTATTTTTCATTTCAAACATATATTACGCTACTACATACTGTACACGTTGTGCATATATATATAAATAGAATTTCTCGTCGAACCGATCATATATATATATCATCGAATTTCTCGTACGATGACCATTCACATATACATATATATATACAATTTGGTATATACAATTTCTCCTACAATTTGCGGATCATTACATATATGCAGGGCATTACTTCTTCTTGATCTTGTAATGGTATTCTCCTTTGGGATCTATGACCTGGTCGACCAGAAATCCAGCAATTTCCTCTTGAATTGCTCGTACGCGAGCCGTTGGTAGGAGCTGGCCCCGCATCTCGTTCAGCTATAATCAGGAGATCAAGATGAATATATTAGTTGTGTGTATATACATTAGCTAGATCATGATAAAAAAATTATGGATAGTGTTCTGGCAAACGTCGTACCCAAAGATTTCTTTCGTTTCTGCTCCTTTCAGACGTGATCATGCGAATGTTCTCGCAAACGTAGTATGCGCATAAAGCATTCCCCTGCTCCTGCTTCATGCACTTTACGAGAATAAAATCCAATCAGGTAATAATTAATCAAGCATGATAATGGTATTGAAACTAGAATTAAAGAGATGCACGGACGTAGCTAGCTAGTACTACTTAATTACCTTGGGTCGCACCCATGTCAGCTTTTGTTCCCAGTCGCCTGGGACCTGTTTGACGAACTTGGCCCAAGCCCTGCCCGCCGGCAAAGAAAATGAATAAAGGAGTTATTAACTAGTTGATATCAGGAAATGAAGTAAAGAGGCCGACATAGTGCGATAATGATTGAAATTACCTGTCGACCATCCCCCTCACGGTTGCGTATTCGGATGGATTCTTATATAGTGAGTCCAGTACTTCAACTTTTGCGTTGTCAACTTCAATGATTAACAAGATCCAGTGGTAACTGCATGCGCACACGTTTTGTATAAATAAGCGAGCACGTGCATAACTCATCAACTACACTTATTAACATCTAGTAATTAAGCAAAAAATAGAATTTATAGTACAAGATATAGTAACACTCACCCGAAGTTGTAAGGAAGTAGTATTTCTGGTTGGGTGTTTAGTTGCTTCAAAAACTCTAGCAGGGATTTCTCTGTGTCTTTTCTTGAATATTGATCTTCCCATATCGCCTGATTAACCGTATTTGGGTCAATGAACCCAATGCCATAGCGTCCAGCTTTTTTCATTTCATACATCTTCATTCTGTATAATACCACATAAAAGAATATAGTGAGGATAATTACAGGTAATGAACGAGAGCACAGCTAGCTAGCTAGAGACTTAAATTACAGAAAGAAATCACTTACAGACAATAGCAACTGACGATAGATTTGTCGAGTGCGTCTTGATTGAATAACTGTAACAACTCTGAATAATGAATCCACACATCTTTTTTATGGAAGTAATGCCTTTTCTTGACTTTCACCATGAGGGACTCTTCATTGGTATTTGCTGTTTTTTGCATGTACCACGTATGCAAATCGTACATTCTCGTTGGTAGAAGCTTGACTTCGTCAGGCTTGACCAGAGGTTTGCCGCGGACATATTGCCATTTTACTTCCTCCTCTGTAATCCCGGGGATTCCCTCAAGGCCTAGGAGTTGTTCAACAGTGACACCGGCCTCTTTAGCCTGCCTTCTAAGATCGTCGGTTATTACCAGCCGATCGGCGGTACTCATAGTTGTTTGTACAATGAGCGGGGGGATCGATTGCACTGCCTGTTCTCCCAGCTGGGGAACAGTTTTCCCGCTTTTTTTGCCAACTGCTTGGCTCGAGCTCGAGCTCGACTCCTTTTGCCCTGCCAAATATGACTTCTTGATAGACCGCACATAGTCGGAGTCCTGTCAGCCGGTGCAGCCATATCAATAAAGTGTTGTGAGACATGCTCAGGTACTTTCTCCTTTGGCGGCGCGGGCGGTTTCGGTGCAAAATGGGCCTTCAATTGGGCATCACATGCGTCGTCGAGTTCCTCCTGAGTCAGGTGGTAAGACAACTTCGGAAGAGGCTTGAGATCTGGACCATATTTGAATTTCTTGCCTGTTGTACCGCTAGCCGTCGTAGCTGCGGCCGCTCTCTTCCGCTGTTGCTTAGGCTGACGTCGTGCCGGACTTGGAGGAGGAGTCGGCTGATGCGGTGCCGGCGGACTTGGAGGAGGAGGAGTTGGATGACGCAGTGCCGGACTTGGAGGAGGAGTCGGCTGACACGGTGCCGGACTTGGAGGAGGAGGAGTCGACTGACGCGGCGGCGGACTTGGAGGAGGAGGAGTCGGTGGCCTTGGGAAGACGATGCAATCCTTTTTCCATAGAATGATACGATGTATGGCCTCTCCCAGTGTTCTCTCCTCGTCACCTCCAAGAATGTCAAGTTGTAGCTCGTTATATCCTGACATTACTTCATCAACCCCGACACAAGCATAGCCTGCTGGAATGGGATTGAAATGGAAGGTTGCTTCAGGGGGATTTGCTAAAGCATAGCCGTCCGCCACCTTCATGGATAAGTTCTTCACTTTCATGTGTAGCTCACAGTTAGTCCTGTCTTTGATATCATCCACAGGGTAGCTAGCTAGCAGTGCATTATCGATATCGGCCGGGGCGGAACCCACGCTGCTTCTCGGCATAGATGGGACGGTGCTATCCAATGCTGGATCGATCTGCTCATGCTGCCGCTGAGACGCCCTTTCCTGGCTGAGTGAGTCGATCTGCTCCTGCCGCCGCCTGACAAATCGTTCCAACTCCAGGTGCTTTGATTCTAGGCCTTCAAGGCGGAGTGCTTCCTCCTTCTTCTTCTTCTCCTCCTGCATCTTCTTTCTCGCACGGCTTCTATAGTCGTCGTTCCAATCCGCAAACCCCTCAAACCACGGAACAACGCCTTTGCCTCGTGTTCTTCCCGGGTGTTCACGATTCTTCAGGGCGCGCGTAAGCTCGTCGTTCTCTCTATTGGGCGTGAACACCCCCGTTCGAGCTTCTTCTATTGCAATAAGTATTTCGTGTGTCGCTTCTTTAAGACTTGCCTTCACCATAACCAGCCCTGTCTCTGGGTCCAACTTCCCCCCATGCGCATAAAACCATGTCCTGCACCTGGGGGGCCATGTCAATGTAACTGGACTGACCCCTGCACTAATCATCTCTTGCTCAGATTTATCCCACTTAGGCAGGGCCACCTGGTAGCTACCTGGCCCCATATGATGGTGCCACTTCTTTTTCGCAGCATTAATCTTGTTTTTTCTCGACCGTTCCTGAGCTTCTTCCGATTCCTTGAACTTCACGAAAGCGTCCCAGTGATCTTTTGCCTTCACCAGTGCTCCCGTGAATTCTGGAGTCTTCTTTCCGGATTTGACGTACTTAGTCCATGTATTTTTCTTGAAGGTGTTGAATGCGATCGCCATCTTTTTAAGAGCATAGTTTCTGACTTTCTTCAGATCTGCATCTGTCAAATTATCTGGTAGAGTGAAATGTTCCATAAGCGTAGTCCAAAGCACATCTTTTGCTCTTTCGTCGACAAAAGTAACTCGGCCTGCTCGATCTCCATTTGCTGCCTTTTTCCATTCTTGAACGATGATCGGGATTTGGTCCCTGACAATAACTCCGCATTGATTCTTGAACTTGGTCGCATTTTTACTAGGTTCAAGCGGTTCGCCAGTTGATGTTTTGATGGAATCGATGTTGAACTTTACGCCTTTATCCAACTTTTTGGCCGGGCCTCGAACTACCCTGTCGCTTGTAGAAGATTTGCTCGATCCGGAGGCCTAAAAGAAGAAAGATCGATTCGTTAGTACATACAAATCAATTAAGACATGTAATGATCACCGGATGGCTTATATAATAAATATACCTCGCCAGTCCTTGTTATTTGAAGAACATTTTCTTCGTCAACATCGTTGTCGTCGCCTTCATCTATTCGTTCGTCTTCATCAAATATCATACAACCCTCACCGGAATTGTTCAGATATTGCGAGCCGTCATCATCTTCAGGTTCATGCTCTGGGCTCTTGGAGCGTATGATGTCGAACAGAGCCTCTTCTCCTTCTCTGCCGGTATTGTCCATAGCTTTTATTTAACTAATCCAGAAGAAAGATAAAACAATTTAGTATTCAAATTAGAATGCATGCAATCAATAAGGAAAAACTGAATCATAGTACATAATATGCATCTCGAATAATTCATATAATATGCATCATCGAATATAATCTCGAATAAATCGTCTCGAATATTATCGAATATAATCTCGAATACATCTCGAGTATTATCACTAGCTAATACTGATCGAATATTATCGAAGAATCTAGTTCACTCGCGGTTCCTGAGGCGCGGGCGGTGGACACCCAAAGAGAAGGAACTATGACAGGATCATAGCTTGGGTGAGATCCCTGAAGAACCTGCCAGGTATTGGAGAACCTGACGTCCAACGCATCCATGTAGCGACGGACGTGCTCGTCCTCCTCCCTGACACGACGACGTACCACCTCCGGCGGGGCCGGTTGCCTCCGCACCGAAAGTGGCCCATGCGAACGCCACCAAAGAAGCTCCAGGTCGACAACGGGACCCGGGACCGGGTTCCTCACCAAGCTGCGCGCCCCTGAAGGTAGCACCTCCCAGTGCCAGCCCGGCGGAGCCCAGTCCCGAACATTGCCCCTCTGAAGCATGACGTCGTCGCGAACGAGTCGACGACGAGGATGCGGACCGGGCATCGTTGAATCCGAGAAAAAATTCTTATGACAAAAAAATTCCTATATATGCAATGTCATTTTATTAGGAAATTTTGAGCAAAATATCATCTTTTCAATTATAATGTCCCATTCCTAGGTTATAACTACACTAATAATATTCCTTTCTCAATAAAAAATTCCGAAAAAATTCTCAATTATAATTTCCTATGCAACATTTTAGTATGCAAATTTTTTTCTGTAATATGATATACAACATTATATACTTCTAAGCAACATTTTAATAGGTTAGGGACATTATATACTTCTAATTAAGCAAAAAAAATCTAATTAAGCATATATACTAATTAAACACTAATTATAGAAAAACAACATTATATAAAAAACAGAAAAACAAAATTACATAAAGAAACACTAATTAAGCATATATACTAATTAAGCATATAAAAAAATAGAACATATGTGTGTGTGTGTTCATGCGTTTGTGTGTGTGTGCGGGATCGACGGGAGGGGGCGGCGCCCATGGCGGTAGGGCTCACAAGGGGGCGACGGCGCGTGAGGTCGAGGAGGGGCGGCGATGGCGACGGCGAGGTGCAGGGGCGGCGACGGTGACGGCGATGGCGGCGTCGAGTTGCGCGGACGGACGGCGACGGCTAGGTACACGGCGCGGCGGCCACGACGTCGAGGTGCGGCGGCGCGGACGGACGGCGGCGTCGAGGTGCGGCGGGGCGCGGACGGACGAACGACGGCGACGACGAGGGGCAAGGGTAGGGGCGCGCGCGGACGACGAAAGGCTGGATTTTGGGAAATTTTCGTAAGTGTGGTATATATAGAGGACCCTTTAGTCGCGGTTGGTGGCTCCAACCGCGACTAAAGGGGGTCTTTAGTCGCGGTTGGAGCCACCAACCGCGACTAAAGGTCTGGCTTCCCGCCGCTTCGGTTGGATGAAATTCACCTTTAGTCACGGTTGGTGGCTCCAACCGCGACTAAAGACCCCCTTTAGTCGCGGTTGGAGACACCAACCGCGACTCCAACCGCGACTAAAGGGTTGTGTGCCAGGCGCGGGGCGGGGTGGATGTTTAGTCCCACCTCGCTAGTTGAGAGGAGCTCGGACCGGTTTATAAGCCCCGCCGCGGCTACCGTGTCGAGCTCATCTCTAATATGCAGGCCTGCTGGGCCTATCACATCCCTCCGCCCCGTGGGCCTATCGGGCCGTACGGGCCTGCATCCTGGCCCAGTCGTATGCAGGTCGTGACGGCCCAGTAGGCGGGCTTTTTTTAATTATTTGAAATTTGTGTGGTCACTAGTTTGTGAATAACTTTACTTTAAAAATAGATTTTTCAGTGATTATTTTTTCTTCTGTTTAATTTTATTATGTTTTATCATTATATTCAATTTGGTAATACTTAGGTTATTTAAAAAATGAAATGCCTTTGTAACAGACGAGTTTTCGTCTGAAAGCCTGATACTTCGAAAGAGATTGTCCATTTTGTACACGAAGTGCATCCAGTTTTTGCCGTAACCCTCTCAAATTTTTAGCACATTCTATGTGGGTGAAGGTCGTACCAATCAGGAAGAAGCACACGGATCGTGTGTTTCTTTCAAGCGCTTGTAAGCTGTTGGATCAGCACTATAACGACTAGTCCCGGTTCGTGCTAGCAACCGGGACTAAAGAGGCACACGACCCTATATATAGCCCACCTCTCGGACATGTTCGACACTTAGTGTGTGTACTCATTCGGATTCAAATCATTCGGATTCCCTGCATACGGTCCAACGGTGCATTTCATATTTCCACCGTTGGGCTGTATGCAGGGGAAACCGTGTGTTTTGTTGATCTATCTAGAAATCCTTTAGTTCATCGACTGAATACAAATCATTCGGATTCCCTGCATACGGTCCGACGGTGCATTTCAAATGCGGGCACTCACGAGCCACCGTCGGGCTGTATGCAGGGGAAACCGTGTGTTTTGTTGATCTATCTAGAAATCCTTTAGTTCATCGACCGAATACAAATCATTCGGATTCCCTGCATACGGTCCGACGGTGCATTTCATATGCGGGCACTCACGAGCCACCGTCGGGCTGTATGCAGGGGAAACCGTGTGTTTTGTTGATCTATCTAGAAATCCTTTCATTTTCCGACGGTACATTTCATTTTTCCAACTCCATTTTTACAAAGACACTTAGAAAGAAACAAAAGACAAATAGAAAGGATGATGCTCAATTGGCGGTGAAGCCGGTCACATCCCAGAGTGGGATCTTTGGGTATAAAACTTTTTCTTCGCGTGTGTCCCTTTGCGTCGTAACCATGGACAATCTTCATCGTTTAACTTGATGCTCGGGTCAACATTCACTCTGAAGGGAGCAATTTCATGAAACTTTTCATAATCTTCTGACATGTCTGTCTTGTCCTCCACTCCCACGATGTTTCTTTTCCCTGAAAGAACTATGTGGCGCTTTGGCTCATCGTATGATGTATTCGCTTCCTTATCTTTTCTTTTTCTCGGCTTGGTAGACATGTCCTTCACATAGAAAACCTGTGCCACATCTTTGGCTTGGACGAATGGTTCGTCTGCGTACCCAAGATTGTTGAGATCCACTGTTGTCATTCCGTACTGCGGGTCTTCCTTTACCCCGCCTCCTGTCAGATTGACCCATTTGCACCGAAACAAAGGGACCTTCAAACCAAGTCCATAGTCAAGTTCCCATATCTCCTCTATGTAACCATAATATGTGTCCTTTGGCCCATTGATGTTTGCTGCATCAAAGCGGACACCACTGTTTTGGTTGGTGCTCTTTTTATCTTGGGCGATCGTGTAAAATGTATTCCTATTTATCTCGTACCCTTTGAAAGTCAATATAGTCAAAGATGGTAACTTGGACAGCAAGTACAGGTCATCTTCAACAGTGTCGTCATGCATGAGACGTGTCTGCAACCAACCGGCGAAAGTCACCGTTTGTTCATGTGTAATCCAGTCGTCAGACTGCTCCGGGTGTTTGGAGCGTAGAATATTCTTGTGTTGCTCGATATACGGAGCCACCAAGGTGGAACTTTGTAGAACTGTGTAGTGTGCTTGCGCCAAAGAATGCGCGTCCCGGCATATTAGTGAATTCTTTCCTAGCGTGCCTTTTCCACCCAGTCTGCCCTCATGCCGCGATTCAGGAACACCAATCGGCTTAATGTCAGGAATAAAGTCAACACAAAACTCAATGACCTCCTCTGTTTCATGGCCCTTGGAGATGCTTCCTTCTGGCCTAGCACGATTATGAACATATTTCTTTAAGACTCCCATGAACCTCTCAAAGGGGAACATATAGTGTAGAAATACAGGACCCAGAATGGCAATCTCCTCGACTAGGTGAACTAGGACGTGCGTCATGATATTGAAGAAGGATGGTGGGAACACCAACTCGAAACTGACAAGACATTGCACCAAATCATTCTCTAACCTTGGTAGGATTTCTGGATCGATTACCTTCTGAGAGATTGCATTCAGGAATGCACATAGCTTCACAATGGCTAATCGAACGTTTTCCGGTAGAAGCCCCCTCAATGCAACCGGAAGCAGTTGCGTCATAATCACGTGGCAGTCATGAGACTTTAGGTTCTGGAACTTTTTCTCTGCCATATTTATTATTCCCTTTATATTCGACGAGAAGCCAGATGGGACCTTCATACTGAGCAGGCATTCGAAGAAGATTTCCTTCTCTTCTTTGGTAAGAGCGTAGCTGGCATGACCCTGAAACTGCTTTGGATCCATGCCGTCTTCTCCGTGCATACGTTGCTGGTCCTCCCGTGCCTCCGGTGTATCTTTTGTCTTCCCATACACGCCCAAGAAGCCTAGCAGGTTCACGCAAAGATTCTTCGTCACGTGCATCACGTCGATTGCAGAGCGGACCTCGAGGTCTTTCCAATAGGGTAAGTCTCAAAATATAGATTTCTTCTTCCACATGGGTGCCCGATTGTCAGCATCATTCGGAACAGATTGTGCGCCAGGACCCTTTCTAAAGATTACTTTTAAATCCTTGACCACATCAAGTATATCATCACCAGTACGGTGGCGAGGCTTCTTCCGGTGATCTGCCTCACCTTTGAAATGCTTGCCTTTCTTTCTTACGGGATGCCCGCTCTGAAGAAATCGACGATGCCCCAGGTACACATTCTTCTTACATTTATCCAAATATATACTGTCAGTATCATCTAAACAGTGCGTGCATGCGTGGTATCCCTTGTTTGTCTGTCCTGAAAGGTTACTGAGAGCAGGCCAATCATTGATGGTTACAAACAGCAACGCATGTAGGTCAAATTCCTCCTGTTCTTTCGCATCCCACGCACGTACACCTTTTCCATTCCACAGCTATAAAAGTTCTTCAACTAATGGCCTTAGGTACACATCAATGTCGTTGCCGGGTTGCTTGGGGCCTTGGATGAGCACTGGCATCATAATGAACTTCCGCTTCATGCACAACCAAGGAGGAAGGTTATAAATACATAGAGTCACATGCCATGTGCTATGATTGCTGTTCTGCTCCCCAAAAGGATTAATGCCATCTGCACTTAAACCAAACCATACGTTCCTTGCGTCCTTTGCAAAGTCCTTCCACTTTCTCTCGATTTTTCTCCATTGCGATCCGTCAGCGGGTACTCTCAACTTCCCGTCTTTCTTACGGTCTTCGTTGTGCCATCGCATCAACTTGGCATGCTCTTTGTTTTGGAACAAATGTTTCAACCATGGTATTATAGGAGCATACCACATCACCTTGGCAGGAATCTTCTTCCTGGGGCGCTCGCCCTCAACATCACCAGGGTCATCGTGGCCGATCTTATAGCGCAATGCACAGCATACCGGGCATGCATTCAAATCCTCGTACTCACCGCGGTAGAGGATGCAGTCATTAGGGCATGCATGTATCTTCTGCACCTCTAATCCTAGAGGGCAGACGGCCTTCTTTGCTTCGTACGTACTGTCGGGCAATTCGTTGTCCTTTGGTAGCTTATTCTTCATTATTTTCAGCAACTTTTCAAATGCCTTGTCAGGTACACCATTCTCTGCCTTCCATTGCAGCAATTCCAGTGTGGTACCCAGCTTTTTCTTGTCATCTTCGCAATTTGGGTACAACAATTTCTCATGATCCTCTAACATGCGCTGCAACTTCAGCTTCTCCTTTTCACTTGCGCAATTTCTCTTTGCATCGGCAATGGCCCGACCAAGATCATCAGCGGGCTCATCTGATGCCTCTTCTTCAGCTCCTTCCCGCATTGCCGGCTCAGCTTCTTCCCCCATTGTTGTACCATCGTATTCATGGAACCCATGGCCAGGATAGCTGTCGTCATCCTCTTCTTCTTCATTCTCTTCCATTAGGACCCCTCTTTCTCCGTGCTTAGTCCAACAGTTATAGCCGGACATGAAATCGGACTCAAACAGGTGGACGTGAATGGTTCTTGAGTTAGAGTAATTTCGATCATTCTTACAGCCAGCACTTGGACAATGCATAAAACCATCCGCCCGCTTGTTTGCCTCAGCCGCAACCAGAAAAGTATGCACGCCATTAATGAACTGGGGAGAGCATCGGTCATCGTACATCCATTGCCGGCTCATCTTCATTACACAACACCGAAAAGACCAAATTAATACAAGTTCATACATAAAGTTCATACACACTTGTTCTCATAAAACAACATACAAACTCTCTAGCTAAAGCATTTAAATGCAACAACAAATGCGATCAAGATCGCAACTAAGGTAACAATTGATCCAACAACATAGTGATACAAAGCCTCACTATCAATGGCATATTTTTTAAATTTTCTAATCTTCAAGCGCATTGCATCCATCTTGATCTTGTGATCATCGACGACATCGGCAACATACAACTCCAGTTTCATCTTCTCTTCTTCAACTCTTTTCAATTTTTCTTTCAAATACTCGTTTTCTTTTTCAACTAAATTTAACTTCTTGACAAGAATATCTATGTCGGTTGCAATTTCCGGTTCACATACCTCCTAGATAGAAATATCTATGTCAACTTGATGGGCATAATTGTCATAAACACGAAATGCAACAAACAGTTATAAAAGAGAGTATATACCACATCTGAATCATAAACCGGACGAGGGCCGACGGGGACGGATATCAAAACCATGCCACTATGTATAACAAACAACCATATAGGTAAGAAAACTATACAAGTAACTATCTAAATCTTACAAACATGATTTTTTTATAAAAAGGATAAGAACAAGAGGCTCACCAAGGTGGTGCCGGCGACGGGACGGTGCGGGCGATCGACGGTGGTTAGGACGGGGACAGGAAGGCACTAAGTAAACCACACCTACACATGCAAAGTAAGAAGTTAATTTGAGCTCAAATTGCATATAAATCAAATAAACTACCACATATAAATACTCCCAAACTAAAACCCACAAATCACTATACTTATAGAGCATTGCAAGAGCTAATCTAGCAATGAGAGATGAAAGGACAAAGTTGCTAACCTTTGTGAACACTTGGATGGATGGGGTGCCTCCAAATCTTGACAAATTTTGGCAAAAATGGAGGATGAGCTCGGGAAAGAGAGGAAGAACCAGAGGAGAGGAAAGGGGAAGAACAGAGAGCTCGGGCTGGCCGAAGGGTTCATATAGGGGACCTTTAGTCCCGGTTCGAGACACAAACCGGGACTAAAGGTTAGCCTATAGTCCCGGTTCGTGGCACGAACCGGGACTAAAGGTTATCGTGGGGCCCCAGGTTGACGCCAGCCTGCCACCACCCCTTTAGTCCCGGTTCGTGGCACGAACCGGGACTAAAGGTCTGGAACGAACCGGCACTAATGATGCCCGTCACGAACCGCGACTAATGGTCACATTAGTGCCGGTTCAAAACCAGACCGGGACTAATGATGTGGACAAAAGGTCTGTTTTCTACTAGTGCTTACTGCACCCGAAAGTCAATAATCTCTCAAAATCCTCCCTCCTAGGGAACTCTACTCTGTAGACCTGCTCCTCCATCCTAATTGGAGTCCACTGGAAAGAATCAGACACCAACCGCCTGAGTTGTTGAGACACCTGCTCCTCTGTCAATGTCCCTTGAGTGACTCGGATTATCACGAACCTAGAGCTCTCCAAACGTGGGTTCACCGTGACCGTATGTGGAGTCTCAAAGAACATGAGCCTGTTGTTGCATACACCGTATTATGTCACCACAGGCTTTGGGCCCAGCAGCAACGGACAAACCTCCGATGAGTGGCCAGGTTTACGACATATGCCACATAATTGTGCCTTACAATCAATGGCAAAGTGCCCTGGCTCACCACATCGATAGCAACTCAATTTCTCTTTCTTGCGGGCAGCCTTGTTAGCACGCACAATGTCCGCCTTGTCACTTCCTTTATCGCTGGATCCATCTCTGTCATCTGCAGCTGTCGTGGCCGGTAAGGATACCGCTGCCAAAGCCGTCACCGCCGTCATCGCTGCCTTAGGCAAAGTAGCAGCAGCAGGAGGAGCTTTCGGAGCTGCCGTCTTTGCCGCCCCACCATCCTGAGATTTCTGTGTGCTTGGATCAGTTTGTTTTGGAACAAAAGGACGCCGCGGAGGTGGATTCCGGCCAAAAGTCCTCCCACCGCCACCACGGCCGCCCCGTTGCCGGTAATGTGGACCTGTGGCACCTTCCACGAACTCGCCTTGTGGAGGGTTGAAGGACCGATGCCACGAACTCCCACCGAAGCCCCGGCCTCCACCATCATGCCACTGATTCCAGTTAGATCGGTATCCCTGATGTCCACCATCAAAGCCACGACCAGCCCCATAGCCACCACGGTTGTTGTTGAAACCACCACGGCCCGTCATAGCGCCGTCGCCCCATTGTGCACGACCATGCTGGCGTACTGAACCGGCATCCTGGCTGTTCCCGCGCCCAGCCGCCAGATTAGCCGGTGCCGCCGTCTGCTCATGCGCGAACGGCATCGCCCTTGAGTTCCCAGCCTCCCGCGCAGGTATGGGAGCAGACTTCGGCGGCGGATAACCACGCCCTGCCATGGTCTCCTTCGACGCACCGGAAGCGGGCGGGATGCGCGCAGCACGCCCAGCCCCGGGCTCTCGGAAACCAGTATGCGCCCGGCGCGGTAGAACCCTAGCCACTAGCGAAAGGTCTCCAGGATTGCGATCGCTCGTGATCCCTACGCCCGGTAATTCCTTCTCGCAACACACAGACTCCCCATGGGCTCGCTCCTGGGCCATATACCCAGGTACTTTGGAGCCCAATCGGGGTTGTGGTCCATCTGGCCCAATGAGACCGATCAGAGATTTCGAACGTGCCTCCCGCACCTCCCTAATCATCGCCGGCGCCGGCGATTGCCGCACCGCCGGCCTTCTTTTTTTCTTGCTGGTGACCATTGTCCATCTTTGTGATTCAAAATAATCAGCCAAAGTGATAGGTGGTAGGTGAACCTTAGGAATCGGACCGATCCATGGCTTCGTCGCGGCCTTCGGCTTCAGCATTGGTTTCTTACCATCCAGATCATTCCTCTTGGACTTGTGAGTACCTGTACCGACAGCATGATTGGCCTTGCATTGAAACCCATCAGCTTCGACTTGTCGTAGTGGTGAAAATGAAGCCGGCGCGCATAGATCAGTGTTCGTCTCCACGAAATCGTCGTCCTCATCCTCCTCCTGCGCCAACACCCAAAAACGGCCTCCCAATCGGCGGCGATCAGAACCGGAAATAGATGTATATACAGGACGTACCTCTGCATCCTCCAGCAAATCATCAGATTTTGGTGGCAGGATTGGACTTCCAACCAGGACGTGGATCAGATCATGTGTAGCTTTCGTATCCGTTGCTACTAGATAGTAGCGTCCCAGTCTGGAAAACGTACGTACGTACGTGCTTGTCTACCACGAAGATGCTTGTGCGTACATGCTAGCGTAGCGCCTAGTACGTACGTACGTCGTGGTGTGTCGCCACCGTTGCACCACACGCGTCTGGGTACGAGTACCAACCAGCTGATGAATGTACGTACTCTACCAGCATGTTGCATGTGCTAGCATTGTAGCGGCCGGACCGGACCGGAGCACGTACCGGCGTGCGTTTGGTAATACCTTTTTTTCTATCTTTTATTTTTCTGCAATATCTGTTTACAACTTCTTTATCTTATTTTTCTGGAATATTTATTTTTCCTCGGTCCAGAACATAATTGAAACTGTTACCAGAGACGATGTTTTGTGGCATGCAATTATATTTTGTGTAAAAACTATTACAAATTATGAAAATCTCATTGCATCTTCCAATGTTGATAAATCAACGGCCTTTCTTTTTCTGCATTATATGTTTATAACTTCTTTATCTTATTTTTTCTGAAATATTTATTTTGCTTCTGTTCAGAAAACATAAATTGAAATTGTTACCAGAGAGGTGATGTTTTGTAGCATCGCTTGATCATTGATCACCGGTAGAAAGTGAAGAAAAGATAATGTCGCACCCTTGCTGGCCGGGACATGGGTCCTTCTCGTTTCACCGGTCGATGGCTACGTGCTATCCTCCTCGCGGCGCCCGCTCACTGGTCCACCTCCGCCGGGCCAAGTTTCGCGCGTGGGAACACGGCTCCGAAGACGAGCATCTTCTGCTTCTCGATCATGCGTAGATTTCGTATCCGTAGCTAGATAGCATCCCGATCTGGAACACTGAACACGTACGTACGTCCTGCCCGAGCGTACGTACACAGTACACGTTTTGTGACTGTTGAATAATTTAATAAAGATAGTTATGTGCATTGCTTGATGCTGAGGCCCGCGATAATCCACCTTTTTAAAAAATGTACACGGTATGCTTGTCTACCATGAAGAGGCATATTTTCGTGTTTTGACCTTTTTCAAAAGTTAAGCCAAATTTGACCTCGGTTTGGAAAAATTTCAGTATCTGATCCTTTCCTGTTGTCGGGGTCCATGACGGTAGGGTATATCAGGCTACCGTTAAGGTCCCTGACGGTAGGAAACTTATGCACCCCTACCGCCAAACAGGCTGGCGGTAGCCTGTACAACCCTACCGTCAAGGTGCCCATCGATAGATGCGTAGAGATACTGTATCGTATACTTAGATATTTTTTTTACGATAGGACTTGCACCTCTACCGTCAGGGACCTTGACGGTAGTCTGGTATACCCTACCGTCATGGACCCCGGCGGTAGGAAAATGCTCAGATCCCGAAATGTTTTTAAATAGGTGTTAGATCTGATTAAACTATCCCAAGAGTGTCAAAAGACGAAATTTTGCCCCATGATGATGAATGCAAGCACAAAGATAAAAAAGGAGGGCGGCGAGAGATACGGACAGGAGTATTTGCTAGCATACGCGTAGTGCATATTGCGTTTCGTGTCGCCACGGCTACGCGTCTGGGTAGAGTACCACTACGCTGAAAATACGTAGAATAGGTACTAGTCATAGCTACGTTTCCTGTTACCATAGCTACGTTTCTAGTTTTTTTTTGTTAAACGGTCGAAATATCAAACATTTTATGTAAATTACAACCGAATTTGAATGAATTTTACTGTATTTGCATAAATTTCGTCCGGTTAATTTAAACAGTGGTTGAAATGTATGTGGAGTGTTGGATGACCGTCTCCGACGTCAGTGTTCGCGAACTGGTCCTCTCCATCCACGGACAAATACCGGAGCAAATTTATGGGTCAGCGTTTCAGATGCCCTCAAAGGCGAGAGTGGTTTTGAAGTTCAACGCTAGCTACATGCCAATTTTTGTTGTGTAAGAAGAATAGGTAGCCACATCTCCATGGCCTATGCAACCCATAGATGCACCGCCCCGCCCCATCGCTTCAAATCGTCACGATTGTTGCGTCATCGTCAGTCATTGGCCGAAGGAAGCAGAAATGGCTCTCGAGCCACCGGCGAAGCGCGATCCGAGGTTAGAACAAAATCTTTGCCACCATGCATATCCTGCGCCACCAGATGCACCCCTGGAAGGTTTGGATGAGCTCGGATTAAAACTTGGCGTGCACTACCGCCACACCCTGGACCGCTGCCGCTTCTGCCGCAAGCCAAACCGCCATCCCTGCGCGGAGTTCTGCAGAGAGAGCCACTGGACCCTTCCCGGCTTCCACAACCCCGGGCAATGCCGCCTCACAAGACGCATGCCCCGCCAACAAAGAGAGGAGACCCCTTCCCCTTCATTGTTTGTTAATGGGGTCCGCCTCCTCCGCGGTGTAGGCCCGCAACAACAGTGAAAGGGGGAGTTGACAGGGGTAGCTGGTGGCGGCGCTATGGTCGGTCCCTCGGGTTGCATGGGGATCAACACAAGGGGTACGATCCATTTCTTTACATGAGTTTGTTGGTCTCACTGGTTCTACCTCTAAACCACCATAGATTTACCTTAAGATTGAGGTAATATGCGTGAGGTGGTTTACTTGTGTTGTTGCAGAGGCAGACGTAATTTCATTGTTAGAATAGTAAGTTATGTTTCGTCGAAATTATATCATGAACTTGTAATGTAGTTTTTAGACATGAACTTTTTTACTTCTGATGCAAAAATGAAGTGCTCACTATAGAGAGTGATAAAAATCCAAATAGTGTGCCAATAAGACGCTAGCCCGTCGTTGTGTCGTGCAGGGACAGGCACCTAGAAAGCAGCTCCGATAATTTGGTTCTCGGGGAAAGGTAGCTTCGGCCGATAATCGAAATGAGGTGACAACTATGGTGATCCGTTTAGCTTAGCCAATACCCACGGTTGGCAAGTTTCCAGCAAATGCCAAGTCACGTTGTTTAATTACGTCGAGGGCTAGGGCCGCAACCTCACGGTGCTTCTGCCGTTGTGCAGTGAAAACACGCCTATTTCACTCCTTCTGGATAGACCATAATGTGTAGATGATCTTCCCGCTCCGCCTCCGGTGCACCTGCTTCGACTGTAATGCAAGCATCGTGTCCCACCAATCCGACACGTTTCCTGGCTCGGGGAGGAAGCCCGAGATTGGAACACCCTCGTTTGTCCAGGTGTTCACCTGGTTCTAGACCGCGACTGTGAAGGGACAATCCTTGCATAGGTGGGTTGTCGTTTTCCGGCTCCTGGAGACATAACAAGCACCTGGGATCGTGAGGCCATCCTCTCAAAGCCAACATGTACGCGGTGAGGATTCTCCCGTGCAGAGCGAGAGCCAGACGAAGAATTTGCACTTGGGCTCGGCGTGGGCTGGTCAGACCTTCGCAGTGTCAAATCACAAGTAGGAGCCGAAGAATTGCGCCCCATAGGCCGAAGCAGCAGAGTATGCACCAGAGGTGGTTAAATTCCAGTGAATGCAGTCCTATTGGGCTGGCAGTAGGGTTGTATGACTGACCCACTCCCAGAGAGTCACAAATTCTACCAGTTGTTGCATGGTCTGAAGTCTGGCCACCGCCCTGATCCAATTCTCGTTCGTCAATTCATTGTGCACTGATCTGTACTTTCTGGAGGTAATCTTGTAAAGCTCAAGGGCTAGAAGATTGAGAGGGCCTCTTCCGCTCCAGTTGTCATGCCAGAATAGCGCCTTTTGCCCATTGCCCAGCGTAATGTTGGTGCACACGCGAAAGAGGTTCATGTCAGCTTAGTCGCTTGGTAACTCGGTACCCACCCAGGACCTCTCTGGATAGGTCCATTGTAGCCATGGCCACCGAAGACGAAGGGCTCGGCCGAATATTTCCAGGTCCATGATCCCGACACCACCCAAATGTTTCGGGCGGCAGACGGTCTTTTAGTTAACCAGGGAGTGACCTCCCGAGGTCTGGGCTTGCTCCTCTTTCTGCCAGACGAAGGCCCGAATGATTGTCTATATTTCTTAGGGTCCGCTTTGACAGGTTGAGAGCGGTGATGTGGAAAGTTGCCATGGCCGTTAGAACGGACTGGGCTAGGGCCACCCTGCCAGGCTTGTTCAGAAGCTTTCCTTTCCATCCTGGGAGCCTGCCCGCGATCTTGTCGATGAATGGTTGCAGGTCAATCCCTCGCAGCTGACGAAAATGCAAAGGGAGCCCCAGGTAACGTCCCAGGAAGGTGGCGATCTTGGCTCGGAAGACAGATAATACATCATGTAGGTCGATGCCGGCACATCTGATCGGGAAGACCTCGGTCTTGGTCAAGTTTGTGACTAGGCTGCTTGCCTCTCCGAAAGCCGAGAGGATAGCAAAAAACACTTGAAGCTCATCCTTGTCGGGATTTGCAAAAATGCCCGCATCGTCAGCGTATAGGGATATCCTGCATCTGGCTGACCGCGCTCGAATGGGCTTCAGGATGCCCTGCCGGGAGGCGATCTGGAGGATCTGTTGTGGTGGGTCAAGGGCGAAGATGAAAAGCATCGGAGATAGTGGGTCGCCCTGACGAAGGCCCTTGGCATGTCCGAATTGCGTTCCCGGGTTTCCATTTAGGAGGACCCTTGACAAAGAAGAGGACATGCAGATCCAGTCCCGCCACCGTTCTCCAAACCCAAGGCGTTGCAGTACCTCAAGTAAGAAAGCCCAATTGACAGAGTCGAAAGCCTTTGAGATATCAAGCTTGAGAAACGGGATGTTTCGATGATGCATGTCTTTTATAAGGTTCTGGACATGCATGAAGTTGTCATGAATGGAGCGCTTCAGCACGAAGGCGCTCTGGCATTTGGAGACCAATGTGGGTAGGATCGGAGTGAGTCTGTTGGCCAAAAGCTTGGAGAATATCTTGGAGAGGCTATGGAGGCTGATCGGTCTGTAGTCCCCGACCACTCGAGCATCGGCTTTCTTAGGGAGCATGATGATGTTCGCCGAGTTGATGAGAGAAGCACAATCCCCATGGAGGCTAGCAAGCTGTAAGATTGCATCCACCACGTCGCTTCGAATGATTTCCCAACAGGCTTTGAAAAAAGCTCCAATGAACCCATCCGGGCCAGGCGCTTTGACAGAAGGTAGCGGAAAAAACGCGTCTTTTATCTCGTCCTCATAAAAGACGGAGAGCGACCACGTCAGCCCAAGAGCGCCCGTCGCCCAGTCTACAGGAAGAAGGAGGGCGGGGCAGAGGCGTAGGGGACGGCGGCTCGACGCACGCCCTGCATAAACGAGCATGGTGGCCCGGGCGGTCGCAGGCAAGGCAACGCAGAGGCTCGCGGCATGAGTGGGCGGGGTGGAATTGCTAAGGCAGCGAAAACACCTCCCGTGTGTCCTCCTTAAGAACTGGTGCCTCCGCTCCTCGGCCAGGCCATCGTCGAGCCCGGTCGGACGCCCGTCCCGTCGGTGAAATGGCGCGACCCGTCGTAGACGGCGCCTCGAGACCACCGTCATCCATGGCGCGACGCGCTCATCCTCCTCTGACGGGCGGGCATGCCTGACTTGAATGGCCCCGCCATGAATGTCCCCGGCAGGCGCAACCACCATGGAGCGGAGCCGGGGGGGATTGAATGCGACGCCAAGCGACCCGCGGGGGGGGGGGGGGGGGGGATCTGTCACGAAGCCCTCCGAGGCAACCAGCGAGACCGGGGAAGCAGGGCGCGGCGACGAAAACGACGCCGACGGGTCGATTTGGATCTGGCTTACCAGGAACTCCACGAGACGGGACACGACGATGATGGAGCCCTGGCGCTGGGAGAGGAACCAGGGGGCCTAGGGCATGAGGATGGTGGGCCGAAAGGGAGGTGGAGGTAGGTTGGCCCGCGACAACGGCAAAGGGGGGGGGGGGGGGGGGGGGGGGGGGGGGTACAGGGTCGCCGAGCGCGTCGCAGGAGCAACGGTCATATTGTAGTTTTTTGAACTTGCACTATAGAGCACACCTTTGACTTGTTTGTTGTGTGTTTTTCTTCTTCTGTTTTATTGACCATAACAATCGCTTAAGGTATTTTTTGTCTTTTGTTGACTGGCGTGGTTTGATGGGACCCATGGAATCTTGCTTGGACTATCGTTGACCACCTAAATTAGTGTAGACCCCTATTGACTTCTGTAGACCATCCATATGGAGTGTCATGTTGGACTGTGGTGAGACGCTCGGTATAATTTTGGCTATCCCCTCATTTTTTTTTAATCTTTTGTACTAATAATTGTTCAATACTTCAGTGGTTAGATTGATAGGAATATAGGAAAGTGGTTGGATTCCCAGTCCACCATAGATCACACCAAGTATGAAAGCGTATGCGTCTCTATAAAGCGACAAATATTCTTTCCGGGGGCAACGATATTTGCTTAACGAGACGTATGTGGTTACTTCATTAACTTTGAAGCTCCATAACTTCTGCTCTTCTGAAAACGGCGAGTGCGTGTGATGATGGTGTGTGTACCATTATGCGTCTGGCGTTTCTCCAAAAGAAAAGGAAAAATGGTGTTTACTCGAGACTTGTGAGCATTCTCAGCGTCTAGATACATGTTCTTGAGTTTGTTCACTGCTAGACGTAAATTTCTTGCACCGTCCCTTTTACATCAACTAGTAAGTGTGCACGTGCAACGCACGTCTCATTATAATTAAAAATTTAAATGGTGTCTTTTGGATGCATTTGTAGATTTTCACATGAAAGGCATCTAACTATCTAAGAATCATAACTGGAGCAATCATTATGCATAACAATATTATATAAAAAGTTAGTTGATGTGTTTTCATATACTTACATGAAAAACAAATCATTTGCTAGTGGAGTACTCACGTTTGACCCAATATACAAAACTCAGGCTCGTTTTTCACACGGTCAATCTTGTCCATCCATAATCACCAGATCTAATGGCTAAGAATTACACAAAAGAATTGTTCTTAACTACAAACTCCCCATCACAATGTCTCAGGCTCAAGAAAAAGTACGCTCGGCTCCGCAACCATACCCTCTCATGCTGACATTTTCTTTACTCGTACAGTCTGCCTAATTTAAAATGTGTAGCTAGAAGTGGGATGCCAAAGTTTGCTTTAAATTGGTTTTCCTATCAACAATATAACAGTTGTATGGTTGCAACTCTTTAGAACAAGCGGAAAGAGACTAAACATCTCGATCTGCTCTATGGTGTAATATGAGCTCACGCCCCAGTAATGTACAAGCAGTCAAAAGTTCAACATATTGTATATATAGCAGAAAGGGCATTACAATTCTCAAGCCTGTACGGTTTTTATAATCCATTGCACCGGAGGCAAAAGTTTAGTGGTGTATGGTAGAAGGTAAAGTAAGGGGAAATACAACATCAAGCTTTGCTGTCCATATCAACATTGTCCATATCAGCATCTGGGATATATCTGCAAACATGAAACAAAATGTAGTATCAAGCATCATGATAGAAGCATTGTGTATCATACTTGAAGCTCTACAACCACTTGGAAAATCAGTCACCTGAAGCTCTACAATCATGATAGAAACACAATATATCATACCTGAAGCATCATGATCGGTGTTTCTATTAGCAAAGAGAAACTAAATAAGTAATGGCATGGTATATAAAAGTAAAGCTCTACAACCACTTGGTTCGACGTAGGATATGAATTCTGAAGATTATTCAGTATTTGAAACTGCAAACAGAAATATCACGGCAAAATCTTTTATGTCTCATAAGATACAACTGTCATGCATCCTTTTCAACATCCTTGAGTAACCTATTTGTATTACTATGTAGCAAAGCTCCCTACTTTATATTAGCCTAACAAAACGGTTGAAGGGCTTAACTCTTAGTCTCAATTTCTACCAGTAATTAGATGTTGCATTGCATTACCCGGCTGGACTATAATCATTTATCACATTTCATAGCAGTTTTGAAAGTTTTAAACAGAAGGGCTTAACTCTTAGTCTCAATTTCTACCAGTAGGTTACATTATATATATGCTAGAGATTTCGATGGGTAGTCAGATATGAATCATTATCCTTGCTTAAGAGAGAAAAGACAATCAAAGACATATCATACTAAACATGAAAAGGAGACACCATAGTATGATTGCTGAAACCATAATCTTTAGTAATCAAATGTGTCCCTACTTAGACAGAAATTCAAATATATGCATGGTCAGGGTTCATAACACATTACTGCCATTAGAACGAAGAGTGGATTCCTCATATTTTGGGCCTTATTCCTCACCTCCAGTCTGAAATTCCGCTACATAATTGTAAAATATGTCAAACCGTTTTGTAAAATATGTATTGATCTGAGAAATTTGGTGACAGATATTCCGGTCAAACTTGATCATTGCCATGACAAAGTAAAGATAATTCTTGCTCACAGATACAAACCGAAGTAATTACAAACACACGCAATAAGGAGAACCAGCAGCTACTCGAAGAACAACAATAGCACAGGCATGCGAACAACCTACAGGCAACTCATCCCAAGCAGAGGCCAACGCCACCCCTTTCACACTAACTCTAGATGTAAATGAATTTTATCAAGAAACATAAACGAAAGTACGAAACAAATGCTCTCATCCGGGGCTCAGGCCGCGGAGGTCTGCGGCTCAACTGCCTCCTCCTTAACAGCGGGCGCCTCCTCGGAACATAGGAACCTAACTTTGCTTCCTTGGGAAAATTAGCAATACCTAGTCATTATGTGACTGTCTACACTCCACAGTACCAAATTATCAATCCAACTAACTTGAAAATTTAAAATAGGTGCAATACCCTATACGTTTGAGAAGACAGTGAAGTCCAATGATTAGCTTCAACATCACCGAATAGTTGAGATTGTAAATGATGGCCTCTTGCTCATAATTCCCATGATTAGGCATCTGCAATAGGAAATAAATAGTTCAAGGGAGAAGAAATATGTTGGAATATCTTTGTGAGCTACGGCCGAAAGCTTATGTAGCTAGCTTCTTCGTGCATGCTAGTCTCCCAAAAATCAATTAACATGCCTGCTTCCAAGCACTTGTATGTGCATGTTGCTATGGCCGGAAGCACTTTGGACGTACACCATTCACAAATTACTACAGGAACTAAATCTATTTGGATCCAAAAATCATATCTAAAATTAGTGAAGGGGACCTCGTGAGGTTAATATTTCACTTATTCAGATTAACTCTAAAAATCAGCTAGTCTGATTTGCACAGCAAATTACAAACAAATTACCCGGATCAATCAATAAGCATAGAAGGATGTGGCCATATCGATTCATCAGTTTTTATGTTCTATTAGGATGTTGCCAAATCGATTCAGAACAAAAAAATTCCATTGCAAAAAGGAACTCAAACCAACAAAGACATTAACGAGACTGATTCTAATTACTAAGTTGTAGCAAACGTACCTGTGAAGCGGATGGGCAGCCAGAGACGATGAGCACCCGACGAAGCCTATTCAGTTTTTGCTATAACAAAATTCACACATAACAAATTGAAACAATCATGAGCCAACAAGAAAATACGGAGTACCTTCTACCCCTGATCTGCAAGTATCTTAAACATCGGTACAAACCTGAAACAAATTTATGCTTCACTTCTTGTAGGCATTACAACAAACACTGGGCAGAAAACATACGGGAGCTTGCTGCTGCTGCCCGTGGCGGGGGCCGGGGGGTCACAGCAGGCTAGTTGTGCATATACGACAGACACACCTGTCCTGAAATACCAGAGTAATCAACTATTCATTTACATCAAGTAGCAGAGTAATCAGCTGTTCATGCACTCAAATATAGTCACTAATGAATTAATGATGCATCATCCAGAACTAAAAGCAGACTCAGAAGGATCAGATGGACACTTCTACAGGATTTCCAACTTGTAGAGGATACAAGTATATGTCAAGATTCAGATGTACTAAAGTGCACAATCTGATAGAAGGTTAAATGACTGGATATTTCAACTTCCAAACAGAAAAGGAACTCCTTTTCAAATTGGATTTGCAGAGGAAGAAAAATAGATAGTACGAATACCATATACAGTTAGCACTAACTACCCCTGTTAAAAAAGTATGAACACTGTACAATTAGTCGCTTTCAAACGGTTAGAACTATACAATTAGCACTAAATAGAAATAGTCATGTTAACACTACGCTGTTAATGCGGAAAGAGTTTGACATACATCTGAAATTTGACATATCTAAAATACCGTTAGCACTACACTGTATTTTTACTAACAGAGAACAGAGAACTTTGTTAGTGATAGTCTACAGTTAGCAACTTCCTAACAAGAAAAAAAAACCTTTTCAAACTGAATCTGGCACGAATACATAATTTATTTATTTGAGATATTCACCTAGGTCTTCACTAAGAGAGAATTTGGAGCTTGTGGGCAAGTTTCAGTAAGCAGATACAGTAACTTGGAACTATCTACAAAGGGGGATAACCGAATAACTATGCAGGTTCTTCTTGAATAGCACTCACAACAGCAATCTTCTTCTTGTTCTTCTTGCAGCCAGACCATCAATGGACAACTACCTTCACAGGGGGATGGGATGGCGTCCAGACATCCGGTTGATTGAGGAGGTCGACGGCTGCCGCATCTAAATGGGCCGTGGAGAGGGGGGGACTCTGCTGGCCAACATGCGTGGGTGGAGGTGAAGCAGGCAGACACGGTGGAGCAACGGTTCGGGATCTGGCCAACCCATCTGCAGGTGAGATGTCTCTGTCCACCAACCCCAGCGCCGTGCTGCTGCCCCCCTGCCGAACGGCACTGCCGCCGTGCTGCTGCCCCCCTGCCGAACGACACTGCGGCCGACGGGGTCTGAGCGGAGGGGCGGCCGGCGGGAGCTGGAGCGCCTAGCGGTGGCGGCGTGCGGGAGCGGTTGCGGTTGCGGTTGCGGAGCGCGGGAGCGATGGCGGAGTGCGGGAGTGCGGGTGCGCGAGCGGTTGCCGAGGCGCGTGGGATGAGACGAAGTGGGGGATTAGCGTTTCGTTGGTAAGTCATTTTCGTTAACGGGGTATTTTGGACCATTGATCACGTGATTAAACGGTTCAGATTTTAAGTTGGATTAGCCCTCTCTTCCTTTCGTATATATCTCTACTATTATTAAAGGGGAATCTGCAGTCGTCGTCATGATGGTTCAACCTGGATCGATCTCCCGTCCTCCCTTCCTACAACCTCCTCCTCCCCACGTAAAGAACAACGGCGAGAGAAAAAAAAAACCCGAGAAAAGATGAAAAAGAAACAGCCACGAGCCCACGAACCCACGAACCCACGATCCAATCACACCGACCCCGTCGCCCCCATTCCCGTCTATCTCCCGAGAAGCCGAGAGAACTCGCGCCGCGCCCTCTTCTCTTCCTCCCTCTGTCCTTCCAAACCCTAGCCCACCGCAGCTCTCCCCGTCGCCCTCGTGCAGCCGCCGCCGCCGCGCTCGCGCATCTCCTCCCCTTCCTCACCCACGTCCTCTTCCCCCTATCCACGCCGCCTCTGCTCGCCCGCGTCTGCCTCTCCCTTGCCTCCACCGTCGTCGACCTCGCGTCACCGGTCGCCTCCGGATCCACGACGAAGGGGATGGACGCCGCCGTCGTTCTCGGCGCGCTGGTGCCCTCCTGGAGCGCTGCGGTGGTGCTGGTCTCCTACCTCGCCGCCGCCGGCGCCGTCATCCCCGGTGTCCAGCCAGATCGGACGAGCCCCCCGTCCGACCTGTTCCCCCTTCGCGAAGCCCGCCGTCCGAGCGGATGCAGCCTGCGCGCGGAGCGCCACGGCCACTGGTACGAGCGGATGCAGCCGGAGCCCGCCGCTGAAGGGGACGCGTCGGCGTCGTCCTCCTCGTCGCCGTCGGCGGCGGCGCGGCGGCACGAGGCCCCCCTACCCCGGCGCCTACTCCCGCCGTCTCTGCTCTCTTCCCCGTCCCCAAGCAGCCACTCGTCGGCCCGAGCTCTGTCCTCCACCGCTGTTCCTCATCTGCAGGTATCTCATCCCCTCCAACGCCATGGCCTCCGCCCCTCCACCACCAATGCAGATTGTTAACTCTAGATCATGATATCTTATCTATGATTGTTCTCTCATGTGCTAGAACTTGATCTGCAACTTGTTTTCTCAACATGTCTTTTCCTATTAGTCAGTTTATTAGGATAAGATTCTGCCGTTTACTGCATTTCAGATTGGAGGTAGGTGGAGGTTAATCGCATAAGAGAAAGTTACTCTTTCAGAATCTCATCAGTACAGACTGCTTCCTTACTCATGGTTTGTTTGATCTGATATGCAAACAATCTAATTGATGATACTTGGATTGTGTAAGAATATGAACTAACGGTTCTATCATCAACCACTTGACTTATGAGGAAGTAATTCTGTGACTTTTGGTAGTCTAATATCATCGGGCCAGATGCCTTGCTGTCTCACTGAATCTGCAGTAAAAGGGTCCTGTACAGTCGGTTATCCAGCCATTGGTTGTCTTTTTTTTTTCTCTAGGAGTAGAGTTTGGTTCTGCCACACTAAGCCTTTTCTCTCTAGAAGTAGACTTTTAAAGTTGCTTATTGAACCTCATGGAGTAATCATGTTAATTGTCCCTGTGTACAATCCTGTTGATTATGGAGCAGTAAGGAACATCATTGAATTTTTATGACCTGTACTTATCATGTGTGTATAAATTAGGAATAGTACAATGCAAGTTCTTCAGACCTTGATACACATGTTGATCTGTAGTCATGTTGATATGTAGGTTTATTGGTATAGGGTACTCTTGTCTTGGAAATTGATAGTAATCTGGTTGCTGCTATTTTCAGTTTGTAAAATTGGAGTATTTTCCATTTGGAAACTGAAAATAAGCTGTCAAACTGTAAGAAATTGGAGTACTGAAGATCTTCTTGTACTGTCATTTTTTTGTTTGAACTCTCAACCAAAAGAAATTGTTGCCGACCAGTTAGTAGCATAATTATTGACGGGGAGTATTTAGGACAATCCATGAGGTATACGTAGATGCAAAAAATATATGTTAGAAGCTGTTCTTTTTTTGTGTGTGCAACTTAGGTATATGGGGTTTGGGAATATCATCTGTACTGAATTTTACTGCCATAATTTGAGACTAGATCCAGCTCCATAATTTGAGACAGTCTGTATAATTTTCAGCTCCATATTTTTCAGTTTCTAGAGCTCTGTATTGTTTTTTTTCTGTTGTTCTATTTTTCTACTGTTGATCAGATCCATGTTGTCCTAAATTGCAAAGTACAGCTACAAGTCCAAACCTGAATATTTCCATGGTGCATCCCTTGAACAACAAGACATGCAAAGGCTGGGAGGTCTGAACTCTTGCCTATCCCTTTTGTGACATTTTGGTGACTATGCTAGATTTAGTAATCAACTGTTGTTGCTTTTTTGTAGACGACCGTCTTGAACAATCTGTGCAATTCAGTTGGAGGACCATAGATGATGATCAGGTGAGAGTCCATAATCCATGCCATAATAATTCCAGCTGCCAAAATCTTGTCTGATTGAATGTTTCCGAAATTAACATGGTTGAATATTTCCTAAATTAACATGATTGAATGTTTCCAAAATTTAAAAAATCCCATTTCCTGATCGAATGTTTCTATAATTAACACAGTTGAATGTTTCCAAAATCAACAAAATCTTGCCATTTTCTTATTGAATGTTTCCAAAATTGACATTACCAATTTGTCAGGAGTACCTACCTAGCAGCAGCAGAGGCGGGGCGAGTTCGTGTGGTCGAAGTAGAAATACAAGCTACAGGTGGTCGAAGCAGCACCAACAGTAGGCGCCGGCGACAAGGGAGGAGCCGGCGGGGAAGGGGAGACTGGGTGGTTGCAGGTGGGCTGCTCATACATATACCCTTTGTCCATTTGTGTTGCTCAGGTGGCAATATCCACTATTTCTCATACTTTAGCTCTGTGATTTTTGGGTTATAACTTGTTGTTTGCCATAATTTTTCAATGTTTCTCCTTCTTGTACTACCATCTATTTAAGTCTGAAATAAGTATAGTCCCTTAAAAAGCGTGATTCGAATGTCTAATCCGTGCAACGAATCAGTTGCTTACAATTTTGTAGATTTCCCTTTACATTTAGTTTGTAGTAAATACCGAGTAGTATAGTCCCTTAAAGGCCTAGGATAGAAGTTAAAAAGTAGCATATGGTATGGGAGCAAAAGGGTTCGGTGAAAAGCTCTTAGAAGCTGAGATGGACGTATTTTTTGTTAGGCTTGTAGTGCATGTTCACCTGTAAGAGCTAGAATTACCTTTGTGTTTGTGGAAGTGCTAGCCTGGCTTTATCGTTTATCGGTTGAGTATAGGGCCTGGCCAGTGTTTTGGTCTCTCATACACTTTTTACCAACTCAAGTAAAATGTATGAATTCTTATATCGACTGCATCATAAATTTGGTTGGATTTATGGTTGCATGTTTAAGTGGAATGAGGGATCGACCTTCAACGTTGCCTCGTCAGGATGTTGAGTTCGAACGAGGTATAAATTCATTCTGCCGTCTTGTGTTTATTGCTTTCTTAGTATTGATGTGTCCCAGTACTGATGTTTCTCCTTTGTGACATTGTCTATTTGATCCCTTTTTGTACAAAATTACTTTATGATGCTCATCCTGCTAAGCTGTAATAGTGCTTCCACTATTTCTAATTTTGAATCATGCTCAATCAATCAGTCATGGATCGGATGGTTTAGTAAGTTTGTTTCCATTTCATATGGTGGTGATAGAGGCCCTTTTGCTCCAATCAATCAGTGAGAGATCAAATAGCTTAAGCTTGCCATACACAATGCAATGTAACTAGAATAGTCTTTATTTTTAATCACTTTCCCGTTATATTTCTTCTAGAATTCAATTTTTACTTTGTGATTTACTAACTTTTTGTTAGATGATACATGCTTCTAACTACAGTGCAGAGGCTCCAAAATCAGGATACATGCCAGTTGCAAAGCAAATATATTAAAGTTGCTCGGGTGGATCTAATCAAGACAACTTATTGACTGTCTTCCATTTCAACTGCAACAATGTGGGGTGGCGCATGTGGAGTAGGAGGTGGAAGAGAAGATGGAGAAGGTGATTAGTCCCGCCTTACGTTGAGTTGAATGTGGGGTATATGAAAATACTTGCTTTGAAGAAGATCCGATACTCGAGATAAATAATCGAGGAGACACATGACTTGAATAAAAAGAGTTGTGAGAATTTCACAATGTGAAATAAGGACATTACCATTTCTCATTGAGTCTTAATATAAAGACGACATTTGTATGACGCTTGCATTCACAAATTGAAGAAGTAAATCTCGTCATTTCAGAAGCAGCAACACATATTTTATTCTCAGAAAAAAACATATATCCATCTAAAAATATATTGTTATTCCGTGGCAACGCACGGGCAGCCAACTAGTAGGGGTAAAGTGCCAATTATAGAGACGGCCAGAGAGTGCGTGAGACTGAGACCGTTGGAAGAGTCGCTAGCCCGGACGACACGCGCTGCCAGCCGGTCGTTGTGCCGTGCAGGGACGAAGGCACCTAGAGAGCAGCTAGCCCCGGCATTGGCAGGAGTATTCTGTTTGCTACTGAGATGTGATTGATCGTCCCGGCCGGAACCCGGAACAGATGGGTCACTTCACTCGTGAATCGTGACTCGTGTCGTGTACGTTAGAGCATCTATAGCCGCCCCCCTAAACGCCCTACGTCCGGTCACTGTCCGGTTAAAAAAAGATGACCCAATCAAATCCTTCATTTAGTCCCTACATGTCCTGACTGGCCGGCACCCCTCAAATTCATCTCAAATCTGGTGGTAATATGAGGTTGCCCGGACACGTCCAGACACCCCACTCCACCTCACAGTGGTCCCACATGAAAGCTTCTACATCATTCTCGTCTCTGCACCGCATGAAGAATGCCACAACGTGGGCGGAGGAGGCAATGCTTCACAGCGACGACCACATCAGCGGAGGAGGCGACGACGTGGTCCGAGGAGGTGGCTCGCGGCGGCATGGGCTAGCCACCGCGCGTGCTTATCGCCCAAGCGTGCGCTGCTGCTCTAGCAGGCACGTCGGGGGCGCGCCGACGCACTGACCGCCGGCCTGCGGGGGCGCGCTAGCCGCCACGTCCGCGTGCTGGGCAGGGCGTGTAGGTCGCCAGGGCGCGCGGGCGCGCCGTGCTGCGCTGGCCGCCGCGGGCGCGCCGTATGTGTGTGGGGTCCACACACGTACGAACGTGGTTCCTTAACGTGCATGGGGTGAAATAAGCTAGCTAGAGAGCACCAAATCATCAGCTAGCAGCTCGGATCCATCGGCGAGGGAAATCCGTTGGTAAGTGATGATGATCTTCTAAAAATATCCGTTGGTCAGAGAAATCCGTTGGACAAGTGAATCTCTGGGTTGCCGCGTGCCGAAATTTCTTGGGATGATCGATAGACACGGCTCGCGCGCGGCGACCAAAGACCGAACCCATGAGGATGGATCGATGGATGGAGCGGTAAAATAACAAGCTCGAGACGATATGAGATAATTTGTATTGCACCCCGGCCGGGACCGGAAGGCCGGGGCCATGGGTCGTTTTCGTGTCACCGGTGCGTGTTATCCTCGTGCGCTCCTTCTCGGCGAACCGTTCCAACTTTCAAGGGATCCTCGTCGACGTTGATCCAGAGGTGCAATCTGCTACGCCGTTGACCCCGACTAGGGCCCTGTTTGGATACTCTAACACAGCTAAAGGTTAGAGTTAGTTTCTAACTCGGGACTAACCCTGAGCTAACTCTAGCCAAATGTGATGTTTGAATGACAGGGTTAGATTTGACAATAAATGCACTTTCTCCCTCTTTCCAGCCGGATTTGGTGTGGCCGGCTCTTGTGTGGCCTCTGTCCGCTTGCCGACGGCTGCGAACCCCACACGTCGAAGCCCTCTCCGTCCATCGCAGGGTGGGTCGACCGGTGCGGCTCGGGATGGATGGGACGGACGGGGGCGGCTGGGGGGCGGCATGATGGGGCGGACGGGGACGGCTGGGGCGGCTGGGGTGGACGGGGGCGGACGGGGGCGGCTGGGGGCGGCGCGATGGGGGCGGCGGACGGGGATGGAAACCGGCTGGGCGACAGGTGCGACAGCCGGCAGTGGGAGGCAGGCGGACAGGGGCGGCGGGATGGGGCCGGACGGTGGTGGCGAGATGGGACAGACGGGGGCGGCGAGATGGGGCGGGCGGAGGCAGAGCGATTTGTGGACGAGGGACGGGGTCGACGGGAGTGGATAGGATCTGGTGTGGTCGAGGCAGAGGAAAAAATGATTAATTTTGTGAGCCCCACCTAAACTAACTCAAATAAGCACCTTTCCACTGGGATATTTTTTGGTGGGTTAGATACAACTAACCCCACTCTAACCCTCCTGTTTGGATACTTTTGGGTTATTTGAGCCCCCAACTAACCCAAACTAGCTCTAACACATGGATCCAAACAGGGCCTAGGTGCGTCGCCTGCCTCCGCAGCGCGGCTACCACCTCGGCGGCGAACGCGAACCGGAGGGCCGACATCTTGCTCCTCTTTTTTTCCCGATGCGGGTGAGATTCTGTGGGCTGGACAAGGTGGGGGAAGAGACGGGCTCGGGCCATCAACACCCACAGAGGCGCGAGGACGGCTTATTTAGTCACAAACATTTAAAACAAATGTCGCGCATTTTTTTCTGTAAATTGCGCAATTTTTTCAAATTTTTAAGTAAATATAACTTTAGAAATATATGTAATTTCTGCTTTTTATATGAGCAAAACATAAAGAGAATGAAAAAACAAACAAAAATGAAATAACATGAACCTAATTAGGCCGGCCCAACTGGACGGCCATTGTAGGCGACCCTTTGGTCCAACTCGCGTCAGGCGATGTATAGATTGCTCTACAAATGTGATGTATAGACGTCCAAAATCACAAGTTAGCGAGTACACCTTCCAACGATTGCTCCCACCTCCCAGGTTGCGACAAGTGGCGCACTGCATGCGTGCCACTTGTCGCAACCTGGAAGTTTTCCCTTTTTTCGTAAATCCGTATTTTCAAAACGTTTTATCTCCTAAACCGTGTGTCCAAATCTCGAACCGTTTTCACCGTTGGCTTTCTCGCGTCGAGATCTTCAAAACTAGATCCCATGTTGATAGGTTTTGATGAACTTTTTTTTTCACGAAAAAAACCGGCCGAAAAAACCGTGCCTCACGCGATGGAAAAAAAACAGAAAACGCGTTTTTTTCCCTTTCCGAGAGGCATGGGTCGTGCCTCTAGCGAAGGCAAAACCTTGCCTCTCGCGGAAGCAAAACCGTGCCTCTCGCGGAAAAAAAAATTAGCAGAAAACGCGTTTTTTTCCTTTTTCGGGAGAGGCACGGCCGTGCCTCTCGCGATAGCAAAACCGTGCCTCTCGCGGAAGCAAAACCGTGCCTCTCGCGGAAAAAAAGAGAGAACAGAAAACGCGTTTTTTTCCCTTTCCGAGAGGCACGGCCGTGTCTCTCGCGAAGGCAAAACCGTGCCTCTCGCAAAAAAAAAACAGAAAACGTGTTTTTTTTCCTTTTCGAGAGGCACAGCCGTGCCTCTCGCGAAGGCAAAACCGTGCCTCTCGCAAAAAAAAACAGAAAACGCGTTTTTTCGCGTAAAAAAAACAGAAAACACGGTTTTTCGAGAAAAAAAATTTTTTGAATTTTTTTTCGTCCAAAAGCTACGAAAGACTGGTGAAAAATCGGAACACCAAAAAAATCCGGAAAAAAACCACTCCAAAAAGGCGAAAACGCGTGCGAAAAAATAAAAATAATAATATCCGAAGGGAACGCTCAGAGCGCGACACGTGGCGGCGCGTGGGAGTGATCGCTGGAACGCTTGTGAGGGAGTGCTCGCTAACTAGTTGCTCCCATAGACGTCCCACTGTGGGGGGGCGCTTTTCGTCCACGCCGTGTATCGCACACTGGACGCTTCCCGCGCCGGGCCGTTTTTTTCATGTTCTTTCTTTTTAAAAGAAAATACTGCGCCCTCTCCCTTCTTTTGTCTATGGGGAGTATGGGTGTGTTGTGCTTCTACATGTATGCTTTCCCGTGGAGCATATATGTGCTTCATGCTCTCGCGAAAGCATAAGTTAATTCACTTGGGAGGTGTGCTTTCTGGCTCGAGCACAAGTTAGTTTACTTAGAAGCATGGTTTTGTATAGTTTGGAAGCATAATTTTTGCCAAAAGAAATTCACTGCAACTTATCAACATCGGATCTAATTTTGAAGATCTCAACCCGTGGAAAGATGGTTTGTAATTTTGATGCACGGTTCACGAGATTTTCTTTCAAACATATATTTTAAAAAACTTACTCGTTTCTCCCGCGTGGAAAGAAAATACCACCAAAACTCGCTGGCTGTGATAAATAACGCACAACCCCCATATAAGATGAAAGTAACATATGCAAAGAGTACCCCTTTATTAGTGAGTTTGACAATTTTCACGTTCAAGACCAACATAAATAGAAACTGACCACGACTCAATTGGCGGGAGCTCCTATTGGGCGCATAACGCGTTGCGAATGAAGCAAGCGCACACCCCCTGCTCCCCCCTTAGCGCTCATCCGGGCCGGCCCATATATGGGCCGGGACGCCGCCTTTTTTCCCTTATTTTTGTTTTGTATTTTTTTCCTTTTTTCAATAATTTTGGATATCAAACATTTCTAAATTTCAGAAAATATTGTGAATTTTGAATAAAATAATTATGAATCCAGAAAAATATTCATGATTTCTAAAAAAATATTTGGGAATTCAAAAGAATGTTCACGGTTCAAGAGAATGTTCACGAATTTTTTAAAACATGTTCACGAATTTTAAAAATGTTCATGAATTTAAAAAGTATTTATGATTTCAAAAAAATGATCGCCAATTCGAAAAATGTTCTCGTATTTGTAAAATAAGATCACGAATATTAAAAAAATTCATGATTTCAAAACAATTGTTGTTGAATTTAACTTTTTCCATGATTGCAAACAAATGTTCGCGAATTCATGAACATGTTAATGGTTTAAAAACAATGTTCAAAATTTTAAGAAAATGTTCTTGAGTTTTAGAATATATTCACGGTTTTAAAAGATGTTAATGATTTAAGAGAATGTTCACGAATTTGTAAAAACAAATTCATGATTTTGTTAAAAAATGTTCATGTATTTAAAAATTGTTCATCATTTCATACAACGTTCGCAATTCTAAAAATTATTCACGAATTTAAAATATATTCACAAATTGAAAAAAAAGAATGGAAATGCAAACAGAAAAAAAAAGAAAAATGAACGAAAAATAAAAAAGGAAAAGAAAAAAACCAAAAGTAAAAATAATGAAAAACAGAAAAGCCCGGTTCAGGGAAGGTTCTAGAACCTTCCCAAAACTGGTTGGGGGTGAAACCCAGAAATGGGCCGGCCCATAGAAACAACGACGTATTGGAGCTAACTTTGCCGTATTTACTGAAAAAGACTTTAGCCCCGCTTTATATATAAATCAACGACCATCAGATAACCGGACCATTAATCGGGGTTCTCAAGGCATCCATGATGCAATTATCAGAGAGATCAAACCTTGCTCTAATGCTTTTTCTTCTAGTTTTATTTTTGAAGGTCGTGGTAGTATTGTAAAATCTCAGTCTTTAGCTAGATTTTCTCTTAATTTAGCTCCAGGGTGTCATGTGTGGTTTGACCAACCACATGATGTTAACATCATCCCACTGTCTGTGGACTTTGATCAATAAAGACTTCGGCCTTTTCCTCAAAAAATAAATAAATCAGACAACAATGTATGAACAGTAAACCTTTTTTACAGACCCCGATTTGTCTTTTTTGCCGAGAGCTGTTCAGATGCCCAAATGAGTTCAAATTTGGAGCGGACCTCACGCAACAAATTATCTACCACACAAAAAAAAATGGAATTTTTTGAATTTTTTTGGTATTTGTTTTGATTTTTTTCGTCAACGCAGGTGCAACTGAGCTCGGGAGCCAAATCGCTGCTTCCGGGGAATATTCTTTTGAATGAAAGGTGGTGTTTACAATGGACAACAAGAGGCGCGTAGTAACATTGTCGATTTCGAAGCTTCGCAACTTCTGGTCTTTTGCAGGCACTGTGTGGCCGTATGTGTGGGATGATGATGTACATATGCTGTACTCACATTTCTGCAAAAGAAAAGAAGTTTATTAGATGCGAACTAAGCATACGTTAGATGGTTAACTTCCTTGTGGTGGAACTTCACCACTAGGGTTCAAGTCCAGACCTAGCATCAGTGTTCGCAATTTCCTGAATTTATCTTAATCTTTTCGGCGATGTTTGTATTGTTTCATTATTATTTTTTACGACGTTTCTTGTATATATGATTACAAAATGCCAATTATGATAACTTGGTTCTTGGAGAAAAGCAGCTCCGGACGACAATTGACAGGAGTATTATGTGTGAAGGAGTTATGATTGATCACTGCACTTGTGACTTGTGTTACATAGCTTGCGATCCACACACGTACGTGCTTCCTTACGTGGGTAGCAAGAAGCTAGATATCCCTCGACTCAATCGTCAGCTAGAAAATGCAAAATATTTTTTCCAATCTTTCCTTTTCTGCAACATATTCCTATTTTTATATTATTTTTCTGAAATATTTATTCTATCTCGGTTTGCAAGTCCAAATTGTCACCAGAGAGGATAGATTTTTCGTAGCATAGATTATTTTCGATAAATTTGTTACAAACACTCAGAATCTCAATGTATCTTCTGTGCGTTATCTATTCGTCAGATACCTGAAAATAAAATTAGTTTGAAACAAATTTGTTACCGTTCATTTGTGTTGCTCTGTGATCTGTGCTCACGGATTGGGGCACATATTTGGCTGACGCTTGTTGTGTTTTCAGTGGATTTTGCAGCTCGGTTGTTTTTTGTAGTTGGCCGTTTCAAGGCCTGCTGTTGCCAGTTAGTTCACTCTGTACGCAGATAAGCATGAATATGCTCAAAAAGCATGCATGCACTTTGATCGCGTGCCTGGTACTCCACCACCTACATTTTTCATGTGCCATGAAACTGCTTTTTTTTCAAGCTAGAGTATTTTCGTTCTTTCTTTAAGGTTTTTTCAAGCTAGAAATTAGGTTTCCACTACCATCATTTCACGAGGGATCAGGGTATTACATTACACCAATTAAATTGTGTTTCCTCTACCATTGTTTCATTTGGGAAGGAGGCGGTGAGGTATGCCTGTTCAGGACGAACAGGGGTGTGCGCTTAGATTGGGAAGAGGAGGTGTGAAGCCATAGGGTGTTTGGTACTCCATAATTACTTTACGGAGAACCAGGGTACCGTTACGGAGGTCCCACCTGAAGGGAAGGATATCAAATTGAGGTGGGGGAAGCACCCTTGGAGGGGGACTGGCGAGCACCCTAAGAGATGGCCGAATGAGGTCGAGATGCGACGTGTGCCTCGCTTTGAAGGCTCTACAACGCTCCACCTGAACGGAATCTGGAGATTCGGCCTCCTCCATGGCCGAGTAGATGAAATCCATAATAGGGCACCCGTCCTCGCTGACGAAACACACCCTCTCCTCGAATGTCGACTTGTGAATGATGTCGACGCAGATCTGTCCCCAGTGCGAGGGGTCGGGGAACCGGTATCGGACTGCCCGATCCCTCGCGCGTCTGACCACCCACATAGAAGTGTCCCGGGAAGAAATAGGGCATGTGGTGCCACTAGCGAGGCAATCCGCCACACATGCTGGATCCTCCCGTCCTGCGGTGCAGAGGAAAGAAAATGTGATGGGGATGGGGATGTGGCGGCGATGGAGGATGCAGTAGTGAGGGAGGTGAAAGTTGCCACGACGTGAGAGGAGGCAGGGACTAATGGTGGGGTAGGTGGTGGGTTAACTTGCTCCCCTCTCATACTTCTCTCTCATTCTGAGAAGATAACTTTTTGTACCATAATATTTTTTAAAGTTGTTACAGACACTCAAATCTCAACATATAATCCGATGTTGATAACTCTACGGCCTTTCTGTGGGACGCGCAATCAATTGGCTCTACAAATTCCATGCTAGTTGGATATTTTGGCAGCCTGCAGAGGTTGTATATATGCGAGCTACCACGAAGGCCTCGTTGGCAGTACATGTGTGCTCATTGAGGGAGAGAGAGAGATGGACGAAGAAAAAATAGAGAAGAGAGAATCAGAGAAATCGAAGATGAAAGTCCATTTAGTACTCTCATCTCGGCCAATCTTGTGGCTGCAATTGAAGATTTTAAGTCGAAGCAAAGTATTCTATAAATCAACTTCAAGAAAACAACTGAAAACTGTTTTTTCGTACAATCAAATTCCGAACCATCTGTGAGTTTGACGGTCGGTGAAGTGGCTTTGGATTCTTCGAGAAACTTGCGAAGCTTTAAGTGAAGCAAATCTGTCGAACACTGCACTAGAGTGGTGCTACGTTCGACAAGAATAAATGATCCCTATCAAAGATGTATGAACATGTGTTTCCGATGTTTAGCAACATGCAATAGGCATGATGCCAATAAATTTGCTTCTTTCTTACTTATTTTTTTTTTCATCCACAATTTTATGTGCAATAATCTGCTGTCTGAGATAGATACCACTAATTGCAAATAATAAACACAATCCATATGAACACATCGTAGCGACGGGCGGCAAAATTCATTGTTTTGACCCTTTTTGGAACTTTTAGCCGGACCTGACCCCGGTTGTGAATTTTTTTCGGATCTGACCCTTTTGCCTACCGCCACATGTTGTGGCGGTAGGGGTGCATAGGCTACCGCCACGGGACTTAGTGGTACCTGACTAATCCACGCCAGCCTGTAACCGACGGTCGCCGTTACTTTGCACGAGCCTACCGCCACAGAGGCTGGCGGTAGGACGTGATAACCCACCGTCCTAGGGTTTGGTGGTTGGGTCTGAGCCCTTATAAGGGCGGGGCGCCGGTTCGCCCTCCCCATCTCCTCCCCACCACACCCCGCGGCGGCTCAAGAACAGAGAGGGGGAGCCTCTCTCATCCCCTCCACTCTCCCCCTTCGATCTCTTCCGTTTCTTCACCATATTTGCGGATCGAGATGGCTCCGAAACGAGAAAAGTAAGCTCCTCCGATCCCTCCATTTAGTTTTTCTCCATTCGCTTCTGATTCGATGCATTATTTGATTCAATAGTCCACCATATTTTTGAACTAGAATTTAATTTTGTAATCCTAGTTTGTTTTAGTTTGATTGTAGATGTTACATGGGGTTGAATATGAACTTCTATGTATTTGTTTGAGAGATTATATGTATTTTCATGATGAACTACATGATGAACCCTAGTTACATGATGAACCCTAGTTCATGTTAAAAAAATATTGATATGATGCATATTGAAGGAATGAATTCAGAGGTTTGTTTTGATGTGATATGAATCAACCATATGCATATAGTGGATGATGGAGAAAGATTGTATTTGTTTACTTATTTTTACAAATAGAAGAAATGAATGATTAATGTTAAAACAATCTTATGGAAAATTAATAAACGAATCATGCTTATGAGAATCATGTTTTCAAATTGAATGAATAAAAATTGTTAATAGTGTTTGTTTATTTATGATTATGCTATTTTAATTATGCTTATGCTTATATATGCTGATGTTTATGCAATTTTTTTAGGAGGCGACCTCTTGCTGACCACATCGGAACTAAATATACCATGCTTGACCCTGCGTTTGACAAGGGTCATCGTGCCCATTTCATTGAGAATGGAGTGGTAATTACCATTCTTGAACCAAATCTTTCAAATTGATGAAAATAAGTTACTAAATACTTGTGTCTTCATTTTGACAGATGCTCCTGCCACTCCGGATGAGGGGTCACGGGACGGCCGTTAAGATGGTGTACGACGTGCGTTACGCGCCGTTCTTCAGGAGAGCCCGACTGCTGGTTTCGTCCTGCAGTTCAAGCGTAAGCCACCGACGCTCGTCTACTCAGCTCTGACAGCGTTGATCGACCGGTGGCGGCCAGAGACGCACAATTTCAATCTTCCATGTGGGGAGATGACGGTGACCCTCCAGGATTGGGGGATGATTACAGCCCTACCGATCGATGGTCGTGCTCTCACTGGCCGAGTGGACAGGAGGAACTGGGAGGATAGGGTTATCGCCCTTATCTGCGACTGCCCTCCCGCTAAGGCTAACCGGACTTCCAGCGTACCGCTTCCCTGGTTCCTGAAGCACCGGAGCAAGTGCCCGGAAGACACCGAACCCCGGGTGGTGGAGCAGTACGCCAGGGCCTACCTATGGTATCTTCTCACAGAGGTCGTGTTTGCAGACTGCTCTGGGGACACAACCCTATGGATGTATATCGACTTCCTAAAGGATTGGGATGCAGGGTACAGCCGGGGGTCCGCCGGCCTCGCCTACCTATACCGTTCGGTAAGAGAATATCTCACTGTCTTTTTATTGACGTATGCTGTTTTAAATTATGCCATCTGATCATCAACACGTGTTTTGTAGCTTGACGACGCAACCCAGAGGACGGAAGCGAAATCTGGTATGTATTGATGTGCCTGGGCCCTTTCCGTTTGGATGTGAGAGCGAATCCAGGTGGGGCATCCGGAGAAACTTAAACCGTGGGAATGGGATGACTATGGCGAAGATGGCGATGAAACTCGCTACCCGACCGTCGCGTACGCTTGGGACCGGGTGGGCGTGTACACGAGCACATCCGATGCTTTGTACAAGGTCTTCACCAACGAGATTGATGCTCTGACGCCTTTCCAGGTATACGAACTAGATTTTGAATCTTTTCGACGACACTTTCACGTGAGCTTACCATCTTTTGGTACTAGGTTAATTGGGAGCCGTATGATGAACGAGAGTGGGGGTTCCAGCTGAACGTGATGTGCACGCATGACATGCTTCTCTGGCGGTGCATGGTGCCCATGATTTGTGTCTATGCCGTCGAGTACCACTTGCCACAGCGTGTTGCCGCACAATTTGGTAAGGCGCAACGTACCCCACCGGACGATCGCTTGGACACCGGTGGCTTGGACCTACACCTGTGAGTGCATTGTTCTCTATTTCCGTGTTTTTGTTTTGATGTTTTACATACATTTTTTATGATGTTTCACATTCTTCCTTATGCCTTGCAGTATGAGCAGACAGAAGAATCAGTCGATCATAGACTGGGGAGAGACACATGAAAAATACCTGAAGCAATGGAACGAGCGGAGATATCACAAAGATGCGGAGAGGAGAGTCATCGACTGGGAGGACTACGAGGTGCACCGGCAGTGGTACGATGATGGCATCAAGCATCGTGTGCGCCTGAGGCCCCAGTGGACGACACAAGATGCTAAAGAACTGTACGCCGATGCCGCCGATAATGAAGCCTACAATGATAGCATCAGGGAGCTAAAAGGCGGATTTAGGGAGTATGCACCCCTCACGAACAGAATGGTAAGTTTTGTTCATCTGCTTTCAACCGGCGGTTGGATGAAATCTGCTTTAGTGACTGTGACTCATTTATTGTCGGGTTGGCGGTGTCCCTTGCTTCGGTCTGCTTTGTCCGATGGTATGCACATGTGAGTGGCCTCACAACTCTTCAGTACCCATTGCCCGGTTTCTTGAATTTTTCTTCCACGAGCCTTCCAAGGGCAACCTTCTTTGTCTCATTTGATAGTGACCACATATTTTGGTTGGAATGACCAACAACAAACGGCCTATGGTTCCTAATGGCATAGTCACTCAACCATATCTTGAACTCTTCCAAGCAACCGAACTTGACGTCTTTCTTCAAATATGCATTCTCGTCCTCATCCTTGGGTTTAGGGTCACCGACCTTCGGGCAAGGTGTGGGTTCAAGCAACCCCAATCTCATGCCACCATCAACAACAGCCTTGTCGGCAAGGCTAAGATCATGAAACAATGGGGCACCTCTTTCATTCCCCATAAGGTTCTTGAAAATTTCATTTTCTTCTGCAGTGAATCCATCCTCGTCCAATTCCTCCGCCGGACCCTCGTCATCTGAGTCATAACCAAACATACGGCTATAGGGGAGGTTACGGTCCATGTCTTGCTGGCGCAGAATCACATCCAAGTTACCAACATGATTATAATGAATCTCTTCGGCTTCATCATAAACATTGATAACCCACAAGTATAGGGGATCGCAACAGTTTTCGAGGGTAGAGTATTCAACCCAAATTTATTGATTCGACACAAGGGGAGCCAAAGAATATTCTCGAGTATTAGCAGCTGAGTTGTCGATTCAACCACACCTGAAAGACTTAATATCTGCAGCAAAGTATTCAGTAGCAAAGTAGTATGGAAGTAACGGTAACGAAGGCGAACGTGACAGTAGCAGTTTTGTAGTGATTGTAACAGTAGCAACGGAAAAGTAACTTAGCAAAGATCAATATGTGAAAAGCTCGTAGGCAATGGATCAATGATGGATAATTATGTCGAATAGCATTCATCATGCAACAGTTATAACATAGGGTGATACAGAACTAGCTCCAATTCATCAATGTAATGTAGGCATGTATTCCATATATAGTCATACGTGCTTATGGAAAAGAACTTACATGACATCTTTTGTCCTACCCTCCCGTGGCAGCGGGGTCCTAATGCAAACTAAGGGATATTAAGGCCTCCGTTTAATAGAGAACCGGACCAAAGCATTAGCACTTAGTGAATACATGAACTCCTCAAACTACGGTAATCACCGAAAAGAATCCCAGTTATTGTCACCCTGGGGGATGTGGATCATAACTCGTAATAGGTGTCTACAACTTGTAAGATAGGATCAAGAACACATATATATTCATGAAAACATAATAGGTTCAGATCTGAAATCATGGCACTCGGGCCCTAGTGACAAGCATTAAGCATAGCAAAGTCATAGCAACATCAATCTCAGAACATAGTGGATACTAGGGATCAAACCCTAACAAAACTAACTCGATTACATGGTAAATCTCATCCAACCCATCACCGTCCAGCAAGCCTACGATGGAATTACTCACGAACGGCGGAGAGCATCATGAAATTGGTGATGAAGGATGGTTGGTGATGACGACGGCGTCGATTTCCCCTCTCCGGAGCCCAAATCAGACTCCAGATCTGCCCTCCCGAGGAAGAACAGGAGGTGGCGGCGGCTCCGTATCGTGAAACGCGATGAACTCTTCTCCCTGATTTTTTTCTCCTCGAATAGGAATATATAGAGTTGGAGTTGAGGTCAGCGGAGCTCCAGGGGGCCCACAAGACAGGGGGGCGCGCCCCCGGCCCTGGCTTGTGACCAGGTGGTGGACCCCCTCCGGTTGATTCTTTCGCCAGTATTTTTTATTAATTCCAAAAATATTCTTCGTAAATTTTCAGATCAATCGGAGAACTTTTATTTCTGCACAAAAATAATACCAAGGCAATTCTGCTGAAAACAGCATCAGTCCGGGTTAGTTCCATCCAAATCATGCAAATTAGAGTCCAAAACAAGGGCAAAAGAGTTTGGAAAAGTAGATACGATGGAGACGTATCAACTCCCCCAAGCTTAACCCATTACTTGTCCTCAAGCAATTCAGTTGACAAACTGAAAGTGACAAAGAAAAACTTTTACAAACTCTGTTTGATCTTGTTGTTGTAAATATGTCTAACTGATGTTCAGATTTTCAGCAAGGACTATAGACTAATTAACCACATTCACAATAACATTTAGGTCTCACATTTACTCATATCAATGGCATAACCAAATAGCGAGCAATAATAATAAATCTCGGATGACAACAATTTTATCAAAACAATCATGATACAATATGATATAATGGTATCTCGCTAGCCCTTTCTGAGACCGCAAAACATAAATGCAGAGCACCTCCAAAGAACAAGGATTGACTAGACATTGTAATTCATGGTAAAAAAGATCCAGTCACAATCATACTCAATATTAATTAATAACAAAGCATACAAATGACGGTGGTGCTCTCTAACTGGTGCTTTTTATAAGAGGAAGATGACTCAACAATAAAGTAAAATAGATAGGCCCTTCGCAGAGGGAAGCATTGATTTGCAGAGGTGCCAGAGCTCGAGCTTTTAAAATAAGGATGAATAATAATTTTGAGCGGTATGCTTTCATTGTCAACATAACAACCGAGAGATCTCGGTATCTTCCATGCTAGATACATTATAGGCGGTTCCCAAATAGAATGGTAAAGTTTTTACTCCCCCTCCACCAATCAATCACACTCCACGGCGAGCCGAATCCACGGATACCGTCCATACAAACATCAATCCTGGGGGAGTTTTGTTTCATTATATTTTGATTTGAATTTTGAGCATGGAACTGGGCATTCCGAATACCAGCCACTTTCTCGTGAATGATAGTGAATCAACACATATTGTGAGAATAACCCACCTAGCATGGAAGATACTGACAGCCCCTAGTCACTACATGAGCAATTCGGGTATACAAAACAGAGTATTATTTGAAGGTTTAGAGTTTGGCACATGCAAATTTACTTGGAACGGCAGGTAAATACCGCATATAGGTAGGTATGGTGGACTCATATGGAACAACTTTGGGTTTATGGAAATGGATGCACAAGCAGTATTCCCACTTAGTACAAGTGAAGGCTAGCAAGAGACTAGGAAGCGACCAACTAGAGAGCGACAACAGTCATAAACATGCTTTGAGATTAACCAACATTGAAAGCAAGCATGAGTAGGATATAAATCACCATGAACATAAATATCGTGGAGGCTATGTTGATTTTGTTTCAACTACATGCGTGAACATGTGCCAAGTCAAGCCACTTGAATCATTCAGAGGAGGATTTCATCCTATCATACCACATAACAACCATTTTAAAATGCATGTTGTCACTCAAGACAAACCATTATACACTCTTAGCTAATTAAGCATGGCATGAATAACTATAATCTCTAATTGTCATTGCAAACATGTTTCATCCATAATGAGCTAAATCCAGAACGGTGAGCTAGTCATATTTACAAAAACAAAATAGGTCGAGTTCATACCAGCTTTTCTCCATCTCAATCACTTCATCATATATCGTCATTATTGCCTTTCACTTGCACGACCGAACGGTGTGAATAATAATAAGAGTGCACGTGCATTGGACTAAGCTGGAATCTGTAAACAATAACTCAAAGGAGAAGGCAAGGTAATATGGGCTCTCTGTAAGATAAACAATAATGCACATGAGAGCCACTCAATATTTTCATCGTGGCCTTCTCCTTACGACCCAAAGAAAAGAAATTTCGAAACAAGAACGGGAAAAACTATTTACACGGGAAAGCTCCCAACAATCAAAAGAAGAACGAGAAATCTTTTTGGGTTTTCTTTTAATGATACAACTAAACAAACTAAAAGGTAAAGCTAGAACTAATTTTTTTGGATTTTCACAAGGTTAATTAAGCACACAAGAAGAAAGCGGAAAGAAGAAATAAACTACCATGGATGGTACGATGAAAAAGTATAAGCACCGACTACTAAGATGAGTGTGTGAACATGAATGTAATGTCGGTGAGAAATACGTACTCCCCCAAGCTTAGGCTTTTGGCCTAAGTTGGTCTAGGGCCATGGCTGGCCCGGATAATATCCAAAGTCATAGTTGGGGTTGTACTGGGCTGCGGCGGTTACCGCTTGAACGGCTGCAGCGCGGAGGCGAGCGGCTTCCGCCTCTCTCTCGTACTCATTTGCCTCCTCTCTGGTTATAAAGTGTCTCCGTTTTTCCTGAAAGTTAAAGAAGGCAGGAGCAAGAAGGGTAATATGGACAGCACGCTGTCTGTCAAAAATTAGTCGGTACAGGAGGGACTGTTCGTTCCTCTCAAGAAACTGGTAGCGCACCATAGCCTCATTATCAAGAAAAACAGGTGGTAACTCAATATCATTTCCCCTTATGGGTACCCCAAGATAATTAGCTACACGGGTGGCGTAAATCCCGCCAAAGAAATCTCCATCCTTAGCATTTTTATGTAGCCTCCTAGCAATAATAGCCCACAAGTTATATCGTCTATCTCTCATTACCGCACTCTTAAGAATACTAAGATCAGGTACACAAAGGTGGCTATGTTCATGTTTACCGTTAATACATCTACCTATGAAAAGAGCAAAATAGTGTATAGCAGGAAAGTGAATGCTCCCCAAGGTGGCCTGTGTAATATTTCTAGTTTCTCCCATAGTGATGCTAGCAAGGAAATCATTATATTCAGTTTTGTGAGGATCACTATGGCTGCCCCATTGTGGGATTTTGCATGCATCATTAAAATCTTCCAGGTCCATGGTATATGATTCATCATAAAGATTAAATAGAACATAATGATTATTACGCCTGGATGAAAATTCAAACCTCCGCACGAAGGAATCAGTGAGTTGATAATATTGCTTGCATTGGTCTGAAACGAAATCTTCAAGGCCAGCATTTTGTATGTACGCGTAAAATTCTTCCTTTAAACCGGCTTGAACCATGAATTGATTCGATGGCCATTCACAAGGCCGCACTTGAGCTTCCCTCGGTGGTTCATAGTCGGGCTCACGTATCGCGAGTCTCGGGGTCTTCTTGCTCGAGGAACCACCTTGGTATATTCTCCTCAACATCTTTCTTTCTCTGAAAAAAAATTCTGAAATTTTTAGTGACTCAAAATACAGGTGAACAAAACTCAACAAAACTAATAGCAACTACTCCCACAAGTGCCTAGAGGCTATATCATGCATCAAAGCTACTTGGGACCTTACAAATTTGACATGCAAGCTCAAGAACAAGGTCACCACAGCAGCAAAAATTTGCAATATATAAAGCACTAGAACAAAAACTAATTGGACCATTGGAGGAGTCACATACCGAAGAACAATCCCCCAAAACAGTTTTGCAAATGGAGCTTTGCACAAGGAGATCGAAAATGGCAGCAAAATGAGCTAGAACACGGGTTTGAGCAATGGTGGGATTTTTTCTAGAGGAAGACGAAGTGGATGGTGGCGGGAATAAGTGAGGGGGGCCTACGTGGGACCCACAAGCCAGGGGGGCGCGCCCAGGGGGGTGGGCACGCCCTACAGGCTTGTGGCCCACTGGTGCAGCCCCCTGATGTGTTCTCAGTGCCAAAAATTCTTAAATATTCAGAAAAAAAATCATACCACATTTTCAGGGAATTTGGAGAACTTTTATTTTCAGGTCACTTTTTTATTGTACGGATAAAAACAGAAAACAGAAAAATAATAGCAATTTTACTTAATTTACTCTAAATAACAGAAAGTAAAAGTTGGGTACAGAAAGTTGTGCTTTCTAAATTCATCCATCTCATGCCCGTCAAAAAGAATCCATCAATAAGGTTGATCAAGTCTTATTGACAAACTTTTTTCGAATGACACGGAACCGGAGAATTTTCGAATAACACTAGGTTACCTCAATGGGAATATGCATGTCCCCAACAATAAGTATATCATATTTCTTTTTGACAGTAGGGAGAGGGAATTCAAAATCTCCAATAATAAACGTTGAAATTTTTTCAATGGAGTTGATACTATGAACCTAAGGTTGTTTCTTCGGAAAGTGTACCGTATGCTCATTACCATTAACATGAAAAGTGACATTGCCCTTGTTGCAATCAATAACAGCCCCTACAGTATTCAAAAAGGTTCTACCAAGGATGATCGACATACTGTTGTCCTCGGGAATATCAAGAATAACAAAGTCCGTTAGGATAGTAACATTTGCAACTACGACAGGCATATCCTCGCAAATACCGATGGGTAAAGCAGTTGATTTATCAGCCATTTGCAAAGAGATTTCAGTAGGTGTCAACTTATTCAAATCAAGTCTACGATATAAAGAGAAAGGCATAACACTCACACCAGCTCCAAGATCACATAAAGCAGTTTTAACATAATTTCTTTTAATAGAGCATGGTATAGTAGGTACTCCGGGATCTCCTAGTTTCTTTGGTATTCCACCCTTAAAAGTATAATTAGCAAGCATGGTGGAAATCTCAGCTTCCAGTATCTTTCTTTTATTTGTCACAATATCCTTCATATAGTTAGCATAAGGAGACATTTTCAGAATATCAGTCAAGCGCATACGCAAAAAGACAGGTCTAAGCATTTCAACAAAGCGCTCAAAGTCATCATCATCCTTTTTCTTGGATGGCTTAGGAGAAAAGGGCATGGGTTTCTGAACCCAAGGTTCTCTTTCTCTACCATGCTTCCTAGCAACGAAGTCTCTTTTATCATATCTTTTGTTCTTAGGTTGTGGGTTATCAAGATCAACAACAGGTTCCATCTCCACATCATTATCATTACTAGGTTGAGCATCAACATGAACATCATCATTAATATTATCACTAGGCTCATGTTCATTACCAGATTGTGTCTCAGCATCAGAAATAGAAATATCATTTGGGTTTTCATGAGTATCTATAACAGGTTCACTAGCAGCATGCAACGTCCTATCGTCATTCTTTTTCCCTTTATTACTAGGACGATTAGGTGCATCAGAATTACTTCTCTGAGAATCTTGCTCAATCCTCTTAGGATGGCCCTCAGGATACAAAGGTTCCTGAGTCATTTTACCACCTCTAGTCACAACTCTAACAGAATGATCATTGTTCTTACCATTCATCTCGTTAAGCAAATCATTTTGTGCCTTAAGCACTTGTTCTACTTGAGTAGTTACCATGGAAGCATGTTTACTAATAAGCTTAAGATCATTGATGGTTCTACTCATATAATCACCTAAGCGATCAAGCATGTAAGCATTATATTTCAATTGTCTACTAACATAAGCATTGAAATTTTCTTGCTTAACAATAAAGTTATCAAACTCATCCAAGCATTGGCTAGCAGACTTATTATAAGGAATATCACCTTCATCAAATCTACGGAGCGAATTTACCTCTACTACCTGTGTCGGGGTATCAACACCATGTATTTCTTCAATAGGTGGTAGATTCTTAACATCTTCAGCTTTAATACCTTTTTCTTTCATAGATTTCTTTGCCTCTTGCATATCTTCAGGACTGAGAAATAGAATACCTCTTTTCTTCGGAGTTGGCTTTGGAGGTGGTTCGGGAATAGTCCAATCATTATCATTGCTCAATATATTATTCAATAGTAGTTCATCTTGTTCAACAGTTCATTCCTTGAAAACACAACCAGCACAACTATCTAGGTGGTCCCTAGAAGCATCGGTTAGTCCATTATAAAAGATATCAAGTATTTCGTTTTTCTTGAGAGGATGATCAGGCAAAGCATTAAGTAATTGGAGAAGCCTCCCCCAAGCTTGTGGGAGACTCTCTTCTTCAATTTGCACAAAGTTAAATATTTCCTGCAAAGCAGCTTGTTTCTTATGGGCAGGAAAAATATTTTTCAGAGAAGTAATATATCATATCCTGGGGACTACGCACACAACCAGGAGCAAGAGAAGTAAACCATATCTTAGCATCACCCTTTAATGAGAAAGGAAACAACTTAAGAATATAGTAATAGCGAATTTTTTCCTCATGAGTAAATAGGGTGCCTATATCATTCAATTTAGTAAGATGTGCCACAACAGTTTCAGATTCATAACCATGGAACGGATCAAATTCAACCAAAGTAATTAACTCAGGATCGACAGAGAATTCATAATCCTTATCAGTAACAAAGATAGGTGAAGTAGCAAACTTAGGATCATATTGCATTCTAGCATTCAAAGATTTTTCCTTCCACTTGCATAGCAATTTCTTAAGATCATCTCTATCCTTACAAGCAAGGAAGTCCCTAGCTACCTCTCCTTCCATAACATAACCCTTAGGTATATTAGGCAATTCATATCTAGGAGAGCTAGGTCTAGCAGGTGTATCATAGTGTTCAGTTTCAATAATTTCATCAGATTCAGAAATATCATCAGTTTCAGCGTTAACTCTAGCAATTTGTTCATCAAGAAATTCACCCAGTGGCACAGTATTATCAAGCAAAGTATCATCATAAGCATCATGCATAGGAGAAGTGGCATCATCAATTACTTGCGACATATCAGAATTACTAACAGGTGGTGGTGTCGCAAATTTACTCATAACAGAAGGTGAATCAAGTGCAGAGCTAGATGGCAGTTCCTTACCTCCCCTCGTAGTAGAGGGATAGATCTTGGTTTTTGGGTCTTTCAGATTCTTCATAATGATCAACAGATATAAATCCCAAGTGACTCAGAGAATAGAGCTATGTTCCCCGGCAACGGCGTCAGAAAAAGGTCTTGATAACCCACAAGTATAGGGGATCGCAACCGTTTTTGAGGGTAGAGTATTCAACCCAAATTTATTGATTCGACACAAGGGGAGCCAAAGAATATTCTCGAGTATTAGCAGCTGAGTTGTCGATTCAACCACACCTGAAAGACTTAATATCTGCAGCAAAGTATTCAGTAGCAAAGTAGTATGGAAGTAACGGTAACGATGGCGAACGTGACAGTAGCAGTTTTGTAGTGATTGTAACAGTAGCAACGAAAAAGTAACTTAGCAAAGATCAATATGTGAAAAGCTCATAGGCAATGGATCAGTGATGGATAATTATGTCAGATAGCATTCATCATGCAACAGTTATAACATAGGGTGATACAGAACTAGCTCCAATTCATCAATGTAATGTAGGCATGTATTCCATATATAGTCATACGTGCTTATGGAAAAAAATAACTTGCATGACATCTTTTGTCCTACCCTCCCGTGGCAGCGGGGTCCTAATGGAAACTAAGGGATATTAAGGCCTCCTTTTAATAGAGAACCGGACCAAAGCATGAGCACTTAGTGAATACATGAACTCCTCAAACTACGGTAATCACCGAAAAGAATCCCAGTTATTGTCACCCTGGGGGATGCGGATCATAACTCGTAATAGGTGTCTACAACTTGCAAGATAGGATCAAGAACACATATATATTCATGAAAACATAATAGGTTCAGATCTGAAATCATGGCACTCGGGCCCTAGTGACAAGCATTAAGCATAGCAAAGTCATAGCAACATCAATCTCAGAACATAGTGGATACTAGGGATCAAACCCTAACAAAACTAACTCGATTACATGGTAAATCTCATCCAACCCATCACCGTCCAGCAAGCCTACGATGGAATTACTCATGAACGGCGGAGAGCATAATGAAATTGGTGATGAAGGATGGTTGGTGATGACGACGGCGTCGATTTCCCCTCTACGGAGCCCAAATCAGACTCCAGATCTGCCCTCCCGAGGAAGAACAGGAGGTGGCGGCGGCTCCGTATCGTGAAACGCGATGAACTCTTCTCCCTGATTTTTTTCTCCCCGAATAGGAATATATAGAGTTGGAGTTGATGTCGGCGGAGCTCCAAGGGCCCCACAAGACAGGGGGGCGCGCCCTCGGGGGGGGGGGGGGGCGCCCCCCTGGCTTGTGACCAGGTGGTGGCCCCCCTCCGGTTGATTCTTTTGCCAGTATTTTTTATTAATTCCAAAAATATTCTCCGTAAATTTCCAGATCAATTCGAGAACTTTTTTTTCTGCACAAAAATAACACCAAGGCAATTCTGCTGAAAACATCGTCAGTCCGGATTAGTTCCATCCAAATCATGCAAATTAGAGTCCAAAACAAGGGCAAAAGAGTTTGGAAAAGTAGATACGATGGAGACGTATCAAACATCAACATGGGCAATGGCATCATCGTGAACATGAGCATCGACGGGCTCAACATCAGCATTGTCAGCATCAACATGAACCTCTTCCTCAGGAATCACCATCGCTCTATCGTTGATCTCCGCTTCATTTGGTGGTTGACTAGAAGAATTGGGGACATACACCTCCACCCTTGCATCATGTATAGGGGAGAAGGCATGTTGGTTCAAGTCAATTTGTAGCATAGGAGGCTCAACCTTGGTGGCAAATAATTCAAGGGACTTGTCTTGCGATTCAACTACTTTACCCTTGTACACCTTCCAATGCAATTCCGAGGTGATAGGCAAACTCTTTAATCGAGACTTCACCTCCACTCCAACATCATACCTTCCAATGAGTTTAACATCAATATTTGGATCAATCCAATTCAACACACTCCTAACTTTGACAACCACCTCCACATAAGTTGGGCTTGAGTCAAAAACCATGGATTCTTCCCCTTCATCGGCATTGCCTTTCGTAAATGTCTCCTTATCCAAATAATGTACATTAACGAGCCTACCCATCTATGTACATTATAAAATTTGTCAATGATAGGCAACAAAATATGAACCAAATAAATACTACAAATTCATGGTTCAAAAAGTTATACATTGATTAACCCTAACCCTAACCCTAAAAAAAATGCCTAACCCTAACCCCAACCCTAACCCTAACCCTAACCCTAAAAAAATGCCTAACAGTAACTATAGATCGGTGTTACAAACATGATGACTAGTCATACTACAACACATTAAAGCATCAAAACAACCATATCACCCATCAAATCCATTGATTTCAAACAAAAATGACCTCAACTAGGATTTGCATACAAGTAAAGAATACCACCAAATGAGATGATTCCAACCAACCAAAAAGAAGAGGGTGAGGGAGGTACCTTGAGTGATGAAATTGGCCTCGATCCACCGGAGAAAACTCAAGCAATGGAGATGGATTTGATGAAGGCAAGAATGGGAGAGAGAGAGGGGAGAGGAGCTCCGCTCGGGGAAGGAGGGGGATTGGGGGTGAATGGGTGCCTGGTGGGGCCCACCAGCCCTCCACTCACTCATTTTACTGGTCTTGAGACCCTACCGCCATGGTCCCTGGCGGTAGGCTCTTACACCCTACCGCCAGGTACGATGGCGGTAGGCCACTAATCCACGTCAGCGGGCCAGACGGCACCGTCTGGCCTAATGGGACCCTACCGCCACCGACTCTGGCGGTAGCCTGTGGACCCCTATCGTCACATGTTGTGGCTGTAGCAAAAGGGTCAGATCCGAAAAAAATTCACAACCGGGGTCAGATCCGGCTAAAAGTTGCAAAAAGGGTCAAAATAGTGAATTTGGCCGCGACAGGCACGGGGTGCCACCACATGAGCTATGCTAGTATTTTCTAGGGCTCGGCTCATCTCCATCCCAAACGACGTGCACCTCAGTAACCGTAAAAAGAAGTTGATTCACTGGAGCATGGATAACGAGGCCCACCTGGCAGCTACTCTCGGAAGCAATGTGGATGTACAAAAGAATGGACGGTTTGCTACACGTCAGCAGCCAAAATCGAGCTACATGGAAAGAATCGAGCGGCCAACGAGAGTAGCGCACGCGAGAACCTCAGAATGGCCGGTAGCCTAGCGTGGTTTAAAGTAGAAATGCACGGAAGATGCAAGTGCCATCGAGTTGGTTTCAGTCATCAAAGTTATAACAAATGGACACATACAAACTGAACCAGGGGTGGTGTCGATTCATGTGTATGTACAGCATCAGGTGCCATCCAGTTGGTTTCAATGCGCGTACAAATTCCAATCATGTGGTTGTAATACAGACTTCTCTCTTCTTACTAATCCCAATCATCGTCGTGGAAGGAATCAATTAGGAATACATGTGCGACTTTGTTTTAGTAGGATGTAAGAGCAACCCAACGGGAGGACCCATTTCGTCCGCCCATGTCCATTTGGGTCCGCACGGACAAAAACGATGGCCCAACGCAGAGACCCATTTCTATTTTGCGTTCGCTTTGTGTCCGCACGGACTCATTTCTGACTCAAATTTGAATCACATTTGGGTCGCAGGCGGACACAAAGCGGACGTTTTCTGCGTCTGCGTCGTCCGCCTATGTCCGGGCAGACCCACTTGTCACCCACCCACCCACCCACCTCTCCCTTCTTATTTAATTCGCTGGCCCACTCCCACCCACCTCTCTCCTATTATTCTATTGCCACAGCGCTCCCGTCCACCTGCTTCCCGTTGGGTGCCCCGGCTGACCCATTTAAAAAAGCGGACACGGACAGGCGGACGGGCGACCCAAACGGACGAAAAGCGGACAAACTGCGCGTCCGTTTGGGTCTCCCCGTTGGAGTTGCTCTAACTTGATTGAAAAATAGATCCGGTGTCATATAATTATTTTGCGGCGAAGGAAGCATCAAGCATAGATCCACATGGTAGGCACGGATGGCTGCAGTCGACCGAGGGAATGACCGGAGGTGGCAGAAGCAAGTTCTCATGAACATGTGCCCTTAGACGGCCGTGAATGATTTTGAAATGAAAACTCAGTACTAGATCACTTCCATTTCCATATCTATAGACCCTGCCAGTCGGCCGACGGCTCGATCACGCGGGCTCACCGGTATCACCAAAGGCGAAGCCCGACCCTTGCAGGGCGTCCTCAACAACCTTGTCCAGCCGTGCCGCCATTGCTGCCGTCATGTGGTTGCTCCAGTCCCCGGCTACACCCTTTCGAAAGAAAGCCTCATTCCCGACGTAGTTTTGGGTGCCATTCTTCAGTGGCGGAGCTAGAATGAATTAGTTGGGGGCGAAACGTAAAATCTGAGTGTTTGGGGAGAAAAAGCTAAAAAAAATCTCATCTAAGCCCTCACAATTTTTTTTCTTCACAAGTTGCTTCAATGTTGGGGGGGGGGGGCACAGCCCCCCCAGGAGCCTACATAGCTCCGCCGCTGCCATTCTTGTTCGCCTCCATGTTCTTGAGAGTGTCCATGCTGCACAGCTCTACGACTTCCTCCGTGACCCCCGCCGCCTCTTCCTCGCCGGAGAACGCGCACCCCATGAACCCCGCCAGCTTCCTCACGTTGCCCACCGGGTCCCGGAGCATCTCCTTGTACCGGAGGAACAACACCTTCTCCGGCTGCCTCCGGCTCGCCTCCCAGTATCCGAGGACATGAAGCCACTGCGGGCCGCAGGTGCATCGGCCGTCGCAGAACAGCTCAAACATCTCATCGATTGTGCATGAATTGGGCGGGTTGCCGTCAACCGCCGCAAACGCCAATTTCTTCTTGGTGAATAGCCACTTGGAGACGAGCGCGTCCTTGGGGTCGCGGCAGATGTACACGATCTTGCACCTGGTGCCCTCCGCCGTGACACTCTTGGGCACGTGGGTGTAAGGCAGGTGGGTGGCAAGCAGGCGCGATGAAGGGAGCACCGCGAGCACGTCACCGCCGCTGTCCTCCGCCGCCAAAGACGTGAAGGCCTCCTCGAGGAACTCGACGCAGTCGTGAGGGTTACGACGGCGGAACGGATGGTCGAGGATGTGTGTCGGGTGGTCGGCGCGGTGGAGCGTGGCGAAGGCGAGCGCCTTGAGCCAGGTGGTGCCGGACTTGGGGAAGCTGGCGGGGAGGACGTCGGACGTCCTTGCCTCGAACCGCACGCGGGCGGCGGCGACGGCCGGGAGAAACGGCTCGGAGAACCAAAAGCCGCAGTACTGCCTGAGCAGGTACGGCGGGCACCGCATCTCGAGTGGGAGCGAGGAGATCACGAGCTCGGCCATGTTGTCGTCTCCCGACGCGGCCATTGATCCCTGCGATAGCTGCATTTGGTGTCTCTCTCTCGCATTGCACATCGGCTGGCTGCCTTACATTATCTTTTACTAGCACAAATGCCTGTGCGTTGCAGTGGGTACAAAACAAATATGTGGCTCAAAATTTGAATCCAACTTAACACTCAGACAACTTTGCAAGTAGCAAATGGAAGTGTTCAAAAGTACAACTTCTATGCCATATTGATGGGCCAATCTCATATTCACCAGGAACATGTTCAACAAATGAAGAGGCATCTCTGGAAGGGAAATGAAGAGCATGCTCAATAATAACAAAAACTAAGTTATTTAGTTGTATCAAGATGACACAAAGGATTCCTAACAACAAAAACGTGGAAATAACTCATTTTGAGAACTTCCAAGCATTCCTTTTTCTCATGTGTAGTTAGGTAGCCGAAGTGCTGAACTCAATATCTGCAAGACAGTTGATAATTGACCGCAAATTTCTTGCTGTGGGAGATGCTATGGGTACCAAATTTTAATGATATTAGGCATGATTTAAATCAGTCATTTAGTGAAATATCCCTACATAATTAAGCAAAATAATGTGAAATACAAAGAGTATGCAACAACACCCCAGCCTGCTTGTCATTGATCAATGTGCAAGAACAACAAGATTTCAATGAAAAGCATGCATAAAATCACTTAAATTGAACTTGTTTACATCATGAGGCATCATTCTTGGACACTACGAATTCCAGTTGTATCAAGCTAAGATCACCTAAATACAAATCACATAGTTACTACCGATCATAAATCGTTTCAAGCAATAGCACAACAACAAAACTCCATATTGTTGAGAGTTACAACAGCAAGGGAGCGTGCTACTTTAGGGCTATTCATGGTATAATAATACATAATCTAGTACTCATGTTGTACAACGATGTAAGAGTAACAATAACAAGGGAGCGTGCTACTTCAAGGCTATTCATGATATGATCATATAAATTCTACTCCTCAATGACAACTAATATGGAACAAAGGGAGTAGTACTCATGTTGTACAATGGCGTACCTCAGGTGGAGCACAGGCGGATGGCTTTGAAATCCTACTTTCCTTTTTCAGAAAAATAATAATATCTTCGGTAAGGAGAAGGGACAGTTGAATCAATAAGGAGCTAGGTTTTATGATTTTCACTGAACACATTGTATACAGAGAAATTTTGCAATAGAGAACACACAATATAGAAGCTGATCTTTAGACATATTAGAGAAGAGATAACAAATAGTCAGTTCAATTTGCATGAATTTTAAAACATACAGATCATCTTCTATCTACTGTATAGGGAAGGATTAAGCAATAGCAAAATTAGCGGCAGTAGCAATCACTCAGCGTCATGACGGGCCGGACAGATAGCAGTAGTTTCCATCAGCAAGCACGCACCACACAGACACACAGACGCAGGCAGAGCACACATAAACACGCACATAGAGCACACCATGACCTCGGGTGTTATTGAGGAGCAAGGATCTTTGGGGAGTTTTCGCAAAAAAAAGATCTTTGGGAAGTTAATTGTAATTAGGTCAGATGACCATACCACTAATTAAAAAAATTAAGCAGTATATCATATCAATCAGCCAAATGGGATTTAACATAAAACAACATCTTACCTCACAATTAGTGACCAAAGACAGCTGGCAAGATGGAGATGAAGCAGCAACAATTCCCAGAAATCCACAAATCCATTGCTTTGATCTACAGGGTATTTTCTACTTTCTGGAAGTAGAAATCGCATGAAATAATCACCTGAAAAGGAACAACAGAGGGACTTAGTGGAAGCTGAAGACATGTCGATTCTCGGTGGCATGCATGGCGCTCTTGGAACAACACGTGAGGGCAAACCTGGGATACATAATTACATATACTTGCCTAGGAATAGAGAAGGGCTGCCATATTCGAGGAGGGCGCCATGAAGAGGATACGTGGAAACAAACAATGCACAACAAACGGATCTGATGAAAGAGTAAAAGTGGATCGATCTGCTTACCTGACGAAGCTGGACGATCCCTACCTCGCCGCGTCGACAATGGCCTTGTGTAAGATGGCAACGCCTATCTGCATCCCCACGCCCACGGATGGGTCGAAGTCTCCCGTCGCGCCGCCAGCATGCCCGTGGGGCTTGAGTAGAGGGCGTCGCCAGCCTGCTCTGCCGGCTTGGGTGTCTCTTAGTGCTCTGATCCACGCCTGGGTTCCCGCACACTGCCAAGCTCAATCTCACCATCGTGCGCATGAAGGGAGGGAATCAAGGCTGAGGCGTCGGGGTCATCTCCACTTGGGCTTGGAGAAGAAGGGGATGAAGTTGAAGCCGATGGGGATCTTCTTCCCTCACCTCGCCTCGTCGAGATTCCTTCGCCTAGCAGAGGACATGACAAATGAGAGAGCATGATCGGTGGCGTGTTTTTGGGCTGAGGCGTGGCAGGAGAGGCGATGCCGGTGGCGGTTGCCGAACTCTAATCCTGCTCGCCTATCTCTACCTCTCGCTTGGATGAGGGACAAGTTGATCTTTCCTTTTTTAGGGGACACGCTGATCTCTGGTGGGATTTTTGTGGTTCATGGAAAGCCTGCCTTTTTACGTGCGTCCGGGTCGCTACCGGTTTGTGTACGAGGTTGTTTCGTTGGGCCATAGCAGGCCCACGTGAGCGTGCCCGACGAAACGCAACGTAGGATTTTGAAAAACCAAAAAAAAATATAAGCGGGACGAAACCAAGAATATCACCTTGCTTTATATTAATATATATATATATATATATATATATATATAAGTATATATAATATAGTATATATATATATATATAGTATATACTTATATATATATATATATATATATATATATATATATATATATATAATAAGGTATAGATATAGATATAGATATAGATAGATTGGAGCTGCTAAAAATCAGTCGAAGTCGACTGACCAGCCGTCCGATCTGTAGTAGCTTGTAGATTCGCGCTGGGGCAGTTTGGACCTGTTTCAGCCTGTACAAGTCGCGTAATGGCCTGTTTGCTTTTTTTTTTTTTCGGAGCGCTGTCTCTCGTTTTTGTGGGCTTTGGGGGCAGGTGGAGAGGGGAGTGGGCAGCCCCGTTGTAATTAAGAAGAGGGGAGAGGACATCGACACAAAATTATCGCTCTCCGCCTCTCCGGTTGACCAGGATAGGAGAACTCTGCTAAGTTCCCCTAGCGAAATAACTAGGGTTTCTCTGTCCTCTGGCGATTTCACGCCGAGAGTTATTTCTGTCAGCTATTTTTGAGGCCCAATCTTCGTCGGTACCTCTCCAGGGTGAGGCCGCTTTGCTCTCTACTGGAGTTGACCATCTTCGGGAGGAACAAGAAGTCTTTTTTGGCGACATCTGATCTAGGGTTTCCCTAGATGGCGGAAGGAGGCGGATCACAGGGGAAGGTGAGAGAGACCGAGGATGTGGAAGACCTTCTCAAACGTCTTGATCTTCACGAAGACGACGGGGAAGATTTATCTGGGAGGAAGAAGTTGTTGACCAGGAGGTCGAGACGAAGTGGCTTGCCATAGCGCGAGTCCACACCAATAAGGGATTTAGCCCATCTGCTCTGTACGCATACATGCGATCCGCTTGGAACCCTGCAAAAAAGGTGCGTTGGCGGAGGGTAGATCAGAATTTGTTTACAGTGCAATTTGGCTGCCTTGGGGACTGGAATACTGCTATACTCAACGGGCCATGGTTGTTCCGGAACCAGGCACTGATCATCGAGGAGTATGACGGGTTTACTAACCCCAGGACGGTAAACCTTGACAAACTTGCTGTTTGGGCAAGGGTTCTGAAATTACCTGACAACTATCTGAGGGAGGATGTGATTAAGGGCATGTGTAGGAAATTGGGGAGGATACTTGAGGTCCAGATTCAGCTACCTGCAGGTTACGTGGGGGCTTTTGTTCGAGTGAAGGCACTGTTAGATGTAAACAAAAGGCTAGAAAGATTTGTATCTATAACCAAGGGAGGGAAGAAGGACTGGTATCAAGTTCAGTACGAAAAAATGCCGATTTTTTGTGGTCATTGTGGATTGATGGGCCATTGGTACCAGGAATGCGGGACCGGAGAGCACGACAGGGGCGGAGCCAGACAAACACTGGGCCCCGGGCCGGCTTCAGAGCTACAGTAGCCTACAGTGTCAAATAGTACTAAAATTGCTACAGTCAACGAAGGATTTTGACGCGATGACCCGGGCCCGGCCCCCTAGGCCTGGGGTGTAGTTCCGCCACTGGAGCACGATGTCAACAAATTTGAGTGGGGGGATTTTATATTAGCGGATGAATGGCGCAACCAAGGTGGCGGTCGTGGATCAGGTCGTGGATCGGGAAGAGGGAGAAGAGGCTCAGGTTTTGGACGTGGGTCTGGAAGAGCAGGTCCACCGGATGATGGGACTGAGTCTAATCCAGGAGGAATGTTCGGAGATCCCACTAGCTGGAGATGGAACGCTATGTTCACAACAACTGATCCAAAGCGGGCTGAGAAATATGTAACTACACAGCATGAGGGAGGAAACCAAAACATGGATATTACCATGCCAGAGATAGCGCCATCTGCGAGGAAGAGATTAGCATTGAACTCCAGTGCGAGCTCCGAGGATCCCCAGGGTACAGAGGCTGTTGGGCGCGTTGGTGAAGTGTCCAAAGTAGCAAGCTTGGGGGTTTCGGTTGATGGAAACAACAGGACAGAACAGGTGACGACACCACAGGAAAATACCCATAATAAAAGACTGAAAGGAGCTAATGGGGAAGCTATAGACAGTGTTGAAGAGATTGCACAAAATTCTGGATCGGCGGCATCCCTCGGGGGTGACCGCCGGGAGCAATGAAAATATTATCCCTGAACTGCCGGGGCTTGGGCAATGAACCGGCAGTTCGTGCGCTTCTGGATCTCCAGAGGCAGTATTGTCCCGAGGTGTTTTTTTTGTCGGAAACGCACCTTGATACTTTTCCGGCTGAGTGTTTGCGTAGAAGACTGAAAATGGACCAAAAAATTGTCAGTCGTAGTGATGGTAGCAAGGGAGGAGTGCTTTTTGTTTTGGAGGAATGAAATAAAGATCAGTCAACTATTTTGTCACCCAAACTATGTCGATGCAAAAATTGAAGAAGATGGCAAGATATGGAGGCTAACGGGTATGTACGGCGAATTCAGATGGGTGGACAAGTATAAAACGTGGGATAGAATAAAGGCACTGCATGCTAGGCATGATATGCCATGGGTCTTGATTGGGGACTTTAACGAGATTTTATACAATCATGAAAAACAAGGAGGAAACCCAAGACCACAGAGTTATATGAATGCGTTCATGGACGCAATGGATTCCTATGATTTACATGATATTGGTTTTCAGGGGGGGGTTTACTTGGCAGAGGGGTGTGGTAAGAGAACGCCTGGACAGATCAATTGCGAACACTGAGTGGATTCAGATGATGCCCTCAGCTGCTCTTTTGAATTTGCCGTTTAGTCACTCAGATCACCGTCCTCTCCTTCTGAACACAGAGTATTTTAACCAGATCAATCAGGGCAGCCGTCAAGCAAAGAGGTTTGAGGCCAGATGGTTACGTGAGGACAATTTTAACACTGTTGTTAATGACGCATGGCAGGACGCGTTATTGCATGCTCCAACTCCGGACGTGAGTAGCAGGCTGCAGCACATGCATGCAAAATTACATGCGTGGGACAAGGATGTATTAAAGAAACCTATGCGACGGCTACGGAAGGCGCAGAAGAAACTGGATAAAGTAATTCTGATCCTGTGTCCCCCACGACCGAAGCACGGAGAAAAGAACTCGCCGAATTGGTGGAAAACCTGCTTGAGCAACAGGAGATATTATGGGCACAGCAATCGAGAGCTGACTGGTTGGTCAAAGGCGACAGGAACACCGAATTTTTCCATACATATGCATCAGCGCGGCGGAAGAAAAATTACATTAAAAGGCTAAAGAATGATGCGGGGGCATGGCTAGAAGGTACGGAACATATGAATGACTGGATCCTCAATTATTTCACTAATCTTTTTGCTTCTGAGGTGAAGGAGACAGAGAAAATAAACCCCAAGGTGACACAAGCAATGAATGATATGCTCTTAGCACCTTTCACAGAAGAGGATGTTAACAAAGCGGTTTTCAGTATAGGAGATCTTAAAGCACCGGGGCCAGATGGGTTGCATGCCTTGTTTTATAAAAAAAATTGGCATATTGTGGGGAATGATATTGCTACAGAAGTTCTAAACGTAATTAATATTGGACTTATTCCGGAGAACTGGAATGAAACTATGGTAGTTCTTATTCCCAAAACTGAGTCCCCTGAGCTCATCACCCAATTTCGCCCAATCAGTTTATGTAATGTTATTTACAAGATAATTTCCAAAATGCTAGTGTTTAGACTCAAGCAAATTTTACCGGATGTTATTTCTCCTACGCAAAGTGCTTTTGTTCCTGGGCGTTTAATCACGGACAATGTTCTTGTTGCCTATGAATGTGTCCATACGATCAAAAATAAAAGAAGAGGCCAAACAGGTCTGTGTGCAGTAAAATTGGATATGCACAAGGCGTATGATAGATTGGAATGGTCTTTTCTCAGGCATATGATGTTGAAGCTTGGTTTTCACGAAAGATGGGTAAATATGATGATGACATGTGTTTCCTCAGTTAATTATTCTATACGGTATAATTCACAGGGGACTAGCAGATTCACACCAACACGAGGTATCAGGCAGGGAGACCCTCTCTCTCCATATTTGTTTCTGATTTGTGCAGAAGCTCTCTCAAGTTTACTGATGTATGAAGAAGAAGTTGGTGGCATCGATGGGATTAAGGTGTGCAGGAATGCACCGTCAGTTTCACACCTTCTATTTGCTGACGATTCCTTGATTCTCATGAAAGCAGATATGGACAATGCAATTTCCTTACAGCAGGTGCTTGAATCTTATTGTGCAAACTCAGGACAACTGGTGAGTGTAGCAAAATCCAGTGTTTTCTTTAGTCCTAACACAGATGTCAGTATAAGGGCGGAAATCTGTCAATGTTTGAATATTGATACTGAAGCATTATCTGATAAATATTTGGGATTGCCAGCTCTAGTGGGAGTAGATAGAAGTGATTGTTTTAAACATTTTATTGAGAGGGTTTGCTTCATGATAAAGGGTTGGAATGAGAAACAACTTTCTATCCAAGGTAAAGAAATATTATTGAAGGCTGTGGCCCAATCCATACCTGTTTTTGCTATGTTGGTTTTCAAGATTCCAAAAGGGGTGTGCAAGGATATCACTGATGCTATAGCAAAATTTTGGTGGGGAGATGATGAGAACTCAAAGAGAATGCATTGGTGGGCATGGTGGAAACTATGTTTCCCAAAAAATAATGGAGGGATGGGTTTTCGTGACCTCCACTCTTTTAATTTAGCTATGTTGGCTAAGCAGGTCTGGCGTTTAATTGATGAGCCATAATCATTGTGTGCAAGAGTGCTACGAGCAAAATATTATTCTTCAGGTGACATTTTGAAAGCTGGACCAAAAAAGGGGTCGTCTTTCACATGGCAGAGTTTGGTGGCTGGTATCCAAACTTTTAAGCGTGGGCACATATGGAGGATTGGTAATGGCGAGAAGGTAAACATATGGGAGGACCACTGGATTCCCTCCAGCCTGACGAGACAAATTATTACACCAAGGGGAGGTGCCATTATCACGAAGGTAAATGAACTTATTGACCCGGACAGTGAACAATGGGATGAAGAATTAATTAGGAGCATTTTTAATCCGGTGGATGTTGGCCGTATTCTTCGTATCCCACTGAGCTATAATGCTTTTGATGATTTTATTGCTTGGCATGGAAATAAAAATGGTATCTTCTCAGTCCGTTCTGCATACCATTATCAATGGAAGCATCAGTTTGGCTCAAGATCTTTCCTGTCAACGGTAGGCCCCTCAATGCCTAATCCAGTTTGGAATATCTTATGGAAATTAAATGTACCAGGTAAGGTAAAAATCTTTGGATGGAGAGCACTTCATGGTCTAATTCCCTTGAAGTCTATTTTAACAAATAGACACATAGGAACGGAGAGTGGATGCCCAATCTGCCATCAGGGGGGCTGAGGATATTTTTCATCTTCTCTTTAAATGTGTAAGAGCAGAAGAGATGTGGAGACTACTTGGAGTTACAAACATTATAGCCGATGCTTGTCATGCTGACCGATCTGGGTCGGTTGTGCTGGAACACTTGTTATGGCAAACACCTTCTACACTTCCGCACACACCCAGCGTAGGAAGTAGGGAAGGCATATTAACGGCGTGTTGGTATTTGTGGTGGTTACGTAGAAGGCAGACACATGATGAAATTATTGTCCCAATGACTAGAAGTGCCTTTGTTGTTCAAGCGATCTGCGTTAATTTCCAAAAAACGGCAAGAAACTTACCTTGTACCTCCCGATGGGACCAGTGTTGGAAGAAACCACCATCAGGCCGAGTAAAGATTAATGTTGACGCTGCGTTCCACGAAGATGCAGGGAAAGGAGCAACAGGAGCGGTGATACGTGACTATTCAGGAATTTTCATAGCAGCTTCATGTGAAACCATTCCGTACGTGGCCGAGGCTTCTCTAGCAGAAGCTATAGCAGTGAAAAATGGACTACGGTTGGCTGAATCTTTGGGGTACACCACAGTACAGATTGAAGCAGATGCACTGGAGGTGGTTAATGCATGCTCCGGCCAAGATAGAATATGGAGTGAATCTACTGCTATTTATGGGGATTGCTTTGTTCTCGCTGGTCTAATTGGGAACGTTGAATTCTTACACTGTCGAAGGGAAACTAATGAGGTTACTCACATCTTAGCTAAATTTTCTTATGATAATGATGCTTTTTGTAATTGGGTTGATGAACCCCCAGATTTCCTTGTTTCCGATTTAGTGAACGATGTAACTATTTTACCAAATCAATAAAGTTAGCCATGATGGCATTCCCTCGAAAAAAAGAAGAGGGGAGAGGGAGCGGCAGCCACGAGGTAATTAAGAGGAGGGGAACGGTAGTACTCAGACCATTTCCTCGTTATCTCTCCATTCTTTTCTTCTGTGAAATCCAAAGATCTCTGAAGCGAATCGAGAGAAGAATCATTGTGCTCCTCCACAGGCAACTGGAGGATGGGCGACGCTGCTGATGGAGTAAGTGATATCTCTCCATCCTTTCTCTGTTTGTGTTTGTTTTGTTGGTGAAATGCATTAGATCCGAGTGGATTTGTTTGTTTGGATAAAGTCCAGTAGTAGTTTTGAAGCATAGAATCGTCATTTTTCTTTGACTCAATCGGTGTGGTAATGTTGTTCGTAGATATGAAGGCATTTGAGTGCAGATTTTTATCATTCGAAGCATTCAGCGGTCAGGCTATGTGTTTTTGTATGCTTTTTTCTTCAAATGTCCAGGACTCAAGAGAATGGTTCATATTCCATATATGTTACTAATTCATCACTAGGAGAGATTCACTCCTTTTTTGTTTGTTTATTTTTTGTTCAGATTAGCAGATTGAAGAATATGATTTTCGCCCAAAACATTTTTTTGATTGTGAAATCAGTTGCATGTTTGAGGATTATTACTTAACTCAAATCCCCCTCATATGTATTACTTACCATCCCCAAGAGTGGTTATTTAGATTTTGCTGAAACCCTATTTATTCAGTAGCACATTATCCTCTGCGGCGAGTGGCTCATGGGCATGTTTGCCTCCAACAACCAGAGGATGGCCATGAGATGAGGGCTGCAGGCAACCCTCTGCCAGTGGGTGATGCTCTGGAATTTTTGTTGCATGTTGAGGATGTGAAAGCCTGGTTTGGTGCTTTGATTCAGTGGTCGCCAAATTTTTGTGGTAGCTAGTGGTTTTTTCAGTGCAAGTTTCTGCATGTGTTAGCGCTAAGTTTTGTTTCATATATTTTGTACTAATTTACAGTTAAAGTTTGTGTTTACTTTGTCTCGAACTTTCTATCATGGCTCAATGAACACATTTTGAAGAATTTTTGATAGGATGGAAACATGATTGTAATTTAGATTTATTCTGAAGAACTTGTTGTATATAAGTGACCCATTTATATACAGTTCATGACATCATTTTTTAGCAGTGGGATGTTTTTGTTTTCCAGATTTTGCTTGCTCAAATGCTACATTCAAAACAGGAACAACATCTCTCTAGTGATAGATTCAGATTTGTTCTGCTGGAAATCTAGAGATGTGTATACGAGCGGTATACATTAGGTGGTGTGGTCTTTTTGTGATATACAAGATTCATTTGAATCACACATTTTTTTCAGAGAGCAGATGAATTGTTTTTAGGGATTCAAGTGAGGATCTAGAGTTGTCTGAATGTAGCAGCTAGTACCCAGTTTGTAATGTAGAGTCAGAAATGCTATCTTAGCACATACTAGCATATAGACAGCAGACAGATTTGCCTGCCATTTTCCTTTGAATTTTAAGTGGCATTACGCTAGTGCTTCAACATTTTTTGAGGCATACCTTGCGGTCCTTCTTTTTAGACAGAGTTGTCTGAATCTTTTTTATTCTTTTTTTTGTGTGTCTGTTTGTAGGGAACAGGTTTGTTTTATACTAAGATTCTTTTTTTTGTGAACAGAGAGCAGATAGCATCTGATATGTAAAGCATTTCTGCAGTTTGTTTTGTCAAAACTGAATTAGTACTTATATGCTTTTATCTTTTTCTTCTGTTCAGGCGTCCTCTTGCGACATTTGCGGGAACTTTTGTGGAGAAAGTGTTGACCATGACTTCAAGATCGATATTCGGGATGAGTCCTGGTCTTGAGCGGTAATCCAACAGCCTTTTGTTTTTATTTTGTGCAATTTTTTTCTATATATTTTTTCTTTCAAATTTGTACATTCCCCCTAAAAACATTTTTTATTACATAATAGGTTGTCCCGTGCTATGTAATTTTTTTCTATATATTTTTTCTTTCAAATTTTGTTTTTATTAGCGGGTGTCTAATGTTTTTTTGGTTTTTTGTTTTGTTTTGTGGTTTGAATCAATTTTGATTTGCAATCACACCTAGTTGCATGTGACCCATTCATTCACAACTATGCGGTCAGGTGTTGCGTTGGTATTTGTATGCAGGGCCAAAGTAGCATGTCAACCATCGACTCGGAAGTAGGGGCGATTGCATGTCTCCCAACACGGCTGCAACCGGGGGGTCCTTTTGTTTTATCCGAGGGGGAGGGGCGGGGGGGGGGGGGGGGGGGGGGGCGGTTGCATGTCCCACTATAGGCACGCAACTGCATGTCTCCAAACACGGCTGCAACCGGGGTCCTTTTTGTTTTGTCCGAGGGGAGGGGGGAGTTGCATGTTCCACAGCAGGCACGCAATTGCATGTCTCCCAACACGACTGCAACTTGGGGTCCTTTTTGTTTTGTCCGAGGGGGGGGGGGGGGGGGAGTTGCATGTCCCACAGTAGGCACGCAAATGCATCCTTTTTGTTCTGTCCGAGAGGGAGGGGGTTGCATGTCCCACAGTAGACATGCAAATGCATGTCTCCCAGCACGGCTGCAACCAGGGGGTCCTTTTGTTTTGTCCGAGGGGGCGGGGGTTGCATGTCCCACTGTAGGCACGCAACTGCATATCTCCAAACACGGCTGCAACCGGGGTCCTTTTTGTTTTGTCCGAGGGAAGGGGGGGAGTTCCATGTTCCACAGCAGGCACGCAATTGCATGTCTCCCAACACGACTGCAACTCGGAGTCCTTCTATTTTGTCCGAGGGGGGGGGGGGGGAGTTGCATGTCCCACAGTAGGCACGCAACTGCATGCCTCCCAACACGACTGCAATTGGGGGTCCTTTTTGTTTTGTCCGAGGGGGGGGGGGAGTTGCATGTCCCACAGTAGGCACGAAAATGCATGCCTCCCAACACGGCTGCAACCGGGGGGTCCTTTTGTTTTGTCCGGGGGGTTGCATGTCCCACTGTAGGCATGCAACTGCATCTCTCCGAACACGGTTGCAACCGGGGTCCTTTTTGTTTTGTCCGAGGGGAGGGGGGAGTTGCATGTTCCACAGAAGGCACGCAATTGCATGTCTCCCAACACGACTGCAACTGGGGGTCCTTTTTGTTCTGTCCGAGGGGGAGGGGGGGTTGCATGTCCCATAGTAGGCACGCAAATGCATGTCTCCCAACACGGCTACAACCGGGGGGGTCCTTTTGTTTTGTCTGAGGGGGCGGGGGTTGCATGTCCCACCGTAGGCACGCAACTGCATGCCTCCCAACACGGCTGCAACCGGGGTCCTTTTATTTTGTCAGAGGGAGGGGGCGGTTGCATGTCCCACAATAGGCACGCAACTGCACGTCTCCCAACACGGCTGCAATAGGGGTCCTTTTGTATTGTCGGAGGGAGGGGCGGTTGCATGTCCCACGGTAGGGACGCAACTGCATGTCTCCCAACATGGCTGCAACCGGGGTCCTTTTGTTTTGTCCGAGGGAGGGGGCGGTTGCATGTCCCACAATTTGTTTTTATCCATGGAGGCTTGGTGACTTGGTTTTCTGGCCTGCATCTTTTTGAGATGTCCGTGTTTGTTTCCCTTTAGGGGCATGTGCCAATATCTAATCAATGTTTTTTAGATGCCGCATCAGCGCTAAGTAATGTCTTGTCTACAGGTGTTGTGGCAGGTTAAGCGGAAATTCCAGCTTTTAGTGCCTTTGTAGTAAGAGGTGAATAATATAGACAATGGGTTTTAAATGCTTTTTAGTTACATTTTAACATTTTTTAAAGCAGGGGCATAGCTTTTTTTGTAATGGCGTTAAATATGTGATGTATTTTTGACGTAGGTAGTACCTCATTTTTACGAGCAGGCTATCATGGATGCCCACAAGCAAATTGAACGTGAGATGGAAACTAAAACAAAGGCCTTCTTGGAAGAAGGGTTAGCTCAACAGCCTAAAATTGTATGTAACTAGGTCCTTTTATGTGGTTCACGTAACTTTTTTTCTACAGGTGTTATGAATCTGATCATTAATTCTTATTTTCACACAGGATCCTAGGGAGAGGTGTACAGCTGGAACAAGAGATTGTCTTAAAAGTGTGGTATGTTAAATGCACATTTAATTTTTGTCTATTGTTGTTTGGCTTTCTGTAAACACTAGCAAAACGAAGAAGTTACCTGGAACACATATGTCTTGTATTGTTGTTTCTCTTTTTTTTGGCATAAAAAGACATAAGTTACCTGCAACACTAATGTATCATGTATATATCTACGAATACAGCCGTGAACAAGTACATATCTTGAAGACGACGGAAGCGACCCCGGGTGTGACAAAAACGAAGAAGGCAGAGCGCAGGATGTGGAAAATACAGATTATGAAGAGAGAGGATATGATGTAGATATCACTGACACTGAAGCATCAAATGGTTTGCTTTATGAAGAAGTTGCAACACTGGTGTGTTATCAGAAATCACTGTTATGTTTGTCTTGTGTTCAAAAAAATTTGTATGATGTTTTTTAAAAATAGCTAATGCATGATCTTTTTTGCCTCCTTTTTCTACTCCAAAGTTAATGGATTTTTTTCTTCCTCCCCCAGCTGAGTAAGAGTGCTCAAAGAATAGAACGACGGGAAGCACTTTTGGAACGGAAAAAGAAGGTACCTCAATATTTTTTTACTTTTTCGTCAGTTAGGGTTCCATTTTTTATATTTTTCCAGCTCAAATAAATTCACACACCTTCTGTTTTTTGCAACAGAGAGGAAGGATTGGCATAACCTCAACAAAAGCTGTCATTGACGAGATTGTAATTAAAGCTTTACAGCAGATTTCTTTATGTCCTCCGGGCCCACATACAAACAGATGCGGGTGGACCAGCCTCAAAAACACAAAGAAACAAAGTGACCAGCCCAGCCCAAAATAACAAACAAACAAATAGGGGGAAAACAGAAACAAAGCCCAGCTGCTAGCCGATCGACCCAACAGAAGGAGGGCTAATTAACCGGCCTAATCTACATAGGATGACATCAGCCGACTGAGACTTCGCGAAGTCGAAGGCCTAGACAGTCCCTTTATAGATATCTGACCACGCGATTCCCAGCTTCAAAAATTAGCAAGTCTATTTGCACCAGGCTTTGAATTCAGTAACAGCTCGATCGATAGCGTTTAACGGTATGATTCCTTAATTATGTCGTCGTTATTTTACTCGAGCTTCGGCTGCCAACTTGTATAGTTTTTGTTTGGGTGTGTCTAGGACACATCTAGATGTGACATAATTATTGCACATCTAAATGACTAAATGAAGCATAAAAAAGAAAAAGAAAAAAGAAAAGAAAATATCCACACGAATCTCCACGTAAGATCAATGATATAGGACTTAGATGTGTAATACTTATGTCACATCTAGATGTGATTTAGCAAAACCGTTTTTGTTTTCCGGAATTTCTAGCTAGAGCGCGCAAAGTCACTCTGGTGTCTATAGAGATTCCTTGTGTTCATGACATGGACCAGCTGGCCCCGCCGTGCTAGCTAGTTTCTGAGCATGGATCGTCCGGCCGGCCGGCCCCGGCGCCGAACGTGAACCCCGACCCTTGCAGCGCGTCCTCGACGATCTTGTCCAGCCGCACAGCCATCGCCGGCTTCAGGTGGTTGCTCCAGTCCCCGGCGACACCCTTCCGGAAGTAGGCCTCGTTCTTGGCGTACTTTTGCGTGCCATTCTTGTTCACCTCCATGTTTTTGAGAGCATCGATGGTGCACAGCTCCACGATGTCCTGCGCAACGCCTGCCGCCTCCTCGTGCTCAGAGAACGCGCACCCCATGAACTCCGCCAGCTTCCTCACGTTGCCGGCCGGGTCCCGGAGCATCTCCTCGTACCGGAGGAGCAGCACCATCTCCGGCCGCCTCCGGCTCGCCTCCCAGTAGCCCGAGACGTGGGCCCACTGCGGGCCGCCCGGGAACCGGCCGTCGCAGAAGAGCTCGAACGCGTCCCGGGGGCTGCCGTCCTCGTCGTCGGCGGCCATCTTCTCGGCGAATATCCACATGGAGACGAGCGCGTCCTTGGGGTCGCGGCAGACGTACACGAGCTTGCATCCGGCGCCCTCCGCGGTGGCGCGCTCCGGCAGGAGCGAGTAGGGGATGTGGGTGGCGATGACGCGCGGCGAAGGGAGCGCCGCGAACACGTCTCCGCCTTTGATGACCGGCGAGAGCGCGAAGCGCCCCTCCAGGAACTCGACGCAGTCGTGGGGGTTGCGGCGGCGGAGCGGGTGGTCGGGGGCGCGCGGCTGGTGGTCGGCGCGGCGGAGCGTGGCGAAGGCGAGGGCCTTGAGCCAGGTGGTGCCGGACTTTGGGAAGCTGGCGAGGAGGACGTCGGACGGCCTCGGCTCGAAGCGCGCGCGCGCGGCTACGACTCCCGGGAGGATCGGCTCGGGCCACCAGAAGCCGCCGTACCGCCTTAGCGGCCACGGCGGGCACCGCGTCTCCAGCGGCAGCTTGGCCATGTCGACGTCGTCGGCGTCGGCGTCGGGAGAAGCTGCCATTGGTCGTCCCGCGAGTCTGCGTGCTCCCGAGGCCGAGTAGCGTACTCCTTGAAAGAGCCGTCGCTCTGAGTGGTTTAATATCCCTGAAGAGCATGATTGAGCAGAGGACCACAATGATGCGATCCAGACGGCAAATGACAGCACCCTCGTGGCCTGCGTGAATGTGATGTTGGGTGGGCCTTAATGCGACGTTTAATACTACAACGAAAACTCTGTTCATCAAAAGATTCTCTCTTGGAACTAATCGAATTCATATCTCCCCCCCCCCCCCCCCCCCCCCCCCCACCCATACACACACACACACACACACACACAATAATGATAGACCTACAAAGAATTTACAAATGCTTACTTAATTTGTTCAAACTATAATCCCCCACATCAGCTTGCACGTAAAAGTTTTAAGTTCACTAACCAATGACAATAAAGTTCAAGAATACACCACCCCGAAACACATTTTCGCAAGCCTGAATCCATCAAGAGGTACAAGGAGGTGCATTGCATTTCTGACAATACAATGCAAGTATGGCTTGCTGTGAATATGTTTAGATACATGTTTTTCAGCTCAGAATCTTGGACCTTTGTAAATACAAAAAAAGCAACATTTCCAGGTGAGAAATTTGCCCTGTACCAACCCTTTTTCATCGATTTGCACCACACGTGAAATCTGGGTCTTTTACCAAGTCGATAGTACGCTCAGGATTTGGACCGTGCAGTTCGAAGATTACCTGCCAGAATAATGAAATGTAAGGGCATGTGCTAGTTGCTAATTGCACCACTGAAAAAAAAAAGCACCCCTGCTGAAAAGGATTCTGCTGAACCATGACTAATGCAAAACACACGTGTGCATCTTGTTGAGCTGAATTTGTCTGTGCATTTGAATTCTGAGCTCAGTGTGTGGAAGCTAGTTCTTCACGATATGACATAATAGACGGCAAATGTAGAAAATTCATAGTTGTAAAGTACATACAACAACGTTGTCTCCAGATCTGAGGATTGGAGCAGGAACATAAAGAGCACACTGTGGTCCCATTACCTACAAAATAGGTCAGATTTCAGATCACTTTTGAGCGCAAAAAAAAAAAAATCGTTGTAGAACTGGAATTCATAAAAACAGTTTGTCAAGTGGAGGTCTCAGTATTTTACCGGCCAGAATCTTCCGATGTTGAAGTTGTTCACAAACGCCACCCCTTTGTTCCAACCACGAAATGATATGAATGTATCCTTTATCGTGCTATTGGAGTCAATGTGGAAATGGCCTTCATAAAATTCTGGCTCTTCTGAATTGCCTTGTCATAATACAATGCAAGGATGGTGAGTACTGATGCAGCATATTTTTTTAAACACCAATCGGATGTGAAATCAAAGTACAGATGCAAAATAGGAACATGTACATTACCAACTACTCCCTCCGTTCCTAAATATAAGTCTTTCTAGAGATTCTAATATTGGACTACATACGGACGTATATAGACATATTTTAGAGTGTGGATTCATTCATTTTGCTCCGTATGTAGTCCTCTATTGAAATGTCTAAAAAGACTTATATTTAGGAACGGAGGGAGTATTACCAACTATGAAAAGATACCATGAAGTTTATTGTTCGATATTCATGTATAATTCAGCACAAAAATATTAAAATTGAAGATGCAAACTTTTGGTTACTGCAATTTTCAGGCTCGAACAATATTGATGTAAAAAAGAGAGCTCCACTGTTTTTTCCTGACTTAACAACAAATATGACAAATACACACAAATGTTTACAGGAATCAAGAAAGTGTAATCTCAGAGTCGGCTATATCATGAGTCATTTTAAGTTTTTAACCAACCGACGATGACCACATCAGTTATGCTTGACTATTTCCCATGAGCATGACTGCATGGGAATTAGTTTATCTTTGACTATTTAGGACGACCATATATAAGAGCTTACCACGTAAATTATTTTGTGAATCACCATGAATGGACACTTCGCTAGCTCTGGCATCAGTGATTTGAAGGATTGGTTGGAATTTCGAAAGGTTGCCCAGTAAATCGAACGATAGTGGATACATTCTCCAATGATGGAGAGTAACAGCATCTATTTCAACAGGAGATAATATTCCCTGTATTTGTCAATTCGATAATGATCAGCACAAGAAGCTTACAAGCATGGTCCATGTGGATACTGCAGCATGAGCGAGGTTATGCGGGAGTATGGGACTTACCTTCTGGTCAAAAATGTATGGCCCATAATTTACTCGGCCCATATTTTCTACCTGTAGATAGAATGGATATATATGTAGGTAAGGCAGAAAGCATGAATTAATATTATTTATTCGAAAGGGAGATTGTAGAAATAATAGCTAATGGCTGTCTGATACTTATATGTACTAAGTAACAGTAGTTCATCGTGTTATCTTTTTTGGCTAGGCTGATACTTCCCACAAGGAGATCTCTAAACAAGCGTTGGTTGAATTTTAGGCTATCCAGTTATGCAAGTCGAAATGTTACAGAAGCATGCCATGCCTCCAGTCATGGATGTATACAGAAGGTTTAAACTGGAAATCATGCAACCATCTTTTACCAAGTCATTGTCATGCCTATGGTTGTACACACTACACAGGCACAAGCCACATTGGTCTTCTACCAATACATTTTTAGGAGTCTCTACCAATCTATTCCACATCTCAAGATTCACCGAGTTTGATTTGAACTAAGTAGAGTAGCATTAGTAAACTGTGCAACAGTTTAATCAAGAACTTAAGAATAGGAGCAGGATTATGTAATATTGTGTCAGCTAACAGCAACTGTAACATCTACGGAAGCAAGAAGATTTTCCATTTTATACTTTACAAAAAAAATGCATGACTATTACCAGGATAGATAAGCGGATATTAGAAGAGCAATTTAAGGTCGGTATCTGTAGGGTTTTACTAGACCATCTTTCAATAACGCCAGCGTATCTTTGATTTCTGATGCCATCAAGTGAGCATGACACAAACACCTGGGCTCTGTCATGTACCTACAGCATAATTTAGATCCTAAAAGCAATTAATTGAATGCACGTCAACAAAAGAAATGATGAGTAGAAAAACCTTTGGAATGGATAGGATGCTGTAAGGAACTTTTCCTTGGTATTCCGACACATACAGTAGAAACCCAAACATCTGGAATAAAAGAAATGTAACCATGAACATATGAAAAGTGAACCTGCTTGACAACTCTGCGATGGAAAAGGAACTTGAGTGTAGAAATATACTTGGATAGGTTCCTACCTGGCCTGTCAGTTCCATAGACAGAGGCTGTTCTGAAACAGCCACTTTCAGTGGATCACAGATCTTATCAAATATGTCAAAGAAAGAAGCAACCTTTTGTAATTTCACAAGCCCATAATTTGCTCTTTCAATGTCGGCAGGAAGTGGATGCAGAGGAGTGCCAGTGCATTCATGTATTACTCTTCTCAGTGCTGCTTGATACCACCAAGTTGCAATGATGTAATAAGAAAAACATAAACAAACAGTACTTTAAAGATATGTCTCGAGTATAAAAAAAAATCTTGGAGACTTCTAGAAATTTATTGACTTTTTATTAGTGATAGTTCTTGTTCTTGTTGTAGCTTTAGGACCTTCTTTGTTACTTTTATAGCTTTTAGTCCTTGTTCAGTTTTGCAGGTTTTTCATAGTTCTTCTTTAGGCTTATTGGTTTCCTGTAACTCCGTGTTATTTCGACACTCTCTTTCTCATCCAAAATTACACACATTTTGATGCGTCTTTAAGAAAAATACTTTAAACTGGTGATTCCTACACCTCCTCATCAACTTTGGCATACAGATGATGCACAGATTAGGGTATGTCATTCAAAACCCATCAAGTATTTTTTATTTATCCCGCGGTGACAGCTGGCAAGCAGAGCCAAACTGTACACACAAAACAGTTATGTTTTCATATTGAGAACCTGAATAACTAAAGCAACTATTTAAAGAGAAACTGGAACTTTTGATAGAACAATCATGCTTCAAATAGAAAAGTTCAAATGCAATATAGCATGCCTTTGTATTTGGGATTATGCACGTCTCCGTGCTCCTTAATTGGCGCATCCTGGTCAAAGACATTATATAAACATAAGCATACCTCCAGAAATGGTTTAGAAATGAAAGAACCAATTTGGAGAAGTACTTGCATAATCATAAGATGTGAGGTCTGCCTTGTACTCGAATTCATTTTTACCAGTATTTGCTCCATTGTAAAACCCAAAATTTGTCCCTCCATGAGCCATCTAGACACAGATCTCATGAATAACAGAATTAGTAAAACTAAAATTTAAATAAAATGTGGTGATAAAAGGGCTCCTGTTACAGACATAGAGTACAGCAGAACCATTGCGGCATAGAATACTTTTAAGAGCTTTAGCTGTGCTGCTGGCAGCTGTGGTTGCAATACTCTCACCCCAGTGTGTTAGCCATCCGGTATAAAATTCCCTGAAAAGTAGAAGTAATATCAGTAGTATAAGTTAAATACAAAATAATAAAAATGAAATACCACAGACCACTTACGCACTTAAAGGGGCTGATTTTCCCGGTAAGTTGTATTTCTTCTGTAATCTGAATATTGGCCATGGATCATCACCAGTAGAAAAATCAACAGCTGCACTTGAATTATAATTATTTGGAAAGTGGTAACTGAGGAAAACCAAAGGCATACTACTTGTAATAATTATGAAGTTAGGAAGATAAAATTGTTTTCTGCTTCAAAAGTCTTAGGAAACCATTCTGAAGTGGATATCAAATAATCTTCACATTGTTTAACTAAAAATCTCAACAGAGAAGTCACTGTACATGTTAGCATTTAACATCGCACAGTCGCACACCATCCTTAGAGTAAGAAATGACAGTGCAGTTTCAAGGATTACATACATAGCAAATTTCTGCGTTTGTGTGGTGGGGGTTGGGGGGGGGACGATATAGGGTTATTTACTGAAAGAAACTTAACTGTATCATCCTAATATGTCATTTTGTACCACATAGCCAGTTTACATTGAATAATACTAGCCTATGGTGCATGCTGGCTTAAGTCATAACAGCTCCGGACTGACCTTTTTGGGTGATCGGGGACCAAAGTCCACGTGTTGCTACGCGCATGACCACCAAACTTGTGGATAAGGAACTTTAAGCGAATTTTGGGGCTAGGTTGTTTACACTAGCATGCACGTCATTTTTTTTTACAGGAAGAACATTCACATCATCACAAAAGTCATTTGGTTTAATTTACCTGCGAAGACATCATCTTGAAGAATCGCTCCATTCTTTAAGGTATTAGTAGTGCCCCCATCAGTAGTATACCTAAAAGATTATTAGTGAAACTCATAATCACGACTTTGATAATCACTGTTTACATACGAACAAACATATTGATCCTAATATCTTTCATAAGCTTTTCTCTAAACCAAAATTAAACAAATTAATAGAAAGATCGATCAGATGAGAGCATCACGGTGATTTTTTTTATCAACTGGATATCTTTTGATTCTCTTCTTATTCTCGTTTGCCAATGCAGAATGCAAGTACATTAATCTAATGTAAAGTGTCAACAAAAAGGTAGGTCCTGTATTAAATGTCTTCATACAAATTATTTGTGTAAAGGATTGTTTGAGGCTTTGAGCACATAGCTAATCTTGCTTATTATAAGTGGAAACTGATAAGAAGGACAAGAGTATTATTTCAGCCTAATTCTGAATGCAAACTAAAACAAATAGAATTAGACTATAAGCACAAACATGGTGCAGTAAATGATATTTGTGCAGTTAAGGTTTATAACCTCCCACAAAGGGCACTGCTAGAAAGGACTATCTCAATGTTGTATGAAATTTTACTACTACCATGCCTAGTCAGTATGCAAAATTACAGTTATAGCCTAAATGACTTTGTACATTATCTATAAAATAAGTAACAAATTTAGCAGACAATACTAAGAGGGAACTGCTCGCGTTTGCATAGTAAAAATTATGAGAAGGGAAACTGCATACAGAACAATGTCATTCCCCAGATATCGTCTGGCCAATTGGACAAGGTAATGAAGGTAATTCTTGTCATCTCCAAATGAACCAAATTCATTTTCAATCTGCTAGACAGGAAAAAAAAGGTTATTTACTTGTTAGCAGGATAAAACAGGAACGAAAATGGATATAAAGTGTAAACAATTTAAACCATGATGGACTTGCCTGCACCATGATAATTGGACCTCCATTCTCGTATAACAATGGTGTTACTTTTGGGAGCAAGACTCTCCACCATCTCTCCACCTATAGAACTAGGTAACTTTGGTCAAAATATGTCCAGAAAATCCAAAAGCAATGGTTGCAGTATCGTACATAAACACAAACTGATGATGTTTTGGGCAGCTTACCAAGGAAAGATAGGTTGAGTCTGATGATCGCAGTTTAAGGGCTGGCTCTATGGTGAGCAACCATGGTGGAAATCCCCCTAAATCCCATTCTGCATAACAGTTTCAAGAATTCATAGATCACACCAGCAAAAAGTTCAACAAGAGAGCATGAACTATCACAACCCAATCAACTCTGAACTCTGAAACCATATGGAATCTGTACTGATACAACGAACTTCTGAACGGGGTATAAAAAGTTAGGAACTAATCGTAGTAAACCAAAGCGTAAGAAAATGACGGTATTCTGTTCTTGATCAAGTGGAGGCATTCTACTCTCTGCTGCATCAGACGGGGTCACAGGGAACATCCCACATGAGAATTGACTGTACAAATTACGACTACTATTGACTTCTACAGAATTACTAGCGAAAAGCATGTGCGTTTCAATGGATCCAAACCAGACTAATACATGTTCACAAACTTGAAAAAAATCATCCTCGTATTGGTATATGACAGATAATGTATTCCTCTTATTTGTTTGAATCAGGTGGAGGGGAGATGGTTTGGAGAGACTAAGGGGTTTTCTGTAACCACGGAGCAGAGTGGCAGGGTTTTCTTGTACAAAAGTACTACAGTTTACGTTTTAGGCGTTAGATGCAGATCGGATGGTCAGATATGACGGATGGCAAACACACCATCATCACCACCTGGGTCTTCTATAGGGGTAAGATTAGAGATTTTGTAAGCTAGAGAGCTAGAAGGCCTTATTCTGCCATAAAGTGAGCAGACTATGAAATAAATATTTGAGAGGATGAAGGGGTGACTTTTTCAATTATTTAGAATATTTGCCTGAAGTTTATAAATCCGCTAAGTAATATCTTTGCTATTCTCGGTGCACAGATATGATTATATTGGTAGTCATATTGACATGCTGAAATGGTAAAATTTCAATAAGCAACGAAATTACCTCCACAAATATATGGACCAACACGAAGCATGACGAGCATTTTTAATTCTTGAGCAAGTCTTAGATACGATTCAATGTCAGCAAAACCCTTGAATTCCCAGCTCTGTGGTTCCGGCTCGTGCAAATTCCAAGGAACATATGTTTGGATTGTGTTCAGGCCTAGTGCCTTAGCCCTTAAAAGGCGATCTTTCCAGTACTGCACACAGAGAATGCAACGTGCATGTAAGCTTGCAATAAGAATATATGGAAGAACATAAGCTTATAGATGGGCCATGGTCTCTAGATACAAACCCAGATCAGAAAGATATACAGAAACATTTATTTCCCTATCCATAAAACAAATTCATCTCGGATAGCTTATTCAGTCATTTTATAAGCTGGGTGTAGCAAAAAATACACTACTCCCTCCGATCCATATTAATTGTCACTCGTTTAGTACAAAGTTTGTACTAAACCAGCGACAATTTGTACTAAACCAGTGACAATTAATATGGATCGGAGGGAGTAGCAGAATAGAATATTTCAAAGAGAAGTCGCAATTTCGTCAATCCATCACAGGCATGCAAGCTCAAGGTCACCCGATTTGTTGAATACAGTCTGTGATAGATTGAACACACTGTATAGAATTGCTATTAGTATACTAGTAGTACCAAATTTCTGAAATGCGCCAAAATTCTGTAAGCACATGTACAGAATTCAATTTCTGCCAGAACTAAACCTCAACCACATGTACAGAACTGACTGAATTCGCGATTAGTAATACTCTGAAATGCGCCAAAACCACCAATCTATCAGTTGAACCTCACTTGTCATCGCGAATTTACGGACTGAAGCAGTCCACTCCAGCAGATTACAGTGCCAGTCGGAAGAGGGGGGATTCATTCACCTCGGGGACAATGCGGAAGTAGTGCACGTCGCCGCCGACGATCTGGAACGGCGCCCCGTCCTTCCAGAAGGCGTCGTCCTCGATCCAGAACCTCCTAGGAGCCTCGCCGCGGGCCTGGCGGCACCCGCACGACGAGTCAAGCGCCACAAAAACCAAATCGATTCAAAGCCCGAACAAGCGAAGGATCGGTCGGCGCGAGGGAGGGCGTGCGTGCGTACCGTGGAGGAGAGCGCGGTGCACAGCGAGAGCGCGAGGAGAAGAGAGAGCCTCCCGAAGCTTCCGGCGGAGGCCATTGCGGAGCCGCAGTGACCACCGCTCACCTGCTGCTGCTGCTGCTGAATCAGTGGATTCCTGTGTTCGTGCCGCGGGGAAGCGTGGGGCGGTGGGAGGCGGCTCGGTTTGGCGACGGCACGGGGAGGAGGAGCCGCGAGCGCGCGCGCCGGAGTGATGGGGGTGCGTAGCCCGCAGTCTCCGGCGCTGAGGTGGTAGGTAGGGGAGGGGAGGGGAGGGGCGCGGCTGCGGGTGCCTGACGCTGACGGAGAAGCGGACTGGGACTCCGGTCTTCGGGCCGCTGTTGTTCTGCTCTGTCATTTTTTTTCAGTAAACTAGAAACGTGCCCGTGTTGTCACGGGGTCAAATATTTTTTATCTCAGTAAATTTGATAGCCTGGTTCATGGACAGAGATAAGGTGACTTGCCCATGGCAAGTCACACTGCAACATGCGCCTATCAGCTCTTAAAACACCATCCAACAGAGGCAAAAATCACCCTTTTTGAAAACTTGAGCAGGATTTGACCCTGATTCGAAAAAAATTCGGAATTTGACCCCTTTCTTACCGCCAGAGAGGTTGACGGTAGGGTTATATAGCCTACCGCCGAGGTCCCTGGCGGCAGGGTAACGACAGCGGCCGTCAACAGCCAGCCGAAGGGCTGACGTGGCGTAACGGTCGTACCGCCAAGGACATCGGCGGTAGGATGTAAGACCCTACCGCCAAGGGCTCTGGCGGTAGGGTCTCCGCCTATGCAAAGTTGTTCTAGTGGGGAATCGATTCGAAAAAACGGTAGGTTTTCACAACCTACCGCCACAGACTACGGGGGTAGGTGTCTGACCCCAATGCAAAGTTTCTGTAACCAGGGATCTCTCCAAAAATACGGTACGGTTTCACACCCTACCGCCAGGGTCTATGGCGGTAGGGTCTGAACCCAGTGCAAAAAAAATCTGAAACTTGATAGTTTCAATTCAAAAAAATTGGCACAACGGATCAATAGTTTGCAAATGAAAAATATGCATCACACCTCGAAAGATAGTTCATTGTCACGCAAAGAACAAATACTTCACCACACTAACAAATATCAAACCGGTGTACATTGTCACACATAACAAATAGGTAGCAACTAGTTCAACATAGCAAAGACCAAATAGTTCAACAATACTAAATAGTTCTCAATCATAGCCAACACAAAATAGCAAATAGTTTAACGGCGGCCATTTCACTTCTTCTTCATTCCCCTCTTCGGGTTACGGTCCTCATTATTCTTCGAGCGGGTCTCATTCGCCTTCTTGCAAAGACGAGGACGCGGTTTCCGAAACGGGGATGGACTTTCCCAATCCTTCTTCGGCTGCCTCCCACTCTTGTCTTGGGTTACCTCAGTTGGTGGAGGTCCATCATCATCGTCGTACTCCTCCTCATCATCTCCTTCCCCCTCTTCCTCTTCTTCTTCTGCTTGCTCCTCATCATCTTCTTCCTCATCGTCCTCCTCCTCGTCCTCCTCAACCAACCTAGACGACGAGGCAGCATGGCTCGATGAAGCGAGGGTATGCATCGGGCCGCCAGGAACATGAGCATCAGCAGAGCTAGCGCACCCAAGCAGGCCCACCAGCTTGCGACAACGTGTCACGAATTTCTGCAATAACAAATAAACAAGAACATAATATGGATCAAGTTTAGGATTACAAATAAATAAGAACATACCATGGCATGGATCCAATTTGAGGTTACTCGAACATAAGGCAAGTCTAGGAGGCTCGATGTTACCTTCACCGTTCCCCTCAACTTGTTCTCAGATTCTTCGGTCCCGAGGAGACAACTTAGCGCATCCGAGCCATCAAAAATTCTTATGGTCAGCTATGAAGACTGCAAATGAATAAGTGAGTGAAACTGATTAAAGTAGACTTCATCCAACTGCCGGTTCAAAACAAATGAACACAACTTACCACTCTGTTCAGCAAGGGTCCATACTCTCTAAATTCACCTTCCAGCCCTCTGATGCTGTCATGGTAGGGTTCATTCTCGGAGTCATCCTCCTGCAATGATGTGAAATCCGCTATCGTCCACTGGGGCCTCAGGCGCAGATGGTACTGTTGGGGAACGTTGCATGGGAAACAAAAAATTTCCTACGCACACGCAAGATCTATCCATGGTGATGAGCATCTACGAGAGGGAGAGTGGGTCTACATACCCTTGTAGATCGCTAAGCGGGAAGCGTTAAGAAACGCGGTTGGTGTAGTCGAACGTCTTCGCGATCCAAATCGCAGCCGTCCCGTGATCCGTCCCGATCTAGCGCCGAACGGACAGCACCTCCGCGTTCAGCACACGTACAGCTTGATGACGATCTCCGCCTTCTTGATCCAGCAAGAGGGGCGAAGATGGTGGTGGAACTATTCCGGCAGGGCTTCGCCTAAGCACTGCCGAAAACTAGAGGAGACGAACTATTGGGGAGAGAGGGTTGCACCGTGGCTTGGGTGTCTTGGCCCTCTCTCCCCTCTAGTATATATAGGAGGGAGGGGAGGGGCTGGCACCCCTAGGGTTTCCCCTAGGAGTCGGCCGAACCAGGAGGAGGTGGAGGAGTCCACCTCCAATTGTACTCCAAGTAGGATTCCTTTCCTACTTGGAGTTTCCCTTCCCCACTTGGGGTTTTTTTCCTTTCCCCTCACCCTAGCCGCGTGGGCCCTTAGGGGCTAGCTTGCCCAGCCCACTAAGGGCTGGTGCGCCATCCCTAAGGCCCACGTGGCCTCCCGGCGTGAGTGGCCCCTCCCGATGGTCCTCCGGAACCCTCCCGGCACCCCCGGTACAAGGAAATCGGTCTATTGCAACAAAAATATTGCCACAAAATAATTTTCGTTGCAAAAATCTCTTTCTATCACCACGTTTTCATTTTTGTGGCGACTAGCACATCGTAATGCAACATTATTTTGTTGTGGCAATAAGTGCCCAGATTGTTGCAAAAAGGTAGCCTTCTCGCAATGAAAAACAAATCGTTGCAAAAGGTCTAGCCTTATTGCAACGAACAGAGAATCGTTGCATTAGCTGTTGCTATTACCACAATTTGTGTATCGTTGCAGTATTTTTATTTTACCACTCCACGCCGGTTGTCTTTGGCGGTAAAAAGCCTTCTTTTTTCCCACCAAAATTTTTAGCCGGTTGGTTTATTTCCCACAAAGAGACCTTTTCGTTCCCGGCAAAAATTCCTTTCCCCGCACGGATAAGCTGAGGTCCTCCACGAACTCCTTATAACTGTTTTCAATCGGGATTAAACGTGGCTATAATCTGATTTCACCTATTAGGAAATCAGGTTTACTTCTTCCTCCGTCACGGCGGCTTCACGGCGTTGGTAGACGAGATCGGCGACTTCACGGCGTTGGTCGACGAGAGGATTCCTGTACATCGGTAATGCCTTTCTCCACCTCGCTCTTGTTCCTGTGATGCGGCGCCCCCTTCACCTTTTCCCTGCTAGTCGACGTCGTCGCCTAATCCCCATCCAATCTCCCCGCTGAGTACAAATTCGCTGTCCACGGTCCTCACCTGGACGAAGGGGAATTTTTACCGCTTCCAATTGATATGGGGAGGGAGGGCCATGCGCCGCTGCCGCTTGCGCGCGTCGGAGGGAACGGGGTCGATGGCTGCTGCGCCACAGCTATTTGTGTCGGTAGGAGCAGCTCGGGGCGAACGGCCGCCTCGGTGCTGGGGCTTGCCGTGTGGCTCCGACAGGAGCCGCTTCAGGGCCGACGGTCGCCAGCGCGGTGGGGGTCGCCTCCGCATCGGGGTTTGCCGCGCGGCACCGACCGGATTAGCTTCAGGGCCCACGGTGACCAACGCACTAGGTCTCGGCATGTCGCGTCGCCGGATGGTCGGGACCTGTCGGAAGCAGGGCAAGATTGCCGCCGCTCCCGTGGACAGTACGTGCATTGCTGTCCAGATCTACAACTATCCCGGTCTCCTCTGCTTTGTTTTCCTCTCATCTATTCCTCTGTTCTCGTCAGGTATTTTTTCTTTTATTCGAAACTTGTGGCTACATCGTACAGCATAATCAGGCATCAACTATTGAATGCATATATCAATTGTACGATGATAAACCACATGGGTTGGACGAACTACAAGAATATATCCATGCCCATGGCATGTAGTTTTAAACATTCAGCCCTCTATCCCACTTTAGCCTGAATCAGCTGTGCCTTTCAACACTTCTTCCCAAGTACATCAAGTGCAAGGACCATGTCATCATATAGTGCATCGTGGGCTGCAGCAAGAATGGTCAATTGGCCATCTTGAACCGGCTTCTTGTTCCCTGAAACTGGAGCTTAAATAAAAGCTCCACCCTTTTGTTTAACAGTCTCTTCTCTCTCTCGTCCCCTCTTCCCTGACAGACGTAAACGCACGCACACCTGCCGCTAGCGATACACACTTCTGCTCCAGCCTTTCTTCAGGTAAAATTGTTGATAGCGTGCTAGGTTGAAAGCTAAACAGGAATATGGATTTAAGCCGCATACTTCAGGTAAAATTGTTGATAGCCTGCTAGAGTGAAAGGTAAACAGGAATATGGATTTAAGCCCCAAAAATAGTCTTCAAAGCTGCGATCTGGCAGTGGCACTGGATTGTGATCTAATTCCGATCGGGACCTTGACCCTACGCTCCCCGATTAAATGTTCTTTTCAGTTATATTAAATATAGTTATCGAACAATTGTATGATGCCATGTGCCTATGCATTTAGCCTTTTTTTCTTGTCTAGTTTGAACTTATGAGGCTTCGTTTCATTGTGATCTTTGTATGTCCAGCCTTTCTTTCGATTTCATAACTTGCTCCCCATATCAAAATATTCAAGATATCTGTCAGATTCTCACATAAAAGCTGATACATAATTCTTGTATACAGAAAATGGTATTACTTTGTAGTACAACTGGTTCACTTTTTACTCATCCTTAGAAAAAATTGTATGCAGGAAAGGTCGAAGTCAGAATAAGGAAGAAGCCAGTTCCTTGTTGCGTCAAGTACGACCTGTGAGAAGGTTTGTTTCAGTTATGTCAACATTCTCAAATTTTCATATTTCTAATTCAGTCACGAATGAAATGAGTTACATTCAGTACATGTGTTTTCTCATTTTGCTAATACCTAATATGCATAGTGTTCAATGTTAAATTTAAAAAGGTTTGTTTCGGTTATGTCAGCATTCTCAATTTTTCATCTTTTTAATTCAGTCCGAATGAAATAATTTATATTCAGTACACATGTTTTCTCGTTTTGCTAATACCTAATATGCATAGTGTTCAATGTTAAATTTAAAAAGGTTTGTTTCGGTCATGTCAACATTCTCAAATTTTCATCTTTTTAATTCAGTCCGAATGAAATAATTTATATTCAGTACACATGTTTTCTCGTTTTTCTAATACCTAGTATGCATAGTGTTCAATGTTAGATTTAAAAAGGTTTGTTTCGGTTATGTCAACATTCTCAAATTTTCATCTTTTTAATTCAGTCTGAATGAAATATGTTACATTCTGTACATGTGTTTCTTGTTTTGCTAATACCTAATAATGCATATGTTGTAGTCCTATTCTATAAATAAATATAACTACTATGCCTTATTTCGTGTTGTACGAGTATCTATGAGGATCGAAAGTTATTTGTACTATTTTAATAAAAATAGCTCATGTCCTAAATGGACTACATTCTGTTCTATTATACATACTATTTCCATATTTCAGATTCATTTTCCTGACAAGTGTGTAAATCCTTTGTCTAATTTTCTAGTTTAAAATCAGCTAGATGGCTCGAGATAGGAGTTGGATAGATTTGAATAGGGATTCTGCAGAGTGGCAGAGTGGCGTTAAGGAATTTTTAGATTTTGCTTTTGACGGTAGTCCTGGAAGATCAACCGCTCTATGCCCATGTAGAAGATGTCTCAATGCTGTTTACAAGGAAAGGGATGATGTACACATTGACCTGCTCATGAATGGGATGGATCCCAGTTATACTTGCTGGAAATATCATGGAGAAGATTCAGATGACGAAAGTACAGCTGAAGGATCTGAAGGTGAAGGGGTGAGAGGTGACGACTTTGCAGTTCGTGATTTGCTCAACACTCTCATACGTAGCACCGAGCCAGAAAGTAGCAAAACCACATGTGAAGCTACTAGTGAAGAGATGTTCCATGATGATGGTAATATCCCAGAAGGTTCTGCTGAAGGTGGAAGTACCCAAGACTCAAGTGGATGTGCCAAGGCTTTCTTTGCTTTGTTGAAGGATGCTGAAAAGGAGTTGTACCCTGGTTGCAAGGAGCTCACGAAGCTTTCTTTCATTGTGAGACTCTACCAAATAAAGTGCTTGTTTGGATTGAACAACAAAGCTTGTGAGGCAGTACTTCAATTGTTCACACAAGCGCTTCCAAAAGGTCATTGTATTCCAAATTCTCTCGAGAAAGTTCAGAAGGTTATCCGGGATCTTGGGCTAGACTACCAAAAGATACATGCTTGTATTAATGATTGTGTGCTATTTCGGAAGGAGTATGCTGACATGGACTATTGTCCGACCTGTAAGGAATGTAGATGGAAAGCTGCTGCTATTGATGACTCAGATGTGGAGAGGAGAAACCATAAAGGGAAGAAGCAAGTGGCACGTAAAGTTCTAAGATATTTCCCACTCACTCCACGGCTACAACGTCTATTTATGACCGATGCTACATCATCATATATGAGATGGCATAAGGACGACCGTGTGGATGATGGTATAATGCGACACCCTGCAGATTCTTTGGCATGGAAGCATTTTGATAACATTTATGCTAAAGGGTTCTCTTCGGATGCACGGAATGTAAGGCTTGGTCTTGCATCTGATGGGTTCAACCCGTATGGGATAATGAATGTGTCATACTCTTGTTGGCCAGTGATTCTAATTCCATATAACTTGCCTCCTTGGTTGTGTTTGAAACAACCATATTGGTTAATGTCGATGATAATTCCTGGAAAAAAGTCACCAGGAAATAACATCGATGTATATCTACAACCTTTAATAGATGAACTCAAAGATCTATGGTATGTTGGTGCCGACACATATGATGCCACAACAAAGAATAATTTTCAGATGCATGCAGCCCTCATGTGGACAATTAATGATTTCCCAGCTTATGCAATGCTATCTGGTTGGAGCACAAAAGGAAAACTAGCATGCCCATATTGCCACACACAGACAGACCATTTATGGTTGAAATATGGGCACAAGTACTGTTACATGGGTCATCGCCGTTTTCTAAGCCGTGACCACAAGTGGCGTAGAAACAAGAGTTGCTTCAATAACGAGATAGAAACTAGAGATGCTCCGGTGCCACTTTCGGGCAATGACGTGGTACAACAACATGCAAGTTTTGAGCAGGAAACATTTGGAAAAGCTATAAAGTATGCTATATTTATGTGGTGTAGGACAATGCACGCAACCAGATTAGGGAGAAAGAAGGAGAGATTGGTGGTCCAGTTTCAAGTGAAGAGCAAAACGATATTTTCCAGAATAGCTACAGATCTACTATGGAAAGTACATCATTGAAGCCTCGCGGCCAGGGATACATGGCTAAACCACCTAGTGGTTCTGAAAGACTACATTCTGAAATCCAGAGGAAAAATGCTGAGCTAGCCCTCGAGGTTCATGACTTAAGGAAGCAAATTGTTGAACAACAAGCAGAGTGGCAAAGAGAACGAGAAGAAGAGCGAGTTGCCAGGGAAAAACAGCTTGAGGAGGAGCGTGTAGCAAGGCAGAGAGAACTTGAGGAGGCTAAGCAAGCAATGATGCAGGATATTATGAATGAGGTTAGGCAATCAATGAGGTCGGATGTTGTGCAGATATTGGAAACTCGACAGGAAGATGCACATCAGGTAATACAATTGCTTTCAATTTAGTATAGTGATGTTTTATGGAAAAGTAAACCTTGCGAGTTATCCATTTAATGCAGTTTTCCCAAGCAAGGGATGCTCGAAGAAACGGAACTGGAAATCGGTCAAGTTCTCTGTTTAAAAGTTCGAGCATGATTACTCAACACCAGCTTATGCAAGCAGCTAAACACCATCGTCGTCCTCCAATCGAAAAGGTATTTTACAAAATTATGAGATCTAGTTTGCACTGAAGCGTGTCCATATTTGAGTCTTTAGCCATACCATCTAAGCGCAGATGTTAAACGTACATGCCGAACTATATAACTAAACACAACACAAAAGATAAGGCAAAAATGAATCTGTACCTCGAAGGCAACAACCACACTGGTGCAGCCTCAGTAAACAACTTCTAAACTTACACTAGGCTGCAGAAAATAGATTTCAGCAACATACTACATTTCTGGGTAAACTAGTATCAAGTGATATATCACATTATAGGATAATTTGTAGACTTTTAGTATATGATCGGTCATGAAAAGGAAAATAAAAATAGTTGATTCAAGAAAATATAAGTAAAACAAAGAAGAACTTGTGCCTTGGTTTGCATGTGTTTCTACTTTCTACCACACATGTTGATTATTGAGTGAAATACTAAGTTGAGAAATAATAATAAGTATGCCAGCCTTTTCTATATGTGCAACAACCAGCAGATTACATGCCAAGTATAAATTGGTGGAACTCATGTTATCCATGCATTGGTGTACGGATTACCCTTTATGATTTTTATTTGTATGTTTACATAGAAAAAAGGCATGATTACTTTCTCAAGTAGCATCATCAACCCTTTTTGTTCTCTGCCTACTTTCAGATATCAATGTTTATATGTCACAAATAAAAAGAGGCAAAAAAAACTTTTTGTAAGCAATAATTGTTGATAATATCTACATTAAGTAGCACTAAATATATATTGCCTACAAATAATGCACCATAAATTAAACACATCTTCTTTACTAAATGCAACCTCAACAAGCAAACCTGATGGATTTCATTGAAATTTAGTTATTCATGTCACACATAACAGAAACTTTTGTATTCGCTGCTCTCTAATCATCCATTTGTACACCTTGTATCTCTGTAAACCACAACTATCTTCGCTTGCTAAATAACTGTACAGAAATAGCCATAGTAATATGTCAGAAGTGCTAATGAATAAATACTAAAGTACATTCTTAATATTGATTATAAATATGGAAGTCATCCCACGTAGCATCATCAACCCTTATTTATAATCATTTTTAGTGTGCATTGTTTGACCTGTGAACTAACTATAAGTTGCTTCAAATTTTGTTTTTGCCTTGTAGGATGGTTTTCTCTAAGTGAAGAAGAAAGATCCCAACAAGATTTATTACCAGTTTAGGAGGCGCCTTGTAGGACGGGTTTTTTCTACGTGAAGTGAAGAAAAATCATGTCTTGGAGAATGCTTGTTGACTAGATGTAGTCATATGTATCTTGTTTTGTTTGAACGTGTATATTTCCTTTGAGACTTTGTAGAACTTGTGTCTGACTTGGATGTTTTATTCTTGAACTTGTTAATGAATGAATGCTTTGGACATGTACTCATGATTTTCTTCTACTATTATCAACATGTGAGCATTGTTGTGTACTTGTAAATGGTGCCTGGATAATGCAATATTAATGTAATACATACACACAATTGTGTTCGTTGCAATAGGTTATTGCCACGGAATTATACCTGTTGCGAAAAAATGTTGCCACGAAAACTGGCCTATTACGATAACGTATCACCACCAAATTTGCATGTTGCAATAAGTTTTTGCTACAAATCGTTGGCTGTTGCGATAAGTATGTTGCCACAAAATCATATCGTTGCGATAGGTTCTTGCCACGGAAACTCATTCGTTGCGCTAGGTTATTGCCACAAAGAGTATTTCGTAGCCATATGTGCATCCTGCAACGACATGACTCGTGGCAATATAACTCAAATGCCACGACAACAACCGTTGCGATACCACTACGTGTTGCCACGATACCAAAATTGTTGCGTCATCCTATTGCCACGGAGTTTATTGCAACGCTTAGCAACGATTTCTAGTTTGTCGCAATAGATACATATTGCCACAGTTTGTTGCTTATTGCAACAGAAAAATTCGTTGCAATAGACCGTTTTCCCTGTAGTTATACATTACCGGAATTATCCGAAACTTTTCCGGTGACCAAAACGGGACTTCCTATATATCAATCTTTACCCCCGGACCATTCCGGAGCTCCTCGTGACGTCCGGGACCTCATCCGGGACTCCGAACAACCTTCGGTCACCAACATACATAACTCAACTATACCGAAACGTCACTGAACCTTAAGTGTGCAGACCCTGCGGGTTCGAGAACTATGCAGACATGACCGAGACACCTCTACGGTCAATAATCAATAGCGGGACCTGGATGTCCATATTGGCTCCTACATATTCTACGAAGATCTTTATCGGTTGAACCTCTATGTCAAGGATTCAATTAATCTCGTATGATGTTCCCTTTGTTCTTCGGTATGTTACTTGCCCGAGATTCGATCGTCGGTATCTCTATACCTAGTTCAATCTCGTTACCGGCAAGTCTCTTTACTCGTTCCGTAATACAAGATCCCGTGGCTAACTCTTTAGTCACTTTGCTTGCAAGGCTTATTGTAATGTTGTATTACCGAGTGGGCCCTGAGATACCTCTCCGTCACACGGAGTAACAAATCCCGGTCTTGATCCATGCCAACTCAACAGACACCCTCGGAGATACCTGTAGAGCATCTTTATAGTCACCCAGTTACGTTGCAACATTTGATACAATAGCAATAAACTGACACGATCATATGCTACGTTCATAGTTTGGGTATTGTCCATCACATCATTCTCCTAATGATGTGATCCCGTTATCAAATGACATCTCATGTCTATGGCCAGGAAACCTTGACCATCTTTGATCAACAAGCTAGTCTACTAGAGGCATACTAGGGACACAATGTTGTCTATGTATCCACACATACAATTGAGTTTCCAATCAATACAATTATAGCATGGATAATGAACGATTATCATGAACAAGGAAATATAATAATAACCACTTTATTATTGCCTCTAGGGCATATTTCCAACAGTCTCCCACTTGCACTAGAGTCAATAATCTAGCTCACATCACTATGTGATTTACATTTAATGAATCTAACACCCATACAGTTCTGGTGTTGATCATGTTTAGCCCTTGGAAGAGGTTTAGTCATCGGGTCTGCGACATTCAGATCCGTGTGCACTTTGCAAATATTTATGTCCTCCTCCTTGATGTAATCGCGGATGGAATTGAAACGTCGCTTTATGTGTCTGGTCCTCTTGTGAAACCTTGGTTCCTTGGCCAGAGCAATGGCACCAGTGTTGTCACAGAACAGAGTCATTGGGTTCAGTGCACTGGGCACTACTCCAAGATCTGTCATGAACTCCTTCATCCAGACACCTTCCTTCGTCGCCTCCGAGGCATCGATGTACTCCGCTTCGCATGTAGAATCAGCTACCACGCTCTGCTTGGAACTGCACCAGCTTACCGCACCCCCATTGAGAATAAATACGTATCCGGTTTGAGACTTAGAGTCATCCGGATCAGTGTCAAAGCTTGCATCGACGTAACCCTTTACGACAAGCTCTTGATCACCTCCATAAACGAGAAACATGTCCTTAGTCCTTTTCAGGTACTTAAGTATATTCTTGACCGTCGTCCAGTGTTCCATTCCTGGATCACTTTGAAACCTTCCGGCCATACTTATGGCAAGGCTGACATCGGGTCTTGTGCACAGCATTGCATACATGATAGAGCCTATGGCTGAAGCATAGGGGACGACACTCATCTTTTCTCTATCTTCTGCAGTCACTGTGCATTGAGTCTTACTCAACTTCACACCTTGCAATATAGGCAAGAACCCCTTCTTGGACTGATCCATTTTGAACTTCTTCAAAACTTTGTCAAGGTATGTGCTCTGTGAAAGTGCTATTAAGCGTCTCGATCTATCTCTATAGATCTTGATGCCTAATATGAAAGCAGCTTCTCCTAGGTCCTTCATTGAAAAACTCTTGTTCAAATATTCCTTCACGCTTTCCAACATTTCTATATTGTTTCCAATCAGCAATATGTCATCCACATATAATATTAGAAACGCTATAGAGCTCCCACTCACTTTCTTGTAAATACAAGCTTCTCCGTAAACTTGTATAAACCCGAACGCTTTGATCACCTCATCAAAGCGAAGATTCCAACTCCGAGATGCTTGCACCAATCCATAAATGGATCGCTGGAGTTTGCAAACTTTGTCAGTATTCTCTGGATCGACAAAACCTTCTGGTTGCATCATATACAACTCTTCCTTAAGGAAACCGTTAAGGAACGCTGTTTTGACATCCATGTGCCAAATTTCATAATCGAAAAATGCAGCTATTGCTAACATGATTCTGACGGACTTAAGCATCGCTACGGGTGAGAAGGTCTCATCGTAGTCAACTCCTTGAACTTGTGAAAAACCCTTTGCCACAAGTCGAGCTTTATAGACGGTGACATTACCGTCCGCGTCCGTCTTCTTCTTAAAGATCCATTTGTTCTGAATGGCCTTTCGCCCTTCAGGTAATACTTCCAAAGCCCATACTTTATTTTCATACATGGATCCCATCTCGGATTTCATGGCATCTAACCATTTCTCGGAATCCGGGCCCATCATCGCTTCTCCATAGCTCGTAGGTTCATCGTTGTCCAACAACATGACCTCTAAGACAGGGTTGCCGTACCACTCCGGAGCAGTACGCGTCCTTGTCGACCTACAAGGTTCAATAGCAACTTGATCCGAAGCTTCATGATCATCATCATTAACTTCCTCTTCAATCGATGTAGGCTCTACAGAAACATTTTTCTGCGCTGCACTACTCTCAGGTTGAAGTAAAGGTTCAACAACCTCATCAAGTTCTATTTTCCTCCCACTCAATTCTTTCGAGAGAAACTCTTTCTCAAGAAATGTTCCGTTTTTAGCGACAAACACTTTGCCTTCGGATCTGAGATAGAAGGTATACCCAACTGTCTCTTTTGGGTATCCTATGAAGACGCATTTCTCCGCTTTGGGTTCCAGCTTTTCAGGCTGAAGCTTTTTGACATAAGCATCACATCCCCAAACTTTAAGAAACGACAACTTTGGCTTCTTGCCAAACCACAGTTCATATGGCGTCATTGTCGGTGTCAAAACCGGCATATCTCGTAGTAGGGGTCCTAAGCTAGGCGTCTTGGAGCGATGGTAACATGGACACGGGATTTTACCCAGGTTCGGGCTCTCTTGAAGAGATAATACCCTACGTCCTGCTTTTGATTGTATTGATATGGGGGATAGTACAGAGTACATGCATCTACCACGAGATTATGAGATGTAATATAATGATCTATTGACTAGCCTGGCCTCGGTTTATATATGCACCGTAGGCCTAGGGTTTAGAGGAGTCCTTGTCTTGTGCGCCAAGTCTTGTGGAATCCTCCTTGTATTCGGTATGGGCTGCCCAAAGTGGCCCATTAGTGAATCATCACGGGGGTCCTCGGCCCGACCCGCTGGTCGGGAGACGACGTGGTGAGTACCCCCTAGTCCAGGACACCGTCAGTAGCCCCCTGAACCAGTCTTCAAGTTGGGGACGCTCCTCGGTTCTTTCGAACTGTTCTTCGTCTTCGGTCGTCGGTCTTGAAAACTGGTTCAACAAATCTTCCCATCTCCGATCTCGAGAATCGCCGATGTGTATCCGAAGAGTTCATACGTCGGGCATCCGAGGAGCCCCTTTAAATTATCGGCTTTTATCAATGCCTTATAATTTTTACGCCACACCTCGCGTAATTTTTTCCCGTGGGGCGATATCCTCTTGCATTCGAGCTCCAACGCCGAAATGCATCCGAGGTGTATTTTTAGCCGAGCTCCAACGCTGGTCGGCATCCGAGGTGTCATAGGCTACCTCGGTCATGAAAAGTTTGGAGGAGTTCAACTGAACATAATGCCGGAAAAGCCCTCTAGGGAGACAACCACTCGCGTCCGAGCTTGATGTCGGACTGCGTCCGAGGTGTCTTTTTGTAGTCGAGCTCCAACGCTGATCGGCATCTGAGTGCCAATGACGGACTGCGTCCGAGCCCCAACGCCGGATTGTGTCCGAGCTCCAACGCTGGTCAGCATCCGAGGTGTCATAAATTAACTCGGTCTCTGAAAATTTGAAGGACTTCATCCGAGCTTAAATGCCGGAATAGTCTTTTATGGAGCCAGCCATTCACATCCGAGCTTTTATGCCGGACTGCTTCTGAGGCGTCTCCGATCTTGAGCTTTATGCCGGACTGCTTCCGAGCTCCAACGCTGAACTGCATCCGAGCTCCAATAATGATCGGCGTCCGAGGTGTCATAAATTACCTCGACCTTAAAAAATCGAAGGAATTGAGCCGAGCTTAATGCCGGAAATGCCCTCTATGGAGCCAGCCACTTGCGCCCGAGCTTTATGCCGGACTGCTTCCGAGATGGTGCACCACCCCGGCCGTAGGCTGATTTTTTGAGGATATTTAATTCCGATTTGTGCAATGTATTCTTTGCCGAGATATATAGCCAGTAGCCCTCAAGGTGTGTATCGGTCTATAACCCGACATGCGCCTGAAGGAAAAAATAATAATCAAAATAAAACCACTAATCCCAGTAGCCCCTGAGACTTAGGTCGATTTGCAAAATCGGCCTGAGGATCAACTCCTAGCTCTGCAGCATACTTAGGAATAGAAACGCGGTGTAATATATTAGAGGAAATAGTGATCGGCAAGCGGGCCCTTGAGAGAGGGTCTTGAGAAGTTGCCATAATATATTAGCTTGATGCCGGATAGGTCCAGATGGTACCTATTGTTGTCCGAAGACACGTTTGCCCATAGCTCGGTCAAGCCGAACACTGAGCATTTTGAATTTTCTGCATTGAATAGGCAATGCAGTAGCCCCCGAGCCACTGGTCGGGTGGCAACACCAGATCAGGGGATCGATGTGCCCCTTTAATATTTGTAAATGATAAGCGCGAAGCCCAGTAGCCCCCGAGACTTAATGTGGGCACGGGTGGCCGAATTAAGGATCGATATCCGGAGTAAATTGACTTTAATCACAATTTATGTGTAATGATTCTATGTATCCAAGTACTTTACATCATTAATGCTCGGATCCACATTGTACAAAACTTTGTCGACCGACCATCGGCTTCAACCTCCTCGGCCAGTAGCCGGGGAGTGTTTGTCCCACTTTATAAAGCCTTTATGAGGGCAAAGGTTTACGGCAAACAAGGCAATCCGGCCATATGGTTTTATAAACAAAGGTACGCGGAGAGATATGTTATATTACTTTTTAACGTAAGAAACATCTTCCAAAGAAAATAGTCCCGCTATCGGTTCCTTTCTTTGGATTGTCATGCTGACCATGATCATGAAACCCCATCTCCGATCAATGTGGGAGCAAAATATTGAGAATTTAGTTGGGGGAAAGTTCCCGAACTCTGTGGTCCATAATGAACCAAAATTTTCACTTCCATCGTTGCCGACCAATTATATCCTTTAAGATGGCTAGCTTTCGGCTTCACCCAGTCTGTGGTACTAACCCGGATGACCCGGTAGTAACAATCACAGAGGTGCTCCCTTTACCGCCTAGCCGAACAATCGGGAACGTAGGGGTAAGCACAGGAGCCAGGCAACCCAGCTTGGCCAAAATCTTAAGTCAAATTGATGCATATTTATGGCTTTATTACGATAATTATGGAAGGCAAATTCTCCATTGAGACTGTTTATAACCTAAAAGTGGCCTATCGTCGGCTTCCACCCCTTTGTAGATGCTACACAGGGTGTTTCCGTACTAACAATACAACCCTTAGCTGACATCTCGGTGCCCGAAGGTGGTTGCGTTAGCGGAAACGAGGCAATCAGGTATGCAGGCTTTATAACTTTCACTTAGTCATAGGAGTTTAAAGTTCGGGGCCAGTTACTAGCCCCCGGTTAGTGTTCGGCGTCAGCCGAGGTCAAACCAGTAACACTTCGGCCAATCTTATGAAAGGCCCATCGTTTAACACGGGGTGACCTCTATCGATCTGTAGTTTGACACGGTCATCGGATCGCTGACCAGTTTACGCTCATTGTGACAGTCAGTTTTCGGCTTTCTCCACTGAGGCGCTTAACCATTCGAGCTAGAAGCACAATCGCAGTGGTTCTCCCTTTGCACACCTAGCCGAACAAAGCGGAACATAGGAGGCAAGCACAGGAGCCAGGCAACCCAACTATTGACCGAAGACACAATTCGAAACTGGTGCGTATAAAGCAATATCCGAGAACGTTTTGTCGAGGACTCCTCGGAGTGCCTTCGCTTTTGGTGGGTTCGGCTCTAGTCGCAGCCCCCTGTTGATATTGCCGATGCTTTAAAAGTGTACTGCGAGAGTTATGCTCGGAAAAAACAAAATTTATGCAAAAAACTTTATGTTTAGATAAAAGAAAATTGTGTCAATCCGAAATTGGTCTTAAAATTAATACTTGCTTCCGTCGTGCTTTGACATGACACATCCGATCTCTAGACTTCAAGTGGGTCAGCCTTCGGCTTCAACCTTCCTATCCCGAAGGTGGAGTGTTTCTTAGGCCAGCTTAGCGAACTAAACGCGAGCGGCTTTAGAGAGAAACCAGGCTACCCGGCTATTGGTCATACACTTGAGTCGAGAAAGGAGTGGTAGAAAAAGACTTTGCAACGACTAAGAAGAAAACATCTATTATAAAACGACTCATATTAATTTAAGAGCCCCCAAGTGATTTGGGTAAAAGAATTTTATGTATAATGATTGTATGTACCGAAGTACTTATATAATATATGTGTCCGCCCGAACTTTGAACGCGTCTTAACCGACCGTCGGCTTCTCCCTCTTCGGCCAAGGGCCGAAAAGTGTTATCTACTCCGCCTACCGAGAATATCGGCGGTGTTTCAGATAACCAGGCAATCAGGCCATGAGGCTGTAACAGACAAAGCGCGCCCAGGGAACTTATGCTATATTACTTATGTAACGTAAGAAGCATCTTCAAAGAAAATAGTGCCCCCAACGGTACCTTTCTTTGGTCGCTCATGATTACTATGAGACTTGTGCAATAGATTTGTGTACGCGTGAGTTCCGTCGTGTGCCGACCATAGTTGAAAACAATAAGAGCGCTAGCTTTCGGCTTCACCCGTCTGAGGTGCGAGTTCGGATGACCCGATCGTAACAATCGCAGAGGTGCTCCCTTTACTCCCTAGCCGAACAATCGAAAACATAGGGGTAAGCACAGGAGCAAGGCAACCCAGCTTTGCGGAACACTTAAGTCGACATGGTGCATATATTGGCGTAAACACGAACAAGGAAGGGTGCGATACATTAATAATCATATGCAAGAGGAAAAGCTTCATAAAGGAAGCCCCCAAGTAAACGGGGTATTTGAATTTGTTTGTAACAAACAAAGTTTTGACAAAGAAAGTTTTTCGCAAACAACTTTTTGTCAAAAAAGTATAATGCTTGGTCGAACCGAACCAAATTTAAAACTGAAAGTTTTTGAGCATGAAAGCGACTTAGCTGGTTAATGTGCTCGGTGTCGATGACGCGATCCGGGCTTGTGGCGGGACGAGGACGCCCATCGAACTTTGACAGATCCGGTGTGTAGTCTTCGGCATGACCAAGGTCCCAGCCCCCAAGCCCGTCCCGAGGTGACCGAACGAGGAGTTCGGCACTCCGAAGTAGTGTCACGGCTCGGCCGATGTGGCGAGGCGAAGCCCCCGGTGCAGTCGAGGTGGCGGAGTAGGTCGACAAGGTGATGCCGAACTGACCGCGCGACGCAGTCGAAGCCGATTACCTGCACACATAAAATAGTGCAAGCCAAGAGTAATAACAAATAAAGGTAATAATATATTTTTAAAAAAAATCTACTTAGTTAATTTAAGTGAAGCAAATAAGTAAAGGAATATGGCCTGGGCGCCGAGGTGCCTGAACGAAGAGTTCGGCTTGACGAAGTGGCGACGCTGCACGGTCGATGTGGCGAGATGAAGTCCTCGGTCCAGTTAACATGACGAAGTTGTGATCGGCGGACGCCGAAGTCTCATGCAGGTCGGCTGGTGACGCCGAAGCTTCATGCCAGCCGAGGTGTTGAAGCAGGTCGGCTGGTGACGCCGAAGTCGCCGGAGTAGGTTGATGAAGGGATGCCAAAGCCCCGGTCTAGCCAGAGCAGGTCGGCTGGTGACGCCGAAGTCTCAGGCCAGCCGAGGTGTCGAAGCTGGTCGGCTGGTGACGCCGAAGTCTTCGGAGCGGGTTGATAAGGAGATAACGAAACCCCCAGTCTAGCCGAGGTGACGGAGCAGATCGGTAAGGTGACGCTAGAGTCCCATGCCAGCCGACGTGTCAAAGCAGGTCGGCGTGGTGGACATCAGCTTGAAAAAGTAACGGCGCGGCGATGCCGACGCAGGTCGGAATTTGTGACGAGGTCAATGCTGGCTTGATGGAGCAACGGAGCGCCCGACCCGTATAGCCCGCGGATGACGAGGTTCGCTTGATGATTATTTGGCCCTCGCGATGCCGAACTCTTGGTCGGATGACCGAGATGATGAGAAAATTTCCTTCAAAAAGGACGTCCGACAACCCGTTCATGAAAAAGTTGAACTCGGGTCAGATTCGTTTTGGCGCAGAAAATAGATCCAAAATTCGTTGTACTAATCGGATGTTTCCCGGAGTTTGGACGGTCGGATCGAGCTGAAATTTTGAGGGGTCATCGGTATAGGAATTCCGCAGCCGATGAACGGTGGGATTTTCCAACGGATGTCCGAGCTAGACGCTGGACTCCTCTCCCTAAACTCGTCCAGATTCTCGTCCAGATTCGACAAGGCCCCGGTATATTGTAGATCGCAGGAGATTCCTCCACCGGAACGCAACGAAATTTTGCAGGGTTGTTCTAGACTCGATTCCGCACAATTCCACTGAAGCAATCGTCAAAAAGACACTCGAGGTGGCGGGGACGACGAACACGAATTCGCTGTCCAGAAAAACTGCATGATCGCGCGGGGGCAATGTTGATGTTGAGCCCCCGAGCACCATGTATGATTCTTCCATGATCTTGGTTGAGATTGGGGTTGATGTTGATGAAGACATCCGTCCGATCTAGATGATCCGACGTGGCGCGTAGTCCTCGGCCTAGCCGAGGTGACCAGTCAAACCGGCGACGAAGATGCCGACATTGACGATGTAGCTCGGTTCCGATGCGTAGATCGCGATGGAGCCGATCTGAATTCCCATCGCACCGTGGCGACTACCCAATAGGCTCTTAATGAAAGCACCAATGTCAGTGTCAAAACCGGCATATCTCGTAGTAGGGGTCCTAAGCTAGGCGTCTTGGAGCGATGGTAACATGGACACATGATTTTACCCAGGTTCGGGCTCTCTTGAAGAGATAATACCCTACGTCCTGCTTTTGATTGTATTGATATGGGGGATAGTACAGAGTACATGCATCTACCACGATATTATGAGATGTAATATAATGATCTATTGACTAGCCTGGCATCGGTTTATATATGCACCGTAGGCCTAGGGTTTAGAGGAGTCCTTGTCTTGTGCGCCAAGTCTTGTGGAATCCTCCTTGTATTCGGCATGCGCTGCCCGAAGTGGCCCATTAGTGAATCATCACGGGGGTCCTCGGCCCGACCCACTGGTCGGGAGACGACGTGGTGAGTACCCCCTAGTCCAGGACACCGTCAGTCGTCTCAGCGGATTTCGATGGTGCCCTATTTAAAGTGAATGCAGCTGTCTCTAATGCATAACCCCAAAACGATAGTGGCAAATCGGCAAGAGACATCATAGAACGCACCATATCCAATAAGGTTCGATTACGACGTTCGGATACACCATTACGCTGTGGTGTTCTAGGCGGTGTTAATTGTGAAACAATTCCACATTGTCTTAAGTGACTGCCAAACTCATAACTCAGATATTCTCCTCCCTGATCAGATCGTAGGAATTTAATCTTCTTGTTATGATGATTCTCAACTTCACTCTGAAATTGCTTGAACTTTTCAAACGTTTCAGACTTGTGTTTCATCAAGTAAATATACCCATATCTACTTAAGTCATCAGTGAAGGTGAGAAAGTAACGATAACCACCGCGCGCCTCAATGCTCATCGGACCGCACACATCAGTATGTATGATTTCCAACAAGTCACTTGCCCGTTCCATTGTTCCAGAGAACGGGGTTTTAGTCATCTTGCCCAAGAGGCATGGTTCACATGTGTCAAGTGATTCGAAATCAAGTGACTCCAAAAGTCCATCAGCATGGAGCTTCTTCATGCGTTTTACACCAATATGACTTAAGCGGCAGTGCCACAAGAAAGTGGTGCTATCATTATCAATTCTACATCTTTTGGCATCAATGTTATGAACATGTGTATCATCACTATCGAGATTCAATAAGAATAAACCCCTTACATTGGGTGCATGACCATAAAAGATATTACTCATAAAAATAGAACAACCATTATTCTCTGATTTAAATGAGTAACCGTCTCGCAATAAACAAGATCCAGATATAATGTTCATGCTCAACGCAGGCACTAAATAACAATTATTCAGGTTCATCACTAATCCCGATGGTAATCGAAGAGCGAGCGTGCCGACGGCGATCACATCAACCTTGGAACCATTTCCCACGCGCATCGTCACTTCATCCTTTGCCAGCCTCCATCTATTCCGCAGTTCCTATTTTGAGTTGCAAATGTGAGCAACCGAACTGGTATCAAATACCCAGGCACTACTACGAGAGTTGGTAAGGTACACATCAATAACATGTATATCATATATACCTTGTTTGGTGTTGGCCGCCTTCTTTTCAGCCTGATACTTGGGGCAGTTCCGCTTCTAGTGACCAGTTCCTTTGCAATGAAAGCACTCAGTTTCTGGCTTGGGTCCAGCCTTGGGTTTCTTCACGGGAGGGGCAACTGCTTTGCCACTCTTCTTGGAGTTACCCTTCTTACCCTTGCCATTCTTCTTGAAACTAGTGGTTTTATTGACCATCAACACTTGATGCTCCTTCTGAATCTCAGACTCAGCGACTTTCAACATCGCAAACAGCTCGGCGACTGACTTGTTCATCCCGTGCATGTTATAGTTCAACACGAAGCTCTTGTAGCTAGGTGGCAGTGATTGAAGAACTCTGTCAGTGATCGCCTCTGGCGGAAGGGGCGTCCCCAATTCAGCCAGATGGGTGGAATATCCAGACATTTTAAGTATGTGTTCACTGACAGACCCGTTCTCCTCCATCTTGCAAGCATAGAACTTATCGGAGGTCTCATACCTCTCGATTTGGGAATTCTTCTGAAAGATAAACTTCAACTCCTGGAACATATCATATGCTCCATGACGTTCAAAACATCTTTGAAGTCCCGGTTCTAAGCCATACAACATTGCACATTGAACTATTGAGTAATCATCAGAACATGTCTGCCAGGCGTTCGCAACGTCTGTAGACTCTACTGGAGCGGGTGGTTCACCAAGCGGTGCATCAAGGACATAAGCCTTTTGGGAAGCCGTAAGGATAATCCTTAGATTACGGGCCCAGTCTACAAAGTTACTTCCGTCATCTTTCAACTTAGCTTTCTCTAGGAACGCATTGAAATTCAGGGGTGCTACTGCGCGAGCCATTGATCTACAACATAAATTTTTGCAAAGACAACTTAGACTATTGTTCAAGATAATGAGTTTAGTTAATCATATTACTTAAAAAAAACTCCCACTCAAATTGACATCCCTCTGGTCATTCGAGTGTCACATGATCCAAATTCACCAACTCAAGTCCGATCATCACGTGAGATGAGGTGGTTTCAATGGTGAACATCTTCATGTTGATCCTATCTACTAGACTCATGTTCGACCTTTCGGTCTCTTGTGTTCCGAGGCCATGTCTGTACATGCTAGGCTCGTCAAGTTTAACCCGAGTGTTCCGCACGTGCAACACTGGCTTGCACCCGTTGTATGCGAACGTAGAGTCTATCACACCCGATCATCACGTGGTGTCTCGAAACGACGAACTTTCGCAACGGTGCACACTCGAGGAGAACACAATTTTATCTTTAAATTTTAGTGAGGGATCACCTTATAATGCTACCGTCATCCTAAGCAAAATAAGATGCATAAAAGGATTAACATCACATGCAAATCATAAGTGACATGATATGGCCATGAACTTGTGCTTTTGATCTCCATCTCCAAAGCACCGGCATGATCTCCATTGTCACCGGCATGACACCATGATCTCCATCATCTTGATCTCCATCAACGTGTCGCCATGAGGTTGTCGCGCCAACTGTTGCTTCTACGACTATTGCTAACTCATAGCGATAAAGTAAAGCAAAATGGCGAAAATAAATTAAAGACAACCCTATGGCTCCGGCCGGTTGCCGTACTCATCGACATGAAAGTCGTGATATTCTATACAAAACATGATCATCTCATACATCACATGTATCTCATCATGTAATTGGCCATATCACATCACAACATACCCTGCAAAGACAAGTTAGACGTCCGCTAATTTTTGTTGCATGTTTTACGTGGCTGCTACGGGTATCTAGCAAGAACGATTCTTACCTACGCAAAAACCACAATGGTGATACACAAATTGCTATTCAACCTTCTCAAGGACCGCCTTTGTCGAATCCGATCCAACTAAAGTGGGAGAGACAGACACCCGCCAGCCATCTTTATGCAACAAAGTCACATGTCAGTTGATGGAACCGGTCTCTCGTAAGCGTACGAGTAAGGTTGGTCCGGGCCGCTTCATCCCACAATACCGCTGAATCAAGAAAATACCAAGGGAGGAAGCAATCTGAGCATCAACGCCCACAAACTCCTTTGTGTTCTACTCGTGATCTCATCTACGCATAGACCTAGCTCATGATGCCACTGTTGGGTAACGTTGCATGGGAAACAAAAATTTTCCTACGCACATGCAAGATCTATCCATGGTGATGAGCATCTACGAGAGGGAGAGTGGATCTACATACCCTTGTAGATCGCTAAGCGGGAAGCGTTAAGAAATGCGGTTGGTGTAGTCGAACGTCTTCGCTATCCAAATCGCAGCCGTCCCGCGATCCGTCCTGATCTAGCGCCGAACGGACGGCACCTCCGCGTTCAGCACACGTACAGCTTGATGACGATCTCCGCCTTCTTGATCCAGCAAGAGGGGCGAAGAGGTAGACGAGTTCTCCGGCAGCGTGACAGTGTGGCGGTGATGGTGGTGGAACTATTCCGGCAGGGCTTCGCCTAAGCACTGCCGAAAACTAGAGGAGACGAACTATTGGGGAGAGAGGGCTGCACCGTGGCTTGGGTGTCTTGGCCCTCTCTACCCTCTAGTATATATAGGAGGGAGGGGAGGGGCTGGCGCCCCTAGGGTTTCCCCTAGGAGCCGGCCGAACCAGGAGGAGGTGGAGGAGTCCACCTCCAATTCTACTCCAAGTAGGATTCCTTTCCTACTTGGAGTTTCCCTTCCCCACTTGGGGTTTTTTCCTTTCCCCTCACCCTAGCCGCATGGGCCCTTAGGGGCTGGCTTTCCCAGCCCACTAAGGGCTGGTGCGCCATCCCTAAGGCCCACGTGGCCTCCCGGCGTGAGTGGCCCCTCCCGATGGTCCTCCGAAACCCTCCCGGCACCCCCGGTACATTACCGGAATTACCCGAAACTTTTCCGATGACCAAAACGGGACTTCCTATATATCAATCTTTACCTCCGGACCATTCCAGAGCTCCTCGTGACGTCCGGGATCTCATCCGGGACTCCGAACAACCTTCGGTCACCAACATACATAACTCAACTATACTGAAACGTCACCGAACCTTAAGTGTGCAGACCCTGCGGGTTTGAGAACTATGCAGACATGACCGAGACACCTCTACGGTCAATAACCAATAGCGGGACCTGGATGTCCATATTGGCTCCTACATATTCTACGAAGATCTTTATTGGTTGAACCTCTATGTCAAGGATTCAGTTAATCCCGTATGATGTTCCCTTTGTTCTTCGGTATGTTACTTGCCCGAGATTCGATCGTCGGTATCTCTATACCTAGTTCAATCTCGTTACCGGCAAGTCTCTTTACTCGTTCCGTAATACAAGATCCCGTGGCTAACTCTTTAGTCACTTTGCTTGCAAGGCTTATTGTGATGTTGTATTACCGAGTGGGCCCTGAGATACCTCTCCGTCACACGGAGTAACAAATCCCAGTCTTGATCCATGCCAACTCAACAGACACCCTCGGAGATACCTGTAGAGCATCTTTATAGTCACCTAGTTACGTTGCAACGTTTGATACACACAAGGTATTCCTACGGTGTCAGTGAGTTGCATGATCTCATGGTCATAGGAACAGATACTTGACATGCAGAAAACAATAGCAATAAACTGACATGATCATATGCTACGTTCATAGTTTGGGTCTTGTCCATCACATCATTCTCCTAATGATGTGATCCCGTTATCAAATGACATCTCATGTCTATGGCCATGAAACCTTGACCATCTTTGATCAACAAGCTAGTCTACTAGAGGCATACTAGGGACACAGTGTTGTCTATGTATCCACACATACAATTGAGTTTCCAATCAATACAATTATAGCATGGATAATGAACGATTATCATGAACAAGGAAATATAATAATAACCACTTTATTATTGCCTCTAGGGCATATTTCCAACAGGTACTTCACGCCATCGTAGTACCACTGCATGTGTTGCGCATATTCATCCCAGTCAAGCACTCTCCTCTCCCCATCTGTGCGATACCTCCTCTCTTTCCACTCCTACATGTATTCTCGATGCTTGTGATCGACTGACAACGCCGCCTATTCTTTCTGCAAGGCATAAGAAACAAGAAAACATCAAAAGAACGTCAAATGAAACGAAAACATGCTAATACAGAACAATGCACTCACTAGTGGAGGTCGGAGCTATCGGTGTCGTTGGGTAAGGCCGGTGGGTATGTTGGAGCATACCAAATTGCGCGGCCACACGCTATGGCAAGTGATACTCGACGACGTACACACATATCATGGGCACAATGCACCGCCATGCAAGCCTGTCCTACTCGCATATCACATTCAGCTCGAACCCCCACTCTCGATCATGATATGGCCACAAGTTAACCTAGTACAAAACAATTGGTAAGCTCCCGTGAAAGTGGCGTCAAAAAGATTGGTAAGCTAGTTTGTATACCTGGTAAGCCGACAGAGCGTCCAGCTCGTTGGTGAAGACCCTGTACAACGCACTGGCTTTGCCCGTGTAGACCTTCACCATGTCCCAAGCCTACGCGACGGTGGGGTATCGAGTGTCTTCGCCATCTTCGCCATAGTCTGTCCATGCACGTCGGTCCATTTTCTCAGGACGCCCCACCGGCAAGCGCTCCCACATCCAAATGGAGAGGGGCCAGACAAATCCACACATACCGGATGTTTCTTCCGTCCTCTGCATTCGTCGTCAAGCTATCAAACACCAATTGATGATCACATAACACAATTAAAAGCATCATACGTCCATAAAAACAGTGAGATATTCTGTTACCGAACAGTATAGGTAGGCGAGGCCCGTAGAGCCCCAGTTGTACCTTGCATCCCAATCGGCCAGGAAGTCGAGATACATCCATAGGGTAGTATCCCCTGAGCAGTCTGGAAACACGACCTCCGTGAGAAGATACCACAAGTAGGCCCTCGCGTACCACTCTACGGTCCGAACATTGGCACCTTCCGGGCATATGCTCCGGTTAAGCTGGAGCCACGGTAGTGATACACCGGATGACCGGTTATCCTTCATGGGGGCAGTCGCCGATGAGGGCGATAACCCTCTCCCGCCAGTTCTTCCTCTCCACTCGCCCAATAAGAGCCTGGCCCTGGATCGGTAGGGCCCTGATCATGACGAAGTCCTCGAGGGTGACCGTCATCTCACCACATGGGATATGGAAAGTGTGGGTCTCGGGCCGCGACCGGTCCACCAAAATTGTGATAGCTGAGTAGACGAGCGTCGGCGGCACACACTTGAACTGCAGCGCAAAACCCAACATCTGGGATCTCCTGAAGTACGGCATGTAGCGCTCGTCGTACTGCATGTCAACGGCCTTCATGTGACCCCTCAACCGCAATGGTGGGAGCATCTATAAAAACATAGACGCAAATAATTAGTATCTTATTTTAGCGAATCGAAAGCTTTTGTTTAATAAGTGGATCATAGTAATTACCACTCCATTCTTCATGAAACTTGCGCGATGACCCTTGTCGAATGCAGGGTCAAGCAAGGTGTACTTAGTGCCGATGTTATCCGCAAGGGGAGGCCTCCTAAAACAATTGCAAATGAACATGTCATATGCAACGAACATGCATCATATCATTTTCATCAATTCTCACATATTCAACAAAACATTCATATCACATTCAACCAATATAAGTGATCAATACAAATTAATCATATTCAACTAACATCATTCATTCAACAACATTCAACCATTTGTAAAAAAAAATTGAACATCGTTCATTCATTTATTCAACATTTGTAAAAAAAATACGCATATGCATACTTCACCAAAATCCATCATATTCAAACATTGCAATATATGATTCATTCATTCAACACCATCCATCAACTACATCATCCATCACTAGTTAGAATCCCTCCAACATACATCATATGACATTCATTAAAAAAATTAACATGAACTAGGATTGATCTTCAAACTACATAGCATCTCTCCAACTAGTTACTAGGGTTCATATTCAACCCCATGCATCATATAAAATCAACCTAAACAACCCTAGGATCAACCAAATTGAAACTCTAGTACAAAAATAGGGTTCATTTGAAGCAAATAATGCGTCGAATCGAAAGTTATTTGACTAAAACTAATTGGAGGAATTGGAAGAGCTTACTTTTATCTTTTTGGAGCCATCTCGATCCACAAAAACCGTCAACAAACGAAGGAGATCCGAGGGGGTGGAGGGGATGGGAGAGGGGGAAGAGAAGTTCTTCTCTGTTCTTGCGGTGCATGTGGGAGAAGAGATGGGTGGGAGAACCGGCCCCGCGGGCTTATAACTGCTCAGACCCTACCACCGGGGACCCTAGCGGTAGGGTTAGACAACATACCGCCTGGCCCTGTGGCGGTAGGGTCGAACGAAGGTCACGGTAGCCGTCAGTTGCTGCTGACGTGGATGAGTCACCTACCGCCAGAGGCCTCGGCGGTAGGCTCTCTAACCCTACCGTCAGGGTCCCCGACGGTAGGAAAAATGGTTAAATCCTGATTTTTTTTATTACCGGGGCCAGATCATGCTAAACTTTTAAGAAAAGGTCAAAACGTGGATTTTTGCCTCCAACGGATAGCAGCGAGCCAAAGCTAAAAAGCTGTCCACACTTACGCCTGGCTATCCATACATCACAGCGAAAAAAGTGCTTCGGACTTGGCCGTTTAGCCATTACTAGCGGCGAAAATGCGCGGCGCACGCCGCGCCCGTGAGAAGCCTCGTTTATATTTTGAATAAATACTTCAATTTTTATTTTTATTGCATGCATGTCTTTTTTTATGTTTAGCTGGTTGGATTTGTTTTGTTTTGTTTGGGTTTATAGGATGGAAAGGAAGTGTAGATTCATTTTGGCACTGTTCCTTGGTGCAATAAAGTTATTTATAACATGTTTACATCCGTCGTAATGGCTCTTTTTGTCCTTGCGTGTAGAGATGCTTGTCTTATTTTTTGTGTAGAGCGACAAAGACCGTTGCCGGTGGCGTTCATTTCATGTTTTTAATAGAACGGAAGTGTTTTAAGGATCATGCGATTGAAGTTTCGAACGAATCATGATTTATTTATGGCAAAGAGTTAAATAGTATAGGTACGGTACTAAACAAATCATTTCAAATACGGTGCAACAAATTGATTTTTTTAGTGTGCCTGTGGGTAAATCATTAGTGTTTTGCCTTTTTTGTCCTTGCGAAATTTCTTCAGCGACATTCAATAAGAGAAGCAGAATTCGTGCTATACTATTTCTTATTTGTATTGTTTCTTATCTCGGTGCCAGGGACTTCTTCTTCCATGATGTATGTGTATTATATTTGTATTTGGCCTGCCATGTCTTCATCGTACTGATCCGGTAGTTTTAGTAGGTGAACGATGTTAGAATTAGTAGCATCAAAGGACTGATGTATTTTCGTTATGTCACAGTAATGGAAAAGGGTTATGCCCGGTTAAGGGTGCTACCTATAGAGTGAGATTTTTCTTATCTTGCATGGAGAGCGAAGGATGGTGGGGATAGCGACAATCATAATGGTTGTAGAGTTTTAATAGATCGCAACTCAACAATAGGTATTACCCGCAAAAAAAAAACTCAACAGTAGGTAATACAACAAAAAGGAAGGAAATAATCCTTAATCATTTTTATTAAAAACTCAGGTTTTTCTTTTTTTATTTTCCTCACATTATTGTTCACGCGGATGCACTGTGTTGGCATTATTTCAGTTTACATTGAAGGTATTGTTCGTACATTTTTTGGGGTTGGATGTGGGAATATTGCAGTTTATTTATTGGGCATGGAAACACTGGTCACATCAAGCACCGTTGCATACGAAGTTACTGTTTTGAAAACAGTGTACGGTTTATTCGGGTTAGTTGTTCCGGTTTGTTAGGTTTATTGTTCTCTTAAAATCAGATTGCACTCAAACCGTTAGAGGAAAATAAAATCCCGGGACAACAGTTCATAAGAATGAATCTAAGGAAAATCAAATGAGCAATACCTTTTTACACAATAAAGATCAAATCAAACTAAATTGGTATTTATTCGGCTTTTTTTACATTCGTGTTTTTAAGTAATCCATTAGAACTGTCCGTTTTTCACTCCAGGTAATTATCTATAAGTAAGTCTAAAAGATAGATATGATTGTATTAGAGGAAACCCATAAACAGTTTACTGAGCAGGAATAAAAATAATAATATCAGACTATTTGTACGTATAAGAGGGCAATAAAATATACACGAATATCTTCTTTTAAAAATGTAAAAATCTATGATAATATACAGTACGTAAAAAAGAAGCCATTTTTATGGATAGTGTTCTTTAATAATATTTTTCATAAAAAATAAGAGGTACTATTCATAATAATATTTTCCATAAAAATTCTTTTAAAAATGTGAAACCCCAAGATGTTTTCTGTATGTAAAAGAAGCCATTATTTCTTCTGGAACACCGTTGTACCGAAGAATATCAAAAAATATGTGGAGTACTGTTCACACACACGATTACTATGCACTATTCATGTGAACAGTACATGTTTGAAAAAAAGTCAAAAAAAGGAGAAAAGGAGAAAGCTTGCCGCTTTAGTATATGTACTTATTAGAGAAAATGCAGATAACAGTTTTCCAATACAAACAGCAGTATGGTATACAAACAGCAAATGCAGTTTTTACTGACTAAGCAAAGGATGAACCAAAAAGTATTGCCACCATTCCATGCTAGAAAAATACAAACAACAGCTACAGTTTTATGCAAACGATGAATCAAAAAATTGCAGAGAAGTAGCAAAAAATAGTTCTAGCCTTTCACGGTACACTTTTCTTAAAAGACATTCAAATTCCACGCCAAATATGCTACCAAGAACCACACATCCTGCCGGTGGCCCTTAAGTAAGTTAACAATACGAACAACTTATGTACGTACTGAGTAAAACAAAATGGCAGAGATAGGCTACAGTTTTTTTTGCGCGGAGAATGAATCAGATAATTAGCAGATAAGCTACAGGTTTTGCAGAAATAAGCTACAGTTTTCTTCAGAGAATGGATCTACTTAGAAGAGAGAATATGTGACTCTCTTGTGGTGGTACAGAAATTAGCGGAGATAAGCAACAGTTTTTTGTGCTTCAGAGTCTGAAATATCCATGCATAAAAAAACAATAATGAGATCGTATAGGAAATACAAGATCAAACTCCTCTAAAAACACCAAAAAATCCACGCCCATCCAAATTTAGATCAAAAGTACGTGTAACCTACACATGGCAATGCTAGGTACATATAACATGTATTCGCGGAAAATAAATTGGGGATCGAAACAGAAACGACTGATCATGGGGAAGAGTTTGAACTGAAAATGAGTAGAGAGAGAGAGATGAAAGAAGGTTTGGTAGGGTTTGGAGAGGTTTGGGAGGAGGAAGAAGAAGAAACAAATAAGATGGGGAAGCAATACCTCTTGCTCGGGCCATTTTGGCATTGACAGCACACAGTACGAGTGTTGGTATGAGCGCTTTCGTACCAGATGTCGTCAAATGTTTTGTACAACTCATTACTTCTGCGCATACCTAGTACAACCGTCGATACAAGCGCACCCGCCGTACCAGACGCCGTTTTGGATTTCGAAGGTTTCTATTGCCTTTTTGTGGAGTAGTAAGACCGCTTATGGACATACTGGACGTCGTCTTGAATTTCGGGAGTTTCTACAAGTCATCGTCCAAGCATCGGTACGAGCATTCGCGTTCGTACCAAACATCGTTGTTCGCTCTGGATCTTCTGTTTGTTCTCGCCCTGCTGGTGCGACCGCTGGTCGTTCTAGACGCCTAATTTGCCTCTGTTTCACCCGAAACTTCATTTTTCTTCGAGCATTTTCCTACGAGGTTAGTTCCAACACAATATATGCATAATTTACAAACTCTAGACATTAGCACAATACATACAAAAACATAATTTTGGGCTCTGTCGTAATTATTTTTCTCTTATTTTCCTCCACACACATAAAAATTTCAACACTCTTATTGAAAGGACAAAAATAAAAACTTACTTACTTCATCTACCTTATTCACGTGGGTTGCCTCCCACGAAGCACGCCACTTTTGGTCGGAGAGCTCGACCGTAGTGACGATTACTTCAGTACAATAATGTCAAGCCCGTAGATTCTGCCATTGATGATGATGTCATCTCCAACATACATTTTCATCTTCTTTTTCCTCTGGAAATGTCTCACAAAAGGATCTTTCGACGGAAGGTAAAATCTCACATTTTCTTCAAAGACATTGATGGTAGCTTTTATAGTTCTTAGAAATGGTCTACCTAGAATAATATGTGCAATGAGATCTTCTAGCATATCAACTATAACAATATCAATCATAACCACACCATTCTTAATTCGTATTGCTTGCCTAAAAGTAGAATTGGTCATGTTCAATTTAATTTCACTATTAATAAAAAGACCAAAATTGAGACTATGATATATGGACTTTGGGATAGTGGAAACACTAGCACCTAGATCACATAAAACATTTAACTTGTTCAAATCAATCTCAATTTCAATGGTATGTTCAAATATATCCTCTTGTTTAGCGGTGAAGCTTACCATATAAGTTTTTTGTTCATCATCCAACTCACATACCTTAACTGCAACTTGATTAACGAAATGTTTATACGCCTCATCATTTGATACTTCAGGTAGTGGATGCTTTAGTGTAAACATGCATCGTCACGAAAACTGCAACAGAGTAAGTTTGTTCTGGCACATGGCTCCTATCGAGCTCTTCTACAGTTTCTTCGCTACTTCTCATCATTTTGACATTCTCAACCGGATTAGGTTCTGTTTTTTCATAGAACTTTGCTAGAATAAGAAACCTCCATGCTCTTAGTTCTCCCTTCTAGAGCATGCACGTCATTAGTGAGCCAACAATCTTACCGGTCAATTGATCAAGTAAGTTATCATGTTTCTTCAAGATATTAGTATATGTGGCATTTTGTTCGCTTTGGCTAGTGATAAAAGTTTTCAGAGTTTCATCCAAAGCGGTTCTATTACCGTTGCTCGCTGCATTAAAATTATTGGGCGCTCCATTATTATTAGGATATGGTAGTCTAGGAGCAAACCCATTATTTTTTTCAATTAGTATTATAGATATTGCCATCAATGAAGTTAACATCTTCTTTGGTAATTGCATTAACATTTATCTCTTCTTTACCTTTCATAGCATCGATGAGTTCATTGAGTTTCAGGGTCATCTTTGCGTTCTTCTCCTTGGAGATAGCATTGACCCTTTCTGGTAGACCTTTCTACAAGCCATTGGACATGGTTCTCTTACATATCTTCAAGCACCTTCTTGGCTTCGGCTATAGGTTTCCCAATAATAGTTCCTCTTGCAGCAGTGTCAAGCATAGTTTTTGACATGGTAGTTAAAGCATTATAAAACATTTGAAGAATTAACCATTCTTCCATCCCATAATTGGGACAATTTCTTATAGCCTCCTTCATGCGACGTGAGCGCTAGTGGATCCCGTTTTGCTTGCTTAAAACTTGTTATCTATGGACGTAATTGCATTATATTTGTTGGGTGTATAAAACTTAGACAAAAACTTGTTGCAACATTCGACCCTTGAAATTATATTACCTCTAGGCAAAACTAGATGCCAATCTTTAGCTCTTCCTCTCAATGAGAAAGGAAATAGATGCAACTACAAATCGGCGAGTTCATAGTCATCAATGTGTATCATGTTGCATAAATCTGAAAAGTTGTGCAAGTGCATGCCAGCATGTTCAAAAGAAGAGCCTCCAAATTGTTCTTGTAGAACCATAGAAGCTAAATTGGATTTAATTCCATATTGACCGGCAAAAACATCAGGTTGTGCATTTAGTGCACGCATAACGTTATCACTTGGAGCAGCAAAGTCTCCAAGTTCTCAAGGCACGACAAAAAATTTGGGTTTCGGTGACAACACTATAAACAAAATAAAAACTAGAACAAGAACTGAAAATAAAAACTAAAACAAAGACTAGCAAAAACTCTAACACACTGACTAGTAACACGAAGGCTCCTCGGCAACGACGCCGGAAAAGGTGGTTGTTGCCCACTGAGATTTGGTTTGGATAGCAAAGGTTTCCATGCCTTTTCCCTAAGGAGCGACCCTGAGTTTATCGAACCCACAAAGAGGATTTGTACTATGACAGAGTCTCTACCAAGTCTTTGTGAGAGAATTAAAATCCAGTTTTTGTAACCGGACCTTAACAACCTTAGGGTGTAAACACTTAGAATTAAAAGAGCCATGGGTATGAGGACTTGATTCTTACAACCATATATTTGTGCTGCGGGTCATCATGATCTTAATTTTTGCTCCGGAAGACACTCATTATGATGTGCTTGCAACGAGACGAAGCGGGGGGATGTGTCCAAATTACGTCTTGACCGGTTCACGACCTACATCAAGAGTCGGTTGTTCAACCATAGGCCCTTACTGTTGTGCGGGATTACCTTGGTTATTAAGAATATAAATCAGCCAAAAGCATGTGTGTCTAATGACTACCCCTCATGTATCACCAAGTATTGGCTTTCCGCTACCGTAATGAAGCTTTATCTCACTAGTGTTGAGAATAGCGTTCCGCTTCCTCCGTGCTCCTAACCTCCTCCTTGATCGAACTCTGGGATCCTGGGTACCTGCAGGGACGAAGAAGGAGAAAGAGACGAGAGACAAATATTGCGCAATTCTAACACATACATGACGTTAATTCGAAGTCATTCCATCGACCCCTCATACAAATACATCGGGTTGCAGGGTTTTGCCTCAACACGTTGTCTTTAGCAAGTTACTCACACATGGCGATCGGATCACAAAAAGAAATCATTGGAGAAGACATAAATATGAATGATTTGTTGATAATATGTCTTACAATGGTTTCCGAATGCGCTATACAATTAAAGTATGGCTAACTTTGAGGGGATTTGTTGTGGTGATGTCAATGGTGGTGGCTATGAAGATGAGATGGGAACCGACGGCGGCTAGGGTTGAAGAATGGCTTCTGTTTCGCGGATGGTGGTTTTCTACAATGCTCCATTGGGATTTTGTTGCTGGCCCCTTTATAAAAGTTGTTTGGTTGGATGCCATGGAGTCGATGGCACGTGGTACAAGCACTAGTAAGAGCACTTGCACTCGTAAGAGACGTTGTTTGCGCTCTGGATGAATTGTTGCACCTCCAATCTCCTTCCTTCTTTCTCCATTTTGCTTGTTTCCATATAAATGATCATTTTTATCCATGTATTAGTCATTAGTGGCATTAGTTAGTCATTAGTGGCAATATCAGAATGATTTTCTCAGAATATCTAAGATTATCCGGTTAAAACAGCAGGGTGATGAGCGTAACAATATCACTCATCAATCATCACACCTTTATATACGTCTCCAGAGCATAGCATAAGTAAGGAAGCTTCCGGAGGAACCCTACCTCTAAGGAGCCCTAGCTCCAAGAGTAACATGGTGTTAGTGAAGAAATCTTGTGCATGGGGGTCCAGGACCCGTGCGCATGGGATGTCCAGAAAGTTGCGCACCACCCCGTGTACACGGGGTCCAGGATCTGGTGTGCATGGGGTGTCCAAAGAGCTACGTACCAGCCCGTGCGCGCAGGTTCCAGGACCCCGAGCGCACGGGGTGTCTAGCAACTTTGGGTACGACCTCCATGGACAAACCGAAAAAGCGACACGGTGGATTAGAAGCACTTCTTTGGGGATAGGTGTAGGAGGGCTAGTGTATATGTTTAAAGTGTTCCCACATGCAATTCTTCCACCTTGACCCCTCTTGATAGTGTGGTTCTCCTACGACTCAAATCAAACCGAAATAAACTTTTGAGTAACCGGAAAACTATGCCCTTGACCTTTTTGAAGTGAGGGGGGTCAATCGTCTTCATAATACCAATCGATGAAACCAATGGCCTGAGATAAATCTTAGAAATCGTCATTATTTCTACTAACCATACTGTCATTAGACCAAAATACCATTAAGTGCTAAATGCACTTTCAGCCTACTTTTTACAAGTCTATAAAATATATCATAATATCTAAAACATCAAATGTATAGTATGAAGATATATTTTTATGATGATTAATCTAATGAAACTAATTTGTGGATATAAATATCAACAAAAAGTTTGACTTAAATTGATTTGAAACGGGAAAGTATGTGTGTCGGTGTTACAACCGGCGGATCTCGGGTAGGGGGTCCCGAACTGTGAATCTAGGATCAATGGTAACAGGGGACAAAGGAGACGGTGTTTACCCAGGTTCGGGCCCTCGTGAGGAGGTAAAACCCTACGTCCTGCTTGATTGTATTGATGAATGGGATGGTTGATACGTCTCCAACGTATCGATAATTTATGAAGTATTCATGCCATATTCATCTATGTTTACAATACTTTTATATGGTTTCGATACACTTTATATGATTTATTTAGAACTAACCCGGACTAACGCTGTTTTCAGCAGAATTACCGTGGTGTTGTTTTTGTGCAGAAAATGAAAGTTCTCGGAATCGCCCGAAACTTTTTGGTGAATTCTTTCTGGACCAAATAAGCAATATTGGAGCGAGGAACCACCAGAGAAGAGCCACGAGGTGGGCACAACCCACCAGGGTGCGCCAGAGGGCCCAGGCGCGCCCTGGTGTATCGTGCCCTCCTCGTGGCCCATCTTGGCGTGAAACCGACGCCCAAAAATCCTATAAATATAGAAACCATCAGAAATAACCCTAGACTCTCCGTTCTGCCGCCGCAACTCTCTGTATCAACCAAAAACCAATCTGGAGGCGTTCCAGTACCCTGCTGGAGAGGGGAATCCATCTCCGGTGGACATCTTCATCATCCCGACGGAGGCCATGACGAGGAGGGAGTAGTCCACCCTTGGGGCTGAGGGTATGTACCAGTAGCTATGTGTTCAATCTCTCTCTCTCGTGTTCTTGAGATGTCATGATCTTGATGTATCACGGGCTTTGTTAATATAGTTGGATCATATGGTGTGTTTCCCTTACTATCATGTTGTGATGAATTAAATCTTTCCCTTTGAGATATTGTTATATTGGATTGAACATTGGGTTTGAGAACACTTGATATATGTCTTGCATGTGGATACCCGTGGTGATAATGGGGTGTTCTATTGATTTACTTGATATATGTTTTGGTGCTCAACTTGCGGATTCCCGCGATGACATTGGGGTAATCTATGCGTAGGGGTTGATACACGTTCTTGTCCTACTTTCTCCGATAGAAATCTTGGGGTACTCTTTGAGGTTCTTTGTGTTGGATTGAGTATTATGAATCTGAAATTGTTTGATGCGTATCGTATAATTAACTCATGGATACTTGTGGTGACATTGGAGTATCTAGGTGACATTAGAGTTGGTTCATGCGTATCATATGGTGTTATTCTAGTACGAACTCTTAGATAGATCGATCGGAAAGGATAACTTGGTGTTATCTTAGTACAAACTCTTGGATAGATCGATCGGAAAGAATAACTTTAAGGTGGTTTCGTACCCTACAAACAATTTCTTCTTATGTTCTCCGCTAGATAAGAACTTTGGAGTGATTCTTCGTTGCACGTTGAGGGATGGTTATGTGATCCAATTATATTAGCATTGTTGAGAGATTGCACTAGCGAAAGTACGGACCCTAGGCCTTGTTTTCAAGCATTGCAACACCGTTTTGCTCGCTGTTTACTATTTGTTACCTTGCTATTTTTATATTTTCAGATTACAAAAACCTATATCTACCATCCATATTGCACTTGTATCACCATCTCTTCGCCGAACTAGTGCACCTATACAATTTGCCATTGTATTGGGTGTGTTGGGGACACAAGAGATTTCTTGTATTTGATTGCAGGGTTGTTTGAGAGAGACCATCTTCATCCTACACCTCCCACGTATTGATAAACCTTAGGTCATCCACTTGAGGGAAAATTGCTACTGTCCTACAAAACTCTGCGCTTGGAGGCCCAACAAAGTCTACAAGAATAAAGTTGCACAGTAGACATCAAGCTCTTTTCTGGCGCCGTTGCCGGGGAGGTGAGTGCTTGAAGGTATATCTTTAGATCTTGCAATTTAATCTTTTAGTTTCTTGTTTTTCAATAGCTTGGTTTTATAAAAGAAAATTACAAAAAATGGAGTTTAGGTTGCATCATTTGTTTCGTCTTTATAATGTCTTTCGTGAAAATAAGGATTCCGAAATTTGTGCTCAATTGGTAGAGGAAGAAATTATGAAAATACGCAATGAGAATTCCTTAAATGATGAGCATGATTGCAATGTTGTTAGTATGAATTCTATGAATATCCAAAATACTAATGATGATTGCACTAGTCATGATAAAAATGTTTCTTTATAAGCATGCCAATTTTTCTGGAGTGCATAAAGTTTGTCAAGACGTGCCTTATAGGGATGATAGATTTTGTAAGAAGCATAAACATGATAGAACCAATTTTTTTCTCAAAGTGATAGATGATTTTGGTACAAAATTGTGTTCTCTTTGTCCTATTACTTGTGAACTTTACAATAAAGTTGGTCATCTTAATTTCCAATGCAAACTTTTTCATGATCAAATCATGGCCAAATATTGTAATGACTTGATCACCCTTGAACTTTATGATGAGCTTTCTCTATTTTTGGGGAGTGAAGAATTGACACATAAAAATAGTTGGTTTGAAGTATTCATTCTCACGGACGACATTGAAACTAATCTTAAAAATATCTATATGTTTTGCATGGTAAATTGCAATGAGAATGCTTATATTGCCAACTATAAAAAGATGGGAAAACCAATAGAATATAAAAGGAATACTAATGAAAGGGTAAAGAATTCCACTTTGCCTCCTATTGTCTCTCATGATGTAATAGGTGATGAGGAGGAGCTCCCTATGCAACCAATCTCATCAATAAGAAGCTCGAAGAAATTAATTAAACCCTCACATGATGTGGTGAAGAAGAAGAAAAGAAGAAAGAGTAGAGGTAAAAAGGTATCTCTTCCAAATGATGTTGCTCCTATTATTGTTGTGCCTCACGAGGATGAATAAAAAATAATTGTGGTAGATGATACACTTGATGATGATTTTGTTATGCCTATTGCTTGTTGTGATGACTATGATTGGGAAGAATGATACTTCTTATAATCTTGAAAATCTTTTTGGCACTAACTTGGTGAATTATGATGATAATAATTGTTATACGATTGGTGCTATTCATACTATTAATGATGAGAGTGATTATGCTTATGATATGCCAAGCCACAAGCTTGGGGATGCTATGTTTGATGAGCATGACATGTTTGAGAATTTATTTGCTGCAATTAATGTTTGTCCCAAGCTTGGGGATGTTATGCTTAATGAAGATGATCTTTTTAGTTCCCCTACTTTGAATGATCAAATTTGTTATGATGATTGCATGCCTCCTATTTATGATTGTGATATTTATGAAAGTGGGTTTGGGAGAGTGTCAACTTTAGATAATTATTATCCCACTATTTTGGAGGGTGTTGAATTTTATTATAATGATAAAAGTGGATTTGGAGAGGTCATGACTTTATTTAGTAATGATTCCACTATTTCGGAAGAGGTTTCACTTGACTATGATGAGAACAAAGTTGCTACTTATGATGATTATTGTGATGATACTTATGTTATAAAAAGTAGTGATAACTATTGTCATAATTTTGAATATCATTTTACTGAACATTACTCTTTTAATGTGGAAACAATTTATAGTATTCGAGTTTCATTTGATGCTCCCACTATTATGAATGAGAAGAAATTTGCTTATGTGGAGAGTAATGAAAATTCTATGCTTGTGCATCATGAAAAGAATGCTTTATGTGATAGTTATGTTGTAAAATTCCTTCATGATGCTACTGAAAATTATTATGAGGGAGGAACATATGCTTGTACGAATTGCAATAATATCAAGTTTCCTCTCTATGTGTCCAAAGTTTTGAAGTTATGCTTATTTTGCCTTCCTATGCTAGTTGATTCTTGCTCCCATAAATTGTTTGCTCACAAAATCCCTATGCATAGGAAGAGGGTTAGACTTAAATATGCTTGTCATGAGATTCATGATGCTCTCTTGCATGTTTCAAATATTATTCTTACGTGAGCATCATTGAAATCATCATGCCTAGCTAAAAGGCATTAAAGAAAAGCGCTTGTTGGGAGACAACCCAACACTTTTACTTTCTGTTTTTGTGTGTTCACATGATTAATCTACTGTAGTAATCATGTTTTGTGTCTTTTATTTCAATAAAGTGCCAAGTAAAGCCTTTGGGATGACTCACAAGATGAGTAGAATTGATGCTGAACCAAAATAGAAACTTTTGACTCCAGTACAGGAATTTTCATATTTTACTGGAACGTGGAAAGTTTCTAAAATTTTTACACAGTGTTTTCATATAAATTCTTTAGCATGTCCTAAATTTTCATAATTTGTTGAGTTAGAGAAGTACACTGGTTTAATAGATTGCTACAGACTGTTCTGTTTGGACATATTGCTATCATAGTTTTGTTATCTACTTATCCTATAGTTTCCATAGCCTATATTGGTAGATATAAATTGTGGAAACGATAGTAAACAGTAGATGATGTTTGAAAATTATTGTGCAACTTGTCTTGGCAGTACAAGAAGTGTGGATTTATTCTTATGTGTACTAACCTATCTCACGAGTTCTTTTCAAGTTTTGTGTGGATCTAGTTTTTGAGAATAGGTGAAACCGGGATATGAGAGGATTGAACGAGATAGAAAAGCTCAAGGTTGGGGATGCCCAAGGCACTCCAAGTAAATATTTCAAGAAGTCTCAAGCATCTAAGCTTGGGGATGCTACACATCCCACCTCTCTTCGTCAACTATCGATTAGCCTATGTTGAGCCTGAATTTTTATTCGTTCACATGATGCGTGCTATTCTTGGAGTTCTATTTTTGTTTAGTTTGTTGTTTGAATAAAATACTCAGATCTGAAAATATTTATTGAGAGAGAGAGTCCTCACATAGCTACTTAATTGTTTGACTACTCATTGATCTTCACTTATATCTTTTGAGAGTAGTTTGATGTTTACTCTTGTGCTTCACTTATATCATAAGAGTAAATTATGAATCAATGAAATATCATAAATATGAAATTATCAATGTGCTTTATGCTTAGTAGTAGCTTCACATCTGGTCTAGAAAGTAAAATCTATTGAAGTTTGACAATCACAATATTGGTCATAAAAGCAATTCGTGAATGATTAGTATAAGGAAGAGAACTTTCACATACAAATATATTATCTTGAACATCTTCTATGATTGTGAATACCCATTAATTATTTTCAAATTTGAGCAAATTAGTTGAAGTTGGACAAGGAAGACAACGTAATGAGTTATGGTTGTGTATATTTGCATAGAAGTTATATTGTTATGGATCCTCCAACATGTGGTGCTTGTTTAGAACCTTTTGCTAGCCAACACTTCATACTAAGTAGAGATACTACTTGTGCATCCAAATCCTTGAGCCAAGTTTCTTCCATAAGAGTCCACCATACTTACCTATATATGGTATTTCACTGTCATTCCAAGTAAATTTGCATGTGTCACCTCTAAACATTCAAATAAACATCTGTTTTGTGTGCCTGGACCGCTCATAGAGCGACAGGGGGCAGTCAGTATCTTCCATGTTAAGCGGGTTATTCTCATGATGAGTGTTTATTCACTCGTCCTTGCACGAGAGGGGCGGTAATAGGGATTCCCAGTCCCGGAAAAAATGCAAATAATTAAACAAAACTCCCCCAGGAATGTTGTTGGTATGGACGGTACCCGTGGATTCGACTAGCCGTGGAGTGTGTTTGTTGGTGGAGGGGGAGTAAACCTTTACTTTTACCGGTTGTGAACCGCCGCTAATGTGTTTAACATGGAAGATATTGATAACTCTTGGACGTAACGTTGACAGGAAGGGTGCACCTCCCAAAATTATATCCATCTCTGTTTTAAACAATGAGCTTTGGCACATATGCAAATCCCTGCTTCCCTCTGCGAAGGGACAATCTATTTACTTTCATGTTATTTACTATTCTTGTTGAGTCAACTTCTTATTCCAACCTTAGTCTATCAGTTGGCAAGCATCATGTGGTGGGGAAAGATCCAAACATATATATCCAGTCAAATATATTTGATCATGACTTATTATTGTTGACAATTATCTCTATGATAAATGAGTTGGGAGGCGAAACATTAAGCCCCTATCTTTCTCTGTGTTCGATGGATGCCATTTGTTCTAAAAATATGCTTTGAGTACTAGCAATCATAGAAGACTAAACGATGATTGAGTATGTGGAGCTCTTACTTAGACTTTGTTGAGAATAAGTTGAATTGCGATTTTTTGGTGACTAAGAACATAGGTTGTTAAGTTTCAAGAGAATTCATTGTTTGAACCATATCATGTGAGTTGGTTGCTAGTCTATCATGATGAGTTTTATGAGAAAGAGTTGCCGCTATGATGCTGGTACTTCTCCAACGTATCGATAATTTATGAAGTATTCATGCCATATTCATCCATGTTTACAATACTTTTATATGGTTTTGATGCACTTTAGATGATTTATTTAGAACTAACCCGGACTGACGCTGTTTTCAGCAGAATTACCGTGGTGTTGTTTTTGTGCAGAAAATGAAAGTTCTCGGAATCGCCCGAAACTTTTTGGTGATTTTTTCTGGACCAAATAAGCAATATTGGAGCGAAGAACCACCGGAGAAGATCCACGAGGTGGGCACAACCCACCAGGGCGCGCTAGAGGGCCCAGGCGCGCCCTGGTGTATCGTGCCCTCCTCGTGGCCCATCTTGGCGTGAAACCGACGCCCAAAAATCCTATAAATATAGACACCATCAGAAATAACCCTAGACTCTCCGCTCCGCCGCCGCAACTCTCTGTATCGACGAAAAACCAATCTGGAGGCGTTCCAGTACCCTGCTGGAGAGGGGAATCCATCTCCGGTGGCCATCTTCATCATCCCGGCAGAGGCCATGACAAGGAGGGAGTAGTCCACCCTCGGGGCTGAGGGTATGTACCAGTAGCTATGTGTTCAATCTCTCTCTCTCGTGATCTTGAGATGTCATGATCTTGATGTATCACGGGCTTTGTTAATATAGTTGGATCATATGGTGTGTTTCCCTTACTATCATGTTGTGATGAATTGAATCTTTCCCTTTGAGATATCGTTATGTTGGATTGAACATTGGGTTTGAGAACACTTGTTATATGTCTTGCATGTGGATACCCGTGGTGACAATGGGGTGTTCTATTGATTCACTTGATATATGTTTTGGTACTAAACTTGCGGATTCCCGCGGTGACATTGGGATAATCTATGCATAGGGGTTGATACATGTTCTTGTCCTACTTTCTCCGATAGAAATCTTGGGGTACTCTTTGAGGTTCTTTGTGTTGGATTGAGTATTATGAATCTGAAATTGTTTGATGTGTATCGTATAATTAACTCATGGATACTTGTGGTGACATTGGAGTATCTAGGTGACATTAGAGTTGGTTGATGCATATCATATGTTGTTATTCTAGTATGAACTCTTAGATAGATCGATCGGAAAGGATAACTTGGTGTTATCTTAGTATGAACTCTTGGATAGATCGATCGTAAAGAATAACTTTAAGGTGGTTTCGTACCCTACAAACAATTTGTTGACACACGAACGCGTCACGCGTACCCGCGGCGCCGAGGGAGATGCTCCGCAGCTCGCACCGTGGGAGGCCTGCCGGAAGCGCGATACGCAAGACAATCCGGCCGGCGCTTTTGTATACCCGACGCACCGCTTCTCCGGGATGGAACCCGTCGGGAGTCACGGATGGACGATGGGCTGCCCTAGGTCGATTCGCTCGCCCCTAGGGCCTCGGAGTTCGCAGCTCTCCAACACGAAGAACGACGAAGAACGAGGAAGAAGATACGAGGGCAGGAGACAAAACGTAGGTGAAAAGTAGTATAGATTGATTTGTTCGATTGTGTGTTTTTTCAATCGGCCATCACCTCTTCTATTTAAGAGGGGGTTGGACTTCCCGTACAAGTCATGGATACAGATTTCCTTCCAAAGAATCAAAAAACGCTAGTCAAATTCGGACTCTCCAAAATCTGCCCGAATCTGCGTGCCGGAAAGCGGTAGTACCGCTTTCTGGGCACGGTAGTACCGCTTCAAACGGTAGTACCGCTCTGAGTGCCGCTCTACTACCGCTTGGTGGTCTCGGGATACCAGAAGAATTTTCGTAAGCGGAACTTGGCGTGGTAGTAATATGCGGTAGTACTGCTCAAGCGGTAGTACCGCTATGGAGGGCGGTAGTACCGCTCCAGAGGCCGTCTTGATGGGCTGGCTTCCACCTCCTCACGTCCATCTTGATCTCCGGTCTTCGACGAGCTGTCGCCTTCCCAGGAGTACCATCAGGGTATCTTGCCGGGCCTCCTTGCCGGGTCATTCCCTTGCCGGGCTATCTTCTTGCCGGGCCGCCTCCTTGCCGGATCGTATCCTTGTCGGGCCGTCTCCTTGCCGGATTGCCTCCTTGCCGGGCCGTCTCCTTGCCGGATTGCTTCCCTGCCGGGCCATCTCCTTGCCGGATCGCTTCCCTGCCGGGCCATCTCCTTGCCGGATCACTTCCCTGCCGGGTCGTCTCCTTGACGGGTCGCCTCCTTGCCGGGCCGTCTCCTTGACGGGTCGCCTCCTTGCCGGGCCGTCTCCTTGCCACACCGGCAAGCTTTTACTCGGGCGGTAAGATTCCATGCCGGCAAGCCTTTCATGCCGGCAATATGAACTTTCTCGTATAGAAGATCTTGCCGCTTGAGCCCACCTTTACTGTATTTTGCATCGTGCCAAAATCAGGTGTCAACACATGCCCCCCTGTTTTTCGGCAAAGCTTGTGTGCCGAAAAATAATTCGCATAGAGCTTGCTCTAAGGACGATGTCAACACTCCATCGGCCATTCATATATGCTTAGGGCGATAATCATATATCGGCCATGTTTGTGTTTAAGATGATAAGTATACATCTTGAAGTCGATTGCCACCATCCCGAACCGGAGTAGATTCAAAATCCTCCATCTCATCTTCATCTCCCAATGTGTATATTGGACTTAAAATTTCCTCAATAAAAGGGGATGTTTCAGGTGGCGTGGATGATGTAATAAGGGCTGCATTATCCTTTTTTGGTGGCGTAGGTGCTGTTGTAGCCAGTGTAGAGACATCTGCGTTTCCTTTTTGTTTAGGCCTCCACACTTGTTTTGTGGGCGCCACGGGCCGAATTTTATTGAACAATTCGTCCTTTTGCTCTTCTACTTCATGTGCCGCCTTCTCGCGGCTCCTCATACGTTGTAATCTCCTTTTTTGTGTCTTGGACAGACCGGGAGGACACCACTTAGGTTGAATATACTTGGGATCCCTAGATTCTGCTTCGCTTGGAGAATTTTTTGTTGGCCGATTAGCACCATGGCTTGAACGACCTAGTGTAGGATAATAAAACTTTTTGTGAGCAGGCCTTCTAGGTGTTGTCCACCCCATATGAAAAGCATAAGGAGCCATTGGGGGCTGCCCCCATCCTCCATTGAAGTCTCCCATGTAATATGGCGCATAGGGGGGTGGTAGCATCCATGTTGCCAGTGCCCATGACCCATATGGCCTTGCATAGTGTCGCGACTCTTGCTTCGGAGGTGATCTTGAATGCTTTGAATATGACGGCCGATTAGAGCTAGAACCGGCCGCTTGACTTGCATATTTGGATAGCAACATATCAAAAGTTGGCTTGATTCGCTTGCGCTTAGCTTCACTCTTTTTACACTTGCCAACTTCTGAATTCTTGGGCTTGATAAATTCAACATGAGTATCCTCTTGTACTTGCGGTTGCCCCCCGAGTGCAGGATTTTTTATGGTGATCTTGATTATCTCTCCACCATCGGATTGCTTCTCAAGCACGACTTGCCTCCCCAAGATCTTGTCGCCATCTTTGTTCTTCCTGGGCTCACCAATGACAATATTATCTTTATTAGCTGATTCGGCTATGTTAGGCCGAATTAACATTTTCTTCCCCTCCAAAGTCATGGTATTCATTGGGAAGGGCTGTCTATCAACTTGCATCTCAGAAAAACTCAATCGTCCGTCATTAATGGCCGATTGTATCTGTCTCCGAAAAACATTGCAATCATTAGTAGCATGAGAAAATGAATTATGATATTTGCAATAAGCACGCCGTTTCAGCTCCTCAAACGGCGGCATGGTGTGTGATATTCTAATCATCTTTTCTTGCAAGAGAGCATCAAATATTCTATCACACTTGGATATATCAAAAGTAAATTTCATCTCCTCATCACGATTCTTACGAATCGGCTTAAGAGCATTGCATGCATAGGGTTTGGCCTTTGAGGACCAAACAAATTCAGTGGTACAGACATCAACCTCATCGTCCGAATATTCATCATTATAATCAAGCATATGCATTCTAGGACGATTAGTTGTTGACCTATGGATCTCTTTACTTCGGCTTTCTTGAGCCAAAGCTTTCTGCAAGACTTGGTTAATATTTAAAAATTCATAACTTTCTAGCCTCTCCTTAATGTGAGTTTTCAAACCATTAAGGACAAGATCCGCCAAGTCTCTTTCGGTTATCACTAAGCTATAGCATCGGTTTTTTATATCTCTAAATCTTTTGACATAATCGGTGACCGATTCATCATGCTTTTGCCTAACCGATGTAAGATGTGATAACTTAAGCTCATTGTCGCCACTATAAAAATGATCATGAAACTTTTGCTCTAGTTGCGACCATAAGAGAATTGAGCCAGGTGGCAAAGCAGCAAACCATGAAAATGCGGTGCCAGTTAAAGATAAGGGAAATAACCGCACTTTCAATTCTTCTATGGAACTTGCTTCACCCAACTGTGCTAGATACTGACTCACGTGCTCCCAAGTTGTTTTTGTGCCCTCTCCACTAAATTTGACAAAATCAGGAACCTTATAACCTGGAGGGTACAAAACTGCGTCGAAGTGTTCAGGATAAGGCTTTTGATACACACGACTCTTTACTTTCGGCTCATTTCCGAAAGTTTCTTGAAACATCTTATGCAAATCCTCCCTTAATTTGGCTAAAATTGGATCCGAGGTAGATGAAGATGCTTGTGGCAATGACATAGGAGCAACTTGGGAACTAGCTAGTGATACAACTTGTGGAGTAGGCGCCGAAACATAATTCGGCGGAAGACCAAACATGCTTGTACTCATAGGTGATGTGACAAAGTAATTCGGCGTAGACGCCGAATTGGGCACACTCATAATAGGATTAGGGTATGCAGGTGCAGCCACAAGTTGATTGGTTTGGCTAGGATAAAAATTCATCGGCAAATTGTAATGTTGTTGCATGGGAGGTGCCGATGAAATAGGTAAAGTTGGATTAGGTTTTTCTGGGCTAATGGATACACCAACATTACCACTAGATGCCGGCGGCATATTTTTCTGAGCATTAGTATTTTCCACGAAAGAATTGTACGCCATCACATTACCCTTACTAACAAGACTTTCAATCACAGCCAGTTGCTCAGGAGAAAAAACTTTGCTCACAGTGATTTCATCTTGTTCATCAATGGGAGGAGGTAACCTGATTTCTCCAATCGGAGTGATGTTGCCTTGGCGGTCCTTCTTGAAACTTGAAAGAAACGCCTCCAAATCCTCCTCCTCGCGCTTCTTCTTGAGCGCCTCAAAAGCCTCTTCACGCTGTTTCTTGAGCGCTTCGTAGGCCTGGTGATGTTCCTCCGATAGCTCATCAAGACCGGGCTTAATGATGTTATCGGCGCTAACTTCTGAGGGCTGGGGAAGATTTGACATGGTTGATGATGATTCTTGATCTTTCGTCCCCAGCGGAGTCGCCAAAAAGTGTGTTGACACACGAACGCGTCACGCGTACCCGCGGCGCCGAGGGAGATGCTCCGCAGCTCGCACCGTGGGAGGCCTGCCGGAAGCGCGATACGCAAGACAATCCGGCCGGCGCTTTTGTAGACCCGACGCACCGCTTCTCCGGGATGGAACCCGTCGGGAGTCACGGATGGACGATGGGCTGCCCTAGGTCGATTCGCTCGCCCCTAGGGCCTTGGAGTTCGCAGCTCTCCAACACGAAGAACGACGAAGAACGAGGAAGAAGATACGAGGGCAGGAGACAAAACGTAGGTGAAAAGTAGTATAGATTGATTTGTTCGATTGTGTGTTTTTTCAATCGGCCATCACCTCTTCTATTTAAGAGGGGGTTGGACTTCCCGTACAAGTCATGGATACAGATTTCCTTCCAAAGAATCAAAAAACGCTAGTCAAATTCGGACTCTCCAAAATCTGCCCGAATCTGCGTGCCGGAAAGCGGTAGTACCGCTTTCTGGGCACGGTAGTACCGCTTCAAATGGTAGTACCGCTCTGAGTGCCGCTCTACTACCGCTTGGTGGTCTCGGGATACCAGAAGAATTTTTGTAAGCGGAACTTGGCGCGGTAGTAATATGCGGTAGTACTGCTCAAGCGGTAGTACCGCTGTGGAGGGCGGTAGTACCGCTCCAGAGGCCGTCTTGATGGGCTGGCTTCCACCTCCTCACGTCCATCTTGATCTCCGGTCTTCGACGAGCTGTCGCCTTCCCAGGAGTACCATCAGGGTATCTTGCCGGGCCTCCTTGCCGGGTCATTCCCTTGCCGGGCTATCTTCTTGCCGGGCCGCCTCCTTGCCGGATCGTCTCCTTGCCGGGCCGTCTCCTTGCCGGATTGCCTCCTTGCCGGGCCGTCTCCTTGCCGGATTGCTTCCCTGCCGGGCCGTCTCCTTGCCGGATCGCTTCCCTGCCGGGCCGTCTCCTTGCCGGGTCGCCTCCTTGCCGGGCCGTCTCCTTGCCACACCGGCAAGCTTTTACTCGGGCGGTAAGATTCCATGCCGGCAAGCCTTTCATGCCGGCAATATGAACTTTCTCGTATAGAAGATCTTGCCGCTTGAGCCCACCTTTACTGTATTTTGCATCGTGCCAAAATCAGGTGTCAACACAATTTCTTCTTATGTTCTCCGCTAGATAAGAACTTTGGAGTGATTCTTCATTGCACGTTGAGGGATGGTTATGTGATCCAATTATATTAGCATTGTTGAGAGATTGCACTAGCGAAAGTACGGACCCTAGGCCTTGTTTTCAAGCATTGCAACACCGTTTTGCTCGCTGTTACTATTTGTTACTTTGCTGTTTTTATATTTTCAGATTACAAAAACCTATATCTACCATCCATATTGCACTTGTATCACCATCTCTTCGCCGAACTAGTGCACCTATACAATTTGCCATTGTATTGGGTGTGTTGGGGACACAAGAGATTTCTTGTATTTGATTGCAGGGTTGTTTGAGAGAGACCATCTTCATCCTACACCTCCCGCAGATTGATAAACCTCAGGTCATCCACTTGAGGGAAAATTGCTACTGTCCTACAAAACTCTGCGCTTGGAGGCCCAACAAAGTCTACAAGAATAAAGTTGCGTAGTAGACATCAATGGTTACAGAGTTGATCTACCTCGAGATCAAAAGAGCTAAACCCTAGATTAGTTAACCTGTGCCTCTACGAACTAAGCCCCCTGGTTTATATAGACACCAGGGGTCCCTAGGGTTACAAATGGCCGGTTTCCATCCGGGCATAGATACGCCCATTCTTTCTTGGAGGACACACCAAGTCTTCGGAATATTCCCCCGTAAGCCTAGGGTCATTTCGTAGTCCGGCCTTCCCGAAGATGCCATAAGGCGGCCCACCGGGCCGGACTATAAGAGATAAGTCAACGGCCCGAGGACCCCTTAATCCCGGACTCCCTCAATGTGAGTATTCACATGGATATGTCAATGACTTCTTATCTACTCCGAAATTTTAACTATCTTTCTTTAGCGAATAAGTCTCTATATTTATATTTAAAAACTTCCTACGACATAAGACACCTAGAAAAACAAAGGAATTACAACCATGTCATAAAAGTGCCAAACAAACTCAATATTCGGGATGAGCAAAAGGTGCGCCGCCACTGCCGGAGCCGGCGTGACATTGTATCGAGCGACCAAGAAGTCGTACTGCTAAGGTCCACCTAAACCAATTCCCCGAAAAAGAAATTGACATCATAGAAGCCTTATGTAGACCAAAAAATCCACAATCGTACCATCTATTGAAGAAAACTTCTATTAGCTTCACAATGACGGCGAAGAGAACTTTGTTGTATAGGCAAGGAGTACGAACCATTCACTACACCACGACACTGCATTCCCTACGGATGTGTGTTGGGAAAAGTCATTTTTTTCCGACCGACTGTTTGTTGGTAAAATTTCTATCACACTGTTGGTCGGTATTACCCATATGTAATGACCAACTTTCGGTCGGGAATGCCAAAATATATAACATCATACCGTCGGTCGGTAATAATTGCACTGTTGTCACAAAGTCGGTCGGCAAATATTCCCGACCGACCGTGGGTTGCCAACTGGGCCGCCAAAAATATCCGTGCGCGCGCCTGCGAAAAAACTTAGCGCGAAGCCCGTGCGAAATTTTCATAGCGCGCGCCCCCACAGCCCACCTCCTAATACACCGTCCGCTAAAAAAACACCACACCGATGTCTCTCTGCCGCTCCCTTATCTCTTTCTCCCCGATCTGAGCGGCGGCGGCGGCGACGACGACGACTATCGCATCCAGCGACGCTTCCTCCCACCAATCCATCGCCATACCCACATCGCTGCTGTTTTCCATGTGTTGGTGGTCCTGTACCCATACCCAGCTCCCTTTTCCCCTCCCATGGTAGCAGATCTGAGCGGGACAAGGTCCCTTCGATCCTGGTGGTTCGGAACAAGCTGGGCGGCCTCTGCTCCCTTATCTTCTGGCGACTAGGAGCGTGGTGGCTGGTGCCCTCATCTCTCTGAGCCTCCAAGGCGGCAATGACATCCGTAAGCTCTGTGTGTGTGTGTATGTGTGTGTGTGTGTGTGTGTGTGTGTGTGTGTGTGTGTGTGTGTGTGTGTGTGCAGATTTAAATCCAATCGATGAACCTTCCATAGCCCCAGTGGCTGGTGCCCCCATCTCTCTACAGAGTGATCCTCATAAAAATATTCAGTGTTGCCTTGATTCATGGAAATAAAGAAGTTTTTGGATGAGTAAAGTTCAAACCCTAGCCATCGATTAATATCAGGGTCTATTTACATTGGCGATTGTTAGCGAACTGAATTGGATAATGATTTTTTGCAGGGTGAAATAGACTTTAATAGGTTTCGTGGACGTTTGGGCAATTACGCAACTACTAACAACAATAGAAGGCCACTGGAACATGTCAACGGTCATATGCCTGCATCACGTCAAGTGGATTTGGATAGGTAAATATTTTTACACATCTTGAGTTTTGTTATACTATTTCCTTTTTTTGCATTATTTTATCTTATTCTCACTTTCGATGTGTAATTGAGATTATGTCAGGCTGCTTGTTTTTCCTTATCTGGTCATTTTGTCATGAATGATATGCCAAATCTTTTTTTTGAGCATGCAAGTGATGAAACCTAGATTTGATTACTGTTTTATCTTGTTGTAGGTAACTAGATGAAATAAATTTTGCATAATAGATATTAGCCAATAAAGATTACCAGCTCCTTGATTTATAAGTGAGGCTGCTTACTTTGTTAAGTTTGAGGACTGGTAGTAAAATAGGTATTTATCCTGGAACCACTAAAATCCATGATACATGATTTTGGTGGTTATAGGATAATTACCTATTTTATTATTTTATCATTATATACGCTTAATGCTTTGATAGTAAATGTAATGAATACATGATTGTTGTACTTGAACCCATGATTGTTTTCTTTGTGAGATCCTATATTTTTCATTATAATAAGTGTAATGAATACTCCATTTATGTGCAATAGCATTGCAGAATATTCGATAGACAACTCAGTAATCAAAACTACCTACATGTTAACATGTGAGGGTGCAACTGAATAGCTGTACATGAAGCTGGAAAGAGGAGGAACTGAGGATTCTTCAAGAAGCTACTTCTATTCGTGCACAATGGTGTCGTAGCCAGGTAAGAGGTACATAGGCCTCTGTGGTTGCTCGTCTATACATCATCCTTTCATTAGTCATTTGTGATTAGTGGATGAAAACACAAGCACGATTGTACTTATTTTAGAATGAAGAAAAGAAATATACCATCAGACTGACATACATTCATGCATGCTACTACATTATGGTCCATCTTTGTTGCAAATAAATTCTCCCCTGATTTGGACAATAATTTTTCATGTAGAGAAGGAAATTTTACGCTCACCAGAATACATTTTCAGATAATAAGATAGGTTACAATTGAATGTCGAACAGTTGGTTGGACATTTTGCATCAGTCATGATACCCCTTACAAGTTAGAGCAAGTCTGTATCTCTGGAGATTTTCCGAAGTTTTAAGTGTGTACCTAACCAATTGAATATTATAGATGCATTTGTTACTTCTACTTGACACTATTGACACTCTGTAGTTTGCAGGGTTCAATTGGCACATGGTGTGTCAGCATTTATCTATCTACCTCAAGGGCCTGCCACGAGCGTTGCCAATATCAGTGTGCTTTGTGCTGCAGAAATGGATTTTCGAAAACATGTAGCACATGGTGTCCTGGGAATTCTTGGATATGTACAGTTCACTTCCCCTATTTGAATATATGTCGACCTACTAGCTCATTATCAGGTGTTTTTTATGCATCTATTAATCATATGAACTATACAAACAGGGATAGGATAAAATTTGGAGAAACTTTGATAGTTAAATAGACTTCCTTTCAAATTGCCAATTTCTTTCTTGTGCTATAAATGGAGTGTAGTTTTATCCACATCATTGTAGTTTATCGGAACAATATAAATATAGTGTGTATACAAGTTCAGCAAATATGACAATCTTTTTGTCACATCATACATGGCGTCGGAAGTGGGCATCCTAGGTTGCAGTTGGATCTATTAATTTGCCAGCTGTTATTCTTGTAGTTTTGCATGAACAGTATTTGTGAATCACCTTTCTGCTGTTTGTTTGAGGATATACACTTCGACTTCTAACAGAGACTAATTAACCAATAAGACAGAATGATATGTTGTGTATGATAAAAGAACTAGCACATGGATTTTTTTGTAGTTGTACTTGTATCTAGCAGACAATAGCTATTGTATGCCCATATCTCAATTATTTCATTAAAGCAGAGCATAACAAGCAATAACTATTGTATCTGTATAGTCGTAGTTGAACTAAGCATTCAGGTTTACTTTGTCACCATAGCCCTATGTTGGTACTGTAGTAGATAGGCAGCTGGGCTACCATGTACTTGTAGAGTTTGGTTGTACGTTACCCTTCTAAACAAACTGCATGTATCTAAAATTTTGTTGGACAGAAGATCTCGTAGATTATGTATCAGTATGGTAGTCCTTTGTAGTCCATACATTCCCATTGTTAGACTGTAGATTCAAATGGTTCCTTATCCCTGATCTTGTTAGTGTGCAAAGAACCCATGATTGTTTTCTTTGGGAGATACTATATTTTTTGTTATAATAGGTGTAATGAATACATCCAATTATGTGCAATTGCATTGCAGAATATTCGATAGAGAACTCAGTAATCAAACCTACCTGCATGTTAACATGTGAGGGTGCAAGTAAATAGCTGTACATGAAGCTGGAAGGAGGAAGAACCGATGATTCTTCAAGAAGCTGCTTCTATTTGTGCGCAATGGTGTCGTAGCCAGGTAAGAGGTAGATAGGCCTTTGTGGTTACTCGTGTATACATCATCCTCTCATTAGTCATTTATGATTAGTAGATGAAACTCATGAAAGCACAAGCACGATTGTACTTTTCTTAGAATGAAGAAAAGAAATATACCATCAGACTGACGTACATTCATACTACAACATTATAGTCTATTTCTGTTGCAAATAACTTGCGCCTGATTTGGAAAATAATTTTTCATGCTGAGAAGGAAATTTTACGCTCACCATAATACATTTTCATATAATAAGATAGGTTACAATTGAATGTCGAACTGTTGGTTGGACATTTTGCATCAGTCCTGATACCCCTTAGAAGTTAGACCAAGAGCGTATTCTTTTTTGGTTGGCTTCTATTAGAAGTCTGAGCTATAGAAGTTACAGTGGTAAATAAAGTTTTAAGTATCATGTAAACTCTTACTTATTTGTGGCCCATTATGTTCAATCTTTGGTGATAAATACAATTCCGCTCCATAAAATGAGCGAATGTCGGAGAATGTCGCTCTCAGTTTCAACTAAAACCATTTGTTATGTTGCCAACTATTTTTAATATTTAATGCGGTCACGGTAAAGTCATCTAATGAACAACACCTTGTATAATTTGACTTGTTGATATTCACGGAAGCTTTATGGTTACAAGTCATCCAATTAACAACACCTTGTATAATTTAACCTGTTGATATTCATGGAAGCTTTATGGTTATAAGTGAATCTAGTGTCTAGAAATTAGGACATTTTAACTAGTGCTTAGCATACCCTTTACATGGTTATTTATACCTGAATGGATTGCCTTCCTTAGTAGGTGTTTCGGTACTAGCTTGCCTTGTGAAGTAATAGTTCTTGTTAGTGTTGTGCTTTATACAAATTTTATGGTGCCATTGTATTTACGAATGTATGAATGTAATCGCAACTTTTTTACATTTTGTAGTAAAGACATGCAAGAGAATGAGGTACCATGAAGCCGGTGATTCGCGCCAATGGGATATTTTTTGTAATGGTGACTGAATCGTTAGAGATGCATTTTATATATCATTTTGTAAACCCACATTGTGTTTGACAAAATGAACCAGATTGTCTCCTCTTTAATTATTTACATTAGTTTATGGGAAATTTAGATGGTTATTATGTTAATAATGGATGGACTATTTTTATGTGAAAATAGTTTATGTGTTTTATCATTGTTTAGTTACGGTTTAATATTGTTGAGGACATGCACGTTATTGTTATGAGATATGAAACTTGATTGATATTTGTTGTTAACTCAAATGTAAGCTATCAGAGGGCTATTGGAATGTTGGTTGGCAAAATAAAACCCATCGGACAGTCGGTCGGGGAAAGCTAATGCAAGGGCCAGCGAAAAGTTGGTTGGGAAAACAAATCCTATCAGATAGTCGGTCGGGAAAAGCCTCATGGCAGGCCCAACAGATTGTTGGTCGGGAAAGACCCATGACAGGCCCGACATACGGTCGGTCGGGAAATCTACCGCTTAGCTGACAGACAGTCGGTCGGCAAAGATATGTCGGTCGGGAAAGGCTTTTCCCGTCTGGACTTTCCCCAACAGGCAGGGTCGGTCGGCAATAGTCTTTCCCGACCGATTGTCTGTCAGGGGAAGCTGTTTTCCCAACCAACCTGGATGTCGGGAATACAGTGTCATGGTGTAGTGATTAGAGAACAACCAGTTGCGACAGGGACACACCTAAGGGGAGAACATGTGGGCACAACCTTGTTCTTTCACCATCATCCGTGATCCAAGGGTTGGCCTTACGCTATCGACACATCTGGCTAGCCTCGAGACCACCACCGCAGGGAGTAGGAAGAAGGGGACCATCTCGAGCCAACACCATAACAGATAGATTGGTTGCCCAGATTTGAAGGAATCGAAAGCAAGCACATTTCAAAAAAATCTAATTTTTGTACATGTTCATGTTTATCTCCAAAGCTTGCATGAAAAATTTCGTCGAAACGGAACATTAGTGTTTCTGTGATGAAAAACAAAGTTAAGTAGTTGAGAAATGCCAAAAAATGCCGTTCAACTTGCTTTTTAACACAAGTCAAAATGTCTGGGCACTCCACATAAACATTTACGGATAACGTTTAGACATGAATATATACATGTTTAAAAAAATTCACATTTTCTAACATTTATCGAAAAAATTGGCCGGCGAGAGCAAATGCTCCCCATAGCCGAATTAAATATCCAAAGATATGCTACCTACTGTATCAAATTAGAAGGCTCCGGCTTTTTCTTCTTCTTCTTCAAGAGGCCGATGACGGATGGCTCATTGAGCTTAATTCGTCAACACATTTCAGTCCACCACACTCCTATTACTACAACAAGATTGGGGCTATTACTACTCCCTCCGTTCCATATTAGTTGTCGCTAATATGGAACGGAGGGAGTATAATTTACCATTTATGTTCTTCAATTTTCAAATTTTCATGCAATGGGCAAAAAAGTTGAGCACAATTATATTGAGATGAAGCTCACACTCAACAATTATTTATGAATTTTCCTCCACAATTTATTCTTATAAAGACGCTAAAATATGATTGGCACTAGTATGTAGAATAATTAACTGATTATTATGCATAACCATGTAAAAAATAAACATAAGAGATTTAACTCATGAGTCATGACCAAAGAACAATGTGGCAAGGCACGTGTCTACTCTCTTTCTAAATACAAGTCATTTTACATATTTCAATATGAACTACATACCATGTGACATATGTGGTGAGCAATCCAAATAATTCAAAAAAATAATATGAACTACATACAAAGTAAATGAATGAATCTATACTCCCATATGAACTACATGTTTATCTCCGCATCTGGCGATCACGCATCATGTGGGCACTTCTGCTGCTAAGGCCCAGTCCATTCAACCGTTGGAAATCACCCATACGCAGATAATTAAACTACATTTTTATACAACAACAACAACAAACAACAACAACAAACAAAGCCTTTAGTCCCAAACAAGTTGGTAGGCTAGAGGTGAAACCCATAAGATTTCGCGACCAACTCATGGTTCTGGCACATGGATAGCAAGCTTCCACGCATCCCTGTCCATGGCTAGTTCTTTGGTGATGCTCCAATCCTTCAGGTCTCTCTTTACGGACTCTTCCCATGTCAAGTTCGGTCTATCCCGGCCTCTTTTGACAATATCAGCACGCTTTAGCCGTCCGCTATGTACTGGGGCTTCTGGAGGCTTGCGTTGAATATGTCCAAACCATCTCAGACGATGTTGGACAAGCTTCTCTTCAATTGGCGCTACCCCAACTTTATCTCGTATATCATCATTCCGGATTCGGTCCTTCCTTGTGTGGCCACACATCCATCTCAACATGCGCATCTCCGCCACACCTAACTGTTGCACATGTCGCCTTTTAGTCGGCCAACACTCAGCGCCATACAACATTGCGAGTCGAACCGCCGTCCTATAGAACTTGCCTTTTAGCTTTTGTGGCACCCTCTTGTCACAGAGAATGCTAGAAGCTTGGCGCCACTTCATCCATCCGGCTTTAATTCGATGGTTCACATCTTCATCGATATCCCCATCCTTCTGCAACATTGACCCCAAATATCGAAAGGTGTCCTTCTAATTAAACTACATTTCTATGCTCAGAGAAAAATAGATAAACTACGTTTCTAGTACAACAAAACTCGGATCTCGTGGCAACTTGACTACTTGAGTATGCAGCAGGCGGCCAGCAGCCCCCATATACAAAATTACAAATACTGTCACCAATAATGCACCAACTCTCCTGACGTGATTGCCTGGAAATGCTTGACCAACGAATACTACGTACTTATTTCCAAGCCATTCCGTGCAGTGGTTGCACAACCCGGAGGATTTCCAACTTTCATTTGTTATCTTTCCCGATAAACTATATTTCTCCAAGGATCTCGTCAATCTCGTGGCAACTAAACTAGAGTAAATGCACTTGATATATGCTGGCTGCAGCACGGGTGGACCAATGGTCGCATCGACCGGAGACGACGACATGGCCGAGCCCCTCGTGGTCTCCTCGCTCCCCCTCGAGACACGGTTCCCGCCGTTCCAGCTCACGCAGCACGGCGGCTTCTGGTTCCCTGAGATGTTCCTCCCGGGCATCGTGGCCGTGCGCACGGGGTTCGCGCCGAGGCCGTCCGACGTCTTCCTCGCCAGCTTCCCCAAGTCCGGCACCACCTGCTCAAGGCACTCGCCTTCGCCACAGCCCACCGTGCCGACCACCCGCCGCACGCCCCCGACCACCCGCTCCGCCGCCGCAACCCCCACGACTGCTGTTAGGGTAATCATGTCTTGAGTCAGTTGGTTAGCCGGAGGTTAGTTACCTGCAGTGTAGCGCTGCATGCATCTATGCCGGATGGGCGTGGACGAGTCGCATGGCTGCATTGCGTAGGAATAGGTCAGGTGGTTAGCTTGTGAGCCGGCCAGTAGTGGCTGGTTTTGCACGTACGTGCGTGAGTCGGTTGGACGTGCGTGGTGGTAGTGGCCGGACTAGGTGGCCGGGTGAGTGCGTGCGTGCGTGCCTGGTGGCCACGACGTGGTTGCTAGCCTAGGTGTATAAAAAGACCCTCCCATGTACTGATTGACGTGCCGGTATGAGCCGAGCCTAGGAGCCAGAGATGAGCGTAATCTCCGCCGAAACCGTGGTGTGCGGCCGGTCGGCTGTGAGAGAGAGCTCCTCTGGGTAGGCTACGGTGTGTTGCCACGCTCGGGTATGTGCCAAGTAAAGTGAGGCCGTTTGTGCGGCGAAGGCGTTTATGCGTCGGAAAAATCGTGTGCTCCAACTTTCACTTTCGTTTGTGCGAGTGAGAGAAAGAGAGCTATCTAGGTTTGTCCCAACAACCGCGTCGAGTTCCTCGAGCTGCCTTACGCGCTTGATCCGACGGCGGACGTGTTCGCGGCGCTCCCTTCCCCGCGCGTGATCGCCACCCACTTGCCCTACTCCCTCCTGCCGGACCTGGTCACGGCGGAGGGCGCCAGTTGCAAGGTTGTGTACGTCTGCCGCGACCCCAAGGACGCCTTCGTTTCCACGTGGCTGTTCGCCAGGAAGATGACCCCGGCCGCCGCAGCCGGAGCCGCCAACGACGAGGAACCGCGGCCGGTGCCAAAGCCGTTCGGTATGGAGGAGGCCTTCGAGCTGTTCTGCGAGGGCCGTTGCCCCGGCGGCCCGCAGTGGCCCCACGTCTCGAGCTACTGGGAGGCTAGCCGGAGGTGGCCGGAGAAGGTCCTCTTCCTCCAGTACGAGGAGATGCTGCGGGACCCAGTGGGCAACGTGAGGAAGCTCGCAGAGTTCATGGGGTGCGCGTTCTCTAAGGAAGAGGAAGCCGCAGGGGTGGCGCTTGACGTCGTTGACCTATGCAGCATCGACGCCCTGAAGAACGTGGAGGCGAACAAGCGCGGTGCTCAGAAGTACTCCCACGTGAAGAACGAGGCCTTCTTTCGGAAGGGGGTTGCCGGGGACTGGAGCAACCACATGACGCCGGCAATGGCGGCGCGCCTGGACGGGATCGTCGAGGACGCGCTGCAAGGGTCGGGGTTCGCCTGTGCTGCCGCCGAGTCCGCGTGAGCCGCCGGCCGCCATGCCTACGTATGTACACGTGCATGCCGATGCCGGCCATGGATGCATTCATAACGCAAACTTCGGGACAAGTCAATAAAACGCCTGCCTTGTTTTTTTTTCAACGCCTGCGTTGTTGATATTGTGTTAATCTTGTCCTCTGTAACTAAGCTTGTTTTTCATTTGTGTAAATTGCACTACGTACTACGGAGTATTTATTACTCAATCCATTCCTCGCAACACTTGATGGATATTTTGTGTCTTTTTTTGCAGGGGTTAAACGATTTAAGTATAGAACAAGAACTCATAACTCTACTGATAAAAACGATTTTAAAAATGTCCATGCGTTTAAAAGATATGTTAGTGATATTTAAAAAAATGCAATGTAAAGAAAATGTCCGCGTAATTAAAGAAATGTCTCCTGTCATACAAAAAAATGTACGTGTCATTTTAAAAGAATGTTCATGATTATGAAGTATGTTTGTGATTTTTTCTATAAACATTATACAATATAAAAATCTACGTGTACTTTTACAAAAATGTTTCATTGCCATTAAAAAATGTTCTAACGTGTATTTAAAAAACTTAGCATGTATTTACAAAATTGTTCAAAACATGTATTTTAAAAATATAAACCATATATTTGAAAATAAATGTTAATGATGCATAAAAAATTGTTTTATGTGTATACAACAATTGTACAATGTGTATTGAAAAAAGTAGACCTGTGAAAAAAAAAAGAAACCCAAAGAAGAAATACAGAAAGCCGAAAACCAAAAGAAAATATGATAAAAAAACAACACCGAAATACACATAGGAAACAAAAAGAAAAAAAAATAGCACGCAGAAACTTCTAAAACAGCACCGAAAACGGTCACAGAAACTTTTAAAAACCGGCTGCCAGTGACCAAAACAAGGCCAGCCCATACGCAGACACGCCGCGAGACGTACGCTACGCTCGCAATAAGCAATATATAACTCCCGTTAAACTAGGGAGCAACTATTCAAGGAGCGTTCCTTCGGGAGCCTTTCAAAGACCACTCTCAGACGTTGTCATTTGGCGCGTTCTCAGTCGTCGTCATGTGTCGTGTTCTAGACGTTTTTATGGGATTTTTTTTTCGCATGCATTTTTAGCTTTTTAGATGTTTTTTTTGGGGGGGGGTCGGATTTTTTCGGCTTTTCACCGGTCTTTCTTAGCTTTTGAAAGAAAAAAATTCAAAACAAAAAAAACCGCGAAAAAATGTGTTCTCTTTTTTTTCTTCCTCGAGAGGCGCGGATTTGCTTCCGTGAGAGGCACGACTGTGCCTCTGAAACGAAAAAAATATATGTTTTTTTTACTTCCTCGAGAGGCACGATTTTGCTTCCGCGAGAGGCATGGATGTGCTCTCGGAAAAGGAAAAAAATGTGTTTTATTTTCTTTTCCTTCCGCGAGAGCATGATTTTACTTCCGTGAGAGGCACGGATTTGCATCCGCGAGAGGCACGGTCGTGCATCTCAAAAACGAAAAAAAACACGTTTTTTTTTTCTCGAGAGACACGATTTTGCTTCTGCAAGAGGCACGGCTGTGCCTCTCGGAAACGGAAAAAATGTCTCTTCTTTTTTTTTTCTTCCATGAAAGGTATGGTTTTGCTTTCGCGAGAGGCACGAATTTGCTCCGTGCCTCTCGAAAACGAAAAAGACACGTTTTCTATCTTTTTCCCGCGAGAGGCCTCTCCGAAACGAAAAAATGTATTTTTTTCCCTTCAGCGAGAGGCATGAATTTTTCTTTTCGTTGAAAAAACTATTTTGGAGTGTGTCTTAATTGAAGGGATTTTGTCAGTGGAATACTTATACCCTCCGTTCATTTCCTTTTCTTTCCAGGCTAGCTCCCTCTATAGCCGGTGGTTGATGTAGATGAGTATGGGAAAACAATAGTAGTTTCATTCTAGGTCCCACTAATTGTTGAATAGTTGGTTTGAGTGTTTTTTGGATCCATACAAGCCATTTCAAGTTGAAGTCATAAGGTACCATCCAGTGGCGGACCCAGGAATTCAAGTTAGCCGGGGCGAACATGTTAGGACAAAAAAAAAAGCACAAATGCAAGTGTTTTCAACACAGTAAATGGCCTCGAAAGATTCTGTTTCAATATGGATAAGATTCAACTACTAAAAACATGGAAAATTATATAAAAAAACTTCTTAGAAACTACTAACTTGGTCTCTTGTTGCTTGAACACTCATTGGCTATACCAACATGACCCAAAACTCCAAGCAAAACCTACATCATGTAAAAAAGAAAAAAAAATCTAAATCTCATTGCCTACTAACATGGTCGTGAAGATGAGCTAGGATTCGAATTTGGTAGGCAGTGTGAGAATTTTTCTCCAATCAACAGTACTGAATCGAACGATTCACCAGGCTACAGGCTCGTGCGCGTGATGTACATGGTGTGTTGGTTCCTGGAAAATAAAAAATGGGCCTTCCACAACTAACTAAAGCCCACAAAGTCCAGCCGTCTAGGCCCATCTTCTTTTTCTTCTTCCTCAGGAACATAATTGTTCGACAGAGACAGATCTCATCGTCAATGGCGCTGCTCCCCTTCGACTAAAACTGAAAGGGGCTGAGCTGGGGTACCTTGCTACGCATCAAGAGAGCCGGGGCGGCCGCCCCTCCTCGCCCCAATGGTAGGTCCGCCACTGGTACCATCCTGTTCCAGCCAGGAAGACAGCTCTATCTCACAAGTTCGTCCGTTTTTTTCGTGAAAAAAAAGTTCGTCAAAATGTACTAACATGGGGTCTAGTTTTGAAGATCTCGACGCGAGGAATAGGGACCTAGAGAATAATCTAACTTAGACCGTACCATGCGGCGACCGTACTATGGAAAAGGGACGGACGATGATGAAGCCATCCAGTGACACTGAAGCGGAGTGGGAGGAGGCACCGCCGGCGGCATGGGACATGAAATAGCGATGGCCACACAATAAAACGGGAGACGACGGGCACTTCGTACCAGGGAGAGGAATAATGCGTAGCTGCAGCCGCCCGACGAGGACGGACCCAAGCTACAATACGAACAGGACCATATAACAGAATAAACCAACCTGTGGTTGGATGGTTAGAGGGACTGTGGTATCCCCAGCCCACCAGGGTTCAAATCCTGGTGTTCGCATTTATTCCTGGATTTATTTCAGGATTTCCGGCGATGTGCATTCAGTGGGAGGAGACGTTCCCGTCGACGACGAGGCGCCTATGGTGACTTCGTAAATTTCAAGATGATATGCCGGCTCAGTCATTCGGAGGTGCTCATAGGGGTAGGGTGTGCGTGTGTGCGTTCATAGGGGTGAGTGTATGCGCGTGTATATGAGCGCTTGCGTCTGTACTGTGTTCAAAAAAAAATCTAATTTAATGACTTAATTGGAGGTAGTTGGCCCACAAGGACACATAGAATTCGAGCAGGGGCCCCTGCAGCTGAGCCGAACCCCTATCGACCTCCCCCGCACATGGGGCAACACACTTATGGGACAGGCCCGATTAGTTGATGCACGTTTTGTTGTTTTCGTTTTGTTTTCTTTACCTATTTTCCTTCTTGTTTATATATTTCCAAGAACATGTTTGCAGAATATAAAAATGGTCACGTTTTCAAAAATATTTTTGCATTTATAAAATCCTGAATCTTTAGAATTTTAAAAATGTTCAAAATACACAGAATTTTTAAAACCGTATCACAAAAGATTTACATAATGTTGAAGTTTCTTTAAAAAAATCTCGACTTTAAAAAATGTTCACTTTTTATAAGAGAATTTTTTATTTTAAAATAAATAGTTTTCATGTTTTTAGAAAACTGAGTGAAGACCAAAATACCGCTAGAATTGCAAATGTTCTCGAGTTTAAAAAAGTTCACTTTTTAATAGAACATTAATTTATTTTAAATAAATAGTTTTCATGGTTTTTTAGAAAACCTATTGAAAACCAAAATACTGCTAGAAAAAGAACACTCGCTACAATCCAATTCACAAGAGCTCCACGCTAATGGGTCGTCCAAGTCGGGCGCACCCTTGTGCGTCAGTGCTCCTATTTGGCGCTAGGTCTCGGCGTCCACCATTTCCATCCATGCCACCACCAAAACCGCTACAGACCCCTACGTTTTCTCTGAAAGGTGTTTCATATGGATCCTTTATGTCTTGGACTCTATGAGCTAAGTTTCTTTTCACCAGGATGTATGTAGAGTATTGTCATCGTGCCCACTAATGTGTTAAGTTTATCTATATTAAATTGAGTTTTATGTACAAAATGTTCCCATATTCCACACATCAAAGCAAACTACGTTGCACGGTAGTCTGGTTGCTCCTGAAAATTCATGAAAATACAAAATACTAACATGGTACTAATTCATACGGATGCGCCACACGAGGATTCCTACTCTATGTAATAAGTTACAGAGCGCATCGATGAAGCAATTTCTTTTCTTCTCACGCCGTCAAGAAACCTAGATCACTTGTACTCCTCTCGTCATCGCCACGGTGCACCGCCAGGGAAATCTACACATCATCGCTGGCGGTGGGGTGGTCCTTCCATGTTTGGTGCTTTTGTGGGGCGTGTGATATGGTGGGGATGGTTGTCTACTTTGCATGCTGGTGTGTGTGCATTGTCGATAGTGATGGCTGGTTCGGGCTGCCGGCTCAACTCTGGTGCATTGGTTATCTTCGACAACAACACGGTCTGGCCTGGTATCGGAGAAGTGGGCATCGTGACCTTTCTTAGGTTGTCTTAGGGTCTTGGTTAGGGAGGCAAGACATCGACCTCGTCCCTCTGTAGTGATAATATGCTCATTGTCTTTTCCCCATTACATTGGTGTGTTTATCGCTGACGGGGGGTAGAACCATGTCTCTGATGGGTCTTTCGAGATCCGGTTGATTTTGGTTTTCCGGTGGATTCGTTCGGATTCAGCCGACTTTCGTGGTCTTTGGAGCTTTTACATGCCTTCTCAACGTTTTCTTCTCCTAGGCGGCGATTTACTTTGCAGATGATGACCGCCGACACCTCCTGGTCTACATCGATGACTTTTCGACTGCTGCTTCTACATGCTCATGTGTTTTAAAAAGCTTCCTCCGCCAAGGCAGAGGTCCAGAGGAAACATCGAGTAGGACACGACGTGTTGTCGGTTGATGCAGGAAGAAGAAGATGCTACCCCAGGGATTTGAATATAATTTTATATTCTGTATGGGTGAGTTGTAAGCACCTGTGTTAATATATGGACTTAAGCCTTTTGCAAAAATAAATCTATGTAACAAGCTTGTATATTCAACCATACAGTTAGAAAATTATCATTAGTATATTCAACCAAAAGGTCCAACATATACTCTATGCACATCGGTGCAAGCTAACCTAGCCTTTAACCATGGTAGATTTTCAATGCCACCATCTTGGTCCCCCTTTGCTCTCTCGTCTAGCGGCCTTGTCAACTGCTAGAAAAGTAGGAACCACCCCTTTATTTTTCTTAATTTCAATAGGTCATTATTTCCTCACATTTTGCTTCCCTAATGGAATTTTGCGAGGTGGTGACGACAATGAGACATTAAAATAAGGTCTTTCCAATTTCTTCCTACCTCGACGACATTTGACGCAACACCGCCAAATGGCATGTGATGATAGGTGCTTCCCAGTCTGTTGGATCTCTTCGGATCTTGACAGTGAGTGCGTTCAACAAGGGAAGCAGCTGGTTGGCTCTTGGTCCAATGATTTCGAGTCTTTTTTTTTCAATTTGTTTTACCACATGGCCCGGTTTCTTCAACCTTATGGACTGATGCTGAAGAATGGTAAGCGTGTGTTGCGTGGGGGTGTGATGCTCAATTGATGTTCTTTCAACGATTACTATATATCATTTTACATAGCAATTGTCTATTTCCATCTTCAAAACCGATATCACGAGCGCATTTACAAGTGTCTCTTTCCCTTACTGAGTCCACTTCAATAAACATCAGCACACAACATACAATCAAAGGATAATGACAATGAGTATATGGTTCCAACATATATATTTTTGATCCTTTTGTGTCCTTTTGTCATTCTGTTTTGTAACAATTATCAAATACAATATTACTTTAGGTGATTTTTCTATATAAAAAATAACGAGCAAGACAAGAGCTCTAGGTTTCATTATGATAGTAAGGAGCAAAATACAAAGTCCACTGGTTTTTATAAGGAAAACCAGACATAAAACCAACCAACCAACAAATAGGAAAACATTGATGCCAATGCAGACATAGCACCACCACCTAAATACGACCTCACCTGAACAATCGTAAGAAAGATTTCCGGAGATGCCTTCAAGAAGAGAAACGACGTCCAGGGGACACCGCATTCACCGTCATCAACCCCCATCGGCCAGAAGGCTTTCGCCCAGACCCGCGCACGACTGTCCCACCGAACTTCGGATGGTTCTGGACTAGCCAACAACATTCAAACACCGCTTCCCTTTCGACCGACCACGATCGAGTAAGAAGTACTCTTCAACGATGGCATGTAGCATCACCGGCAACGACCCTCGTCGAAAAACAAGACTGTTGTCCAGAGCATTATGGCCCCACCACCTCTGACCCTGGTGACGAGCCAGACCATTGCCTACCGAACTGAACAAGGCAAAATGGACCAAGAGGAAAGAATGATGACATAATCACCACATCGCCATTGTGGACTGTCCCCGACCACGCCAGCACTGCAAACGAGGCTTCGGCTAGCCCCAATGCCGCAAACCACCATGGAGCTGTTGGAAATATGCCCTAGAGGCAATAATAAAATGGTTATTATTATATTTCCTTGTTCATGATAATCGTTTATTATCCATGCTATAATTGTATTGATTGGAAACTCAAATACATGTGTGGGTACATAAACAACACTGTGTTCCTAGTATGCCTCTAATAGACTAGCTCGTTGATCAAAGATGGTCAAGGTTTCCTAGCCATAGACATGAGATGTCATTTGATAATGGGATCACATCATTAGGAGAATGATGTGATGGACAAGACCCAAACTATGAACGTAGCACATGATCGTGTCAGTTTATTGCTATTGTTTTCTGCATGTCAAGTATCTGTTCCTATGACCATGAGATCATGCGACTCACTAACACCGGAGGAATACCTTGTGTGTATCAAACGTCACAACGTAACTGGGTGACTATAAAGATGCTCTACAGGTATCTCCGAGGGTGTCTGTTGAGTGGGCATGGATCAAGACTGGGATTTGTTACTCCGTGTGACGGAGAGGTATCTCAGGGCCCACTCGGTAATACAACATCACAATAAGCCTTGCAAGCAATGTGACTAAAGTGTTAGTCACGGGATCTTGTATTACAGAACGAGTAAAGAGACTTGCCGGTAACGAGATTGAACTAGGTATAGACATACCGACGATCGAATCCCGGGCAAGTAACATACCGAAGAACAAAGAGAACAGCATACGGGATTAACTGAATCCTTGACATAGAGGTTCAACCGATAAAGATCTTCGTAGAATATGTAGGAACCAATATGGGCATCCAGGTCCCGCTATTGTTTATTGACCGTAGAGGTGTCTCGGTCATGTCCGCATAGTTCTCGAACCCGCAGGGTCTGCACACTTAAGGTTCAGTGACGTTTTGGTATAGTTGAGTTATGTATGTTGGTGACCGAAGGTTGTTCGGAGTCCCGGATGATATCCCGAACGTCACGAGGAGCTCCGGAATGGTCCGGAGGTAGAGATTGATATATAGGAAGGTGGTGTTAATTTGAACTCCGGAAAAGTTTCGGGCATTTCCGGCAGTGTACCGGGAGTGACGAATGGGTTCCGGGGGTCCACCAAGTGGGCCCACCACACCCCAAGTGGGTCGCATGGACCTGAGGGTGGCGCACCAGCCCCTGGTGGGCTGGGCGGCCGGCCCAAGAAGGCCTATGCGGCTGGGCTTGAGGGAAAGGAAAGTCCAAGTGGGGGAAGGGAAGGAATCCTAGTAGGAGTAGGATTGGAGGTGGACTCCTCCACCTCCTCCTCCTTGCGTCCGCACCAAAGGGGCAGCCCTAGGGCGCCGGCCTCCCTCCCCTCCCTCCTATATATACTAGAGGGGGAGAGGGCAAAAGCACTTCAACCCAAAAGGCCATAGTGCAGCCCTCTCTCCCGATAGATCAAGTCCTCTAGTTTTCAGCAGTGCTTAGGCGAATCCCTGCTGGAATAGTTCCACCACCACCGCCGCCGCGCCGTCGCGCTGCCGGAGAACTCATCTACCTCTCCGCTCCCTCTTGCTGGATCATGAAGGCGGAGATCGTCATCGAGCTGTACGTGTGCTGAACGCGGAGGTGCCGTCCGTTCGGTACTAGATCGTGATTGGATCGCGGGACGCTCGGTGATTTGGATCGCGAAGACGTTCGACTACATCAACCGCGTTTCTTAACGCTTCCCGCTTAGCGATCTACAAGGGTATGTAGATCCACTCTCCCTCTCGTAGATGCTCATCACCATGGATAGTGTAGGGTTACGCAGCAGAAAACAAAAAATTTCCGACCTACGTACCAGTCCAGGATCACTATGGAGACTGCATACAAGGTTTGATCTTTTTCGTTACCGACTCGTAGCGCAGCGGAAGTAGAGTCGATGACGATCGGCGGTGCAGATCCCCGCAGCTAGGATTTTACAACCTCCCAACCGCGAGGATGTACTCCCTCGTCAGCTCACCGGACGGATCTCCGGGCAGCCCTTCGAGAGGCCTCAGGACAGTCCCTCGGATAGTCCCACCGGACGGATCCTCGGACAGCCCTTCGGGAGGACCCTCGAACAACCCCTCGGGCAAAAAGATCGAACCTACGACCTCTCTACGGGGTTGCACACATACGGTGTCATCTATCCGGCAGGGCTTCGCCGTCCAGAACTAGTTCCCACCGGAACCCAGACAGCCTTTTGGCTCTACGAAACTATTTCACTGGGAGGGAGAGAGAAGCCAGAAATGTCATGGCACTTGTATGTGAGAAGGAGTGAGTGTGGGGGCAGCCCCTCCACCTCTATTTATAGGAAATCCAAGGGGTAGGGTTTCTTGGCCCCCAAGCCTTCTAGAAACCTTTTGGGAAAATATCCCAAAAGGTGACTTTTCCATAAATATCCCAAAAAGCACTTTCACTATTCACGACGACATTTTTCAGCGTCCGGTCGAACTGAAAATATTTATGTGGGCTTAGAACATTTCCAGTACCCACTAAAATAATTTTCAATGCGATCCGGAACAATTCCGGTTTAGTGATTTTCATCTGCGAAAAGCATCTGAAGCGGTTTCGGCAGCTCCGGAACATTTCCGGTTTTCATCCCGGAAAATTCCAGAAAGTTTCCAAAATGATTCTGGCACCCTCCAAGAATTATCAGGCATGTGCCAAAACCAATTTGACTTTATGGTCCCCTGAAACAACTTTTCAGTTTTACCGAAACTGTTCCGGTGTTCTCTCTGCGGAACTTTTCCGCTGTCCGAAACTTTTCCGGTGGCCGAAAACTTTTTCGGTGATTTTCTCTCAGACTCCCTGTCTAGTATTCAGCAGATAGATGACCCTTAAGCGTGTGACCCTATAGGTTCGGTGAAGCATAGACATGACCTGGAACCCCTTCCGATCAATGATCAACATCGGAGCCGTGGACACCCATATTGATCCCTATACCCACACGAATGAATATTTGAGTGAACCTCCAGTTGCCGTGTGCTATCCCTGTTGCTTCGCGATATGTTACAAATACCCGAGGTGAGACATGTTGGCATCCCCGCGGATCAACAACTTATCCACTATGCCAGTTACCTCGTTACCGGTATTGTTCTCTTTTCTCGTTCCCGTGTTCCGGCATCCCCGTGATCAAATCACAAAGTGTCTGGCCAGACGATGATGGATACTGTAACACCGAGAGGACCCAGAGATATCTCTCCATCGTCGGAGGAGCAAATCCCAATCTTGAGCTATCAAGTTACTTGACATACTTTTCCATGAACCCGTAAGCCGCCGTAATAGCCACCATTTACGGATGACGTTTAACAAACCCCAAAGTTCATGAAGCAAGCATGAAGTAACTCGATACTCTCATGGTCTAAGGAATTATGCAAACGTTAACCATCTCTGTGTTATTAACCATTAACTTATGACGAATGAATCTCATAGCATAACATCAATTCGGGTCGATTCAACACAAATGTTCTTCTAACATTGTGCCCTCAAAATTGCCGGCATAGCCATGCCCATGATCAGGAAAACAGGATCATCATGCAATACTTGAGCCAGTCTTAGAGGCCAGACTAGGAATACATTTTACCGTTTATTATTCCACACGTGCATATGAGTCTTCCTCCGAGCCTCGTGGTTATTGTAGACTCGAGAACCATAGCAGTTATAGCATGGAACATAAACCTAATTATGAACAGGGAGATAATCAATAACATATATTATTGCCTCTAGGGCATATCTCCTACAGACTCCCACTTGCACTAGAGTCAATAATCTAGTCAATGCTAATGCACTTTAGACCTATGGCATACTGGTGTAAAATATGCTTCGCATGTGGTATAGCCTGATGTCCAACGGATCTGACGACTTCAGCTCCGTGTGTAACTTTGCATATCCTCGCGTTTTCACGCTTTCACAAAATTCATATTTTGTGTGGACTTGGCTTTGCATATGTGTGAATCATTGGTCGAAACCTGATTCCTCAGACTGAGCTATGGAGCAACTATCTGCAATAGTGTCCCATAGACCAAAGCCATCTTGGAACCATACTAAGTTCATGAATGAACTATATGATTCAACAACTTCTTTGTCGCTTCTTAAGCGTCAACATACTTATCCTTTGTTATAGAATTCGCCACCGTATCTTGTTTGGAACAATTTCCAACTACCGTGCCACCATATTGTGTATTACACAAAACCCTTAACTTAAATCGAAAATCGCATGGAGCATTGATGAAGACTGTATCGGTGTAATTACTTACAACGAGCACTTCATAATCTCTGCTTGCGAGAAACCATGTCATCACTACTACTCTAGTACTTTAATGACATCTTTCACTGTTGTCCTATGATCAGTACTTTGATCACTTTGGTATCTATACTCGCAACAACTTTGGAGTATTGGACATATCTGGTTGATTTACATACCATGGAATACATGATTAATCCAAACACAAGAGTGTGTGGAATCTCCATCATGTATTTTGCTCATCAGTGTTTTGAGACACCGAGTCTTGCAAAACTCTTTCCATGTGACTTCGGCAAGAATCACTCCTTGGCGTTTTAAATGCTAAAACGTTTTAGCATCTTGTCAATATGTATTCATAGCTTAGCCCTATTAGGTAAATCTATCTCCATAGATCATCATGCCTAATATTGAGGCTATTTAGCCTAAGCACTTCATCGAAAAACTATTTTCAAATGAAGTCCTAATTCGTGTCAAGAAATTTATTTTCAATTAACAATGTGTCAAGTACACAAGGTTTTTAGAAATATTATCATGCTCCCACTTACTTTCTTGAATCACAAGCATCTTCGATACCCATTTGATGAAATCAAACCCTTTTGACCATTCCATCAAAAACGAAGATTCCAACTCCACTTTGCTCTCTTCTGTCCATTGCTGGAACTCTGAAGTTTGCATACTTACTAGCATCCTCTGGATCGACAAATTACTTTGGACTGTATCATATACAAGTCCTAGGTTTCATTTCCATCAGATGGGAATCCTTTTGTCATCCATGTTTCATATCTCATGATTGAAATATGTATTAATTGCTAGTTCAACCCGAACCGACTTTAAGCATCGCTACGGTGAGACAATCTCATCATAGTCAACTCCTTGAACTTGTTATTGCAACAAGTCGAGCTTTATGGATAAAACATTTTATCCGTATCAGTTTTTAGTTCCATAAATATTCGTTAGACTCTAAGTCTTCCGAAAGGTGTATCAAGATTTTAATCTTGAATCACTTATATGGAAACTATCTCGGATTGTATTGGCATTTAGCCAATTCTGGAGTCAGGGCCCATCAACGCTTCCTTGTGTATTGTAGGTATACTGTTGTCTAACAACAATATCTCGTTTGTGCACCTGATAGGTTTGCACGAGCTTTGCCTACGTGGTTTAGCTGCAAGTTCGACCGAAGTCCATACATTTTATTGTAGAGACTTCCGTATCAGTCGCAGTAGGAAACTCCGGAATCACTTCCAAGGTTCCTTTCCTTTGACCTGATGATGAAGATACTGGTTATCTCGTCGAGTTGCACTATCCTCCCACTCACCTTTTGTAAGAACTATTCTCTTTAAAAGCATACCGTTTTGTGGCAAAATCGTTTGCCTCGGTATAGTGGTGGGGGAATACCCAATGACTTGGGATAACCTACAAAATAGCACTTGTCTGATTTGGAATAGGTTTGTAACCTTTTACACAAGCCCCATATTCCAAATGTTAAGAAAAGATATAACATGGTTGGGCGTACCATACCATGGCGTCATTTCAACAGACCTGATGGATCTCTTTTCAGTGTAAAAGCCGCAGTCTCTAAAGCATTACTCTTTAAAAGGGATAATGGCAAATCTATTTATGTCATCTTTGATCTTACCATGTCATAAATGGTTCGATTACATCTTCACGGACTTTCCATTTGCAGTGGTGTTCCGGGAGGTGCAAGTTATGAAACCCCTTTCACAACTCATCAGACATTCGCTAAACTTGTAACTCAAATATTCCTTTCTGCAATCGAATTGTAGAAACATAATTTTCTTGTTACAATATTTTCTTCTTCATTTTGAAAACCTTTCGAATGATTTCAAAAGATCCAAACTCACGTCTTATCAAGTAAATATCCATATATCTACTTGAGTCATTTCTGAAGATAGATAAATCCACTACTTGCAATAACATTTATTGGACTACACACATCATAATGTATGATCACCAATATGTTCTATGCTCGTTCCTTATGGCTTGTGAACGGTATTTCAGTCACTTCACTTTTCAGAGGAAAGTTGCAAGTGTCAGATGATTCAAAATCAAACGACTTCAAAATCCATCATAATGGAATTTTCCATGCGGGTTTCTCCAATGTGACCAAATGCAGTGCCACACTTGTGTGGTATTCTTTTAGTCTTGCGACATTTAGCGTCAGTGTTATGGATGTATCATATTTCCATCAATATTCATAACATACATCCCATCTAGGATGGAAGCATGGCCCCTCATGTCATTCATAATACTGAACAACAATTGTTGTTTTATGAACAACTCTTTTGCAACAATCATTGTGCAATGGGCTAGAGTGTATGAAACTCTAAAATGAATTATGAAAGTAAACCCAGAGGTAATGTATTATTATCAATATTCATAACATACATCTCATTCATAATGAAAGTATGGCCCTCATGTTATTCATAACACCGAACATCAAAAGTTCTCTTATGTACAACCTTCTTGCAAGATACTTTATGCAAAGGGCTAGAGTGTGAAACTCTAAAATGAATTATGAAAATAAATACATATGGAATACACCGATGGAAGGCATAGTAACATTTACTATGTTCCCTGCGTGTATCTAAACCTCATCCCTGGCTAGTCTTTCAGGCCATAGTAGTTCTTACATCGAGTTGCAACAGAATGCAATCAAGCGGGTATCTTTGTGATTAACTCACAATACCCAAGAATTAGTGATTAACATGTTTAACCATAATTCCCAAGAACTATATCTTTGACCAGCCTTCTATACATCAAAAACTTGTATGACATTCATACATGAGCTGGATATTCCAGTCTTCTTTCCTTTTGCCTTTATACTTCTAACAGTTTAACTTTTAGTATTTCTCCTACTCTCAGAAGAAGCATCCAACTTAAGAGTGGCGATAGCCCTAGACTTCCTAGGCGTCAAAGTCTCGCTAACACCCTTCGGACACTTCCTTTCTCTTTAAGTTGTTGTTTTATTCACCTTTCATCATATGATAGGTGTTCTCCTGGATCCCTCTCTTATCAGTCTAATGCATAGTAAACTCCTTTACTAACAGTTTGCAAACAAACATTGCTTTGGATATCTCATATCTTTTAGCCTTTGTCTGTCTCTGAAAATGATTTTCAGATTCCATGAATATCACATAACTATCCAAACTTTCGAAGTTCGGGTCTCATGGAAGCAAACATATTGCACTTGACTGAAACGGAATTCTAGCTTTTGGATCGATGGACGAGAGTCACATGATCCATAGCATTAGCGGGAGAATGCCGAAAACATGTGATAGGACAAAGTCCTTCTCGGCACTCTAGAGGACAATCCTCACATTACGTTACCAACCGTAAAGTTTTAACCAGATATTTAACAGCTATTCAATTTTAACACGGAAGGTGGAAATGCGAGCCATTATTCTACAACTATTCTGCAAATCACACTTAGACAGTGTTCAAAATTAATTGCACTGAGAATTAAAAGAAGTTAATTCAACAGTGCGCTCCCACTCAAATCAATATCTCTCATAATTGATTGTGAGTGATGCAAGATCCGCATTTCAATTCGACGCCATTGACGGGTTCATCACTGATGACGTGAATTTCAATCGGTAGGCCAACTTGCCAATCACATCGCTATGTGACTCTTGTTCATCTTTCGATGCGTGTGTTCCGAGCTCAGGACTGTCCTGCCTGAACGTCAAGACAACCAAGTGATCTCGCTGCGAGGTCTGACCTCACCCGCCTCACACATCCCTAATCGTTCGTACTCATGTGTACATGTCGTACCCCGAAAAGTTAGGTGCCGTGACGGTGCTACACTTGGGAGAACACTAACTACTTGATATTTTTGTGAGAGATCACCCTAATAAAAAGCGACTACCGCGCAATCAAGAAGGGTGCATCATAAGGGATAAACATCTCAGGCAATTCATAATAGCATGATATGGTATAGCCCTTTCTGACGGAGAAGTCTTTCATTTCTTCGTCTTCGGCATTCGCGTTGGTGTTCACCTTCGCGAAGATTGCCACCACCTTGTCGATGCACCAGATAATATTGCTATCTCTATAGCTAATAAAATAAGTGCATTACATAAGGTTGACACGCAGGTCATTAAAGTGCAATCATATGGCTCCAGCCATCATGCCGAATCATGACACGCAGGTCATGTTAATTACATCATATAGTCATCTCATACATAATCAAATTAATATGAGACTTGCTATACCACATCACATGCAAACCATCCTGCAAAACCAAGTTAGACGCCTCTAATCGGTTCATGCAAAATTTTATTTTACGTGGCTTCTAAGGTTTTGAAACAAACCAAAGTTACCAACGTCCATCATCAAGTATGATAATTCAAGTTGCTAGATTAACTTTCCAGGGTGTATGAAACACGAGATAATAAAATCTCGAGCCCCATACTAAACTTCGTCATATGCGTGACCCCCGTGCAGATCACATCTGCATTGCCCTTTCGTCTGCGAAACATCCATCTTTCTCAACTATGGTGGAACCCAAAGAACTGTTAGCACTTCGTTGATCTGTCAATCAGCATACTCAGGAGCAGCATGAAAGGATCGCGGATTGCCAGAACTTTGTGAGATTCCACCATGCCGTCAAGATCAGGACTACGCAAATTCCAGGGAAGCAACAAGAACATCGGGTAACAGATTTCATCTGCTACCCGCACAAATAATTTTCAGTAATAGATCTCATCTACTACCTAATTATATTGTGCAACACCCATACATCTCTATGTATTCTAGATCGCAACCTGCATCTACGCATAGCCTGGCTCTTGATGCCACTGTAGGGTTACGCAGCAGAAACAAAAAATTTCCGACCTACGTACCAGCCCAGGATCACTATGGAGACTGCATACAAGGTTTGATCTTTTTCGTTACCGACTCGTAGCGCAGCGGAAGTAGAGTCGATGACGATCGGCGGTGCAGATCCCCGCAGCTAGGATTTTACAACCTCCCAACCGCGAGGATGTACTCCCTCGTCAGCTCACCGGACGGATCTCCGGGCAGCCCTTCGAGAGGCCTCGGGACATTCCCTCGGATAGTCCCACCGGACGGATCCTCGGACAGCCCTTCGGGAGGACCCTCGAACAGCCCCTCGGGCAAAAAGATCGAACCTACGACCTCTCTACGGGTTTGCACACATACGGTGTCATCTATCCGGCAGGGCTTCGCCGTCCAGAACTAGTTCCCACCGGAACCCAGACAGCCTTTCGGCTCTACGAAACTATTTCGCTGGGAGAGAGAGAGAAGCCAGAAATGTCATGGCACTTGTATGTGAGAAGGAGTGAGTGTGGAGGCAGCCCCTCCACCTCTATTTATAGGAAATCCAAAGGGTAGGGTTTCTTGGCCCCCAAGCCTTCTAGAAACCTTTTGGGAAAATATCCCAAAAGGTGATTTTTCCATAAATATCCCAAAAATCACTTTCACTATTCACGACGACATTTTTCAGCGTCCGGTCGAACTGAAAATATTTATGTGGGCTTAGAACATTTCCAGTACCCACTAAAATAATTTTCAATGCGATCCGGAACAATTCCGGTTTAGTGATTTTCATCTGCGAAAAGCATCTGAAGCGGTTTCGGCAGCTCCGGAACATTTCCGGTTTTCATCCCGGAAAATTCCAGAAAGTTTCCAGAATGATTCTGGCACCCTCCAAGAATTATCAGGCATGTGCCAAAACCAATTTGACTTTATGGTATCCCCTGAAACAACTTTTCAGTTTTACCGAAACTGTTCCCGTGTTCTCTCTGCGGAACTTTTCCGGTGTCCGAAACTTTTCCGGTGTCCGAAAACTTTTTCGGTGATTTTCTCTCAGACTCCCTGTCTAGTATTCAGCAGATAGATGACCCTTAAGCGTGTGACCCTATAGGTTCGGTGAAGCATAGACATGACCTGGAACCCCTTCCGATCAATGATCAACATCGGAGCCGTGGACACCCATATTGATCCCTATACCCACACGAATGAATATTCGAGTGAACCTCCAGTTGCCGTGTGCTATCCCTGTTGCTTCGCGATATGTTACAAATACCCGAGGTGAGACATGTTGGCATCCCCGCGGAGCAACAACTTGTCCACTATGCCAGTTACCTCGTTACCGGTATTGTTCTCTTTTCTCGTTCCCGTGTTCCGGCATCCCCGTGATCAAATCACAAAGTATCTGGCCAGACGATGATGGATACCGTAACACCGAGAGGGCCCAGAGATATCTCTCCATCGTCGGAGGAGCAAATCCCAATCTTGAGCTATCAAGTTACTTGACATACTTTTCCATGAACCCGTAAGCCGCCGTAATAGCCACCCATTTACGGATGACGTTTAACAAACCCCAAAGTTCATGAAGCAAGCATGAAGTAACTCGATACTCTCATGGTCTAAGGAATTATGCAAACGTTAACCATCTCTGTGTTATTAACCATTAACTTATGACGAATGAATCTCATAGCATAACATCAATTCGGGTCGATTCAACACAAATGTTCTTCTAACATTGTGCCCTCAAAATTGCCGGCATAGCCATGCCCATGATCAGGAAAACAGGATCATCATGCAATACTTGAGCCAGTCTTAGAGGCCAGACTAGGAATACATTTTACCGTTTATTATTCCACACGTGCATATGAGTCTTCCTCCGAGCCTCGTGGTTATTGTAGACTCGAGAACCATAGCAGTTATAGCATGGAACATCAACCTAATTATGAACAGGGAGATAATCAATAACATATATTATTGCCTCTAGGGCATATCTCCTACAGATAGATCTTGCGTGTGTGTAGGAAATTTTTTTGTTTCCCATGCAACGTTCCCCAACAGGAGCACCACCCCGAGATGCCCGAAGCGATGCTGTCACCATCGTGTGGGCTCAAATTGTGACTGGAACACCACTGTGTTGAAATCAACATATAAGAAGAGAGTGAGGGATTTACAAGTTGGTGTATTACTTTACACGTTTTCCCACCCCTAATCCTAGGCGGTTAGGGCAAACCCTCCCTCCTGGCTCCACCAAGGAGTATGTGGATTCGCCTCCCCTTTGGATGCCGCTACGACCGCTGGTGGTGGGGAGGGGAATCCCGGGCCTTCACTCCGGTGAATAGTTTAGTTTACGTTCTTTTTTGGTCCTCGCAGGTGCGGTGCTCGGGCAGATTGTGACGCTTCTTCTTTGAATTTTTCTTTTGGCTTCTGATCCTCGTTGAGTTCGTTTATTCCCGCCATCTCCTTGTGGCGGTGAGGTTAGGGTTTCTTGTCATGTGGTAAGATTTGATGTTAGGTGCTTCAGATATATGCAAGGTTTCAACGACGACGACTGCGGATTCAGGGTGATGGTCCTTAGGGGTACGTGCACGAAGACTTCTCGAATGTCATCGAGAAGGTAAGACTGGCTCTGGTAGAGGAGCGGCGACAACGGTGCGTCGACGACTCGTTCTGACGGCAGTAGTGATCGTTCGGTGATCTTAGAATCTCAATATAATTTTTTATTGTGTTTGAGATGTTTTGTACTCCCTTCATTTCTATATACAAAGCCACAAACTCATATTACAAGCACCAAGATAAAATTTAATGTCTTGCTTTGTAAACCAACTTTTATTTTCGTTTACTGGGATCATTAATACACCGCTTGCATGTAAGGAATGGATAGAAAGATGAGTGAAGTATAATTATGACTGCGTATACACAAGTACTCTAACATGCGTATGCGTACATGCTCGTTGCGATCACGTTTTCCCACCCCTAATCATAGGCGGTTAGGGCATGTACGCATGTACCACCATGGAGTATTAAACATGTTGCTAGCACGAAAAAATATCCCCAAATACTGTTGGTGGCCTTGTAAAAATGCAAAGTGTATTTTCTATAACGACCTTGTATAAGTAAATTGAGGGACTACTTCCTATGACATTTTGTAATAGATCTGTCATTTTCACCCATAAAAATTTTAACACGGTAAAATCAAAATCACTCACATACACAAGCATATGTATGGTCTGCGAAAATAATATGCATGGACCGTGTGATCACAGCAAAATCGCTCGAGTGCCCTAGAAAGAAAAGCGAAATCGGTCGAGGGCACAGCCGGCAGCCCGTCACCGCCAATCGCGCTCTTTCCACCTGCTGCGCCGAACCACCGTCGCCGGCTACTAGTCATCCCGCACGCGCGCGCGGTAGACAGAGTCCACGTCTTCCTCCCTGCTCCGGTGGTTCGCATCGCAACTACTCCCAAGACGCGAGACCTGCCGGGCCGAACCGAGCGTCGGTCGGTTGGCTCCGCCGCACACTCCCGGCCAAACTCTAACTAACCACGTGAAAATCTACAGCCAGTCAACGCGCTTACTGCTGCTTAACCTGACAGCGTAGACCTGTGCTCGGCCAAACCGAAAGCAACTCGTCTCTAGCCGTCGTTATAAGCAGCGCCTTCCCTAATTTTCAGCCACCTACCCGCGCGCACAAGCCGCGAGACACCCAACCACCTGCGCGTGCCAGCGCTCAGCTCCGCCGCCGGCTGCCACTCAATGGAGCACTACGAGAGGTTCGAGAAGATCGGCGAGGGCGCCTCGGGCGTCGTCTACAAGGCGCGGGACCGCCGCACCGGCGCCACCGTCGCCGTCAAGCGCCTCCGCGGCGGCGGCTTCGGCGACGACGACGGCTGCCAGCTCTCCGAGGACCTCCTCCGCGAGGCGGCGTGCCTCGAGGCGTGCCGCGGCCACCCGTCCGTCGTCGAGCTGCGGGCCGCGCACCGCGACGGCGCAGGCGGCGCGTTCCTGGTCATGGAGTACGTCGGGCCGAGCGTGGCGCAGGTCATGCGGGAGCGCGGCCGCCCGTTCCCGGAGGCCGACGCGCGCCGGCTCATGCGGCAGCTGCTGGACGGCGCCAGGGCGATGCACGACCTCGGGGTGCTGCACCGCGACCTCAAGCCGGACAACGTACTCGTCGACGCCCACGGCGACCTCAAGATCTGCGACTTCGGGATGTCGCGCTTCGCAGCCGGACGCACCGCGGCGGCGCCCTACACCTCGCCCGTGGTCACGCTGTGGTACCGCGCGCCGGAGCTCCTGCTGGGGTCGACGGAGTACGACGCGCGGGTGGACACGTGGGCGCTCGGCTGCATCATGGCCGAGCTCCTCGCCGGCGCGCCGCTGCTGCCCGGGAGGTCGGAGATGGACCAGCTGAACAGAGTGTTCGACACGGTCGGGACGGACGACATGACGGACTGGCCCGGCTTCTGCCGGCTCCCGCGCGCCGGGTCGCCGCTCTGCCAGCGCAGCAGGCCGCCCAGCAAGCTCCGGGAGATGTTCCCGTCACTGTCCGCCGCGGGCTTCGACGTCCTCAGCGGGCTGCTTGCCTGCAGGCCAGACAGGAGGCTCACCGCCGCGGAGGCGCTCCGGCGGCCCTGGTTCACGGACGCCGAGTCGCCCGACGTTGACCAGCTTCTCAACGCATGCGGCGGCCGATTCACGGCGCGTGTCGGTGGCGTTGCTGACGCGATCGTTGTATAGAAAACTCTAGATTCGTCATGATTCAATATTCTTTTAATCAGCTGAAGATTCGCTGGAGTGTAAAAGTTTTGGTGGCGGCTTGGTGGCTCCTGTCCTCTGCGTTGTTGCACTGTCGTCGTCAGTTCCTATAAGGTTGGTGGGATAGCCGGTGAAGTGGCACGAGTTCCTCGAGGGGCCTGTTGATCAGTTCATACTTTTTTCTTCTTATTTATGTTGAGCTTGCAAGCAATCGCAAAGGCATCTTGTACTGTAAACAAAGCAATAGTGGCAACAAAGCTCTCATGGTCGAATCCTCACGTCCGTAAAAACTGTCCCGATTTGATAAGGACCAATTTCTGAAGCTGCAAGCATACATACATACAGTGATAGCACACCCAGACCCAGACTGGTGGTTACAGCCGAACGCCACGCGCGCACACAGATGCTTGCCGACAAGAATGAATTGTCGGAAACCTAGGAGGCCAGAGCGTCAGGCTCAGAGATGATCCTGCGGCCTATGGTGTCCAGAGACGTCGGCCGTCGGTGTGGCCATCGGGACGCCCGGCCACGTACGTCTCCCGTCCCGGCTCAAGTTGGTCCCAGTGCTACGAAAATGAAGCAGTACGAAACGCCAAACCCACCATGTGTGGCGACCGTGCCTCACGTGTGATCCCAGCGAGCCACCGGGAAAACCACGCGCGACTTCCACGAGCACGCCGCCTCGTGGCCTCGTCGACGGCGTCCCGACGCGCGACTCAGCTGGTCCCCACAATCCCAGGATGACCCCGTCGTGACTTCGCCGCTCTCCGCTCCACGTGATGTTGTTGCGACGGCCGCAGCCACCCTCGCGACCTAACGAGCCGCATCGCTGCTGCTCCTCACCCAAGTACCCAACGCTGCCCCTGCAAACCCGGGGCTGCTCACCGCATATCTCACGCTCTGTAGAACGATCACCGCAGCCAGTAGCGGAGCCACGCGACGATGCATAGCATGATTGCCACGGCAAATTTTCTGCAAGAACAAAGAATGGCCATGGCAAATCAGAGAACTGGAAGACAAGAAATTTCTGTTACGATTTTTCACAAGAAGAATGTCGACGACCTGATTGAGTTTCCAGCATTTGATCCGCCAATTGCCGGAGTTTCTATTAAGATATGCAACCTCTACGGTCTTGAGGGCTTCATCAGTGAGAGCATCTGCAGCCGGACCTAGCAAATCTGACCCCTTAAACGCCCGCGGACGCGCCCGGTCAGTGACCGGGCGTACTGACCGGGCGTGTCCGTTTTGAGCCCCTATAATTTGGTCTGCGCAGCCACACTTCTCATTTTTCTTCTCATATGTCCGGTCGCTTGCACGCGATTGGTGGAGAAGAAGAGAGAGAAAGAAAATAATGAATAAGAAAAGAGAAAAGGTGGTCCGGAGTGGGGTCGCGTCCTACGTGGCGGACTGACCGGGCGTGTCCGGGCGCGTCCGCGAGCCCTCATATCGTCCCCATATTTGAGATGGATATGAGGGGTGCCGGTCAGTCCGGACGTTTGAGACGGATATGAGGGGTCCGGTTGGGTCACATTTTTGTGACAGGTCAGTGACCGGGAGGACGTTCCAGGCGTTTTAGGAGCATATAGGGGGTCCGGCTGTAGATGCTCTGACATGAGCATCCCTTCGAGACACGTCTGTCTACATGAGCACAAGTTTCTCCAGCTGGAGCCAAGGATGAGCACCTACCAGCCGCCACAATGGTCACACCGGCTCGGGATTGCAAAAACTTAAGTTTGGGGAAGTCACTACAACGTCTACATGTGGTGGTATTATTTGAATAAATTGTAATGAGGTTGTACCTCCTGTTGGTATGTTCCAACACTTTGTTTTTATTTATCATTGTGATTTTTCGTTTACAAGTTAGTTTTTAAAAATCCAAAAACCAAAAAATAAAATAAGTCTTGCTTTGCTCCTTTTTTCCCTTGGAGTTCATTTGCATTTTTGTTTATATATTTCAGAGGAGTTAATCTACATCGGACAACGAGTAATGCAAGCTTAAGGAGGAGAATTGTGTTCATTTATGATCGTGAAGGTATGTCCTACGACTTCTGTCTTTTGCACTTGAAATGCTTAGAATAGATGTAGTAAGAGCATCTACATCCGGAGGTTGCAAATATGACCCGTCAAACGTCCGCGGACGCGTCCGGGCGCATTCGCGGGGGAGTGACCGGGCATGCCTCATTTGTTTTCTTCCACACCCGCGTCCCTCATATCTGAACCCTCAAAACCATATAAACACATGCTAGGCTACGTAAATTAGATCAAACACGCAGTTCATCAGATCGCATTGCATCGCCGGAGAAAAGAGGGCATAGTTCATCGGCAAATCCATAGAACAAACTACATAAAACATGCTGAAAATATAAACATAAGGGAAGGGCGGAGGAAATCACCATTTCCTCGCCGGCCCCTTCCCCTTTCGGTCATCGACGCGGTTATGCCCCTCCTCCGTGTCGGCATCGGCGTGCGGAGGTGCATCGTCGTCGGAGCTGGAGGTGGAGCCATCCGTCATGTCCGAGTTGTCGGAGCTGCACCTCCTGCCCGACAGCCTGCGGAACAGGTGGGCTTGCTCCTTGGCATGGCGGGCCGCCTTCGCCTTCGCCGCCGCCTCCTTGTTTGTCTCGCGCTCCGAAAACTCGATGGCGAGTCGGAGCGCCTCGGCATTCTTGCTGCGGAGGCGACGCGCATCTGTCTCCGCCGTCATGAGAGAGCGCCGGAGGACCGACGCGAGGAGCGTGTCCTCATGGTCGACCGGCGTGCTCGCGCACGAATGGTGCGCAGCCAGCGCCCCCCCCCCTCTTCCTCGCCCACTACTGCTCGTGTCGGGCTGCACACGCCTCAGACTCAGGCATCCTCGTGCGCCCCGGCCCCGATGCAGGCACGAGGACCCAGTGGTCGGGCACCACTTTAAGAGCAAAGGGTGGTGGAGGTGGGCGGCGTACCTGAAGTAGCGGAGCGGAGCGGCCAAAGCTACGCGTCGGACGGGAAGGGCCGACAACGTCGCCGACGCTGCATCGACAGGCGACGGGTGCTGGGGAAGAAGATCCGCCGTTGCCGGGGGCCGCCTTGCTTTTGAAGTGACCTCCTCAACACGATGCGGATGGCCACCTCCTCCACATCGATGTTCGATCTATCGGATTCTGTGCCGGAGCTGCTTACATCGCCGGCCATTAGATCGGAGGGGGCGGGATCAGAAGTGGACTGGACGGAGAGAGTGAAGTGACCGATATCTAGAGTTTCATGACGGGGATATTTGTGGGTCAGTGGTGGGCCGGGCTGACGTGGCGGGCGTGCCCAGACGCGCCCGGGCAGCCTCATATCCGCCCCATTTTTGGGCTGGATATGAGGGGTGCCGGTCAACACGGGCATTTGAGGCCCATGTAGGGCGTCCGTCTGGGTCGATTTTTTTGTGACCGACGGTGACCGGGCGGCCTGCCCTGGCGTTTGATACGGGTATGAGGGGTCCGGTTGTAGATGCTCTAATAGTATGTGTGATGTGTGCAAGAGGGAGTAAGTCTTGATAATTAAAATAATGTTTTTGTCTAGTAGCTGAAATAATTTTCTAGTTCTGTTTAATGTAGATACCCAAGACTTGTCGTGATACAGTTTTTAAAGAAAGTGATGTTAATCAAGAATAACCGTGCATAAGAGAAAGTCTTTAAAGACTTGGGTGTTGAGAAAAATTGTAGAGAAGATGATGTTAGAGATACTCAACCCCATATAGCTAATTTTAATAATAGACTCAATAGGACTTGTGGATTAAATTGATTAGAGGAATTTAGTTGAAGGGTGAATGAGATTATGCCAGAAATCTGTGTTGTATCACTTACATGGCGCTTCAGCTTCTCGTTGGTGTCATGGCTGATGCTATATGCATGTGTCCGTGTGTAAATGTGGCTTCGTCACCTTTCTTGACGTTATGCTGAGAACTTCGCTGGCCAATGAACAATCCACCAGAATTTCGACTATGAATTTGTTACCGTAAGTAGTGACAACACTACATCGAATATTATTTAGTTTTCTATTGAATGTGTGTGTACGTTGTAAATACCAGGAATTTATCACAAGATCTCGAAAGAGACAACCATAACGGTCCATAGTTCCCGCCACTAGGAAATCTTATGCATGATTACTTATTTGGCATAATCCCATCACGTGACAACAAATATTTCAACAAACAATGATGGAAAGAAAGTTCTTGAGATCCTTGATGTTGAGACACTCGTGGGTGTGTTAGCGAGTTATTAGAATCATGTTGTCTTTACATTATGTCAATCCGTAATTAATTTTTACATTGATAAAAGAAAGAAAAAACTCTTTCGTGTACTCCCGGCAAGCAAAAGTAAACTAGAGGAAATATAATTAAGTGTTACAAAGTTGTTTTATCTAGTTGAGCAAGAGCTTTGTGTTGATTATCTTTGTTTCACTAAAACTTGCATAATACCCATGTCGTTGCTACAACTAACTAAGTTTTTATGTTAAGAAGCGGAGGGCTATTTATGCGTACCGATCGTAAGTGAATCAAAACCTTCTCATTAGTTTGGTTTAAACAACTGAGTTCCTTATGATTCGGATTTCTCTCTATGTTGCTCGAGGATGATAAAGTTTAAGCTTGGAGGAGTTGATGAGTGTTACTTTTACACCCTTCTAACCTGAGTTTAAACCGATATATTTCATTAAAACTGAGATATTCGCTCTGATATTGTCACTAATGACTAATGAACGCATAGGATTTCAAAAATCCTTCCTTTATGTTGTTTCCACTGGAAATAGGTTATTTATGGACGAAATCAAGACAATACTGGGAAAAGAGTAAAGTGAAGATAGATGGGGTCAAGTGGGAGGCACATAAGAGGAAAGAGATCAAAAGACGGTGTTCCATGCGACCGCGCCCACTCGTATGAGCGGTCGTATGGCGTGGAAATTGAGGCTCGTCAACCACCTGAACAACCTTTATAAAAGGGCTGGCACCAAATGGATAACAGAACATCAAGAACATCAAGAAGAGTCGTGAAGGACGCAGATGCCATTTATCACATTTTCCATCTCCATCAACCCAGCACAACATGCTCCCTTGGCGGTTTTGATAATTCATGACAACATACATTGTCTCTTGGACTAATACTTGTACCTAGTGTATTTCAGATAAAAGTCCACAGAGAGGGTTGGCAAAAAGGATTGTGAGGAGATACCCTTGGATGCAAGGAAATGGATTGGCAAAGCTTCAAGCAAGAGGACTCTACATTTTACTTTGTGAGAAATCACTTTGAGTCCATAGGAAAGCCAATACTATTAAAAGGGGGTAAGGTACTGTTGGTGAACAAGATGCTCCACATGCACAAGAGATAGTCACCAAAAACACCCACAAGCTCTTCCACAAAAGTCTGTCCAAAGTCAAATATCCAAAATCGGTGCAACCAACACTTTTCACTCGGTGCCACCGATTTCCAAACTCAGACAGACCCATGCCAAACCCTAGCACATCGGTGCAACCGATTCCACTTCGGTGCCACCGAGTTTGGGTTGCCAACTTTCTGTTACCTCGATTCACAAAATCGGTACTACCGAGTTTGTTGGATCGGCGTCACCGAGTTGCGCAATCTGACCGTTGGTCACCTAATCGGTACCACCGAGATTTATATATCGGTCTCACCGAGATTCAAAAGTTGTCACCTTTTGGTCACTTCGGTACCACCGAGATTAACACATCGGTGTCACCGAGTTGGTCACTTTAGGTGTAACGGTTGGATTTTTGGGGATGCCTATATATACCCCTTCACCACCACCCACTCGAAAGAGAAGCACTCAGAACTATTCCATACTTGCCCCATCCAATTTTCTGAGAAAGAGCCACCTACCCTTGTGTTGAGATCAATCCATTCCACTCTATCCATATGAATCTTGATCTCTAGCCTCTCCAAGTTGCTTTCCACCAAATCAATCTCTTCTACCAAGCCAAATATGTGAGAGAGTGATTGTGTGTTGAGGAGTCTATCATCTTGAAGCACAAGAGCAAGGAGTTCATCGACATTGCCGAGCCTATTACCTTTTGGAGGGTGGTGCCTCCTAGATTGGTTAGGTGTCGCTTGGGAGCCTCCTACTTCGTGTTGTGGAGTTGAACCAAGAAGTTTGTACGGGCAAGGAGATCGCCTACTTCGTGAAGATCTACCCATAGTGAGGCTAGTCCTTCATGGACGGAAGCCGTTATGGAATAGTCAAGGTTGCTACTTCGTGGACCCTTATGGGTGGAGCCCTTCGTGGACTCTCGCGACCGTTACCCTTCGTGGGATGAAGACTCCATAAACGTGGACGTACGATAGCACCACCTATCGGAACCACGGGAAAAATCTTCGTGTCCCTCATGCGTTTGATCTCCCTATCTCAACTCTTTACTTCCATGTGCAATGTCTTTACTTTCCGCTGCCATACTTGTTGACATGCATGTGTAGGGTGTGCTAGTCTTGCTATAATTGTTAAAATCTGCCAACCAATTAATTTGGGAAAAGGTTAGGTTTTAAATTCCTGCCAGTAGTCTATTCACCCCCCCTCTAGACACTCTTTTAGTGATCCCACAATTGGTATCAGAGCATTGGTCTCCATTGCTTCGATTTAATCACCGTGGAGGAAGATGGATGTGTCTAGTATAGGAAGTTTGAGTTGTAGAGTGCCTATTCTTGATGGGGAGTACTATAGTCAATGGAAACATATGATGCTTGAGCTATTTAATGAATTTCAATTGAGCAAGTATGTTAAAAGCCCTCATGTACCTCCCATTGATCCTTTACATCCCACACATGAAGAGGAAATCGATATGCTATGCAATCTTAGAACCGTTAATCTTATCGTTAGAGGATTGCCTAGAATTATGCTTAATCAAATGAAGAATTTTGAATGTGCTTATACTTTGTGGAATGACTTGGAGAAATGATATCCAAGTTATTCATTGAGTAATCTTGATGAAATTCTTCATAAAACTATTGCTTTTCACAAAATGACGCCTAGTGATCCCAAGTTTGATGATTATCTATTTGAGCTTAGAGACCTCATGCGTGCTAAAGGAGATGTCATAACTATCAACAACATCATTGTTGAAGCCATTCGAATTCACAAGTTTGAACATTGTCATGATCACAACCCTAACGAATTTCTTGTTCCTTGTGAGGAGGATTTCCCACTTGATGATGACAATGTGGAACATGGCTACTATGATGAAGATGAATTGTTCGACATCGAGTATGAGAAGATCATGAAGAATCTAAGTCTTATGGCAAACTTCAAGGATTACATGTCCGGAGGAAAAGAGTGGATTCTCGATAGCGGATGCACCGATCATATGACCGAAGATAGAGAAATGTTTGAAGAGATCACACCAAACCATGGACCGCGAAGGTACGTAACTTTTGGAGACAACTCCAAGGGTAAGGTACTTGGTCTTGGTAAAGTGGCCATATCACATGCTAGCTCTATTCAAAATGTCATGCTTGTTGAATCCCTTGGCTACAATCTCCTTTCCGTATCTAGACTTGCCGACTTTGGTTTTAATGTGCTATTCACGAAAGTAGATTGCCAAGTGTTACGTCAAGACAATCATAAAATGGTCTTTACCGGTTTCCGTAGAGGTGATCTATACATTGTCGATTTCACTAAGAGATCCAAACCTCGTACTTGTCTTATTGGAAAATCTTCCAAAGGTTGGCTTTGGCATAGAAGACTAGGACATGTTGGCATGCGTAATCTAGACAAACTTATCAAAGGTGATCATATACTTGGTGTTAAAGATGTTATCTTTGACAAAGATAGACTTTGTAGTGCTTGTCAAGCTGGAAAGCAAGTAGGTGGAAGTCATCCCATAAAGAATATCATGACTACTAGGAGACCACTCGAGTTACTTCACATGGATCTTTTTGGTCCCAATGCTTACAAGAGTCTCGGTGGAAATTCCTATGGTCTAGTTATAGTTGATGATTTTTCCAGATTTACGTGGGTATTCTTTCTTGATGATAAGTCGCAGGTGTTGGAAATATGCCCTAGAGGCAATAATAAATTGGTTATTATTATATTTCCTTGTTCGTGATAATCGTTTATTATCCATGCTATAATTGTATTGATTGGAAACTCGAATACATGTGTGGGTACATAGACAACACTGTGTCCCTAGTATGCCTCTAGTTAACTAGTTCGTTGATCAAAGATGGTCAAGGTTTCCTGGCCATAGACATGAGATGTCATTTGATAACGGGATCATATCATTAGGAGAATGATGTGATGGACAAGACCCAAACTATAAACATAGCATATGATCGTGTCAGTTTATTGCTATAGTTTTCTGCATGTCAAGTATCTGTTCCTATGACCATGAGATCATGCAACTCACTGACACCGGAGGAATACCTTGTGTGTATCAAACGTCACAACGTAACTGGGTGACTATAAAGATGCTCTACAGGTATCTCCGAGGGTGTCTGTTGAGTGGGCATGGATCAAGACTGGGATTTGTTACTCCGTGTGACGGAGAGGTATCTTAGGGCCCACTCGGTAATACAACATCACAATAAGCCTTGCAAGCAATGTGACTAAGTGTTAGCCACAGGATCTTGTATTACAGAACGAGTAAAGAGACTTGCCGGTAATGAGATTGAACTAGGTATAGAGATACCGACGATCGAATCTCGGGCAAGTAACATACCGAAGAACAAAGGGAACAGCGTACGGGATTAACTGAATCCTTGACATAGAGGTTCAACCAATAAAGATCTTTGTAGAATATGTAGGAACCAATATGGGCATCCAGGTCCCGCTATTGGTTATTGACCGTAGAGGTGTCTTGGTCATGTCTACATAGTTCTCGAACCCACAGGGTCTGCACACTTAAGGTTCGGTGACGTTTCGGTATAGTAGAGTTATGTATGGTGGTGCCCGAAGGTTGTTCGGAGTCCCGGATGAGATCCTGGACGTCACGAGGAGCTCCGGAATGGTCCGGAGGTAAAGATTGATATATAGGAAGTCCTGTTTTGGTCACCGGAAAAGTTTCGGGTATTTCGGTAGTGTACCGGGAGTGCCGGGAGGGGTACCGGGGACCATCGGGAGGGGTGTCTCGACCCAAAGGACCTCATGCGGTGTGGGAGGAGTCAAACCAGCCCCTAGTGGGCTGGCTTAACCCCCCCACTAAGGCCCATGTGGCTTTGGGTGGAAAAAATCCAAAGGAGGAAAGGTGGAAAGGGTTTCCAAGTGGAGAGGAGGAATCCTACTCCTAATAGGATTGGAGTAGGACTCCTCCACCTCCAATTTCGGCCAAACCTTGAGGGTTTGAGGCTGCCTCCTCCCCTCCCTCCCTCCTATATATACTAGAGGATTTAGAGGGAAGAGCTAACCCTAATTGCCACGTGCTCCCTCTACTTCATCTAGATCGGTTTCTCCTCTAGTCTAGTTTCAGCGGTGCTTAGGCGAAGCCCTACCGGAATTGTTCCACCACCATCGCCGCCGCGCCGTCGCTCCGCTGGAGAACTCTTCTACCTCTCCGCTCCCTCTTGCTGGATCAAGAAGGCGGAGATCGTCATCGAGTTGTACGTGTGCTGAACGCGGAGGTGCCGTCCGTTCGGCGCTAGATTGGAAGAACCGTGATCAGGATCGCGAGACGATTCGTGATTTGATCGCGGGACGGATCGTGATGGGATCACGGGACGGATCGAGATTGGATCGCGAGATGGATCGTGATGGGATCGCGGGACGCTCAGCGATTTGGATCGCGAAGACGTTCGACTACATCAACCGTGTTTCTTAACGCTTTCCGCTTAAAGATCTACAAGGGTATGTAGATCCACTCTCCCTCTCGTAGATGCTCATCACCATGGATAGATCTTGCGTGTGCATAGGAATTTTTTTGTTTCCCATGCAATGTTCCCCAACAGCAGGTACAAAAGATCTTCAAGAACTTCGTTCGCAAAGCGCAAAATCAAGGTTCGGAGCGATAATGGATCGGAGTTCAAGAACACCCATGTGGATACCTTTCTTGACGAAGAAGGTGTTTCACATGAGTTCTCGGCTACGTACACGCCTCAACAAAATGGAGTTGTTGAGAGGAAGAACCGAACTCTTATTGAGATGGCAAGAACGATGCTTGACGAATACAAGACGCCAAGACACTTTTGGGCAGAAGCCGTGGAAACAGCATGTCATGCCACGAACCAACTCTACTTGCACAAGCTTCTCGGTAAAACGGCATACGAGCTACTCACCGGTAACAAACCCCAAGTTGGATACTTTCGGGTATTCGGCTCAAAGTGCTACATTCTTGATAAGCATCGTTGTACTAAATTTGCTCCTAAATCTCATGAAGGATTCCTTCTTGGATATGGATCGAACTCTCACACTTACCGTGTCTACAACAACTTCACTCGAAAGGTTGAAGAGACGGTAGATGTGAAGTTTGATGAATCTAATGGTTTGCAAGTCGAACAATTGCCAAATGATGTAGGAGATAAGGATCCTTCGGAAGCTATCCAAGACTTGTCCATCGACAAGATTCGTCCCATGGAGGTGAAGGAAAGTACTTCGTCAACTCAAGTGGAAGCCCCTACTTCACGTCAAGGTGAACCTCAACATGACATGGAGGCATCCACAAGCAGTACACTACAAGATGTTGAAGAGGAGGAAGTACATCATGAAGATCCACCACAACCTCCTTCACCACCACCTCAAGGAAACGACACCTTCAACAACAACGAAGACGAAGGAGATGATGATGAAGAAGAAGCTCCACCATCCAAAAAGCAAAAGCTACCCCGAGTTCGAGCAAGAGTGACCAAGAACCATCCTCTAAACCAAATCTTTGGTGACATACAAACCGGGAGAATCACTCGCTCTAAAACTCGCTTAGCTAATTTCTGTGAGCATTATTCTTTCATCTCTAGCATTGAACCCTTGAAGGTAGAACAAGCTCTTGAAGACCCGGATTGGGTGAACATAATGCATGAAGAGCTTCACAACTTCGAGAGGAACGAAGTGTGGACACTCGTGGAGAAGCCCAAGGATGAGCACAACATCATCGGAACCAAATGGGTGTTTCGAAACAAGAAAGATGAAGACGGTCAAGTTGTACGCAACAAGGCGCGTCTCGTAGCCCAAGGATATATGCAAGTCGAAGGTATGGACTACGGTGAGACCTATGCACCCGTTGCTAGACTTGAAGCTATTCGCATTCTTCTTGCTTATGCTAATCACCATGATATCACGCTTTATCAAATGGACATTAAAAGTGCCTTTTTAAATGGTGAGATTGAAGAAGAAGTCTATGTTAAGCAACCACCTGATTTTGTGAATCCTAAGAAACCTAATCACGTTTACAAGCTTCGTAAAGCTCTTTATGGTCTTAAGCAAGCCCCACGCGCTTGGTACAAATGCTTAACGAAGTTTCTCATTGAAAAGGGTTTTGAAATTCGTAAAATTGACGCAACCTTATTCACTAAAAGAGTTAATGGTGAATTATTTGTGTGCCAAATCTATGTGGATGATATTATCTTTGGATCTACTAACCCACAATTTAGTGAAAGATTTGGAAGGTTGATGTCCGAGAAGTATGAGATGTCTATGATGTGTGAGCTGAAAGTTTTCCTTGGTTTGCAAATCAAGCAAACGAGAGAAGGAACTTTCATCTCTCAAACTAAGTATAGCAAGGACTTGATCAAGAATTTCAACATGCAGGAGTGTAAAGGTATGAAAACTCCCATGCCTACTTGTGGACATGTTGATCTTACCAAGGAGGACGAACCGGTTGATCAAAAAGTTTATCGATCTATGATTGGTTCATTGCTATATCTATGTGCCTCCCGTCCCGATATTATGCTTAGTGTTTGCATGTGTGCTAGATATCAAGCTGCACCTAAAGAGTCATCTTTTGGCCGTGAAACGTATTGTGAGATATTTGATACAAACACCAAACTTTGGCATTTGGTATCCCAAGGGATCTTCTTTTAACCTTGTTGGCTATTTCGATTCGGACTATGCCGGTGACAAGGTTGATATAAAATCCACCTCGGGTACTTGTCAATTTTTGGGTAGATCTCTTGTATCTTGGTCCTCCAAGAAACAAAACTCGGTATCTCTATCTACTACTGAAGCTAAGTATATTGCTGCCGGATCATGTTGTGCACAATTACTATGGATGACACAAACGCTTAAGGATTATGGAATTCATGTTAAAAATGTTCCTTTACTTTGCACAATTACTATGGATGACACAAACGCTTAAGGTCATAATCCTGTGCAACATTCTCGAACTAAACATATTCAAGTTAGACATCATTTCATTCGTGATCATGTTGCCAAAGGAGATATTGATCTTAAGCATGTTCACACCAACAAGCAATTGGCCGATATCTTTACTAAGCCACTTGATGAGAAAACATTTTGTTATTTGAGGAGTGAGTTGAACATCATTGATGCTTCAAACTTGAGCTAGACTCACTCGGTTGCATGCAAGGGCATGAGCTTACTTGATACTTCCATGATACTCTTGACATGTTATCTTATACCTTGGAATTCTATGCTCCCTTGCATTGCATCTAACCTTTTGTAGGTACTTGGAAGTACTTCATTCCACAAGATTGCCATCAACTCGAATCATAAGCAATCTTGTCATGACCAAGTATCCACAACCCCTCTTGATGATGGAAGGAAGAAGACTGAGGGAGTCCTGGTTTAAGGGGTCCTCGGGAGGCCGACCTATTTCTTATGGGCCGAACTATATGGGCCGCTTGCTGAGCACTGGATGGATCGAAGACCCTGTCTCCAGGAAGGAAGCTTCGAGAATCGTGGCGTATTCTCCACGTTTGGAGTAGTGAATAGGCATGTTTATCCCTTCGACGTGTAACCGACCATGTGTAAGCCCTAGGTACCCTCGGCGTCTATATAAGCCGGAGGGTTTTAGGTCGTAGGGCAAGAGAACTCATCTAGGGTTTTAGCTATACGATCTCGAGGTAGATCAACTATGTAACCCTTATACCATCAATATAATCAAGCAGGACATAGGGTATTACCTCCATAGGAGGGCCCGAACCTGGGTAAATATCGTCTCCCTCGTCTCCTGTTACCATCGATTCTAGTCTCACAGCTCGGGACCCCCTACCCGAGATCCGCCGGTTTTGACACCGACATTGGTGCTTTCATTGAGAGTTCCGCTGTGATCGCCAAAGGAATCGATGGCTCGCCTCGTCATCAACGAAGAGGTCCGCAATACGGACACTTTCATCCTCGGACAGATCTTCGCTTTCGGTAGCATTGTGCTGCACGCCGACCCAACCGGCCATCTAGGCCGCGTCGGAAGCTTCGCCCCTGATCAAGAGGTCAGATTCGGGAACCTAGAGTTCTCCGTGGACTCTCGGGGCGACCTGTCACTAACCGGGCTCGCGGTCTCGCCTGCCACGCCCGAAGACTCTGAGGCTTTAACCTCGGATCCATCCTTCGGTCCCGCCCACGGGATCTACCCCGGCAAGGACCCCATTGTCAGTCCGGACCCAGTCATAGTGCCTGACGTCCGGACACCTGTTCTTGCCGAACACTCCTCCCGCACAGACGCATCGGAGGTTAACTCCAGAAGCTCTGAGCAGGCCGACCCGATCGAGCTCTCAATACTCAACGAGGCCCTAGATCGGATCTCCTCGATGAAGATTACCGATGACCCAACCCCGATCTGTGCTTAGATCGGGCCCAAGGCGGGTCAGGACGAATTTTTCATCCCACCCACCACCCACTTGGTAGCCACTGTCGAGAATTTAACCGACATGTTGGACTATGCCTCTGAGGAAGCAGAATACATGGATGAGGAGGATCGCGCCCTCACCCCCGTTAACACCGGGCGGTGGATTGCCACCTCCACATACGACGTCTACATGGTGGACACTCCGAAAAACGATGGCGACAAATCGGATGAAGCACCGTCAAGACGCCGAAAGCCGCATAAACGGTCAAAAGGAAAGAAGGGAAGAAAAGCTATCGACGGCACCGGGGACGGAGATACCCCGGAAGACCTCGGCGATCCCGAAATCCCCGAACACCCGTTAGAGGGTCAGGAGAGGCCGGAAGACCGGCGCAACCCCGACGATCTAAATGATTCCGAGGACGACAATTACCTCCCTCCTATCGAGGAGGAGGACATCTCGGAACCCGATGACTTTGCCATCCCCGATAACCCTGAAAACCAGGAACTGTTCAGGCAACATCTTATAGCCACGGCCCGCAGCCTGAAAGCAAAAGAACGGCAGCTTAAAGCCGAACAAGACGACCTCAACGATCGATGGACGAGAGTCCTCTCAGCTGAGGAAGGATACGGTACCGGTCTGTCGGACCAACCTAAGAGCTATCCGTGCAGAAAGCTGCTGCCACAATTCGATGACAAGCTCACTAATACGCCGTCTCCCAAACATACCCCATACGACAAGCCAGACCGCCCTCCTCGAGGACGAGACAGGACGGCTGACGACACCGGCTATAGGCCGACGATACCCCGTAGACGGGGAAAAGAGCCACTAGAGCCCGATGATAGGTTCGACCTGTGACACGACCTGAACTACAGAGCAGGTCGTACACGATCCATCTACGGATCCAGAGGATACTCACCCGATAGACGGGAAGGGTACCGGCCTTGGCTCGACCGCAACAATAAAGGCCGGGAACTAAACCGGGCTAGGACAGATGCCGATCACCAGCGCGACATAGCTCGGGTCAGAGGCGCCGCCCACCCACTGTGCTTCACGGACGAGGTGATGCAGCATCAGTTCCCGGAAGGGTTTAAACCCGTAAACATAGAACAATACGATGGGACAAGTGACCCAACCGTATGGATCGAGGATTTCCTCCTCCACATCCACATGGCACGAGGAGATGACCTCCACGCCATCAAGTACCTATCCCTGAAGCTTAAGGGGCTAGCACGGCACTGGTTAAATAGCCTCCCGGAAAACTCCATTGGGTGCTAGGAGGATCTAGAAGATGCATTCTGATCAAACTTCCAGGGCACTTATGTTCGGCCGCCGGACTCCTCCGACCTAAGCAACGTCGTTCAGAAGACAAGAGAATCCGCGCGGCTATTCTGGAATCGGTTCTTGACCAAGAAAAACCAGATTGTTGACTGCCCGGACGCTGAAGCAATAGCCTCTTTCAGGCACAATATTCGGGATGAGTGGTTGGCTCGTCAGCTCGGCCAGGATAAACCAAGGACAATGTCCGCCCTTACATCACTCATGACTCGCTTTTACGCAGGTGAGGATAACTGGCTAGCAAGACGTAGCCACAACCCCGAAGACCCCGGAACCTCCGAAGTTCAGGATGGAAACGGAAAACCAAAGCGCAACAAGAATAAGCGCCGGCACAACAACAGTGATGCCGATGACACGGCCGTTAACGCCGGCTTCCGCAACTCCCGGCCTGGGCAGCGGAAGAAGCCTCCTAAAGGCAATCGCGACAGACCCACCCCACTGGACAAGATCATGGAGAGGCCTTGCCAGATCCATGGCACTCAAGAGAAGCCCGCCAACCACACCAACCATAACTGTTGGGTATTCAAACAGGCCGGCAAGCTCGCATCCGAGGACCAAGGCAAGAGCCCACGCAGCGAGGACGAGGATGAGCCCCGCGGTCCGATCGGTGGTAGACAAAAGAAATTCCCTCCAGAGGTGAAAACAGTAAACATGATATACGCCACTCATATACCCAAAAAGGAGAGGAAGCGCGCCCTTCGAGAGGTCTACTCCATAGAGCCTGTAGCCCCGAAGTATAACCCATGGTCGGCATACCCGATCACCTTCGATCGATATGACCACCCGACCAGTATCCATCATGGGGGTTCGGCCGCCCTCGTCCTAGACCCCATCATAGACGGGTATCACCTCACTAAAGTCCTAATGGACGGAGGAAGTAGCCTCAATCTGATTTACGCAGACACGGTGAAAAAGATGGGCATAGATCCGTCAAGGATCAAACCCACCAACACTACCTTTAAAGGAGTGATCCCAGGCGTCGAAGCCCGGTCCACGGGCTCTGTAAGCCTGGAAGTGGTGTTTGGCTCGCCCGATAACTTTCGAAGCAAGGACTTGATCTTCGACATCGTACCTTTCCGCAGTGGCTATCACGCCCTGCTCGGTCGTACATCGTTCGGTCGCTTTAATGCCGTCCCACACTACGCATACCTCAAGCTCAAAATGCCCGGCCCCAAGGGGGTCATTACTGTCAACGGCAACACGGAGCGCTCCCTCCGAACTGAGGAACATGCGTTGGCCCTGGCGGCCGAATTCCATTACACCGATGATCGGCAAACGCCGACATCTGCTCAAAATGCCCGGCCCCAAGGCTGGAAAGCGAGCTCGGTCTCAACCTGAAGTACCAGAACCTTCTTCTCCCCATAAATAGGGACTCGCCCCCCATCGCACAGCCCTAAAACTAGCAAAGTACGTGCCGAGGAGGCACAACTTCGCGCTCAAAATTCCATGGGCAGCGGTGGGGAAAAACTATCAAAGGGTAAGTGTTCGGCTGGACCGAACTATCACCATCGAAACGTCTTCGGACACACTACAGGTACCATAAAGTACCTGCTAAGGCGTAAAGCTCATCCACACTTCGGCGACTTCTCAAGATTTTTCTCCAAAGTCCGCTCGCCGAACAAGCAAAACCCATAGCTGTATACAACTCCTTAGGAGACGCAGGAGCGGACAAGCAACAGGGCACATCGAGGACGTCAGGTCACCCATCGAAGACCCCTGGTACAACCCCTCCTGTAAGGTTTATATTTCATTTTCAAATACCTGTAAACAGTTGCATTGGCAATTTGAATAATAAGAGTTGTTGAGCAAAGTACAGACATATTATACATGATCGCTTTGCTGTCTTTTTTGGAGCACTCTCTCTTTTCCACCTCTTCTTGCGAACCTGTTCGGTATACTTTACGATGCAACCGGCTAATAGACCGGGGGCTCGAACTTAAAAAATCGGCCTAAGCACAACTGATTTTGCGTTCGGCATCTTGGAATTCCGCTTTATATGCATTGGTTCCGAACTATGTCTTGGGTCAATAGTTGGGTTGCCCGGCTCCTGTGCTATCCCCTTTACGTTCCGCTCGTTCGGCTAAAAGGGCAAAGGGAGAACCGCTGCGATTGTGCTTCCGGCTAGTCTGGTCAAGCACCTCAGCGGAGAAAGCCGAAAACTGACTGTCATAGTATGCGAGAACCGGTCTGCGAATCCGAGCTTAAATAAACCTCGTTAGAGGTTATTCCGTGTCATGCGATGGGTTTGGTATTCGTACAAACCATGTGATATCGGCTTTGGCCGCGGTTCATCCGAACATCACAAAAACCCGGGGGCTAGTCATCAGCCCCCCGCACTCCTTTCTCGCGCCCCTACGGCTAAGTGAAAGCAATAAAGCATTATCGTCCGATTGCCTTGTCCGCCCCACACTACCGCCTTCGGGTACCGATAGCTCGGCTAAGGGTCACAGTGCGTTGGTAGAGACACCCCGCGTAGTATCTACATGGGGGCTGAAGCGGACGACTCGCAGCTTTCAGTTTCAACGGCCACACAGGAGTTATAAAGGATGCAAAACACGAAAGACATGATAAACCATGCATCTTAAATATAAACGCGTTAAAAGGTCTTCGGACATATTACAACGCATTTACTCATAAATGATTTCTCTCGAACATTGAGCCTCTATTGCCCGAGCACCCTCCATTACTCTGGAGAAGTATAGCTCGGGGCACCTATGCTCCTTTCCAGGAGGCGGAGGGGCGGTGGCTATCTTCATCAGATCCAGCCCCGGCGAGTGCACCTTGGCCTTCGCAAAGGCCATCCGAGCTCCCTCGATACAGGAGGAACACCTTAGTGCGTCGATCCGGGGCGAGGCGTCACTCAGCTTCTGCACCAGGCCGAAGTAGCTGCCCGGCAGCGGCTCGTTGGGCCATAGCCGGATACAGAAATCCTTCATGCTCGGCTCCGCCATCCGGTGTATCTCCATCAGCTGCTCAATAAGAAGAGGAGAGCGCTCGGGGGCTTCAAACTGCGCCCAAAACAGCCGTGCTTCATCTCCTTCTCCCCGTGAAGCATAGAACTGGTTTGCGTCCGTTGTGCTCTTCTGGAGGTCCGAGCAGGCGCCTGAGGAACGCCATACTTGGGTAAGCAACTCGAACTTGCTATCCCCGAAGACACACTGCAATAAATACGGCTTAACATCCATGATAGCCTTGGCCTGGCAGACTTGCTCTTCAAAAGACCGCCTATCCACTCGCTCCTTTTGGAGATTGGTTTTCAGGGTGGATAGTTCGGCGGCCTGCTCCTTGCCTTTCCGCTCAAGGTCCTTGCACTTTTGGCCGGCATGCTTGAGCTCCTGCTGGATTTCCTCCACCCGAGCCTCATGCTTGTCACTGGTGGCTCTTAAGGCAGATAGCGCGGTAGCCGCTTCTTTGGCCGCCGCCCTCTCAACCGCAGCCTCCTGCTTCGCCTTCTCAAGCTCGGCCTTGAGCTTCTCAATTTCCTTCGCCGAGGCTGCGTAAGCATTAAACATATCAAAAATACTATGTTGAATGTACGGTAATGAAGAATTTGGATACTCTAATCCGGCTTACCTTGCGCCTCGTCGAATCTCTTGTTCAGAGCGTCAAGCTCGTCTTCGGAGCTCTTGAGCTTCCGATTTAGCTCGTCCAGCTCGGCAGCATTAACAGCCGTCGCCGTCGATGAAGCCTGTACAAAAAAAAACCATATCAAGTTACATGGGTTCAATACTTCCGAATGGTCATAAATATGATCCTATGTCCGGTCCTCTTAAGGGCTGTTAGAACGTTCCGAACAAATATTGTCCTGTACATAGTTCAGATAATGATCTATGATTAACCCCCAGGTAAGTTTTTCCAAACTTACCTAGGGCTCGGGGGCTGCCATGTATATAATGATAACTCAAAGAAATTAATATTTCACAAACAGAGCATTACGGGCTCACCTGAAAGCCCGTCAGGAGACCGTTAAAGGCCTCCTTCAGTCCGCTGTCTACGGACTGAATGCTCTGCAATACCGCACCCATAAGGGTGCGGTGCTCCTCGGAGATGGAGGCGCTTGATAGAGCCTCCCCCATAGCCGGCCACCCATTGGTCGGTGGCGCTGGTGTGGATCGGTTGACCCGATCTCCAACCGGGGATTGAATCGGTGCCTCCGGAGGCGTGGTGCGCTCCGGAGACGACCTCGGAGGGGACTAGACGTCCCCTCGTCCGGTCTCCTCAGTGTCCGGGAGGGGCTTTTCCCCCCGGTCTTCTGCGGCCAAGGTGTCAGCCTCGACCATGACGTTGTCACCCCCACCGCCGGTGTCCGGCTCCAAAGGAGCCTGTTGGGATGACACCTCCGCGACATCCTTTGCGGCGCCTGGAGGAGAGGGATGCGACGCGGTCCCGCTCTCCGCTAGCTCGGCGGGCGGGGTCTCCCCGTCCGAGACTTGATCGGTGGGGAGAACACGTGGTGGGATTCAAGTCAATAGGGGCTCACATGTTAATTCGAAACTTAGCACTAATAGCTCGGGAACTCTTCGCATCTTTACCTTCGAGCTGGGGCCTTGACCCTGAGGTTCCTTTGTGGAACCCTCTCGAAGTCCTCGGACTCAGTACCCGAGTCCGAACTGTCGCCGGACAGAACTAACTGTGTCCGACGCGCTTTCTTCAGGGCGGGAGGAGCTACATCCTCTGAGGCGTTCGATGACGCCGCCCTCTTTCCTGCGAGGGGGGAATCGCCTACCCCCTCACCCTCGTGCTCCTCCTCTTGATTTGAGGAGGCATGGGTTTCCTCGGACACAGCCCCCGGCAAGTCCCTGATGCTCAGGCCTACTCGGCCGGGTTTCTTCTTCTGCTCCTTCTTCTCTGGCGCCTTGTAAGGCGCCACGACGAGCATCTCCGACAGCAGCTGGGACCTAGGGTCTTCGGGCTGTGGAGCCGGGCATTTGATGCCCGTGTCCTTGCTCAGCCATTCATGCGGAAGTGATCGGAAAGTACTTAGATTTTCTTCAGGAAAACGTAGCCGATCTAATGAAACTATGTTATACCTCGGAAGGAGGTTTATCGGCACGCAGGCCCTGGTCCTCCTTCTTGGCTGGCCAGTTCTCCTGTGCCTTGAACAACGCCTTCCACAGCTTCTCTCGAGTGGTGCGGAAGAGCTGAAGAATTGTAGGCTCATCGTCAGTCCGATAAGTCCACATAGGAGAGCCCCGGCGCTGGCAGGGGAGGATGCGCCGCCGGAGCATAATTTGGACCACGTTGGTCAGCTCGATTTTGTCCTTGATCATGGAGGCGATGCCCCTCTGCAGGTCGTCCACCTCTGTATCCGACCCCCAGTCGAGGCCCTTTCGGACCCATGAGGTCAATCTGGTCAAGGGACCAGATCTGAATTCGGAAGGAACAGTTCCGCCCTCCTCCCTTGGCTCGGTGATGTAAAACCACTCTTTTCGCCAAGTCTTGATGGTGTCGATGAAGGTGCCGGATGGCCATACTGCGCGGGGAAGCTTGCTGATGACCGCCCCACCGCAGTCTGCGTGTGCGCCCGCGACACACTTCGGCTTGATGTTGAATATCTTGAGCCATAGTCCGAAGTGTGGTTCGACCCGCAAGAAGGCCTTGCAGACGATGATGAAGGCCGATATATGCATGAAGGAGTTCGGCGGGAGGTCGTCGAAGTCGAGTCCGTAGAAGAACATGAGGCCCCTAACGAAGGGGTGGAGCGGGAAGCTCAGTCCTCGGATGAAGTGAGGAATGAAGACCAGCCTCTCGCCTGGTTTGGGGGTGGGGATCACCTGGCCCTCCTCCGGGGCGCGGTGGAAGATGTTGGCAGGGAGGTAGCCGGCATCCTTGAGGTCCCGGATGTCCTGGTCTGTGACCGTGGAAGCCTCCCACTTGCCATTGGAGCCTGAGCCGGCCATGGCTGAGCTCGGAGGAGGAAGGGTTGAAAACCTAGATCTGGGCTCTGGAGGCTCAGGAGGTTGGGGAAGCAGGGATGCGAATGGGAAGTGCGGTTAAGCCTTGGGGCTTTCTTTCCCTTTTATTGGGCTTGTCGCCGGTTAGCCTCCCTTCACTGCGCCGTGAATCCCTCCGCCTCCCAATACGTGCGTACCGTTATACGCGCATGATTAAAGATATCCCGTGTGAAACGGAGCACGATCTGTGCATTGATAGGTCGTGCTGATGAAAACGGCCTCGAACCGCGAATTGATCTTTTGTGACTGGTTTAGCGGTCGTGGTGGGCCGTGACCTTTCACCTGAAAGGTTGTCAGGAAGCACTATTTACTCCTTGACGTTTGGCCTTCAGGGCTGAGTTATTCATGGTGTTCGGACGATCCACGATCGGGAAAACTACACGTCGTCGGAGGCCGAACTACACTCGGCCGATCACTATTCGGAGAAAGGAACTCGCCTCGCAAGCCGAAGACTCTGATCATACGAAGCAGCTGGAGCTAGGACCCTTGGCGTTGGAGGCTAGTTCGGGGGCTACTGAGGGAGTCCTGGTTTAAGGGGTCCTCGGGAGGCCGACCTATTTCTTATGGGCCGAACTATATGGGCCGCTTGCTGAGCACTGGATGGATCGAAGACCCTGTCTCCAGGAAGGAAGCTTCGAGAATCGTGGCGTATTCTCCATGTTTGGAGTAGTGAATAGGCATGTTTATCCCTTCGACGTGTAACCGACCATGTGTAAGCCCTAGGTACCCTCGGCGTCTATATAAGCCGGAGGGTTTTAGGTCGTAGGGCAAGAGAACTCATCTAGGGTTTTAGCTATACGATCTCAAGGTAGATCAACTCTGTAACCCTTATACCATCAATATAATCAAGCAGGACGTAGGGTATTACCTCCATAGGAGGGCCCGAACCTGGGTAAACATCGTCTCCCTCGTCTCATGTTACCATCGATTCTAGTCTCACAGCTCGGGACCCCCTACCCGAGATCCGCCGGTTTTGACACCGACAAAGACAACTCAACCATATCCTTGACATATACTTGATGTGATCATATTTGCTAAATCTCAATTGGTATCATGCCAAATGGATATATATTGTTCTTCCTTGCTCGACTAACCTATGTAGGTGACAAGTGTACTAAAACGAGAAGGATTGCTCCCAACTCAAGATGATCTTCATCAACCTCGAGCATCCTCAACAAGTTCACCTACAAGCCACGTCATCAACATCACTCAAAGGTATGTACTCATATACTTGAAAAAGCTTTACTCCAAGTCATGAGATAAAGCAACTCAAGTGATATGAAAACATTAAAATGCTTAATCAAAAAATGGTAACCCCATTTTGACCTTAACGATGACTATGACCTATGCTCAAGTATTCTTGCTTGACTCCTAAGTCAATATACTCTAATATAGGTGACCTAGTCACCGCCCATCATCTAGTTAAGAATCTTGTGTGGTTCATTCTCTATTTGCAAGATTTCTTGGAACCACTCAAATCTTCTCTAGTTGATATCCTTTTGTAAAATCTTTTGCATTTTCTTTGAAAATTTCTTTTTGACAATTTGTTACAAGTTTTCTAAATCTATTTGCAAGTTTCTCAAACATTGCCAAGTTTTTGTTTTAGCCTCAGAGCCGCCGATACAAATAACTCGGTTCTACCGAATTAGCAGATGAACTGCAAAACAACATCTTGGTACCACCGACTAGTTTGTCTCGGAGCCACCGATTTGATATCTTCTCCAGTCTGTATTCATGTTAGTGAATCCTTGTTTCCTTAGAGATCCCATTGTGATATTTTCATTTCTTCGATGATCCCTTTATTTTTAAAAAATAGGGGGAGAATTCAATTCAAGGATCCCTAACTCAAAGGAGGAGAAGTTTTACAAGCTCTCAGATCAGCCAAAGAGGAGAAATTATTTTTAATAATTCCCTTAGTTTTCATTTATATGATCCCTACATTCAATGACCCTTGTTCTCAAGGATCCCATTTTAATCAATGATCCCTGTGTCTGACCCTGTATATAACCTTTTTGGAAATTAATGCCAAAGGGGGAGAAATACCAAAGCTTCAATGCTAAAGGGGAGATACATGCTTATGCAAAGGGGGAGATATAATCAAGGGGGAGAGGAGAATGTCAAAGGTTATATAGAAAAAGGGAGTATAACAAAGTAGGGGGAGAAAAATATGATTGGGAGAAAAATATGCTTATTTCATTTGACTATTCATGTTAGACTTTTCTCACCCTATCCAATCCCAATATCTACATGCTAAGATTCAGGGGGAGAGGATGATATACTATTTTCATATCTAAGGGGAGAAAGCTCTAAATGATCTTGGAGACATATCAATCTTAAGGAATACCATCTTCTATATGTTCTCCATATCTTGGTACTATTGAGCTCTATTGATGTTTGATTGGTAGAATACTATTGTGTTTCCTAACATTGTTTTCTCAAGTGAGTTTCTACTACAAGAATGCTCAAGAACTCAAGGTAAGCATATGCATCATATCCTTGATCAAGATGATCTCTTGCTTCTTGCACATATTGTTTGCAAGAGTGAAGTCTTGAACATGGATGTAACTCATTCATATATATTTGATGCATATAGCCAAGATACACATGACTCATTATATACCTTCTACTATATGTGTGTCCATGCATTCCAAAGCAACTATCCTCTAAAGGGATTGCACACATTTAGGGGGAGCAAATCTAAGTCATATGTCTCTCAAAGTCTTCATCATATCCATGCATATCTTTATTTGAAGCTTTGATTGTATGTTGTCATCAATTACCAAAAAGGGGGAGATTGAAAGCACAACATGCTCCCTTGGTGGTTTTGATAATTCATGACAACATACATTGTCTCTTGGACTAATACTTTTACCTAGTGTATTTCAGATAAAAGTCCACAGAGAGGGTTGGCAAAAAGGATTGTGAGGAGATACCCCTGGATGCAAGGAAATGGATTGGCAAAGCTTCAAGCAAGAGGACTCTATATTTTACTTTGTGAGAAATCACTTTGAGTCCATAAGAATGCCAATACTATTAAAAGGGGGTAAGGTACTGTTGGTGAACAAGATGCACCACGTGCACAAGAGATAGTCACCAAAAACACCCACAAGCTCTTGCACAAAAGTCTGTCCAAAGTCAAATATCCAAAATTGGTGCAACCAACACTTTCCACTCGGTGCCACCGATTCCCAAACTCAGACAGGCCCATGCCAGACCCTAGCACATCGGTGCAACCGATTCCACTTCGGTGCCACCGAGTTTGGGTTGCCAACTTTCTGTTACCTCGATTCACAAAATCGGTACCACCAAGTTTGTTGGATCGGCGTCACCGAGTTGCACAATCTGACCGTTGGTCACCTAATCGGTACCACCAAGATTTATATATCGGTCTCACCGAGATTCAAAAGTTGTCACCTTTTGGTCACTTCGGTACCACCGAGATTAACACATCGGTGTCACCGAGTTGGTCACTTTAGGTGTAACGGTTGGATTTTTGGGGATGCCTATATATACCCCTTCACCACCACCCACTTGAAAGAGAAGCACTCAGAACTATTCCATACTTGCCCCATCCAATTTTCTGAGAGAGAGCCACCTACCCTTGTGTTGAGATCAAGCCATTCCACTCTATCCATATGAATCTTGATCTCTAGCCTCCCCAAGTTGCTTTCCACCAAATCAATCTCTTCTACCAAGCCAAATCTGTGAGAGAGTGATTGTGTGTTGAGGAGTCTATCGTCTTGAAGCACAAGGAGTACATCGACATTGCCGAGCCTATTACCTTTTGGAGGGTGGTGCCTCCTCGAGTGGTTAGGTGTCGCTTGGGAGCCTCGTACTTCGTGTTGTGGAGTTGAACCAAGAAGTTTGTACGGGCAAGGAGATCGCCTACTTCGTGAAGATCTACCCATAGTGAGGCTAGTCCTTCGTGGACGGAAGCCGTTATGAAATAGTCAAGGTTGCTACTTCGTAGACCCTTATGGGTGGAGCCCTCCGTGGACTCTCGCGACCGTTACCCTTCGTGGGTTGAAGACTCCATAAACGTGGACGTACGATAGCACCACCTATCGGAACCACGGGAAAAATCTGCGTGTCCCTCATGCGTTTGATCTCCCTATCTCAACTCTTTACTTCCATGTGCAGTGTCTTTACTTTCCGCTGCCATACTTGTTGACATGCATGTGTAGGGTGTGCTAGTCTTTCTATAATTGTTAAAATCTGCCAACCAATTAATTTGGGAAAATGTTAGGTTTTAAATTCCTGCCAGTAGTCTATTCACCCCCCTCTAGACACTCTTCTAGTGATCCCACAATCAACCCTAGCCGCCGGCATCTCCATATTTATAGTCACCACCTTCATCATCATAATAGTTCTTTGCCATCTTGTCATACTTTAAATCGTGTATCGCACACGACATCCATTGTTAGACATATTATCAATTAACTCATCTTCATGATGTGTTCTTCAATTTGTTATTTGTGTGATTTGATCCATGTGTGAGTAGTTCAGTAAGGTATGGGTTGAGGCAAGGGACTTGCAACGGGATGTATTTTTTTGGATGGATCAATGGATGTGCTTTGAACTAATATCCCGTATGTGCGAAATTAAATTGTTCTATAGTTGTCTCGTGTCTCTTTCACACTCTTCATCCCTACAGGCACTAAGGATCACGGCGAACGAGCCAGAGAGAGGCTAAGGGCAGTGAGACCATAAAGTGTTATTCTGAACACAAGTGACAGTAAGGTTTAGTACGATAACACAGATCCTATCCATGGGGCTTCAAGAGGTGTAGTCATTATACACCTAATACTTTTGTCTGATTACTGCAATCTTAATTATCAAGGCAATCCCGCGCGAATGGATTGGGCCTTTGGTTGGACAACTGACTCTTGATGCCGGACGCGTGCAGGTCAAGATGTAATTTGGACACATCCCCCACTTCGATTCGTAACAAGCACATCTTTATGGATGACTTCCAGTGCACAAATTAAGATCCTATTTGCCCCCATCACATATATATGGTTCTAAGCATTACGACCTCATACCATGCCTATTTTTATTATGTGTTCTTCCTTTGTCAGTTTGATTTATGATCCGGACAAAAGATGGAATTAATTCTTTAGCAAAAGCTTCTTTAAGACCCTAGCATAAAGGGCACCATCCCCCCATGGGTTCGTTAACTTAGGGTCACCTCTGGGGAAAAAGGCAAGAATCTTTTCTACACCATTTCTGGATCACCAAAGGAAGTAATCAGCTCCAGTGTGGGAGCCGGACGACCTTTTTTCTTCTTTTTCCTAAAGTGGCCATGTTCGCTCCAAATAGGTCATTTGTTTTGGGTACATATGCTCTGGATGGACGAATCCGTTTGTCCGTCGTCCATTTTGCCGATCCAAACGGACCAAATTCGGATAAAACAGACGTTCGTTTTGGGTCATGTGTTGCATTTCGATTTGGCGTAAGATCATGATGTAAAATACATCACCAAATTATGGTTCGATTCAAATTTACATCACCAAAAGTTATATCACTCAAAACCTCCTACTTCAACAGATGATGTGAAATAAGTCACTAGTGTTCCAATAGGTCATGTAAAATAGGGTAGCCTGATGTCTACTACGCAACTTTACTCTTGTAGACTTTGTTGGGCCTCCAAGCGTAGAGTTTTGTAGGACAGTAGCAATTTTCCCTCAAGTGGATGACCTAAGGTTTATCAATCCATGGGAGGAGTAGGATGAAGATGGTCTCTCTCAAACAACCCTGCAATCAAATACAAGAAATCTCTTGTGTCCCCAACACACCCAATACAATGGCAAACTGTATAGGTGCACTAGTTCGGCGAAGATATGGTGGTACAAGTGCAATATGGATGGTAGATATAGGTTTTTGTAATCTGAAAATATAAAAACAGCAAGGTAGCAGGTAACAAAAGTGAGCACAAACGGTATTGCAATGTTTGAAAACAAGGCCTAGGGTCCGTACTGTCGCTAGTGCAATCTCTCAACAATGCTAATATAATTGGATCACATAACCATCCCTCAACATGCAACGAAGAATCACTCCAAAGTTATTATCTAACGGAGAACATAAGAAGAAATTGTTTGTAGGGTACGAAACCACCTTAAAGTTATTATTTCCGATCGATCTATTCAAGAGTTCATACTAAGATAACATAAAGTTAACCATTCCGTTCGATCTATCTAAGAGTTCGTACTAGAATAACACCATATGATACGCATCAACCAACTCTAATATCACCTAGATACTCCAATGTCACCACAAGTATCCATGAGTTAATTATACGATACGCATCAAACAATTTCAGATTCATAATACTCAATCCACACAAAGAACCTCAAAGAGTGCCCCAAGATTTCTATCGGAGAAAGTAGGACAAGAACGTGTATCAACCCCTATGCATAGATTACCCCAATGACAACGCGGGAATCCGCAAGTTGAGTACCAAATCATATATCAAGTGAATCAATAGAACACCTCATTGTCACCACGGGTATCCGCATGCAAGAAATATATCAAGTGTTCTCAAATCCATAAAAGTATTCAATCCGGTAACGAAATCTCAAAGGGAGAACTCAATTCATCACAACTAGATAGAGAGGGAAACACATCATATGATCCGACTATATTAACAAAGCCCGTGATACATCAAGATCGTGACATCTCAAGAACACGAGAGAGAGACATTGAATACATAGCTACTGGTACATACCCTCAGCCCCGAGGGTGGACTACTCCCTCCTCATCATGGCCTCTGCCGGGATGATGAAGATGGCCACCGAAGATGGATTCCCCTCTTCGGCAGGGTACTGGAACGTCTCCTGATTGGTTTTTCATTGATACAGAGAGTTGCAGTGGCGGAGCGGAGAGTCTACGGTTATTTCTCATGGTTTCTATATTTATAGGACTTTTCGGCGTCGGTTTCACGCCAAGATGGGCCACGAGGAGGGCACGATACACCAGGGCGCACCTGGGCCCTCTGGCGCGCCCTGGTGGATTGTGCCCACCTCGTGGCTCTTCTTCGGTGAATCTTCGCTCCAATATTGCTTATTTGGTCCAGAAAAAATCACCAAAAAGTTTCGGGCGATTCCAAGAACTTTCATTTTCTGCACAAAAAAACACCACGGTAATTCTGCTGAAAACAACATCAGTCCGGGTTAGTTCTAAATAAATCATATAAAGTGCATCAAAACCATATAAAAGTATTGTAAACATAGATGAATATGGCATGAATACTTCATAAATTATCGATAGTTGGAGACGTATCAGCATCCCCAAGCTTAATTCCTACTCGTCCTCGAGTAGGTAAATGATAAAAGAAATAATTTATGAAGTGTGAATGCTAGCATAGTGCATAAGTTTGATCAATGATAATTTCAACCACTTTTCCTAGCATCATAACAATAACTCTTTCTCATAAAACTCATCATGATAAAGTAGCAACCAATTCACATGTTATAGTTCAAACAATGAATTCTCTTGAAACTTAACAACCTATGTTCTTAGTCACCAAACAATTGCAATTCAACTTATTATCAACAAAGTCTAAGTAAGAGCTCCACATACTCAATCATCATATAGTCTTCTATGATTGCTAGTACTCAAAGCATATTTTTAGAACAAATGGCATCCATCGAACACAGAGAAAGATAGGGGCTTAATGTTTTGCCTCCCAACTCATTTATCATAGAGATAATTGTCAACAATAATAAATCATGATCAAATATATTTGACTGGATATATATGTTTGGATCTTTCTCCACCACATGATGCTTGCCAACTAATAGACTGAGGTTGGAATAAGAAGTTGACTCAACATGAATAGTAAATAACATGAAAGTAAATAGATTGTCCCTTCGCAGAGGGAGGCAGGGATTTGCAAAGGTGCCAGAGCTCAAAGCTTAAATCGGAGATAAATATAATTTTGAAAGGTGCACCCTTCCTGTCAACGTTACAACCAAGAGTTATCAATATCTTCCATGTTAAACACATTAGCGGCGGTTCCCAAGCGGTAAAAGTAAAGGTTTACTCCCCCTCCACCAACAAACACACTCCACGGCTAGACGAATCCATGGGTACCTTCCATACCAACAACATTCTTGGGGAGCTTTGTTTAATTATTTGCATTTTTTATTTCGGGACTGGGAATCCCTATGACAGCCCCTCTCGTGCAAGGACAAGTGAATAAACACTCATCATGAGAATATCCCGCTTAACATGGAAGATACTGACCGCCCCCCGTCGCTCCATGAGCGGTCCAGGCACAGAAAACAAATGTTTATTTGAATGTTTAGAGGTGGCACATGCAAATTTACTTGGAATGGCAGTGAAATACCATATATAGGTAGGTATGGTGGACTCTTATGGAAGAAACTTGTCTCAAGGATTTGGATGCACAAGTAGTATCTCTACTTAGTACGAAGTGTTGGCTAGCAAAAGGTTCTAAACAAGCACCACATGTTGGAGGATCCACAACAATATAACTTCTATGCAAATATACACAACCATAACTCATTACGTTGTCTTCCTTGTCCAACTTCAACTAATTTGCTCAAGTTTGAAAATAATGAATGGGTATTCACAATCATAGAAGATTTCCAAGATAATATATTTGTATGTGAAAGTTCTCTTCCTTATACTAATCATTCACGGATTGCTTGTACGACCAATATTGTGATTGTCAAACTTCAATAGATTTTACTTTCTAAACCAGATGTGAAGCTACTACTAAGCATGAAGCACATTGATAATTTCATATTTATGATATTTCATTGATTCACAATTTACTCATAGGATATAAGTGAAGCTCAAGAGTAAACATCAAACTACTCTTCAAAAGATATAACTGAAGATCAATGAGTAGTCAAAGCATTTAAGTAGCTATGTGAGGACTCTCTCTCAATAAAGATTTTCAGATCTGAGTATTTTATTCAAACAGCAAACTAAAATAAATATTCATTCCAAGAATAGCACATATCATGTGAAAGAATAAAAATTTAGGCTCAACATAGGCTAACCGATATTTCTTTGATGAAGAGAGGTGGGATGCGTAGCATCCCCAAGCTTAGATGCTTGAGACTTCTTGTATTTACTTGGGGTGCCTTGGGCAACCCCAAGCTTGAGCATTTGTATCTCGTTCAATCCTCTCATATCCCGGTTTCACCTAAGTCTCAAAAACTTCATCCACATAAAACTCAAAAAGAACTCGTGAGATAGGTTAGTACACATAAGAACAAATCAACAAGTCATGTACTGCCAAGACAAGTTGCACAATAATTTTCAAACATCATCTACTGTTTACTATCGTTTCCACAATTTATATCTACCAATATAGGTTATGGAAACTATAGAATAAGTAGATAACAAAACTATGACAACAATCTGTCCATACAGAACAGTCTGTCGCAATTTATGAAAACAGTGTACTTATGTAACTCAAACAATTATGAACATTTAGGAAATCCTAAAGAATTTATATGACAACATTGTGTAAAAATTGCAGAAACTTTCCACGTTCCAGTAAAATATGAAAATTCAAACACTACAGAGAAAGTTTCTGTTTTTACACAGCAGACATCAAACATGCAATGCAAGCATCCTAAGGTAATTCTTGGAACTTTTTATTGAAAAAAAGATTATAAATAACACCTAACATAAAATAACAAAATATAATGATGATCCAAGCAAAGCACATATTATGTGATGAATAAAAATATAGCTCTAAGTAAGATATACCGATAATGTTAAAGACGAAAGAGGGGATGCCTTCCGGGGCATCCCCAAGCTTAGGCGCTTGAGTCTTCCTTGGATATTACCTTGGGGGTGACTTGGGAATCCCCAATCTTAGGTTCTTGTCACTCCTTATTCTCCTCATATCGGTGTCTCACTCAAAACTTGAAAACTTCAATCACACAAAACTTAACGGAACTTCGTGAGATGGGTTAGTATAATAAAGATAGATCATTCACTTAGATACTGTCAAGAAAAGATTCATAATTGTTCCCACATGATACCTACTGTATTCTATCATTCCCATAATTTATACCACTAAATATAAGCTATGGAAACACTAAAAAAAAGCAAACTATGCATGCAAAACAGAATCTGTCAAAAACAGAACAGTCTGTGAAGATTTGTAATATATCCATACTTCCCTGTCTCTATTTTTTTTGAAAAATTAGGACAACCTTAAGAATTTGTATATCAAAACTGTGTAAAAATTTGAGATCATTATCACGCTCCAGTAAAAAATTAAAATTCCTGTACTGGAGTCAAAAGTTTCTGTTTCGGTTCAGCATCAATTCTACTCATCTCGTGAGTCATCCCAAAGGCTTTACTTGGCACTTTATTGAAATAAAAGACACAAAACATGATTACTATAGTATCTTAATCATGTGATCACACAAAAACATAAAGGAAAAGTGTTGGGTTGTCTCCCAATGATACGTCTCCAACGTATCTATAATTTTTGATTGTTCCATGCTATTATATTATCCGTTTTGGATGTTTTATATGCATTAATATGCTATTTTATATTATTTTTGGGACTAACCTATTAACCTAGTGCCTAGTGCCAGTTTCTGTTTTTTCCTTGTTTTTGAGTATTGCAGATAAGGAATATTAAACAGAGTCCAAACGGAATAAAATCTTCGGGATGATTTTTCTTGGACCAGAAGAAACCTACCAGACTTGGAGATGATGGCAGGAGACCTGCCGGGAGGCGACAAGCCACTTGGGCGTGCCCTAGGGGGGGCGCCCCCTGGCTTGTGCCCCCCAGCAGGCCCTCCAACCCTAATCTTCATCCTATAAATTCCCAAATATTCCCCCAATACCAAAAAGAGCCACGAAAATAATTTTCCGCCGCCGGAAGCCTCTGTTCCCGTGAGATCCCATCTTGGAGCCTTTTCCGGTAATCTGCCGGAGGGGGATTCGATCACGGAGGGCATTTACATCAACTCCATTGCCCCTCCGATGATGCGTGAGTAGTTCACCTCAGACCTTCGGGTCCATAACTAGTAGCTAGATGGCTTCTTCTCTCTCTCTATGTTCTTCAATACCATGTTCTTCATGATCTTCACGGAGATCTATCTGATGTAATACTCTTTTGCGGTGTGTTTGTCGAGATCCGATGAATTGTGGGTTTATGATCAGATTATCTATGAATATTATTTGAATCTTCTCTGAATTCTTATATGCATGATTTCATATCTTTGCAAGTCTCTTTGAGTTATTGGTTTGGTTTGGCCAACTAGATTGGTAATTCTTGCAATGGGAGAAGTGCTTAGTTTTGGGTTTAATCTTGCGGTGTCCTCACCCAGTGACAAAGTAGGGGTAGCGAGGCACGTATTTGCATTGTTGCCATCGAGGATAAAAAGATGGGGTTTTCATCATATTGCTTGAGTTTATCCCTCTACATCATGTCATCTTACTTAATGCGTTACTCTGTTCTTCATGAACTTAATACTCTAGATGCAGGCAGGAGTCGGTCGATGTGTGGAGTAATAGTAGTAGATGCAGAATCGTTTCGGTCTACTTGACACGGACGTGATGCCTATATGCATAATCATTGCCTTGGATATCGTCATAACTATGCGCTTTTCTATCAATTGCTCGACAGTAATTTGTTCACCCACCGTATTATTTTCCTTTAAGAGAGAAGCCTCTAGTGAAACATATGGCCCCCGGGTCTATTTTCCATATTCATTTTTCAGATCTATAAACCAAAAATACCAAAAATACTTTGCTGCAATCTTTTTACTTTTCGTTCTAGTAATCTTCTATATCTATCTCTATCAGATCTCATCCTTGCAAGTAACCGTGAAGGGATTGACAACCCCTTTATAGCGTTGGGTGCAAGTGTTTGATTGTTTGTGTAGGTGCAAAGATTGGAGACTTGCTTGTATCTCCTACTGGATTGATACCTTGGTTCTCAACAACTGAGGGAAATACTTATCTACTTTGCTGCATCACCCTTTCCTCTTCAAGGGAAAACCAACGCAAGCTCAAGAAGTAGCAAGAAGGATTTCTGGCGCCGTTGCCGGGGAGATCCACATCAAGCCTACCAAGTACCCATCACAAACTCATCTCTTGCATTTACATTATTTGCCATTTGCCTCTCGTTTTCCTCTCCCCCACTTCTAAAACGATTTTCAGAAAAATACCAAAAAGATTTGCCTTTTTGTTCGCCCTTCTTCCGTTCGTCTTTTCATTTGCCTTTTGTTTGCTTGTGTGCTAGATTGCTTGCTTTGTCACGATGACTCAAGAGAATACCAAGTTGTGTGACTTTTCCAATACTAATAATAATGATTTTATTAGTACTCCGATTGCTCCCGCCACTAGTGCGGAATCTTATGAAATTAATGCCGCTTTGCTTAATCTTGTTATGAAAGAACAATTTTCCGGCCTTCCTAATGAAGATGTCGCATCCCATCTAAATACTTTCGTTGAGTTGTGTGATATGCAAAAGAAGAAAGATGTGGATAATGATATTGTTAAATTGAAGCTATTTCCTTTCTCACTACAAGATCGTGCTAAAACTTGGTTTTCATCTTTGCCTAAAAATAGTATTGATTCATGGAATAAGTGTAAAGATGCTTTTATTTCCAAGTACTTTCCGCCCGCTAAGATCATCTCCCTTAGGAACGATATAATGAATTTTAAGCAACTTGATCATGAGCATGTTGCACAATCTTGGGAGAGGATAAAACTAATGATTAGAAATTGCCCCGCACATGGTTTGAGTTTATGGATGATTATACAATTTTTTTATGCGGGATTGAATTTTGCTTCTAGAAATCTTCTAGATTCCGCCGTGGGTGGTACTTTTATGGAAATCATATTAGGAGAAGCTACTAAACTCCTAGATAATATTATGGCAAATTACTCTCAATGGCATACCGAAAGATCTCCTACTAGTAAAAAGGTGCATGCTATTGAAGAAATAAACACTTTGAGTGAAAAGATGGATGAATTAATGAAATTGTTTGCTAGTAAGAGTGCTCCTATTGATCCTAATGATATGCCTTTGTCTTATTTGATTGGAAATAATAATGAATCTATGGATGTGAATTTTGTTGGTAGGAACAATTTTGGTAATAACACGTATAGAGGTAATTTCAACCCTAGGCCGTTTCCTAGTAATTCCTATAATAATTATGGTAATTCCTACAACAATTCTTATGGAAATTATAATAAGATGCCCTCTGATCTTGAGAATAATATTAAAGAATTTATTAGTTCGCAAAAGGTTTTCAATGCTACGATTGAAGAAAAATTGCTCAAGATTGATGATTTGGCTAGGAACGTTGATAGAATTTCTCTTGAGATTGATTCTTTGAAAATTAGATCTACTCCACCTAAGCATGATATTAATGAGTCTTTAAAATCTATGAGAACTTCTATTGATGAATGTAAGGAAAGAACCGCTAGAATGCGTGCTAAGCGTGAATGGCTTGAAAAATGTGTTCTCGTGATAATAATGATGAAGATCTTAAAGTGATTGATGTGAGTCCTATTGAATCTTTGTTTTCTAATACAAATATTGATAAAGATGGGACTGGAGATAAGTCAACTTTAGTTAAAAGTCGTCCCAATGATTCGGAGTTTATAGATCTTAATGCTAAGATTGATAAAAGTGGGATTGAAGAGGTCAAAACTTTAAATAGAAATGAACCCACTCTTTTGGATTTCAAGGAGTTTAATTATGATAGTTGTTCTTTGATTGATTTTATTTCCTTGTTGCAATCCATGTTGAATTCTCCGCATGGTTATAATCAAAATAAAGCTTTTACTAAACATATTGTTGATGCTATGATGAAATCTTTTGAAGAAAAACTTGAGTTGGAAGTTTCCATACCTAGAAAGCTTTATGATAAGTGGGAACCTACTATTAAGATTAAAAATAAAGATTATGAGTGCCATGCTTTGTGTGATTTGGGTGCTAGCTTTTCCACGATTCCGAAAACTTTATGTGATGTGCTAGGTTTCCATGATCTTGATGATTGGTCTTTAAATTTGCATCTAGCGGATTCCACTATTAAGAAACCTATGGGAAGGATTAATGATGTTCTTATTGTTGCAAATAGGAATTATGTGCCCATAGATTTCATTGTTCTTGATATAGATTGCAATCCTACATGCCCTATTATTCTTGGTAGACCTTTCCTTAGAACGATCGGTGCAATTATTGATATGAAAGAAGGAAACATTAGATTCCGATTTCCGTTAAGGAAAGGCATGGAACACTTTCGTAGAAAGAAAATTAAATTACCTTATGAATCTATTATGAGAGCTACTTATGGATTGCATACCAAAGATGACAATACCTAGATCTATTACGTTATGCCTAGCTAAGGGCGTTAAACAATAGCGCTTGTTGGGAGGAAACCCAATTTTATTTTATGTTTCTGTTTTTTGCTTCTGTTCTTGAGTGTTTTGCACATTATTACCTCTATAGTAATTGTGTTTTATTGTTTTAATTAGTGTTTGTGCCAAGTAAGACCTTTGGGATGGTTTACGGTGATTGTTGATTTGGTTTTGCTGAAAAACAGAAACTTTTGCGCTCAGTCCAGGAAGTTTATAAATTCACCAGAGTGTCAATTGGATCTGAATGTTTTACAAAAGATTTATATACAAATTGCCCCGATTTTCCTAATTTTACAGAATTTTTGGAGTTACATAAGTATTCGAAGTTTACAGATTGCTACAGACTGTTTTGTTTTTGACAGATTCTGTTTTCTTTGTGTTGTTTGCTTATTTTGATGTATCTATGGGTTGTATCGGGGGGTATGAACCATGGAGAAGTTAGAATACAGTGGATATTACACCAATATAAATAAAGAATGAGTTCACAACAGTACCTAAAGTGGTGATTTATTTTTCTTATACTAACGGATCTCACGAGTTTTCTGTTGAGTTTTGTGTTGTGAAGTTTTCAAGTTTTGGGTAAAGATTTGATGGACTATGGAATAAGGAGTGGCAAGAGCCTAAGCTTCGGGATGCCCAAGGAACCCCAAGCCATATTCAAGGATACCAAAGAGCCTAAGCTTGGGGATGCCCCGGAAGGCATCCCCTCTTTTGTCTTCAATCCATCGGTAAATTTACTTGAGGCTATATTTTTATTCACCACATGATATGTGTTTTGCTTGGAGCGTCTTGTATGATATGAGTCTTTGCTTTTTAGTTTGCCACAATCATCCTTGATGCACACATATTTTGAGAGGGACATGCATTAATCGTGAATTTATTAGAATACTCTATGTGCTTCACTTATATCTTTTGAGCTAGGCAATGTTGCTCTAGTGATTCACTTATATCTTTTTAGAGCACGGTGGTGTTTTTATTTTATAGAAATAATTGAACTCTAATACCTCACTTATATTATTTTGAGGGTCTTTAAACAGCATGGTAATTGGTTTAGGTTATGAATTTAGTTCTAATATAATGGGCATCCAAGAGGGATATAATAAAAACTTTCATATAAACTGCATTGAATACTATGAGAAGTTGGATTCCTTGCATATAGTTTTGAGATATAAAGATGGTGATGTTAGAGTCATGCTAGTGAGTAATTGTGGAATGGTAAAAATACTTGTGTGAAAGTTTGTGACCCCCGTAGCATGCACGTATGGTGAACCATTATGTAACAAAGTCGGAGCACGATTTGTTTAATGATTGTCATCCTTTGTGTGAGGGTCGGGAGCGCGCGATGGTTAACTCCTACCAACCTCTACCCTAGGAGCATGCGTCTAATACTTTGCTTCGATATCTAATAGATTTTTGCAATAAGTATGTGCGTTCTTTATGACTAATGTGAGTCCATGGATTATACACACTCTCACCCTTCCACCATTGCTAGCCTCTCTAGTACCGCGCAACTTTCGCCGGTGCATTAAACCCACCATATATCCTTCCTCAAAACAGCCACCATACCTACCTATTATGGCATTTCAATAGCCATTCCGAGATATATTGCCATGCAACTTTCACCGTTCCATTTTTTATGACACGCACCATCATTGTCATATTGCTTTGCATGATCGTAAGACAGCTAGCATGATGTTTTCATGGCTTGTCCGTTTTTTGATGTCATTTGCTATGCTAGATCGTTGCACATCCCGGTACACCACCGGAAGCATTCATATAGAGTCATATCTTGTTATACGTATCGAGTTGTAAGTAAATAAAAGTGTGATGATCATCATTATTAGAGCATTGTCCCCTGAGAGGAAAGGATGATGGAAGCTATGATTCCCTCACAAGTAGGGATGAGTCTCCGGACTTTACAAATAATAAAAGAGGCCAATGAAGCCCAATAAAAAAAGGCCAAAGATGCCCACCAAAATAAAAAAAATGAGAGAAAAGAGAGAAGGGACAATGCTACTATCTTTTTCCACACTTGTGCTTCAAAGTAGCACCTTGATCTTCATGATAGAGAGTCTCCTATTTTTTGTCTCTTTCATATACTAGTGGAAATTTTTCATTATATAACTTGGCTTGTATATTCCAATGATGGGCTTCCTCAAATTGCCCTAGGTCTTCGTGAGCAAGCAAGTTGGATGCACACCCACTTAGTTTCTTTTTGAGCTTTCATACACTTATAGCTCTAGTGCATCCGTTGCATGGCAATCCCTACTCACTCACATTGATATCTATTGATGGGCATCTCCATAGCCCGTTGATACGCCTAGTTGATGTGAGATTATCTTCTCCTTTTCCACACAACCTCCACCATATTATATTCCACCTATAGTGCTATATCCATGGCTCACGCTCATGTATTGCGTGAAAGTTGAAAAGGTTTGAGAACATAAAAGGTGTGAAACAATTGCTTGACTTGTCATCGGGTGTGTGCATGATTTAGATACTTTGTGTGGGGAAGATGGAGAATAGCCAGACTATATGATTTTGTAGGGATAACTTTCTAAGGCCATGTTATTTTGAAAGGACACAATTGCTTGTTAGTATGCTTGAAGTATTACCGTTTTTATGTCAACATTGAGCTTTTGTTTTGAATCTTATGGATCTGAACATTCATGCCACAATAAAGAATGTTACATGGATAAATATGTTAGATAGCATTCCACATCAAAAATTCTGTTTTTATCATTTACCTACTCGAGGACGAGCGGGAATTAAGCTTGGGGATGCTTGATACGTCTCCAACGTATCTATAATTTTTGATTGTTCCATGCTATTATATTATCTGTTTTGGATGTTTTATATGCATTAATATGCTATTTTATATTATTTTTGGAACTAACCTATTAACCTAGTGCCTAGTGCTAGTTTCTGTTTTTCCTTGTTTTTGAGTATTACAGATAAGGAATATTAAACGTAGTCCAAACGGAATAAAATCTTCGGGATGATTTTTCTTGGACCAGAAGAAACCTACCAGACTAGGAGATGAAGGCAGGAGACCTACCGGGAGGCGACAAGCCACCTAGGCGCGCCCTAGGGGGCGCCCCCCTGGCTTGTGCCCCCCAGCAGGCCCTCCAACCCTAATCTTCGTCCTGTAAATTCCCAAATATTCCCCCAATACCAAAAAGAGCCACGAAAATACTTTTCCGCCGCCGGAAGCCTCTGTTCCCGTGAGATCCCATCTTGGAGCCTTTTTCGGTAATCCGCCGGAGGGGGATTCGATCACGGAGGGCATCTACATCAACTCCATTGCCCCTCCGATGATGCGTGAGTAGTTCACCTTAGACCTTCGGGTCCATAGCTAGTAGCTAGATGGCTTCTTCTCTCTCTATGTTCTTCAATACCATGTTCTTCATGATCTTCATGGAGATCTATCTGATGTAATACTCTTTTGCGGTGTGTTTGTCGAGATCCGATGAATTGTGGGTTTATGATCAGATTTTCTATGAATATTATTGGAATCTTCTCTGAATTCTTATATGCATGATTTCATATCTTTGCAAGTCTCTTCGAGTTATTGGTTTGGTTTGGCCAACTAGATTGGTAATTCTTGCAATGGGAGAAGTGATTAGTTTTGGGTTCAATCTTGCGGTGTCCTCACCCAGTGACAAAGTAGGGGTAGCGAGGCACGTATTTGCATTGTTGCCATCGAGGATAAAAAGATGGGGTTTTCATCATATTGCTTGAGTTTATCTCTCTACATCATGTCATCTTACTTAATGCGTTACTCTGTTCTTCATGAACTTAATACTCTAGATGCAGGCAAGAGTAGGTCGATGTGTGGAGTAATAGTAGTAGATGCAGAATCGTTTCGGTCTACTTGACACGGACGTGATGCCTATATGCATAATCATTGCCTTGGATATCGTCATAACTATGCGCTTTTCTATCAATTGCTCGACAGTAATTTGTTCACCCACCGTATTATTTTCCTTCAAGAGAGAAGCCTCTAGTGAAACCTATGGCCCCCGGGTCTATTTTCCATATTATATTTTCAGATCTATAAACCAAAAATACCAAAAATACTTTGCTGCAATCTTTTTACTTTTCGTTCTAGTAATCTTCTATATCTATCTCTATCAGATCTCATCCTTGCAAGTAACCGTGAAGGGATTGACAACCCCTTTATAGCGTTGGGTGCAAGTGTTTGATTGTTTGTGTAGGTGCAAAGATTGGAGACTTGCTTGTATCTCCTACTGGATTGATACCTTGGTTCTCAACAACTGAGGGAAATACTTATCTACTTTGCTGCATCACCCTTTCCTCTTCAAGGGAAAACCAACGCAAGCTCAAGAAGTAGTACCCAACAAGCGCTTTTCTTTAAAGCCTTTTAGCTAGGCATGATGATTTCAATGATGCTTACGTAAAAATTAGTAATTGAAACATGCAAGAGAGCATCATGAATCTCATGACAAGCACATTTAAGTCTAACCCACTTCCTATGCATAGGGATTTTGTGATCAAACAATTTATGGGAGCAACAATCAACTAGCATAGGAAGGCAAAACAAGCATAACTTCAAAACTTTGAACACATAGAGAGGAAACTTGGTATTATTGCAATTCCTACAAGCATATGTTCCTCCCTCATAATAATTTTCAGTAGCATCATGAAGGAATTCCACAATATAACTATCACATAAAGCATTCTTTTCATGATCTACAAGCATAGAAATTTATTACTCTCCACAAAAGCAGTTTTCTTTTCTTTCATAAAAGTGGGAGCATCAAATGAAACTCGAATACTATAAATTGTTTCCACATTAAAAGAGTAATGTTCAATAAAAGGATAACCAAAATCATGACAATAATTATCACTACTATTTATAACATAAATATCATCACAATAATCATCATAAGTAACAACTTTGTTCTCAACATAGTCAAGTGAAACCTCTTCCGAAATAGTGGAATCATTACTAAATAAATTCATGACCTCTCCAAATCCACATTTATCATTATAATAAAATTTAACACCCTCCAAAATAGTGGGATAATAATTATCTAAAGTTGACACTCTTCCAAACCCAATTTCATAAATATCACAATCATCATAAATAGGAGGCATGCAATCATCATAACAAATTTGATCATTCAAAGTAGAGGAACTAAAAAGATCATCTTCATTAAGCATAGAATCCCCAAGCTTAGGACAAACATTAATTGCAGCAAATAAATTCTCAAACATGTCATTCTCATCAAACATAGCGTCCCCAAGCTTGTGGCTTGGCATATCATAAGCATAATCACTCTCATCATTAATAGTATGAATAGCACTAATAGCATAACAATTATTATCATCAAGTGTATCATCTTCCACAATTATTTTTGATTCATCCTCGTGAGGCACAAAAATAATAGGAGCAACATCATTTGGGAGAGATACCTTTTTACCTTTACTCTTTCTTCTTTTCTTCTTCTTCACCACATCATGTGTGGGTTTAATTAATTTTTTTGAGCTTCTTATTGATGAGATTGGTTGAATAGGGAGCTCCTCCTCGTCACCTATTTCATCATGAGAGACGATAGGAGAGAAAGTGGAAATCTTTACCCTTTCATTAGTATTCCTTTTATATTCTATTTGTTTTCCCATCTTTCTATAGTTGGCAATATAAGCATTCCCATTGCAATTTACCATGCAAAACATATAGATATTTTTTAGATTATTTTCAATGTCGTCCGTGAGAATGAATACTTCAAACCAATTATTTTTATGTGTCAAGTCTTCACTCCCCAAAAATAGAGAAAGCTCATTATAAAGTTCAAGGGTGATCATTACAATATTTGGCCATGATTTGATCATGAAAAAGTTTGCATTGGAAATTAAGATCACCAACTTTATTGCAAAGTTCACAAGTAATAGGACAAAGAGAACATAATTTTGTAGCAAATTCATCTATCACTTTGAGCAAAGAATTGGTTCTATCATGTTTATGCTTCTTACAAAATCTATCATCCCTATAAGGCACGTCTTCACAAACTTTATGCACTCCACAAAAATTGACATGCTTATAAGAAACATTTTTATCATGACTAGTGCAATCATCATTTGTATTTTGGATATTCATAGAATTCATACTAACAACATTGCAATCATGCTCATCATTCAAGGAATTCTCATTAAGTATTTTCATAGTTTCTTCCTCTACCAATTGAGCACAATTTTCTGAATCCTTATTTTCATGAAAGACATTGTAAAGACGAAACAAATGATGCAACCTAAACTCCATTTTTTTGTAGTTTTCTTTTATAAAACCAAACTGGTGAAAAACAAGAAACTAAAAGATTTAATTGCAAGATCTGAAGATATACCTTCAAGCACTCACCTCCCTGGCAACGGCGCCAGAAAAGAGCTTGATGTCTACTACGCAACTTTATTCTTGTAGACTTTGTTGGGCCTCCAAGCGTAGAGTTTTGTAGGACAGTAGCAATTTTCCCTCAAGTGGATGACCTAAGGTTTATCAATCTGTGGGAGGTGTAGGATGAAGATGGTCTCTCTCAAACAACCCTGCAATCAAATACAAGAAATCTCTTGTGTCCCCAACACACTCAATACAATGGCAAATTGTATGGGTGCACTAGTTCGGCGAAGAGATGGTGATACAAGTGCAATATGGATGGTAGATATAGGCTTTTGTAATCTGAAAATATAAAAACAGCAAGGTATCAAGTAACAAAAGTGAGCACAAATGGTATTGCAATGCTTGAAAACAAGGCCTAGGGTCCGTACTTTCGCTAGTTCAATCTCTCAACAATGCTAATATAATTGGATCACATAACCATCCCTCAACGTGCAACGAAGAATCACTCCAAAGTCCTTATCTAGCGGAGAACATAAGAAGAAATTATTTGTAGGGTACGAAACCACCTTAAAGTTATTCTTTCCGATCGATCTATTCAAGAGTCCGTACTAAGATAACATAAAGTTATCCTTTCCATTTGATCTATCTAAGAGTTCGTACTAGAATAACACCATATGATACGCATCAACCAACTCTAATGTCACCTAGATACTCCAATGTCACCACAAGTATCCATGAGTTAATTATACGATACACATCAAACAATTTCAGATTCATAATACTCAATCCACACAAAGAACCTCAAAGAGTGCGCCAAGATTTCTATCGGAGAAAGTAGGACAAGAACGTGTATCAACCCCTATGCATAGATTACCCCAATGTCACCATGGGAATCCGCAAGTTGAGTACCAAAACATATATCAAGTGAATCAATAGAACACCCCATTGTCACCACGGGTATCCGCATGCAAGACATATATCAAGTGTTCTCAAATCCATAAAAGTATTCAATCCGGTAACGAAATCTCAAAGGGAGAACTAAATTCATCACAACTAGATAGAGAGGGAAACACATCATATGATCCGACTATATTAACAAAGCCAGTGATACATCAAGATCGTGACATCTCAAGAACACGAGAGAGAGAGAGAGATTGAATACATAGCTACTGGTACATACCCTCAGCCCCGAGGATGGACTACTCCCTCCTCATCATGGCCTCCGCCGGGATGATGATGATGGCCACCGAAGATGGATTCCCCTCTTCGGCAGGGTACCGGAACGTCTCCAGATTGTTTTTTCGTTGATACAGAGAGTTGCGGCGGTGGAGCGGAGAGTCTAGGGTTATTTCTGATGGTTTCTATATTTATAGGATTTTTGGGCGTCGGTTTCACGCCAAGATAGGCCACGAGGAGGGCACGATACACCAGGGCGCGCCTAGGCCCTCTAGCGCGCCCTGGTGGATTGTGCCCACCTCGTGGCTCTTCTTCGGTGGTTCTTTGCTCCAATATTGCTTATTTGGTCCACAAAAAATCACCAAAAAGTTTCGGGCGATTCCGAGAACTTTCAGTTTTTGCACAAAAACAACACCACGGTAATTCTAGTGAAAACATCATCAGTCCGGGTTAGTTCTAAATAAATCATATAAAGTGCATCAAAACCATATAAAAGTATTGTAAACATAGATGAATATGGCATGAATACTTCATAAATTATCGATACGTTGGAGACGTATCACAACCACACAACAGAAGCTGCAGAATTTCATACATATTTGAACCTAATAACATCAGAATCACCTCAAATAAATCCTAAAGCAAACATACAAGAATTTCATCAATCCAGAACATCCGATTGTAGCATAGTTCATCAAATCCACAACATCAAATGTGCGAGGATGATTTTTGTCGAACACCTTGTGTGTGAGGATGACAAAATCGGGCGGCTGCTCGTTGGAGTGAAGATGATAGCCGTGCCGGTCACAGAGGCCTCTCCTCCGCCTCGTTGACATGTACCGTTGGAGGCTGCCCGATATTGCGGCAACATGTCGCTGGCGATGCCGACCAAAGTAGTGGCCGCTCGGCTCGGTAGTGGCGGTTTCACAACTTCCCGCAAATAGCTCCAGCGGCCAGAAGTCCTACTCCGGACGACGGCCACGAGCTGCAGGAGGCATCACGCGCGCCAGCGCTCCGACCAACATACAAATCAGCGCAGCGGCGGGCCCTTCGACGGTCGTCCGAGTTGATGGGGGTGGGGCGGCAAGGCCGCGACGGACTCAGGGGAGGACGAACGAGCGGCGGCCGCAGCCTTGGCAAGCGAATCACCGGCGGCGGTGGTCAGGTGAAGTAGCGGGCGCGCGCAGGAATATTTCGTGCCACAGTTAAGGCTGCACGCACGAGTGCTCGCGTTTTGCTCAAGTGGCACTGGTGATGCAAATTTGTATCACTTGCTGCTTGCTCTATTTGACATCATGCCCTATCCTTGTGTAATTTTTGTTGCATCTACATCATTTAGTGGAACATCATTTTTGTCCAATTGTGATGTAAAAAAATCAATATTTTTTCTTCTACATTATCTATTGGATCATCGTTTTTGTCATGTTGTGATGTAGAAATTTGTTACGTTTTTCATCTATATTCTTTATTGGGGATGCTATAAGAGCATCTATAGCCGGACCTTGCAAATCCGGCCTCTCAAACGCCCGCGGACGCGACCGGGCGCGTCCGCGGACATTGACCGGGCATGCCTCAAATAATGCATTCCACATCCAGACATCTCATATTTCTTCCTCAAATCCATACAAAAGCATGCAACAAAATAAAACATACGTACTACGTGAGAGCTATCTACTCTTCGCCGGAGAGATCGATAATCTCCATGCCCTCCGGCGGATAGAGGTGCGCCAGTCGCAGCTCCGCCCCCTCCGGGGCCGGTGCTACGGCCCCCTCCAGCGGTGCTGCCCCCTCCGCTGCTGCCCACTCCGTTGCGGCTTCCTCGGTCTCGATCTCGGCCTCGAGCTCGTCGAAGAGGGCGTCAGCATCCGCCCGCCTCTGCCGGATGAGGTGGCGTTTGGCCTCCACCTCGGCCTCATCCCGGATGGACTCGTGGATACCCAGCTGCTCCGCCACGTCGGTCAAGCCGGGAGCCTCCTGCTCCGGCTCATGCTCCTCCATTGCCTCCGGCTCCTCCTCCTCCGGCAGCTCCTCCTCCTCCACCTCCTCTTGCGTCTCCGGCGAGTCCGGAGGGAGACCCACAGCGATGCGGGCGGCTCCGCGAGCGTGGTACTCCTCCTCGATTTGCCGGCGCCGCTCCGGCGTCAACTGCGCATAGGTGGTGATGAGCCGGCGGACCATCCTGACGGATAGGGAACGGCGAGAGGAGGCGGAAGGGCTCGGGTGGCGGCGGAGAGAGGGAGGAAGCGGATGTGTTAGGGCTGGGGGGCGGCCGCCGGCTTAAATAGCCGGCCCTGACCTCGGGCGGGGAGCCGGAGCGGTGCCACGCGGCCTTCACACCGCATCGACGGTCGAGGCGCCCGTCGGACCATCGGGTTTCCCGGTGAGTCCGGATGGGGCCACGCCGTCAGGCCGACGTGGCGGGCATGCCCGGACGCGCCCGGGCTCTCCTATACCCGTCCCATATTTGGGCTGTAAATGAGGGGTGTCGGTCAGCCCAGGCGTTTGTGGCCGATTTGAGAGGCCCGTCTGAATCGATTTTTTGTGATCGGGCAGTGACCGGGCGGACTGTCCGGGCATTTAAGGAGGGTATGAGGGGTCCGGCTGTAGATGTTCTAAGGATGCTTATTTTTTTTCTTTCGAAAAGGGGATTGCCCGCCCCATAACGATGCACAGAACATACTTTATTGAAGAAAATATAAGTAGTTTGAGTACTCCATAAAGTCAACTGAAGAAAAGAAAAGATCACAATCGATTGGCAAAAATGTTGACACGAGTCAACCAAGTAATCTACTAGTGACACGATAGCCTAACCGGTTGAAAAGTGCACGTGCTACCCGCAAAAAAAAAAGTGCACGTGCGGCCATCTCGAGATGGATGATCCCAAAGCATGGGCTCCTGGGCATCACACGCCGAAGTAAGAAGCACGTATGGTACCACGCGCCGGAGCTCGGGTCGACGGAGTACGACGCGCGGGTTGACATGTGGGCACTCGGCTGCATCATGGCCGAGCTCCTCGCCGGCGCGCCGCTCCTGCCCGGGTGGTCGGAGATGGACCAGCTGAACAGAGTGTTCGACACGGTCAGGACGGACGACATGACGGACTGGCCCGGCTTCTGCCAGCTCCCACGCGCCGGCTCGCCACTCTGCCAGCGCTCCAGGCCGCCCAGCCGTCTCCGGGAAATGTACCGGGCTGTCCACCGCCCGCTTGGACGTCCTCGGAGCAACTTCAACCGGGCGACCCAAATGGACGCGTATTTTATTCTTTTTTGTTCTTTTGGATCGATTCGTCCATCTCGTTTTTTGTTTGGATCGATCATGCTTCTAACGCGTCGATCCTTTTTTCGTCCGCATCGGTAGACATTTGATCGATTTGATAATAATATCACATAAAATAAAATTTAGTTCCAAATTAATAAATGTTCAATACAAAACATTGCATAGTTCAAGAACTATAAAAAAATATCTCATAGTTTAACATTAAATTGTCTTAAATACATTTAAAAGAAAAGGTTGACGATACATCTATTGGTTGCCGACATGAATCCATGCTGAACCAAATCAATTTGCGGCTGCATGTGAGTATCACAATCAAGCATCTTATGATGAAACTCGACGAACTGTGCAAACATTGTTCCCCATCCATGCTCATGCACAATATTGTTAACCTGAAATTCAAACCCTTGATCACAGAGATGTTGTGGGCGCTCATCCTCTGCGATCGTGTTGTGCATGATCACACAAGCTGTCATCACCTCCAACTTTTTGGTGCTCCAAGTCAGCTAGATAGTATCCATTGGTGTATTGGTGGCCATTGATCTCAACATTGACCTCCAGGCAATTGTCTTCTGCCATCCCAGCAAACACCGGAGAGCGCTGGAGCACATTGATATCGTTGTGAGATCCAGCCATTCCGAAGAAAGAGTGTCAAATCCAAAGATCTTGGGAAGCCACGGCCTCAAGTATGACAGTGCAAGCTCGGACATGACCCTTATACTGCCCCTGCCAAGCAGAAGGGTAGTTTTTCACTTCCAGTGCATACAATCTATGCTACCAAGCATCCCCGGGAACCCCCTGCTAGCATCATCGACAACAACCGTGCTGTATCAGTAGCAGTTGGCTTTCTTAAGTACTCCGGCCCAAACACAGCTATGACAGCTTTGCAAAACATGTACATGGACTCAAGGCATGTGGACTCACTCATCCGGACATACTCATCAATAAGATCACCGAGAAATCCGTATGCAAGCATCCAAATGGCAGCAGTGCATTTTTTATAAGAGGAGAGGCCAATCTTTCCAAGGGCATCCGTCTTGCCCTCAAAATAGTTATCGTACTCCACCACCCCCCTCGCGAATATGGTTGAACACATGCCTAGTCATACAAAAACGGTGTCGGAACATGCGATGTTTGAAGAGCGGGTTTGAGGTCTCAAAGTAGTCCTTCCAAAGTTGGAAATGGCCACTCTCCCGGTTGCGATTCAGTGCCGGCGTGTGTCCCGGTATGGAGCCCCACTAGTGGAGAAACGGGCTTTAGTCCCGGTTGGCAGAGGCCTTTTGTCCCGGTTCGCCAACCAGGACTAATAAATCGGGACTAAAGGCCCCCACCCTTTAGTCCCGGTTGGCCACGACTCGGGACTAAAGCCCTCCAAGTGGCAGCCTGCGCGCGCCGGGGGCTGGAGGACCTTTAGTCTCGGTTGGTGTCACCAACCGGGACTAAAGGGTGGTGATTTTGTTTTTTTTGTTGGGGTTTAGGGTTTTAGAGGTTTAGGGGTTTATGGTTTATGGTTTATTTTTCCTTTTCATTTTGTGTTTTCCATTCAATTCTTTTTCATTTCAAACATATTTTACGCTACTACATACTATACACGTTATGCATATATAATATAATTTCTCATATGACCATACATTAATTTCTCGTACGACCATGCATACACACACATATATACAATTTCTCCTATAGTTTGCAGATCATTATATGCAGGCATTAGGCGTAATGGTATTCTCCTCTTTCATCTATGACCTCCGCAAACAAAAATCCCACAATTTCCTCTTGAATTGCTCGTAGGCGGTTCTCTGGTAGGAGCCTATCCTGCATCTCTATCATCTTTAAAGAAGGAGATCAATATGAATATATTAGTTGTGTGTATATATATTAGATCATGATAAAAAAATGTGAATAGTGTTTACGTACCTGAAGTGCTCTTTGAACTGTGCACCATTCGGTCGTCATGCGAATGTTCTCGCAAACGTAGTATGCACATAAATTCGTCCCCTTTTGTTCTTTCATGAACTATGTGAAAATAGAATTCAATGAGATAACAATCAAGCATGATAATTGTATTGATACTGGAATTAAAGAGGTGCGCAGACCTAGCTAGTGCTACTTAATTACCTTGCCCCGTCGCCATGTCAGCTTCGGTTTCCATTCACCGACAACCTCTTTGGTGAACCGTTTCCAAACCCTGCCCGACAAAGAAAATGAATAAAGGAGTTATTAATTACTTGATATCAGGAAATGAACGAAAGAGGCCGATACTGATTGAAATTAGCTGTCGAGCATCAAATACACGCTTTTGTACTCTTGAGCAGTGGCGGAGCGTGACCAGCAACTAAGGGGGGGCCGAATTTTTTGGAAAGACCAATATGCTTGAAAAGTTGAAAACAGGCATTAACATTTTACACTGCAAGTCACGCCCAAACTGCACGTACGTGTATGTAGCGTATAGTTCATCTCACCAAGACACGTATACGTACAATGCTAGCCTCGCCTAGCAGGCAAGCAGGTGGATGGATTCCTTCGACTGGATATGGACGGATGGGTAGCTAGCTTAGTTAACTAAGCTTAGCAATCAACTCCGTCGGCCGGCGTATAGAACTCAACACACGTATCAATCAACAGTAACACATCTCAATGAGAACTAACACATATGAGACACAGCAAATTTATTTGGCTAAGGTTATTTATTCATTGGCTCATAAAATGCTTAGTACTAGATTTTATTTTTCATATTTAGAAGGGGGGGGGGGTCGTGGCCCCCTTTGGCCCCAACGAGCCTCCGCCAGTGCTCTTGAGGGTCTTTACCTAGTGAGTCAAAGACTTCAACAGTTCCAGCATCAACTTTAATGTCCAGCAGGATCCAGTGGAACCCGCGCACACATTTATATAAGCAGGCATGCATAACTTAACTACACTTAACATCGAATAAGCAAAATAGAATTTGTAATACAAGACAGTAACACTCACTGAAAGTTGTAAGGAAATAGTATATCTGTTTTGGTATTTTGTTCCTTCAAAAACATTAGCAAGTTATCCTCTTTTCATCGGCGAAGTCCTTTATCACCACTTCATGAATGATATATGGGTCAATGAACCCAATGTCAAAGATTCTCTGTTTTCGGAATTCGAGAATCTTCAATCTGCATAATAGCGTACAAAAGAATATAGTGCGGATAATTACAGACAATGAACAAGCTGGGCTAGAGCCTTAAATTACACAAAGAAATCACTTACAGACAATAGCAACTGACGATAGATTTGTCGAGTGCATCTAGATTGTATAACTGAAAATTTTCTGAAAGCTCAATCATTATCAATGATTCAGTGAAGAAATGCTCTTTCTTGACCCTCGCCATGAGCATCTGTTGCCCCTGCTTTACTTCTGTCATGTACCACTCATGCAATCTTCGCATTTGTGTTGATAGAAGCAGGACATGCTCAGGTCTGACCAGAGGGTTCCTGGGGACATATTTCCATGCAAATTCAGCCATGGGGAATTCCTCGGTGCCTCGGAGTTGTTCAACACTGCAACCAAATTCTTTAGCAACGTCGGTCATTACCTTATCGGTACCCACCTTAAGCGGGGGGATCGATTGCACTGCCTGTTCTACAAGCTGGGGAACTGTTTTCCCGCTTTTATTACCACTTGTATTTCTCGACGAGCTTCACAATTGGTCATGATATGACTTGGTAATAGAGCGTTCATAGTCTGAAGGCCAATTCTGTACATGTGCCGGGGGTTGCTCTAGAAGATTGACGTGGCTTGAGACTGCGTCGGTATTTCCCCAAAGAGGAAGGGATGATGCAGCACAGCGAGGGTAAGTATTTCCCTCAGTTATGAAACCAAGGTTATCGAACCAGTAGGAGGATCACCACCACCCAATAAGCAGCTGATAACCCACAAGTATAGGGGATCGCAACAGTTTTCGAGGGTAGAGTATTCAACCCAAATTTATTGATTCGACACAAGGGGAGCCAAAGAATATTCTCGAGTATTAGCAGCTGAGTTGTCAATTCAACCACACCTGAAAGACTTAATATCTGCAACAAAGTATTTAGTAGCAAAGTAGTATGGAAGTAACGGTAACGATGGCAAAAGTGACAGTAGCAGTTTTGTAGTTATTGTGACAGTAGCAACGGAAAAGTAACTTAGCAAAGATCAATATGTGAAAAGCTCGTAGGCAATGGATCAGTGATGGATAATTATGTCGGATGGCATTCATCATGCAACGGTTATAACATAGGGTGATACAGAACTAGCTCAAATTCATCAATGTAATGTAGGCATGTATTCCATATATAGTCATACGTGCTTATGGAAAAGAACTTGCATGACATCTTTTGTCCTACCCTCCAATGGCAGCGGGGTCCTAATGGAAACTAAGGGATATTAAGGCCTCCTTTTAATAGAGAACCGGACCAAAGCATTAGCACTTAGTGAATACATGAACTCCTCAAACTACGGTAATCACCGGAAAGAATCCCAGTTATTGTCACCCTGGGGAATGCGGATCATAACTCGTAATAGGTGTCTACAACTTGCAAGATAGGATCAAGAACACATATATATTCATGAAAACATAATAGGTTCAGATCTGAAATCATGGCACTCAGGCCCTAGTGACAAGCATTAAGCATAGGAAAGTCATAGCAACATCAATCTCAGAACATAGTGGATACTAGGGATCAAACCCTAACAAAACTAACTCGATTACATGGTAAATCTCATCCAACCCATCACCGTCCAGCAAGCCTATGATGGAATTACTCACGAACGGCGGAGAGCATCATGAAATTGGTGATGAAGGATGGTTGGTGATGACGACGGCGTCGATTTCCCCTCTCCGGAGCCCAAATCAGACTCCAGATCTGCCCTCCCGAGGAAGAACAGGAGGTGGTGGCGGCTCCGTATCGTGAAACGCGATGAACTCTTCTCGCTGATTTTTTTCTCCACGAATAGGAATATATAGAGTTGGAGTTGAGGTCGGCGGAGCTCCAGGGGGCCCACAAGACATTGGGGCGGGCCCTAGGGGGGGCGCGCCCCCTGGCTTGTGGCCAGGTGGTGGACCCCCTTCGGTTGATTCTTTCGCCAGTATTTTTTATTAATTCCAAAAATATTCTCCGTAAATTTTCAAGTCAATCCGAGAACTTTTATTTCTGCACAAAAATAACACCAAGGCAATTCTGCTGAAAACAACGTCAATTCGGGTTAGTTCCATTGAAATCATGCAAATTAGAGTCCAAAACAAGGGCAAAAGAGTTTGGAAAAGTAGATACGATGGAGACGTATCAACTCCCCCAAGCTTAACCCATTGCTTGTCCTCAAGCAATTCAGTTGACAAACTGAAAGTGATAAAGAAAAACTTTTACAAACTCTGTTTGATCTTGTTGTTGTAAATATGTCTAACTGATGTTCAGATTTTCAGCAAGGATTATAGACTAACCACATTCAAAATAACATTTAGGTCTAACATTTACTCATATCAATGGCATAACCAACTAGCGAGCAATAATAATAAATCTCGGATGATAACAATTTTATCAAAACAATGATGATACAATATGATATAATGGTATCTCGCTAGCCCTTTCTGAGACCGCAAAACATAAATGCAGAGCACCTCTAAAGAACAAGGACTGACTAGACATTGTAATTCATGGTAAAAGAGATCCAGTCACAATCATACTCAATATCAATTAATAACAAAGCATACAAATGATGGTGGTGCTCTCTAACTGGTGCTTTTTATAAGAAGAGGATGACTCAACAGTAAAGTAAAATAGATAGGCCCTTCGCAGAGGGAAGCATCTATAGCCGGACCTTGCAAATCCGGCCTCTCAAACGCCCGCGGACGCGACCGGGCGCGTCCTCGGACATTGACCGGGCATGCCTCAAATAATGCATTCCACATCCGGACATCTCATATTTCTTCCTCAAATCCATACAAAAGCATGCAACAAAATAAAACATACGTACTACGTGAGAGCTATCTACTCTTCGCCGGAGAGATCGATAATCTCCATGCCCTCCGGCGGATAGAGGTGCGCCAGTCGCAGCTCCGCCCCCTCCGGGGCCAGTGCTACGGCCCCCTCCAGCGGTGCTGCCCCCTCCGCTGCTGCCCTCTCCGTTGCGGCTTCCTCGGTCTCGATCTCGGCCTCGAGCTCGTCGAAGAGGGCGTCAGCATCCGCCCGCCTCTGCCGGATGAGGCGGCGTTTGGCCTCCACCTCGGCCTCATCCCGGATGGACTCGTGGATACCCAGCTGCTCCGCCACGTCGGTCAAGCCGGGAGCCTCCTGCTCCGGCTCATGCTCCTCCATTGCCTCCGGCTCCTCCTCCTCCGGCAGCTCCTCCTCCTCCACCTCCTCTTGCGTCTCCGGCGAGTCCGGAGGGAGACCCACAGCGATGTGGGCGGCTCCGCGAGCGTGGTACTCCTCCTCGATTTGCCGGCGCCGCTCCGGCGTCAACTGCGCATAGGTGGTGATGAGCCGGCGGACCATCCTGACGGATAGGGAACGGCGAGAGGAGGCGGAAGGGCTCAGGTGGCGGCGGAGAGAGGGAGGAAGCGGATGTGTTAGGGCTGGGGGGCGGCCGCCAGCTTAAATAGCCGGCCCCGACCTCGGGCGGGGAGCCGGAGCGGTGCCACGCGGCCTTCACACCGCATCGACGGTCGAGGCGCCCGTCGGACCATCGGGTTTCCCGGTGAGTCCGGATGGGGCCACGCGGTCAGGCCGACGTGGCGGGCATGCCCGGACGTGCCCGGGCTCTCCTATACCCGTCCCATATTTGGGCTGTAAATGAGGGGTGTCGGTCAGCCCAGGCGTTTGTGGCCGATTTGAGAGGCCCGTCTGAATCGATTTTTTGTGATCGGGCAGTGACCGGGCAGACTGTCCGGGCATTTAAGGAGGGTATGAGGGGTCCGGCTGTAGATGTTCTAAGGATGCTTAATTTTTTTCTTTCGAAAAGGGGATTGCCCGCCCCATAACGATGCACAGAACATACTTTATTGAAGAAAATATAAGTAGTTTGAGTACTCCATAAAGTCAACTGAAGAAAAGAAAAGATCACAATCGATTGGCAAAAATGTTGACACGAGTCAACCACGTAATCTACTAGTGACACGATAGCCTAACCGGTTGAAAAGTGCACGTGCTACCCGCAAAAAAAAAGTGCACGTGCGGCCATCTCGAGATGGATGATCCCAAAGCATGGGCTCCTGGGCATCACACGCCGAAGTAAGAAGCACGTATGGTACCACGCGCCGGAGCTCGGGTCGACGGAGTACGACGCGCGGGTTGACATGTGGGCACTCGGCTGCATCATGGCCGAGCTCCTCGCCGGCGCGCCGCTGCTGCCCGGGTGGTCGGAGATGGACCAGCTGAACAGAGTGTTCAACACGGTCAGGACGGACGACATGACGGACTGGCCCGGCTTCTGCCAGCTCCCACGCGCCGGCTCGCCACTCTGCCAGCGCTCCAGGCCGCCCAGCCGTCTCCGGGAAATGTACCGGGCTGTCCACCGCCCGCTTGGACGTCCTCGGAGCAACTTCAACCGGGCGACCCAAATGGACGCGTATTTTATTCTTTTTTGTTCGTTTGGATCGAGTCGTCCATCTCATTTTTTGTTTGGATCGATCATGCTTCTAACGCGTCGATACTTTTTTCGTCCGCATCGGTAGACATTTGATCGATTTGATAATAATATCACATAAAATAAAATTTAGTTCCAAATTAATAAATGTTCAATACAAAACATTGCATAGTTCAAGAACTAAAAAAAATATCTCATAGTTTAACATTAAATTGTCTTAAATACATTTAAAAGAAAAGGTTGACGATACATCTATTGGTTGCCGACATGAATCCATGCTGAACCAAATCAATTTGCGGCTGCATGTGAGTATCACAATCAAGCATCTTATGATGAAACTCGACGAACTATGCAAACATTGTTCCCCATCCATGCTCATGCACAATATTGTTAACCTGAAACTCAAACCCTTGATCACAGAGATGTTGTGGGCGCTCATCCTCTGCGATCGTGTTGTGCATGATCACACAAGTTGTCATCACCTCCAACTTTTTGGTGCTCCAAGTCAGCTAGATAGTATCCATTGGTGTATTGGTGGCCATTGATCTCAACATTGACCTCCAGGCAATTGTCTTCTGCCATCCCAGCAAACACCGGAGAGCGCTGGAGCACATTGATATCGTTGTGAGATCCAGCCATTCCGAAGAAAGAGTGTCAAATCCAAAGATCTTGGGAAGCCACGGCCTCAAGTATGACAGTGCAAGCTCGGACATGACCCTTATACTGCCCCTGCCAAGCAGAAGGGTAGTTTTTCACTTCCAGTGCATACAATCTATGCTACCAAGCATCCCCGGGAACCCCCTGCTAGCATCATCGACAACAACCGTGCTGTATCAGTAGCAGTTGGCTTTCTTAAGTACTCCGGCCCAAACACAGCTATGACAGCTTTGCAAAACCTGTACATGGACTCAAGGCATGTGGACTCACTCATCCGGACATACTCATCAATAAGATCACCGAGAAATCCGTATGCAAGCATCCAAATGGCAGCAGTGCATTTTTTATAAGAGGAGAGGCCAATCTTTCCAAGGGCATCCGTCTTGCCCTCAAAATAGTTATCGTACTCCACCACCCCCCTCGCGAATATGGTTGAACACATGCCTAGTCATACAAAAACGGTGTCGGAACATGCGATGTTTGAAGAGCGGGTTTGAGGTCTCAAAGTAGTCCTTCCAAAGTTGGAAATGGCCACTCTCCCGGTTGCGATTCAGTGCCGGCGTGTGTCCCGGTATGGAGCCCCACTAGTGGAGAAACGGGCTTTAGTCCCGGTTGGCAGAGGCCTTTTGTCCCGGTTCGCCAACCAGGACTAATAAATCGGGACTAAAGGCCCCCACCCTTTAGTCCCGGTTGGCCACGACTCGGGACTAAAGCCCTCCAAGTGGCCGCCTGTGCGCGCCGGGGGCTGGAGGACCTTTAGTCTCGGTTGGTGTCACCAACCGGGACTAAAGGGTGGTGATTTTGTTTTTTTTGTTGGGGTTTAGGGTTTTAGAGGTTTAGGGGTTTATGGTTTATGGTTTATTTTTCCTTTTCATTTTGTGTTTTCCATTCAATTCTTTTTCATTTCAAACATATTTTACGCTACTACATACTATACACGTTATGCATATATAATATAATTTCTCATATGACCATACATTAATTTCTCGTACGACCATGCATACACACACATATATACAATTTCTCCTATAGTTTGCAGATCATTATATGCAGGCATTAGGCGTAATGGTATTCTCCTCTTTCATCTATGACCTCCGCAAACAAAAATCCCACAATTTCCTCTTGAATTGCTCGTAGGCGGTTCTCTGGTAGGAGCCTATCCTGCATCTCTATCATCTTTAAAAAAGGAGATCAATATGAATATATTAGTTGTGTGTATATATATTAGATCATGATAAAAAAAATGTGAATAGTGTTTACGTACCTGAAGTGCTCTTTGAACTGTGCGCCATTCAGTCGTCATGCGAATGTTCTCTCAAACGTAGTATGCACATAAATTCGTCCCCTTTTGTTCTTTCATGAACTATGTGAAAATAGAATTCAATGAGATAACAATCAAGCATGATAATGGTATTGATACTGGAATTAAAGAGGTGCGCAGACCTAGCTAGTACTACTTAATTACCTTGCCCCGTCGCCATGTGAGCTTCGGTTTCCATTCACCGACAACCTCTTTGGTGAACCGTTTCCAAACCCTGCCCGACAAAGAAAATGAATAAAGGAGTTATTAATTACTTGATATCAGGAAATGAACGAAAGAGGCCGATACTGATTGAAATTAGCTGTCGAGCATCAAATACACGCTTTTGTACTCTTGAGCAGTGGCGGAGCGTGACCAGCAACTAAGGGGGGGGGCCGAATTTTTTGGAAAGACCAATATGCTTGAAAAGTTGAAAACAGGCATTAACATTTTACACTGCAAGTCACGCCCAAACTGCACGTACGTGTATGTAGCGTATAGTTCATCTCACCAAGACACGTATACGTACAATGCTAGCCTCGCCTAGCAGGCAAGCAGGTGGATGGATTCCTTCGACTGGATATGGACGGATGGGTAGCTAGCTTAGTTAACTAAGCTTAGCAATCAACTCCGTCGGCCGGCGTATAGAACTCAACACACGTATCAATGAACAGTAACACATCTCAATGAGAACTAACACATATGAGACACAACAAATTTATTTGGCTAAGGTTATTTATTCATTGGCTCATAAAATGCTTAGTACTAGATTTTATTTTTCATATTTAGAAGGGGGGGGGGTCGTGGCCCCCTTTGGCCCCAACGAGCCTCCGCCAGTGCTCTTGAGGGTCTTTACCTAGTGAGTCAAAGACTTCAACAGTTCCAGCATCAACTTTAATGTCCAGCAGGATCCAGTGGAACCCGCGCACACATTTATATAAGCAGGCATGCATAACTTAACTACACTTAACATCGAATAAGCAAAATAGAATTTGTAATACAAGACAGTAACACTCACTGAAAGTTGTAAGGAAATAGTATATCTGTTTTGGTATTTTGTTCCTTCAAAAACATTAGCAAGTTATCCTCTTTTCATCGGCGAAGTCCTTTATCACCACTTCATGAATGATATATGGGTCAATGAACCCAATGTCAAAGATTCTCTGTTTTCGGAATTCGAGAATCTTCAATCTGCATAATAGCGTACAAAAGAATATAGTGAGGATAATTACAGACAATGAACGAGCTGGGCTAGAGCCTTAAATTACACAAAGAAATCACTTACAGACAATAGCAACTGACGATAGATTTGTCGAGTGCATCTAGATTGTATAACTGAAAATTTTCTGAAAGCTCAATCATTATCAATGATTCAGTGAAGAAATGCTCTTTCTTGACCCTCGCCATGAGCATCTGTTGCCCCTGCTTTACTTCTGTCATGTACAACTCATGCAATCTTCGCATTTGTGTTGATAGAAGCAGGACATGCTCAGGTCTGACCAGAGGGTTCCTGGGGACATATTTCCATGCAAATTCAGCCATGGGGAATTCCTCGGTGCCTCAGAGTTGTTCAACACTGCAAGCAAATTCTTTAGCAACGTCGGTCGTTACCTTATCGGTACCCACCTTAAGCGGGGGGATCGATTGCACTGCCTGTTCTACAAGCTGGGGAACTGTTTTCCCGCTTTTATTACCACTTGTATTTCTCGACGAGCTTCACAATTGGTCATGATATGACTTGGTAATAGAGCGTTCATAGTCTGAAGGCCAATTCTGTACATGTGCCGGGGGTTGCTCTAGAAGATTGACATGGCTTGAGACTGCGTCGCTATTTCCCCAAAGAGGAAGGGATGATGCAGCACAGCGAGGGTAAGTATTTCCCTCAGTTATGAAACCAAGGTTATCGAACCAGTAGGAGGATCACCACCACCCAATAAGCAGCTGATAACCCACAAGTATAGGGGATCGCAACAGTTTTCGAGGGTAGAGTATTCAACCCAAATTTATTGATTCGACACAAGGGGAGCCAAAGAATATTCTCGAGTATTAGCAGCTGAGTTGTCAATTCAACCACACCTGAAAGACTTAATATCTGCAACAAAGTATTTAGTAGCAAAGTAGTATGGAAGTAACGGTAACGATGGCAAAAGTGATAGTAGCAGTTTTGTAGTTATTGTGACAGTAGCAACGGAAAAGTAACTTAGCAAAGATCAATATGTGAAAAGCTCGTAGGCAATGGATCAGTGATGGATAATTATGTCGGATGGCATTCATCATGCAACAGTTATAACATAGGGTGATACAGAACTAGCTCAAATTCATCAATGTAATGTAGGCATGTATTCCATATATAGTCATACGTGCTTATGGAAAAGAACTTGCATGACATCTTTTGTCCTACCCTCCAATGGCAGCGGGGTCCTAATGGAAACTAAGGGATATTAAGGCCTCCTTTTAATAGAGAACCGGACCAAAGCATTAGCACTTAGTGAATACATGAACTCCTCAAACTACGGTAATCACCGGAAAGAATCCCAGTTATTGTGACCCTGGGGGATGCGGATCATAACTCGTAATAGGTGTCTACAACTTGCAAGATAGGATCAAGAACACATATATATTCATGAAAACATAATAGGTTCAGATCTGAAATCATGGCACTCGGGCCCTAGTGACAAGCATTAAGCATAGAAAAGTCATAGCAACATCAATCTCAGAACATAGTGGATACTAGGGATCAAACCCTAACAAAACTAACTCGATTACATGGTAAATCTCATCCAACCCATCACCGTCCAGCAAGCCTACGATGGAATTACTCACGAACGGCGGAGAGCATCATGAAATTGGTGATGAAGGATGGTTGGTGATGACGACGGCGTCGATTTCCCCTCTCCGGAGCCCAAATCAGACTCCAGATCTGCCCTCCCGAGGAAGAATAGGAGGTGGTGGCGGCTCCGTATCGTGAAACACGATGAACTCTTCTCGCTGATTTTTTTCTCCATGAATAGGAATATATAGAGTTGGAGTTGAGGTCGGCGGAGCTCCAGGGGGCCCACAAGACAGGGGGGCGCGCCCTAGGGGGGCGCGCCCCCTGGCTTGTGGCCAGGTGGTGGACCCCCTTCGGTTGATTCTTTCGCCAGTATTTTTTATTAATTCCAAAAATATTCTCCGTAAATTTTCAAGTCAATCCGAGAACTTTTATTTCTGCACAAAAATAACACCAAGGCAATTCTGCTGAAAACAACGTCAGTTTGGGTTAGTTCCATTCAAATCATGCAAATTAGAGTCCAAAACAAGGGCAAAAGAGTTTGGAAAAGTAGATACGATGGAGACGTATCAACTCCCCCAAGCTTAACCCATTTCTTGTCCTCAAGCAATTCAGTTGACAAACTGAAAGTGATAATGAAAAACTTTTACAAACTCTGTTTGATCTTGTTGTTGTAAATATGTCTAACTGATGTTCAGATTTTCAGCAAGGATTATAGACTAACCACATTCAAAATAACATTTAGGTCTCACATTTACTCATATCAATGGCATAACCAACTAGCGAGCAATAATAATAAATCTCGGATGACAACAATTTTATCAAAACAATGATGATACAATATGATATAATGGTATCTCGCTAGCCCTTTCTGAGACCGCAAAACATAAATGCAGAGCACCTCTAAAGAACAAGGACTGACTAGACATTGTAATTCATGGTAAAAGAGATCCAGTCACAATCATACTCAATATCAATTAATAACAAAGCATACAAATGATGGTGGTGCTCTCTAACTGGTGCTTTTTATAAGAAGAGGATGACTCAACAGTAAAGTAAAATAGATAGGCCCTTCGCAGAGGGAAGCATTGATTTGCAGAGGTCCCAGAGCTCGAGATTTTAAAACAGGAATGAATAATAATTTTGAGCGGTATGCTTTCATTGTCAACATAACAACCGAGAGAGCTCGGTATCTTCCTTGCTAGATACATTATAGGCGGTTCCCAAATAGAATAGTAAAGTTTTTACCCCCCCTCCACCAATCAATCACACTCCACGGCGAGCCGAATCCACGGGTACCGTCCATACAAACAACAATCCTGGGGGAGTTTTGTTTCATTATATTTTGATTTGATTTTGAGCATGGAACTGGGCATCCCGAATACCAGCCACTTTCTCGTGAATGATAGTGAATCAACACATATCGTGAGAATAACCCACCTTGCATGGAAGATACTGACAGCCCCTAGTTACTACATGAGCGATTCGGGCATTCAAAACAGAATATTATTTGAAGGTTTAGAGTTTGGCACATGCAAATTTACTTGGAACGGCAGGTAAATACCGCATATAGGTAGGTATGGTGGACTCATATGGAACAACTTTGGGTTTATGAAGGTGGATGCACAAGCAGTATTCCCGCTTAGTACAAGTGAAGGCTAGCAAGAAACTGGGAAGCGACCAACTAGAGAGCAACAACAGTCATAAACATGCTTTGAGATTAACCAACATTGAATGCGAGCATGAGTAGGATATAAATCACCATGAACATAAATATCGTGGAGGCTATGTTGATTTTGTTTCAACTACATGTGTGAACATGTGCCAAGTCAAGCCACTTGAATCATTCAGAGGAGGATACCATCCTATCATACTACATCACAACCATTTTAAAATGCATGTTGGCACTCAAGACAAACCATTATACACTCTTAGCTAATTAAGCATGGCATGAGTAATTATAATCTCTAATTGTCATTGCAAACATGTTTCATCCATAATGAGCTGAATCCAGAATGATGAGCTAATCATATTTAAAAAAAATAAAATAGGTCAAGTTCATACCAGCTTTTCTCCATCTCAATCACTTCATCATATATCATCATTATTGGCTTTCACTTGCACGACCGAACGGTGTGAATAATAATAAGAGTGCACATGCATTGGACTAAGCTGGAATCTGCAAACAATAACTCAAAGGAGAAGGCAAGGTAATATGGGCTCTCTGTAAGATAAACAATGATGCATATGAGAGCCACTCAACATTTTCATCGTGGCCTTCTCCTTACGACCCAAAGAAAAGAAATTTTGAAACAAGATCGGGAAAAACTATTTACACGGGAAAGCTCCCAACAAGCAAAAGAAGAACAAGAAATCTTTTTGGGTTTTCTTTTAATGAAACAACTAAACAAACTAAAAGGTAAAGCTAGAACTCATTTTTTGTTTTTTCTCAAGGTTAATTAAACACACAAGAAGAAAGCGGAAGGAAGAAATAAAATACCAAGGATGATACAATGAAAACATATAAGCACTGACAACTGGAATGAGTGTGTGAACATGAATGTAATGTCGGTGAGAAATACATACTCACCCAAGCTTAGGCTCTTGGTCTAAGTTGGTCTATGGCCATGGCTGAAAATAACCATCTCCTGTATACTCCGGAGGATACTGAGGGTTCCACTGATTGGCGAGCTTCTGTGGCTCCCACTGAAAAACTGGATCCTGATACGGATCAAGGGCTGGTGCCGACTCAGGTGCTGGGGGTTGGGACAGACCCCAATATCTGTAGATGTCCTCGGGCATAGTAGTGTACCTGCCTGAATGGATATCGAACAAAGAAGAAGCAGGCAGAGTAATAATCTCACAAGTACCCTAACTAAATACTAGGTTGTAAAGCAGCCTTCTATCATTATCCTTATTAATAAAATCATGTGCTACCATACTATCATAGTCTAAATATCTTGTAGGTAGTAACATTTCCTCTTCCTCGTCAAGCCTAATGGGTATTTTAAAGTGTTTGGCTAGACGAGATGCATAGATACCTCCGAATATAGGGCCCTTCGAACGGTTTAAGTTCAACCGTTGGGCCACTATAGCGCCCAGACTAAAAGTTCTATCAGCAAGTAAAGCGTGGCGCAGAATGGCGAGGTCGGGAGCAGTAAGGCTTCCACTCTCCCCACGACCGACTAAACATCTCCCCACGAATAATGAATAATAGCGTAGAACGGGAAAATGTAAACTAGCCGCTCTTGCCTTTGACACCCCTCTCTCTTCCCCCACAATGAGTGCGGCAATAAAGTCCTCCATGTTATATCGTCTATCTCCCATTACCGCACTCTTAAGAATACTAAGATCAGGTACACAAAGGTGGCTATGATCATGTTTACCGTTAATACATCTACCTATGAAAAGAGCAAAATAGTGTATAGCAGGAAAGTGAATGCCCCCCAAGGTGGCCTGTGTAATGTTTCTAGTTTCTCCAACAGTGATGCTAGCAAGGAAATCATTATATTCAGTTTTGTGAGGATCACTATGGCAGCCCCATTGTGGGATTTTGCATGCATCATTCAAATCTTCCAGGTCCATGGTATATGATTCATCATAAAGATTAAATAGAACAGAATGATTATTACGCCTGGATGAAAATTCAAACCTCCGCACGAAGGAATCAGTGAGTTGATAATATTGCTTGCATTGGTCTGAAACGAAATCTTCAAGGCCAACATTTTGTATGTATGCGTAAAATTCTTCCTTGAAACCGGCTTGAACCATGAATTGATTCGACGGCCATTCATAAGGCCGCACTTGAGCTTCCCTCGGTGGTTCAAAGTCGGGCTCACATATAGCGAGTCTCGGGGTCTTCTTGCTCGAGGAACCACCTTGGTATATTCTCCTCAACATCTTTCTTTCTCTGAAAAATTTCTGAAATTTTTAGTGACTCACAATAAAGGTGAACAAAACTCAACAAAACTTATAACAACTACTCCCACAAGTGCCTAGAGGCTATATCATGCATCAAAACTACTTGGGACCATACAAATTTGACATGCAAGCTCAAGAACAAGGTCACCACAGCAGCAAAAATTTGCAATATATAAAGCACTAGAACAAAAACTAATTGGACCATTGCAGGAGTCACATACCGAAGAACAATCCCCCAAAACAGTTTTGCAAAGGGAGCTTTGCACAAGGAGATCAAAAATGGCAGCAAAATGAGCTAGAACACGGGATTGAGCAATGGTGGGATTTTTTCTGGAGGAAGACGAAGTGGATGGTGGCTGGAATAAGTGAGGGGCGCCTACATGGGACCCACAAGCCAGGGGGGCGCACCCAGGGGGGTGGGCGCGCCCTGCAGGCTTGTGGCCCACTGGTGCAGCCCCCTGATGTGTTCTCAGTGCCAAAAATTCTTAAATATTCCAGAAAAAATCATACTACATTTTCAGGGCATTTGGAGAACTTTTATTTTCAGGTCACTTTTTTATTGCACGGATAAAACAGAAAACAGAAAAATAATGGCATTTTTACTTTATTTAATCTAAATAACAGAAAGTAAAAGTTGGGTACAGAAGGTTGTGCTTTCTAAATTCATCCATCTCATGCTCATCAAAAAGAATCCATCAATAAGGTTGATCAAGTCTTATTGACAAACTTTTTTCGAATGACACGGAACCGGAGAATTTTCGAATAACACTAGGTTACCTCAATGGGGATATGCATGTCCCCAACAATAAGTATATCATATTTCTTTTTGGCAGTAGGGAGAGGGAATTCAAAATCTCCAATAATAATCGTTGAAATTTTTCCAATGGAATTGATACTATGAACTTGAGGTTGTTTCTTCGGAAAGTGTACCGTATGCTCATTACCATTAACATGAAAAGTGACATTGCCTTTGTTGCAATCAATAACAGCCCCTGCAGTATTCAAAAAAGGTCTACCAAGGATGATCGACATACTGTCGTCCTCGGGAATATCAAGAATAACAAAGTCCGTTAGGATAGTAACATTTGCAACAACAACAGGCACATCCTCACAAATACCGATGGGTAAAGCTGTTGATTTATCAGCCATTTGCAAAGAGATTTCAGTAGGTGTCAACTTATTCAAATCAAGTCTACGATATAAAGAGAAAGGCATAACACTAACACCAGCTCCAAGATCACATAAAGCAGTTTTAACATAATTTCTTTTAATAGAGCATGGTATAGTAGGTACTCCGGGATCTCCTAGTTTCTTTGGTACTCCACCCTTAAAAGTATAATTAGCAAGCATGGTGGAAATCTCAGCTTCCGGTATCTTTCTTTTATTTGTCACAATATCTTTCATATACTTAGCATAAGGAGACATTTTCAGAATATCAGTCAAGCGCATACGCAAAAAGACAGGTCTAAGCATTTCAACAAAGCGCTCAAAGTCCTCATCATCCTTTTTCTTGGATGGCTTAGGAGGAAAGGGCATGGGTTTCTGAACCCAAGGCTCTCTTTCCATACCATGCTTCCTAGCAACAAAGTCTCTTTTGTCATATCTTTTATTCTTAGGTTGTGGGTTATCAAGATCAACAGCAGGTTCAATCTCCACACACTACTAGGAGAAAGCCTACTAGTAGCACTTGAAATACCTATAGCAGTAGCGCTGGGTCCAGCGCTACTGCTATCGCGCTACAGCTAAGTGGTAGTTGTAGCGCTGGTTAGTGCAGCGCTACTGCTAAGTATTGTTACCAGTAGCGCTGCACTAACCAGCGCTACTGATAACTATCTGTAGCGCTGCAGAATGGCAAGCGCTGCTGTTAATCCAGCGCTGCCGCTAGATGCCTTCCAGCGCTGCTGCTAGTATTCCTGCTTTCACAAATTACATTCCCCTCTACGTATTTGTGCATGCTCTATACAGTAATAATTATTGTGCCAACAACTACATTTAGATTAAAGTGCATGGATGCAAGTGATCATGTTGAGTTAGAGGAAAATATGATGTTGCGATACAACATCATATTTTCCTCTAACTCAACCTGATCACTTGCATCCATCCACCTTAATCAAATATATGTCATATAACTCAACATAATGTCATAGAATTTCTCGTAGAACCGATCATATATATATATATATATCATCGAATTTCTCGTACGACGACCATTCACATACATATATATATATATACAATTGTAGCACATAATAACACATTGTACCTAGGACCTACTCCTCTCTCATAGGACCTACTCTACCCTATCTTAGGTAAAATATCATAAAACAAGATAGGCCCTGACTCTCCATTATGGAGAATGGAGATCATCCTGTCTCCAATTCTTGGCCTACGCACAATGTTGCTTCCAAGTAGCTCTCTACGATCGACCATACATTTTTTCCAATCTTTGATTGTCATGTCTTCATCGGTTTTAGAAATCCGGTATGGACAACAGTGATGCGTAGGCTCACCTGGCCGTAAGCTCATAACATCAAGGTGACCTTCCGGAAACATCAGATGAGGCACACAATCCTTCGGGATTTTCTGTTGAAAAACATAGTAATAACTTCGTAGTTAGCAATGTAGTTTAGTTTTAAAAATAATTTATGCAAAAGATGCACGGATGTCGTAATAGTAAAAAATCTTACCATGCCATCTCTATGGATGTTACCGTAGTTCAACACGTGCACTAGTGGCACGTATTGACCATAATGTGTAGGAGTTTGATAATAGGTATTGTAATTCTGAAGATCATTAATAAATGAGATAAGATGATTTTTCTCCTGACAAGTTAATTCTGCGCCATCGGTGTAGTAGGTTCTGTCTACCATCTTCCATACATTTTTTGAAGAATGAAAATAAGCTGTCAATGGAAATAAGCTGTCAACTATTTTGAAATAAACAATATAAATTACATAATAAATATGTTTAACAAACTCATATAATGGTAGAACTGGAGGCGTCTGCACATCGACCCAAATGTCGATATTACCTTCAATTTCATCTTCCGGACGAATATCAAAGGTGATAAGCATATTAGGCTCAAATGCATAAGCCTTGCATAGTGCTTGCCAACTTTTGCATTCAAAATAGGAGTAGGTGTCTGCATTGTACAATTTTACGGCAAAAGTATAACCATGCTCGGTCCTCAAGTGAACTCTCTTTACCTCCATACTTTTTTTAGTATTGAAACCAATCTTATACAAGACATAAATTCTTGCATGGCAGGGGATACGCTAGTAGAATAGTAAAAAATTAAAATTATAAGTTGAAGCAAAAGAAGCAGAAGTCATGCTTAATTACGAAAAAAGACTTGTCGTTGTGACTTACTGTATCCACTTCGAAGGTCTCATCTAGCACGATGCTGAAGCGCCTACCATCAACTAGGTGAGGCTTGTCGCACAGGCCGCGCTCGTCTTCGCATAATTCGCACATAATGAATTTCCTTTCGTCGTCAGACATTTCCTATGTTCATAGTTGAAACATTTAAAATCGATCGAAGGAAACTACCAGGAAACTGATCAACACACAGATCACTATTACTTAATATGCAACGGGTTGACTTTAGGTCTGTCGAGTCTTTCCTTCCTAAACTCTCATCTCACGTATATGGTGGGCACTCCCTCTGATATTGCGACCGTCGGTGATGGTGGCTCCTCCATTCGTCCCCGAGTGCATTACACCAAAATGTCTAGCACACGGGAACGAAGGAGAAGCGACCCCCACGACAACAGTCGGGATTCTTCCTCTCTCATATTTCGACCGTCGGTGATGGTCGCTACTCCTCCTTTCCCTAGTGCATTACAAATATCTAGCACAAGGAAAAGAAGGAGAAGCGACCCCCACGACAACAGTCGGGATTCTTCCTCTCTCATATATATATATGGTGGACACTCTCCCTCACTGAAAGACACACAAGGAGCCGAAACAGACCTAAAGTCAACCCGTTCCATATATCGAGCAATGACATAGAAAAAATGCCCTATGTTTTGCCGGAATATCATTGAATTCCCGTTCTGGCAAATCACAAGCACTCGATATGTCCTACATTGTAGCACAAGTCATGCTAAAATTGATGAAAAAAATGAGGCATGACCTTTGCTAAAAACAGGACATATCGAGCGCCTGAAATTTGCCGGAACGGAAACGAATCAACATTCCGGCAAAACATAGGCCACTCGGCGGTACATTGCAAACAAGAACACCAAGACATCCTCTATATTCAGAATATGACATGTTCATTCTAGCAAATGAGTAAATAGTTTCAGGATCACTAGAAACTATCAACTATGTCTAAAAATAATATACTAAAACCCTAGTAATAATTCAGTTAACTAGAAACTATCAACTAAACCCTAGAAACTATCCTAAATCAAAGTGTTATATATGAACAGAGGCTTATATCAACTAAAAACTATGAACTATGTCTAAATTTTTACTAATCAGTTAATCATACTAAATCAAAATTGTTATATATCAACTACAAACTATTAAGTAAATCAAAATGTTGCATATCAACAAGAAAATATCAACTAGCCTACTAAATCAAAATGTAGCAGGGAGGAGGGGTTGTGGATGGAGGAGGTAGGAGGCTGAAGGAGGGGCGACTGAAGGAGGGAGGAGGAAAGAGGACGGAGGAGGAAGGCGGAGCGAGGAGGGGCCGGCCGGCGGCGAATGGAGGAGTGGAGGGAGGACGGAGGAGGTGGGGCGGGGAGGAGGGAGGAGGAAGGAGGGGGAGGATTACCGAGTCCAGGGAGGAGGGGGAGGTGACGGCGGCAGAGGGAGGAGGGGTAGGCGACGGTGGCGGCGAGCGGCGGGGGGCGACAGTGTGAGGGGGGAGTGAGGGGCCAGGAGTGAGGAAGAGAGAGGGAGCGCACGGGGTGGATAAGGTTGTCATAGCAGCAGCGCGGGTTGGTTCCAAGTGCTACAGCTAAGTAGAATAGCAGCAGCGCTGTTAGAGGAAGGGCGCTACTACTATACCTAGCCTGTCGGGAATGGTGTGGCAATTATAGTAGTAGCGCGTTTTATACGTGCCACGCTACTGATATGTGTTTAGTAGTAGCGCCGTTTTTTGAAACGCGCTACTGCTAAGTAGCAGCAGCGCCTCCTTTTAAAAAGCGCTACTGGTAAGCTCCTGTGTATAAGGTTTTCCCTAGTAGTGACATCATTATCATTACTAGGTTGAGCACCAACATGAAAATCATCATTAACATTATCACTAGGCTCATGTTCATTACCAGATTGTGTCTCAGCATCAGAAATAGAAATATCATTTTGATTTTCATGAGTACCTATAACAGGTTCACTAGCAGCATGCAAAGTCCTATCATCATTCTTTTTCTTTCTTTTGCTAGAATGACTAGGTGCATCAGTATTAATTCTCTGAGAATCTTGCTCAATTCTCTTAGGGTGGCTCTCGGGATACAAAGGTTCCCGAGTCATCTTACCACCTCTAGTCACAACTCTAACAGAATGATCATTGTTCTTACCATTCATCTCATTAAGCAAATCATTTTGTGCCTTAAGCACTTGTTCTACTTGAGTAGTTACCATCGAAGCATGTTTACTAATAAGCTTAAGATCATTGATAGTTCTACTCATATAATCACCTAAGCGATCAAGCATGTAAGCATTGTGTTTCAATTGTCTACTAACATAAGCATTGAAATTTTCTTGCTTAACAATAAAGTTATCAAACTCATCCAAGCATTGGCTAGCAGACTTATTATACGGAATATCACCTTCATCAAATCTACGGAGAGAATTTACCTCTACTACCTGTGTCGGGTTATCAAGACCATGTATTTCTTCAATAGGTGGTAGATTCTTAACATCTTCAGCTTTAATACCTTTTTCTTTCATAGATTTCTTTGCCTCTTGCATATCTTCAGGACTGAGAAATAGAATACCTCTGTTCTTCGGAGTTGGCTTTGGAGGTGGTTCGGTAATAGTCCAATCATTATCATTGCTCAATATATTATTCAATAGTAGTTCAGCTTGTTCAACAGTTCGTTCCCTAAAAACACAACCAGCATAACTATCTAGGTGGTCCCTAGAAGCATTGGTTAGTCCATTATAAAAGATATCATGTATTTCGTTTTTCTTGAGAGGATGATGAGGCAAAGCATTGAGTAATTGGAGAAGCCTCCCCCAAGCTTGTGGGAGACTCTCTTCTTCAATTTGCACAAAGTTAAATATTTCCTGCAAGGCAGCTTGTTTCTTATGGGCAGGAAAATATTTTTTCAGAGAAGTAATATATCATATCCTGAGGACTACGCACATAACCAGGAGCAAGAGAATTAAACCATATCTTAGCATCACCCTTTAATGAGAAAGGAAACAACTTCAGAATATAGTAATAGTGATTTTTTTCCTCATGAGTAAATAGGGTGGCTATATCATTCAATTTAGTAAGATGTGCCACAACAGTTTCAGATTCATAGCCATGGAAAGGATCAGATTCAACCAAAGTAATTAACACAGGATCGACAGAGAATTCATAATCCTTATCAGTAACAAAGATAGGTGAAGTAGCAAACTTAGGATCATATTGCATTCTAGCATTCAAAGATTTTTCCTTCCACTTGCATAGCAATTTCTTAAGATCATCTCTATCCTTACAAGCAAGAAAGTCCCTAGCTACCTCTCCTTCCATAACATAACCCTTAGGTATATTAGGCAATTCATATCTAGGAGAGCTAGGTCTAGCAGGTGTATCATAGTGTTCAGTTTTAATAATTTCATCAGATTCAGAAATATCATCAGTTTCAGCATTGACTCTAACAGTTTGTTCATCAAGAAATTCACCCAGTGGCACAGTATTATCAAGCAAAGTATCATCATAAGCATCATGCATAGCAGAAGTGGCAACATCAATTACTTGCGACATATCAGAATTACTAGCAGGTGGTGGTGTTGCAAATTTACTCATAACAGAAGGTGAATCAAGTGCAGAGCTAGATGGTAGTTCCTTACCTCCCCTCGTAGTAGAGGGATAGATCTTGGTTTTTGGGTCTTTCAGATTCTTCATAGTGATCAACAGATATCAATCCCAAGTGACTCAGAGAATAGAGCTATGCTCCCTGGCAACAGTGCCAGAAAAAGGTCTTGATAACCCACAAGTATAGGGGATCGCAACAGTTTTCGAGGGTAGAGTATTCAACCCAAATTTATTGATTCGACACAAGGGGAGCCAAAGAATATTCTCGAGTATTAGCAGCTGAGTTGTCAATTCAACCACACCTGAAAGACTTAATATCTGCAACAAAGTATTTAGTAGCAAAGTAGTATGGAAGTAACGGTAACGATGGCAAAAGTGACTGTAGCAGTTTTGTAGTGATTGTGACAGTAGCAACGGAAAAGTAACTTAGCAAAGATCAATATGTGAAAAGCTCGTAGGAAATGGATCAGTGATGGATAATTATGTCGGATGGCATTCATCATGCAACGGTTATAACATAGGGTGATACAGAACTAGCTCAAATTCATCAATGTAATGTAGGCATGTATTCCATATATAGTCATACGTGCTTATGGAAAAGAACTTGCATGACATCTTTTGTCCTACCCTCCAATGGCAGCGGGGTCCTAATGGAAACTAAGGGATATTAAGGCCTCCTTTTAATAGAGAACCGGACCAAAGCATTAGCACTTAGTGAATACATGAACTCCTCAAACTACGGTAATCACCGGAAAGAATCCCAGTTATTGTCACCCTGGGGGATGCGGATCATAACTCGTAATAGGTGTCTACAACTTGCAAGATAGGATCAAGAACACATATATATTCATGAAAACATAATAGGTTCAGATCTGAAATCATGGCACTCGGGCCCTAGTGACAAGCATTAAGCATAGAAAAGTCATAGCAACATCAATCTCAGAACATAGTGGATACTAGGGATCAAACCCTAACAAAACTAACTCGATCACATGGTAAATCTCATCCAACCCATCACCGTCCAGCAAGCCTACGATGGAATTACTCACGAACGGCGGAGAGCATCATGAAATTGGTGATGAAGGATGGTTGGTGGTGACGACGGCGTCGATTTCCCCTCTCCGGAGCCCAAATCAGACTCCAGATCTGCCCTCCCGAGGAAGAACAGGAGGTGGTGGCGGCTCCGTATCGTGAAACGCGATGAACTCTTCTCATTGATTTTTTTCTCCACGAATAGGAATATATAGAGTTGGAGTTGAGGTCGGCGGAGCTCCAGGGGGCCCACAAGACAGGGGGGCGCGCCCTAGGGGGGGGCGCCCCCTGGCTTGTGGCCAGGTGGTGGACCCCCTTCGGTTGATTCTTTCGCCAGTATTTTTTATTAATTCCAAAAATATTCTCCGTAAATTTTCAGGTCAATCCGAGAACTTTTATTTCTGCACAAAAATAACACCAAGGCAATTCTGCAGAAAACATCGTAAGTTCGGGTTAGTTGCATTCAAATCATGCAAATTAGAGTCCAAAACAAGGGCAAACGAGTTTGGAAATGTAGATACGATGGAGACGTATCAGCAGCACCTGCACACAAATAACAAATACTTGCAACCCGACGCGAAAGAGAGGTTGTCAATCTCTCTACGGTAAAAAAGATAGATTAGGTAGTCATAGATAGGAGAGATAGATCTCTCAAGAACACAAAATAAAAAGAGCAAATAAAATATGCAGCAATATGTTTTTGGGTTTTTGGTTTTGTAGATCTGAAAACAAAGATGCAAAAAGATAGATCTGAAAGCAATATGTTGGAAAAGTAGACCCGGGGCCGTACGGTTCACTAGTGGCTTCTCTCATGAGTATAGCGCACGGTGGGTGAACAAATTACTGTTGGGCAATTGATAGAAAATCGAATAGTCATGACGATATCCAAGGCGATGATCATTATATAGGCATCACGTCCAAGATAAGTAGATCGATTCCTGCCTGCATCTACCACTATTACTCCACACATCGACCGCTATCCAGCATGCATCTAGTGTATTAAGTTCATGGAAAAACGGAGTAATGCAATAAGAACGATGACATGATGTAGACAAGATCTATTCATGTAGGAATAGACCCCATCTTGTTATCCTTAATAGCAACGATACATGCGTGTCTTGCTGCCCCTTCTGTCACTGGGAAAGAACACCGCAAGATCGAACCAATCACAAAGCACCTCTTCCCATGGCAAGAAAAATCGATCTAGTTGGCCTAACTAAACCAAAGATTCAAAGAAGAAATACGAGGCTATAAGTAATCATGCATATAAGAGATCAAAGAGGACTCAAATAATATTCATGGATAAAAACTGATCATGAACTCAAAATTCATCGGATCCCAACAAACACACCGCAAAAGTTTACATCAAATAGATCTCCAAGAGACCATTGTATTGAGAATCATAAGGGGGAGAGAGAGGAAGCCATCTAGCTACTGCCTACGGACCCGTAGGTCTATGGTGGACAACTCACGCATCATCAGAGAGGCACCTAAGAAGAAGATTAACCCCTGTGTGATGGTGTTTAGATTGGATCTCGCGGTTCTGGAACTTGCGGCGGCTGGAATTGTGTTTCGTCGACTCTCCTAGGTTTTTTTGGAATATTTGGGAATTTATAGGCATCAGAGGCGGTGGAGAGGGGCCCCGAGGAGGGCACAACCCATCAGGGCGTGCCGGGGCCCCCTAGCGCGCCCTGGTGGGTTGTGGTCTCCTCGGACCACTACCCCGGCATTTCTTTGGCCCACTAGGTGTCTTCTAGTCCAGAAAAAATTTCCAAAAAGTTTCGTCGTGATTGGACTCCATTTGGTATTGATTTTCTGCGAAGGAAAAAACAAGCAAAAACAACAACTGGCACTTTGGCACTATGTCAATAGGTTAGTCCCAAAAAATGATATAAAGTTGTTATAAAATGATTGTAAAACATCCAAGAATGATAATATAACAGCATGGAACAAGCAAAAATTATAGATACGTTGGAGACGTTTCAGCATCCCCAACCTTAATTCCTACTCGTCCTCGAGTAGGTAAATGATAAAAACAGAATTTTTGATGTGGAATGCTGCCTAACATGTTCATCATATTCTTTTGTTCTTTGTATAGCATGGACATTTGGACTTGTAAATGGTTCAAAGCAATAGTCTAGTCTTAACATAATGACTTCAATACTCAAGCATGTCAACAAGCAACCATGTCTTTCAAAATATCAACACTAAAGAAGTTATCCCTAGCCCATCATGCTCAATCATTGATCCATTCATGAAACACACTCAAATATTAGCTATATGCCCAATGCTCAAGTACGATCATAGTGCCCCCTAGTTGGTGCTTTAAAAGAGAAGATGGAGACTCAAAGTAAAAATAAAAATTGCATAAAGTAAATAGATAGGCCCTTTGCAGAGGGAAGTAGGGATTTTTAGAGGTGCCAGAGCTCAAGGTTTAAATTGAGAGAGAGAAAACTATTTTGGGTGGCATGCTTTTCCTGTCAACGAAAACGACAAAGTAGCTCACAATACTTTCCATGCTAGATATATCATAGGCGCTTCCCAAACAGAAAATAAAGTTTATTCCTTTTTCCACCAAACTTTCACTTTCCATGGTGGGCCGTATCCACGGTTGCCTTCCATACCAACACTTTCCAAGGAATTTATTATTTGACAACATAAAGTAATTTTTTTTTCTTTTTCATTTCGGGAATGGTCATCCCTATTACCGCTGCACTCTCGTGCAATGACAAGTGAATAAACACTCATCTTGAGAATAACACATCTAGCATGGAAAAATATTGGACACTCCCCACCGTTTCATGAGCGGTACGAGCACACAAAAGAGAAAATTTATTTTGAAAATTTAGAGATGGCACATACAAATTTGCTTGGAACGGCATGGAAATACCACATATAGGTAGGTATAGTGGACTCATAAGTCAAAATTGGTTTAAGGATTTTGGATGCACAAGTAGTATTTCTACTTAGTACAAATGGAGGCTAGCAAATAGATTGGGAAGCAACCAAACCTAGAAACGAAAATTCACATAAGCAAGCATTGAGCATAACTAACACCGAATATTACACCATAAGTAGGATGTAACTTCATTGCATAACTATTGACTTTCGTGCATGCATAGGGAATCACAAACCTTAACACCAATATTCCCACTAAAGCACAATTACTCACTAACATGACTCACATATTACTATCATCATGTTTCAAAACTATTACAAAGAATCAAGTTTAATTTGTCCAATGATCTTCATGAAAGTTTTTATTATATCCTCCTTGGATATCTATCACTTTCGGACTAGTTTCATATATTGCCATTGCTTTTTGGCAAGCTCAAACAAATTTAAGTGAAGCACATGAGCATAAAGATTTCATCTCACAAAAAGGTATAAGTGAAGCATGAGAGGATTTCTTCAAAATTTACTAAGTTTTAAATTAATCTAAGTGAAGCATGAGAGTGTTTCTACAAAAATTTCCAAGCACACCGTGCTCAAAAAGATACAAGTGAAGCACTAGAGCAATTCTATAGCTCAAAAAGTGATTTTTTTTCTTTTTCACTAATGAAGTAATTCTATAGCTCAAAAGGTATAAGTGAAGCATGAGAGGATTTCTTCAAAATTTACTAAGTTTTAAATTAATCTAAGTGAAGCATGAGAGTGTTTCTACAAAAATTTCCAAGCACACCGTGCTCAAAAAGATACAAGTGAAGCACATAGAATTGCTCTAGTGCTTCACTTCTAAGTTTTAAATTAATCTAAGTGAAGCATGAGAGTGTTTCTACAAAAATTTCCAAGCACACCGTGCTCAAAAAGATACAAGTGAAGCACATAGAATTGCTCAAGTGCTCTAGTGCTTCACTTCCCAATTTATTATTTGACAACATAAAGTAATTTTTTTTTCTTTTTCATTTCGGGAATGGTCATCCCTATTACCGCTGCACTCTCGTGCAATGACAAGTGAATAAACACTCATCTTGAGAATAACACATCTAGCATGGAAAAATATTGGACACTCCCCACCGTTTCATGAGCGGTACGAGCACACAAAAGAGAAAATTTATTTTGAAAATTTAGAGATGGCACATACAAATTTGCTTGGAACGGCATGGAAATACCACATATAGGTAGGTATAGTGGACTCATAAGTCAAAATTGGTTTAAGGATTTTGGATGCACAAGTAGTATTTCTACTTAGTACAAATGGAGGCTAGCAAATAGATTGGGAAGCAACCAAACCTAGAAACGAAAATTCACATAAGCAAGCATTGAGCATAACTAACACCGAATATTACACCATAAGTAGGATGTAACTTCATTGCATAACTATTGACTTTCGTGCATGCATAGGGAATCACAAACCTTAACACCAATATTCCCACTAAAGCACAATTACTCACTAACATGACTCACATATTACTATCATCATGTTTCAAAACTATTACAAAGAATCAAGTTTAATTTGTCCAATGATCTTCATGAAAGTTTTTATTATATCCTCCTTGGATATCTATCACTTTCGGACTAGTTTCATATATTGCCATTGCTTTTTGGCAAGCTCAAACAAATTTAAGTGAAGCACATGAGCATAAAGATTTCATCTCACAAAAAGGTATAAGTGAAGCATGAGAGGATTTCTTCAAAATTTACTAAGTTTTAAATTAATCTAAGTGAAGCATGAGAGTGTTTCTACAAAAATTTCCAAGCACACCGTGCTCAAAAAGATACAAGTGAAGCACATAGAGCAATTCTAACAAATCATAGCATAATTTTGGCTCTCTCAAATAGGTGTGTCCAGCAAGGATACAAGTGACAAACTAACAAACAAAGCAAGCAAAGATACAAGACGCTCCAAGCAAAACTCATGATATGTGACGAATAAAAATATAGCTCCAAGTAAAATACCGATGGTTGTTAGAAGAAAGAGGGGATGCCACTCGGGGGCATCCCCAAGCTTAGTTGCTTGTTTGTCCTTGGATATATCTTGGGGGTGTGGTTGCATCCCCAAGCTTAGGCTCTTTTCACTCCTTGTTCCTTCATCCATCGTGATCTCACCCAAAACTTGAAAACTTCAATCACACAAAACTCAACAAAATCTTCGTGAGATCCGTTAGTATAATAAAGCAAATCACTAATTTAGGTGCTGTTGCAAACCCATTCATATTTTATTATTGCATTATACCTACTGTATTTTAACTTTAACATGGTTCATACCCTTCAATATAACCCATAGATTCATCAAAACAAGCACACAATGCAACGAAAACAGAATCTGTCTTAAACAGAATAGTCTATAGTAATCTCTACTCTAACCATACTTATATAACTCTAAAAATTCTGAAAAATTAGGAAGACGTAAGGAATTTGTATAGAAACACTGTGTTAAAATTTCAGCTCAAGATCACGTTCCAGCAAAAAATGAAAAATCATATACTGGACACAAATTTTCTGTTTCAGATTCAGCATCACTTCTACTCATCCTATGAATCATCCGAAAGGCTTTACTTGGCACAAACACTAAATAAACCATAAAAACACAATCATAACAGAGGCATAATTGTGTCAACACTCAAAAACAGAAAGAAAAAAGCAAAAATTTATTTATTCATTGGGTTGCCTCCCAACAAGCGCTATCGTTTTACACCCCTAGCTAGGCATAACGCATAGATTCAAGTATTGTCATCTTTGGTTTTAGATCCATAGGATGCCCTCGGACTGCTTGCGTACCGCACTTTCGATCGGGCCTCCTTCGGCGTGAGCTGCGGTGCATCACCCCCGGCGTCGAGAGTACACGGTGACGTGTTCGTGTGGTCTAATGATTTTTAAAAATAATAACCAAATGGTTGGGTGTAAAAAGCTTTGATCCACCTCTAGTGGAAAAGACAAATTCCTGTCGATTCAGCAGGAAGCGGGTCAAGTTTGAACTGCATATGCCTTATAGTTTGCTCATGATTTTTATGAAAAAATAATTTCTAGGTATAAAAGTATCTATTTAATCAGAGAAACACCAAAAGTTTTCCAAAATTCAACCGCTAGCTAGGAACGGTCATGTCCGCCGTTTTGACCGTATTTTGAAATGGGCATGCAAAATTCAAAAAAAAAATTAAAAAAATTAAAAACCTTCGCATTATGTCATTATATGTGACCAAGTTACGAGGAAAAATAATAAACTTGTAATACGACAATTTTTTTTTAAAAATGTTATCAGAAATGAGCTATCATGTGTGAAGATTCATGGCTTTCAACCCAAATGATCAATTTTATGGCCACATTCATGGCATAGTTCGCTCAAATGATCTCATATTGTGCACAAGGGTTCATATTGGAATGACAAACAATGTTGTCTAAGGAAGTTTTCATTTTCTTTGGACGGAAAATTCATTTTCCATTTTTCGAGTGCCCAAAATGAGTTTTTTTGTGAAGGACCTACCATATATTTGTTGCAAAATCGGACCGAATCAATTTTCTAAAATATTAGGCCATATTTAATGTACAATTGACTAAATGGTTGGGTGTAAAAAGCTTTGATCTACCTCTCGTGGAAAAAGACAAATTCATGTCGATTCAGGAGAAGCGGGTCAAGTTTGAACTGCAGATGCCTTATAGTTTGCTCATGATTTTTTGAAAAAATAATTTCTAGGTATAAAAGTATCTATTTAATCAGAGAAACACCAAATTATTTCCAAAATTCAAACACTAGCTAGGAACGGTCATGGCCGCCGTTTTGACCGCATTTTGAAATGGGTTGGAAAAATTCAAAAAAAAATACAAAAAGTGAAACCTTCGCATTATGTCATTACATGTGACCAAGTAACGAGGAAAATAATAAACTTGTAATACGGCAATTATTTAAAAAAGTGTTCTCAGAAATGAGCTATCATGTGTGAAGATTCATGGCTTTCAAGCCAAATGATCAATCTTATGGCCACATTCATGGCATATTTTGCTCAAATGATCTCATATTGTGCACAAGGGTTCATATTGGAATGACAAACAATGTTGCCTAAGGAAGTTTTCATTTTCTTTGGACGGAAAATTCATTTTCCATTTTTCGAGTGCCCAAAATGAGTTTTTTTGTGAAGGACCTACCATATATTTGTTGCAAAATTGAACCGAATCAATTTTCTAAAATATTAGGCCATATTTAATGTACAATTGACTAAATGGTTGGGTGTAAAAAGCTTTGATCCACCTCTCGTGGAAAAAGACAAATTCATGTCGATTCAGGAGGAAGCGAGTCAAGTTTGAACTGCAGATGCCTTATAGTTTGCTCATGATTTTTTGAAAAAATAATTTCTAGGTATAAAAGTATCTATTTAATCATAGAAACACCAAATTATTTCCAAAATTCAACCACTAGCTAGGAACGGTCATGGCCGCCGTTTTGACCGCATTTTGAAATGGGCATGAAAAATTCAAAATAAAATAAAAAATGAAACCTTCGCATTATGTCATTACATGTGACCAAGTTACGAGGAAAATAATAAACTTGTAATACGGCAATTATTTAAAAAAGTGTTCTCAGAAATGAGCTATCATGTGTGAAGATTCATGGCTTTCAAGCCAAATGATCAATCTTATGGCCACATTCATGGCATATTTTGCTCAAATGATGTCATATTGTGCACAAGGTTTCATATTGGAATGACAAACAATGTTGCCTAAGGAAGTTTTCATTTTCTTTGGACGGAAAATTCATTTTCCATTTTTCATGTGCCCAAAATGAGTTTTTTTTGTGAAGGACCTACCATATATTTGTTGCAAAATTGGACCAAATCAATTTTATGAAATATTATGCCATATTTAATGTACAATTGACTAAATTGTTGGGTGTCAAAAGTTTTGATCCACTTCTCGTGAAAAAGACAAATTTCCGTAGATTTAGTTGGAAGCGGGTCAAATTTGAACTGCAGCTGCCTCATAGATTGCTTTTTATTTTTTGAAAAAAATCATTTCTAGATACATAAGTATATATTTAATCATAGAAACACCAAAAGTTTTCCAAGATTCAACCACTAGCTAGGAACGGGCATGCCCGTCGTTTTGATCGCGTTTTGAAATGGGCATGAAAAATTTGAAAAAAAAATAAAAAAAATTAAAAACCTTCGCATTATGTCATTATATGTGACTAAGTTACGATGAAAAATAATAAACTTGTAATACGGCAATTATTTAAAAAAAGTGTTCTCAGAAATGAGCTATCATGTGTGAAGATTCATGGCTTTCAAGCCAAATGATCAATCTTATGGCCACATTCATGGCATAGTTTGCTCAAATGATCTCATATTGTGCACAAGGGTTCATATTGGAATGACAAACAATGTTGCCTAAGGAAGTTTTCATTTTCTTTGGACGGAAAATTCATTTTTCATTTTTCGAGTGCCCAAAATGAGTTTTTTTTTGTGAAGGACCTACCATATATTTGTTGCAAAATTGTACCAAATCAATTTTATAAAATATTAGGCCATATTTAATGCACAATTGACAAAATGGTTGTGTGTCAAAAGTTTTGATCCACCTCTCGTGAAAAAGACAAATTTCTGCCGATTCAGCCGGAAACGGGTCAAATTTGAACTGCAGCTGCCTTATAGTTTGCTCTTTATTTTTTCAAAAAATCATTTCTAGTTACATAAGTATCTATTTAAACAGAAATACATGGTTTGGTGGCGATACGTCGAGGTTTGGACGGTGGCCGAGGGCCCCAGCTCCAGAGCGCGTAAACTCGCACTACTAGGGAAAACCTTATACACAGAATGTTATCAGTAGCGAGTTTATGGTACAGGCGCTACTGCTACTTATCAGTAGCGCGCTAATAATCAACGCGCTACTGCTATAAAGTTACCTGTAGCGCGTGCTGTCAAACAAGCGCTACTGCTAACCGGGGCCCAGGTGCCTCTCGTGGTGGAGCATTTGTAGCAGCGTTGGCACAGAACCCGCGCTACAACTAACGATGTAGTTGTAGCGCTTGTTAGGCAGGTCACGCTACTGCTACGTTTAGTCCCACCTTATCCACCCGCGCGCCCCCCTCTCCCTCACTCTCCCCCTCACACTCTCATTGCTCTCTGCACCGCCGCCGCCGTCGCCAACCGCCGCCGCCAGCACCACCGCCGCCCGCACCACCGTCGCCGTCCACCGCCGCCGTCGGCCGCCACAGAGCGAGGTAGCCTACTCCCTCCTCCTCCCTCCCTCCTCCCTCCCTCCTGCCTCCCTCCTCCCTCCCTCCTGCCTCCCTCCTGCCTCCCTCCTCCCTCCCTCCTTCCTCCCTTCTGCCTCCCTCCCTCCCTGCCTAGCTCCCTTCTCTCTTTGTTATTTAGAATGTAAATTATTTGAATGTAGATTGATGGATGGATTGATTGTGATGAGTAGTTGTGATGTAGGTTATGAACCCTAGTTAATTAGAGTAGTATGAACCCTAGTTAAAAAATGTTCGTTCTTAGAATAATGTAGGTTCTTAGAGTAGTTATTTGAATGTAGGTTATGAACCCTAGTTAATTAGGTGGTATGAATCCTAGTTAAAAAAACCTAGTTATTTGAATGTTGGTTCTAGGTATTTGAATGTTGGTTCTAGGTATTTTAGGTGTTTTCGGTGTAGTTAACAGAATTCTAGGTATTTATTTATTTTAGTTAAAGCAATTGTTGCTATTCTATTAGTTAAAGCAATTGTTGGGACATGTCATATTTTGAACATGTCACATTTTGGACATGTCATATTTTGAGTGGCCTATGTTTTGTGTGGCCTATGTTTTGCCGGAATGTTGATTCGTTTCCGTTCCGGCAAATTTTGGGCGCTCGATATGTCCTGTTTTTAGCAAAGGTCATGCCGAATTTTTTTCATGAATTTTTCAGAACATATCGAGTGCTTGTGATTTTTCAGAACAGGAATTCAATGATATTCCGGCAAAGCATAGGGCATTTTTCTGTCATTTTTTCTGCCGAGTGCGATTACTGCAGCGACGACAGGGGTATGTGCGAAAGACAACCGCACCTAGATGACGGTACATGCTTCTCCCTCACGCTTAAGGCGGGCTTCAAAGTGGTTACAGTATGTAATTTCAGGAGCACATGTTTCTTCTTAATTGAGCATGGCTTAAGATTTTTTTCTTTAACGTGTAATTTCCATTTTTTATAATTCTACTAGTGCATACCCTGCTATGCAAGACCATATGTCCTTGACAAGCTAGCTTTTGAAGAGATGAACAAGGTGGACACGAAGATAGCTCACCTGAAAACGCAACATGGTTTCGATTTCGAGGTTGAGATCTTCAATAAAGTAGGTTGGATTCATTTTGGAGGTTCAAATTGGGAAAGATTATGCAAGGCATATGGATTTGAGGAGGATATGAAGATAACATTCGATCTTGGCAATTCTGAAGCAGATGGAAACATTTGGCTTGATCCGAACATGATTCCGATTCTGCCTCCGTGTGAGTTTGGTAAACATATTTATTATGTAATTTATATTGTTTATTTCAAAATAGTTGACAGCTTCTTTCCATTGACAGCTTATTTTCATTCTTCAAAAAATGTACGAAAGATGGTAGACAGAACCTACTACTACAATGATGAAGCAGAATTAACTTATAAGGAGAAAGTTCATCTTATCGCATTTATTAATGATCTTGAGAATTACAATAGCTATTATCAAACTCCTCCACATTATGGTTAATACGTGCCACTAGTGCGCGTGGTGAACTACGGTAACATGCATGGAGATTGCATGGTAAGATTTTCTACTATTACGACATCCGTGCATCTTTTGCATAAATTCTTCTAAAACTAAACTACATTGCTAACTACAAAGTTATTACTATGTTTTTCAACAGAAAATCCCGAAGGATTGTGTGCCTTATCTGATGTTTCCGAGAGGTCGCGTTGATGTTATGAGCTTACGGCCAGCACGGCCAGGTCAGGCTACGCATCACTCCTGTCCATACCGGATTTCTAAAACCGATGAAGACATGACAATCAAAGATTGGAAAAAATGTATGGTCAATCGTAGAGAGCTACTTGGAAGCAACATTGTGCGTAGGCCAAGAATTGGAGACAGGATGATCTCCATTCTCCATAATGGAGAGTCAGGGCCTATCTTGTTTTATGATATTTTGCCTAAGAGAGGGTAGAGTAGGTCCTATGAGAGAGGAGTAGGTCCTAGGTACAATGTGTTATTATGTGCTATAATGTGTTAGAGTTGATGATTATTAGCTATAGTGTTGTTGGTGATGATATGATGCAAGAGTTTTTATATTAATATGATGATGATGTCGATTATGATTATCATGATGATTTGTTATTATGATCATGATTAGTTATTATATCATTGGGGGAAGGAAAACGGATTAGATTCATGTGGATGGATCAAAAGTGACCAAAAGTTGAATTAGTAGGATCGTCGTCCTACTAATTCAACTTTTGATCACTTTTGATTCATTTGGATGAATAAAATCCATGTTTCTTCCTCACAATGATATAATAATTCATCATGAACATAATGATATAACAACCTCTTAATTGGTACTGTATCAAAATTTGTATAACGGCATATAAATATACTAAAAATTAAAAATAATGAAAAACAGATTACTAGTAGCGCGGGTTTGCAAGAACGCTACTAATAGTTGTCTTATCAGTAGCGCTGGTATGATACACGCTACAGCTATATGTCTTAGCAGTAGCGCGTCTTACACGCGCTACTGGTAAGTAATAGCTGTAGCGCCTTACTAGTAGTGCCGCCACCCGCGCTACTAGTAGGCACTAAACCCGCGCTACTACTAGGTTTTTCCCTAGTAGTGTCGCATGCCCGCCGCGTGGTCACCGCGTGACCATGGCGTTGCCATGCGTTCTGGGCGGCCTAGGCATGTCTAGTGGGTTGGGAACTCCCCAGGTAGGTGCTAGGAAGAAAGTGACAACAGAAGAATCTCAAGAGGAGACCGAACTATGCTCAAACATGAATTAGCAGCCAAGTGTTTGATTAGCGGTACGGGAAATGCACATGGCCAATGGGCGTGAGTTTTGGCTGAGGATGATCATCTACTAAGAAGACTGTCTTCACAAATTTTCAGCTCAAATAGAGGAGCCTAGGTGGCACTTGCTTTGCAAAGTACCACACTGGACATAAATATTAATGTTGAAGCTGGGCTCAGAATAATGAATGGATTGAGCGTAAATTTGGTGGATGATGGTTATTTGTGCATAGGAAAGCACTATAGAAAATTGATACCCTTTGGACATGCCAAAGTGGTACTTCCTTCACAATGCTCTTCTCTGGACAGAAACTTGGGAAAATTAGTGAGAGAAATTGGATAAATGAAATGAGCTCAAATTTAGTGTAGGTAAGTTACATAGGTATGGTCATGCCCTGGTAATTTTTCAGAAATAATGAAGCAATATATAATATAGTTTCTTCACAAACTGAAAATATGACAAGAATAAAATATTGGATGATGAGCTCACATGGTTTGTTTAATAGAACTCAAATTTTGTGGAGAGTGATTATATGAGCATATGTAAGATTTGGAAAAATATAAGATCATTTGGATAAGCCTAGCTAGTACTTACTTCACAAAGCTTCTCTCCGGATAGAAACTTTGGAAATTCGCCGAGAAAGATTTACTAGGAAAATGGAGATGAATATTATCATGTGGCAATGATTTGGGTATGGAAGAGTGCCCAAAAAGTTTGAGGGTAATAGGAGGGGTCTAGATAACACTTGCTTTGCAATGTGCCAATTTGGCCATAAAATAGAAATTGAACCTGGGCTCACATAGATGATTTGATTGAGCTGCAATTTGGAGGAGGGTGATAATTTGGGCGTATGAAGGAACTGTATAAATTTCATGCCATTTGGATATACATAAATGGTACTTCCTTCACAATGCTCTCCACTGAACAGAAAATTGGAAAACATATTGAGGGAAAATGGTTAAATTAAATGAGCTAAAATTTGGTGGAGGGAGATTCTATGGTCAGGGTAATGTCCTGGTAAATTTTCAGAAATTATAAAGCAATATAAAATATAGTTGCTTCACAAACTGAAAATATTACCAGAAACAAAGATTGGATGGTGAGCTCTCATGGATTGTTAGATGGGGCTACACTTTTGTGGAGAGCTATGATATGGGCATATAGAAGACGTGGCAAAAATTCAACTCAGTAGGATATGCATAGATAGTACTTCCTTCACAAAGCTTATAGCTGAACGAAAACTTTGGAAATTTGCCGAGGAATATTTACTTGGCAAATGGAGCTGAATTTTGTCAACAGGCAATGATTTGGATAGGAAAGAGTGCCCAAAAATTTTGAGGGCAATCAAGAATATATAAATAGCACTTCCTTCACAAAGTGCTATTCTGAATAGAATAGGAAAATGAATATTGTTGAATTATTTTTGAACTAGGCAAGGAAGGTTTTTGACATATTTGACGAATATATGATCCAAATAATTTATGAGAATTGTTTGGGAATTTTGGGAATAACAGAAATATAGGTTGCTTCACAACCTAGGGCAAAAATTGACACATGGACATGACACGTAGGCAAAAATTGACACATGGATGAGGTGGCGCCTAGTCATAGCAATCCACCACAATTTACAAGGTTATGACCATCTATATTGGTCGTGATCAGCTAGAAATAAGGCAGCGGACCAGTGTTGTCTACTTTACGACCATTTTGTGTAAGGAAATTACGACCTTTCTAACCAAAATGGTCATTATGGTTTAGGGTTTGGAGCCCTCCGAACAGCTTGCGACTAATTGGTCTCAAATGGTCGTAGATTTACAACCATTTCTTCCAGGGTCACTGATAGAAGATCAATAGGAGATTTTTTACTAGCAACCAATTTCATCAAAGCATCAACCTTATCACTCAAAGTATTAATTTCCTCAACCGAATTAACTTTTTTACTAGTAGGCGCTCTTTCGGTATGCCATTGAGAATAATTAGCCATGATATTATCTAGCAATTTAGTAGCTTCACTGATAACCCACAAGTATAGGGGATCAATTGTAGCCTTTCTCGATAAGTAAGAGTGTCGAACCCAACGAGGCGCTAAAGGTAGAACAAATATTCCCTCAAGTTCTATCGACCACCGATACAACTCTACGCACGCTTAACGTTCGCTTTACCTAGAACAAGTATGAAACTAGAAGTACTTTGTAGGTGTGATAGGATAGGTTTGCAAGATAATAAAGAGCACGTAAATAAAAACTAGGGGCTGCTTAGATGAAGAAACAACTAAGTTAGTCTTAGTAGAGAGCTTTTTGTCACAAGAAAGTTATTTGTCCCTAGGCAATCGATAACTAGACCGGTAATCATTATTGCAATTTTATATGAGGGAGAGGCATAAGCTAACATACTTTCTCTACTTGGATCATATGCACTTATGATTGGAACTCTAGCAATCATCCGCAACTACTAAAGATCATTAAGGTAAAACCCAACCATAGCATTAAGTATCAAGTCCTCACTACAAGAAATATGTCAACTTGCGACCATCAATATTGGTCACTGAATGGTCACTGTTTTCCATTTTTGACCTTTTTACGACCAAAAACAGTTGGTCAAAAGCTGGCCGTCTTTAATGAAACTTAACGACCTTTTTTGTGAAATGGTCGTAGAAGGTTACGACCAAAACAAAAGGTCATAGACCCTACGACCAATTGTTTTGGTCACTAGCAGCCTGCCCAGGCCACATCGGATCCAACGTGGCAAGCTGACGTGGCAAAATTGCGACCAAATGGATTGGTCGTTGATAAGAATCAGCCTGGTCGAATTCGGCGTCTATATGGGCCAAGCCCATTAATTCAGCCTTTTTAATAATAAGAATTCTTGTTAAAATATGCAGCTACATGGGCCTAGCCCAACAATTCGATGTTTTTATTTCCTGGGTCATGGGTTTTTTATTCCATTTTATTCAGCCTCAACCTTTTTACAGTCCATTTCTGTTCTGGGCCACAGCCATTTTACTGTCCATTTACTTTTTGGGCCTTGGCCTTTTCAAAAAGTTGGTCCCACTGGTCTGCTTCTATTTCTCACACTTTCACGGTACAGAAATGACAAATATTTCAAATGGCAAGAGAACATACGAAATTCTTGAAATGATACCCAAAATTACCACTAAAAACATATGAAATTACAGTCTTTACAGTGTTCACACAAGCAGATACGCTGACTACTGTACAACATAACTAGCACTACATTATAACTGTCTACTCTCTGCTTTGTCAGGCTTCAAGCTTCTTCAAATTTCTTCATCCTGGAGCTCCTGTAAAAGAGAGGTAATGCAACACTTTTAGAGCTTGATGAAGGCATGAAAGTCATGCTGCAACAACCACATAGAAGCATAATTATAAGCACAAATACAACAATCATCGCAGTTCAAGCAAATGATCTGGTAGCAGAGCATGAAAAAGGAAGCAACACATGGCAGGAATGTTTATAACGTCTCAGTCGATGACTTCAAATAGGAATAATGTATACAAGTATAATACAAACATACGAGTGTCAGTGTACAAATAACCAGGGTATATATTACCCAGACTTGTGCAAGGGCAACCCCTTGGGGCCGACAAGGCATAGCAAAGTCTTGGAGTCAAGTACTGCAGTATCAAGAAGATGAGAAGATGGAAGACCAAAGGCTGGAGCCCCGGCAAGATCTTGCCGGGGATGGCTCATAGCCCCGACAAGGCTCGCATCTGGCAAGACCCTATCACTGTTCAAGCGCACCGCCCCAGGGCAACTACCAGCTTGTCTTTTAGCTTTTGTTCTCCTGGGTGCGTGGCAGATGCTGACGGCGTGAGGGCTTCGGCGGTGCGATGGGATGGCTCCTTTTTCCATCCCCGAGAAAGGCAGGGACACCTCAACAGGAGCATTAAATGCCCTTGTCCTAAACCGTCAGTATTAGGTATGATAAGCACTGTAGTTGCTTTACACCTCATGTACCCCAGCGCACTACTGTTGGCGACCCCTTGGAACATATAAAAGGAGGCCCAAGGCGTAGCTACAGAGGGAGGATCTTTTCTGGCCGGTTTCGCGTGTGTAGCAGCTATTTTACTGTAGCGCTCCAAGAACTGGCCCAAGAACACATCCAATACAACCAAGCAGGAGTAGGGTTTTACGCTTCCAAGCGGCCCAAACCTGGGTAAAATCCCTTTGCGTTGATCGTTCGATCTGCTCTCTGTGCAACCCTTCTTCCCCGCCGAATCGTAAAGGGATCCTCGTGATCCCACAGGTGTCGTTTCCGACATCTTTGGCGCGCCGGGTAGGGGGAAGAAGGCTGCGTGGACCTGATCCGGTGATCAGCGCGCCAGTTTTTCATCATCATCACCGCCATGGCCCCCAAGAGGAAGGGTCTCACGGCGGTTGGACCGTCCGCGTCCGCCGCGCCCGTGCTTACGCGCACGGGCGATGGAGTCGACGCGGGTGGAGGGAGTAGAGATCCCGAGCTTCCACGACGCTCCGGTGATCGTAGCCAGGCGAGCGGCGTCGTTCGCGCCGCTGGATCCAGGGATGGAGCCGTGCTGCCAGCAGGCAGTGCGGCGAACTCCAGAGATGGAAGAGTGCCCTCCAAGGCACCCACGCCGGCGCACGTGCTGCGACCTTCCCAGGGCGCGCGCGAGGAGCATCGCCTCGGCGTTGGGGGTCCCGGACGTCCCCATGGAAAATCTCCTGAGCATCATTCTCGGGATGTGCGAGACCAGCATGCACGTCCACATGCTGGTGGAAGCGGCATACGGTCGCAGGATCGTGTTGTTGCTCCTAACACGGTTAGGAGTCAGAGCACCTCACGTTCCTCGCATCTATCACCGCCGCCTACGCCGGCAGAAGCGCTGGCACGTGCACAGCTGCTCCTGAATTTTCCTCCTGCTGTGGACAAGCTCGAGGAGTGGAGATCCGCCATCCAGAGCCTCGTTGGCCTTGCCAACGAAGATAAGCCGGAGCAGGCGGAGCCCTCACGGCGACGGTCCATCGAGCCGGCGCGCGTCGGCAAGGAGAAGGCCGTGGGTGGGACAACTATGGTGTATTCCCCCCCCCCCCCCCACAGCAGCAGCAACGGACGATGACTCGACGGGTCGACGCTCGTGAGGACGATTCCACGGCGTCGTCCGACCCGCGAACTCGCCGTGATCAACGTCAAGTTCTTCGGGAGCGAGGCAAGAAGGACGCTCGAACTACCATCGAGCGGCGTCGGGAAGCACGCTACCAGTCTGACAAGCGCGCGGGGCCCACTGTAGATAAGCCTGCGCCGTGGTATCCTGGCGATCTACCTTACGAGGTGGGTTGTCCAGCGTTTACCCGTGAGCTGCGGCGAGTCCAGTGGCCCAATTCCCGCACGTTCAAGCCGGAAGTCCCGGAGAAATATGACGGCAAAATCCATCCGTCAGAGTTCCTGAGCATCTACACCATTGCGGTACAGGCTGCCGGGGGTCGTGACGACAAGATACTTGCCAACTACTTCCCGTTGGTGCTCAAGCCCAACGTTAGGTCATGGTTGATGCACTTGCCGGAAGGATCCATTTCTTCCTGGGCAGATCTGTGCCACGAGTTTGTTGGCGCCTTCACCGGAGGCCATCAAGCTCCGGGCCAGGAGAGTGATCTACATATCATCCCCCAGAAGGAAGGCGAGACCCTGCGCAAGTACATCCAAAGGTTCAGCCGTGTACACCACAACATACCAGACGTTCACCCTGCCGCTGTCATCAGCGCGTTCCGTCAGAATGTGCGTAACCGCAGGATGCAGGAAGAGTTGGCAATGAACAAGGTCAGGGATGTTGCCGAGCTTTATGCTCTGGCGGACAAGTGCGCTCGAGCTGAAGAAGGGAGGAGACTCCCCGACGAGGATGTTGGCGCAAGGGCTGACTCTGAAGATGAAGACGCTGCCGCCCCAGCGAAGAAAGGTCGGCGGCGCAACAGGAAGCGCAAGGGCAAGGCCATACTTGCTGTCGAGGGGTCCGGCAACCCCGGCACCGCCAAGAAGGCCAAGGTAGACGACCCCGGCAAGGATGTTGCCGGGTGCGCTTCCTGTCAGGCCTTGGCGGCTGCCGACAAGCCAGACGGCTCCGGCAAGCAGTATTGCAAGATCCATCGTACCAAGGGCCACGATCTCCAAGACTGCCGGCAAGTCGAACAGCTTATCGAAAAGCAGAAGGCCGAGTACGAGAGGCGAGACAAGGAGAGAGCTCAGGATGGTGCTGAAGGGTCCGGCAAGAAGCGCGGTGGCCGAGGAGGTCGCCGCGGCAAGGCCAAGCAGCAGAAGGATCGGCCCGCTCGAGGCCGCGACAAGCAAGAAGGGGCTGATGATGGCATGGAAGAGGACGACGAGTCCAGCGAGTAAGAATTTCAGAAAGCTACTGACGCCATGTGCATCGACGGAGGCGCATCGTTGCATTCTTCCCACCGCCAACTTAAATAGTGGGCGTGCGAGGTTAATGCGACAGAGCCGTTTGTGGGCGCTCGGAAGCCCTTGAGATGGTCCAACACGCCTATCGTTTTCGACGTTGAGGATCACCCTGATCGCGTAACTGCGGTCGGGTGTTTGCCGTTGTTGGTCTCACCAACAATTCGCAACCTCAAGGTGACGAAAATGTTAGTTGACGGTGGGGCCGGCTTAAACCTGATTTCACCCGAGGTCTTCAAGAGACTGCAAATTCCTGATGGAGATCTCAAGGAAACGGGCTCGTTTCAAGGGGTCAATCCAGGAAGAAGCCAACCCAAGGGAAAGATCACGCTGCCGGTGACATTTGGCAGTGACTTAAACTTCAGGACGGAGAAGATTGTGTTTGACGTCGCCAAGATACCATTGCCATATAATGGGATCCTTGGCCGCCCAGCGTTGGCCAAGTTTATGGCGGCATCACACTACGCCTACAACGTGCTGAAGATGCCTGGGCCGATGAGCGTTATCACTGTCGGTTCCGACAAGAAGGACGCGCTCATCTGCACCGATCAGCTCTACCGGGATGCAGTTGCAGCATCTGCCGCCAAGGCGCTTGCTCCTGCCGCTGAAGCTCCCGGAGGGAAGAAGACCGGCAAGGCCTCTCGCACACACTCCGGCAAACGCGCCTCTTCGGAGTGCTGCGCTCCCGTTGAGGATGTGCCTGAGAGCTCCACCGGCAAGAGCAAGAAGTCCAAGGCTGCTCCACCAGCAACCAAGAAGGTGCCCGCCAAGGAAGATGGCACGGGGGGAACTTTCGTTATAAGTTCCACACTTGACAGCAAATAGGAAAGCGCGCTCGTTGCCTTCCTGCGAGCGAATGTCGATGTGTTTGCATGGCAACCATCCGACATCCCCGGTGTTCCCAGGGAGGTAATTGAGCACCACCTTGCCGTCTGTCTACACGCGCGGCCCGTCAAGCAGAAGGTCAGGAAGCAAGCTTTGGAATGGCAACATTTTATTGCCGAAGAAATCAAGAAGTTAGAAGCAGCAGGCTTGGTTAGAGGAGTACTTCATCCAACATGGTTGGCCAATCCAGTTGTAGTGCGCAAGGCGAATGGGAAGTGGAGGCTATGTATTGACTATACACATATCAATAAAGCCTGTCCAAAAGACCCCTTCCCATTGCCGCGCATCGACCAGATTGTGGACTCCACTGCCGGCTGCGACTTGCTGTCGTTCCTTGACGCCTACTCAGGTTATCATCAGATATTTATGTCCAAGGAAGACGAAGAAAAGACCGCATTTATCACCCCATGTGGTACGTACTGCTTTTTGCGTATGCCTTTCGGGTTGAAAAGTGCTAGTTCTACATTTGCAAGAGCAGTCCAGATTGGTTTTGGGTCCCAGCTACATAGAAATATGGAGGCTTATATGGATGACATAGTGGTCAAAACCAAAGACAAGGCAACACTCATATCAGATTTAGTTCTGGCTCAGCTGAACTTGGCCTGCCTTCAGCTCCTGGACGGCCTCAGCGTACCACGCTTGGGTCTCCTTGACGCGCTCTTGAAAGTTCACCTCGGTTGCTTCAGCAATGGCGGCCCGGGAGTCTAACTTCTCCTTGCGGGCGCGATGGAGGGCCTGGAGCTTCTGATAGTTGTTGTTTATTGCCAGGAGGAGTTTCTCTTCCTCAGATCTGCTGCTGCCGGCGCTAGGTTCATCCACAATCTCAAGCCCGGCAGCGGTGACGACTTCCTCAAAAGTCTCTCCTTCGATTGGCGCCCTGATGCTGGCTGCCCCTGGAAGGCTAACGAACAGGTTATCGCCGACCTCGAGGTATTTGCTGGAAGAGGGAGCTTCAGATGTTGGCGGTTGCTCGTTGGCAGCCGCCTCATCGACAGCCGGGGGCTCCGGGGCTGGGTCAGCGCTATGCGCTCCTGCGGCAGGAATGTCGTCAGTGCGGCCGCCGGACTCCTTGTCGGCCCTGTCAGCAGACTCTTCGGTGGCCTTTCCTTGTGCGCTCTCGGCGGCCTCAGCGGCAGCGGCCTTGGCGGCTTCGGCGGCAGCGCTCTTGGCGGCCTCCTCAGCGGCAAGCCTGTCGGCCTCGGCGGCAGCGTCCCGGGCGGTGTTCTCGATGACAACATCAACATCCATGTGTTCCGCCGAGGGGATGTCTGAAAGCCAAAGGAGTAAAACAAAATGGGGATAAGGAGGAAGTTCAAGAAGACAAAAAAGGAAGATAAAGCAACAAATACTCCGAAGTGGATGGTTTACCTGTGTCAGCCTGCCGGGGAGTGGGTTCTCCCCTCCCGCCAACGTCGGTTGCCGGCGTATGGCTGCCGGTGCCTTCGCTTGCCGGCTCCTCCTCGTCACGATAAAGTGCGCTGGAGGAGGTCCCAGCCGGAGACGCATCTCTGGGCGGCGTGGTCGATGGAGGTGGCATGTCAGGGATGAACTCTGACGATTCTCCTTGTCGCTGCTCTCCTCCTGCACGTCCGATGATGTCAGCAGCATAAATGCACACCCCGGCACTTGCCAGCGAAAAGTGAGTAATGGACTCACGCTAGGGGCTGCGCCGGGGGCTGAGTCGAGGACTGCATCGCGGGCTGGGTCTCGGGCTGATGGTGGTCGTTCCTGGTGCACCAGAGGTGCTTGCCGGTGGCTCCTCGTCCGTTGAGGTCCTTGCCCTCTTCGCTATCCTCTGCGCCAAGGTTTCTGCATCTCTGCGGAAACAGGTCAAAGCAAACGATGAGTTGGAGCGAAATCAGAAATTCAAAAAATAAAGGGTGCGACAAGCTTCTTACTCTTCTTCTTCTCCCGAGCTAAGGGCAGAGAGGTCAAAGGCGACTTCCACCATTTTGGCCGAGGGAGGAGGTGAAGGGGAGCTCCTTGGCCGCTTGGCCGCGGCGGGTGCGGGTTGCCGATGAGCTTCTTGCCGCTGCGTCGCCTTGCCGGCCGCCCCCTTGCCGGGGGCTGCACTACTTGGGGAGGTGTATTGGGTCGGGGCCCCAGAGGCGGCGCCTCGAAGGACGCGCCTGCTCCTTGGCTTGAGAGACGGGGCCTCCTCGAGTGGTTCCTCCTCGGCTGTGTCTTCAGCAGGCTGACCCCCGGCAGATGTACCGCCTTGTTCTTCAGCAGTCTCATCCTGCCCGGCAAGGTCTTCATCCGGCAGCACCTCCTCTTCGCTGGATTCCTCTTTCGCGAAGCCAGCGCCGCTAGCCTCCGCGGCAAGGCCCACTTCCTGTACTCTGCTGGCGATATACTCCAGCTCTCTTTCAGTGGTATCGCGGATGAAATCTTCTTCCTCGAGGATAGGCTTCTCCGACAGATTATCAAAGAATCGTTGGACCTGGTCATCGGGAGGCATGATCCAGGACCCGTCAACGCTGTGAGCATCAAGCGCCGGCATCATTGCGAGGATTGAGTTCAAACAAGAATTGTTGCATAAGGGGACTATGCCTGCCGGAAGACCGCGCACTACTGCGCTCCTGAACAACTTTTGACAAACGGATGCGTGTTGCATAAGTGTCATGTTGTAGTCCAACCCAGGCCGCAGATGCATGATATCGGCCGCATTCTTGAACTCCCAAGCTGGCCTCCCTTTGTTCTGCAAAGGGGCAATCCGCCGGCGAAGGAAGTCGGAGCCTATCATATCTACAGACAGCCCGGCAGCCTTGAGGCGGAGGATTGTTGTCGTCGCAACTGTGAGCTTTGCATCTTCTGGATCAAGAGCGCTCCAATCGTTGTTGCGGGCTATCCTCATCTGCCGCGGCAAGCAGAAATATTGGATTTCTTCTTCTTCTGTCTCCCGGACCCAGCACCATCTGCCCCGCCATTCCTCCCACTTCCGGCAGTAGGCCCCCTCTGGGTAGACCTCCTTGGTTCCTGTCCGTGGGATCCAGGCAACGGAACCAGAAAGGGCCTCGCCACTCTCGATTCGAGGAATGAAATAATGGCGGAAGAGGGCAGTGCGAGGATTTACTCCGACGAAGTTTTCGCAAAGATGAGCGAAAACAGACATGCACGTCACGGCATTCGGCGTGAAATCTAAGAGCTGGAAGCCATAGGTGTGCATGATATCTTTGAAGAAGTTGGAGAAAGGGGGACAAAGACCGCAGTAGAAGTAATCGGCAAAAAAATGGTATTTCTTTGGACGAGCCTCAGCAGAACCTGGACTCACGCGGGTGGCGGGATGCGCCGCCGTCAACGACGCCCACATGAACTGGTACTGTTCCTTCAAGGCTTCCGCATCGAGCGACGGCGCGAAGACGATGCGCTCTTTCCGCATCTCCACCATCTTGTTCTCCGCCGCTTTCTTGCCCTTGCCCTTGCCTGCCTTGGGCAGCATGGTGGCTATGGAGGCTGGAAGATGAGGACGGCGAAAGTGTGGGGGCGGCGAGAGCGGTGGAAGGAAACTCTGGTTTGGAGGAAGACGGCGGCGGTTCCTAGATCGGAAGAGGCAAGAGGTAAATGAGCCGCGGCCCCTGCGGATTCCTTTTTATGGGCAAGGCGCGGGGCTGCCTCTTTACTAAAGTAATGATGGAATACCTAGCGAGCGTGCTGCTGCAACGGTCGCGTTGCGCACGTCCCCCACGTCCCGCATTTAATGGGCGTCGTGGGTGGCGCAGTAAAGGAATCATTACAGACGGTAACTCCTGCCACGCGTGCCCACGCACTGTTTGGGCCTGACCCAATGACACCGCGCGCTCCCATGTGGCCCAGGCCCGGGGGCTCCCGTGTCGGTACACTTGTGCGGGTCACTCGTGAACGGGCCCGTCAGGGCTATACTTGCGACAAGATTTGTCGGAGTGCTCGCGGCAAGGCCTGTCGGGGTGCTCATGGCAAGACTTGCCGGGGCGCTCGGGCAGTTGAAGATACATCTACAACAAGCGCAAGATCAACGAAATAACTGAGAACCCCAAGTTGAAGATCAACAAAATAGCAGTGTGCGACGTCCACGACGGATGATAACAATGACAAGGATGAGTGTGCGAATCGAGCATCGCGCCCGCGGCACCCTTTATGGGAAAGCCTCGGGGGCTGGCTCTTCATCATACGACGCGGTGTTTTCTTAAGCCCGCGGCTCTTGTCGACATCCCATTCTGTTCGTCCACATCATCGACAAGCTTAAATCTGGTAAGACCTCCGGCAAGCGCGCCTCTTCGGAGTGCTGCGCTCCCGTTCAGGACGTGCCAGAAAGCTCCACCGGCAAGACACTTGTCGGGGAGACAGTAAGAAACAAGATACATGCAAGATCCAAGATTTTTTTAAGAGATAGATACCCAGTGCATTTCTTCTTGAGCGATCAAGGACTACATTGGGTATGATTTAATACATCAAAAGAGCTCTACTACTGCGACACGGCGATTGATCCGGAAACGAGGTTTCGCGGATGGAACATTGGGACCTAACTACGGCGCCTAGCGTGCCTAGTCGGAGTCCTCGTTCTTCATGCGAAGGCGTCGTCCTCGTCGTCGCTGTCGCTGGAGGAGTCGAAGTCGCTGTCGCTTGAGCTCTCGGCGCAGCACTCCAGGCGAATGCCTGTCGCCCCGAAGAACCTCACGGAGAGGGTGTCGGGGTCGATGAGCTTGAAGTGGAGCAGGTGCCCGGGGGTGAGGCCACGGGAGCGGGCGAACGATTTCCATCCCCTCGTCAGGAACATGGCACTCCCAGGGGTGAGGTCGACCGCCACCCACCAAGGGACATTGCTGCAGCCGTCCTCACGGAGCCAGAAGCCACGGGGCCGGTTGCTCTCCATGGCCCTTGCGAAAGGGTCGGGGAGGCGCAGCCAGCTCCAGAGCCGGCGTGGAAGAACCACGACGAACTCTCGCGCCTCCTCCCCCGCGTGGATCCCCGCGTGGGGCTACGGAAGCTGTGTGCTGCCGCGGCTACCACCCCCTACCGGAGCCGTCCTCACACGGCCACGGGATGCTGACCCGCCGCGGGAGCTCAAACCCGCCATCGTCACTCGCGCCGGGGTCCGAGGGCTGCTCCGCGGAGCGCTAAGGGAACCCCGAGCGCGGCCGCGTCCTCTCGCCATCTTGGGGCGGCGCGGCAAGGAGGTGGCGAAAGATAGAAGGAGAAGGAATCGAGCAGCAGGAGATCAGAGGTTTGCAGATGGGTGGCCTTTTTCTTCGTCCCTCGTCTTCCTTTTATAAGGCTGGATGCTGAAGAAGGAGAGGGGCCGACCCTTCGCAATCCTGAGCAACACGCGTCACTCAAGGCGCGGCGTCCAATGCGTCAATGTGGAAGCGAGCGGGCACCGCCCTGTTCATCGCCTCTCCTCCCAAGGAGGAAGGCGGACCGTCTCGCTCCGATACTCCCAAGACCTGAAGTTATTATGCGTCATGGGAGAAAGCTATCAGCCGCCATCATTGCTATGGCCACGTGTACCCGTGCATTGTTTTGGGCCTAGCCCAACAGCGCCGCGCGCTTGTATGGCCCAGGCCCGGGGGCTCCTGTCAGTGTACAAATAACCAGGGTATATATTACCCAGACTTGTGCGCGGGCAACCCCCTGGGGCCGACAAGGCATAGCAAAGTTTTGGAGTCAAGTACTGCAGTATCAAGAAGATGAGAAGATGGAAGACCAAAGGCTGGAGCCCCGGCAAGAACTTGCCGGGGATGGCTCATAGCCCCGACAAGGCTCGCATCCGGCAAGACCCTGTCACTGTTCAAGCGCACCGCCCCAGGGCAACTACCAGCTTGTCTTAGCTTTTGTTCTCCTGGGTGCGTGGCAGACGCTGACGGCGTAAGGGCTTCGGCGGTGCGATGGGATGGCTCCTTTTTCCATCCCCGAGAAAGGCAGGGACACCTCAACAGGAGCATTAAATGCCCTTGTCCTAAACCGTCAGTATTAGGTATGATAAGCACTATAGTTGCTTTACACCTCATGTACCCTAGCGCACTACTGTTGGCGACCCCTTGGAACATATAAAAGGAGGCCCAAGGCGTAGCTACAGAGGGAGGATCTTTTCTGGCCGGTTTCGCGTGTGTAGCAGCTATTTTACTGTAGCGCTCCAAGAACTGGCCCAAGAACACATCCAATACAACCAAGCAGGAGTAGGGTTTTACGCTTCCAAGCGGCCCGAACCTGGGTAAAATCCCTTTGCATTGATCGTTCGATCTGCTCTCTGTGCAACCCTTCTTCCCCGCCGAATCGTAAAGGGATCCTCGTGATCCCATAGGTGTCGTTTCCGACAACGAGAAACTATCACAATACGGAAATGATATCACAGAATTATATAGCTAACTCAATGACAGATTGCAATGTTTTACTCAACGTATGAAACTCAAAGAACTTTTCTGCTTAGTCACAAGCATCGTGCATTTCAACTTCAATAACTGCAAAAATTAAATAGCATGAAGACAATATTCTAAAGATCAAAACAGATGAAGCTGGAAACAGAATCAGGTGAAGTCATTCAAAATCAGGTGAAGTCATTCATATAACATTCTCCTAACAATGCAAAATAGCTGCCCAATTTGCCCTAGGGAGAAAGCAGAAACCCGCTTCGCCTAGCAGCACAACGCTTGTATTGCTCTCCCCTTTTTTCTGATCATAGAGGAGCCGTATGAAGCTAAGGTTTCATGTACGGTTTTGCAATAGCGGTGGGAGCTGTATCCAGCGAACCGACCGCTTTAAGAACGTGATTGTATTTTTTTTAGTAAATTGGAATTGCGGAAGCAAATACCAATTATATCAATACTTTTTTTAATTTACTCCTATTTATTACTCTCAAGGCTCTAGGCTGAGTAGCAGGAGCAACTTTTAATTTGTTATGAGCCCAAACGATAGATTCAATGAGAAAACTGTGCATATAACATTGTCACAACAGCAAAATTTGAGAGAGTTATGGTCCAGGTGATGAAGCCGACCTTCGAAGGTAGCAGCATGGTCTATCGTGGTGCCTTCATCTGGAGTTGCTTGTCGGATTTGTGAGTTGCTACTTTGCTTCCCCATATAGCACACCAGGATCTCAACCCGAAAAAAAAATTTGTGATTAGGGAGCTGGTACATAAGAAAAGGAATTCATGCACGAATGACATATACAACTAAAAAAATCAGGATATCACATATTATTATAATTACATACTAGTAGGAAGAAGGCGCAGCGACACGCCGCACCCGTGGTTGAGCCCATATAGTGCGTACATGTGTATTGTTATTTTTATTTTGTAGTAAGTGGTCGAGCTGGTTGCAGACATTATTCATATTTCTTACATTAAAAAAACGTCCGACTGAAAAAGGGGGTAATTTAAAATTATGCATGATATATACATCCAACAAAAAATAAGAGTATTAATTAAAGCTATTCAAACTCATCACAGTATGATTTGTATAGCATCTTTTCAATAGTTTCAAGATGGCAAATCTTACTGCAAAGCTACTCTTTAACTATATATCCTTCTCTGAACATATATTTGGGCAGATTAAGCCAAGGGAATTTAGGAGTTTCCTAGGTCTGGTTCCGAGTTCAAACTCTGCTGATAGCAAGCAAACAGGAAGGGTACGCTAAGTAAGGTTCACACTTTTTAAGTTAAATTGTTACATCTCATTTAGATCACTAGCCGGTCCTTTACTTCACACTTTTTAACTGGAGCTTAAAACATGAGAGTAGAAGCATGAGCCTCCAGTGCTTCTGAATTTTCTTTTAAACTCTACTTCTAAGCTTTCTTTGTTACTGATTATCACTTTGTAGATAGACACACATTGACTTCTTAAATAATAGAACTGGACAACTGCCATGCCATCCAACATCGCCATGACAATTAAGGTGCGACTCCATATTTTTTGTTGACAGAAATACAAAAGGAATGAAACATAAAAGGACATATGACCACAATAAAACATACCAGAGGAATAGCTTTGCATACCTAGTCCATATGGTAATGATAGATCCGCACATTGATTTTTCACCGCCGCTTGGTCGTTGTACAATCTGCGAAGACCACTCTCCAGCTTCTACTCTCATCCTCTGCCGCCCTGCAACCAGATGCAAAACAAAACAGTAGTAAACCACAATTTTTTGTTTCAGACATCAGAATTCAGAAGTGTTTTACTAATTCAATAGGAAATTCACTGCTGACAGAGTAACAATGCGTAAACTTCTGGACTGAAATCTAAAAGAATGATGGTAGTCATGACATATGCCGTCTTTCAGTTTGTATTACAATTACACTCGGAAGTGGGTATGGCAAAGATTCACAGCCAATCACAAGTTAACACTCAAACTCCTGTCATGCTAGTTAGCTAAACAGTATGCACATGCATGCAATTTGATCTACTCTACACAAGTTGCCAAGTTAACAGCTACAACCAGAGCAGGACGTGCTACAGGTTAATTAATTGAAATAAACACATTACAGTCTGACGCTAACTAGCTGCTACCAATTACAGGCATAGCAGAGAATCAGGGCTCTCCTCTCAGGTGGAAATGGTCAACGGCGACGGAGACTTTGACTTTGTGGAGCATTAAAAAAATCCCTGACTACACTAGGTAATGCACAAGCAAATAGTCGTACTAGCATACATGGCACAATATGTAACAAGACAAGATCTAAATAAATAATTCTGGGTTAAAAGAAAAATGAATAATAACCAAACTCATACTTCAGAAAAATGAAGAATATCAATTCCACCCACGCATGCAATTTACAGAGATGGGCATATAATTGGGACTAGCCTACTGTAAGTCCTAGCACTTGGAAAATACCTACCTAGTCATTTCGAAGATGCACTAGATACATTTAGCAGCTAGGTTAAACAATTGATCAGATTAGCATGCAACTCGCTACTGTTTACTAGAAACAGATTACCACGGTCGACCCAATCAACTAGCACATGTGACAATCTACTTTCAGAAAGTTGTAGACTACATATGTGGATGCTAATTAAGATACCAACAGAGTAGGAGGTGCATCAGGTCAACTAACTGAACAAACAGGTTACAGTCCAACGCTAAATAGCAGCTAGTACAGGCATAGCAGAGAAACAGGGCCCGTCGAGTGGCAATGGTCAACGTGTTAGCTACTTCGAATGCAATTTCACAGATCGCCCCAAACTACTTCGAATGTCACAACAAGCATGGATCAAGCAACAGAGAAAGTTGGATTAACAACTAGAAATCTAAAGGAATGGTGAGAAAATAGGAACCCAGGGAAGATAATAAAGGAATCCCTCACTCGCTCACCATCGGGGTCAAAGAAGAAGACCTGGCGCGTGCGGCCGTGGGGCTGGGTCTTCTCGAACAGCTCGATCTCCAGCGCCTCCTCCTCGGATCCGGCCTTGGTGATGAGGTTGCAGATGTCGGTGAGGAAGCACTCGAGTTCTGCGGCGCCACAGACGGAGCACAGCGAGGCGGGATGAGCAAGGCGCGACTCAAACGAGGAGTGGACGCAGGGGGGAGAGGGGCAGAAGGGCTGACCTTTGTCGGGGACGCGTGGGGAGAGGAGGAGGAGGAGGTCGGCGGAGGCGAGCATGAGGGCGGCCATGTCGAGCCAGCGGGCGGCGAGGACGTGCTGCTGCGCCTCGGCGTAGAGGCGGGCCACCTCCAGGTCGGCGACCTCGGGGCCGGCATCGGCCCAGGCCTGCTGGACCGTGGAGCACACCACCGCCAGCATCGGCTCCTCCTCCGTCATGTTCATGTTCGTTGCCATGGCCGGACGGACTCCCTTCTCTCCGCTACGCGCCGCCGCCGCTGATGCTGCTGGTGTCGCCGCCGCCGCCGCCGGAGTGGGAGAGGGAGAGGGGGATTGGGATTGGGATTGGGAGGCGAGAGAGAGAAAACCCTGACGCCCTCACGCGGAAGGAAGAGAGGAAGAAAGGAGGCGGGGGGTGGATGGAAAAAGTCAGGAGGACAAAGCTAGGGTTTCGGCTAGAGTGGTGAGCGGGATCATCCGACGGTCTTTGATGCATGATCCGCGTGAAATCCCCATGGACCAATCAGAACGCTGTAAACACAATGAAGACGTTATGACCATCTAAATTGGTCGTAATTAATTGAAAATAAGTTTTTTTCACAAGAAAAACATTTTCTATTTTCGACTGACAAAGATGTTTTTTTTGCGAAGGACCTTGTTGACACCTGATTTTGGCACGAAATCAAACATTATTAAGATGGATTCAAATGAAGAAGTGCTCTACATGAAAAAGTTTTGCAGTGTTGACATGAACATCTTTGAAGTTTGGGTCATCGTCGTCCGGTCGCAGCTGATCCACGAGGCCCTAGCGGAGACCAGGTCAACATAGGGCAGCCCATAGCTGCGCCGCGCCCCGACGGGGTCCCTCCCGGGCGTGTGGGGTTTCAGGTCCTCAAAAGCATCCCTCGGACTACTTGCGTACCGCACTTTCGATCGGGTCTCCTTTGACGTGAGCCACGGTGCATCACCCCCGGCGTCGAGAGTACACGGTGACGTGTTCGTGTGGTCTAATGATTTTTAAAAATAATAACCAAATGGTTGGGTGTAAAAAGCTTTGATCCACCTCTCGTGGAAAAGACAAATTCCTGTCGATTCAGAAGGAAGCGGGTCAAGTTTGAACTGCTGATGCCTTATAGTTTGCTCATGATTTTTATGAAAAATTAATTTCTAGGTATAAAAGTATCTATTTAATCAGAGAAACACCAAAAGTTTTCCAAAATTCAACCGCTAGCTAGGAACGGTCATGTCCGTCGTTTTGACCGCATTTTAAAATGGGCATGAAAAATTCAAAAAAAATTAAAAAAATTAAAAACATTCGCATTATGTCATTATATGTGACCAAGTTACGAGGAAAAATAATAAACTTGTAATACGACAATTTTTAAAAAAAATGTTATCAGAAATGAGCTATCATGTGTGAAGATTCACTACAGGAATCAGGCACTTTGCCATCTGCCATGGCAGATGGCAAAGGCATGGTCGGCGGATGGCAAAGGCTTTGCCATCTGCCAGCAGACGGCAAACAGTTTGGCTGAAACCCAGCCGGGAAAGGCTACTTTGCCGTCTGCTGGCAGATGGCAAAGAGCCTGCAGCCTTTGCCATCAGCTGGCAGATGGCAAAGCCTCTGAACGGGGTTAGCCACCTTAGAAGGCTAACGGCGTGCTTTGCCGTCTGCCAGCAGATGGCAAAGATTCTGGCCTTTGCCGTCTGCTGGCAGATGGCAAAGAGACCAAATAGGCCCTTCCCCGTTCGGACAGGTAGCTGACACGTGGCCTCTTTGCCATCTGCCAGCAGATGGCAAAGGCTAGAATCTTTGCCATCTGCTGGCTGATGGCAAAGGCTGCAGGCTCTTTGCCATCTGCCAGCAGATGGCAAAGATTCTGCAGCCTTTGCCATCTGCTGGCAGATGGCAAAGAGACCAAATAGGCCCTTCCCAGTTTGTGCAGGTAGCTGACACGTGGCCTCTTTGCCATCTGCCAGCAGATGGCAAAGTGCCTATATTGCCCCATTTAATTTTGTTTTTTCTTATATCAATTCATCTTCATAGAAAATCAAACACACACATATATATATAACCAATATAGCATATTCAACACATATTACCAATAGTCATGAACACATATATATCCAACACATCCATGAACACATATCCAACACATGTTACCAATAGTAGCAAGTTTCATCCATACATATACATAGTTTCATCAATATTACACAGTTTCATCCATAGGTAGCAAGTTTCACAAAGTCCAAACAAAAACTAAAGACAAGCACTCCATCAACCCAAGCTTCCGTGATCTAGAGCAAATCTGCAAAATGGGAAAGAAGAAAGTTAGAAGAAAAAGACTAGAAGAAGAAGATTATGATGATGCAACTAAAATGTGAAGACTATTATGATGCAACTTATATCTGTAAAATATGTCATTTTGGAGCTAAGTATGATTATTATGTCATTTTTGAGCTAGCTAAGCATACTAAGTCATTTTGGTGTAAAAAATGCTAAGTAAGGTCATTTTGGAGCTAAGTAAGGTTATTATGTCATTTTGGAGCTAGCTAAGCATATGAAGTCATTTAGGAGCTAAAATATGTCATTTCTTAAGCATATTATGTCATTTTAGAGCTAGCTAAGCATATTAAGTCATTTTGGAGGAAAATATGCTAAGTATAGGTCATTTTAGAGCTATCCTAGGTTAAATTGGTCATTTTGGAGCTAAGTAAGGTTATTATGTCATTTTGGAGGAAAAAATGCTAAGTATAGGTCATTTTAGAGCTATCCTAGGTTAAATAGGTCATTTTGGAGCTAATTAAGCTTATTATGTCATTTTTTGAGCTACCTAAGCATATTGAGTCATTTTGGAGGAAAAAATGCTAAGTATAGGTCATTTTAGAGCTATCCTAGGTTAAATAGGTCATTTTGGAGCTAAGTAAGGTTATTATGTCATTTTGGAGCTAGCTAAGCATATGAAGTCATTTAGGAGCTAAAATATGTCATTTCTTAAGCATATTATGTCATTTTAGAGCTAGCTAAGCATATTAAGTCATTTTGGAGGAAAAGATGCTAAGTACATAGGTCATTTTAGAGCTATCCTAGGTTAAATAGGTCATTTTTAAGCTACCTAAGCATATTAAGTCATTTTGGAGGAAAAATGGTAAGTATAGGTCATTTTAGAGCTATCCTAGGTTAAATAGGTCATTTTGGAGCTAATTAAGCTTATTATTTCATTTTTGAGCTAGCTAAGCATATTGAGTCATTTTGGAGGAAAAATGCTAAGTATAGGTCATTTTAGAGATATCCTAGGTTAAATAGGTCATTTTGGAGCTAAGTAAGGTTATTATGTCATTTTGGAGCTAGCTAAGCATATGTAGTCATTTTGGAGCTAAAATATGTCATTTCTTAAGCATATTATGTCATTTTAGAGCTAGCTAAGCATATTAAGTCATTTTGGAGGAAAAGATGCTAAGTACATAGGTCATTTTAGAGCTATCCTAGGTTAAATAGGTCATTTTTAAGCTAGCTAAGCATATTAAGTCATTTTGGAGGAAAAATGGTAAGTATAGGTCATTTTAGAGCTATCCTAGGTTAAATAGGTCATTTTGGAGGTAATTAAGCTTATTATTTCATTTTTGAGCTAGCTAAGCATATTGAGTCATTTTGGAGGAAAAAGTGCTAAGTATAGGTCATTTTAGAGCTATCCTAGGTTAAATAGGTCATTTTGGAGCTAAGTAAGGTTATTATGTCATTTTGGAGCTAGCTAAGCATATGAAGTCATTTAGGAGCTAAAATATGTCATTTCTTAAGCATATTATGTCATTTTAGAGCTAGCTAAGCATATTAAGTCATTTTGGAGGAAAAGATGCTAAGTATAGGTCATTTTAGAGCTATCCTACGTTAAATAGGTCATTTTTAAGCTAGCTAAGCATATTAAGTCATTTTGGAGGAAAAAAATGCTAAGTATAGGTCATTTTAGAGATATCCTAGGTTAAATAGGTCATTTTGGAGCTAATTAAGCTTATTATCTCATTTTTGAGCTAGCTAAGCATATTGAGTCATTTTGGAGGAAAAAATGCTAAGTATAGGTCATTTTAGAGCTATCCTAGGTTAAATAGGTCATTTTGGAGCTAAGTAAGGTTATTATGTCATTTTGAAGCTAGCTAAGCATATGAAGTCATTTAGGAGCTAAAATATGTCATTTCTTAAGCATATTATGTCATTTTAGAGCTAGCTAAGCATATTAAGTCATTTTGGAGGAAAAGTTGCTAAGTACATAGGTCATTTTAGAGCTATCCTAGGTTAAATAGGTCATTTTTAAGCTAGCTAAGCATATTAAGTCATTTTGGAGGAAAAATGCTAAGTATAGGTCATTTCAAAGCTATCCTAGGTTAAATAGGTCATTTTGGAGCTAATTAAGCTTATTATGTCATTTTTGAGCTAGCTAAGCATATTGAGTCATTTTGGAGGAAAAAATGCTAAGTATAGGTCATTTTAGAGCTATCCTAGGTTAAATAGGTCATTTTGGAGCTAAGTATGGTTATTATGTCTTTTTTGAGCTAGCTAAGCATATAAATTCATTTTTGGAGGAATAAATGCTAAGTATAGGTCATTTTAGAGCTATCCTAGGTTAAATAGGTCATTTTTGAGCTAATTAAGATTGTTATATCTTTTTTTAGCTAGCTAAGCATGTAAATTCATTTTGGAGGAATAAATGCTAAGTACAGGTCATTTTGGAGCTAATTAAGGTTATTATGTCATTTTGGAGGAAATAATGCTAAGTGCAGGTCATTTTAGAGCTAAATAGGTCATTTCTTAAGCTAAGCTAAGTATAGGTCATTTGAGAGCTATCCGTGGTAAGATTGGTCATTTTGGAGCTAAGTAAGGTTATAATGTCATATTCGAGGAAACTAAGCTAAGTATACGGCATTTTGGAGATAAATAGGTCATTTCTTAAGCTAAGTATGCATTTGTAGGACCCCGATCCTAAGTCACACAGATCTAGCATGTAACATATCATATCGCTTTGCGGTCTCACGCACGGTAACCCACAGCTGCCACCTTACCTTGGCCGGGACCATTTGCGATTATTGACTCACGTATATGATTATGTCGCTAGTATCCATATGGCAGAGAACCCGGGCCGACATGACTAGTCATAGAACCAAGGTGGCACAAACGTACAGGGACAGGCATACATGACCCAGCAATGCACGTGTCGGTCATCAGCGAGTGCAACCAAGTCGTAGCAAGCTACAAGGACTTCGGTGATACACCGCGTGACATTTCCCTGTAGGGACAGACACAGGAGCAAAGAAGGACACATGCCGGTCAATCCATGTGTTCCGGAGCAGTAGCGAACTACCATGGCTCAGTGGAAGCACTAGGAGGCATTTCCCTGTATGGAAGGCTACCAAAGGCACACGACTAGGTGTCGAATCCCACACATACAATGCATTTCAAACATACACACATTATGCACGATATGTGTAGATACAACATGGCATCACAACAAAACTCTATTAAGCAAAACACTTGGGAAAACTTACCGTCATCATGGAGGTGTATGTGTAGGTGTAGGACCGGTCGCGCTAGTGGCAGACGGAGAAGGATCGGTCGATGCTTGTCGGGAGTTATGCTGCACCAAAGATTATTTCCAATGTATCGTTAGCATGATGCAACTCAAATGTGAAGACTAGTAAGTAATCTCCATTCAAATGAAACTCACCGTGTCCGCCGGAGCAATGACTGGCATCGGCGGAGGGGTCTGACCGTTGCCCTGGCACATGGTCTGCACATTTGGTTTTCACGAGTCAGTCATATTAGTTAGTAATGAAAGGAACATTACGTGCATGATTTGGCTAATATGCAGAAGAAACTTACCACGAAGAGCTCGTATAAGGCCCGGTTCTGCGCGTCATTCCGGTTCCTCTCCTCCTCCAACAGCTTAGCCGTCCTCTCCTCCATCTCCCTCTCCCTCTCCGCCAGAAGCTCCTCGGTCTTCGCTCTCTCTTTCTCAATAGCAGCCTGCAACCCCACTCCTCGTTAGCATTGTAATCATCGACGGCCGCACACACAATGTAATGGAGGAAAGGTATCTGAGTCCGTATAACTAACCTGGAATTCGAGCTCCATTGGCCGTGCACGAGGCCTTATCTCAGGATCGGAGCTGGTCTGGCGCTTCTTGATCTGTGGGAGAGTGCTAGTACAACGTATCAGTCCATCCCCAATGGCTAACGAGCCATGGTGCCTCCCGCCACCAGATATCATCACCAGCTCTGGATCAAGAGGTTGCTGGCTCGGGTTAAAGTCCGGCCCTTTCCTCGCCTTCCCCTCGTCTCTGTACCTCACAAGCTTGTGGTGGGAGGCGCGGTTGCTGAATTTCTCCGGATCATCGAGGTCAGACTCAGAGAATGCCTTGGCCTTCTTGTACGAGGCAGTATTGGACATGGCATAGAGGTCGAACAGCTCTCGCACTGGAGCCTTGTTGTGTCGTGCCTAAAAGAGAGGAACAAAGTATTAGTTAAGGGCTCAAGCTAGCATGAAGAATGAATTTGCATGAATCATGAAGCAAAACACATACCCAGTTTTCCCCGAACTGACGTAGGTTGACGCTGCCTAGATGGTATGGGACACCTTTCATTTTGGCACGCTTGTCCTTTGCAGTGTCGTGGACGGAGCGCCATTGGGTAGTGCACCACTCATCCACCAACGCCTCCCAACAGTCCATCCTATCCGCACACCATCTCGGGGGCACCTAAGTTAAGCAAGAGAAATTTGAGCGCTACGCCTACGAATCAAATCAAGGAACTAAGTACAAGGCCTTAAGAATAGGTAATTACCTTCATGTACTTCTCCTTACTCAGATACTTGACGTGGCACTTCTCTTTTTTCCTCCTAAAACCAGTCGAGGCGAAGTAGTCTCGAACAGCCTGCGTCCGAGCCTCGTGCCGAAAGTTTCCAAGTAGGCGCCTGCACTCGTTGTCGATAACCCGAGCCGCGGCCTCCTCCTGTCCCTCAGCACACCTGTAGAAGGTCTGCAATCAAACAAGAAAACACGGATTAGTACAATCACTAGGGTTGCCAATCAAAGAAGAAAACACAACGTAGACGGCAAAGGAGAAATTACCCAAAACGTCTGGATCACAATGTCGGCCACCGTGTGGCACTCGACATCGCCGATCCTATGCCCCGGCGGGGCCGGGGCAGCCAAGTAGTGCTCCCAGGTCATTCCTAGCTCTGGAACCCGGCCCTCACCGGGCAACGTGACCCACCCCGGGAAGCTCTGGCGACAAATCACACCAAGGACAGTGTTGGGCCTGCGGACACGAGGCTCGTGTGTCCAAGACCTGCAGTATGACAAGGCCAACGCATTAGATATTCGAAGAAACGTGAAGGCAAAAGGTTAAAAAAGAGTAAATGCACTTACTTCTCCCCCTCCGGCGCAAAAAACCACCTCTGGTCGGGGGTCGCCGGGGTGGGCGGGAGCTTTGTACCACCACGCTGGTAGACTTTGCGCCCCTCAACCCACTCACCCTCGGTATAGCTATCAGAACTATAGCCACCCTCAGCACGGCCACTCGACGAGTCCGCACATGGGTTCGGCTGCGACTCAGCGTGAAACATGCTGAGCTCCGGAGTCTCGTGGGACGGAGTCTCGTGGGACGAAGGCTCGGCGGCCCGACGCTTGTCGGCCCCAGGCTCGTCGGCCGTAGGCGCGTCTGTCGTAGGCTCGTCGGCCCGAGGCTCGTGGACCGGAGTCCGAGACGGGTCCACCTTAGGCGGCTCCATCTCAGACGGAGCACTCCTGTGGTCGGGTGAATCAGCTGGGGGCGGCGGCGAGGAAGGCGTAGTAGCAGCCTTCCTACCTCTCCCGCCGCCACGTCCACCTCTACCAGCCTTCTCCTTCTTCTTCCCCCCCCGACCTCTCACGGCCGAAGAAGAATCGACCGCCGGTGGTGTCTGCATACCGAGATGCAGCGCTCTCCGGAGGCTCTGGGGTGGAATGGAACGACCCCTCCCACCACGCGCCGAGGTAGGAGCCTCGGAGCGCTCTCGACCCGCGCCCACCATCTGTCAACACCTACAATGACAAAGAGTAAACGAAATTAGTACAACATAAAAAGAATGAATACCTGACATGAATAATATGTATATAATTTAAGTGTATCATCATCATGAACATAATAAAAAATTGAATACCTAACATGAACTAATTAATAATATATATCTACATAATAATAATTGAATACCTGACATGAACTATAATATTAATCTTCATCGTCATCATTAATAAATGCATCATCATCGTCTATATATGCTTCGGGGTCAATAAATGCATCATCATCATCACTATCAGTAATGCCGTGCTCATCATCATCATCAATAAATGCATCAACATGTGGAAGGCCTCCTGTACGTAATCGGTCAAGCATTGACAGGTCATCCGCAGCAGTAACCTCTTCTTGTTCTGGCTCTTCTTGTTCCGGCTCTTCTTGTTCCGGCTCAGGCTCGGATTCACTGCCGCTGTCTACTTCAATGTTCTGGGGTGGAGTAGAGCGGTTCTTGAAACGTTTTTTGGAAAGACGTGTTCTTGGAAGAATTGTCCTTCATATGTGTGTGGGTTAATGTGAGGTTCATAATCCTCTTCATTGGGGGGAGGTGGTATAACACGTGGCGGCACTTCATAAACGACATCCCAACCTTTGAGATTTGGATCACTTTGGCAGGCCCACGGTAGATAGAAAACTTGGGTTGCCTGTTGAGCCGTAATATAGACATCGGGAACATCCAAATGGGTGCTTTGTTTGATTTCGACTAGCCCTAGATGTTCATGAGTCCTTCTAGTCTCCTTCGGCTGGAACCAATAACATTTGAAGACTACGACATTCGGTGGGTTTGCACCATAGAATAGAAGTTCATAAATTGCTTCAACTCGTCCATAATACTCGGTATCTCCTTCGCCGATAGCAGAGACACAACAATTTGTAGACTTTCGGTCGGCCATAGATAGCTCTTTGCCATAGGTACGAAAGCGAGACCCGTTGATGTCGTATTTGTCAAATGAACGGACCTTATAGTCAAAACCATTAGCGACTTGTCTCAATTCGGGGTCCATAGACTCTGAACTAGCCTACAAGTTTAATACGAAAGGATTGTTGCATTAGCCGGAAATTAGACGAAGAAATGAAATGGTCTAATGGAAATTACCGTTTGTTTGAACCAAGAGATGAAACCGGGATAGCCGCCTCCATGCATTGCCAGAAGCTCATACTCTTCGACGGAATCCTTTTGGATCACCGCTCCATACGAGAATTTGGCGACGTATCGACTGTATCAAATATCCAGGAATAAGAGCAGTTCAAAGGAATTAGAGGTTGCGAAACAATGTACCGAGAACTTACTCGATGTACGGCCGCACTTCTGTTAGGTTGTTCAAGATATACAACGTAATGGTCCGCCATTCGTCGACATCCAACGATAAGGAAGTATAAGCACCGGCTGGTGCGAGCTTCCCTTTGAATAGGCTGAGGTTGGATCCACCCTTTTTAGGGTCGCCAGCATTGTACTGAGGCTTCGAATTATGCAAATGACGATTTTTGGCTTCGTAGTGTGCTGTCACGAAGTTTGCCGCCTCCTCAGTAATGAATGCCTCGGCCATCGATGCTTCAATTCGACGTTTATTTTTACATTTTTCTCGAAGCGTCTTCTGCATCCTCTCAGTTGCGTAGCACCAACGATTCTGCACGGGCCCCCCAATCGTGCCTCGGTCGGGAGATGCAAAATCAAATGCTGCATTGGATTAAAGAAGCCCGGTGGAAAGATCTTCTCTAACTTGCAGATCAACTCCGACGCCAACTCTTCCAGTTCTTCTAGCAAGCCAGGCGATAGTTCTTTCGCACAAAGAACACGGAAGAAATAGCTCAGCTCTGCCAGTACTAGCCATTCATCCTCAGGGATAAAGCCACACAACATCACCGGCATTACCCGCTCAAGCCATATGTGCCAATCATGACTCTTGAGACCAAATATTTTCAATTTTTCAAGGCTCGCTCCCCTCTTTAGATTCGCTGCATACCCATCGGGGAACATCAACTCCTTTTTCACCCACATGAGTATTTCCCTCATAACTGGCCTTCCAAGATTGAACCATGCCTTTGGCTTCGTCCAGTTCTTCTTTCCTTTCGGTTGTCGCATGTTTTGTAGCGGTCTATCACATACAGCCTGCTGATCGACTCTAGCCTTAGGATTATCCTTTGTTTTCCCCTCTATGCTGAACAATGTACCAAAGAGGGCCTCGCCGACATTCTTTTCAGTGTGCATCACGTCGATGTTGTGTGGGCAAAGGAGGTCTTTGAAGTAAGGCAGATCCCACAAGCATGTCTTGTGAGTCCAGGAGTGTTCCGAATTATACCCCTTGAAATACCCTGGACGCTCTGGATCCGGCTCGAGAGAGTTTAACTGATCCAGGGTCTGTTGGCCTGTCAACGCAGGTGGTGCAGAGTTTTTGACAACTCTACCTTTGATGAAGTTCTTCTTGTCTTTTCTGAACTTATGGCGAGGATCCAGGAACTGTCTATGCATGTCGAAGCAAGAAAACTTGCCACCCGCCTGCAGCCGACGAAACTCAAGAGTTGCCTTGCATGTGGGGCACGGGAACCTTCCATGCACACACCAGCCAACGAATAGCGCATACGCCGGCAAGTCATGCATCGAGTACATGTACCACACACGCATTAGGAAGTTTTTTTTGTAGCGGCGTCGTATGTCTTGATCCCATTATCCCAAGCTTCTTGCAGTTCATCCTTAAGCGGCTGCATGTACACATTCATATTCTTCCCCGGATAGTTGGGCCCCGGAATTATCAACGTCAGGAAAATGTTCTTTCTTTGCATAATCTGTCCGGGGGGGAGATTGAGTGGAATGACAAATACAGGCCAACAACTGTATTGGGCTGCCATCATACCAAACACATTGAACCCATCCGTGCTTATGGCGATTCGAGGATGCCTTGGATCTGCCGCTTTAGCATGATGTATTGCATCGAAGCACTTCCACGCAAAAGCGTCCGATGTGTGTACCAACATCGGCTCCCCATCTGCATCTAGTTCGGTTCTTTTGCCCAATTTGTGCCATGTCATCTGTCTGGCCGTCTCTTCGACCATGAAAAGACGTTGAAGTCTTGGTATGATTGGCATATACCGAAGAACATTAACTGGGATTTTTGTCTGACTCTTCTCACCCATACCGTTGTCTACCACAACATACCTGGAAGACTGGCAAACGGGACAATACTTCAAGTCCGCATACTCAAGCCTAAATAAGGCACATCCTTTCTCACAGGCATCTATCTTCTCATAGGGCATCTTAAGTACACGGAGGATTTTGTCTGACTGGTACAGGTTTGCAGGCATTACATGGCCTTTGGGTAGAAAGCGTCCAAATAGTGTCATCATCGCGTCGTAGCATTCTCTGCCCAAGTTGAATTGAGCCTTCAGAGCCATTACTTGTGCGATGGCATCAAGCTGACAAAGCTCAGTGTGGTCGTGGAGAGGACGCTTCGAAGACTCCAACATATCATTGAAGGCCTTTGCAGATTCCTCCATCTCATCGTCCGAATCCCGAGCATCATCAAAGTCTTCCACCATGTCTTCCATCCCGGTACCATGCTCGTTAGTGCGACGACGGCCCTCCTCAGCTCTGGCACAGGGGCACCAGGTTGTTTTCTGTCCATTTGCAAATGCGGTTGTCACAAATCCCTTGGTTTTTCTTATCCATTCATCGGTCATGTCTTTCTGACTAGGGTGACCGGTGTACATCCATGCACGATCACTCATCTTGCCTAGCTACTGGACACACAAGAAATACATACATAATTCAGCAAACCATATTCATCAGTTAATAGAGTTTGTCAGTTTTATTACGTCCATGCAACCTAGACGCTAGTAGGTAAAGATAGGTCCTAATCCCACCCGAGTATGTGTAGATTGGGTTCGTTTTCCCATGCTCTGCTCCGGATCCAACGCAAAATTTCGGCAGCACCTCCCCGCTGTTCTCCTGATACACGTCTCAGAATAAGCAGAGAGGATGTGTACCCGGAGAACAACAGGGAGGCACTGACGAAATTCTGCATCGGATCCGGAGCAGAGCATATGGGAAAACGAACCCAATCTACACATACTCGGGCTGTCCATGGATAACGTTGGACAATTCGAAAGAATCACGGTTATAAATATGCAAATGAATGCATATTTATAGATGTAACCCTTTTGAACGGGAGACGCATAGTGGTCACGCATACTGATGATTGAAGACACCTATAGCTAGCAAGTTTCATCGGCACGAAGACCGGAACAGAGCAAATGAAGAGGGAGAGGAGGAGATGTCATTTGTGCTCACCCACGAACGCAGGGGCGGAGCTCGTCGAACGCACGGGAAGGTCGTCGAACACCAGACCCTCGCAGCGACGAAACAACTGCACATTTAAATCCACCCGATCAACACAAATATATATGATGTTTTTCATAACAAAATCGGAAAATATATGACCTAACTCATAATTCACAAATATATGACCCCGTCGGCCTCTGGAAGGCCGAAAAGCACCTTTTCGGTCAACAGGAGGCCGAAGAGGTGTCGGGGGTCGGGGTTGTCGGGGGTGTCGTGTCTGGGTATCGTGGTGTCAAAAGGACAAAGATAAATTCTATCCGGCAAAAGTGGACTGTAAAGAAAAGCCTGCTACATGATCCTCAAAACATCTATAAGCATATCCTAAATCTTGGCTGCATGCATGTGTTTTTCGAAGTCTAAGAAGAGGATTAAGTTGAAGCCTGACATCTTTTGGATCAGACCAGGATTAATTGGTCCATGGAGGAGAATTTACCATGGTCAAGTATGGCATTTCAGAAGATAAATGTGGTCGCATGGTAACAGGAAGAGATACATATGGTTGGAGCATAAAGTAGGTTTCTTTCAAAAATTAATTAGGCTTATTGTGCTTTAGTTCACACGACCTCTCTATCTTATTAGAACACATGCCCTCTCTGTTTGATATTATGGTTTTCTTCTATATTAATTCAGAAAATAGTTAGGTACTTCTAATGCTTTCATAGACAATATGCATACATGACCCTATTATCTTGCCCTGGCACTTACAAACCATATTTGCTGGGCACATAGCTACGCACCCAGTGGCGGAGGACAAATATTTTTTGAGGTGGGGCGAACTCTATCATAAAAAATTGTCGTCGCTACCAGTAACAGTGGCGTACCCAAAGACTTAGGTTTGCTGGGCGCCCGACAACGATAGAGCTCGTTTCTCGCTTTGTGGGTCCGAGCTTGTTAATCTTATTTTGTTACTTTGCCATCATTTTCATGAGCATGCAGAATTCAAACTTTTTTATAGAAGAGAGCTAAACAAAATTCACAAATAATCCCATCAAGAACAGGGGATAGACAACACTCCTAGTTTCTATCGATGGCAACTACTCTGGTAAATGAATTCTCCTAGCTCCCCAGCCAAGCTCCAAATGTGTAAATCGCTCTTAATGGCAGCACAAAGGTTGTACTCATATAGCTGCCGGTCTTATTTTTTACATCATACATGACTGTGCTGCATTAGCAGCTATTTGGATCTTGTAAATAATGTGCTGAACATTTGAGTACACTGATGTTCAGTCGATGCAATAGAACGGGTGCTTAAAAAGTCGAATGCCCAGCATGCGTCACTGCGTTCGCAGCCACTTCGGCTCTTCCTTCGCTACGTAAGCGCTAAATCAATCGCCAACAGCCCAATTGCGGGAGTTCACGCAGTGGGCTCACGTCCCAAGCAAGGTTGCTCGTCTATCTCTCCTTATGCCAGCAAGACCACGACTCGAGATCAAGCCAGCCGGCCACGACGTATACATTATTAACATTATTTTCATGCATCCAATCATAAACATCCCATATATTTTAGTGTGCGAATTTGAAGAACTCCGATTGCAAAAATCTAGAATTTTCTGCAAGATTTGTTCACAGCAGTTCGTCAAGCGAAGTCGAAAACGCGCCTGGTTGGCGGAGAAAACTTTGATTGCAATTTAGGAGAGCAGCAGGTTCATTCGTCGCTAAACCTTAATTTTTTTTGTGTGCCCTTGGCCAAGTACTTTAGCTGAAAGGTGTGTTTAGCATAAACAAATCATACTACATTTAACTAGTACCACCAATGTCAGGAGATCTTTGTTTTACTGTTAAGTACGTACTACTATAAGTTGACTGTTTAGCCAGATGCTTTGGTTGAAAGGTGTGCTTAGCCTAAAAAAATCGTTTTCTCTTACATTTAACTACAATCACCGAGACAGGAGATCTCTGTTTTACTGTTCAACGTACTACTAGTGTAAGCTGACTGCGGTGGCTCTCGAATGCTTGGAAGAAACAGTTCGCAAATCCCAAAGAGGTCATCTGAAAAGAACAAATCTGGAAGGGAAAGACACGGAGCAAACCTTGTTCCTCTGCTTCCCCTTCTCACTCCACCTCCGGGCTACTTCCTGGCTCGCTTGGCCCCCTTCCAAGTTCCATCAAAACGGCAGGAAATCAAATCACGATCGGTGCTCTGCAAGGAAACCAGCAGAGATCGTTGAGCAGCAAACAAGAACCAGCGCAAAATCAGCTCGAAGAAAGACAGGGGTTCCTCACCCGCAGGACGGATCGACTGGAGGCCTTCGCTCTGCGCCCAAGGCAGCGCAGTCCACTGGAGGAGAAGGAAAGGGATGCCCGACAGCGAGCTTGGGCCAGGGAGCCGCCAGTAGGGGAGGGAGAGGGAGTGGGCGGCCGGAGGGGAGGAGACCGAGGGGTGAGGCGAGGGAGGAAGGAGAGGGCCGACCTGGCCGCCGGAGGCTGGGCTGAATTGGTGGCGGGGAGGGGCGGGGGAGGGGCGGGCTGCGGTGGCGGGGGAGGGGCTGGCGGCGGTACTGGGCGGTGGCGGGGGAGGGGCGGGTTGCGGTGGCGGGGGAGGGGCTGGCGGAGGTGCTGGGCGGTGGCGGGGACAGCGGGGCTGGGGTGGTGAATGGGTGAGGTGGGGGGGGAGAGAGAGGGGTGGGGCCGGGCTGGGAGAGAGGGGAGATAGCCCCACCTCTTTGCCATCAGCCAGCAGATGGCAAAGAACTTTGCCATCTGCTGGCTGATGGCAAAGAGGTGGGGCTTTGCCATCTGCTGGCTGATGGCAAAGAGGTGGGGCTTTGCCATCTGCTGGCTGATGGCAAAGAGGTGGGCCTAGTGCGCCGTTACAACGCCGTCGTCCGCTGGACCCCACCAACCTCTTTGCCGTCTGCCAGCAGACGACAAAGATTCTTTGCCATCTGCTGGCAGATGGCAAAGAATTGGCTGATGGCAACCAGGTTCTTTGCTATCTGTCAGTTCTTTGCCATCTGTTTTTTGTAAGCAGATGGCAAAGACGTTCTTTGCCATCCGCTGGCAGACGACAAAGATCTGACTGATGGCAAATTCCCTGTTTCCAATAATGCGAATATTCATGGCTTTCAACCCAAATGATCAATGTTATGGCCACATTCATGGCATAGTTCGCTCAAATGATCTCATATTGTGCACAAGGGTTCATATTGGAATGACAAACAATGTTGTCTAAGGAAGTTTTCATTTTCTTTGGACGGAAAATTCATTTTCCATTTTTCGAGTGCCCAAAATGAGTTTTTTTGTGAAGGACCTACCATATATTTGTTGCAAAATAGGACCGAATCAATTTTCTAAAATATTAGGCCATATTTAATGTACAATTGACTAAATGGTTGGGTGTAAAAAGCTTTGATCTACCTCTCGTGGAAAAAGACAAATTCATGTCGATTCAGGAGAAGCGGGTCAAGTTTGAACTGCAGATGCCTTATAGCTTGCTCATGATTTTTTGAAAAAATAATTTCTAGGTATAAAAGTATCTATTTAATCAGAGAAACACCAAATTATTTCCAAAATTCAAACACTAGCTAGGAACGGTCATGGCCGCCGTTTTGACCGCATTTTGAAATGGGTTGGAAAAATTCAAAAAAAAAATACAAAAAGTGAAACCTTCGCATTATGTCATTACATGTGACCAAGTAACGAGGAAAATAATAAACTTGTAATACGGCAATTATTTAAAAAAGTGTTCTTAGAAATGAGCTATCATGTGTGAAGATTCATGGCTTTCAAGCCAAATGATCAATCTTATGGCCACATTCATGGCATATTTTGCTCAAATGATCTCATATTGTGCACAAGGGTTCATATTGGAATGACAAACAATGTTGCCTAAGGAAGTTTTCATTTTCTTTGGACGGAAAATTCATTTTCCATTTTTCGTGTGCCCAAAATGAGTTTTTTTGTGAAGGACCTACCATATATTTGTTGCAAAATTAGACCAAATCAATTTTCTAAAATATTAGGCCATATTTAATGTACAATTGACTAAATTGTTGGATGTCAAAAGTTTTGATCCACTTCTCGTGAAAAAGACAAATTTCCGTCGATTTAGTTGGAAGCGGGTCAAATTTGAACTGCACCTGCCTCATAGATTGCTTTTTATTTTTTGAAAAAATCATTTCTAGATACAAAAGTATCTATTTAATCATAGAAACACCAAAAGTTTTCCAAGATTCAACCACTAGCTAGGAACGGGCATGCCCGTCGTTTTGACCGCGTTTTGAAATGGGCATGAAAAATTCAATTTTTTTTTTTTGAAAACCTTCACATTATGTCATTATATGTGACTAAGTTACGATGAAAAATAATAAACTTGTAATGCGGCAGTTATTTAAAAAAAGTGTTCTTAGAAATGAGCTATCATGTGTGAAGATCCATGGCTTTCAAGCCGAATGATCAATCTTATGGCCACATTCATGGCATAGTTTGCTCAAATGATCTCATATTGTGCACAAGGGTTCATATTGGAATGACAAACAATGTTTCCTAAGGAAGTTTTCATTTTCTTTGGACGGAAAATTCATTTTTCATTTTTCGAGTGCCCAAAATGAGTTTTTTTTGTGAAGGACCTACCATATATTTGTTGCAAAATTGTACCAAATCAATTTTATAAAATATTAGGCCATATTTAATGCACAATTGACAAAATGGTTGTTTGTCAAAAGTTTTGATCCACCTCTCGTGAAAAAGACAAATTTCCGCCGATTCAGCCGGAAACGGGTCAAATTTGAACTGCAGCTGCCTTATAGTTTGCTCTTTATTTTTTCAAAAAATCATTTCTAGTTACATAAGTATCTATTTAAACAGAAATACATGGTTTGGTGGCGATACATCGAGGTTTGGATGGTGGCCGAGGGCCCCAGCTCCAGAGCGCGTAAACTCGCATGCCCGCCGCGTGGTCACCGCGTGACCGTGGCGTTGCCATGCGTTCTGGGCGGCCTAGGTATGTCTAGTGGGTTGGAACTCCCCAGGTAGGTGCTAGGAAGAAAATGACAAGAGAAGAATCTCACGAGGAGACCGAACTATGCTCAAACATGAATTAGCAGCCAAGTGTTTGATTAGCGGTATGGGAAATGCACATGGCCAATGGGCGTGAGTTTTGGCTGAGGATGATCATCTACTAAGAAGACTGTCTTCACAAATTTTCATCTCAAATAGAGGAGCCTAGGTGGCACTTGCTTTGCAAAGTACCACACTGGACATAAATATTAATGTTGAAGCTGGGCTCAGAATAATGAATGGATTGAGCTTAAATTTGGTGGAGGATGGTTATTTGTGCATAGGAAAGCACTGTAGAAAATTGATACCATTTGGACATGCCAAAGTGGTACTTCCTTCACAATGCTCTTCTCTGGACAAAAACTCGGGAAAATTAGTGAGAGAAATTGGATAAATGAAATGAGCTCAAATTTAGTGTAGGTAAGTTACATAGGTATGGTCATCCCCTGGTAAATTTTCAGAAATAATTAAGCAATATATAATATAGTTTCTTCACAAACTGAAAATATGACAAGAATAAAAGATTGGATGATGAGCTCACATGGTTTGTTTAATAGAACTCAAATTTTGTGGAGAGTGATTATATGAGCATATGTAAGATTTGGAAAAATATAAGATCATTCGGATAAGCCTAGCTAGTACTTACTTCACAAAGCTTCTCTCCGGATAGAAACTTTGGAAATTCACCGAGGAAGATTTACTAGGAAAATGGAGCTGAATATTATCATGTGGCAATGATTTGGGTATGGAAGAGTGCCCAAAAAGTTTGAGGGTAATAGGAGGGGTCTAGGTAACACTTGCTTTGCAATGTGCCAATCTGGCCATAAAATAGAAATTGAACTTGGGCTCACATAGATGATTTGATTGATCTGCAATTTGGAGGAGGGTGATAATTTGGGTGTATGAAGGAACTGTATAAATTTCATGCCAGTTGGATATACATAAATGGTACTTCCTTCACAATGCTCTCCACTGAACAGAAAATTGGAAAACATATTGAGGGAAAATGGTTAAATTAAATGAGCTAAAATTTGGTGGAGGGAGATTCTATGGTCAGGGTAATGTCCTGGTAAATTTTCAGAAATTATAAAGCAATATAAAATATAGTTGCCTCACAAACTGAAAATATTACCAGAAACAAAGATTGGATGGTGAGCTCTCATGGATTGTTAGATGGGGTTAAAATTTTGTGGAGAGCTATGATATGGGCATATAGAAGACGTGGCAAAAATTCAACTCATTAGGGTATGCATAGATAGTACTTCCTTCACAAAGCTTCTAGCTGAACGAAAACTTTGGAAATTTGCCGAGGAATATTTACTTGGCAAATGGAGCTGAATTTTGTCATGAGGCAATGATTTGGATAGTAAAGAGTGCCCAAAATTTTTGAGGGCAATCAAGAATATATAAATAGCACTTCCTTCACAAAGTGCTATTCTGAACAGAATAGGAAAATGAGTATTGTTGAATTATTTTTGAACTAGGGAAGGAAGGTTTTTGACATATTTGACGAATATATGATCCAAAGAATTTATGAGAATTGTTTGGGAATTTTGGGAATAACAGAAATATAGGTTGCTTCACAACCTAGGGCAAAAATTGACACATAGACATGACACGTAGGCAAAAATTGACACATGGACATGACACATAGGCAAAACTGATGAGGTGGCGCCTAGTCATAGCAATCCACCACAATTTACAAGGTTATGACCATCTATATTGGTCGTGATCAGCTAGAAATAAGGCAACGGACCAATGTTGCCTGCTTTACGACCATTTTGTGTAAGGAAATTACGACCTTTCTAACAAAAATGGTCGTTATGGTTTAGGGTTTGGAGCCCTCCGAACAGCTTGCGACTAATTGGTCTCAAATGGTCGTAGATTTACAACCATTTCTTCCAGGGTCGCTGACAGAAGATCAATAGGAGAATTTTTACTAGCAACCAATTTCATCAAAGCATCAACCTTATCACTCAAAGTACTAATTTCCCCAACCGAATTAACTTTTTTACTAGTAGGTGCTCTTTCGGTATGCCATTGAGAATAATTAGCCATGATATTATCTAGCAATTTAGTAGCTTCACTGATAACCCACAAGTATAGGGGATCAATTGTAGCCTTTCTCAATAAGTAAGAGTGTCGAACCCAACGAGGAGCTAAAGGTAGAACAAATATTCCCTCAAGTTCTATCGACCACCGATACAACTCTACGCACGCTTAACGTTCGCTTTACCTAGAACAAGTATGAAACTAGAAGTACTTTGTAGGTGTGATAGGATAGGTTTGCAAGATAATAAAGAGCACGTAAATAAAAACTAGGGGCTGCTTAGATGAAGAAACAGCTAAGTTAGTCTTAGTAGAGAGCTTTTTGTCACAAGAAAGTTATTTGTCCCTAGGCAATCGATAACTAGACCGGTAATCATTATTGCAATTTTATATGAGGGAGAGGCATAAGCTAACATACTTTCTCTACTTGGATCATATGCACTTATGATTGGAACTCTAGCAAGCATCCGCAACTACTAAAGATCATTAAGGTAAAACCCAACCATAGCATTAAGTATCAAGTCCTCACTACAAGAAATATGTCAACTTGCGACCATCAATATTGGTCACTGAATGGTCACTGTTTTCCATTTTTGACCTTTTTACGACCAAAAACAGTTGGTCACTCAAGCAACCCACCTACTCGGGTTTATGCTTCTGTCACTCAAGCAACCCACCATAGACAAATCATGAACACATTGCAACACCCTACAGCGAGGATCCCTCACGCTTGCGCGACATGGAGAGCACCATAGGACAACAGCAATAATAAAACATGCAACTCAAACCAATCATGATCATCAATCAACCCATAGGACAAAACGAATCTACTCAAACATCATAGGATAGCCATACATCATTGGGAAATAATATATAGCGTTGAGCACCATGTTTAAGTAGAGATTATAGCGGGGAGGAGGGGTGTTACACTGCTGCATAGAGGGGGAGAGAGTTGGTGATGCCGGCGGCGAAGTTGTTGGTGTAGATCGCCGTCACGATGATGGCCCCGGCGGCGTTCCGGTGCCACCGGGAGAGAGGGGGAGAGAGCCCCCCTCCTTCTTCTTCTTTCTTGGCCTCCCCCCTAGATGGGAGGAGGGTTTCCCCTCTGGTTCTTGGCATCCATGGCGGCGGAGGGGCGGGAGCCCCTCCGAGATTGGATCTCTCTCTCTCTGTTTCCTTCTGTTTCTGCGTTCCAGATTCTGGCCTTTCACCGTTTCTTATATTTCCGGAGATCCGTAACTCCGATTGGGCTGAAATTTTAACAAGATTTTTATCCGGATATTAGCTTTCTTGCGGCGAAAGAAGGGCACCAACCGCCTTACGGGGTGGCCACAGGCCAGCCTAGCGCGCCCTACCCCCTAGGGCGCGCCCCTATGGCTTGTGGGCCCCTCGTGCACCGTCTTCTGTTGATTCCACTTCCCAAAATTAACATATATTCCAAAAAAATCTCCGTAAGTTTTTATCCCGTTTGGACTTCGTTTGATATGGATTTTCTGCGAAACAAAAAACATGCAACAAACAGGAACTGGCACTGGGCACTGGATCAATATGTTAGTCCCAAAAATAGTATAAAAAGTTGCCAAAAGTATATGAAAGTTGTAGAATATTGGCATGAAACAATCAAAAATTATAGATACGACGGAGACGTATCATTCACCCAAAGTAATCTCCATAAAAGTACCACCCGCGGCGGAATCTAAAAGATTCCGAGAGACAAAATTCAATCCCGCATAGAAATTTTGTATGATCATCCAAAGATTTAAACCATGAGTAGGACAATTTCTTAGCATCAACATCATTCTTTCCCAAGACTGTTCAACATGTTCATGCTCAAGTTGCTTAAAATTCATGATTTGCGTCCTAAGGGAAAAAAATCGCGGGCGGAAAATACTTAGTAATAAAAGCATCCTTGCACTTATTCCAAGAATCGATACTATTGCGAGGCAAAGAAGAAAACCAGATTTTTGCACGATCCCACAAGGAAAAAGGAAATAATTTCAACTTCACAATATCATTGTCCACATCTTTTTTCTTTTGCATATCACACAAATCTACGAACGTATTTAGATGGGACGCGACATCCTCATTAGGATTACTGGCAAATTGATCTTTCATGACAAGATTCAACAAAGCGGCATTAATATCACAAGACTCCGCACTAGAGGCAGGAGGAGCAATCGGAGTACTAATAAAATCATTATTATTAGTATTGGAAAAATCACACAACTTGGTGTTCTCTTGAGTCATCGTGACTACGCAAACAAGATTGCAAGCAAGGAAGAGATCGGGCGAGAAAAAGGCAAACGCAAAAGAAGGCGAATAAAACGACAAATTGGTGAAGTGGGGGAGAGGAAAACGAGAGGCAAATGGCAAATAATGTAATTGCAAGAAGATGAGATTTTTGATTAGGAACCTGGTAGATGATGATGGAGTCCCCTCGGCGCCCACGATAGGCACGTAGAAGAGACCGCTTCCTCCCCGACAACGGCGCCAAAAATTCCTTTGACATGGCTTGAGACTGCGTCGGTATTTCCCCAAAGAGGAAGGGATGATGCAGCACAGCGACGGTAAGTATTTCCCTCAGTTATGAAACCAAGGTTATCGAACCAGTAGGAGGATCACCACCACCCAATAAGCAGCACCTGCACACAAACAACACATACTTGCAACCCGACGCGAAAGAGAGCTGTCAATCTCTCTACGGTAAAAAGATAGATTAGGTAGTGATAGATAGGAGAGATAGATCTCTCAAGAACACAAAATAAAAAGAGCAAATAAAATATGCAGCAATAAGTTTTTGGGTTTTTGGTTTTGTAGATCTGAAAACAAAGATGCAAAAAGATAGATCTGAAAGCAATATGTTGGAAAAGTAGACCCTGGGGCCGTAGGGTTCTCTAGTGGCTTCTCTCACGAGTATAGCGCACGGTGGGTGAACAAATTACTGTTGGGCAATTGATAGAAAATTGAATAGTCATGACGATATCCAAGGCAATGATCATTATATAGGCATCACGTCCAAGATAAGTAGACCGACTCCTGCCTGCATCTACCACTATTACTCCACACATCGACCGCTATCCAGCATGCATCTAGTGTATTAAGTTCATGGAAAAACGGAGTAATGCAATAAGAACGATGACATGATGTAGACAAGATCTATTCATGTAGGAATAGACCCCATCTTGTTATCCTTAATACCAACGATACATGCGTGTCTTGCTGCCCCTTCTGTCACTGGGAAAGAACACCGCAAGATCGAACCCATCACAAAGCACCTCTTCCCATGGCAAGAAAAATCGATCTAGTTGGCCTAACTAAACCAAAGATTCGAAGAAGAAATACGAGGCTATAAGTAATCATGCATATAGGAGATCAAAGAAGACTCAACTAATATTAATGGATAGAAACTGATCATGACTCAAAATTCATCGGATCCCAACAAACACACCGCAAAAGATTACATCAAATAGATCTCCAAGAGACCATTGTATTGAGAATCATAAGAGAGAGAGGAAGCCATCTAGCTACTGCCTACGGACCCGTAGGTATATGGTGGACTACTCACGCATCATCGGAGAGGCACCTATGAAGAAGATGAACCCCTCCGTGATGGTGTTTAGATTGGATCTCACGGTTCTGGAACTTGCGGCGGCTGGAATTATGTTTCGTCGACTCTCCTAGGGTTTTTGGAACATTTGGGAATTTATAGGCATCAGAGGCGGTGGAGAGGGGCCCCGAGGAGGGCACAACCCATCAGGGCACGCCGGGGCCCCCCTAGCGCGCCCTGGTGGGTTGTGGTCTCCTCGGCCCACTCCCCCGACACTTCTTTGGCCCACTGGGTGTCTTCTGGTCCAGAAAAATCTCTAAAAAGTTTCATCACTATTGGAATCCGTTTGGTATTGATTTTCTGCGAAGTAAAAAACAAGCAAAAACAGCAACTGGCACTTTGGCACTGTGTCAATAGGTTAGTCCCAAAAAATGATATAAAGTTGTTATAAAATGATTGTAAAACATCCAAGAATGATAATATAACAGCATGGAACAAGCAAAAATTATAGATACGTTGGAGACGTATCAAAGATCCATAAAGTGCTCTACGATTTTCGTAGGTATTTTCCCCTTTAACGGCGGGGGCGACTTCAGTGCAAAATGAGCCTTCACTTCGCCAGCCACGATCGCATCGGTTTCATCATCATTCATCTCGTAAGCTAACTTCTTTTTGGCAGGATGCTCGGGTTTCTTCTTTGGCGCTCTCTTCTACTTTTGGCCCTGCTGCTGGGACATAAGGGGTGGAGTCGGCTGACGCGGCGCAGATCGATATGGCGAACTCGCGCTGGGCTCCGTCTCGAGTTGGGGTGGAGTCGTCTGATGCGGCGGACTTAGAGGTGTATTGCTAGGAGGAGTCGGTGGCCTTGGCGCCGAGTTTGGAAACACGATGCATTCCTTTCTCGATACAATGACACCACGTATGACTTCTCCCAGTGTCTGCTCCCCTTCACCTCCAGGGAAGTCAAGCTCGAGTGAGGCATATCCCAACAGAACTTCATTCACCCCGACATGAGCATAGCCAGCTGGAATCGAATTGCCATGGATGGTTGCTCCAGGTGCATTCGGTAAAGCAAAGCCGACCGCCACCTTCATGGATATGTTCTTCAATTTCATGTGTAGCTCACAACTTGTCCTCTCTTCGATATCATCCACGGGGTAGCGAGCCAGCAGTGCATCATCGGCCGGAACCCCCGTGGAACCCACGCTGCTTTTCTGCAAAGACGGGACGGTACTATCCAATGGTGGGTCTGTAGCATGCTCCTGCCGCGTAGACAGAATTTGCTGGCTAATGGTGGCCAGTTGCTCGTCGTGCCCCTTACACATGCGTTCCAACTCCGCGTTCTTTCTTTCTAAATTTTGAAGCCAGTCTGCATCCTGCTTCTTTTTTCTCTGACGGCTTCTGTAAGTGTCATTCCAGTCCGAAAACCGCTGAACCCACGGAACAACGCCTTTGCCTCGTGTTCGTCCTCCGTGTTCAGGATTCTCGAGGGCGCGTGTAAGCTCGTCGTTCTCTCTCTCGGGGATGTACACCTCATTTTGAGCATCTTCTATTGCTTTAAGTAAAGCCTCCAAGGCTTCTTTAAGAGATGCCTTTTCTATAATCTCCCCAGTTTTTGGATCCAACTTTCCCCCATGCGCATAAAACCATGTCCTGGACCTCTCGGGCCAATCCCGTGTTTTTGGAATGACCCCTTTAGCAAGCATCTTGGCCTCAGATAAATCCCACTTAGGCATGCCTGTCTTGTAGCCACCTGCCCCCAGAACATGGTGATACTTTGTTTTGTCAGCATTTATCTACTTGTTTCTCGATCTTTCCTTAGCTTCATCCGATTCCTTGTACTTCAAAAATTCGTCCCAGTGATCATTTACCTTCTCTAGTGCTCCAGTGAATTCTGGAGTCTTCCTTTCTGCCTTGACGTATTCGGTGTATAATGTTTTCTTATAGGTCTGAAATTGTGTGGCCATCTTCTTAAGAGCCCACGTCTTGACCTTCAACCATTCTCCATCTGTGAAACCCTCTGGTAGGTTGAAATGTGATATTAGTGCTTCCCAAACACCATCTTTTGCTCTTTCGTCGACATAAGAAACTCCCCGGTCTTCCTTTGGCTTATTCCATTCTCGAACGGTGATTGGGATGGTGTCCCTAACAATAACTCCGCATTTATTTATATATTTACGGGCATTGTCTAAAGGAGCAATCGGTTCGCCATCTACTTTGAATTCATCGATGTTGTACTTTATGCCATCAGGCAACTTTTTGGTCAGGCCTCGTACTGCTCTTGTAGAAGATTTGCTCGAACCAGAGGGCTAAAAGAAGAAAGATTCGTTAATATATATATATATATATATATATATAAACACTATTCTGATGACGGGATGAGAATAATATTATGATAACTACATAACCTGCTGCAGCAGTAGCACTTGAACTTCCCAGAGTGCTAGGTTGAACTTCCGCTAAAAAGTGTCTAAATGGGGCTTGCAATATACCGTTGCAAAGCTATGGACACCAGTATAACAGCCTAGGTTGAATTTTTGGCAAAATGTACACGGTTTAAGAGCAATTTTGAAAACCGTTTTTCTTCATAAAAAACGTGAATCGTATTTTCGAGCCTATTTCTAAACCATTTATCGGAATGAGGCAAATGAGATGGCATTGGATAGCTGCTGCAAATCCGCTTCTTTTTCGTAGAGAATTTGTTTTCCAATTTTAAACTATTTAAACGTAATTTTGAAAATGGCCGAAGTCCCACCGAGTTCGTATTTTCGCGTTATTTTCTCAACGGATTATCGGAATGCAGCAAATGATATGGCGTTGGAAAGCTTGAAGAAATGCGAAACTTTTTTATGTAGATTGTTTTTTCCAATTCTTTACGGTTTTAAGTCAATTTTGAAAATGGAGATAAACGATTTTTGACCGTAATTTCTACAAAATTTATCGGAATGGGGCAAATAATATACCGTTCAAAAGCTACGGAAAATGCGAAACTTTTTTATGTAGATGGTTTTCTTTGATTCCTAGCCGTTTTCAAGAAATTTTGAAAACAGTGAGATCATGTGTTGTGCGTTTTATCGCGAAACAGAGTCTTCGAAAATGCACCACGTGAAGAACTTGAACTTCATCAACACGTCTACCTGAACTTCACTCTGTTTCTTCACGTGTTGTTTTTTGCTCGTAGCTCTCCATCCACTCACCGGAATTGAGCAAGTGATATACCGACAGAAAGCTGTTGTAAACACGCAACTTTTCCGTCTTGATCATTTTCTTCGTACTCGCGACGGTTTAAAAGATTTTTATCTGAAATTCATTCGGTGTAGTAGCTGAACTTCCTGCTGTTTGTACGTTGAACTTCTGTCGCGTATTTTCATTTGTAATTTCTCACCCATTCGTCGGTGTTACACAAATGATATTCCTTTTGTACAAACCTCTCTCGCGATAATTTTTTTAACTTTCTCCGACCGTGGACTTGAACTTATAGCAACAAAATAATTGGACCTTGCCTTTTTTATTCATTATTCTCATATTAAACACACACCATGTAGTACGTGAACTTTCCCCGTTTTTATAATTCGAATTTTTTATTTTCTTTTTTGAAATCGAATTGCTCCGATATAATAATTGAACTTCTTTGTGGATTGAGAGAATTATTTTAAACCACCAAAAACAATATTTTTTGTGTGTTTTTGAGTATGGAAATATAATGTGAACCTCTCTCAAAAGAATTTTTGAACTCCCCCGGGCAGAGCACGTGAACTTCTTTCAAGAAACCTTTTAAGGTTTTATTTTACCATTCTTTTATTATTACCTAAAACGAATTTCATGTAGTACTTGAACTTCTCGTTGTTTTCACTATGAACTTCTCTCATGTTTTTTTGTTTGAAGTTCTCGCTTTTCCTAATTTAGTAAAGAAAAAAACTCGGGTTGCTTTACACGTCGAACTACTCCTCTATTTTAATTTGAACTTCTTCATTTTTATTCTTTAGTAACAAGGAAAATCTGAGTTTTTTATAAATATCGAACTTCTCTATTTTTGTAATACGGACTTCTTGGTTTATTTCAATATGTGCCATTAATTTCAGTCTGGCGGGTCCCTACGGTTTTTTTTGCCATGAGTCCTAAATCACACATCATAATTGAGCATGTAGACCCTAGGTTTTTTTATAAACTTCACACTTCTTAGTTTTATTCTTAGGAAAGCAAAAAACATTTTTTAAGTAAACATTGAACAACATTTTTTGAAATTGAACTTCATACATTTATTTTGCCTAGAACCAAAAAGAAATTGAGTTTTTTGTGTACACCAAACTATTCCATTTTTGCAATTTGAACTTCTTGATTATTTTTTTCAAAAAATTAAACCACTTCATTTTTAGAATTAGAACTTCTTGATTATTTTTTTCTGCTTTTTCCTAAGAAACCTGATAAATCCAATTTTTGTTCTAATGTTCAACTACCTTTTTTATAATTATATTTTTTAGAGATGAAACAAACCTGCTCGGAGCACACCCAAGGCTCACGCGCCGCCGAGGGGCGTCCTGAACTTATTTGACTCATCTAGTTGAACTTCAAGGTTTTTTTACTTCTTTTTCGTTGTTATTTTTCTGGTTTTCATAAGTGATTTCACATGCTTAAGAGTATATGGGAACTGCTCTCAAGTCCAGTTTATAGAACAGATGCATAACAAATTGTCACATACAAAACAAACAGTACGCACCCCTAGAAATCTCTATTTCAATGTACAATGTATTTCTTTAATTCTTGATATTTTCTACAAACTGTGTATTTATACTTCGAGAAAAAATTCCATTATTTTCAACCTTCAGTCAAATAGAACCTTATAAACGAGAGCATTTTGAACTTAGCCACATATATCACTTTTCTTTTTTAAGCCCTCAAAATTATAGGATCATTTTTTATGTTTATGATTTTATAATCAATTTTTGCATGTACAAGCATGCAGAAATATGCAAATTAATTTTTCCGGTCAAATAAAGGCCTAAATAGCAAGAACGGGACTACAGGAGTAAGTGAAGCACAAGAAATGAAATGTTTTTGTACTACTGGACGAGTGACATTTGTACTTTACATGTCCAAAAAGGCATAACTTCATTTAAAAGTATAGAAACACATAAACTGATGTGCAATTCTTTTCCAAGTTTGTGAAATACCCGCTTTTCTAAGTAGTATCTGAAATACTGCAACATGTCTTAATTTTTTCCAATGATAACCAGGCGGCGTCTTGGTGACCTGAACTTCTGAAGAACAAAAAAGATGATGTATGTGAAATACTTCAACAAGTGCTAATTTTTTTCCAATGATAACAAAGGTGAACTTCATGGTTTTTCTGTTTTGATCTTGCCAGATGCCTTTTTTAGCACATAATTAAACTCCTACAATTCATCAAAATCAATCAAAATGAAGAACTTACAAAACAAAAAATCCAACTCTCATGGGCATAACAACAAACAGGGGCAGTGCACTTAATTACAACATAGTTCATCTATTTTTTTCACCTTCTCCACACTGATCAAACTATAGGGGAGAATGGATGGGGCGGGGAATGTGAGGGAGGACCCAGTCATGTATGCGTCGTGCTCAAAGACGCAGGAGCTCGTCGGAGTCAACAACGCCTCCACGCGCGCACAATTGTAGCATGTTGCACGTGATATGCATCCTGGAGTTGTCCTGCCGTTGTTGAACAAATTGGACTGCAACGACCCACTTGTTTTTGCAAGGAGGAAATGAGTAGCAGCCGTGAGGCAGAGGAATGGTGTGGCTCCTCTAGTGTCCCGACGCATCTGGCGATGGGTGGCTGTCGTGGGGGGTGGTTGCCGTATCGCCGGTTGTAGCTGGTGGATCTCGGCGGCAGCGGCGGGCGCGACCAGCTGCAGGTCGAGACCTCCTCCAGCTGCAGGTCAAGACCTCCCCTAGCTGCAGGTCGGACGGAGGGATAGGGAGGTGAGCGGGACAGAGTGGGGAGGCGACGGTTGGCCGAACAGGGGACGCACCTCTCCGGGGACCTTTTGGGGTCGGACAGCGTGGATTGGGCGACCTCTTTGTCCCCCGCATCCATGGCGGTTGCCGAGTCGCCGGGTCGCCGGATGCGCGACGGGGGTTAGCACCGGGGAGCCTCTAGAGGAGGGAGTTGGAGATGGACCTCGAGAGGAGGTTGAGCCCGGCGCATCTGGGAGGTCCACCACCGGACCCGGCCTTCGGTGGAAGGCGGGGCGACACAGGGCGGTGGGAGGCTGCGGTGGGAGGCGGGGCGAGGGACGATGATGGCGACGCGATCCACGGCGAGGGCGGTGGGGGCGGCGCGATCCGGGGAGGTAGGCGGCGATGGCTGTGCGATCCAGTTGGGGAGGAGACGGCAGATGCAAGGATTGGGGGAGGTTAGGGAGGGGATCATGGGAGGGTGGATGGGCTTTTTTATTTTTCGTACCTGTTTGTTTTTAGTTTCTCGGGATCTCGGGAGAACCTCGATCGCCCCTATATAGCGCCACTGGATCAGAATAGTTATTCTGATCCTGGAATCAGAATAGTGCCACCCTATATATATATATACATATATATATATATACATATATATATATATATATGTATATATATATATAGACACACACACACACAAGGCAATTAATACATCTAATGATCACCAGAGGCCTAATATATATACCTCGCCGGACTTTGTTAATTGGAGAAAATTTTCTTCGCCATCATTGTTTGTTTCCCCTTTGTCTCTTGGTTCTTTCTCAATTCCCTCACCGGATGCGTTAAGATATTGTGAGCCATCATCTGCTTCTTCATTCTCTTCGTTTCGGGGGGAGCATATCATGTCGAAGATGATATCCTCTTGATCATGGTCTATGCCGCTATCGTCCATAGCTTAACTAATCCAGAAGAAAGATAAAACAATTAGAATGCATTAAATAACCAAAAACTGAATCATAGTATCGAGAAGAACAATACCGGAGATGCAATCAATACACAACAATGCAACAATATGATCATATAATATTATCATATAATATCACTAATACATCGTCTCGAATAATCCAGTTAATGCATCATCAAATATTATCACTAATACATCTCGAATATTATCATATAATATCACTAATACAGATCGAATATTATCGAAAAATCCAGTTGACTCGCGGTTCCCGAGCCGCGGGCGATGGACACTCAAAGATAAGGAACCATCACAGGATCATAACTCGGGTGAGATTCCTGAAGAACCTGCCAGGTATTGGAGAACCTGACGTCCAATGCAACCATGTAGCGACGGACGTGCTTGTCCTCCTCCCTGACACGCTGACGTACCACCTCCGCGGGGGCCGGCTCCCTCCGCACCGATAGTGGCCCACGCGACCGCCACCAAAGAAGCTCCGGGTCGACGACGAGACCCCGATTCCTCACCAAGATGCGCGCCCCGAAAGGTAGCACCTCCCAGTGCCAGCCGGGCGGAGCCCAGTCCCGGACATGGCGCCTCTCAAGGATGTCGCCGCCGAGTCGACGATGAGGATGCGGGCCGGGCATCGTCGACGTCGAGAACAAATTCCTATGAAAACATTTTCTTATTGTTTAATGTTTTACTTTCTGGTTCGAGGGTAAAAGGGTGACCACCCTCGGCCCTGAGGGGATGAGGGCCAAAAACACTAAATTATATCATTAACCACCATACTATTACCCATTAGGTTAAAAGATCATAGGATATGTGGGGGAAAACTAAATTCTAAATTTAGATGAGAGCAAAGTTCACACTACAAATCAATAGCATGTGCCACCTATAAACACACCACTAATGACATTAAGTTTAGTTAGGCTCTCATGGACGTTTGAAAAATTATGATGAAATTTATGTTAAGTAGATATATATGTGTAATTTCATCCACAAATTTTGATTTAAATTTTGAAAGACCGATAGCTAGACTAGATAAATCCAAACACATTACATAAATGCATATAAAATAATCAAATAAGTACACAGATATATTTCAATTAATTTTTACTTTTACATATATAAAACTTATCTACAACTAGAACTTTAGCACAACTAGAACTTTTACAACTAAAACAACTAGAAATTTTAGAACTAAAACAACTAAATCATGAACGGCGGCGGCGGTCCTAGCGGGGGTTGGTGGCACGCCCGCATGACCAAATGGTTACCGGATCATTGCTGGCGATGAGCCTGAGCGGCGGTGGCTTCGGTCACGGTGGCTAACACGGCAGCGGCACGAAATCGACGGTGAATGCGAGGGGAAAATGACCTGGGCCTCATCGCGGTTGCACACGCGTCGACGGCGAGGTCGGCGACGACCCGTACGGGGCGAATCGATGGCGTCGACTGCGAGGTTGGGGTCGGGCAGCCTGGCGGCGGCGTCTCGATCTGCTCCTTCTCCCGGGCGGTGGCTCGCACCGGGAGAAGAAGCAGTTATATAGGAGGCACCTTTAGTCCCGGTTCCAGCCACGAAATGGGACTAAAGGTCTTTTAGTCCCGGCTCCAGCCACCAGCCGGGACTAAAGGGGGGGCGCCTGGCCCACTGGCAGGCACCTTTAGTCCCGGTTGGAGCCACCAACTGGGAATAAAGGTCCTTTTCGGCGGCCCAAATTCTGCGCGGGAAGGGACCTTTAGTTTGATTTTCTGTTTTCTGTTTTCTTTTTCTAAATAGAACAATTTCTGTTTTTTGATTTTGAATAACTGTTAGAATATTTAGATTTTTTGAATGAATATTTTTGCTTTAGGTCAAAAAAATTATAAACTTTTTGTTAGTGCCAGTAGTATTCAAATTTGAATAGTTTAAATTTGAATTCTTTGAAATTTGTGTGAATCACTAGTTTGTGAATAACTTTAGTTTAAAAATAGATTTTTGAGTGATTCTTTTTTCCCCTGTTTAATATTAGTATGTTTTATCAGTATGTTCAATTTGGAAATTTTTAGGATAATTTAAAAAGGTGTTTTAATCAAAAACAGATTATGTTTAACTCTTTTAGTTTTATACCTTTTTCCTTTGTTTTTGTTTTTAGGATATTTTAGTTTTTGTTTTCTTGTTATTATTTTGCCAAATTATATTATGTGTCTGTTCTTCAACATGAGGAGTTTTAATTTTCATTTTGAAGAAATTAGGTGAGAGATTCAATTTTACGGAATGAAATTAATTCTCGTAAAATGCATAACAATTTGAAAACTAAACCAAATGAGTTGGACATAATTGCATTGATTAAATCCTCACAAATCATGTTTCAAATGCCAAAATGCCCTAGCTCTTACAAAGATTCCCTCCGTTTTCACTACTGGAATCAGCAAATTTGCCGTCGGCTAGTTCTTTGCCGTCAGCTGGCGGACGGCAAAGAAGCTCTTTGCCATCCGTTTCTAGAAAACCGACGGCAAAGAACTAGCTAACGACAAAGAAGCTCTTTGCCATCAGCCACCTCTTTGCCGTCTGCTAGCTGACGGCATAGAAGCTTTGCCGTCTGCTAGCAGACGGCAAAGAGGGTGGGTGGCCCACTAACGAGAAAGACCCAACGGCCACTTTCTTTGCCGTCAGCTAGCGGACGGCAAAGCTTCTTTGCCGTCCGCCAGCAGACGGCAAAGAAAGTGGCCGTTTTAACGGCCGTTTCCCCCTGGCCCCACCCCACTAGCTAGGCTCTTTGCCGTCTGCTAGTAGACAACAAAGAGCTGTCACCTAACTGAAAAGGGGCCGGCGCCCGCACCCCACCCCTCTCTCTCTCCCCTCTCTCTCTCTCCCGGCCCTCACCTCACCCGCGCCGCCGCCCCTCTCTCTCTCCCGGCCCTCACCTCACCCGCGTCGCCGCCCCCGGGCCTGAGCTGCCCCCGCCCCGACCCCCGGCGACGCCCCGCCCCACTGCCCCGGCGACGCCCCGCCCCGGCGCCTAGGCGCCCCGCCCCGCCGCCCCGGCGGCGCCCTGCCGCCCCGGCTCCCCGCCCCGCCGCCTCCTCCACCACCGCCGGAGCCAAGGTGAACTTTTTTTTGTTTTTTTCTACTGTTATTTGCTGTTTAGGTTTAGGTGTTATTAATAGGTTTAGGTTAGTGGTAGGATTAGGTTAGTGCTAGGTTTAGGTTTAGATTAGTTTAGTTTATTAGGTTAGAAAAAATAAGTTAGTTAGTTAGTTTTTTCTGTTAAGTTAGTAAGTTAGTTAGTTAGTTAGTTTGTTTGTTAGGAGGAGAAGGAGAGGAAATGAAGAAGACACTACTGGAATCAGCAACTTTGCCGTCCGCCATGGCTGACGGCAAAGGCATGCATTGCGGACGGCAAAGGTCTTTGCCGTCAGCCAGCAGACGGCAACACATCCGGCTGAACAAGCTCCGGTAAAGGCCACTTTGCCGTCTGCTGGCCGACGGCAAAGACTTTTGCATCTTTGCCGTCGGCCAGCAGATGGCAAAGAGCATGGACCGCACGCTAGGTCCATTAAGGGGTTAACGGCGTGCTTTGCCGTCTGCCGGCTGACGGCAAAGATGCAAAGGTCTTTGCCGTCAGCCAGCGGACGGCAAAGATGCAAAATAGGCCAGCCCAGTGCACCCCAGGTTGCACAGGTAGCTGCCACGTGGCAGATTTGCCGTCTGCTGGCTGAAGGCAAAGCGCTTTGCCGTCTGCCAGCAGACGGCAAAGAGCCTGTACAGCCCCTGTTTTTTCTGTTTTTTCTTAAATTCATTCAATTTCACAGAATTTCACATATATATATATACACATTTGAAAATACTTTCAACAAGCATAACAACACATATACATACCAAATCATATCCCTGCCATATGGATATGATCATCCAACACATATACATACCAAATGAAAAGTCCATATGCAACATATATAGCTAGCCAACATATCCAACAACAAGCATACAATGGTTTCATCCATACATACATATATAGGTAGCAAGTTTCACATTGTTCATCCTACAAAATCTAAACAAAAAGGAAGCACAAGAAGAAGAGTAGACTCCATCAACGCAAGCTTCCTCATCGAAAGCAAATCTGCAAATTGGGAAAGAAGAAAGTTAGAAGAAGAAGAAGAAGAAGAAGAAGACTAGAAGAAGAAGACTAGAAGAAGAAGACTAGCTAGAAGAAGAAGAAGAAGAAGAAGAAGACTAGAAGAAGAAGAAGAAGAAGAAGAAGAAGAAGAAGAATTTTTCTTCTCTTTCTTTTTCTCCTCTCCTCTTCTTTATCTTCTTCTTCTTCTAACTAAGGTAGGTAAAAATGCCATTTTTTAGCTAAGCTAGGAAAAAATGCTAAGTGTAGGTCATTTTAGAGCTAAGCCAGGTAAATAGGTCATTTTGGAGCTTAGTAAGGTTATTATGTCATTTTCGAGGATGATGCCATTTTTTAGCCAACTTACGTAAGTATAGCTCATTTTTTATCTAACTTAGGTAATTATGCCATTTAGGAGCAAAATAAGCTAAGTATGCATTTGTTAAGCAAAACACTAGAGAAAACGTACCCTCATCACAACAAATGCGATGAAGATCGCAACTAAGGTAACAATTGATCCAATGGCATAATGATACCAAGCCTCATTATCAATGGCATATTTTCTAATCTTCTTAATCTTCAAGCGCATTGCATCCATCTTCAAGCGCATTGCATTCATCTTCATCTTGTGATCATCGACGACATCGGCAACATACAACTCCAATGTCATCTTCTCGTTTTCAATTCTTTTAATTTTTTCTTTCAAATACTCATTTTCTTTTTCAACTAAATTTAACTTCTCGACAAGAGGGTCGGTTGCAAATTCCGGTTCACATACCTCCTAGATTAAAATATCTCTATGTCAACTTGATGGCCATAATTGTCATAAATGCGAAATGCAACAAATAGTTATAAAAGAGAATTTACCACATCCGAATCATAAAGCGGGTGAGGGCCGACGGGGACGGATATCAAGACCATGGCACTATGTATAAGAAACAATCATACAAAGTAAGAAAATTATACAAGTAACTATATAAATCATACAATCATACAAGAAAATGGCAAGTGTAGGTCATTTTAGAGCTATCCTAGTTAAAATCGGTCATTTTGGAGGTAGGTAAGGTTATTTTGTCATTTTGGAGGAAAATAAGCTAAGTCAATGTCATTTTGGAGCTAAACCAAGGTTATCATGCCATTTTTTACCTAAGTATGCTAAGTATGTCATAAATGAACTAAAGAAGCTAAGTATAGGTCATTTTGGAGCTATCCTAGGTAGTTATGCCATTTTTTAGCTAACTAAGCATATTAAGTCATTTAGGAGGAAAAATGCTAAGTATAGGTCATTTTATAGCTATCCTAGGTAAAGTATGTCAGTTTGGAGCTAAGTAAGGTTATTATGTCATTTTCGAGGAAAATAAGCTAAGTCAATGTCATTTTGTTGAATACCTAATAACATGAACTAATTAATAATATATATGTACATAATAATAATTGAATACCTGACATTACTAATATTAATCTTCATCGTCTATATATGCTCCGGGATCAATAAATGCAGAATCATCATCACTATCAGTAATGACGTGCTCATCAGCATCATCAATAAATGCATCAACATGTGGAAGGCCTCCTTTATGTAATCGGTCAAGCATTGACAGGTCATCCGCAGTAGTAACCTCTTCTTCTTCCGTCTCTTCTTGTTCCGGCTCAGGGGTGAAGTCGGATTCACTGTCGCTGTCTACCTCAATGTTCTGGGGTGAAGTAGAGCGGTTCTTGAAACGTTTTTTGGAAACACGTGTTTCTTGGAAGAATTCTTCTTCATATGTGTCTGGGTTAATGTGAGGGTCATAATCATCTTCATTGAGGGGAGGTGGTCTAAAATGTGGCGGCACATCATAAACGACATCCCAACCATTCAGATTTGGATCAGTTTGGCAGGCCCACGGTAGATAGAAAACTTGGGTCGCCTGTTGAGCCGTAATATAGACATCGGGAACATACTCGGGCTATCCATGGATAACGTTGGACAATTCGAAAGAATCACGGTTATAAATATGCTAATGCATGCATATTTATAGATGTAACCCTTTCGAACGGGAGACGCATAGTGGTCACGCATACTGATGATTGAAGACACCTATAGCTAGCAAGTTTCATCGGCACGAAGACCGGAACAGAGCAAATGAAGGGGGGAGGAGGAGATGTCATTTGTGCTCACCCACGAACGCAGGGGCGGAGCTCGTCGAACACTAGACCCTCGCACCGACGAAGAAACTGCACATTTAATCGAAAGATGAGTAACATAGCAAGATTGTTTTTTCCGTCAACCTAACTAAATATTTATAACAGGACGAGCGGGTTAGGGGGTTCCTCGACGTCGATGAAACCCTAAATAGCAAGTATCATCGGTGCGAGATACATGTGGTGCTCGGCGTTGAACACTAGATCCACATCCCACAAGTGACGCCAGCGCCCGGTGTCCCGCGCGCAGCAATAGTTCTGGGGGCCGCTGACGGTCGAACACCTTGGCAAATTTGTCTGGCAGCCTCTGCGATGAGGATTAAAGCCAAGTTTTGAAACCGGTTTGGTTGTTTGAAGTTTCAAAACTTGGCTTTAATCCTCATCGCAGAGGCTGCAAGACAAATTCGCATAGGTGTTCGACCGCCATCGACCCCGAGAACTGTTGCTGCGGGACGCCGGACGCCGGCGTCACTGGTGGGACGTGGATGTAGTGTTCGACACCGACGGCCACATGTATCTCGCACCGACGATACTTGCTATTTAGGGTTCCATCGACGTCGAGGAACCCCCTAACCTGCTCGTCCCCGGGCGCCCTCTGGTATGGCGACGCACGGTCGATGGGTCAGCACTCGGACCGGGGGATTCTCGGCATGGGCGACGGCGTCGGGACCGGCGGGACCCACTGGCTCCACCATCTCTCCCCTCAGCGACCGGCGATCCACGACCCTATTCCTTTTTTCCTTTTTCCTCTTCTTCTACTTATTCTTCTTTTTTTTCAACTTTCTTCTTCTTCTAATTATCTAAACCTAAACCTAGCACTAACCTAATCCTACCACTAACCTAAACCTATTAATAACACCTAAACCTAAACAGCAAATAACAGTAGAAAAAAACAAAAAAAAGTTCACCTTGGCTCCGGCGGTGGTGGAGGAGGCGGCGGGGGCGGGGCATCGCCGGGGCAGCGGGGCGGGGCACCGGGGCGGGGCGTCGCCGGGGCAGCGGGGCGGGGCGTCGCCGGGGGTCGGGGCGGGGGCAGCTCGGGCCCGAGGACGGCGGCGCGGGTGAGGTTAGGGGCGGGAGAGAGAGAGAGGGGAGAGAGAGAGGGGTGGGGCGCGGGTGAGGTGAGGGCCGGGAGAGAGAGAGAGGGGAGAGAGAGAGGGGTGGGGCGCGGGCGCCGGCCCCTTTTCAGTTAGGTCACAGCTCTTTGCCGTCTGCTAGCAGACGGCAAAGAGCCTAGCTAGTGGGGTGGGGCCGGGGGGAAACGGCCGTTAAAACGGCCACTTTCTTTGCCGTCTGCTGGCGGACGCCAAAGAAGCTTTGCCGTCCGCAAGCAGACGGCAAAGAAAGTGGCCGTTAGGTCGTTCTTGTTAGTGGGCCACCCACCCTCTTTGCCATCTGCTAGCAGACGGCAAAGCTTCTATGCCGTCAGCTAGCTGACGGCAAAGAGGTGGCTGATGGCAAAGAGCTTTTTTGCCGTCAGCTAGTTCTTTGCCGTCGGTTTTCTAGAAACGGATGGCAAAGAGCTTCTTTGCCGTCCGCCAGCTGACGGCAAAGAACTAGCTGACGGCAAATTTGCTGATTCCAGTAGTGAGAAGAAGAAGAAGAAGAAGAAGAAGAAGAGGAGAATAAGAAAAGAAGAAGAAGAGGAGGAGAAGGAGAAGAAGAAGAAGAAGAGGAAGAAGAAGAGGAAAAAGAAGAAGAAGAGGAGGAGGAGGCTAGTTGATAGTTCACTAAATCCTCTATACCTCACCCGCGCCGTCGCCCCCCTCCTCCCTGCTACATTTTGATTTAGTAGGCTAGTTGATAGTTCACTAAATTATTACTAGGGTTTTAGTACATTATTTTTAGACATAGTTGATAGTTTCTAGTGATCCTGAAACTATTTACTCATTTGCTAGAATGAACATGTCATATTCTGAATATAGAGGATGTCTTGATGTTCTTGTTTGCAATGTACCTCCGAGTGGCCTATGTTTTGCCGGAATGTTGATTCGTTTCCGTTCCGGCAAATTTTAGGCGCTCGATATGTCCTGTTTTTAGCAAAGGTCATGCCTCATATTTTTCATGAATTTTAGCATGACTTGTGCTACAATGTAGGACATATCGAGTGCTTGTGATTTTCCAGAATGGGAATTCAATGATATTCCGGCAAAACATAGGGCATTTTTTCTATGTCATTGCTCGATATATGGAACGGGTTGACTTTAGGTCTGTTTCGGCTCCTTGTGTGTCTTTCGGTGAGGGAGAGTGTCCACCATATATATATATGAGAGAGGAAGAATCCCGACTGTTGTCGTGGGGGTCGCTTCTCCTTCTTTTCCTTGTGCTAGATATTTGTAATGCACTAGGGAAAGGAGGAGTAGCGACCATCACCGACGGTCGAAATATGAGAGAGGAAGAATCCCGACTGTTGTCGTGGGGGTCGCTTCTCCTTCGTTCCCGTGTGCTAGACATTTTGGTGTAATGCACCCGGGGACGAATGGAGGAGCCACCATCACCGACGGTCGCAATATCAGAGGGAGTGCCCACCATATACGTGAGATGAGAGTTTAGGAAGGAAAGACTCGACAGACCTAAAGTCAACCCGTTGCATATTGAGTAATAGTGATCTGTGTGTTGATCAGTTTCCTGGTAGTTGCCTTCGATCGATTTTAAATGTTTCAACTATGAACATAGGAAATGTCTGACGACGAAAGGAAATTCGTTATGTGTGAATTATGCGAAGACGAGCGCGGCCTGTGCGACAAGCGTCACCTAGTTGATGGTAGGCGCTTCAGCATCGTGCTGGATGAGACCTTCGAAGTGGATACAGTAAGTCACAACGACAAGTCTTTTTTCGTAATTAAGCATGACTTCTGCTTCTTTTGCTTCAACTTATAATTTTAATTTTTTACTATTCTACTAGCGTATCCCCTGCCATGCAAGAATTTATGTCTTGGATAAGATTGGTTTCAATACTAAAAAAAGTATGGAGGTAAAGAGAGTTCACTTGAGGACCGAGCATGGTTATACTTTTGCCGTAAAATTGTACAATGCAGACACCTACTCCTATTTTGAATGCAAAAGTTGGCAAGCACTATGCAAGGCTTATGCATTTGAGCCTAATATGCTTATCACCTTTGATATTCGTCCGGAAGATGAAATTGAAGGTAATATCGACATCTGGGTCGATGTGCAGACGCCTCCAGTTCTACCATTATGTGAGTTTCTCAACCATATTTATTATGATTCCAATTCTGCCTCCGTGTGAGTTTGTTAAACATATTTATTATGTAATTTATATTGTTTATTTCAAAATAGTTGACAGCTTATTTCCATTGACAGCTTATTTTCATTCTTCAAAAAATGTACGGAAGATGGTAGACAGAACCTACTACACCGATGGCACAGAATTAACTTGTCAGGAGAAAAATCATCTTATCTCATTTATTAATGATCTTCAGAATTACAATACCTATTATCAAACTCCTACACATTATGGTCAATACGTGCTACTAGTGCACGTGTTGAACTACGGCAACATCCATAGAGATGGCATGGTAAGATTTTTTACTATTACGACATCCGTGCATCTTTTGCATAAATTATTTTTAAAACTAAACTACATTGCTAACTACGAAGTTATTACTATGTTTTTCAACAGAAAATCCTGAAGGATTGTGTGCCTCATCTGATGTTTCCGGAAGGTCACCTTGATGTTATGAGCTTACGGCCAGGTCAGCCTACGCATCACTGTTGTCCATACCGGATTTCTAAAACCGATGAAGACATGACAATCAAAGATTGGAAAAAATGTATGGTCGATCGTAGAGAGCTACTTGGAAGCAACATTGTGCGTAGGCCAAGAATTGGAGACAGGATGATCTCCATTCTCCATAATGGAGAGTCAGGGCCTATCTTGTTTTATGATATTTTACCTAAGAGAGGGTAGAGTAGGTCCTATGAGAGAGGAGTAGGTCCTAGGTACAATGTGTTATTATGTCCTACAATGTGTTAGAGTTGATGATGATGAGGAGGAGGAGTTGTGATTATGACCGGTCCTTCTGCGTCTGCCGCAACCCCGACCGGTCCTTCTCCGTCTCACACTGACGCAAGCCCGACCGGTCCTTCACCTCCGTGATGATGGTAAGTTTTCCCAAGTGTTTTGCTTAACAAATGCATACTTAGCTTAAGAAATGACCTACTTAGCTCCAAAATGACCTATACTTAGCATATTTTCCTCCAAAATGACATAATAACCTTACTTAGCTCCAAACTGACATACTTTACCTAGGATAGCTATAAATATGCTTAGTTAGCTCAAAAATGGCATAACTACCTAGGCTAGCTCAAAAATGGCATAACTACCTAGCTTAGCTCTAAAATGACCTACACTTAGCATTTTTACCTAGCTTAGCTAAAAAATGGCATTTTTACCTACCTTAGTTAGAAGAAGAAGAAGATAAAGAAGAGGAGAGGAGAAAAAGAAAGAGAAGAAAATTTCTTCTTCTTCTTCTTCTTCTTCTTCTTCTTCTTCTTTTTCTTCTTCTTTTTCTTCTTCTTTTTCTTCTTTTTCTTCTTCTTCTAGCTAGTCTTCTTCTTCTTCTTCTTCTTCTTCTAACTTTCTTCTTTCCCAATTTGCAGATTTGCTTTAGATGAGGAAGCTTGCGTTGATGGAGTCTACTCTTTTCCTTGTGCTTCCTTTTTGTTTTGATTTTGTACGATGAACTTTGTTGTTGGATATGTTGTTGGAAACTTGTTGTTGGATATGTTGTTGGAAACTTGTTGTTGGATATGTGTTGGTATGCTTGTTGAAAGTATTTTCAAATGTGTATATATATATCTATGAAATTCTGTGAAATTGAATGAATTTAAGAAAAAACAGAAAAAACAGGGGCTATACAGGCTCTTTGCCGTCTGCTGGCAGACGGCAAAGAGCTTTGCCATCAGCCAGCAGACGGCAAAGAAGCCACGTGGCAGCTACCTGTGCAACCTGGGGGGGCACTGGGCTGGCCTCTGTGGTTGCTTTGCCGTCTGCTAGCAGATGGCAAAGCACGCCGTTAACCCCTTAACGGACCTAGCGTGCCGTCCATGCCCTTTGCCGTCTGCTGGCAGACGGCAAAGACGTTTGCATCTTTGTCGTCGGCCAGCAGACGGCAAAGTGGCCTTTACCGGAGCTTGTTCAGCCGGATGTGTTGCCGTCTGCTGGCTGACGGCAAAGGCCTTTGCCATCCGCAATGCATACCTTTGCCGTCAGCCATGGCGGACGGCAAAGTTGCTGATTCCAGTAGTGTTTGTTCGAAGTGGGACTTTCCAGCTATCAGCCCGGAAACTCACTAGAGAAAAGGGATGGCGGTGAAGCCGGTCACATCCCAGAGTGTGATCCTGGGGTATAAAACTTTTTTTCCCGTGTGTCCCTTGCTTATGATTGCACCGTAACCATGGAGAATCTTCATCATTTAACAGGATGCTTGGGTCAGTCTTCACCCTGAAGGGAGGAATTTCATCAAACTTTTCATAATCTTCTGACATGCTATCTTGTCCTCCACTCCCACGATGTTTCTTTTCCCTTAAAGAACTATGTGGTGCTTTGGCTCATCGTATGATGTATTCGCTTCCTTATCTTTCCTTTTTCTCGGTTTGCTAGACATGTCCTTCACATAGAAAACCTGCGCCACATCATTGGCTAGGACGAATGGTTCCTCTGTGTACCCAAGATTGTTGAGATCCATGGTTGTCAGCCTGTACTGCTGGTCTACCTTAACCCCTGTCAGATTGACCCATTTGCACCGAAACAAAGGGATCTTAAAATCACGTCCATAGTCAAGTTCCCATATCTCCTCTATGTAACCATAATATGTGTCCTTTTCTGTTGTTTGTTGCATCAAAGCAGACACCACTGTTTTGGTTGGTGCTCTTTTTATCTTGGGTGATCATGTAAAATGTATTCCCATTTATCTCGTACCCTTGGAAAGTCAATATAGTCGAAGATGGTGTCTTGTCCAAACAGTACAGCTCATCTCCAATAGTGTTGTTATTCATGAGATGTGTTTGCAACCAACCGCCGAAAGTCGCCATGTGTGTACGTTTAATCCACGGGTCAGACTGCTCTGGGTTCTTGTAGCGTACAATATCCATGTGTTCCTCGATATACGGAGCCACCAAGGTGGAATTCTGTAGAACTATGTAGTGTGCTTGAGTGAAAGAATGCCCGTCCATACATATTACTGCTTTCTTTCCTAGCGTGCCTTTTCCACTCAGTCTCCCCTCATGTCGCGATTCAGGAACACCAATCGGCTTAAGGTCAGGAATAAAGTCAACACAAAACTCAATAACCTCCTCTATTTCATGGCCCTTGGAGATGCTTCCTTCTGGCCTAGCACGGTTATGAACATATTTCTTTAAGACTCTCATGAACCTCTCAAAGGGGAACATATTGTGTAGAAATACAGGATCCAGAATGGTAATCTCTTCGACTAGGTGAACTGGGACGTGCGTCATAATACTGAAGAAGGATAGTGGGAACACCAAATCGAAGCTGACAAGACATTGGACCAAATCATTATGTAACCTCGGTAGGATTTCTGGATCAATTACCTTCTGAGAAATTGCATTGAGGAATGCACATAGCTTCACAATGGCTAATCGAACATTTTCCAGTAGAAGCCCCCTCAATGCAACCGGAAGTAATTGCGTCATGATCACATGGTAGTCATGAGACTTCAGGTTTTGGAATTTTTTCTCTGCCATATTTATTATTCCCTTTATATTCAACGAGAAGCCAGACGAGACCTTCATACTGAGAAGGCATTCAAAAAAGATTTTCTTCTCTTCTTTGGTAAGAGCGTAGCTGGAAGGACCTTGATACTGCTTTGGATGCATGCCGTCTTTTTCGTTCATACGTTGCTGGTCCTGCCGTGCCTCCGGTGTATCTTTTGTCTTCCCATACACGCCCAAGAAGCCTAGCAGGTTCACGCAAAGATTCTTTGTCACGTGCATCACGTCGATTGCAGAGCGGACCTCTAGGATTTTCCAATAGGGTAGGTCCCAAAATATAGATCTCTTCTTTCACATGGGTGCGTGTCCGTCAGCGTCACATTCGGAACAGATTCTCCGCCAGGACCCTTCCAAAGATTACTTTTAAATCCTTGACCATATCATGTATATGATCGCCAGTACGGGGGTCAGGCTTCTTCCGGTGTTCTGCCTGACCTTTGAAATGCTTGCCTTTCTTTCTTAAGGGATGCCTGGTTGTAAGAATCGACGATGTCCCAGGTACACATTCTTCTTACATTTATCCAAATATATACTTTCAGTCTCATCTAAACAGTGCGTGCATGCATTGTATCCCTTGTTTGTCTGTCCTGAACGGTTACTAAGAGCAGGCCAATCATTGATGGTTACAAACAGCAACGCTCGTAGGTCAAATTCCTCCTGTTTGTGCTCATCCCACACACGTACACCTTTTAAATCCCACAGCTATAAAAGTTCTTAAACTAATGGCCTTAGGTACACATCAATGTCGTTGCCGGGTTGCTTAGGGCCTTGGATGAGCACTGGCATCATGATGAACTTCCGCTTCATGCACAACCAAGGAGGAAGGTTATAGATACATAGAGTCATAGGCCAGGTGCTATGATTGTTGCTCTGCTCCCCAAAAGGATTAATGCCATCTGCACTTATACCAAACCATAAGTTCATTGCGTCATCTGCAAAGTCCGGCCACTCTCTCTTGATTTTTCTCCACTGCGACCCATCAGTGGGTACTCTCAACATTCCGTCTTTCTTACGGTCTTCTTTGTGCCATCGCAACAACTTGGCATGCTCTTTGTTTTGGAACAAACGTTTCAACCGTGGTATTATAGGAGCATACCACATCACCTTGGCAGGAATCCTCTTCCTGGGGCGCTCGCCCTCACATCACCAGGGTCATCGCGGCTAATCTTATAGCACAATGGACCGCATATCGGGCATGCATTCAAATTCTCGTACTCACCGCGGTAGAGGATGCAGTCATTAGGGCATGCATGTATCTTCTGCACCTCTAATCCTAGAGGGAACACAACCTTCTTTGCTTTGTACTTACTGTCGGGCAATTCGTTGTCCTTTGGAAGCATATTCTTTAACATTTTCAGCAACTTTTCAAATCCCTTGTCAGATACACCATTCTCTGCCTTCCATTGCAGCAATTCCAGTGTGGTACCCAGTTTTTTCTTGTCATCTTTGCAATTTGGGTGCAACAATTTTTTGTGATCCTCTAACATGCGCTGCGACTTCAACTTCTCCTTTTCACTTGCGCAGTTTCTCTTTGCATCAGTAGTGGCCCAACCAAGATCATCAACGAGCTCATCTGATGCCTCTTCTTCAGCTTCTTCCCCCATTTTAGTACCATCGTATCCAGGGAACCCAGGATAGTTGTCATCATCCTCTTCTTCTTCATTGTCTTCCATTATAACCCCTCTTTCTCCGTGCTTGGTCCAACAGTTATAGCCGGACATGAAACCGGACTGAAGCAGGTGGATGTGAAGGACTTTGGAGGTAGAGTAATTCCTATCATTCTTACAGACACCACATGGACAACACATAAAACCTTCCCGCTTGTTTGCCTCAGCCGCACGCAGAAAACTATGCACACCATTAATGAACTGGGGAGAGCGTCGGTCATCGTACATCCATTGTCGAATCATCTTCATTACACAACATCGAAGTGACCAAATTAATACAAGTTCATACGCACTTATTCTCATAAAAAACATACAACTATCTAGCTAAAGCATTTAAATGCAACAACAAATGCGATCAAAATCGCAACCAAGGTAATAATTGATCCAACAGGATAATAATACCAAGCCTCTTTATTAATGGCATATTTTTTAATCTTTCTAATCTTCAAGCGCATTGCATCCATCTAGATCTTGTGATCATCGACGACATCGGCAACATCAACTCCTATTTCATCTTCTCTGCTTCAATTCTTTTCAAATTTCCTTTCAAATAGTCGTTTTCTTTTTTAACTAAATTTAACTTCTCGACAAGAGGGTCGGTTGCAAATTTCTGGTTCACATACCTCCTAGATAAAAATATCTATGTCAACTTGATGGGCATAATTGTCATAAAAACACGAAATGAAACAAAATAGTTATAAAAGATAATATACCACATATAAATCAAATAAACTTCACATAATTACACCCAAACTAAAACCCAGAAATCACTATACTTATAGAGCATGAAACGAGCTAAACTAGCAATGAGAGATGAAAGGATGAAGTTGCTAACCTTTTAGAACGATGGGGTGCCTCCAATCTTGACAAATCTTGGCAACGGATGATGAGCTCGAGCTAGGAGAAGGGAACAGAGAGGAGAGAAAGGAGAGCTTGGGCTTGGGCTGAAAGAAGCATCTATATATAGGGATATCTTTAGTACCGGTTGGTGATACCAACCAGGACTAATGATCTATCTCTATCTCTAGTCCCGGTTGGTGACACCAACCGGGACTAAAGGGTCTCGTAGGGGCCCCAGCCTGGTGCAACCCTGACACAACCCTTTAGTCCCGGTTGGTGTCACCAACCGGGACGAGAAGTCCCATTTGAACCGGGACTAAAGGTGGCCCTGCCACCGTCCGCTCCTAGCCATTGAAACCGGGACTAATGCAAACGTTAGTCCCGGTTCCAAACCTGACCGGGACTAAAGCTCCGGACGAAAGGTCCGTTTTCTACTAGTGCCCCTAAACTGTGGCCGCTCCATACTTACGTGGTCATGGACGACCAACGCAGCTGCCAGGATCTCCTCATCATCGGATGAAGAATCATCCGAATCACAAAGAATGTTGTAGAAAAAATACTCATCGTCGGAGTCCATTTGTGCCTTGCGGGCAAAGCGTCGAACAGCTTGCGGGCGTTGTGGAAGATTCCGGTCGGTGAGGAGCCTCGTGCCCCACCGAGACAAAGTACGGAACTGGGCGGCAGCGGCGGGAGATGAGGCTGTCGGGAGAGTGAGTCTGCGGGCGGATGGCTGGCGGCGACGGCGGAAGTGGGCGGCGGGGGTGAGAGGCGGGGGCGGACGGGTGATTTGAAGGCGAAGAAGGAAGAGGAGACTGGCGTACGTGCCACCGACTGGCGGGCCAGGGGAAAAGAAGAGCGGACGACGCGGACGTCCACTTCGTGTCCGCGGTGACGCAAATGCCGTCCAAATTTGGGCCTGAAATGAGTCACGGGCGAACGAAAAACGGACACGCGTCCATTTGGGTCGACGCGTTGGACCGAGTTTTACGTCCGCGACGACTCAAACAGGTGGGCGGACAAAATGGATCGCCGCTTTGGAGTTGCTATCAGTGGGCTCCTTGCCTGCAGGCCGGACAGGAGGCTCACCGCCGCGGACGCGGACCTGGTTCACGGACGCCGGCACGTGTCGGTGGCGTTGCTGACGTGATCGTTGTATAGAAAACACTAGATTCGTCATGATTCATTGTTCTTTTAATAAGCTGAAGATTCGCTGGAGTGGCAGAGTGTATAGTTTTGGTGGCGGCTTGGTGCTCCTCTGCTCTGCGTTGTTGCACTGTCGTCCTCAGTTCCGTTGGGTGTGTTTGGTTGGGGGACCAACTGTCATGGAATGGAATGGTTCCATTTCAGAGGAACGGGTCCGTTCCATTCCTGTGTTTGGTAGGAGCAAAAGAGTAGAACGGGTCGGTTCCGTTCCGGTGTTTGGTTGGAAGCACGTAATGAAAAATGGAACGACCTAAAAATTAAAATTTCGGCAGCATTTCGTTTGTAATTTGATTAAAAACAACATAACAATAGATATTGACAAGTTTATAACACATCAATGACAGCACATAACATAATTTTCAACAAGGTGCACATACAACCATATAGTTCACATATGAAATTCCCAAAAGCATCAAAGTGCAATAGTCATACATGTCAAGTTCACCACTGGTTGACAACCACATATGTCAAGTTCACATACGAAATCTCCAAAAGCAGCCAAAGTGCACATAGTAATGTGTCAAGTTCACATAATTGTCAAGCATACAACCATATCGAATTTAGAAGTTTTTCTTCACATACCTACTCACCCAAACAGACTTGTTGATTTGGGTAAGTTTCATGAAGGCTCTTGCTGTCTTGGGGTTGTCCATAAGATGGGCATAGTAGTGGGCTAGGTGCTCTTCATCAAAATCTGGCAATACAGACACTACATCCCAAAGGTCATCGGGTATATCATCATCATCTCCACTAGACTTAGCAAGCGCTTCAGCCACAAGTTTGAACCCATCTTTGAGAGTGATAACTAGTGGATCATCAACAACGTTCTTTACCTTAGCCTTCTTTTTGGGTGGTGCTTTGGGGTCAGAAGACTCAGCAACATTTGGTGACGTGTTCGCCTCACCATTCTCCTCGTCTTCAATATCAATAGAAAGAAGATCATTGCCAGACCTAGCACCCAACCCCTTAGCCCCCATTGTCCCATAAATGGAAGCCAAGGCATGATAGTATTCAATTGGGGTATTCAAGAAGGGGGCATCAACTTTGTGGGTCTACAAACAATGTTCAAAATGATTAGCATAATGCAAACATAAAATGGCATTAGATTTGTGGGTTGAGAAGCATACCATACAATGCCCTGCATAGTGCTCGTCGCTGAGCCTAATTGTGCAAGTATCTTCATCCCATAGAGCTCCACTTAAATTCTTCAAGTTGACTACCCTTCCCCAAATCTTCCTCCACTTCTTGAGATGGTTTTTGACTTGATCTCCAGTGACAGAAAGCTTGAATTGCTCGTTCAAAACAGCAGCACATTGTCTATGATGCACATCCCTGAATCCACTTGAAGTCCTCTTCCCATCAGCAACAAGACCAGCCAAAAAACCCAGCATGGTTTTCGTCATGGAATTGGTCCACACAATGATCCCAGCTCTCCCCAAGTTTGCACTTGCAGCGGTGACTTCAACACCCTCCATTTCTGTCCAGCCAACAAAAGAAGGCAAAAATAGGGATTATAGCATTATTCAAATATGATAAATGGTACAATCTGTCCAGCCATCAAATAGTTTCAAATATAGTTACATAAACATCACAAATACATGGTTCAAATATGATAAATGGTACAATCTGTCCAGCCATCAAATAGTTTCAAATATAGTTGCATAAACATCACAAATACATGGTTCAAATATGGTAAATGCTACAATCTGTCCAGCCATCAAATAATTTCAAATATAGTTGCATAAACATCACAAATACATGGAGTGTGCCACACTCATACATTAGCATACATGAGTTGTCTATCTTCCCACATTTGGGCTGCCATTTGAAGCCTACGGTCTACCACGGCCCTAGTGTCACTTGCTTGTTGTCTTGATGTTCGAATTGGTTGGGTGGTCCATGTCACTTCCAGCATAATAAATTCATCAATCCCTTGTGATAGTGCATAATTGTGAAGAACACAACAAGCTATAACAATGTCAACTTGTACCGGGAAAGTAAAGAATGGTTTGGCATCATCTAAAATTTTAAAACGCCTCTTGAGAGATCCAAAAGCCCTATCTACCGTCACCCGCAGAGATGAGTGCCTAAGGTTGAATAGCTCCCTATCATTTTGGACTGGATTGTTGCCGCACTCATTCAAATGGTATCTCACACCACGAAAAGGTGGTAAAAACCCGGGCTTGGCTCCATAATTGGCTGACACCACCCTATTCCGAAGGTTATGCCCAACTGTATGCAAAAACATCGCTAATTGTTGCTCCACGCTAACATGTGGACTATCTTCTAGCAACTTGCGATCCCTCATTATGGCACACAAATTGAAAAACGCAGCTCTTTCAAACCTTAGCATGTTTTTACATAAGACATCGCTTTGCCAAATTTTTTGGTTTAGATAATCGTATCTGATTCAATCTCTTTCATGCATTGGCCCCCTAACCATCTTTTTTCTTTTGTTCATCTCCATGACCATCTACAAGTTACCAATGATGCTTACATCAACATATATATTGCAAGCATACACTGGACAGCAAATAAACTTGAACACTAGCTGCATATACAAGGGTGGGGGGGGGGGGTTATTCTACCTTCACAGTTCGAGTCCGGCCGTCGAGCACCCGCTGCTTGGAGTCCTTCCGTCGAGCTGCTGCAAAACGAGAGGGAAAGAGAGATTATCAGGCATCGGGAAGGGAGGAAACTCCCAATGGGGATAGGAGGAACCGGCCGGCATGGATGGGAGGAACCGGCCGCCGTGGAGAGGAGGATCCGGCCGCGGCCGGGGAGAGGAGGAACGGTCCACCAGGGATGGGAGGAACGGGCCGACGGGGAAGGGAGGGCCGCTGCAGCTCACATCCATGGAGTGGGGGAGGAGGGGAGAGGAGGGGGAGGGGGAGGGAGGGGAGAGGAGGGGGATGGGGAGGGAGGAGGGGGAGGCAGCCGCCGGCCGACGGGGAAGAGAGGACCGGCGGCGCGGGCCAGATCAATGGGGAAGGGAGGAGGGGAGGGAGGGGAGGGAGGCGGCGCACCTGGGAGCTGAGGACGAGTGCAAGGGAGGAAGCCGTTCCGCATCTGGGCGGAATATTCGCTCGGGGAGAACCAGTGCGTGCCGGTCCCAATTTCAACCGAACGCGAGAACGTGGGCTAGGGGTGTGTCGTGGTTTTGTCACGGCGGATGTCCGAAGACTTAGGTTCGAGGCCATCGCCAAAGGGGTGGACTCAAAGGGGTTGATCGAGACGAGGGACACGAGTTTACCCAGGTTCACCCCTCCGGAAGAGGTAAAAGCCTACGTCCTGCTTATGTTGTATTGATTGGAGTGTCGATTACAAGGGAGCGGTTTCGCTTGACCTAGTTCTCGACTTGTTGGTTTCTTGTCTAAGCCGCCCCAGGGACTCGCCTTCATATAGGAGGTCAAGGCCCTGGGTTACACGAGTCATAAACCGACTCATACTACGTAGTCTATTCTGTCTCTAAGCCGCCTTGCCATCTTGGGCAAGTCGTCTCCGGGCGGCTTAACCGCCCGGGTCTTCTTACTATCTTCTGTCTCTGGGCCTCCGCCTTAGCCCGCCTGGTAAGCCGCCACGAGGCCTGGCCTTCATCTCCCGGCCCATCTTATGGGTCTTGCAGTATGAGCCGCCAGGTATGATCCGGCCCCTCCTGGGCGGGTCTTACCACGGGGTTATATCCCCAACATTAGGCCCCAGGTTGATTTGAGCCTGCTCATGTCAATCTCCAAACTCACTTGGCGGCAAGTCTTCATATTTCTGTCATCTGAAAAGAAAACTTATAACCCGCCATGACGTCATATCGAATATTCCAAAAAGATTCTGTGACGTTTGCAACGGATCTTCTCATTTGGAAAGCCATCCCGAAAATCGAGGCACCACGTTCGGTCAATCATCACTGTGCCTCCTCAATTCTCGCGCGCACTGTTGTCTTTCATCTTATAAATAGGGACACGTGGTGTTTCTTTCCCTTCCTCTGCTATCACTGTCATCTTCCTCCTTCGAACGGTCGAACCTCTGGAGCTCCGCTGCCGCCGACTGGACCTCGCCGTCGCCCCCATCGCCGGCCGCTGCATCGACCTGAGTGGACCAGAGTTTTCGCCGGCGCGTCCGCATCCACTAGGTACTACTTTCGTCCCTCGTTCCAATCTGGATCCACCTCCATTAGGGTTCCTCGAGCTCATCGTCCTAGTGTTCTTCGCTGTTCTTCGCGTGCTCTTCATAGTATAAATTGCAAGCACCCCCTGGAATCCTTAAATCCCTGTCTATCTGTAGCGGCTAGTTTTTGAATGCCAATGCCCACTTGTTTTAGGTCTGCACATCATTCCTTTCCGTGCGCTGATCCCCTGCTCTTCCACGGCCATTTTCTAGGTCATGAATATACTTTGTTTTACCTTCGCCCGTAGATCTTGCAACTGAAATGGCAATATCCGAAACCTGTTTATCTGCACTTAGTCATATTTTCCAGTATCACCTTGTCCATCTAACCCGCCATTGCGTTTGGCGGCTCTCCGATAGAACGTTCCGGCGGCTTAATTCCTCTCCAATGCACTGATCACAGTTGCCTCATCCAGTTAATGTTTTTCTAACCCGCCATATTCTGTGCTTTCGTAGCTTAGCCCGCCATCATGTCAAGGGCAACCTCATCTTGTGATTGGGTCAGCTCCAGAGTCACCGAAGAATTTCTGCTTAACTTCGTAGAATCAGGTATCTTGCCGGCTAAGGATATTATACACTGGCGGGTTCCAGGACCAGAGAAGAGACCGGAGCCTAAGGATGGAGAGGTTGTCGTGTTTACTGATCACCTCCTTCGCGGGTTTAGCCCTCCCGGGTCAAAGTTTTTCCGGGACGTTCTTCATTTCTTCAAGCTTCACCCTCAAGACATCGGTCCCAACTCTGTTACCAACATATGTCAGTTTCAAGTTTTGTGTGAAGTTTACCTGTAGGAAGAGCCGTCTGTTGACCTCTTCCACGACTATCATTACGCCAACCGCCAAATTGAAGTGGCGGCTGGGCCAAGCTTAGAACTTGGCGGTGTTTCCATCCAAAGACGGAGGGATTTGCCTTACCCAATAGCTCTCTTACCAAGCCACCCCAAGGACTGGAACAAAACTTGGTTCTATTGCAAAGACACTTCTCCTGAAGGTGAGAACCCACTGCCGGGTTACCGTCCGACCCGTCTTTGCAACACAAGTGAACTCCCAGCCCGGATGACCGCCACAGAGCGAGCAAAATATGCTCCGGCTTATGCCAAAGTCAAGGCCTTACTGGCGAATGGCTTGACTGGTGTCGATTTAACCCGCTGCTGGGTTAGCTGTCGATTTAACCCGCTTTTGGAAGACGAAGTATAACCCTCCTATGAGGAAGCCTAAGGTTAAAGCCCGCGCACAGAATAAGAAGAGAGCCGCCACTCCAAATCCGCCTGAGCTTGATGACTCAGAGGTAGAACTTGACTCCCTTGGCCGTCTTTTCATGCAACTTATTGACAACAATCTTTCATAGGAGGAAACGGAGACCAGCCATGCGGACGCTCCTGAGGTAACTTACATTTCTTCTGACTCAGAAAACCTTCTTCCAGAGAAAGCACGGCGGGTCATCCGAAAAGTCCCCTTCTCTCATCCTCTTGCTCATTTAGACCCCAATTTTCTTTTGAAAAAGCAACAGCACAACTCCCGACGTCAGACCCGGAGCGCCAGCTCTGAAGATCTTGTGGCCGGGTTATCGCATGCTCCGGCTCCGCGGAAGCGGCCAGCTGAGGTATTCTTTTAACTGAAGGTGTAATTTTAATCAAACTTGCATTGTAACCTTACTCTGCTTTGTATTGTCTTAACTGTCTTCAGGATTCTCCTCCTTCATCTGACGATTCTACTGCCACCAAATTGCCTCCAATGAAGATCAACCCGGAGTGCGTATCTTTGCTTTGCACCATGCATTTTAATACTCTTGTCCTCTGTGTAACAATCTTTCATGTCCTCTAGGGCTCAAGCAAAACGAAGGAAAACTAGCGGGTCTAAAGCCGCCCCAACTGCTCGAGAGCCGGGGATGGCTAAGCCGGTCTCCCCTTCAATTCACGCTGAGCCAGCTGACATTACAAGAAATGCACCTGAAGACGTTCATCAACCCCCTGAGCCGGCTGATCCTGACATGGCACCTGAAGACCCTGCCAGGGACGACCCTAAGCCGCCAAGCCCTTCAACAGCCGTCGAAGACACAGTTCTTCCAGACGCTACCATTACTGGGACGGGCCATCGAACCCCTGAGCCTCATGTACTGACAAGACATACCAGCCAGGCTGAAGCATCTTCGCCTGAGAAGTTTGAATTTGAATTTCCTTCGTTGGAGAAGCTGACTGCTGATGAGCTTCATGCTGGTTATCTAAACCGCCTCACGACAAGCCGGAACATGGAGCTCAAGCTTGTTAATCCGATGAAGAAAAAATATGAGGTAATCTCTTTGCCAGCTTTTTCCTTGTACCCTTACGTAGCCGCCAAGAGCTGGTTTAGTATTGCAAATAGTAGACCGGGTCTTCCAATCTATATCATACTCCAAATGACTTGGCCTGTAGCCCCCAAGTATTGGGTTAGTATAGATAGTAAGCCAATACTCAATCTGAAGAGTTGATCAATGGTAGCCCCCAAGCCCGGGTGAGCATAAAATGATGAGCCGGAATTGCACTAGAAACTTAGAAAACACTGGCTGTAGCCCCCCAGTACCGTCTTATCTTGACGAAGATGAGCCGGGACTGCAGTTTAGATGTGAAGAGCTCCGCGTGTAGCTCCCAAGTGCCGGCTTATCTTGAAGAAGATGAGCCGGAGCTTCATTATAAAACTTGGAAAGCGCCGTGTAGCCCCCAAGTGCCGGCTTATCTTGAAGAAGATGAGCCGGAACTCCCTTATAAAACTTGGAAAGCGCTGTGTAGCCCCCAAGTGCCGGCTTATCTTGAAGAAGATGAGCCGAAACTCCCTTATAAAACTTGGAAAGCGCTGTGTAGCCCCCAAGTGCCGGCTTATCTTGAAGAAGACGAGCCGGAGCTTCATGGTAGACTTGGAGAAAACACAGACATTAGCCCCCAAGTGTCGAGTATATTGCTTGCAATCTGCTTGAGACTTTATAACATAGCAGCTTCATCGGTTTTCCAATAGCTCATTCTGGCGACTTAACCCTTTTGCTTGTGTATGACACAGGATGCTTTGGAGGCGGCCGAGTCTGAGATGACCGGTCTGAAGGAAAGCCTTGCTTCACAACAAACCGCTCGGTCAGAGGCGGAAAACAAATGGCAGGTTGCCATCAAAGATCTTGAAAAGACGCAAGTGGATTTCGCTCTTTTCAAGAAGACTGCTGAAACTGAACAAACCGCCCTGACCAAACGCGCAGACGATGCTGAAGGGCGGCTTAAGCTTGTGTCAGAAGAATTGCAAACTCTAAAACGCCATATCTCCAGGATGACTTCTGCCATCTTTGGTAAGTATCAAAGACTTTAGAAAAATTTCCGTGTTTGGCTGAAAATATTGTGGAGGCGGCTTATAACGCCAAACTTATCTTGCAGGTCAGAGAAGCCGCCAGTTATCGTCTGATAGCTTGCTGAAATTGAAGGCAGTATATTCCTTGGCAGAACAACTCTACTGTGGGACTCTTTGCACCATCAAAGCCATGCTGACTGAGAAGAGTATCCCCAAGCATATGAAGGGAGTAATAGAACTCTTATCCACGCTGCCCAAACAGATTGAAGAGCTTAAACGATCAGCTGCCCGGTAGGGAGCAATGGCCGCGCTAAGCCGGTCTCTGGCATTTGCTCCGGAGCTAACTGCTGAAGAAATGATAGACGGGTTTCCATCCAGAAAAGACGACGGCTCAGAATTCACAGCAGAAGACTATGCCCGATGCAGGAAAGCCTCCCGAGTGCTTGCATCAACGCTGGTGGATGAACTTGATCCGTCAACATACCAGGCGGCTTACAGCGAAATCAGCAAAAGAGTACGCGGCCCAACTTTCGAAGCCAAGGACTTGACTCCTGCACGCCGTAAGCAATACTTCGCTCCTGAAATTGACCCGTCTCCCCTCTTTGAAGAGGCTCAGTTTGAAGCTCTAACAAACTACAACTGGGATGTGGACAATCTTCAGATCGAAGAGGTCGAAGACCCGGCGCAGGACGACCCGCCATCGAGCTGAGTACTGTAAAATTGATGACTCGGCCGTCTGAGCCGCCAAACTGAAAGTTTGTACAAAACTTTAAGTCTATTGCCTTTTGAGCTCTGTGGAGAGCCTTGTAATATGCTTAGAAATACTTTAACTGTCTGAGCCGTGCCATCGTGCACGTATGAATCTTTTGCATAGCTTGATGTATGCTTTGTTTGTCTTGTGCCCGGCTTATGATACCTGTTTGCATGGCGGCTCATCTGAAAAGATAAACCCTGCAAAAATAAACAAGACTATGTTCTGTATTGCCGTAAGGGCAACTTGAAAAAGCACAACCCGGAAACGTTAGATCTTTCGTAACCTTGAAAAACTCATAAGCCGGTTCTTCTGGGTGGACTCGCTGCTTGAACTCTTAACAGTACAGGGTCTCTAGCGAGATTGACCGTCAATTCTTTGAACGGCTCAGGGTCTCTGGGCGAGATTAACTGATCAGAGCGCAGCGAACGAGAAAGAGACGTAGCAGGGTATAAGTACCCGTGAGGCCCATAAGCTGCCTCTCACGTGACGTAAATCCGTCGTTTGAACCTTAAACAGTGCAGGGTCTTTAAAAAGAGTAACTGTTTAAGAGTACAAATGGGCCACATAGCGGAGAGTTGGCAGCAGATGAGTGAGTTTATCCTCGCTTTCCGTAAGCCGGCCCTCACGTGACAAGAGCCGCCGGTTGAACCTTGACCAGTACAGGGTCTCTAGCGAGAGTGACTGCCAAATATGTTTGAACAGCTCAGGGTCTCTAATCAAGATTAACTGGTAAGAGTTCGGCGGGTCGCCTAGCGGAGCAGCGGCAGCTTACAGGCAGGTTTAACTCCAACTTGCAGTGGCTAAAGAGCCGATCAAGAGGGTGTGTAAGCTAAACCCGGTGGGTTGGAAGCCCCCAAATGACCTTGTTGACGGAGTCAACTTTTTGGGTATATAACCCGGTCTTACTGCGGCTGAAGAGCCTAATCGAGAGGGTTGAAGCTTAACCTGGTGGGTTGAAAGCCCCCAAACGACCTTGTTGATGATATCAACTTGTGCACCGTCTTGTAAGCCGCCAACTTGGAAGCCGCCAGACGATGGTGCTATTTTGGCTGAAGAGCCGATCAAGAGGGTTGAAGCTTAACCCGGCGGGTTAGAAGCCCCCAAGTGACCTTGTAGTTTTGGCTGAAAAGCCTGATCAAGAGGGTTGAAGCTTAACCCGGCGGGTTAGAAGCCCCCAAATGACCGTATGATTGTATCCATCTTTGCACAATTGTAGATACGTAAAAACGGCAGAGGCCCCGACTTGCAGGGATGCCAACTTTATTATATATATGTATATGATATATACAATGATGATGTACAATGAAGGGAGTCGATGACTCAAGTATAGTAGGGCCGCAGATGAGCGATGTTCCATGGCCGGTGGGTCTCCTGCCCAGAAGTGCGTGATTCGTCTCGTACGTCAATGAGATAGTATGACCCGTTGTTGAGGTTTCTGCTAACCACAAAAGGTCCTTCCCATGGAGGAGATAACTTGTGCGCGTCCGTCTGATCTTGAATCAGGAGCAACACTAAGTCGCCTTCTTGAAACGTCCGGGTCTTGACTCTGCGGCTGTGATAGCGACGCAGGTCTTGTTGATAAATCGCCGATCGAGCCGCCGCCAGATCACGCTCTTCATCCAAAGCATCTAACGCGTCCTGACGCACCGTCTCATTGTCTGCCTCAACATAAGCCGCCACCCTTGGCGAGTCATGACGTATGTCGCTTGGTAATACGGCTTCTGCGCCGTAAACCATGAAGAAAGGTGTATAGCCTGTTGACCTGTTGGGAGTTGTATTGATGCTCCATAGAACTGATGGTAACTCCTCAACCCAACAACCCGGCGTTCTCTGTAGAGGAACCATAAGCCGGGGCTTGATACCTCTCAGGATCTCCTGGTTAGCATGCTCCGCCTGACCATTGGACTGTGGATGAGCCACAGCAGAGACGTCAAGCCGGATGTGTTCACTTTCACAGAACGCTTGCATAGCCCCCTTGGAAAGGTTTGTGCCATTGTCTGTGATGATACTGTGAGGGTAACCGAAACGGTATATCAATTTTTTGACAAACTGAACCGCCGTGGCTGCGTCACACTTGCTGACCGGCTCAGCCTCCACCCACTTTGTAAACTTATCCACCGCCACCAGAAGGAGGGTCTTCTTGTCTTTGGATCTCTTGAAGGGCCCGACCATGTCAAGCCCCCAGACTGCGAACGGCCAGGTAATTGGGATCATGCGCAATTCCTGAGCCGGCACGTGAGCACGTCGCCCGAACTTCTGACATCCATCACACTTGAGAACCAAGTCTTCTGCGTCCTTATGAGCCGTCAGCCAGAAGAAACCATGTCGAAAAGCTTTGGCCACCAGAGATTTTGAGCCGGCATGATGACCACAATCTCCGGCGTGGATTTCATTCAAGATCTCCTTGCCTTCCTCAGGTGAAACACAACGTTGAAAAACGCCGGTAACACTGCGCTTATGCAACTCGCCATTGATGATCGTCATGGACTTAGATCGCCTGATGATTTGCCTTGCCAAGGTTTCGTCCTCCGGTAACTCGCCGCGAGTTAAGTATGCCAGGTAGGGTAACGTCCAGTCAGGAATAGCATGCAAGGCCGCCACCAGCTGCCCCTCTGGGTCAGGCATGGCCAGATCCTCCTCCGAAGGTAGCTTCACTGACGGGTGGTATAACACGTCCAAGAACACGTTAGGCGGCACCGGCTTACGCTGAGAGCCTAGCCTGGACAACGCATCAGCCGCCTCGTTCTTGCGACGGTCAATATGATCCACCTGATAACCTTTGAAGTGACCTGCAATTATATCCACCGCTTGACGATAAGCCGCCATCCGTGGGTCTTTGGAATCCCACGTGCCTGAAACTTGCTGAGCCACGAGGTCTGAGTCGCCGAGGCATCTAACCCGGCTCAGATTCATCTCCTTAGCAACCCGGACGCCATGTAGCAAGGCCTCATACTCAGCTGCATTGTTAGTACACGGAAACATCAACCTTAGCACATAACATAACTTATCACCTTTAGGGGAAGTTAAGACAACTCCAGCCCCCGAGCCTTCCAACTGCCTAGACCCGTCGAAGTGAATCGTCCAGTACCTGTTATCCGGCTTCTCCTCGGGCGACTGACACTCTGTCCAGTCGTTTAGAAAGTCCACCAAGGCTTGAGACTTAACCGCCGTGCGAGGCACGTATTTCAGATTAAGAGGCCCAAGCTCCAATGCCCACTTAGCAATCCTGCCAGTGGCTTCTTTATTTTGGATTATGTCTCCCAACGGAGCAGAGCTAACCACCGTGATCTGGTGTCCTAGGAAGTAATGCTTTAGCTTACGATTCGCCATGAACACTCCATAGATCAGCTTCTGCCAATGTGGGTACCTTTGCTTGGACTCAATCAAGACTTCACTGACATAGTAAACCGGCCTCTGAACCGGATATTCCTTCCCTGCCTCCTTACGCTCCACAACGATCGCAGCGCTAACTGCTCTGTTGTTAGCCGCCACATAGAGGAGCGAAGGTTCCTTCTCAGCCGGAGCCGCCAAGATTGGCGGCTCAGTCAGTTGCTTCTTGAGCGCCTCGAACGCCTCACCCGCCGCCTTGCTCCAGACAAAGTTGTCTGTTTTCTTCATCATTTGATACAAAGGGATAGCCTTCTCACCCAGTCGGCTTATAAACCGGCTTAAAGCAGCGATTCGACCCGCCAGGCGCTGAACGTCATTGATGCACGCCGGCTCAGACAGAGAAGTGATAGCCTTTATCTTGTCCGGGTTAGCTTCAATACCACGCTCAGAGACCAGAAATCCCAAGAGCTTGCCGGCAGGAACTCCGAAGACACACTTGGCCGGGTTAAGCATCATCTTGTAGACCCGCAAGTTGTCGAACATTTCCTTCAGGTCGTCAAGTAGAGTCTCCTTCTTTCTTGACTTGACCACAATATCATCCACATAAGCATGAACGTTGCGCCCAATTTGACTATGAAGACAATTCTGCACACAACGCTGATAAGTCGCCTGGGCACTCTTGAGCCCGAAAGGCATAGACACATAGCAGAAAGCACCAAAAGGCGTGATGAAAGTCGTCTTCTCTTGGTCTTTGACTGCCATCTTGATCTGGTGATAACCTGAATAGGCGTCCAGGAAGCATAAACTCTCGCAACCCGCCGTTGCATCAATAATCTGGTCGATACGGGGGAGAGCAAACGGGTCAACTGGACAGGCCTTATTAAGGTCCGTGTAATCCACACACATACGCCAAGTGCCGTTCTTCTTAAGCACTAGCACCGGGTTAGCTAACCACTCCGGGTGAAAAACCTCCACGATGAACTCTGCTGCCAAGAGCCGGGCCACCTCTTCTCCAATAGCCTTGCGCCGCTCTTCATTGAAACGACGAAGGAACTGCTTGATCGGCTTGAACTTAGGATCCACATTAAGGTGGTGCTCAGCGAATTCTCTCGGTACACCCGGCATGTGAGATGGCTTCCATGCGAAGATGTCCCGATTCTCACGGATGAATTCGATGAGCGCGCTTTCCTATGCGGGGTCCATGTTAGCCCCGATAGTGAATTGCTGTGACGAGTCGCCCTCAGTGAAATCCACCAGCTTGGTATCATCCGCCGCAAACTTGAGGGGCGGCTCAGATTCCGTGTTAGGCTTCTTGAGCGGAGTCATGTCTTCCGGGTCAACATTCTCCTTATAGAACTTGAGCTCTGCCTCAGCACAACTTGACTCTGCGTAAGCTGCGTCCCCTTCCTCACACTCAAGAGCCGTCTTCCGATCGCCATGCACAGTGATCGTCCCGTTCAACCCGGGCATCTTGAGCTGTAAGTAAACATAGCAAGGCCTAGCCATGAACTTGGCGTAAGCCGGCCGTCCGAATAGAGCATGATATGGGCTTTTGATTTTAACAACTTCAAACCACAAAGACTCCACCCTGTAATTGAATTCATCTCCAAAAGCTACTTCCAAAGAAATCTTCCCCACTGGATAAGCCGACTTGCCAGGTACCACACCATGAAAAACTGTTGAAGAGGGCTTAAGATCCTTATCAAGCAGACCCATCCGGCTGAAAGTGTCATAATACAGGATGTTGATGCTGCTGCCACCATCCATAAGAACCTTAGCGAACACATATCCTCCAAGTTGGGGGCAACCACCAAGGCCAGTTGCCCCGGGTTATCAACACGCGGCGGGTGATCCGCCCGGCTCCAAGTTATGTCATACTCAGACCACTTCAAATACTGCGGGAGAGCCGGCATGATTGCATTAACCGCCCGCTTGCGTACCTTTCGGTCTCGCTTGTCAAGGCTGGTTGTAAAAACATGATACTAACCCCCACTGAGCTGTTTCGGGTTAGTCTGGAACCCCGACTGGTTATGCTGCTGCTGGCCTCCACCACCAGATTGTTGATGATGACCTCCCTGATTGCCTTGACCCTGGTAACCGGACCCTGAGCCGCCGGGACCAAAGCCGGCTCCTGACCCGCCTGGCCCTGAACCGCCGGACGGGCCATTACCATTATTATGATGCTGTTGAAGGCTGTAGTCCCGGAACTGTCGCATGATACTGCAGTCCCTCCAGGTGTGATTTGCCGGCTTATCTGGCCGGCTGTGCTCCGGACAAGGTTTGTTGAGCATCGCTTCCAAATTGAAAGGAGCCTTGCCCTTGTTAAAGGGTTGCCTGAAGTTCCCGTTGCCCTTAGCACGATTATTTCCGGTGCTGGTGTTCGCCACCAGCTCTGACCCGCCGTCCGGGTTCTTCTGCTTGCTCGAATTGCTGTTTCCGGCCGCGTTTTGCTGCTGACCCTTTCCATTGCTACTTTTTTTCCCCTGACCTGATTTTTCATCATCAGAGCCCGGGTCCTTCGTGCTATCAGAGTCTGCATATTTGGTGAGAGCCGCCATGAGCTCCCCCATGTCTTGACACGAGCGCTTGAGTCGGCCAAGCTTCTGCTTCAAAGGCGTAAAGTGGCAATTCTTCTCCAGAATCAAAACCGCTTGAGTCGCCGTAATCTGTTCTGAAGAGTGGATAATGGTTGAGACCCGCCGGACCCAGTGATGAGCCGACTCGTCCGCCTGTTGCACGCAATGATCCAAATCCACGATCGTCATGGGCTGCTTGCACGTTCCTTTGAAATTTTTGATAAATTTCGCCTTCAACTCGGCCTAGGAAGTAATGGTGTTGGGTGGCAGTCCCTTCAACCACGTGCGAGCCGGCTCTTCCAGCATCATGATGAAGTATTTGGCACATACCGCATCAGTAACATCTAACATCTCCATGGCCAGCTCATAGCTCTCAATCCAAGCCTCTGGAGGTAAATCAGCCGTGTAATTGGGCACCTTGCGAGGGCCCTTGAAATCTTTTGGCAGACGCTCATTCCGCAAAGCCAGCGTTAAACACGGCACTCCCACAGCCCTGGAAGTTAAGCCTGCTCCAACTGAGACGGAGGGTTCTTGGTGAGCCGCCGCTGCCGCCAGAGCCGCCGCCTCTCGCTGTGCTCTCGCCCGGTCCACCAGCGCTTGAGCATCCAGAGCCGCCCGATCGGCCCGCGGCGGGTTCCGATGCCGTTCACTGCTGGAAACCGCCGGCGACTCATAACGCCGGATGTAGCTGCGGCTGGGGAGGGGAGTTGAACGCACACGGCTCCGGCTGTAAGTATACTTCTCCTGCTGGGCCATCGCCGTCCGCAGATATCCAATAGCGTTCCGCACCTCTTTTGCAAAAGGCGCCTCATCGGGGATGGGAATTGTATCAAGCCTGGTAGCCGCCGCCACCAAGTTCTCCGCTGGGTTAGAATAATGGCCCGCCAGCGTTGGGAAAGAGGCTGGTGGGGTCTGGTTCCGCCGGGGCGGGTTAGGCTGCTGATGCTGAACTGCCGCCCGGCTTCCAGGAACTTCCGCCGTCCGGGTTACGGTCAAAGGCCCGTTCCGTCCCGTCCCTGGCGTGTTGAAAAGATTCCTGGCTTCATACTGATCCGGCAAGCGGGATTAATGCCTCATCCGCTGAACCGCCGCTGCTGATTGCTGCTCTAACTCAAGACGAAAAGCATTTGTCCTAAGGCGTTCCGCCTCAGCATCCATCTGATCCTTCAACGCATTGATTTCCTGTTGGACCTCAGTCATCTGGTTCTTCAACCTTGCAATCTCCGTGTTACGGGTCGCTTGGTTTTCAGGCGTGACCTCAGTTGCCATCAGGGTTGTAAGCTCATTCATCAGATCCAGAAGGACCTGAGCCGGCGGCCTGCTCGCTCCAGACCCGGTTGCACCGGCGGCTGCGCTACCGGGGACCGGCGCTGAACCCGCCATGAAGACGGCAACACGGTTCGGCGGCTCATACTCCTCTGGCTCGTGATATTCTGACTCGGGGTAAGGCTCGATGTAGCCCCCGAGCCCACCATTGTGAAGCTGATAGATTGATTCCGTCTCTCCGCTGGATGATCCATCATCTGAGCAGATGAGAGTTTCGTCCCGAGACACAGAGCCCTCCAGCTCCATGCCCTGGGTGAAGCCGACGAAGACATGCTTCCTGCCTGGGTTAACACGGGCGGGTTGCACGAGTCTGGCGGGTTGCCCGCGTCGGGCCGGCTCGACGATGTCGGTGCAGGTGTCCGGCCCGAGTTTAGATCCGCCGATCTTGCCGATGAAGACGTGGATTCCGCCGAAGGGGACCCGGAAACCGTACTCAATGGAGTCAGCCTCGGGGCCCCAGCCGGCGTCGTCGATGTAGAGCCGGCCGCGGCGACTCTTGGTCATCCTGCCAACAGCGTACCCCTCGATCTCTGGGAGGAAGCCCTTTGAGAACTCAACACCACCGAGCGCTAGCCCCACGGTGGGCGCCAACTGTCGTGGTTTTGTCACGGCAGATGTCCGAAGACTTAGGTTCGAGGCCATCGCCAAAGGGGTGGACTCAAAGGGGTTGATCGAGACGAGGGACACGAGTTTACCCAGGTTCAGCCCCTCCAGAAGAGGTAAAAGCCTACGTCCTGCTTATGTTGTATTGATTGGAGTGTCGATTACAAGGGAGCGGTTTCGCTTGACCTAGTTCTCGACTTGTTGGTTTCTTGTCTAAGCCGCCCCAGGGACTCGCCTTCATATAGGAGGTCAAGGCCCTGGGTTACACGAGTCATAAACCGACTCATACTACGTAGTCTATTCTGTCTCTAAGCCGCCTTGCCGTCTTGGGCAAGCCGTCTCCGGGCGGCTTAACCGCCCGGGTCTTCTTACTATCTTCTGTCTCTGGGCCTCCGCCTTAGCCCGCCTGGTAAGCCGCCACGAGGCCTGGCCTTCATCTTTCGGCCCATCTTATGGGTCTTGCAGTATGAGCCGCCAGGTATGACCCGGCCCCTCCTGGACGGGTCTTACCACGGGGTTATATCCCCAACAGGGTGGGTCGGACCCATGCCATTCCATGCCATCCCTTCAACTGAACACAAAGGTTGGTGGGATAGCCGGTGAAGTGGCACGAGTTCCTCGAGGGGCCTGCTGATCACTTCATACTTTTTTACCCTCTTATTTATGTTGTGGTTGGAAGCAATCGCAAAGGCATCTTTGTACTGTAAACAAAGCAATAGTGGCAACAAAGCTCTCATGGACGAATCTTCACGTCCTAAAAACTGTCCCGATTTGGTAAGGACCAATTTCTGAAGCTGCAAGCATACATGCATACAGTGATAGCACACCCAGACCCAGACTGGTGGTTACAGCCGAACGCCACGCGCGCACACAGATGCTTGCCGACAAGAATGAATTGTCGGAAACCTAGGAGGCCAGAGCGTCAGGCTCAGAGATGGTCCTGCGGCCTATGGTGTCCAGAGACGTCGGCCGTCGGTGTGGCCATCGGGACGCCCGGCCACGTACGTCTCCCGTCCCGGCTCAAGTTGGTCCCAGTGCTACGAAAATGAAGCAGTACGAAACGCCAAACCCACCATGTGTGGCGACCGTGCCTCACGTGTGATCCCAGCGAGCCACCGGGAAAACCACGCGCGACTTCCACGAGCACGCCGCCTCGTGGCCTCGTCGACGGCGTCCCGACGGGCGACCCAGCTGGTCCCCACAATCGCACGATGGCGCCCATCGTGACTTCGCCGGTCTCCGCTCCACGTGATGCTGTTCCCCACACGCCACCCCGGCGAGCCGAGCCGCTCCGTGCGACGGCCGCAGTCACCCTCTCGACCTGACGGCGGCAAGCCCCGTAACTTGTCCTGCGAACCCGGGCTGCTCACTGCACGTCTCAATCTTTGGATCAAGTACGAATAGAATTCACAAACCCTACCTTTACAGGATGGAATGTATCTCTACGGCGGTGTTATCGATGAATGGAAAGATGATCGTGTCGCAGAGGAAGCCGATATGAATCTAAGTGAAGCCCTTCTCCTCTGGATCTCTCTTCCTCTGTTCTCGTGCCGTTTCAGGCGTGTTCGTCCTCTCTTTTCCTCTGGTTGTCAATACTCATTACGAAAGTGCCTTGTATAGATAAGAGGGAGGCTCACGACACCTGGGATGATACGAGCGTTGATGCCCATATCACAGTACATCTTCTTCTCTGGATGCGCCAGATGATCAATTCTTCAACAGGAAAGTTGTCCATCTCATCTTCTATCATCCTGAGATAGCTCAAATTCCTTCCAAATGTAAATAATCTTAGACAGCAAGCAAGGACCCAAGGTTTGTTCAAAAAGCAAAACCCGCCAAAAACCCTAGGTAAAACGAGAAATAGCAGCGGCAATTTTTGATAATTTGGAGCCATCAACTCCCCCAAGCTAACCTGTCAAAAACCCTGGGCAAAACAGGTAAAATATCATCTGCGTTTTTTAATAATTTGGAGCCATCAACTCTCCCAAGCTTAAAGTGTAGCTCGTCCTCGAGCAACCAGGAGATAAAATAATGAAGAGGAAATTGACGCTTGAGAAAGTTGGGTTTACTGGTTTGCGGAGTTGTAATATAATTAGTTCCACACAAAGCTCGCAGCCTAGACACATATAGTTTTCCTAAAATAACTAGCTTCATACCCGTGCGTTGCTACGGTACATGAAAAGCCATACATCTTGAAAAGCAACACACGTATAATTTTGACCTTGCATACCACTATGGACCAATCCTGGACGCACGTCGTCATGCTCGAATTGCATGGTTGCAACATCCCAATTATAAAAAGGAGACTTAAAAGAAAGTGGTATATAAATATAAGAATGAACATACATGATCCAGAAAAGGGTCCCTAAGATAGAAAGAAAGTTCCTTAAAGTCCTGCTGGATTAATTTGCTCAAGTGCAGACCATCCTATACACTTGGTCATATACGTATCAGTGACCTCTGCGTCCCCCCCCCCCCCCCCCCCCCCCCGGCGGCTCGGCCGGGGGCCCCGAGGCCAGTCGCCGGGCCGCCCCGGGGGAGGTTTGGCATTTTTTGGCTGCTCCGGTGAAAAATGAGTGGATAGGACCAATCCACATCACTCCCGTCCCCTGCGCTCGGCTCGGTACACACTGTGCACTGCATCTGCATATCAACAAAGGAAGTGAGCAAGATTCAGAGAATCATCAGCCCATCGAATCCAACCCATCTTCTCTTCTCCTCTCCATGCTGCAGTTGCGAGTGTGTCTCTGTGTAGATGAGCATGGCGGCGACGGCAACGGCGGCCGTCACGGCCACGGCCTGGCCCTCTACCTCCTCCCCCGTCCTCACCCTACCTGCCACCAAGCCACTGACCCGTGCCCTCCGCTCCGGCTTCCTCGGCCGCGCCCTCACGCTCTGCTTGCACCGGTGGATGCTCGCGCCACCATCTCCGTCGCCGCCGCCCTGTCCGTGCGGGCGACACTACTACCACTGCACCAGGAGATCGACATGAACCTTCTAGAGGAGAGGATGTGGGTTGTGTTGCGCACAGGCAAGCTCTGTCTAGGCAGAGGCTACCCTCATAGGTCAATGCCATCTAAACCGTTCGTTTTAGATCTGATGGTTCGGATGGTCAGGAGGCAGACACACCATCATCACCAACTGTGGTTTTTATAGGAGTAGAGATAATTATAGTTTTCAACCGTAACGCCGGGACACACCAGAGAACGTCGGAAAATATTGCCAGACTCGCCATCGACCACCTCATCAAGGCACAGTGGTGTGTCGGCAGCGAGGAGACATGACACAGTGGACAGTCGAGCTGAACGCACCGACTCAAACAACTTGGCCTCTCCCCATCCAATTATTGCATGCCGTGTCGTCACGCTTTGTTGCACGCTCGACAACTAGATAAATCGACACGCCAACATGCGACAACATGCGCCACCATGTACTGTATCCCACAACGCGTTCGCAGCTGAGCACACACATCCACACCAAGTTACACACGTAGCTATGACTCGCCTATTGCAAGTAAAAAAAATACTCATCACACATTTAGAAAATATTCACGCGGGATAAAAAAATATTTGCAAAATTTTTAAAAATATATTCCATTAGAAAAATGAATGTGACATTTATTTATTTTTCACACGTTTAAAATGTGTTCATGATATTTTTTAAAGCATTCATAAAAATATTAAAATTGTTCGCCATTCGTAAAAAATGCTAGTATCATGAAAAAAACTGCTCATCAGATATATAAATTTTCACATGTTTAAAAATATGTTTGTAATATTTTTTATAAAATGTTCGTACAATATAAAGTCTTTTTGTGCAGTTTTACAAAATGTGCATAATATATAAAAGAATTGTGCCGTTCAAAAGAATGTTTTTAAACATTAAATAAATGCTCACAAGTTTTACAAAAAATGTTCATGACATTTATTAAAATTGTTTTGTGTGTGTTTAAATAATGTTGATATGTAGTTAAAAAGTGTGCAATGCATATTAAACAAATGTTCAATATGTATCAAACAAATGTTCAACATGTATATAAAAACACTAAATCTGCATTTGATAAATGTTTCAACATGCATTCGGATAATTCTTTAACATTTATTTGAAAAAACGTTCAATGTGTGTATAAAAAAAAATCAACGTGTATACAAAAATGTGCAACATATATTCAAAGAAGTTGAAATGTATTTAAAAATAAAACTATGTAATAAAAAGAAAGAATAAATGAAAAATAAAAGAAAACAAAAAAAACAAAAAATAATATAAATCGGTAAAGAAAAGTACAAGGAAAAACAAACCAACCGGCCTAACCTTACCAAAACTGGACGATAGGTTCTACTGTTCATGGAAGCTTCCGCGGAACCAAAGTAATCCATGTTATTGGACCAACCCATCGAAGGCGATCGCTGAAGTCGAGACGATACCTAGAGAGACATAGCTCTAGCACCAGGTTACATCCGCCAACATGTTGCAACAAACCATCATACAACTCATGTTGACCATTCCGAGGAAAAGAAACAAGACCTCAGCCCACAAAGAATGCTTCAAGGACTTTGCCCATCTAAGAGCATCTCTAGCAGACTCCCCCGTATAATACCCCGACCTGCATAATAATCGTCAAAATACGGGCCCGTGCAAAAAATGTTGCCCGATCAGACCCTGCAAACGCGTCCGACCCGTAAAAAAATTTGAGGGGCGCGGTAAAATCCCATCCCAAACCCGCGAAAACGCAGGTTTCCGCCTCGCCCCGTCGGGGCCCCGTATCCCAGGAAAGCGGTTGGCGGGAGGGACATTTCAGCCCGCGCCCTTTCCCCACCCCCTTCCGCCGCCACCCGCCATTGGTTCTGCCCGTCCGCCGTCGCCGATTCCTATCGAATCTGCGACCGGAAAACGAGCTGCGGAGGCGCCCCTCCCCTCTTCCACCTAGCCGCTTCACCGGCTCCCCGGATCCGCCGATCCAAGCCGCCATCGCCGCCCCGGGATCCACTGCCCCGAGCCTCCCCTAGTCGCCATCGCCGTCCCGGGATCCACGGCCGCACAGCCACCGCCCCGAGCCACCGGTGAGTACTTGTACTTGAGCATGTGCCGAGCGGTATGCATAGATGGTTAACACGGCATGCGTACTTTGTGAATTTAGATGGAATTGAGCCCGTGCGAGAAGTTTTTGCTCGAGGATTCGTCCGATTCGGACGACTCGGATGTTGAGATGCCGCAAAACGGACCCGTAAAAAGGGATATTCGCCCGTTTTGCGGGGTCTGACTCTGCCCCCGGCCGCGCCCGCCCGTAAAACCGTTTTTCGGCGAACTGTAAACGAGTTTTGCGGGTCGGCGATATACGGGGTCTGCTAGAGATGCTCTAAATCAATCACAAAATTGCGCTCATGTAGCCGGCGCGTCAAAGTGCGCCAATTCGTCTAGTTTATTTTTGAAAAAGAAATTGAACTTTATTCATTAGAGATAACCATTACATCGTTTATGAGAATTGGTACAATATCACTATTTGGCTCCTCAAACCATTTAGAATTGAAAGAAAATCTAGCCAATTTGGCAAGTTCATGAGCGACTTTATTTGCTTTACTATTACTGTGCTCAAATCTAAATGGAAAAATCACAAACTAAATGGAAACAGTCATCAAAAACTGCCGTTGCTGCTCCCGACGATCGTCCTCCTTCCTTCATGGTGTCGATCACATCCGTATTATTCGAATTAATAATAATGCGGTTGCATCCTATCCTCCTCTATGCCAGTGATAGGCCAAATTTTAGGGCCAGAGCTTTAGCCATTAGTACATCGGCACACCAGTCAATCTTACCATTTCCCAGCGATGAACCTACCTTTATCGTCCCTTAAGACCGCCCCCATCGTACATCTAAGTAAGTCATGGTAAAAAAACATCAACATTAAGTTTCACAAACCACGTCGAGGGGGGGGGGGGGGCAAGACCATCTCCCTCTCTTCATGGAAACCTTCGACGAGGAGGCAGTAACAAAATTGGCTGTAAAAGCACGTATCCCCATGGAGATTTGTTGTGCGTTTTGAGTTGTCTCATTATGAACCAATTACGCCTTTCTCACTACAAGTACCAGGCTGATATGGCAATCATTTCACACACATTTTGATTGCCCATAATACATAACTCCTGATTTGGCATTGAAAGTAAATATTCCAAAACTGGCTCACCAACATAATCTACTTCACAAGCTCTATCGATAATATCATCCATCACTAGCCTTCTCCACACTTCTTTTGCGTTGTTGCATAAAAACAACACATGCTTTGTGTCTTCTGGTCCAAACGAACAAACATGACAATTGGGTGAAACTTTTACATGTCTATTGGCTAGCTTAACACGGCACGGAAGAGTACCATGAAGCGTATGCCAAATAAATATTTTAACCTTTGTCGGGCATGAGATTTTCCAAATCCTACCCCAAATGGGGTTAAGCATGGTACGTCCCACCCCATTGGTATGCCGTAACTTGTTTCCATATTGGTGATCCCATTCCACAAAGTAAGCAGACCGAACCTAAAACATACCATTCTACGTGAAATTCCAAGCTACGAAATCTGGGTTATCATGTTGTGAGACAGAGATCGCGAGTACTCGTTGAACATCAATAGGCCATAGGGTCTGTCTGAGAAAATCTTCATCCCAAATATTAAGAACAGATCAATCAAATCTGCTACCTTACACATCAACTGCCCTCCCTTATGAGTAATAATTTTACAGTTTGCACAACGTGGAATTCAGGCATCCTCCCAGATATTAATATTCTGACCATTCCCCACTCGCCAATTGTGACCACGTTTGAGGGTACTCACATCTGCCATAATACTTTGTCAGGTGAAACTTCGAAGATCGATATGATAAATAGGGGCGTTTGAGGAGAATAAATAAAAAAAGACAGAACTGACAATTTTGAAAACAAGTCTTGTTCATTGGTGGCTTGTCAAAGAAACCCACCCATCAAGTACCAGGATGATATGGCAATCATTTTACGCACATTTTGATTGCCCATAATACATAACTCCTGATTTGGCATTGAAAGTAAACATTGCAAAACTAGCTCACCCGCATAATCTACTTCACAAGCTCTATCGATAAATATCATCTATCCCTAGCCTTCTCCACACTTCTTTTGCCTTGTTGCATAAAAACAACACATGATTTGTGTCTTCTGGTCCAAACGAGCAAACATGACAATTGGGTGAAACTTTTACATGTCTATTGGCTAGCTTAACACGACACGGAAGAGTATCATGAAGCGTATGCCAAATAAATATTTTAACCTTTCTCGGGCATGAGAGTTTCTACCCCAAGTGGGGTTAAGCGTGGTACGTCCCACCCCATTGATATGCCGCAATTTGTTTCCATATTGGTGATGCCATTCCACAAAGTAAGCAGGTCGAACCTAAAACATACCATTCTTCGTGAAATTCCAAACTACGAAATCTGACATGTCATGTTGTGAGATGGGGATCGCGAGTACTCGTTGAACATCAATAGGCCATAGGGTCTGTCTAAGAAGATCTTCATCCCAAATATTAAGAACATGATCAATCAAATCTGCTACCTTACACATCAACTGCCCTCCCTTAGGAGTAATAATTTTACAGTTTGCACAACTTGGAATCCAGACATCCTCCCAGATATTAATATTTTGACCATTCCCCACTCGCCAATTGTGACCACGTTTGAGGGTACTCACTCGTGCCATAATACTTTGCCAGGTGAAGGAAGAACCCTTCTTTAGTTTAGTGTTCAACAAGTCACCGTCAGGATAGTATTTGACTCTTAAAATGGTAGCACATAGAGAATCTAGATTCTCGATGAGACACCAAACCTGTTTAGCAAGCATAGCCAAATTAAAACAGTGGATATCCCGAAAGCCCATTCCTCCTTGATTCTTGGGTATACACATTTTTCACGAGGGCATCCAATGCATCCTCCTTTAGTTGTCCTCGTCTCCCCACCAAAAATGCGCCATCGCGTTAATAATTTCTTTGCATTTTTTAAGGAATTTTAAAGACCGACATTGCATAGGTGGGCATGGCTTGAAACCGCTTTAAGCAAAATCTCCTTTCTTTCAGCCGATAGAAGTTTTTCCTTCTAACTACTGATTCTTTTAACAATATGATCAATTAAGTACTGAAAACAATCGGTTTTGTCTAAACCCACATTGGCTGGCAATCCTAAATATTTGTCGTTTAGGGCCTCAGTCATAATATTAAGAACTATGCAAATTTGTTCTCTAATCTCCACACTTGTATTAGGACTAAAAAAGATGCTGGATTTATCAACACTAACCATCTGTCCAGAGGCTGCGCAATACGAATCTAGAACTGATTTCAGCGCTTCCGCATTTTGCAAATTTGCTTTCATAAGGATTAAAGAGTCATCAGGAAAGAGAAAATCATCAGCAAATTTGCCAATCCGTCTAGTTAATTTGGTAGGCATGGAGTTTTAGCTGCCACGATTAGTCACTTCAGAGAATCAATAGGCAAGTGATAATGTGGCAAAAGTTGCATTCAAACATGTGACGGTGGTGCGATAGTTATTCTCGTTTCTCTTGATACACGTGAAACATTTGATATGATGGTTTAAATTCGGGGACTCCTCCGCCACGGTCTACACAATGTCGGTGGCTTCCTCGCTCCTTCCAACACCGCACGGTGCTTGATACAAGTGAAGTTTGTCACATATATGTTCATGTACAACTTGGGCCATGCCCAAATAGATTCGTCATGATTCATTGTTCTTTTATAATCAGTCGAAGATTCGCTGGAAAAGGTGACCGAATGCACAGTTTTGGTGGCGGCTTTCGTGCTCCTGTCCTCTCTGCGATTGTTGCACTGTCGTCCTCAGTTCCGTTAAGGTTGGTGGGATAGCTGGTGAAGTGGCACGAGTTCCTCGAGGGGCCTGCTGATCAGTTCATACTTTTTTCTTCTTATTTATGTTGAGCTTGCAAGCAATCGCAAAGGCATCTTGTACTGTAAACAAAGCAATAGTGGCAACAAAGCTCTCATGGACGAATCTTCACGTCCGTAAAAACTGTCCTCAGGTGTCCTGGTTGCTTCAAATCTGTCCCGATTTGGTAAAAGGACCATTTCTGAAGCCGCAAGCTGCGATAGCACACCCAGCCAGATTAGCAGTTAGGGCAACTCCAATGTTAACCTGCAAATTTGCTTCGTTATCCGTTCGCAGATAGCGGGACTAATCGGCGGACATGACCATCTAACGTTACATGCATACGTTTCAAGCCGGGTTGGACTTAGTGGATGAAATTCATGCAAAATCGTTTGATATTCATTAAAGTTCGGATAGAAAATAGCATAAAGCATCTATACATAGCAGGCAAATAATTCTAGTACAACAATGTCTTAAATTTGATGTCCAATAAGTTTTTTAATAACGGATCATGTCGTCCCACACATACTGCCCTTCAGCTTCATCCAACAATGTGTACGTCAATAACCGCCTCTCTTTCATGTGGTGCATCATGTCAGCGCGCATGGTTACACAAAGTGATGATCAACAAGTTGAGGAAGAAGAAGCAAAACTTAAAACTTATGATCTCCTCCTTTGCCGCGTGTAATGGTCACCTTGCCTCCAACTGGGCAACAACGTGACAAAAGTTGGTGACGACGGTGTGGATGACATACCATCGATACGATAACGACTTCACATTGCGATCATGAATGATGTGCATGTTCTAGGGTGCAATGTGTTTTCGTGCATGAAACGATTCATGCACATGCTTTCAGAAGGTCCTCCTCTGTTTCCACCTACAAAATCCGCGGATACTGCCATCACGCATCCCACAAGAAATCAGCGTCCATGGTCAAATACCCCGTCATCCTTCTTACTCTGATATGGCGTTTGAAATTAAGCTCAATGGCATTTGACCGAACACCTGACGAGCGTGGTGGCCGTCATGAAGGTCGTCGACAGGGTGGCGGAGTGTACCTGGGTACAAATGGGTTCAGGGCGGGCAACGCCGTTGTAAAAGACGAGCGGGCGCGTCGGTGCTGGTTGTGAATGTCCGGTAATGCATATGTGATGGACAGAGAGGTACAACGACGGCGACGGAGGTGGACGGTGCGAATGCAAAGCAAAGGGAATAAGTGACGGAGTGAAAGAAAATGCACCAGGAGGACGGATTTAGTGGGCGTGGGGTGTCGGAGTCCAACGTGGACATTGTCCGAATTCATGCAACCTTTTTTTTTTACTTTATGGAAGAAAGTACACGTCTGAACCGTCGAGTGGACTCATACAGAATCTTATTGTATGACATAATAGTCCGAACCGTGCATATACGGACGGTTTGATGAACGTTGGAGAGATGACCTTTCACCCGAACCCCACGCGCGCATACAGATGCTTGCTGAGAAGAATAAATTGTCGGAAACCTAGGCCCTAGCGTCAGGCTCAGAGTCTCAGAGATGGTCCTGCCTATGTTGTCCAGAGACGTCGGCCGTTGGTGTGGCCATCGCGACGCCGGCCACGTACGTCTAGGTCCCCCGTCCCGGCTGAAGTTGGTTCCAGTGCTAAGAAAATGAAGCAGTACTACACGCCAAACCCACCATGTGTGGCGACCGTGTCTCACGTGTTCACACGTGAGAGCAACTCTCAATTTTTTCCGTTAGTGTCGTCCGGACAAAAAACTTGATCCAATCTGACAATCAAAACGGATAAGATGTCCGTTTCGTGTCCATTTATAGTCCGCCCCGATTTAAATTGGACTCAAATATGGACGAGAAATGGGTCCGTGGCGGACAGGAGCGGCCGCTCCCGTCATATGCTCTCATCCGCTCGTGTCGGGTGAAAATGGATGAAATTGGCCCTTTCCTGAAACTTCAACACAAAATGACCCCAATCTGAAAATATTTCACAAACTGGCCCCTTTTTACATGACGCCCGCGGCTGGGGCGCCGTGCTAGATAGCATGACGCCTCGGGCTAGGGCGCCATGGCAGCAACATGTAGCATGACGCCCTAGCCCCTAGGGCGTCATGCCAAATAGCATGGCGCCCTACCCTGGAGCGTCATGCAATCTAGCATGGCGCCCTAGCCCCAGGCGTCATGCAAAAGGGCCAGTTTAGGAATTTTTTTCAGATTGAGGCCATTTTGTGTTGAAGTTTAGAAAAAAGGCCAGTTTTGTACATTCTCACTCGTGTTGGCCCTGATCCCACGTATCAGTGACCGTGGGCTTCTGCCTCCCCAACTACCGCAACGAGGATTAGCGCACCGGCGAGGCCACCTGCGCAAGCCGCCGCCACACTCACCGGCGAGGCCACCTGCGCAAGCCGTCGCTGCGCTCATCGGGGAGATCTCCGCCGCCGCGCTCACTGGGCAGACCTCCGAGGATTGCAGCCGCAGCCCCGTCACGAGCTCCGACACCACCACGTCGGAGGTAGTCCGGGTCGAGGTACCCCGACGTGCCCTGCGGTGCGATGCAACACACCACTTCCCGCCCGGTCGCCGTGAAGCAGGTGTCGGGAGTCGCTAGGAGGCGCGACAGGCTGAAGGCGCCGGCACGATCTGGGACGCCATGTTGAGCCGGGTCCACCAGGGGAGTGGTGGCGACGGCGGGGCGCCCGCCAGATACGCGAGGTAGACCTTCCGGAGCCCGCCGTCCCCGAGCTTGCGCTCGGAGTCGAACCTGGCCGTGGCTGCGCGGAGGCGATAAGCGCGGTGGTGCAGGCCGGGTGGCTGTGGTGCAGGCCGTGGCCGCTTGCTGCGATGCCCGTCGGGATATGGCGCTGTCCCGCCGAACCTTCGCCGCAGCAACTCCTCGTGTGGGCGCGGGGGTGACGCGCTCTCCGCGGCCGTCGGGATCCGGTGCGGACGAGCCACAACGGTGGTCGTGCGACGTGCGCGGGCGCAGCATGCTCTGGGCGATGTTCCACCAGGACGACCACAAGCATGTCCGCGATGGCACGACGTTCGGCGCCTACCCCGCCTCGTCCTCTGTCGCGGCTGCGGCCGCGACGCTCCCCGCCGAAGTCCCTTAGATCTTCTTGGAGGACGAGATCGTTGGCTGAGCGGTGCTGCGGCTGAGAGCCCCGACGAGGTAGAGCAGGAGCTCGGCCAGGAGCAACGCTGCGGTGCGGGTCCGGCCTGTTCGGTCGCTCATTTTGTGTTTTGCTTGTCCGTTCCATGTCTTCGCGTTGGGTGCATCCACTGCCCTCGTGTGTCCGCCTCATGCCCGTCGGGCGGACGAGCGACCCAAACGGACAAAATATGTGTCCGTTTGGGTCCCTCGTTGGACTTGCTCTGATCCCGGCGAGCCACCTGGAAAACCACGGGCGATTTCCACGAGCCCGGCACGCCGCCTCGTGACCTCGTTGACACCGTCCCGACGCGCGATCGTCCCCGCAATTGCATGATGATGCACATCTTGATTTTGCCATTCTCCACTCCAGGTGACGCGGTTGCCACACGCCACCCCGGCGAGGCTAATTTCAGTGTTTTGGCCTTTTTGTGAAAGTTGAGTGAGATTTGCCCTCGGTTTGAAAAAGTTGGATCTGAACCTTTTACTACCGCCGAGGTCGACGACGGTAGAGTGCAACCCTATCGTCAACCAGGCTGACGGTAGCCTGTGCAATCCTACTGCTGAGGTGCCCGGCTGTAGGTGCGTACAGGCACTGTGTTTAATACTTCGATTTTTTTTACGGTAGGACATGCATCCCTGCCGAAGGGCCGTAAGCAGGTATACCCTACCGTTGTCGACCCGACGGTAGGAAAAGGGTTAGATTAAAAAAAGGAAAAGGATCATATCCGGCTCAACTTTCAAAAAAATAAATCAAAACACTAAAATTAGCCCCCGGCGAGGCGAGCCGGTCCATGCGGCGGCCGTAGCCACCATTGCGACCTGACGAGCCGCATCACTGCTGCTCGTCACCCAACGCTGCCCCTGCGAACCCGGGCTGCTCACTGCATGTCACGCGCTCCGTAGAACGAATGGCGCAGCTGTGTCCGGTGGAGGCCCCGTTGGCCCTTCTCGTGAGAGCTCTGGTGTATTATTTTTCATACTCTCATGGTCCCTCAAAACAGTTATTTGCATTTCTAACCCCTAAATTGCACTACAAGTACACGTCATTTGCATCGGCGTCTCTAAAGCTAAAAAGTTTCTTTCATCGTCATTCCAGAGCATCTTCAATAAAAGATGTAGATGCAAAAAAAACTACTGTACTTTTTACATCTCTGAGGCCAAAAACACCTTTCCAGCAGATGTTAGATGTTGTAGATGTAAAAAAAAAAAAATCTTCGTCTCCCGAAGATGTAAACTACAACACCTCGTGGTGCAAATTTGCATCTCCACTTACAAGAGATGTAAAAACGGCGGTCACAAGCCAACCGCCCAACTGCCTTCATTTGGCTTCCGAGCGACCGCCGCCAGTCCACCCGATGCCCGGCCGCCGCCATAGCTGCCGCCAAGGCCGACGCCGATGACCCAGCCGCGCCGCCTGCCCGCCGCTGTTCTGACGCACCATGCCGCAGCCGTCGTCGACGCGACCACGGTCCCCAATTTGGGCTCCGCCTCCATGCCGCCGCCTCGGATTTGCCCCACCTCAGTCGGTCGCCGTCGTGCCGGAGCTGCCTGCGAAGAAGCAGCGAGCCGCCAAGCCACACGGTGGAGGCCTGAAGTGGCAAATGGCGCGGGGGCACAAACCGGCAGCAGACCAACCTCGGCCGGCCAAAATTTTGAAGCCGGACACTGCTCTGGCAAGCGATTGACTGGTGCCGGTGGCCGTGGCTTCCTCCTCTGGCCAAAAAGGCCCTCCTCCACCTCCGCCGTCGTCCCTACGCCGTTCTTCCTCTTCTCTCCGCCTCAAATCGCCGTTGCTCCGCCGCCCTGATTCGCGCCGTCGCGGCACCGATTCGCTACCCCGCCGCCCCTCCATGCTCCTCCGCCGCCGCCCTGAATCGCGCCGTGCCGCCGCCCTCCCCACTGCCGCCGCCCACTAGTTTTTACATCTCCATTTTGCATCACCTATTGGAGTTGCACTTTTACATTTTCGTTTTGCATCATCTGTTGGAGTTGAACTTTTTTTGAAGATGTAAATTTTTACATCTCCTATTTTACATCTCCAAATTTGCATCTTCTATTGAAGATGCTCTAAGAGAGACGCAATAGTCTTTTTTCGGAAAGGGGACTTCCCCGACCACTACATCATAACGATGCACACAACCTACTTTTTGTTAAAAAAACACGTCGTTCAATTCATATTAGTTGTTGCTCAATCGGATGTATTTTCATTGAAATATGTTACATACATCCGTTTCAACGGCAATAGTTTCAGTACCCCACAAAGTTAATTAGAGGAAAAAAATCATAGCCGATCGGTAAAAAAGATTACATGAGTCAACCACGTAATCTCTTAGTGACACGACAACCAAACCTGTTGAAAAGTGTTTGCGCGGCCATCTTCAGACGGTTGATCCCAACGGCCATGATCTCAATGGACATAAGCTTCTGGGCATCCCACGACGAAGTAAGGACAATATATGGATTGAGGCAATAGCTCGGAAGATAACCTATAAAAAGTTTATAGAGCGTGCTCGATTAAAGACACGATCATACTGGCAATTGGAAATTGCTCAAAGTAAGGCACATGCCTCTACACACCTACATGGATATGACCCTTAATCATATCACTAATATCAACCAACCAATTCCAAAACAAATTTGGGATGCTTGTTGGTGCCGGTGATGACAACTTGTAAACAACATGAATTGTGTGTCAAATCAAGGCAGCAAGTGGGCATAAAATAAAGGATGTCAAACTATTTCCTTTAGATGAGAAAGCAACATTACTTACATCCAAGCGAAGCTCGTTTAACCAAATTGTCTTTGGTGAGGATCACCTCCCTTTGAACAAACCATATGAATATTTTCATCATCGAGGAAACTTTGATTTTCCCAATATGTTTCCTAGGAAACGTAGACCCTGTATTGATAAGACCAAAAAACATAGATTTGATAGTAAACAACTCATTATTAGTCTCCGTTTGAAAACATCAGGCGCATGTGATAGGTTGAACAACATCAACCCGCGAACAAAATGAAGCTAAACCGTCCAATTGTCTCCAATCAAGGCTCTCCTAAATTGGATGTTCGAAGGTGTTGATCCAAGAACGGGTTGAAACGTCACATCTTTCCTACGCACTACATTATATAAGGAAGGATATTGAATCACAAGTGGGTTAGCCCCTAGCTGGGTCTCTTCTAAGAAACTTGTAGATTGGCCATTGCCAACCTCGAAAGAACCTCTCGTGAAAAAAAAAGACTTAACCTTCATAAAACATTTCCAAAACGGTGAATTAGTAGGTTTTGTTTCCACGCGAGACAAAGTTTTGGAACTTAATATTTATTAAGAGTTCTTGCCAGACACCTTCCTCATTTTATAACTTGAAAAGCCATTTACTAAGTAGGAACATAGTTTTAATCTTCAAATTTCCAATTACCTATCGACATTGATCCTTTAGCCTACACAATATGTCCCATTTAGCCAGTCTACTTCCTTTTGTGTTCACCACATTGCGAGAAGAATCTAGACCTATGAAAATCTAATCTTTTCAACACCACGTTTAATATTTCAATTTTTCTTAGCATAAACATAAGCAAACTTATGAAAATAACATTGATAAGGGTTAGTTGTGCCCCATATAACATTACTTTACCCTTCCAAGATCTTAATTTTTTTCCCAAGACGATCCTCAATAAATTCCCTCTTTTTATCTATGAGCTTACGGTGATGAATGAGAATTCTGAGATACGAGTGCCTACTTCACAACCAAAAGTTTATATTGATTTTCCTCTTCTTTGGCTTCACCAAAGTAGTAGACCTCATTCTTATGAAACTTTATTTTGAGGTCGGATAGTTCAAACATACCAATAATAAGCTTCATAGTAATATCATGTTGGAAATCATTTTCCATGAAAATGTCCATGTCATCGGCATACTGCAAAATGGACACTCCCTACACCAGGTGTTCGATGAGACCACCAATCTGGCCATCATCCTTAGTCCTGGCTATAAGGATGGCCATCATATCATCCACTATGTTAAAATTGATTGGAGACCGGTGTCCTACAAGACACACATGACAAGTTGCATCACTTCCATGTAAGTATCCAAAAGTATCGTTCACACGGAAAGCATGAGGCGAGTGTTAATGCAAACATTTCTGTTACACACAAGTTGTGACAAGGCTTGTGTGAATTGGATATGTTGGTATATGTACGGATTATGATGGTGACGGACGACGAGTAATCTTGGCGTAAAATAAATGGTCAAAAATTAAGGTTGAAAACAAAGAACATAAAAGTAAAGAACCGAATTGTGGTTTCCTGCAATGGAGAAGTTAGGCGCATAGAGGTTCAGTTCATGGTGAAAATTGAATTTGCGAGTGCAATGGTAATGTGCAGTCACTTGTTCATGTGATTTTATCTCTTGTATTCTATGTTCGGTGGCAAGACATCCTTGAATAAACAAACTTCTCATATCGTGATTGTTTGACTCCATTACCATGTCTTCCTTTACCATTTGCAATGGCTGGCTTGGCAGTTAAGGTCGTCACACATGACCAACATTTTAAGCATTGTGGCTTGTGACAGTTTCCCGGCTAGGGGGCCTCTCATCATGCCGACTCCCGGCCTGGTGGGTCGGGACGAGGACCCTCATGCCAGTTCCATCCATGCCCACTTCACACAACCTAGGATGATTACAAGGTAGATCGAGAAGACGTGACATATACACCAAGACGCTGGATCCATGGAGAACCCCGTATCCTTAAACGTATCCGACTAGGATCTTGTAAACCTAGGAACCCCTGGTACCTATATAAACCGAGGGGCCAGGCTCTTAGAAACATTTTACAGTCTCGTGGTAGAACATCTGTACTTTGGACACCAATGCAATAATACAATCAGAGTAGGATGTAGGTATTATCTCCTTGGAGAGCCTGAATCTAGTAAAACCTTGTGTCCTTGTTACTAGACGCCTACATGGGGATCCTCTACCCCAAGATATGTCGATTTCGCTTCGTTAGCTTCGCATTATCCTCAGATTGTCTTTGCTCCTCGTTGATAACAACACTTGTCACCTGGAGGTCACGAATTCAATAAACAATACGTGGTTATCCTTTAAATTAGACAACAAGCATTATGCTCACCACAGATAATCAACCTAACAATTAATCATAGAAATAATCTCACAAATAACAGCATATAAATTAGGAGCAAGGGAATCTCACCAATCCCCTACATCTCCCACACCCGGGGAACTACTCGCTCATAAGAGAAGGATAGCAACCAAACACAAAGATTATGCAAATCATCTCAATTATATCATTGTTTGCCACAACAATATTAATGATTAAACCAATCTCTATGTTTGGACCAAGTAGGAAGAGAGTTCACAAACCCTAGTCTTACAAGTTGGAATCTATCTCTATGGTGGCGTTATGGGTGAATGGATGGATGACCGTGTCACAGAGGAAGCCAGAATGGATCTAAGTGAGGCCCTTCTCCCCCGGATTTGGTACGAGCGCTGGTACGAGCGGCGATGCTCGTACCACACGACGTCTTCTCCTCTCGATGTGCTAGATGACGAATTCTTCAACAGGAAAGTTGTCCATCTCCTCCTCTGTCATCCTAATATTGCTTAGATTCCTTCCAAATGTAAATAACTCCGCACAACAAGTAAGGACCCAAGGTTTGTTTGTTTTCAAAAGATTATCATTAGTAAAAAGAAAACCCAACAAAGACCTTGGTCAAAACAAGAGAAATAGCACGGGCAAACTTTGATAATTTGGACCCATCAAATCCTCCAAGCTTAAAGTGTTTCTTGTCTTCGAGTAACCAGTAGATAAAATAATGAAGCGGGACTTGACGCTTGAGCAAGGAGGATTTACCGGTTCGCAAAGATGTAATATAATAATTCTCACAAATCCCGCAACCATAAACAAGATGATGCTAACATTTAATTGGTTGCACACAAGCTCACAATCTAGCCACATATAGTTTTTGTAACACTAACTCTAATTTCCATAAAACTAATTATAGTGATCAATAGTGTCACTTGGACACACCGGAGAAGGAAGGAAAATACTACCAAGCTCGCCATCCACCACCACGTCACGGCACAGTCGTGCGTCGGCAACAAGGAGACATGGCACAATGGGCAATCGAGCTGACGTTGACCCAAACAACTTGGCCTCTCCCCATACGGTTGTTGTATGACGCCGCGCTCTGCTGAGTGCTCGGCAGCCGCGTGAACTAGATAGATGGACACGCCAACATGCGACGGCATGCACCCACCACGAAGTCACACCTAAGCACATATATCCTAAATACAGACATAGCAACATCTAGAGTAATATCAAGCGCAACTGCTATTAAAGTTGAACCAACTGTGATGAGTAAGGAGAGTCCAATCGAGGATGCCGATAAAATCATGAATATTCAAAATATCTTAGACAGTGGTAGAAATGGCAAGAAACGTCTGTTATGAGGACCAAATATACCGAATTTTCATATGCCTCCATTTCAACTTACAATAGGCACATCGTAGTGAATATTTGTTAGGATTCACTACTTTGGTTTATGTGTACCACCTAGCTAACTAGCATGGTATGTACGTGAGTTCTTTTCCTTTTCTATAAGGGCATCTCCAAAGTGAACCCTTAAATCACGTCTAGACTGGGTTGTTCGAACACATTTTGCCATCCAACATGATACCCCATCAGTCCGCAGAGCGGTCTGAACGTCTGTTTTCCTGCAGATTGGAATCAAACAAAAGAGGCCTTTGCAGGAGTCCGGACATCCTCATGACAAACCAAAAGCCACCCGGTACCCCACCTCTTGGTTTTGCTGTTAATTGGCAGAAGGCTAGCATGTTAAAAGCAAAGAAGGAAAGTCTGCATGTTTACATGGACAAATGGAAAACCATCGGACTGACCTAACCAAACATGACGACCACCCTCAAAGATAACGGATGCTTCGCTAGATTGTGAGCTTCAAAGGTTGAACTCCTAATTAAATTCATGAATTATATTACATGAAATAAAGGCGTTCAAGTGATGTTTGATCTCCTGGATAATAGCACCATATCTTGCTGCACCTCCTCGCTTGATCTCGTCCACTACCTCGAAATCCGATGCAACACAGATATGCTGCAAGTTAAGATCCTTAGAGAGGGCCAGAGATTCTCTAACCGCTAAAGCTTCAAGTGTAGCTGGATCACCTATATTGGGGGAAAACAATAGATGAAGCTCCCAAAAATACACCTGCTTGGTCTCTTCTCACAACCGCTACTGCTCCAAACATCTCGGACCGACCTACATCAACATTTACATTGATCTTGGAAAAACTTGCTGGGGATGCAATCCATCCCGGACAGGGGCAACAGTTGGAGCATCTCTACTCAGCTTGATCGCTTGCAGTTCTGACATTTAGGATGTGATGAACCCATGTATTGCAAACGGGGTCGGAAAGATGCCCTCATGAAGTGCTTTTCTGCGAGCGCCCCATATCGCCCATAGCGTCACAACAAACCTGATAAACTCGTCCGGTTGCAGCACTTCCTGCATCGTGAATAGCCACCTCTTTGCACCCTCCTCTTGAACAATAGTATTAGTTGCTCAATCAATAGCCAAGTTTTTTTTTTGAGAAAAATCAATAGGCTTTTTTAGGGGTAAAAAAATCAACAGGCAAGTGACCAGTTCAGATGAAAATTGGGTCGTTTTGCAAGCTAGGGGCCTATTCAAAGCCCACCGCGGCACTCCACCACGGCGTGAGGCAAGCAGGCTCGGAAGCATCAAAAAAAGAGAATCGTCTCAGCGTCTCTAGGTCCCCTCCTTGCGTAGGTAGGGTTTCTCCTTCCTCTCGGCGACTCTCGGGCCGCCGTTGAGATCGGCAACTCCCCTCGCCAATTCCTACCCGGATCGCCGTCTGGATTCGGACCGAATACGGGGCGATCTAGCATCGCTGCCCGGTCTTGATCTGGCGGCTAATCTCGGGCTGCAGGGTTGGTTCGTTAGGGGTTCTCCACCCGGTGGCTTTGGTTCGTCGGGTTAGGGTTTCTCATCGATGACTGGCTCGGCCTCAGGGTCGGGCTCGAAGACGACGGATGTTGATGACATGATGAAGCGCCTGGGCCTCACTGAGGAGGATCTGGACGATGTGGTTTTTGAGGACGAACAGGCTCCGCCGGCGGAAGCGATCAGATGGAGGGCTGTAGCCAGGGTTCATACCCCGAAGACCTATAGCCAATACTGGTTCTCCCGCAACATGCGTGCAGATTGGGACTTGGCTCAGGAGGTGAAAATCCGCCCCCTGGAGGACAACCTGTACTCGATGCAGTTCTCGTGCTTGGGCGACTGGGAACGGGTCATGGCAGATGGACCGTGGACTTTCAAAGGGAATGCGGTGGTGATGGCAGAATACGACGGCTTTACAAAACCATCAGAGATTAGTTTGGATGAGATTGAGATATGGGTGCAGATACATGACCTTCCTGATGGTTATTTTTCGATGATCAAATCCCTGGCAGGCAAAATTGGCAAATTTATATTTGCAGAGCCACTATCTCATGACTTTGAAGGTAACTTCGCCCGAGTCAGGGTCAATATCAATGTTCATCAACCGCTGAAAAACGCTGTTTCGGTGGTGAAGGGGGGAAAGAGACAATTTTTCATGGTCAAGTACGAACGCTTGCCAGACTGGTGTGCTGTGTGTGGTCATCTAGGGCACCAGTTCAAGGAACATGGCGATGGGGTGCACCCCCGGAAGCGCTTGTCTTCAAGGACCTTCGTGCGACATGATTTAGGGGGCCGGGGAGAGGCCCCGGAGAGGGGAGAGGCCGCGGCCGCTCTGGACGAGGATGTGGCCGAGGCAGAGGTGATGGACCGAGGCCGGCTGCAGGACCAACTGAGCACGAAGAGGAGTATGACGGGGAGGATCATGACCAGCGAATGACTAAAGCAGACGAGAACAGGAAGAGGACGGCCATACAGGGAACAGAAATAGGAGGAAACACTAACCCCTTGCTGGCCCTTCCACCACCTCCGATACCTCCAAGTCCATCGACAAAGCAAGAGCCGAAGCGCCCTCAAACCAGTAACAGTGAGAAGGATAGCAGAAGGAGGATAACTACAACGAACAAGACCACAGATGCGAATTCGGCGACCTCCCTAGAGGAGGATCGCCGGGCAAAATGAGTCTCTTGTGCTGGAATTGTCGTGGGGCGGGCAACCCCGCGACAATTCGAGAGCTTCGTGAACTCACGAGGCATTTTGCCCCCACGATCCTGTGTATCCTCGAAACTCAGATTGAGGGGTCTAGGGTTGAGGGTCACAGTGGTTCCTTAGGTTTTAATAAAAGCTTTTCAGTTAGTAGCTCAGGTAGAAGTGGAGGTCTTTGTATTTTTTGGAATGATTCAATAAATGTGTCAGTTGTTGGCTACTCTCGGTACCATATTGATGTCGAAGTGGATGATCTTGGAGGCTCACCATCCAGAGTTACTTTTGTTTATGGAGAAGCCCAGGTCCAGGAGAGATATCAAACCTGGGATACACTTAAAGGGATAACAAGTGCCAGTTCGTTGCCATGGATAGTAATGGGTGATTTCAACGAGGTATTGCATGCACATGAACATGATGGAATCGGCGAACGGAGCCGGGCCCAAATGGATGGGTTTAGAGAAGCGATTGATACGTGTGGACTCACGGATATAGGTTATAAGGGCTTGCCCTGGACATTTGAAAAGAAGGTTGCTGGTGGAACATTCATGCGGGTAAGACTTGATCGATGTGTTGCTTCGGCGGAATGGTGCTTGGCCTTTCCCTCTGCTGAACTTGAACACCACACGGCAGCGACTTCAGATCACAGCTCACTTGTGCTCAAAGTGACAGACGTGCATGCATGCAGGAGCGGACCCCGCACCTTTAAATATGAGCTCATGTGGGAGACGCACGAAGGCCTCAGTGACCTGGTTGGAAATAGCTGGACGAGTGGAGATGCCTCTGTCCGAGTAGTAAAGGATAAGCTACAGCAGTTGTCGGCGGGTCTCTCTGTATGGGACAAAGAGGTCTTTGGGAACGTGAAACGAGAAATCCGAGAGTTGCAGAAGGAATTATCAGTGATGCGCGCGATCCCAGGTCGGATGGGACCTTCCCATGGAGAAACAAAAATCTGTGACAAGTTGGTTGAACTTTTTAACAGAGAAGAAATCCTTTGGAGGCAGAGAGCAAGAATAGAATGGCTGGCGCATGGTGATAAAAACACCTACTTCTTCCACCTCCGGGCAAGTAGGCGTAGAAAGAAGAACCAAATCAAGGCCCTCCAGCTTCCTAGTGGGGATCTAACCGATGATGTGGCTGTTATGGAGGACATGGCCACCAATTTTTACCAACAGCTGTACACGTCTGAAGGTGTGCATGACATGAACCGGGTCTTGGACCACGTACCATGCAAGGTAACCATGGAGATGAACGCGAGACTGAATGCTGAATACTCTCATGAGGAAGTAAAACAAGCTTTATTCCAGATGTTCCCCACGAAGGCGCCGGGCCCTGACGGTTTCCCGGCACATTTCTTTCAGCGGCATTAGGAGGTGTGCGGTGCTGATGTTACTGCGGCTGTCTTGCGGATTATTAATGGGACCGAGTCGGCAGAATGCATCAATGAGACTATATTGGTTTTAATACCAAAGGTAAAAAACCCATGCTCACTCAGTTTGGGCCCATCTCTTTATGCAATGTGTTATACAAAATTGCCTCCAAAGTAATTTCTAATAGGTTGAAGCTAATTCTGCCAGAGATAATATCAGGTGAGCAATCTGCGTTTGTTCCCGGCAGACTCATCACAGATAACATTATTGCTGCATATGAATGCCTTCATTTTATGAAGAGGAACAAGGCAAAAAGAAACCGCTTTTGTGCAATGAAGTTGGACATGATGAAAGCATATGATAGAGTGGAGTGGGATTATCTACAAGCAATAATGTTAAAACTAGGCTTCTCAGAGAGATGGGTGAATATTGTGATGGGCTTGGTAAGGACTGTTAAATTCTCAGTTCTTTTTAATGGCAAGAAACTTGATGAGTTCATTCCTTCAAGAGGAATTCGACAGGGAGACCCAATCTCCCCATACCTCTTCCTAATTGCAGCAGAGGGCCTTCCGTGCCTCCTAAAATCTATTGATGAGTCGTCCAACTTGAGCGGGTTGAAGGTGGCACCTACGGCACCACCGGTTAACCATCTATTATTTGCTGACGATAGCCTGCTGTTCTTTAAGGCGAGTGGTGATGGGGCCAGAGAGGTGAACCAGATGTTGAATAACTATTGCCAAGCTTCCGGTCAAAGAATTAACTATGGGAAGTCATCGATATTCTTCAGCAGGGGCTGTCAGAACAATGTCAAGGAAGAGATTAAAGGGGTGTTGCAGGTACCTAATGAAACCCTCAATGAGAAGTACTTGGGGATGCCAACTGATGTTGGTTCTTCAAAGAATGGTGCTTTCAAGTATCTTAAGGATTATTTGTGGAGCAAAGTTCAGGGGTGGATTGAGCATACAATGTCTGCAGCAGGGAAGGAAGTCTTGGTCAAGGCAGTTGCTCAGGCTGTTCCAGTGTTTTCCATGTCATGCTTTAAACTGCCAAGGGGTCTGTGTGAACATTTGAACATGCTTATAAGAAAATTCTGGTGGGGCAGCAAAGAGGGTCGACGCAAACCACATTGGGTCTCATGGGAGGCCATGACACAACCAAAGAGTATGGGAGGTTTGGGGTTCAAAGATTTTGAACTGTTCAATTTGGCTCTTCTGGCGAAGCAGGCATGGAGATTACTACAAGCTCCTGACTCTTTGAGTGGCAGAATTTTAAAAGCGGCGTACTACCCAGCCGGAAGCATTCTGGTTGCTCAGCTTGGAAGCAGACCTAGCCAGGTTTGGCGTTCCATCATTGAAGGACGGGATGTCCTCCTGCAGGGTTTAATCAGGCGCATAGGCGACGGAGCTACGACACAGATTTGGACGGATAACTGGATACCCCGTGATGAAATGTTACGTCCCTATGGATGCATCAGCCAAAACCCTCCGGTGTATGTGTCAGAACTTATTGATCACACTATGGCCACATGGAATATGGAGGTGATTTCTTCAGTCTTCCTGTCCATTGATGTTCCGGCGATCCGAGCAATCCCTATCTGCACCAGAGCCATTCAGGACTTCTGGGCATGGCACTTCGAGAGGAGTGGGCAGTTCTCTGTCAAGTCTTGTTACAGGATGCTGGTGGAAACAAAGAAGAGACGAGAAGCATGGCTGGAGGGGGACACCGGATCATCTAGTACCGATCGTGATCGATCGTCATGGAAGGAATTATGGCAGACTCCAGTCCCAGGTAAAATTAAAATGTTCCTATGGCGCCTAGCAAAACAGTCTCTCCCGACAGAGGATGTCAGAGCTCACAGAAAAATGTCCACCACAAGCTTCTGTGGTCTTTGCGGAGCGGCTGACTCATGGAGGCATTCCTTACTTGAGTGCACGGTGGCAAGATGTGTATGGGCCCTGGTCGACGGTGAGTTGGCCGAGCACTTGCGAGAGACAACAGTCCCCAGCGCAAAACAATGGCTGTTCTTTATGAAAGAGTCTATATCGCATGCGGCCTTTGTCAAACTGGCCGTGACGCTATGGGCTATTTGGTGGGCACGACGACAGGCTATTCATGAGCAAATTTACCAAAGCCCAGCGGCAACACATCAGTTCATCAGCAGGTTCATCGAAGAGCTGGAAGTACTAAAATCTAAACCCAGAGAAGCCCGCTTGGGAGGAAACAGAGGGGTCGCAAGACCAAAAGCACCACCGCCTGGGGTGGCAAAGATCAACACCGACGCAGCGATGGCGAGATCCCATGCGGGAGGTGCTTGTGCCGCTGTTTGCAGAGACGCCGAGGGAAACTTCCTTGGAAGCTCGGCGCTGGTCATTCATGGTGTAACAAGTGTGGCGTCAATGGAGGCGTTAGCTATTCGCGAGGGGCTTGCATTGGCACAAGACCTCCACCTGCATGATATTATCATAGCTTCAGATGCGAAGCAAGTTGTGCATGACATACAGAATGGAGCTGATGGACTGTACGGACCAATCATCAGGGAGATTAGCGAGCTTGTTTCCTCTTTTAATTGTACTATAACTTTCGAAGGTAGATTAGCGAATGTAGATGCTGATAGATTAGCTAAATTCTCGTACTCTTTGGATCAGGGGCGACATGTGTGGTTGCTCCACCCTCATGATCCATTTTGTATCCCACCTCGTGTGGAGTTTGATCAATAAAGCTAGTCTTTACCCTCAAAAAAAAAAAAAGCAGGCTCGGAAGCCGCCTAAAAAAAAACTCGGAAGCTCACTGACTCCATCCTGCGTCTCGCCGGCGGCCGGCGCCCCTGCCTGTCCATGCCGCCGGAGAAATCTCCGCAGTCCCCAGGTATGCAGCCCACTCTGCTCGCTTTGAATAGGGTTTTGGGCGGATCCTTCTGTGCTGGTCTCCAGCAGCTAGGTTTCTTTCGACATGGATGATGTAGCATGAGATCGGAAAATTCCACACGCTCAAAATAAAATTCGGAGTTTACATGATGAATTCTAGCCTTCCGGATTGTTATCTTCGCTAGCACCCAAACGTTTATGTGGCAATTTAGCCAGGTCTCCGGTGTCTAGTTGGGGCTCCTCGAGAAAATTTCAGGTTCTGCAGTCGATTTAGTCTGACCACCATGTGATGCTTACTCATCGGTTCAATAATTTTGCGGAGACCTACTGTAAGGCTTTAGTTTGTCTAGTTGTAGTTCACTCCGTTGAACATTTACATTTGTGTGGAAGTTGTCCACCTGTAAGTTCGTAACAGAATTTTGCGGATTATCTACTGACAATCATGATAAGGACATATGCATCTTCTTGCCTTACCATTTCATGGCAAATACATAGATTTATAATTTATGACACGTTGTATTTGTCGATGGTTTCCTACTCTGGATCTGATGTGTACTTGTAACATGGTGAACTTATGGCTTACAGTTGCTTGTGGACAAGAGTTCTAATTTCGAACAAACTTGGGGAGAAGCTTGTTGGTTTATTACATGAAGCGTGTTCGAAGGAACTTGTGATCCTTTGACATGGATTCAGAGCTACAAAGGCAAGTCTCTACCATCCATATGTCCATTTATCCAAGAACCTTCACTACTTTTGTTCTCAATCTTTGTATGGACATCATACTCTAATGGCTTCCAGGACGACAGTATCTTGGTTGACCTTGCCGCTGCACTAGTAAGCGAAGGAGTTAGTGCTTTTCGGTTTGATTTTGCTGGGAATGGGTAAGCTGCTTGTAACGACATTGTGGTGGTCATGGCATAGCATCATAGCACTCATCATGCAGACTTTCACTTTTGGTGCTGAATTAAAATGTTCTTATTTAGGAATTAGAAATAGGAATTTTCGGTTTGATTTTTTTGTTAATAACACAATCTTCATTGAGTACTTCCTTGCTGACTGCCACATTCGATTTGCCTACTGTTGTTGAGTTTGGTGCTCGTTATCTCTCTCGCAGGGAAAGTGAGGGTGTATTCCAATATGGGAACTACCGAAAAGAGGCAGATGACTTGCGCTCTGTAGTATCGTACTCCCTCTGTTCAGAAATATAAGACATTTTAGAGACTTGTTCTGAACAGAGGGAGTACTTCTCAGAACAGAAGTATGACATAATTGCCCTTGTTGGACATAGCAAAGGTAGGGCATCTTTGGTCATTTTTGTATTGAAGGGATTGCCCTGATTTAATTAATGAAACCATAGAAGTTCATTACAAGGTTTACTGGAAGTGAAAAGAACATCGTTATGTAGCCCATCAGATAGCCCATTCCCAACTTTCCTTCTACAGATGGGAAAGAATAGTTCCTTCATATCCATCAGAGCCCCAGAACTGAGATTGTCCTGGTTTTTCCTTGGTCTGCGACCGGGTTTGATTACCCAGATACGTTTTCTGCAGTAAGCCCTGCCACACACCATCCTCATGTTCCAGCTTCCAAAGCTACTTAACCAGCAGGCTAATGTACATTAATTCTAATTTAAGAACACCCAGGCATCCCATATTCTTTGGTAAACAAATGATTTTCCAGTTTACCAAATGGCGTTTCCTGGACCCAAGATCTTCCTGCTGTAACAACCTCTTCATAAAGTAGCTCAGCTCCTTTCCACTCCCTTAGGCAAATTATAGAAGGACATTATATAAATTGGAATGGTCATGTGTGTACATATTGCACACTAGCGATAGCTCCATTAGAATGCTTAGTCCACATCAATAGTTGGTAGGAACTCATAACTAGTCTACCGCTTTCCGTGTTTGCTGCCTTTTGGAAGGAGTTCTATAATGTATTCATGTATAACTGAATGCAATCACTTAGTATTTACATGTGCCATGCATATATCCTGATCTCGTTGCTTTGTTGTATAAATGTACCTGCCTTCCTATGCTTTTCATGTATGTTACTTTATGCAGTATAATTCTATATTTCACTGCTTCTGTTTCTTGCTTTTAGGAGGAAATGCTGTGCTTTTATATGCTTCCATGTACCATGATATTACCGTCATTGTGAATATTTCTGGCCGCTTTGCTTTAGAGCAAGGTATCGATGGGCGCCTGGGGAAGAATTACATGCAGAGGATACAGAAGGAGGGATATATAGACGTCAGAAATAAAAAAGGTGTAAGTTTGCTACATTTGACATGTCATGTATTTTGTTAAGTACTAGTACAAACTAAGCCTCCCATGGTATTTATTTTGACAAAATACTACAAATCTGAAGCCTATCACATGTTTATGAGTCAAAACAAAATTTTGCAAGTTTTCCAAGTAAAATAGTTGTGTGCTGATTCTGGTAGTGTATCTGCATCACAGGCATTATCTCGTGAAACCAGTTAACAAGATCAGGTTATGACATGTGATTTGTCATAATGGGATGGCTTACAAGTTACAATACATGAAAATCTTTTATTTCTCCTTCGGTATCCTTATTAAATTATTCACTGAATTCTACAGCTTAGTCAGCTATGTCAACCATAGGCTGGATAACTATTTTGTTTCTGTGCTTGTATCCGTAGACTGAACCTGCAAAATATTGTAACTGAAAATTTATTTTGAAAAATGACAGCCCCACTGTTATGCTTACTTACCTTCATAGAATTAAATAGCCCGCTAAATAGCCGCGATAGCTGCGCTATAGCTGTCCGGGAGCCTCGCCGCTACGCTATGGTTGCTGCCGCGAAATCCTCCACATATCCCCCAAAATAGCTCAAAACTCAGCAAAACCCTCTAAAAATCATCTCTCCCACTAGAAAAATTTCCGCTATTTGCCGCGATTGCCCGCTATGGGGCTGCTATAGCTGCTGGGAGAGGCCGCCGCGAAATCGTTTCTCCCGCGATTTTAATCTATGCTTACCTTATTACAATATTTTCGTTGCTATGCCCTTATGCAGGGAAGTTTGAGTACCGGGTGACAGAAGAGAGTCTACGAGATCGTCTGAGCACCGACACCCTGCTTTCGAGCCGCTCGATAAGCAAAGACTGCAGATTCTAAGCTACCCTCTTGCACTTGAACCAACTCACATCAATAACCCATGAGGAAAATGTTTACCGATCTGCAGGGTTCTCACAGTTCACGGCTCCGAAGATGAAACGGTCCCAGCGCAAGATGCCGTGATGTTCGCTGCAAACATCCCAAACCATGAGCTGCACATAGTTGCAGGAGCCAACCATCGCTACACAGGCCATGAGCAAGATCTGACTTCAATTGTACTGGATTTCATCAAGTCCCGTCCTCGAATCCCATCGCTGTTGCGTCCAAAGTTGTGATTGTTTTACCCTTGTTGAACTTGATTGATGCACCCTTTACTTGTTACAGTACCGGATGACCAAGGACATGTGCATAGTTATTCTGCTGTGTTACTAATTTTCAGTAAAAAAACTTCATGTTACAGCTTCTGAAACAGAGGTTTGAACTAGTTATCATTTCTAAAAAAATGGGAAATATGTGAATTGACCAATATCACAAAATTGGTAGTCACGTGAAATTGACGGCTGAGGTGAAAGTGTCACTGAAGCCATCTTCATACAAGCTTGCAGTAACAGTCCGTCTACTATATCCTTCAGGGTTGCTGCATTTGGGAATTGATTGAGAACATTATGTACATTGGGCAGCTCCGGGATCAACAAAGCAGTGAGCCGACATGGCTGCAATGATCTCACAAAGCCTTGGGAATAGCATCTCACTTTTTCTTCTTGCGCCTTCAACCATTCCGCGGGATGGGGTGAGAAAAAAGTCCATCCACTTCTAGTAAAGACTTAATATGAGAAAGTTACAATAGTGACTATGATGCTTGTCAAAAGAAAGTGAAAAAAGGACTGAAAAGGTTATGAAACTGGACATGGGTGCTCTTTCAAGTCAATTGAACAGCTCGCACAGCCTGGTGCACAATCAGCTAACAACAAAATAGAGACAAAACTCACATGAAAAGCAAAACACGAATAAAAACACTTGGTACATAAGAGAGTATATACAGCTTCGAAAGTGTTGCATGTACATGAACGATTGGCACTACAATATAGAAAGCCACATAGATACCTGATGCCTCCCATCTGAAGTTTATTCATAGTGCAATAACACATAGATCCAACACAGTTTTTTCTTAAACCAGACAGTAGAGCTATTGATTTTGTTGACAGGAGTAAATACTGTACAAAACATAGGGAAAGCATAACAAGACACAGAATGGCAAGGGCCCAGTAAGCTACTACTATCAGAAAATGGTGTGCCATGTGACAGTCTCCTTCCAACAGTGGCTTCATCGATGGCAAGGCGTGTGAGCATTGCAGCCGAAAACTCCCAATTAAGGACAGAAAAACTGGACCTAAACCGAGCTCTCTCAGCGATTAGCGTTTTCGGCCGTCCGTTTTCGCGATTTGAACATTTCTGGTCGTTGGATCTCATGTTTAAAGCGATATGTCCCGCATCTGGGAAAAACTGGGCCGACTGTCCTGTGGGCTGCTGCTCCACAGGCCGAAACGGATCGCTGCAGTTAACTGGGCCGTAGGCCAGCCCATTCCAGCCCAGGCGCTTCGGTGAAGGAGGTCCACTCGTCCGGTTCGCTAAAGAGGTCCATCGACTAGGGTTACACAGACCCCTCAAAAAAAAAACGACTAGGGTTACACAGGATCGACCGGTGCGAGAAGTCGATTGGATCGACCGGAGGTGCGGGATCAAGGCATGGCGCCCATGCGCTTCGGTGAAGGAGGCCCGGTTGTAAGGTAGAGAGGTGGTGCCTCACATGGCGAGCGACGCGGCCGGGCGGATGGTCTCGTTGGGCGACGCCACCAGCCGGTCACCGGGGCAGCGGACCGTCTCATGTCGATTCGCCTCCAGTTGCCAGCGAGGATCAATTCTTAGTTGCAGCGGACCATTAATTGCAATCGATGGGGCGCTTTCACTGGTGGCCGATAACTGGGGGTCAGTTACAAATACAATTCAATTGCGTCCATTTAATCTCCATCGTCCAACCTCTCTTTCCACATTCCCCTCATTACTTGCGTAAATCCTTCGCCGGCAGCCATGGCTGACACTCATGTCGATAATTAGTCCCTCTGCCCTTCTACAAGTGTTCCCTCGTTGGTACCTACACCCTCCCCCTAATTCTGCATGGCTTTTTTTCAATCGATGTTGTTCTTTGTGCTCCCAAATGAATGCAGGCTCCATCGAGTTCCACGGGATTCACAGGATTGACTCATTCTGCGCTGAAACTTCGCAAGGTGAGGCACTGCTTTCTCCTTTAATCATTCTTGCCTGAGAGTATTATTCATGAATGCCTCCATCTTGCAATTGCTTAACGGGCTAATGTTTAAATTATTTGTTGTGGTCTAATATTCTTTCGCAAAGTGCATAGTTCATTTAGAGAAAAAAAAATCTTTTCTCCTTCTCTATTGTAAATAAAGCAGATGCACTCAAATTTACAATTGTGGTTTTCCAGCAATCGTGATATATGCTATGAACGGGTGTGTTTTATGCCAACATAATTCAAAATGAATGCGTGTACTCTTGGAGGGACAGAAGTCTACTATTGTTGAGTCCAACTATTGTTGAGATGCCCGACTCTTGGAGTGTCGGCAATCTTGCAGATCAATTTGGTCAAAGTGGCAGCCGCCGGCTGTAGGTGTGTGGCAATTAAACACAGATGCTTCCTTCATATTACCTAATGGGGAAACTGTAGCGGGGTATATTGTCAGAGACAGTAGGGGACAAGTTGTGATTGCAGGTGGCCAGCGCTTGTCTCCCTGTAGAGATCCAGAAGAAGCGGAGCTAGCAGCGGTTTTGCATGGTTTATCTGAACTGAAGAAGTACTACGACGGGCCACTATGCGTAGAGACAGACTACTCCAGTATACCAGCTTTACTGGGAAACAAGTCCAGAAACCAGTCTGCACTCTTTCCCCTGGTCACGGACGAATGGTATCTCATGAAACAGTTCAGGGAGATTTCCATCCATGCCATGAAAAGGATCAGCAACAAGATGGCACTTGAACTAGCAGCTCTAGCTAGAAGAAACGGTGACCACAGTACAACAGGGGGTGTGCCCTCTCCCTTAAGGATGTTACTTAAGGAGGATTGTAAAACCTCTTCTGTGGTAATGTAATGGCTTGCTGAGCCTTTTCTCGAAAAAAAAAAATAGTTGATTGAAAGCAAAGAGATTTAGAGTATGTGGCTTTTGTTTTGCACTCAAGACAAGAGCACGGTAACATTTCTTCTGACTCCAATATTTGAGAATGAATTGGATAATATAGGCACCACATTTTTTTCCTAAATTATTGGTAAAATTTGAATTTTAAGTAAGTTAGAAGTCAGCTATCTGCCTCTGCTCTGTGTTCAAGTACTCTTGTATGTTAGGGCATTTGGAGTGCTACATGTGTGAACATACCTTGTGTGCAGATTTTTACTCAAGCTGCATCACGCATGCGTCCCTATATCTCTTGAGTCATTTCATTTATACTCCTACATAACTATCTGTTATAAAAACAATTATAAGTTGTAGGGATGTTGCCGCAATATGCATATTTTTTATGCTTGATGGACTTCAAACCAAAGTCTTCCCTCCATTTCGGTTACATATTTCTTTAACCAATACCGACGACTTCTTCATTGTATTTCTACAGGATGGTAGTTGATTTCACTAGAGATACTACAAAAAATTTGGATTCCAGTGTTTTCACCATATTATGTTGATCTGCACCTCGCGTGCTTTCTCTCCAATTTATGCTGCCGTGTCAGATATTGTATTGGCCAGTGGCCACTATTTATTTATGCATCTATCCAAGGAATATTGTACCTTCCATATTTTCTCATCTATTTGTACTCTGTTTTTTTACAAATATTCCTACTGTTGTGTAGTCAAAATAGATGATCATAGCCAAAGCACGAATTCAGTAGCTGATTATGATCTTACAGCTTCAGCTATATCCTCGAAGCAAGTACTGGTGCTCTATTCTCTATTCTTCATTTCTTTTTGTCCTTCAATTCGAAACAGCTTAATTTTGTTGCTACTTTTATGTTTCTTCAATCATATATTTACAAAAATTACTATTATTCTACCAAGAAAATCACGGGCGCAGCAATGCGCGCCAACATGGCCTAGTATTGTAAAAAATGCAGCGATTGTGCTCACACCAGAACAGCTGTGCAAGTAATATACAACCTTGGAACAACTAATACAACAGAACTGTTGCTTTTCTTAGAACATTTGTAGAGAACAAAACAAGCTATTTTGTTATCTTTCATCCAAGGATTACACATTGCTCATTCAGCGTGAAGATAAATGACAGCAATTAATATATCCAAATAAGATACATATTACTGTTAGGTTGATCTCTCCCGTGTGGGCCCAACGGCCCACCGGACCCCTGATCCACGCGCCCTGATCGGGGGCGCTCAACCGAACTATGGTTGATGAGCCCCTGTGACCCGCGCTATATATAAACAGAGGTGGGGGGCCGGGGCACGACTGACGAAGTTCACCGCCGCCACAAAACCCCACCGACACTCCCTTCCGATCTAGGGTTAGCGCGGTGCTCACGGGAAGCACCACCACCTCTCCATCTCTCTGTCATCGCCGCCATCGCCCTCTCCACCATGGCCACCGGAGCGGGCACATCACACAAAGGAGAAGGTATAATCCCCATCTCCTACTGCTTCTGTTGCCGGAACACCAACCCATACGATCCACAGAGTCTATCAATGGTATCAGCCAGAGATTGGGTTTTGGTCTTTCGGTACGAAATCAAAAGTACACCCCATCCCCAGACGAACCCTAGAAGGGTAAAGAGAAAAAGCAAACAAAAGAAACCGAAAAAGTTCACCGAAGTAGGGCCTCGGGCCTCGCCGGCAAAGAGCGCCGCCGCAAGGCCGCGCCGTCCCTCTCGATTCAGATGCGCATCGGCAAGCCGAGGCATCCGAAAGAAGGACACCACCCTGCACAGGGCAAAGGAGGCACCGCAGCCACGCCGTTCGACGGCGGTGCGCTTACCGCTAAGGGAAACGCGTCACCGGCGAAGGGGAGGCAACGGCGCCACGGATCGCCGTCGAAACACAGGCGCAGAGGAGAAGAGGAGGCTCTCCCGTGTCTCTCTCTCTCTCTCTCTCTGTTGCAGTGGAGATGGCTAAAGAAAAGCAGGGGGAAGGAGAAACAGAGGCTGGCGCGCGAGGCGTGGGGGGTTTCGGCCCCGTCGCCGGCGACCGGTGCGCCCTCCGCCGGTGGCCCGCTGTCGCCGTGTTCGGATTAACAGAGGAGGAGTGGGAGGTGGACGCAGAGAAAGGTAAAGAGGTGGGAGGAAGGAGAGGCGCGCGCGGCGCGGAGGTCTCAGACCCCATCGCCGGCGGCCGGACTTTGCGTCCCCGGTGGCCCGCTGTCGCTGCGTTCAAGCGAGCAGAAGAGACGAGCGGCGCGCGAGGGGAAGAAATGGTTAGGGTTTCCCCTCGGCCTCGCTGACGGGAGGTTTTGACCGAGCGAAATCCAGGCTCGACCGTGGGATTTCATCGCACGGCCAGCAGGCTCCAAGGGAGCTCCAGGCGGACCAGGCCGACAGAGCTGGCCACGGGCCTTCTTGGGCCGACAGAGCAGAGAGGCTGGCAGCCGCGCGGGCGCTAGCCACGAGCGCTGGGCCGTGTCCAGTCTCAGACCGTGACTGGGCTCTGTTGCATGTTCTAACAAAAAAGTTTCTGAAAAGAAAAATAAATGTTTCTAATAGAAAAGACAGAAATAGAAATGTTTCTGCAAAGAAAAAGTTTCTGAAAATAAAAATAGAAAATTTTCAGAAAAAGAAAAGTTCATGAATTTCATAAAGAAAATAATAAAGTTCATGAATTTTTATTTGGTAAAAGAACAGTTTCTGTAAATAATAAAAAGTTCATGAATTTTATATTCATGTTTTTTCGCTGCGTAAATAGATTATAGTGCTCTTTTACACAGAAATTAAAAGTTTAGAGAGAATTAAATTTAAAGAGCATATTAAAGTGATTATTAAAATAAATATGATTATGTTATTTTTATGACCAACGTCGTTAATAACATGATCATGTTTTATTATTGAAATGAAAGGTGCATTTATTTATATTATTTGCCCAACGGAAATATAGATTTAATTGCATAGACAATTGTATGTTTAATTTGACCAACGTTAGATTACTGCATATGATTGTTATAATGATCTCACTTAAATTGTGATTTCAGGAGGCTATCACTTGATGAGCTGCCTAAAAGATGTTCCGACACTCAGAGGTGACAACTACACTGAGTGGAGGAAGAAAGTAGACCTGGCATTTGTCTGTGCTGAGGTCGACTGGGTTGTGGATGAACCACAGCCGGTCAGACCTACAGAGCCAGTCAGAGAGGCCACAGATGATGATGATGCGTGGGATAAAAAGAGAAGGGATCATGCTCCATTGGAGATGTCATATTCCCTCAACAATCAAAAGTGGATCAACGCTAACAAAAAGTGTATGGCATTTATAAAGAATACAATTGAGAACGCCATTGTGGGCTCAATTTCAGAGTGCACTTCCGTAGGGGAGTTGCTTACAAAGATAAAGAACCAGTTCACTGGTTCTTCAAAGACATATGCCACCCAGTTGATAAAGCAACTGGTAACAGAGAACTACACTGGCGGTGGTCATGGAATTAGAGAGCACATCCTCAGGATGAGCAACATGGCAGCAAAGCTCAAGCCCATGGATGCGGATCTGGAGATCAGACCAGCACTCCTGGTCCACCTGGTCATGGCTTCGCTGCCAAAGGAGTTTGAAACCTTTGTTGTAAACTATAACATGTCGCCTGAAACATGGGACACTGAAAAGACGATAGCAATATGTGTCCAAGAAGAGGACAGACTCAAAGCCTCACATGGTGGTTCACTCAACTATGTGAGGGACAACAAGAAAAAGAATTACAATCAAAGTAGCAAAGGTTCTCCTTCAAAGGCGCATGGCAAATCTCACATGCAGCATCAGCATCAGCAGAAGTCCTTTCCAGTGGACAAAGACACTTGCCTCCACTGCAAGCAGACTGGGCACTACAAAAAGGATTGCCCTGTCTGGTTAAAGTCCATCATGGCAAAGAGAGGTAACGATATCGTTTCATTTGTCAATGAATCCTTGTATGCACAGTTTTCGAAATCTACTTGGTGGATTGACTCAGGTGCAACTGTTCATGTTGCCAACTCTTTACAGGGATTCCATTCGACGCGGACTATGCAAAGAAACGAAAGACGCATTGAAGTCGCTAATGGAATTCAAGCAGAAGTTGAAGCTGTCGGTGACATCTCCTTGGAGTTAGCTGATGGGTTCAAGCTTCTACTTAGAGATGTCTTATATGTCCCTTCGTGTCATAAAAACTTGATTAGTGTTTCTTGTTTGGACAAAGACAATTATGAATGTTATTTTGGACATGGCAAGTGTGCCATATGGTTTAATAATGCTTGTGTGGGTGTTGCTTTACTACACGATGAGCTTTATTTATTATCACTTCGTGAAAAAGAGCATTATGTGTGTAATGTGAATGAACATACTTCCGCGTCGAACAAAGAACAAAAGAAAAGAAAGAGAACTCATGACTCATCGAAATTATGGCACTGTCGCTTGGGCCATATTTCTAGGGGGAGAATAGAAATATTAGTCAAAAGTGAAATTCTTCCTCCGTTAGAGTTCTCAGACTTAGAACAATTCATAGATTGCATTAAAGGAAAGTATGTAAAACAAATTAAAAAAGGTGCAATCCATAGCACAGGCACACTAGAAATCATTCACACTGATATTTGTGGACCATTTCCGGTGAAAAGTGTGGATGAATATGACTCGTTCATAACATTCACAGATGATTACTCTCGCTATGGATACATTTATCCAATCAAAGAAAGATCTGAAGCATTGGATAGATTCAAAATTTTCAAAGCTGAAGTTGAAAATCAGCATGATATAAGGATAAAGATAGTAAGGTCTGACCGTGGGGGGGAGTACTACGGTCGACATAATTCATATGGCCAAGTCCCTGGACCTTTTGCATAATTTTTACAAGAGACTGGCATAGTAGCCCAGTATTCAATGCCGGGCGAGCCTCAGCAAAATGGGGTAGCTGAAAGGCGTAACCGTACTCTGATGGATATGGTGCGCAGCATGATGAGTTACTCTACATTGCCATTGGGTTTATGGATGGAGGCGCTTAAAACCGCCATTCACATTCTCAATAGAGTGCCAAGCAAGTCGGTGCCCAAAACACCGTACGAGCTGTGGACAGGACGAGTGCCCTCTCTACACCACTTCAGGGTGTGGGGATGCCCTGCTGAGGCCAAAATGTTTAATCCAAACATTGCAAAGTTGGATCCCAAAACAGTGAGTTGTCACTTCATTGGCTATCCAGGCAGATCAAAGGGTTTTCGTTTCTATTGTCCAGACAGATATACAAAGTTTGTAGAAACAAGACATGCAGTCTTCTTAGAGGACGAAATGATGAGGGGGAGCTTGGTAGCTCGGAAAATTGATCTTGAGGATAAGAGGGTGCATGCACCTAATCCGATGATTCAGGAGCCATTTTTCTCACTACCAGTTGCAACTTCACCCATGACAACTATGGGGGTAGACCCGGAACCTGTCCGTCAGGAGCCGAATGAACCCGTTGTTGAGCATGAAAGGGAGGTGCAGCAGCCAATTGTAGAAGATGTGCCGGAAGTTGAGGCACATAATGTGCCAGAAACTGAGGCTCTTAGAAGATCTAATAGAACAAGAAGATCAGCTATTTCTACTGATTATAAAGTTTATAACACAGAAATGGTTCATATGGAACGTGATCCCACTACATATGAAGAAGCCATTAAAAGCTCTCACTCATTAAAATGGCTTGAGGCAATGGAAGATGAGATGAAATCGATGAGTTCCAAAGATGTTTGGGACTTAGTGGAAATTCCTAAAGGAGCCAAAACAATAGGCTGCAAATGGGTCTACAAAACTAAGTATGACCCTAATGGGAATGTAGAAAAGTATAAAGCCCGACTTGTGGCAAAAGGATTTACACAAAGAGAAGGGATAGATTACAATGAGACTTTTTCCCCAGTCTCATGTAAGGACTCCTTCAGAATCATAATGGCATTAGTTGCACATTTTGATTTAGAGTTACATCAAATGGATGTCAAGACGGCATTTCTGAATGGTGATTTAAAAGAAAAAGTTTACATGAAACAACCCAAGGGTTTTATCATGGAAGGCAAGGAAAATATGGGATGCCGCCTGAAGAAATCCATTTATGGATTAAGGCAAGCCTCTAGACAGTGGTATCTAAAGTTTAATCAAACGATTAAAAGTTTTGGATTTAAATAAAATATTGAGGATAACTGCATTTATGCAAGGCTTAAAAATGGGAAATATATTTTCCTAATCTTGTATGTGGATGATATCCTGCTTGCTAGCAGTGATGTTAGTCTACTACTAGAAACAAAGAAGTTCTTATCCTCAAATTTTGATATCACAGATCTTGGTGAAGCATCCTATGTTTTGGGCATAGAAATTCACCGAGATAGGAACAATGGAGTCTTAGGACTATCGCAGAAGGCATATTTAGAAAAGGTTCTCCAAAAGTATAATATGCATGCGAGTAAAGCCACACCTGCTCCTAGAGTCAAGGGTGACAGTTTTGGGAAATTCCAATGTCCCAAGAACCAGTACGAGATCGATCTCATGAAACCAGTACCATATGCTTCGGCTGTTGGAAGCTTACAGTATGCACAAGTGTGCACTCGCCATGACTTAGCTTTTGTTACCGGGGTACTCGGTAGATATCAAGAGAATCCAGGCATGGAGCACTGGAAGATGGCAAAGAAGGCATTGCGTTATGCGCAAGGCACGAAGCACTACATGCTAACATACAGGAGATCTGATTCCCTAGAGATAAGAAGGTATTCACTCTCACTGGAGGGGCTATTTCGTGGAGAAGCTCCAAACAGTCAGTAGTTGCATCATCCACGATGTATGCAGAATTCATAGCATGCTTCGAGGCCACGGGGCAGGCGATATGGATAAAGAAATTTGTACCCAACTTGAAAGTGGTAGATTGTATTCACAAACCACTAAAGATGTACTGTGACAACTAGCCCGCAGTATTTTATGCTCACAACAACAAGTCGAGTAATGCTGTCTGTCGTCGTTTTCTCACCGGGGGTACCCCGAGACGGCAGATGCCATGGGATGGCTTGAGAGGTGAGGGCAAGGCTGCAGTGGAGATCCGGGACGGGTATGCGGATAGCACGCGGTGCTTTACCCAGGTTCGGGGCTCTCCGGAGAGATAATACCCCTACTCCTGCATGTATGTATTCTGAGGTGTATATGTAGTACAGGGTTGCTCCTGGAGCTGTGTCTGAGGAGGAAGAGGGAGCTGTGAGCTCCTTACCTTGGCCTCGTATGTATGCATGCGTGAGCATGAGTGAGAGGGAGAGGAAGAGAGGAGGCCTCCCGTGAGTGTGTGGCCGCCTCTTGGAGGCTCCCCTGGTGCCTCTTATATAGGGAGGCCCAGGGGACAAGGGGTGGCCCACCAGCCAACTATCTACTATTGGAGATGACAAGTGATGCAGGCTACAGTGCGCACTATTGGAGCGCAGTGAAGTGACAGGTGACGGGTGCACAGCGGGGCACTATTCGCCAATAGTGCCCGACTGTAGCGGGGTGGCAGGCTCTGCAGTCCGTCAGCTACAGTGTCGTCAGCTCGTGTCCGACGGGACGCCTAGAGCTGACTTCGTCGGGCCGCAGCCGGCAGCCGGCCAGGAGGAGCCGGCCAGGAGGAGCCGGACCGGAGGAGCCGGACAGGAGGAGCCGGACAGGGGCAGCCGGACTGGAGGAGTCGGACAGGAGGAGCCGGACAGGAGCAGCCGGACTGGAGGAGCCGGACAGGAGCAGCCGAACCGGAGGAGCCGGACAGGAGCAGCCGGACCGGAGGAGCCGGACCGGAGGAGCCGGACAGGAGCAGCCGGACTAGAGGAGTCGGACAGGAGCAGCCGGACTGGAGGAGCCGGACGGGAGCAGCCGGACAGGAGGAGCCGGACAGCTACAGTGTCGTCAGCTACCTTCTTCGTTTGTCTTGTCGATTCGTCAGGCCTGGCTTACCGGGGGTGGCCCCCCTGGTGTTTTAAAATGTTGAGTCGTCTCCTTGAGCCTACCCGGGGGTAATCCCCCCGACAGTAGCCTCCGGGTGACTTGGAGAGTCGGGCGGAGGGTTTTTGCCGTTGTTGTTGTTGCAGAAGTTGTCGATGACGGTTGATCGCGGGCCGGGGACGGCGCAGCTTGCTTCCAGCGGGGGCGTGCCAGCGCACCCGCTGGGTGTAGCCTCCGAGCCTCCGGGCGAGTCGAAGAGTTGGGCAGAGGGTCTTTGCTGTTTGCTGAAGTAGACGGTGGCGTCGAGGACGCCGGGCGCGGACGCGGAGTCCGTCGGCTGAAGGACGCGAGGCGCGGCCGAGGGCGAATGCGGAGTCCACCGGCTGGCGGTTTCCAGCGGGGGCGCGCCAGCGCACCCGCTGGGTGTAGCCTCCGAGCCTCCGGGCGACTCGAAGAGTCGGGCGGAGGGTCTCTGTTGCTGCTGAGGCAGATAGTAGCATCGAGGACGCCGGGCGAAGACGCGGGGTCCGCCAGCTGATGGGCGTGGAGCCCTGCCGAAGGCGGACGCGGGGTTCGCCGGCTGTTGAGCGCGAGGCGCTGCCGAGGGCGGACGTGGGGTCCGCCAGCTGATGGGCGCGAGGCGCTGCCGAGGGCGGACGCGGGGTCCGCCGGCTGATGAGCGCGAGGCGCTGCCGAGGGCGGACGCGGGGTCCGCCGGCTGAATAGCGCGAGGCGTTGCCGAGGGCGGACGCGGGGTCCGCCAGATGATGGGCGCGGGGCCCTGCCGAGGGCAGACGCGGGGTCCGCCGGCGGACGGGCACGGGGGCCTTGCCGGGCGCGGACGTGGAGTCCACCGGCTGGCTGTTTCCGGCGGGGGCGCGCCAGCGCACCCGCTGGGTGTAGCCTCCGAGCCTCCGGGCGACTCGAAGAGTCGGGCGGAGGGTCCTGCCGGGAGTAGCCTCCCAGCCTCCGAGCGAGGAGGTTTCTCATGGAAATGATCGTGCAAAAGACAAGTTTAGTCGATGCAGATATATCAAATATTTGATTTTGGTAGTGCAAATTTTGTACTGAGGGTGCCCACTCGGTTTCGTCCGAGCTCCCTTCAATCTTTTTCATGTGCTCTCCGCTCTTTGGCTTTTGCTCTTGTCAGCCGGACAGCCGGGAGCCGGTCTGTGGCTGTGGCGAAGAGTGGGCCGCGGAGTGGAGCGTACAATACTCGGACTCTGGGAGCAGACTCGACCGAGCAGATACTCATAAATGAAATGACCGGATTGCCCAAGCCGTTATCTCCAGGGCGTTTTTCGCGTGGGGGGACCTCCAGCTTGTGCTCTTGCTAGCCGGACAGTCGCGGTGCGATCTGTAGCTGAGACAATGAGTGGGCCTTCGGTACCGTGCACGCTACTAAACCGTCTCGTGGAACGAACGAATGGGCCGAGCGGCCAGCCCCGGGCCGAGACTAGCTGGCGCCGGGGTAAACAGTAAAGCAGCCGAATAAATGCGGAGATGGCCCCCGAGGGTTGCTCGGGGTTATCCGTCTTGGGTGTACGGTGCAAGGATATGCGGGTGGAGATCTCACGTTGCTTTTTGGTGCCGGCGAGGCGGTTTTTGTCGATGTCGGTCAGCGTGGCTTGCAGCCGACGTGGTTCGATTGATGCGCGCGAGGCGCCGCCGGGCGCGGACTTGGAGTCCGCCGGCTCATGGGCGCGAGGCGCTGCCGGGTGTGGACGCGGAGTCCACCGGCTGGCTGTTTCCAGCGGGGGCGCGCCAGCGCACCCGCTAGGTGTAGTCTCTGAGCCTCCGGGCGACTCGAAGAGTCGGGCGGAGGGTCTTTGCTGTTGCTGAAGCAGACAATGGCGTTGGGGACGCCGGGTGCGGACGCGGGGTCCGATGACCGATGGGCGCTTGGCCCTGCCGGGTGCGGACGCGTGGTCCACCGGCTGGTGTGCGCGGGGCACTGCCGAGGGCGGACGCGGGGTCCGCCGGCTGTTGCGCGCGCGGCGCTGCCGAGGGCGGACGCGGGGTCCGCCGGCTGATGCGCGTGAGGCGCTGCCGAGGACGGACGCGGGGTCCGCCGGCTGTTGAGCGCGAGGCACTGCCGGGGGCGGACGCGGGGTCCGACGGCTAGTGGGCGCGAGGCGATGCCGAGGGCGGACGCGGGGTCCGCCGGCTGATGAGCACGGGGTGCCGCCGGGAGTGGCTGTCAAGCCTCCAGGCGAGGGGGTTTATTGCTTTTTGACGCCAACGAGGTGGTTGTTGACGAAGACAGCCGGCGCGGCTTTTTGCCAGCGGAGCGTGCCGGCGCACCCGCTGGGTGTAGCCGCCGAGCCTCTGGCGATCGGCAGGTGTGCCAGCCGGCTGGACCCGACCGGCCAGGTGTCGCAGCGGATGGGTAGCTGGAGTCGGTCCGGTGTCGAAGTAGGCGGGCAGCTGGGGTCGGCCCGGTGTCGAAGTAGGCCGGCAGGCCAGCTGGCCAGGCGGCGACGTAGGTCGGACGACCGAGTGGTGGCGCAGGCAGACGTCACTTTTTTTTGGTCCACCGGTTGCTCTCTGAAACTAGCAGGAGCAAGGCGGGAGACGGCCAGGGCCGGTCAACTTGAATCGTGCGGGTGCTGGGCAGGGGCAGGCGGCCGAGTACGTTGGCGGAGGCGGCCATCCGACTAGGCCATGCACGTACATAGGCACGCATGCCCGCACGCGGTGCAGTCGGCCGGGGCAAAGTAGCCGGCCAAGAATGCACGCAGGCAGTACAGCTAGCCAGGGCATGTAGCCGGACACGCATGCACGCGCGTAATGCATCTGGCCAAGTCACGTACGTACCACATGCATGCATGCGCGTATATTTCTTGCTTATTCTCAGTAGCCGGCTCGGGACGACGCGGGCGCACGGGCGGAGCCGCAGGCCGTCGTAAGCGGGGTGGAGCCGGCCGGGCGCATGGAGGAGGGGCCGGCGGCCGGGCGACCAGGGCGGAGCCGGCGCTCGGGGCCGGAGTCGGAGCCAGCCGACGTCCGGGGCGGAGCCGGCGCGCGGGCGACGTAGCGACGTGGACGCTCGGAGCAGGGTGGAGTCGGCTGCGCGCGGACGAGAAGCTGGCGGAAGAGGCGCGGGACGGACGGCCCGGCTGCGAGCCAGAGCCGGCAGGCGCGGCGGGAGCCACCCGACGACGCGCGTGGGCGGCCGGCCATGACGGGAGCCGATCCGGGCCGCGAGCGTCGAGCGTCGAGCCGGCCTGGAGGCGGAGCAGAGCCGGTGCGCGGCGAGGCGGACGGGCACGCCCGGAGCCGGACGGAGTGGCGGAGCCGACGTGGGGAGGCAACGCAGGCGCGAAGCGGCGGAGCTGGCGGGGAGGCATCGCAGGCGCGGCGAGGCGGGCAGGGATGCACGCAGCCGTGCAGCCGGCCAAGGCAGGCTGACCTGCAGCCGGCGGCCGGCCACGCATGCAGTCGGCCATGCATGTAGCCAGCCATGCATGTGGCCATGCAAGCGTCTTGGCCATGCATGCACGCACGCAGCCGGCCGTGAAATACATGCACGCGCAGCCGGCCGTGAGATACATGCACGTGTGTGCCCGTAGGCGGGCGGCAGGCGGAGCCGGCGCGGCGACGGCCGGCAGGTGGCCGGGGCGGAGCCGGGTAGCAGGCGGAGCCGGCGCGGCGACGGCCAGCAGGCGGCCGGGGCGGAGCCGGGTAGCGACGTGGGCGGGCGAGCGGCGTCACGGTCGCAGACGGAGGCGGAGCGCGGAGCCGTTGACCGACGCGAGATGCGAGCGCGGGGCAGAGCAGAGGCCGAAGCCGGCCAAACGCAGCCGGGCAACCAGCTAGGCACGTGGTCACGCATGTGGGCTGTGGCCAAGGAGTCGGCCATGCACGTACGTACGCATGTGGCCAAGCGGCCAAGTAGCTAAGCAGCCGGCCGTGCGCGCGTGCGTGCGGCTATGCACGCGGCGGACGGGGGCCGGCCAGTGCAGGAACCAGCGGAGCCGCGCGGGGGCGGCGGCCGAGCGACGCGATGCGCGGGTGCAGGAGCTCCGCAGCTTGGACGCGCCGGCGGGGTGCGCGGCGGTAGTAGCAGCAGGCAGCGGTGGGGGCGGATGAGGCCACGTCGCGCGGGTGCTGAGCCCGTCGAGGATGGCGCCCTCGAGGGCGTCGTAGTCACTGGTAGGAAAACCCCCATTTGCCCCGGTTCGTAAGGGCCTTTTGTCCCGGTTCCGGAACCGGGACTAAAGGGTCGAGACTAAAGCCCAAAACCTTTAGTCCCGGTTGGCTTACGAACCGGGACTAAAGGCCCTCCATGTGGCTGGTGCTGGGAGCCCAGGCAGGAGGACCTTTAGTCCCGGTTGGTAACACCAACCGGGACCAAAAGGCAGGACCTTTAGTCCCGGTTGGCAACACCAACCGGGACCAAAAGGCACTGGGGTTTTTGTTTTTGTTTTTTTCAAATGGGGGGGGGTGGGTTTGGAGGGTTAATTTAGGGTTTCATATTGTGTTAGCTAGCTAATAGAGAGAAGTGTCCCGATCATCATCATCATAGTCATCTAACCAACCATACTTAATTGTTCTTAGAACTACTCGTTATCATAATAACAAGTCATACTCGATCATCATCATCATAGTCATCTAACCAACCATACTTAATTGTTCTTAGAACTACTCGTTATCATAATAACAAGTCATACTCGATCATCATCACCATAGTCATCTAACCAACCATACTTAATTGTTCTTAGCACATGATCATGAGTATTAGCTAGGACCTAACTACCCGGCCTCTCTTAGGTAAAATAGCATAAAACAAGATAGGCCCTGACTCTCCATTATGGAGAATGGAGATTATCCTGTCTCCAATTCTTGCACGTCGCACAATGTTGCTTCCAAGTAGCTCCCTACGATCGACCATACATTTTTTCCAATCTTTGATTGTCATGTCTTCATCGGTTTTAGAAATCCGGTATGGACAACAGTGATGCATATGATGACCTGGTGGCAGTAAGCTCATAACATCAAGGTGACCTTTCGGAAACATCAGATGAGGCACACAATCATTCGGGGTTTTCTGTTGAAAAACATAGTAATAACTTCGTAGTTAGCAATGTAGTTTAGTTTTAAAAATAATTTATGCAAAAGATGCACGGATGTCGTAATAGTAAAAAATCTTACCATGCGATCTCCATGGATGTTACCGTAGTTCAACACGTGCACTAGTGGCACGTATTGACCATAATGTGTAGAAGTTTGATAATAGGTATTGTAATTCTGAAGATCATTAATAAATGCGATAAGATGATTTTTCTCCTGACAAGTTAATTCTGCGCCATCGGTGTAGTAGGTTCTGTCTACCATCTTCCGTACATTTTTTGAAGAATGAAAATAAGCTGTCAATGGAAATAAGCTGTCAAATATTTTGAAATAAACAATATAAATTACATAATAAATATGTTTAACAAACTCACAAGGAGGCAGAATCGGAATCATAATAAATATGGTTGAGAAACTCACATAATGGTAGAACTGGAGGCGTCTGCACATCGACCCAGATGTCGATATTACCTTCAATTTCATCTTCCGGACGAATATCAAAGGTGATAAGCATATTAGGCTCAAATGCATAAGCCTTGCATAGTGCTTGCCAACTTTTGCATTCAAAATAGGAGTAGGTGTCTGCATTGTACAATTTTACGGCAAAAGTATAACCATGCTCGGTCCTCAAGTGAACTCTCTTTACCTCCATACTTTTTTTAGTATTGAAACCAATCTTATCCAAGACATAAATTCTTGCATGGCAGGGGATACGCTAGTAGAATAGTAAAAAATTAAAATTATAAGTTCAAGCAAAAGAAGCAGAAGTCATGCTTAATTACGAAAAAGACTTGTCGTTGTGACTTACTGTATCCACTTCGAAGGTCTCATCCAGCACGATGCTGAAGCGCCTACCATCAACTAGGTGAGTCGTGTCGCACAGACCGCGCTCGTCTTCGCAGTATTCGCACATACCGAATTCCCTTTCGCTATCGTCGTCAGACATTTCCTATGTTCATAGTTGAAACATTTAAAATCGATCGAAGGCAACTACCAGGAAACTGATCAACACACAGATCACTATTACTCAAAATATGCAACGGGTTGACTTTAGGTCTGTCGAGTCTTTGCTTCCTAAACTCTCATCTCACGTATATGGTGGGCACTCCCTCTGATATTGCGACCGTCGGTGATGGTGGCTCCTCCATTCGTCCCCGAGTGCATTACACCAAAATGTCTAGCACACGGGAACGAAGGAGAAGCGACCCCCACGACAACAGTCGGGATTCTTCCTCTCTCATATATATATATATATATATGGTGGACACTCTCCCTCACTGAAAGACACACAAGGAGCCGAAACAGACCTGAAGTCAACCCGTTCCATATATCGAGCAATGACATAGAAAAAATTCCCTATGTTTTGCCGGAATGACTGGCAAATCACAAGCACTCGATATTAACTAATACATCATCCCGAACAATCCAGTTAATGCATCATCAAATATTAACTAATACATCTCGAATATTATCATATAAGATCACTAATACAGATCGAATATCCTAGAATCCAAAGTGGAGGACGGTGAACTAGGTTCACTAGCGGTCTCTGAGTCGCCGGCGGTGGACACCCAAAGATAAGGAACCATCACGGGATCATAACTCGGGTGAGATCCCTGAAGAATCTGCCAGGTATTGTCGAACCGGGCGTCCAACGCCGCCATGTAGCGACGGACGTGCTCGTCCTCCTCCCTGACACGGCGACGTACCACCTCCGCGGGGGCCCGCTCCCTCCGCACCGAAAGTGGTCCGGGTCGACGACGAGACCTGGATTCCTCACCAACCTCCGAGCCCGGGAAGGTAGCACCTCCCAGTGCCAGCCCGGCGGAGCCCAGTCCCGGACATGGCGCCTATCAAGCAGGCTCTCGCGGACCACTCGACGACGAGGATGAGGGCCGGGCATCGTCGACGTCGAGACAAATTCCTATGAGAACGTTTTCTTACCGTTTAATCACTAATTTTTCATAAAACCAATTTTTTTTCTGTAATCTAACATACACATACTAATTTTTTCCTAAGACTCCTAATAATTAAATAAAACATAAAACAACTAAAACATAAACATTCATCATATAAAAAATCAACATATATTTAAAAAAAAATCCACAGAACAGGGGTGGCGGCGACTCACAGCGGGGGCGGCGACGCGGAGGCGACGGGGCGACGACGGGGACGGGGCGGCGACGGAGAGGCGACGGGGGCGGCGGGGGAGGGCCGGCGAAGGGGGCGGCGGGGGCGAAGACGGGGGCGGGGCGGCGACGGGGCGGCGACGGGGCGGCGACGGGACGGCAACGGGGCGGCGACGGGGTGGCGACGGGGACGGCGGGCTCGGGGCGGCGACGAGGACGGCGGCGACGGGGCTCGGGGCGGCGACTAGGCGGCGGGCTCGGGGCAATGGCATATGAAATCTGAAATTTTCCAAGTGTTTACTTATATAGAAGAAGCATTGGTCCCGGTTCGGGGAACCAACCGGGACCAATGCCCACCTTTAGTCCCGGTTGGTGCCACCAACCGGGACCAAAGGTCTCTTTTCAGCAGCCCAAAGGGCGGGAAGCAGAGACCTTTGGTCCCGGTTGGTGGCACCAACCGGGACCAAAGGGGGGCATTGGTCCCGGTTGGTGGCATCAACCGGGACCAAAGGGTGATTCTGCCCGGGGCCAAATTTTTAGTCCCACCTCGCTAGACGAGAGAGCTCGAGAGTGGTTTATAAGCGCTGCTGCGCATACCCTCTCGAGCTCCTCTCTACTGCAGGCCTTCGGGCCTAATCTGTCACTGCCTGTGGGCCTATTGGGTCTTCTGTGGGCCTGAATCCTGGCCCAACAAGCTGGTTCGGTTTCAAGTCGTATTCAGGCCGTGGCGGCCCAATAGGTGGCATTTTTAAAAAAAAAATCCAGTTTTTTGTTTTGTTTTTTGCTTTATTTATTTTATTTTGTTCCTACTTACTGTTTTTTGGTTCATTCTTTTTGCTTTTAGGTCACAAAAATTATAAACTTTCTGTTAGTGCCTTTAGTTTTCAAATTTGAATAGTTTAAATTAGAATTTTTTGAAATTTGTGTGAATCACTAGTTTTGTGAATAACTTTACTAAAAAAAGAGATTTTTGAGTGATCCTTTTTTCTGCTATTTAATATTACTGTGTTTTATCATTATATTCAATTTGGTAAGTTTTAGGTTATTTTAAATGTTTGTTTTAATCAAAAACAGATTTGGTTATTTTAGTTTGCTATTAAAGTTTCTAACAAAAAATTTCTTTATGAAAATTCTTTTTGCTATTAATGTTTTGAACAAAAAATTCTTTGATAATTTTAGTTGCATAAATTTTATATAATTTTAGTTTCAAAAATACTAGAGGTTTATAAAAGCTTTTTAGTTGATTCCTTTTGCTATTAGAGTTTTATAAAAGCTTTTTAGTTGATTCTTTTTGCTATTGAAGAATATTATAGTTTTGTTTTAGTTGATCATAACAGAATACTTTAATTGATTATTTTTAGTTCATTCTTTTTGCTATTAGAGTTTCATAAAAGTTTTCTAGTTCATTCTTTTTGCTATTAGTTCATTCTTTGAGCTAAATGAACCATTCAAAGCCACATCATCAATTTTCAACCCTTTCTGACTTCATTTGGTATTTTTCATGCATTTACTAATTTTTTTTGAGCTAAATGACCATGAAATTGAAAATCACTACAAATGAACTCTGAAAAGGTTGAAAGTTGTCATGGTATCATCATTTCACCCAAATAGCATGTGCTAAAAAGTTGAGAGGGTTACGGCAAAAACTAGATGCACTTCGTGTACAAAACGAACAATCTCTTTCGAAGTATGAGGGTTTCGGACGAAAACTCATCTGTTACAAAGGTATTTCATTTTATTGAACTTATTTGAACTCCAGACTTTTTGTGTGTTCGAAATGAACCATTCAAAGCCACATCATCAATTTTCAACCCTTTCTGACTTCATTTGGTATTTTTCATGCATTTACTGATTTTTTTGAGCTAAATGACCATGAAATTGAAAATCACTACAAATGAACTCTGAAAAGGTTGAATTCATGGTATCATCATTTCACCCAAATAGCATGTGCTAAAAAGTTGAGAGGGTTACGGCAAAAACTAGATGCACTTCGTGTACAAAACGGACAATCTCTTTCGAAGTATGAGGGTTTCGGACGAAAACTCATCCGTTACAAAGGTATTTCATTTTATTGAACTTATTTGAACTCCAGACTTTTTGTGTGTTCTAAATGAACCATTCAAAGCCACATCATCAATTTTCAACCCTTTCTGACTTCATTTGGTATTTTTCATGCATTTACTGATTTTTTTGAGCTAAATGACCATGAAATTGAAAATCACTACAAATGAACTCTGAAAAGGTTGAAAGTTGGCATGGTATCATCATTTCACCCAAATAGCATGTGCTAAAAAGTTGAGAGGGTTACGGCAAAAACTAGATGCACTTCGTGTACAAAACGGACAATCTCTTTCGAAGTATCAGGGTTTCATACGAAAACTCATCTGTTACAAAAGGCATTTCATTTTTTGGAACTTATTTGAACTCCAGAATTTTTGTGTGTTCAAAATGCACCATTCAAAGCCACATCATCAATTTTCTACCCTTTCTGACTTCATTTCCTTTTTTTCATGCATTTACTGATTTTTTTGAGCTAAATGACCCTGAAATTGAAAAGCACTACAAATGAACTCTGAAAAGGTTGAAAGTTGGCATGGTATCATCATTTCACCCGTATAGCATGTGCTAAAAAGTTGAGAGGGTTACGGCAAAAACTGGATGCACTTCGTGTACAAAATGGACAATCTCTTTCGAAGTATCAGGGTTTCGGACGAAAACTCATCTGTTACAAAGGGATTTCATTTTTTTGAACTTATTTGAACTCCAGACTTTTTGTGTGTTCAAAATGCACCATTCAAAGCCACATCATCAATTTTCAACCCTTTCTGGCTTCATTTCCTTTTTTCCATGCATTTACTGATTTTTTTGAGCTAAATGACCCTGAAATTGAAAAGCACTACAAATGAACTCTGAAAAGGTTGAAAGTTGGCATGGTATCATCATTTCACCCGCATAGCATGTGCTAAAAAGTTGAGAGGGTTACGGCAAAAACTGGATGCACTTCGTGTAGAAAATGGACAATCTCTTTCGAAGTATCAGGGTTTCGGACGAAAACTCATCTATTACAAAGGGATTTCATTTTTTTGAACTTATTTGAACTCCAGAATTTTTGTGTGTTCAAAATGCACCATTCAAAGCCACATCATCAATTTTCAACCCTTTCTGACTTCATTTCCTTTTTTTCATGCATTTACTGATTTTTTTTGAGCTAAATGGCCCTGAAATTGAAAAGCACTACAAATGAACTCTGAAAAGGTTGAAAGTTGGAATGGTATCATCATTTCACCCACATAGCATGTGCTAAAAAGTTGAGAGGGTTACGGCAAAAACTGGATGCACTTCGTGTACAAAATGGACCATCTCAGCTACTCACTAGAGAAGAAAGTGATGACAATGAAGCCGATCACATCCCAGAGTGGGATCTTGGGGTATAAAACTTTTTGTTCGCGTGTGTCCCTTGCTTATTGCGCCGTAACCATGGACAATCTTCATCACATACATCACAATGCTTCAGGAAGCTTGCTCACATCATACTAAATATTCTTACACACAAACCGTACTTAAACAGGGACATAATAGAAATAATAGTTCAGATATCCATTACAGAAAGTACTGCATAATTGAAGATACCAATCCTACTCTTCCGGATTGCAAACACTACTCGTCCGGATCAGGAGACCCCCAAGCACTACATAATAGAGATAAAAGTGTTTGCCATTGCAAACACTACTCGTCGTCCGGATCAGAATACCCCCAAGCAGGAGACCCATGGGGCACTGGTGGTGGTACTAGCGGTACGAGGTGACGCTGCCCATAATTGAAGATTCGAATCCTGCGGTACAACTCGTATGCAACGTACCCATCTATTGCTGCATACTCAATGTTGATAGGGTCAAGTGGGGTCTTCTCCCAATGCTTGTGCCCTGACTTGGGGAATTTTGTCTTCATATCAGCGTAGTGCTCGTCGATCAGGGCGGCTGCCATATCAGCCATTGAAGTCTCGTCATGCTCAAGCCTGAACCTGCCCTGAAGATCAATGTGGCATTCAGCTGGTATCTCAATACCCCAGGTGCGCCTCATCTTGATCTTGTCATTCGTTATATCAACGCTAGCAAAATATATGCCGCTGCGAAGGAACTCCATAAGTTTTGGACAGTGCTTGTTACTACTGCAACAACAAAATGGAACAAATGTGTTAAATACTGCTGCAACAAGTATATTTTAAAACAAGTATAATAAGAATCATAACAAGTATATTTCGGCACAAGTATAATAAGAATCATAACAAGTATAATAAGAATCATAACAAGTATAATTTAGAACAAGTATAATAAGAATCATAACAAGTATAATTTAGAACAAGTATAATAATTAAGAATCATAACAAGTATAATTCGGCACAAGTATAATAAGAATCATAACAAGTATAATAAGAATCATAGCAACTTTCCTATTCCTAGGCATTTCCTATCCTATGAATCAAAAGAAGCCCCTAAACTAAGACATGTTCTCCCACGATGGCCAATATGCAACTACAAGGAAAATTCTTATGCAATTTTCCTATCCTATTCCTATCCTCCTATTCCTATTCCTATGCAATTTTCCTAATCCTCCTATTCCTATGCAATTTTCTATTCCTATGCAATTTTCCTATGAATCAAAGAAAAGCCCCAATTTTCTGCATTTTTCCTATGAATCAAGGAAACTATGACATGTTCTCGACATTCCCAATCCTCCTATTCCTATGCAATTTTCCTATCCTATGAATCAAAGAAAAGCCCCAATTAAAACCATGACAAGTTTCGTATTACCTTGCCCACTGGAAGACCATGACATGTTTCTTGAAACAAAGTTGGACGACGGCAACATTGCGACCATCGGCCGTGTACTCGAGATCGAGGCCCATGAACTTGTGTTCCTCCTCTTGAAGCCATTCCTCGAACATGGAAAGAAAACCCTCCACTTTGGCGGTGTTGTTCGTGTAGACGACATGGAGATTGGTCGTGCCATGTGCGAGCACGTTCCCGTAGCGAGTTCTTGGATTCATGGTGGAGGATGGGAAAGAAGACAGGAGAGGGAGACGAACAGAAATGGAGACTGGCCACGTTTACTGTAGCGTCGCGTTACTGTAGCGTCGCGCGCAACAACTTCCAAGGCATGGGATTTGAACGGTTGGGACCTTTAGTCCCGGTTTGAGACACGAACCGGGACTAAAAGGGCTCGCGCCAGGCGAACGGTTGCCACCAATGGTTGTGGGCCAGGAGCGAGGCGCATTGGTCCCGGTTCGTGTCTGGAACCGGGACCAAAGGGGTCCCTTTAGTCCCGGTTCCAGATACGAACCGGGACCAATGGTTGTGGGCCAGGAGCAAGGCGCATTGGTCCCGGTTCGTGTCTGGAACCGGGACCAAAGGGGTCAGACGAACCGGGACCAATGGCCCACGAGCCCCGGCCGGCGCCCTGGCCTCACGAACCGGGACCGATGCCCTCATAGGTCCCAGTTCGTGAGTGAACCGGGATTAATGGGCTTTTCTGGGGTGGACCGAAGCCCTGTTTTGTACTAGTGAGTGGAGCTTGAGGAACTCAAGGTCGGTGAGGCGGTCGATGAGACGAGCGCGTCGAGGACGAAGTGAGCGAGGGAACACGGGAGCAATGACGTTGGCGGACGGCAGCGACGTCGCAGCGGTGATGCCGAGACCGGTAGCGAGGACGCGGCGTCGCGCGCGTTCGCCCCGGGGGCGTGTTGATGTCGAGCCCCCAAGCGCCGCCGGAGAGGCGACGGCGACGCCACGGCGGGGCTGGCAAAGATGGCGAGGCCGACGACGAAGGCGCGCCGCCTCGCGCGGCCGCCCCGGGGGCGAGTTGATGTCGAGCCCTCGAGCGCGGCCGGAGAGGCGACGGCGACGCCACGGCGGAGCTGGCGAGGATGGCGAGGCCGACGACGAAGGCGCGCCGCCTCGCGCGGCCGCCCCGGGGGCGAGTTGATGTCGAGCCCTCGAGCGCGGCCGGAGAGGCGACGGCGACGCCACGGCGGAGCTGGCGAAGATGGCGAGGCCGACGACAAAGGCGCGCCGCCTCGCGCGGCCGCCCCGGGAGCGAGTTGATGTCGAGCCCTCGAGCGCGGCCGGAGAGGCGACGGCGACATCGCGGCGATGGTGACGAAGATGGTCCTGCCCGGACCGCGGAACCAGCAGCAACTTGCCCCACGGTGGGCGCCAACTGTCGTCTTTTCCTCACCGGGGGTACCCCAAGACGGCAGTTGCCATGGGATGGCTTGAGAGGTGAGGGCAAGGCTGCAGTGGAGATCCGGGACGGGTATGCGGATAGCACGCGGTTGTTTACCCAGGTTCGGGGCTCTCCGGAGAGATAATACCCCTACTCCTGCATGTCTGTATTCTGAGGTGTGTATGTAGTACAGGGTTGCTCCTGGAGCTATGTCTGAGGAGGAAGAGGGAGCTGTGAGCTCCTTACCTTGGCCTCGTATGTATGCATGCGTGAGCATGAGTGAGAGGGAGAGGAAGAGAGGAGGCCTCCCGTGAGTGTGTGGCCGCCTCTTGGAGGCTCCCCTGGTGCCTCTTATATAGGGAGGCCCAGGGGACAAGGGGTGGCCCACCAGCCAACTATCTACTATTGGAGATGACAAGTGATGCAGGCTACAGTGCGCACTATTGGAGCGCAGTGAAGTGACAGGTGACGGGTGCACAGCGGGGCACTATTCGCCAATAGTGCCCGACTGTAGCGAGGTGGCAGGCTCTGCAGTCCGTCAGCTACAGTGTCGTCAGCTCGTGTCCGACGGGACGCCTGGAGCTGACTTCGTCGGGCCGCAGCCGGCAGCCGGCCGGGAGGAGCCGGCCAGGAGGAGCCGGACCGGAGGAGCCGGACAGGAGGAGCCGGACAGGGGCAGCTGGACTGGAGGAGCCGGACAGGAGGAGCCGGACAGGAGCAGCCGGACTGGAGGAGCCGGACAGGAGTAGCCGAACCGGAGGAGCCGGACAGGAGCAGCCGGACCGGAGGAGCCAGACAGGAGCAGCCGGAATAGAGGAGCCGGACAGGAGCAGCCGGACTGGAGGAGCCGGACAGGAGCAGCCGGACCGGAGGAGCCGGACAGGAGGAGCCGGACAGGAGCAGCCGGACTGGAGGAGCCGGACGGGAGCAGCCGGACAGGAGGAGCCGGACAGCTACAGTGTCGTCAGCTACCTTCTTCGTTTGTCTTGTCGATTCGTCAGGCCTGGCTTACCGGGGGTGGCCCCCTGGTGTTTTAAAATGTTGAGTCGTCTCCTTGAGCCTACCCGGGGGTAAGCCCCCCGACACTGCCAAAACAATAGAGATAAAGTATTATGTTGTGAAAGATAAAATCCAGGATCACACTATAAGTCTCGAGCATATAAAGACAAAGGATATGCTTGCGGATCCGCTTACGAAAGGCTTACCACCCAATGTGTTCAAGGAACACCTAGCCGTCATGGGTTTAAGGGAAAGCCTTATGATTCCTGGATCATGATAGGCCCAAAAGGAACAGAATTTGTTTCTAAACAAAACGTATGTTGTAGCTGTATGATTCTATCGGCAATTAAGCTGTGACGATGAGACATGCTCTATGTACCAATATGTGATGGAACAAATAAACTAGAAAGTATAAAGTTAAAAGGAAAAGTTGAGATCAAGGGGGAGAATGTTAGGTTGATCTCTCCCCCGTGGGCCCAACGGCCCACCGGACCCCTGATCCACGCGCCCTGATCGGGGGCGCTCAACCGAACTATGGTTGATGGGCCCCTGTGACCCGCGCTATATATAAACATAGGTGGGGGGCCGGGGCACGACTGACGAAGTTCACCGCCGCCACAAAACCCCACCGACACTCCCTTCCGATCTAGGGTTAGTGCGGTGCTCACGGGAAGCACTACCACCTCTCCATTTCTCTGTCGCTGCCGCCATCGCCCTCTCCACCATGGCCACCGGAGCGGGCACATCACACAAAGGAGAAGGTATAATCCCCATCTCCTACTGCTTCTGTTGCCGGAACACCAACCCATACGATCCACAGAGTCTATCAATTACCGCTTGAGCACACACTTAAATGGTTCCAGAAAAAACAAAAATGAAGTAGAAGTGTTTGACTGAATATATACTTCGATAAATATGCACAAGCATGAATGTGCACACATGGCCACCATGAAGAGAGGAAACATTTCAGACATGACTTGCACAGCTAGTTACACTTAGTTGTTACATACCTTGGGCATCTACCAGGCCATGCAATCATTTGTCAAGCATGACATACTCTTTTAGTTATTTGCTCAAAACATCTATGCCAGCAATATTGGCCCTGGAGCTCTCACTTCATCTATCTTCTCACCTAAAAGAAAATCAAACAATCACTACTACATATATGTAACAGTCTGTAGTATATTTAGACAAAGTAAACAACAAGCAGCCCGTAGAGGATCTTTAGTATATTTAGGCAAAGGAAAAAACAACGAAGAGCACTTGCAATACATCTTGTATAGAGAAAAGACACAAAATGTAAAGTAAAAGATGCTCTCGAATCATATGTATATAGAAGGGGTGGGTACACATTTACGTACATACAAAATTATTAAATTTCTTATATCAACCAGGTTACTGCAAAGAAAAATGCCAATAATAGACATCAAGGAAACATATTCAGGATGTAAATCATAACTTGGACTACACGCTGAGAACTTCTTTGTAGATCATGTTCTTTGTAAAAAAATTAATGGAGTTGGACTGGCCTTCCTTTTGCTTATCCGGGACAGTAAGAATCTTCATATTATTTCTTGATGTAGCTCTAGGAAGAGCAACATAGAGTTGCCCTGAAAATACCGGTTCAGAGCTTGATGATGCATGCCCCACCAATGAACCTACAAGGCACTTTAGTGCAAAGGAATCCATGGATGGGTTATCTCGTCTAGATGTGTAGCTTGCATTATGTTGAGCTAGAAGTGCCTGTCGCTCTTCGGGTGGTAGACCGCACAAAAGCTGATAGGAATATTGTTATTTTTTCCCCAAAAGTCAAAAGGATTATTGCTTTCAAGAGAAAACCATATTGGCAGTTGTGATTTTTTTTGAATAATCAATAAAATATGTAAGAGAAATGTATGAATAAAAATTCTCCCTCTCTCATTGTGTTGCACCAACAGGAAAGCTCACATGTCCCATCATCTTTTATGTGCTTTGTAATAGGAAATTTTTCTGCTTTGTAATAGGAAATTTTTCTTTCTTATAACACACATGACTCAATTGTTTAGGTCTCACTCTGTGAAGAATGTTTAAATGCTTCATACGGTCTTCAGGACAGAGCTGCAGGCGCTCTGTGGGATTATCTGTTTCAGAACCTAACATGTAACTAAATAACCGAGTTGACGTCATTATCATGCTAATTAAATTCCTTAGGTTGCAGTTTTATTTTGTGTGTGTGTGGGGGGGGGGGGGGGGGGGGGGGGGCAATAGTCTCTGTTTTGGCTGACCTTGTAGGATACATGTAAGGTAGTGTTTGGAATAACATTTGTACAAAAGTTCTCCTTAAGAATATCAACATGATGACATATGTTAGTTAGATTATGAGCAAGTAGTGAGTGTAAAATATGTACATCTATTTATGCATATGCTTGCCTTGAAATGACATAAAGCAGAGTGTGGAGGCCAGTGCTTAATTTTGAAACTTCACGACATTTCCCAAGAGACTATCACAACAATCAGACCTAACAATAAGCTTCACAACTTGCAGTTTACAGTGGGAAAATTAAATACATTGACAACATGCATTAAGCAGACCCATATATCTGCATTAAGTTCCATTTGCCTAACAGAGATGAAGCAAGAGCTGATGAGAGAGATATGAGCTTTTACGACATGCCCTGTTCCTTACGAAGTACTCCGTAAGGAACATGGCATGATCTACTTCTGATGGAGTAGATCAGAAGGCGACGGGTAGTGAATCCCACTTGCTTATAATATGTTTAATCTGAAGATATGAGAGCGTGACCAGCGTGTTGGCTTCTTGGGATGTAGTTCGAGCAGAGTAAGTCTATCTACCTGCCCACTTGATTTATACTGGGCTGTAACACAGGTTTCTAGATAGTTCCACCTGGGTGCGCGAATTTGGGTGAAAATTTTGAATTTGGGAGACGGCACGGGTGGGCAAGATGAGGTTTGGGAAGGTGAGGCAGTAGCCGAGCAGAGCACGTGTCCATGTCCATCACACCAGAACATGTCGTGGAGCATGTCGGCGGGGGCGGGGTAGCAGTAGGTAGAGGCGGCGCCGCCGAGGATGAGCAGCGCACAGCCCGCAGCGTATTTATGGAGGTCGGCGTCGGAGTAGACGGGTAGCGGGCGAAGGAGATTGCGATGAGGAGGAGGAGGATGTGGTGGCCGTGGGTGGAGGGGCTGCTGCAGCAAGAAAGGGAGGAAGCAAGAGAGGCCTTCGAGCACGAACGGCGCCGGCAGCGTAAGTGGAATCGCAGGAGATGGGGGAGGAGGTGGAGAGGATGGCGAGCAAGAGGGGGGCGTGGTGGAGATACTGGGAGGTTGGGCTACGGCATAAGAGGAGGAGGTAGGAGACGCGTCGACGGACGGACGGCGTCGGCGGCGTACGTGCTTGCCGAGGTCGGCGCCGGAGGAGACGGACAAAAGGGGCGGAGGAGATGGTGAGGAAGAGGGGATTCGTGGTGGTGGTGGGAACTGGGGCTGATGAGAGCTGGCGCAAGAGGCTTGGGGGGACGGCGCCGCCAGCGGCCATCGCGCGGGATCGATTCCAGCGCCTTCTTTCTTTCACAGAGTTGGATGAGGGGGAGAACCAGGGCTGAACGGGAGAGGTGAGATTTTGAGGGGCTATCTGCAAATGGGTAACATGAACCGGCGTCTTTCGGTAAAACTGCACACATTGCTTTGTCGTACGCGTTGGATGCAGATCCGACGATCCAAAACGAAGGATGGCAGTCACACCATCATCACCAACTTAGATTTTTATAGAAGTAGAGATACATCCGTATGTAGTACACTAGCAAACATGCCCGTGCGTTGCAACGGAAGAAAACAACCCTCACACGTTCTTACCCACTAAGCATGGCTAAAGATCTCACTCATATGCCCCTAACATAATAAACATGACTAGTACTTCATTCTCAGGTCCACATCCTCCATTTCAATATAACACCAGACCCATGTTTTCGCTTGTCCTTTTTGTCGTCCTCGCCGCCGATGGTCGCAATACCAGTTGCCACTAACCAAGGTTGGGCAGGTCCAATAGCTGGATCGTTGAGCCTCCTTCGTGTCCAGCGAGATCAAGAGTGTTGAACAAAGACTTTTTTTTATCATTTGGCTAATATAATAGGAAAAGGTATTGCACATAATATAGTGTTATCATGTAAATTAAATAGTTTGTGTCAGATAGACCATGAAACTTTAGTTGAACTCTCATGCATTTTGACGGGTGACACTAGACCGAGCGAGGTTGGTCGTACGTGAAGACAGGGCGGAGAAAAAGATTCCTTTCATATCCCTAGTTTAATAAATTGAACTAAAACAATGCATTCATGGGCATATTTCAAAATTTCACCCAGTTTTATTAATATGTATAGATTAAATGAAATGTTAGCTACAGTACATCCAAGTTTTCAAAAATTGTTCATGTTTTGAAAAATGTTTGCCTTTTCAAATTCAAAGTTCAATTATTTTTGTGTATTTAGAAAATGTTCCTAAATTAAAAAAACAATACAGTACCTCCAAGTTTCTAAAAAATATTCAGTTAAAAAGATAAAGGCGAAATATTGTTCTATTGAAAAAAAAATTGAGTTTAATTATTATTTTGGACTTTGCAAAATATTTGCGTTTCAAAAGATATTCAATTTTTCGAAAAAAGAATTGTTTGCTCTCAGTACCTAGCGCGACTCTTAGCTTAATTTTAAGTTTCCCGCTGCCAATTTTGCACCAAGTCTTGTTTAGTCCAATGGATAGCGTTGTGAGTAGTTTGGTGTGAGGTTGCATGTTCGATTCCTCCGGGTGCAGTGTTTTTTGTTGGACATTTTTCACTGGCGCGTTGGTACGTTAATGGGCCGGCCCAACGCGGCTATGTGCGACCTGGTTGAAACGAATCGGGGGAAGGAGAAAACACCTTGTTACGGACGGACGAAAAATTATCTGGTCCCACCGTAAACCAAAAAAATAGAGAAACAATCCTCCCTTTAATATTAGGTATAGATAATAATTTTTTTATCTTTTACCAACTAATAAAGGAAGGAGTGCTTCTGCCCGTACGTCATCGAAATTGCCCTTAAAGTTGCAAAATAATACCGACCAATGCCATATATAAGTAATAAAAAAACGTTTCACACAGAAAAATCTCAGACTGGGCCGGCCCCATGCTAGAACCTCCTATAGTGCGCTCCACGCGCCAGAGGAAGCCACAACGCACGTAATTTGGGCCGGCCCATGTATGAGCGACCTGTTTTTTAAATTTCCTTTTTCTTTTTCATTATTGTTTTTTATAATTTAAATAATTTGGGAATTCAAAAAAGTTTAGAAAATTTTAAATATATATTTCAGAAATAAAATTTTAAATAATTCATAAATGTTTGTGGATTTAGAAAATGTTTGCGATTTTAATATAAATGGATGCATATTTCAGAAATTTTAAACAAATGTTCATGAAATAAAAAAACGTTCATAATTTTTTAAAAAGTTCAAGTATTCAAAAATGTTAATGAAAATGAATAAAATTTTGCCAATTCAAAAAATGTTCATGAATTAAAAAAAATCCTAAAAATTCCGAAACTGTTCGTAAATTAAGAAATATTTTATTGATTCATGAATGTTCGCTGATACAGAAAAACGATCATGCATTTTAAAAAAAACATCAATTCCGAAAATTGTTCTACCAATCGAACAAATGTTCTTCAATTCAAGAAAATGTTTTAAAAAATGTTAACATTTTATAAAAACTATTTGTAAATAGTCTAAAATGTTCGTAAATTTGAAAAATATTCATGATTTCAAATATGTTCACGAATTTTAAAAATGTTCATGATTTTTAAAAATTGTTCATGATTTCACAGAAATGAGAGTGATACTGTATCTCGGTGATGCAGCAAAATTTGGTCACGGTCATTGAAGATTATGAACTTTTTTCTTCCGTTGCAACGCACGTGCCATTTTGCTAGTCTCTGAAAAGACTTATATTTATGAACGGAAGAAGTACAAAGGAAAGAAAATAGAAATTACCTAAATTCAATTTCACCTGTAGCTCCCCTCCCTGCTCCTGCTTTCAACACAAGATGCGGCTTGGAATTTAACCAGCCCAGGGGACGAAGCCCGGTGCTGGGCCTCGGCGACGCATCACTAGAGGAGCGAGCTGAAGAGTGAGGAGGGAAGGACCGAAGGAAGAACGACCACGGGAGGATGACTTGCTAGACGTGTCCCAGGCCGGCGGCCTGACGTGGATGGCAGGAGATGCGAGGGCCTGAGGGTAGCGGCTGGAAGAGAGGAGCAGCCGAGCAGAGCGAGGGGGCGGCGGCGGCACGACAGGCAGGCGTGCGTTCCTAGCGGCTAGCGAGCAGGAGAGGAGAAGAAGGACGCGTCGTGCTGCTCGTGCGTGATTGGGCCTGCCATCAGGCCTTGGTGGGCTAGACACCGACCAAGCAACACAAATCATATAGGAATCCTATAATAAAACCCCTAAAAAAGGAATCCTTTATTTTTTTCTAAACAAAAGCAACACCAATCATAGGATGCTAGGCCTATTTCCATGCACATGTACTTAGATGGGGTGCTAATTCATAGCTGCTTAGCTCATTGTTGGCATGTTTAGGACTACTCTACTCCACCAAAATCAGCTTCACCCCGCCAAATCCACATTGGATCAGTTTCACACAGGAGTTGCAGCTCCATCAAAAAGAAGTTATCATGTTTGTCTGTCACCTAGCTTCAGCTTCAAGAATGAGAAATTTGGTGGAAAGTATCAATTTGATTGGATGGCGTGAGAAAAAACGAGCGGGTATCCACTGGGGATCCCTGACTTTTCATCGGGTGGGTAAACCACGGGCTGAGTTGGCCCTGGCAAGCAAACAATCCTATTTGGTTGCACGCGAGGGAGGAAGATCCCTGACCTTTCCATGGCCCATCCCTGATTAGATTTCCTTGTGGTCATACATCGGGGTGAAAACCCTCGACTCGCTCTCCCTCGTGACCCTCCAGCCTATACCTCCGTGCTTCCCCGTTCGACGGATTGAAAGAGATACCCTCACCCCCTGCTTGCTCTCACGTAAGAGTGCTTGGGTTACCCCAAGGATGAAGTAACCTATCAATAAGTATTTTTCTTGATTGTGAACCAAAGTTTATCGAACCAGAAGGAGTTCTTCCAGCAACCAAAGTCATGGGTACCTGCACAAAAAACACAACACACTCTTGCCCCCAACGTTTCAAGAAGGTTGTCAAGCTTCTTGTCCTGCTAGTTACAAGGATAAATTGCAAGATAGGGTAGGAGTTGATAGACATATAAAATAAATAAAATGGCACAACAAAGAACAATATTTTTTAGATGTTTTCAGTAATGGAAAATAGACCCCGAGGGTCAAAGGTTCACTAGTGGCATCTCTCCATGCAGACAAGTGTGGTGTGATGAATAGAATAAAGTTGTGTGGCGAGGGCGGTGCGACGGCAGCGCGACGATGTGAAGGAGGCGAGGATCTCCTGTCGTGAAAGTTCAGGCGGTTTTCTACCCATCAAATCATATGGAAAGGGTCATCTTCCCGTAAAGGTGAGATGAATCGGGGGCAATTATACGACACCCTATAATAAATTGAGTTTAGAGGAGCTTTATGAATTTTGTGATGCAATAAGTTCTTCTCTAGATAGCACTAAATGATCATACATCAAGATTTATGCATATTGGATAGCAACAACAAGATTTGTGGCTGCAAGAGTTAGGGATAGGAAGAATCTCACAAAAGACAATGAAACCACAACTTGAAGGAGACAATGTGGTGAATCTGGACTTCGCAACATTGGGGATGAGATCCATTTGCTTAATGGCAAGCTCATTCCTTCAATCTCTCTCTCTCTCTCTCTCTCTCTCTCTCTCCCCTCCAATGAAGGCTAACCTAATTTTCGCCACTCTGTTTGCTAGAAGGGAGGATAAAACACCCCTCTTCCCTCATGTGCAAAGTTCAAAATGACCCTAGGCCATAAACGTAACGGGTAGTGGGCTCTCACACAGGGTCATCTCCATTAATTTGGGGCCCAGAGCGAAGTGAAAAATAGGGCCCTAAAATTTAATATTTTGATATGACAAAGGAAATAATAAAACTAGAGCCGCCGAGCATGTACAAGCATGGTTGTGAACAACTGTTTGCACACACATGCCATTGATCGCTTCGATAGCCAATTTATACATATTATTAGGAAAATATTTTTTCCTACAAGCATTCTCACAAATACCTCTCAAGACAACTTCAGTTTGCGGTATAATCTCATAATACACACTCCATAACAAGTAATCATCGTAATCGACAAAACAGAACATGCACTGGGAGCATATAATCCCACGATATAGAACAATTCCACAATTATAGAAAGGGAAACTTGGAAGAAAGAAAGAACGGAAGATGGATAGGAGGGTGGAGGGTGGATACGTTAACTTGCCAGGGGAATGGTAGGCAGCGGCACAGGAGCCAAAACCGGGACGTGGAGCAAGAGACCGAGGTGCAGGCCATGAGAGCAGGTTGGGATGGGACAGAGAAGACGGGGATGTGGTCGGGATGGAGCATGGAAGGATGAGATGGTGCGCAGCTCGTCAGGACGCACTACTAGGAAATAGTTTGTAAGTAGATGTTTATCAGTAGCGCTGGATGAGTGACAGACGTTAGTCTTAAATAGTAATAGCGTTGTACAAAACGAGCGCTACAGTAGCGTCGTGTTATATGCACACCGCTACTGTTAAGTGGGACCCACGACACACCCCGGGCTAGCCATAGCGACAGTGTGGTATTTAAAACAGTGCTACAACTAACATTGTTGCAGTAGCGCGTTGTCGTGTAACAGACGCTGCTTATGTATATACAAGGGGCCAGCAGGTGGGCCACACTAACAACAGCGCGTGCCCGAAGGCCAGTGCTACAGGCAGATTCCTTAGCAGTAGCGCTTGTGCCTTGCCCAGCGCTACTACTACAATTACCTTATCGTCTCACCGGCCATCCGTTTTGCTCACTCTATCACTCTCACTCTTCCGCTTCCGCCCGAGCCACCGCCGTCCGGCCACGCTGTCACCGCCGTCCTCGTGTCGTCGTCGTATTCCTCCCGAGCCACGGCGCCCTCCCGAGCTCTTCCTCCTGAGCCCCGGCGCCCTCCCGAGCCCTGGCGCCCTCTCGAGTTCCACCTCCCCGGTCGGCGCCCTCCAAGGTATTCTTCTCCAGCCTGACGTCGTCCCTCCTCATCTGCTCTTCCTCCAGATCCTGCCCGAGCCCCGGTGCCCCTGCTCTTCCCCCCGAGCCCCGGTTGTGAACCGCATGAAGATTGGGACTAACGCTAGAACGATTTGGACGAACCCTAGGTCGATTGTGAACTGAAACAAATTCCCAATTTCAATGGACCATATGGCCAAATTAGAGAAAGTTTGTATGAGATGTTTTGTAGGGCACACCCCCGTGGTCATTTCTAGTGGTCATTCATCCATTTTAGTCCAGCCGTTTGATCACAACAATAAAAACAAGAATTCGTAATAAAATAGAAAATAAATTATAAAACTAGTAATAGAATAGAATAGAAAATTTCAGTAAAAAGAGTAATAGAATAGAAAATTTCAGTAAAAAAATATAATAGAAAATTTCCAGTAAAAAATAGTAATAGAATAGAGGGCTGAATGTAGAGCTTGGAAGGTTGGTAATCTGCTTGCTACATAATAACAGGAAGGATAATCAGAAGTGGCAAAGACAAGAAAGATGTACCTGGTTCTTGGAGACTCGAAGCAGTAATGTGCCGTTCAAATAGACCAGCTGTTGTTGAAAGAGCAACACTCCATGATGAAGATGGATCACCCATCGTGGATGAGAAATACCAAAGATGCACCCGGTTTTGAGACTTGGACTCATTTGCTAGAACTTTTAATCTTAGCCAAATTTAAAAATATTTCAGAATGCATTCAATTGTTTAAAGAAAAATTCAAACTCCTTCAAAGTAAATAGAATATTTTTAAAAAAAATCTATGCTATGTTTCAAAGAGCATTGAACATCTATGTCATGTTTTCTATGTACCGAGAATAGCTTGCATCCGAGTCAAGTACCCACATAAAAATGTGCACAACATATAATAGAAAACCTATTAAATATTTCATTTTAGTAGTTGTCTCACAAAGTATTAAATATTTAAGTCAGTTGTGGGGAAAAATGAACCTCATACCCTAAAGAACAGTACTATACACAATGTCTTCATTGGTCCTGTTTGGCCCTGATTCTTGAATCATTTTGTGGATTACAACAAATTGTATTATACTTCGTACTCTCTTTGTTGCATGAAAGAAAAGAAAAGATTAATCTTGCACATATTTTTTTCCAAATTAAAATTGCTCTGACAATATCATCAATTGCTAGTACTGTTAACTGTATCCATGCCACTGTTGTTGCATGGGTGCTGCAAATAATTTATCTCCAGCTATATTCAGAACCATTACATTTTTCACTCAGGAAACATGCATGCAACAATGTATTTCAAGCAAAAATCCAAAGCCCATTACAGGCAGCACTACATTTTGGGAATTACCAACTAACCGAAGAGAGTATATTTTGGCCTCCATACCACAATTTCGTTAATTATCCTTTGACAAGAAAAATTAGTACCTCAATTTTGATCCTAAAACAAGCTAGTGAACATTACCCTGCTAACTTATCATCTCTAAATGTAAATTTGGATTTTCTCGTGCACACCAAAGAAGAAACAATTGGAGATGTTTTATACTGGATATGACTATTCTCATGAATTTTTAGTTGGTGCGCATCGACGGTGTGTACGCTGCCGGTGATGCCGGTCCGTGTTGTCACCACTCCGGCCCTGCGGCGGCGGCTGCCTTGCTGCGGATTGCAGTGGCCATGAAAGATCTTGATGAGAATCCCACTCTCCAAATCCGGTGATTGCTTCAGGCGGCTCATACGGGTGACATTGCGCGATGCAGCTAGAAAGCTCCTTTGTAAATTTTGGCGGCTCTCACTTTGGCCAGTTTGACTTCGGCGATGAGATGCAATTTATGACGACAAGTGGACACAAAGAGTATGGTTGTGCCGTGACAGCGGCCAGCCTTCTAGCACAACGCGTGTAGTTGATGAGATCACGAAAAAGTGTTGGCGACAATACATGATTGCCTTTGATTCGGTGGTGCTTCTCCCGTGTACCAGGTCTCAAGGTCAGGAGTGAAAACTTAGGGCTAACCCGAGTTGGGTATACCTGCCAATGACGATATTTTTGTATCGTTACCTTGTTGAAGGCATTGCTCGAATATGCTTGGACTTGTTCTTTAGGGTGAAAACCTTTATTCTAGCCTTAGATGGTTGGATCCAGTGACAGCGACGCTTGAACTTCACTCCCTTGCTGAAGGCGCTGCTGTTGAAGTCGTTGTCTTTGTGATGTCAAGAGATGATTGGTGCGGACATGGTCGTTGTTGTAGTTTGTCAATCGCATATCGCATTATGGTTTTTATTTTCTTTTTCCTCGCTTAGGCATAGCTTTGATTTTATATGACTTTGCTGTTTGCCGGCCTGTTTATTTTATGTGTGTGCGGCGGTGTTAGCCCTGCGCATCCTAGCTATACAGAGGTCGGGTGTGTCCTCATTTTGTTTGTATTTCCTTGATGCTTCATTTTGAATCAATAAAATTCACCCTTTATGGAAAAAAATATATCCATGGTTTGTACAGGAACTAAATCATCATAGGATAAGTACACAATTGTCATTTGAATGTTACCCGAGAAAAAACACAAGAACTGTGGACACAAAGATAAGAGAACATGAGGTCATTACTCAGGAAAAAACAAAAAAATTGTAGATACGAAGAGAAGAGAACATGAGGTAGGACCTATGTTTATTTTCCTCCAAAACTCCTTTGAATAGCCTGTTCCATAGGAATTACAAAGAAATGTTGGGTAGCAATTTCTACATTCCAAACGATATCACACGAGAAATTTCTATAGGAATCCTATCCTCCAAACCTCTCATACGTATCCCTTGATCCGGACAGGCCTATGAACTCTGACCCATGGCACCAAATGTTAGGTCACACACGTATGTATCGCTAGAAAAACTAAGGACCTCTTTGATTCGCAGGATACAAAAAAAAAACATAGGAATAACATAAGATTGCATGTGCAAAATAGATGTTGTGATCCCCGCACAAAATAAAATAAAAAGTAGAGGTTGTGAAATTTAGGAATTTGCAGAAATGGTTGTTTATGTTTGATTCGCAGGAATAGGAAAAACACACGAAGCCTAAAACTATGATCAAATTATGCTTAAAGCACATGTAGTTAATATTATGCTACTTATTATCTTTTCCTCGTTAATATATGCACATGAATGTAAAGCTTCTTTTGTTTTCCCTAAGAAACTAATTTTATGGTTTTAAGCGAATTTTCCTATGGATCAAAGAACCGAAAAGATGTTCTAAATCGGCGGCATGTACATATGCACTAGACAATCATACTAAGCCCTAGTAGTCTGTACGTAAATCGATCTCCGCCGGCCGGGCCGCACGACAACAACAATGAGCAGAGCTCAGCACGGGTGCACGTGCACGTAGCTAGCTAAGAGCATCTACAACGGGACCCTCATATCCGTCTCAAACGTTTGGGCAAGCCGCCGACTGGTCATAAAATTTTGATCCAGTCGGACCTCTCAAACAGGCCTTAAACGTCCACTTCCCTCCACTCCCATCCGCGACCCTAGCCACTTCACTCCACTTCCCTCCACTCCCATCCGCGACCCTAGCTCACCTCCAGCGATCTTCGGCCTTCTTTGGCATGGAGGGCAGTGGATATGACTCCGACCAGTCCGGATCCATCGACTGGGGGTCGTCCCTGCGGATTGGAGGAGGCAATGGCGCTCCGCATTGCACTCTGCCGCTCCCGCGAGGACAACGCCCGGCCGACGGCAGGATCTGTCTGACGTGAATCCATAGCGTCCGCTCAATGGGTGCTCGGTTCCTCTGGGGCGGGATCATCACGGTCCCGGCATGCAGAAAATCTCTCCTTCTCCATCATCGGTCCGACAGACTTCGAGTCCCACCGGAAATGGGCTGCCCGCCATGGGAAGGAGAGGATAAGGGCCACAGAGGCCTGTCTCGCAGAGGAAATGGCGGAGGCGGAGGCGGCTGATGCGGGGCGCGTGTGGCCGCAGAGGAGGAAGCCATCCGCGACCGCATTTTGAAGAAACGACACCGGAGGAACACGTGCGCCCTCGCCCGAGAGCAGAATCGGGCGGTCCGTGAAATGACCGGACTGCCATTGAAGCAGGAGGAGGAGCTGAGCGACGGCGAGGACAGCTCCGGTGACGAGCAGATCTGGCTCGATCCGTACTGCGTCTTCGACCGGTACTTCGGCGAGAAGGACGGCATGGGCTCCGGGAAGGGCAAGGGCAGCCGTGGCTGATGTCCACCATAGCCAAACATGTCAAATTGAGATGGCATGTTAGTAGTGATGCAGTAGCTGGATGATGTGTAATGCATCGACGTAGTAGTTGCATGGTTTGTATGGATTTGAGATATGAGATTTAAGGTGTCCGATCGTAGAATGAATTATTTGAGACGTGACCGGTCAGTGTTCGCAGACACGCTCGGACACGTCCACGGACCTTTGAGGTGCCGGATTTGCAAGTTCCAACTATGGATGCTCTAATATTCCTATGCTCCTTGCTAGCTTATAGTTAGCTGAAGCATGCCGTGTTCGTCTGGTGTTTGGCACCTGAAGCTGTGTTTCTCTTGGACTCTTGCCTGGCGTGTTGCGTAGTCAAAACGAGTAGCTATACCGATAAGGATCGATCCAAACAGTAGATCGTGCCGTCAAATCCAGAGAGACTTACATCGAGATCTCACCCCCGGTTGATCACTCAGCTAGGAGAGCTAACTGTATGTTGTGGGAATTGCACAATGTATTACTCAGGTGCAAACGCACGTATATATAAAGTACAACGGTGGACCACGACCTTAACTATACAGGCAACTAGGAGGTGGGCCCAATACACAAATATGCACAACACATATACTCAACACCCCCCGCAGTCGAAGCGGCACCACTGCTGACGCAAAGACTGGACCGGAACTCCTCAAATGACGCCGTAGGCAAGCCCTTGGTCATGATATCTGCAAATTGTTGGGAAGTAGGAACGTGTAGAACACGAATATGGCCAAGAGCCACCTGTTCCCGAACAAAATGAATATCTAACTCAATATGCTTGGTCCAACAATGATGAACCGGTTTAGCGGAGAGGTAGACCGCCGAGACATTGTCGCAGTAGACCACCGTGGCACGATCGATAGGACAAGATAGCTCCTGAAGCAGCTGGCGAAGCCACGAACACTCGGCGAGGACGTTGGCCCTAGCACGATACTCAGCCTCAGCACTGGAACGAGAGACCGTAGGCTGCCGCTTGGACGACCACGAGATGAGCGAAGGTCCAAGGAAGACACAGTAGCCCGAGGTAGAGCGACGAGTGTCAGGGCAGCCCGCCCAGTCGGCATCGGAGTAGGCGGTGAGGGCGGTGTCGGTGGAGGCGTGAAGCATGACGCCGAGGTCCATAGTGCCACAAACATAGCGGAGAATCCGCTTGACGGCGGCCCAGTGAACGTCCCGAGGAGCGTTTATGGAGACACACCTGCTGGACGGCATACTGGATCTCCGGTCGAGTCAGAGTAAGGTACTGAAGAGCACCAACGATAGACCGGTAGAAAGCAGCATCCGAAGCAGGAGAACCATCCGTGGCAGAGAGCTTGGCCTTCGTATCAACAGGCTTAGCGGCGGGCTTGCAGTTAAGCATGCCAGCACGATCCAGGAGCTCATGAGCGTACTTCCGCTGATGAAGGAAGAATCCATCCGGACGGCGCACCACCTCAACACCGAGGAAGTAGTGCAAAGGACCCAAGTCCTTGAAGGCGAACTCAACGCGAAGACGAGCAGTGAGCTGATTGAGAAGACCAGCCGTGGATGCCGTCAGGATGATGTCATCATAAAGCAGCAAGTATGCCGTGTCGGAGCCCTGGTGATAGACGAAGAGCGAGGCATCCGAGCGGGTAGAGCGAAACCCGAGCTGGTGCAGAAACGCCGCGATGCGTTGGTACCAAGCACGAGGGGCATGCTTGAGTCCGTACAAGGACCGCGAGAGCAGACACACGTGGTCGGGAAGTGCTGGATCAACGAACCCCGTGGGTTGCCGACAGAAGACCTGCTCCTCAAGGTGACCATGAAGGAAGGCGTTGGAGACGTCCATCTGGAGCACCGGCCAAGCACGGGAGACCGCAAGGTGGAGAACCGTGCGAATCGAGCCGGGCTTAACAACCGGAGCGAAGGTGTCGGTGAAGTCGATGCCGGCACGTTGCCGGAAGCCACGAACAACCCAGCGCGCTTTATAGCGGTCGAGGGTACCATGAGGACGGAGCTTGTGTTTCAATACCCACTTCCCGGTGATTACGTTGGCGTGCCGGGGGACGGGGAACAAGCTTCCACGTCCGGTTGCGTAGCAGAGCATCAAACTCCTGTTGCATCGCAGCCATCCAGAGCGGGTCACGAAGAGCAGCTCGTACGGAGGACGGTAATGGCGATGGCGAAGAGGTGGATGCCACGTGGACATACTCATCCGAGGCATAGCACGAGCTCGGACAAAACACACCCGTACGGGCGCGAGTGACCGGACCGACCACGGGCTCGGCCGCAGTCGCCGATGAAGAGGGCGCCGGAGCCGCGGACGCCTGGTCCACGAGCGCCGAGGCCGCAGACGGAGGGAGCGCTGGGGGCGCCACGGGCGCCGGGGTCGCGGCCGCGGGAGCCACGGGCAGAGGGGGCGCCGAAGGCGCCGGCGCCGCGGGCACCAGAGCCGCAGTCGGAGGAGGCGCCGCAGGCGGGGGCGCCGAACCGAAGGACGCCGGCGGGTGACGCGCCTCAAAGCCAGGGGCGGGCCAAGAGCGGCGCGCGAGCGCCCTGGGAGAGGCATCGAGGCTCCCACGTCATCAGTGGCGGGAGGAACAGCCGGGGGTACCTGCTGAAACAGAAACACATGCTCATCAAAGTAAACGTGCCGGTAGGTGAACACACGGTGGGAGATGGGATCGTAGCACCGATAGCCCTTGGAGTTAGAAGGGTAGCCGATAAAGATGCATGCAACAGAACGGGGTGCAAGTTTGTGAGGAGTAGTGTCGGCAGTGCTAGGATAACAAAGGCACCCAAAAATACGCAAACCATCATAAGACGGTGGCGTACCAAAGAGAAGGTGGTGAGGTGCGAAATTCCACCGTGGGCGGCAGGGTCGAAGGTTAAGGAGAAGTGAAGCGGTAGCAAGTGCGTCTGGCTAGAAGCGAGGCGGCACATTAGCATGGAACAGGAGCGTGCGAACGCAGTCGTTCAGAGTGCGAAGGACGCGTTTGGCTCGGCCGTTCTGCTGTGAAGTATACGGGCATGTGAGACGAAAAACTGTGCCATGATGCGACAAAAAGGTGCGGAAAGCAAGGTTGTCGAACTCTTTTCCATTGTCAGTCTGAAGAGCAAGAATGGGACGCCCAAACTGCGTGCTGACATAGGAGTAAAAAGCCGTCAAAGTGGAGAGTGCATCCGACTTTCGTCGCAAAGGAAAAGTCCACACATAATGAGAATAATCATCAAGGATAACCAGATAATATAAGTAGCCCGAATTACTAGGAACTGGAGAGGTCCACACATCGCTATGAATCAACTGAAAAGGAAAAGAAGCAATGGTGGTGGAGTTATTAAACGGAAGGCGAACATGTTTGCCAACACGACAGGCATGACAAGTGTGATCCTCTATCTTATTACAACTGAAACTGAAACTCCTAAGAATATGACGAAGTGTGACGGGGTTGGGATGACCCAAGCGAGCGTGCCAGAGATCGACGCCAACGGAGAGAGAGCAACCGGTGCGGTGGTGGTGGAGGAGGGCGGATGCACCGGATAAAGCTCGTCGGGGCTATCACATCGGTGAAGTACCATCCTGGTTCGAGCATCCTTGACACAAAAACCAAGCCCGTCAAATTCAACAGTAATAGGATTTTCACGAGCAAGACATTTAACAGAGACAAGGTTCTTAATAAGATCAGGAGAGACAAGTATATTAGACATAGATATAGGCATGGAATTAGAAGGAAAAGAAGTGTGCCCGACGTGTGTGATGGGAAGTGTGGAACCGTCGCCGACAATGATGCGGCGATCGGTGTTGACTGGAGTGAAAGAGGCAAGATTACCAGGATGAGCAAACATGTGAGCCGTGGCCCCGGTGTCCATGTACCAATCACCGCCTCCGATGTAGTTGGTCGGCGTAGGGGCAGTGTGCAGCGCGGCGAGGAGCGCCGGATCCCAAGGCGCCGGTGGCAGCGCCGGCGAGGGGGGCGGAGACGCCATCGGGAAGCCGTAACCGCCGCTCAGCTGCGGCGGTGGGTACCCTCCAGAGGGCTGCGGGGCCGCGTAGTACGCCTGATGCGCCGGCGGACGCGCCACGGGAAGGGTCGGCGCAGGGGCCCGTGGGACCGGCATGGTGTACGCATGAACGACACCGGTCCACGGGTTATAACCGAAGGCCCACGGAGGAGGCACCTGGAACTGCTGCTGCTGACGCGGCGCACCTGCGCCCTGCTGCTGCTGCTGCTAGCCGCCGCGCCGCCGGTTGGCGGGAGGCGCGGGAGGGGCGGGAGGCCCGTACGGGAGAGGCAGCAGCCCCGGCTGCGGCTGCGGCACCGGGTACGGCGCCTGGTGGCGCGGTTGAGGAGGCGCGGCCGGGGCAGCGGGGGGCGGTGGGGGCCCACCACGGGTGGTGCCGGCGGCAAGAGCGGTGTGGATGGCCCGCGCCTTCACCTGCTTCATCCGCCGCTCCTCCAGCCGGAGGTACGCAACGAACTTGGTGAAGGATGGCTCGGGGATGAGGGAGAGGTTCGCCGCGGCGTTGCCGAAGTCCTCGTTGAGCCCGGCGGTGAGCGTGCTGAGGAGGGTGTCATCATCGATCTTCGCGCCAATATCGCGGAGCTCGTCAGCGAGAGTCTTGAGGCGGCGACAATAGTCGTCGACGGAGGAGTTGTCCTGGTGGCACCCAAAAAACTCTTGCTGCAAAAAAACACGACGTTGAAGGCGATTGTCGGTGAAGAGCCCGTTGAGCTTAGTCCACACGGCGTGGGCATCATCACCGTCCTGCACGACCGTCTGAAACAGGTCCGGCGAGATGGTGAGGAAGAACCACCGGATGATCGTGGTGTCGATGGTGGACCAGTCATGGAAGTCGGGGATGAGGCTGGAGTTAACGGAGCCATCCACATGATCAACGAGATGGTACTCCCGGAGCACGAGGGAGAAGTAAGTCTTCCACGTGTAGTCGGAGGAGTCCGTCTGGGAGAGACGAACCGGAACCCACTCGTGGATGTTGAGGTTGCGGATGTCGTTGACGTCGGGCGGGTTGGCGTCGGCGAACGTGTTGGAGTTGGTGGAGGCGCCCGAAGTGACGGATGACATGGTGGCGAGTGGCGGCGGCGTCGGGTGTGCTAGGGGTAGGGTGGGTGAGCGGCGGCGGCTGTGAGAGGAGCGGCGGCGGCGGCTTCGGGTGGGGAGGAGTAGGTCGCGGCGGCGGGAGAGCGGCGGCGGCTGCAGTGTCGCGGTGGCGGCGATCGGGTCAGCCGAGGTGAGCGGGGAGAGCAGGGGGAGGGTGGCACGGCGGCGGGAGGGGAAGGCGGCGGCGGCGGCGCAACGGGAGAGGCGCGACGGTGGCGGCGCAACGGGAGAGGCGCGGCGGCGGCAGCGAAAGGTAGGGTTGAAACCTAGGAAACTGATACCATGTATATTGTGGGAATTGCACAATGTATTACTCAGGTGCAAATGCACGTATATATAAAGTACAACGGTGGACCACGACCTCAACTATACAAGCAACTAGAAAGTGGACCCAATACACAAATATGCACAACACATATACTCAACACTAACCAGCAAGAAACTTAAGCCCATGGCCTAGCGTGACCTCTCCGTATCTTTTTTTTTTTTTTTTTTTTTTTTTTTGCAACGTGACCTCTCCGTATCTATCCATCTACCTGCCATCTAATCGATCGTAGTACATACGTACGTGTAGTTTGGCCTGGCGCGAATCATCCGTCTTTTTTCGGATCGTGACGCGTCGCTCGTCTAAGGAGCTTTGCTACATCTACATAAGTTATTAATGTACTAGCAAAAGAGGCCGTGCCTTATAACGGGAGGAAACAATACAACATGCGCCCCTACTCTAATAATCATGATTCAAGACCCCAATAGATCCATGTCCTTTATTTAAACATGGCATCCCATTGATGTTTTCTCTCTCTCTCGGCATAAGATAAACATCAGCTTTCTTTTTTCCATGCGGTGTTTTGCCGAGGCATGCATATGTGGTTACCGATGGTTTCTTTTGTTTTCAATCTGATTTGATGAGGTGTTCATTTACAACATGGATCGGCCTTGGTATGAAAAAAAAAGACTCAACTAAAAAACTGAATGTATGATGGTCTCATCAAGACTTGATTTCCTCTAGCGCCACAATGAAATATATATTTTTTGGCTGAACAAACTACATTGATGGACCCTGTCTAAGCTACTCTGATGAATGAGGTGTCTCGTCTTGACCTAGCGTCGCTGTGTTTCTCATGACCAGAAAAACATAATTATGTATGAACGCGACGATTCATTTTGCCCGTTATTTCCGGATCTATTCGAATTATTGTGAACATTTTATAGAATTTCATAGACATTTTTTCCAAACTCCTGAATATATTTTGAATACACGATCATGGTTTAAAAATCACGAACCTTTTTTAATCTCATGATCATTTTGTTCGTAATCGTGAATTGTTTTGTAATAGGCGACCAATTTTAAATCACGAACATTTTATGATTTCCCTAACATTTTTTAAATCCACGAACATTTTATGATTTGTCAATTTTAAAAAAAACTCATAAGTTTTGAAATTTAGTTTTTTTAAGGCAAATTAGACATTTAGTCATTTTCATATAGCTTACAAAAACTAACCCATAAAAAGTTGTGTCAATTTTTTTGGGCTTAGCGTTGTACATAACGCGTAAACCTTTTTTTTACCCAACGCGTGATGGATTAAACAAAATCATAAAACGATCTCCACAAGTTCCATAAAAACAACTATATGTAAGCGACGGTTCGTTTTGTATTTTTTGAAACTCGTAATTTTTTCAAATTTGTATTTTTTGGAAATGCTGAATTAATTTAAAGAAGAAAAACAAAGACATAAATAAGAAAAGAAAAAGCAAAAAACGAAATGAAAAAAACAAGAAACGTCACAACTCGCACATGGGCTGGCTCATGAACATGTGAAGAGGATAAGGCACGCTTACATATAAGGCAGAAAAAGAGAGGAAAAAGGGAGCAACCGGAGATCGAACCCGGGTCTTCCGCGCGGAGTACCTTTTTTTCGAGAGTACGCAATTGCGTACTGTATTTTTATAGAAGGAGAGAAATAGTTACAAGAATCCTCTGGTAGATGCGAACATCCACCAAGGTACACCCACTCCAACACACTAACTAGACTACTCTCTCACGAATCGTTGTAGACCTCCTACTCCGTCGTACGCTGTTTTCCACTCTTTGATCTCATCCATAATTAGAGTTACAAGTCTCTCCGCATTGACCTGCTGATGCGTCCTACTAAATACTCTAGCGTTACGTTGCTTCCATAGAGCCCATGTTGTGCAAATGACTAGACTGTCGAATCCTCTTTTATCCACTGATCTAAAATTAGCTTTGCTGAGGAGCCACCAGTCTATAAGCGTGTCGGTCTCCACGGGCACCTGGATGGGAAGCCGAAGCGTGTCGAAGCAGCGGTGCCAAACCTCCCTTGCATAAGTGCATTGCATGGTGATGTGCTCCACCGCTCGGAGTACTGAGGCCTTGGCCAGCGCGGTGCTGAGGCCCTTGTGATATTATTTAGGGGTAGCAACATATAAGAACGTACCCCACGGCGATTATGAGGAAAATTTATTACTATTTCGGAGGCATAGTGGGTATTTTATTAATATTTCGGAGGCATTTTCTATGACGTATGGGCAGAAGCAATAACTCCTTTATTAATAGGTAAAGAAACTTAACGTACGAGATGACCTGGCGTGATTTGGTTGAAAGAAACAAAAAGCCCAGGCCTACCCCGTGAAAATCAGGGGGCGATAATTGGTTGAGGGAGGAAAAAACGTAAGTTTACTTTAAAAACTTACGTAAATGTAGCATTTTTGCTCGTCTAAGTTCCCAAGTAGTATGGTTTAAGATCTTTTAGGACGTGTTTGCCTATCTCTTTTTCTTTGTGTGTGTGTGTGGGGGGGGGGGGGGGGGGGGGGGGGGGGTTTGCTTGTCTCAGTAGAGCCGGTTTGTATACATCGTTAGGTCATGTTTCGCATGTCGTTTGATAGGCTGCATCAAGTCTAACTCGCATCTTTCCATGGTGTAAATTACACTAACCTGAACCTGTATCTGAAAAAATGGTTGATCTGAACGTTTTCCACGGGTCTGGCTAAGAGCATTTTAAGTTTCGTGCGAGCCAGTTTCTGTGTGCAGGCCGG